>OX439141.1:106777391-109179495 GCA_949318255.1 Pollenia labialis
GTGGCTACTTTAACATTCAGTTAAGCTAAATTGATAAAAACTTTAAAAATTTTTTGTTTGCTATAAATTTTACCCTCAAACTACCTCTTCTTTTTAAAAATTTTACCCAATTCATATGTAGTTTGTCATTCTTTAATTGATTTTTATTGAAATTTACGGCATTAAAACTGCTGACTGTTTGCCTGCTTCGCTACTGAATGTTTATTTTGCATTTTTTTGTTTTTGTTCAAGTGTTTATGTCACGGACATTATCAGATTCATGTGTCACACAGATTTTTGTAAAACTTTTTTTTTAAAGAATTTTATTGTTTTTTTTTGCTCAAGAGGTTTTAGACAAAAGCTTTCTTTTAAAGAATATTTAAATGAATGATAAGATTTTATTGCATACTTTATGTTTTGATATGGAATTTTTTTTTTTAAATTTTTAATAAATTTTATTGGGGTGATTTATTGTTATCAGTGTGTCTATTATATAGATAAAAATTGATATGGGAATTTTAGGCAAAATAAATTGAATTTGAAACAGAAGTTAACGGTGGCTTTTTCAAAAAACAAAAGTTATGACGCATTGCAACTTACGGTATTATGTGGCTAAAGAGGTTGGCTGACTTCATAAGTGCAGTGAGGCAAAACATTATACTTAAAACAAATGCGTTGACAATGCATTACAAGTAAAAATAATGCATACATTTCGTAACCGTTGTGGCTCGAAAACGGTTACCGTGCAATAATAAACGTAATGCTTTATCCACAGAAAAGTTGAGGAGTTTATGAAGTTAACCGTTAACTTCTAAAACATTTTTAGCAAGCGCAACTTCTGGTCTGCTGATTTCTCATGTTTTTTTCGCAACTGTAATTTAATAAAAGTTTTTCAATATATTTTTTTTTAATTTGAATATTTAGTTAAGCTTTGAGGTCATCAAACTAAATTTTTTTCAAATAATTTTACTGCAGAAAGGAATTTTACAACATGAAATAAATTAAAATTTATTGATAATTTTAATTTTTGTCTGAGCTGGGGATCGAACACAGGTTGAATTTACGTTTCGAGAATAACCACATTCTCATCATCAGAATTCTTTGCAGTTCTACCCTTTGCACCACTGCAGCAAAATGGGTCCACGGGCTCAAAGATTATGGACACATTTCTTAAATTTAAATACAATTTAATATTCTTTTGCTCTATAATATAAATAATATATGAAATTGCATTCAAATTTAAAAAAATGTGATCATAATCTTTGAACCCGTGGACCGATTTTGCTCATTGTTAACACAATACATCTGAGAACAGTATGAAGTATTTAAGCAAAAAATTTGGCATATTGAACAACGGGTGTGGGCGTAATCGAAACTTCCCTAAGTGATAGACAGGTCGATTAACATTAAAAATTGAATTACGCGTACAAACGCGTAATGAATTGATCTAGTCAGTTTGAGCATGGGTGAAAAATTGTTTCACCAATGTTATGCATAATGATTTTTGGGTAATTCGTATCATTCAATGGCGTTTAATATTTAATTAATAATTTTTTTGTGTGGGGGTATCCGTCTAACCCCTTCTATACCTCTTTCAACATTTGTTTGAACACGCAGATTGTTTTCAGAGTTACGCACATTTAGTGTACCTCACTATTGCAGTTATTCAGATAAAAGCAAATAGTATTTTTTTGTATGGGGGATACACGTCTGCCCCTCCTAAATACAGTTTGTTCTGAGAGTTACTCACATTAAATTTAGTGTGCCTTACTATTGTAGCTGAGGAGAGATATGAATTGATCCGCGAAAATAGGTTTTTGGCACAGTGTGCAGCGACAGTTAGAATCGACTTATTGAAGTCTGAATTGGGCAATAAATTGATTTCGAGTAATAAACCTGTTAATTGCCCTCCAATGTTATGCGCTTTACAATTTTCGTGTGGTGCTACGTAAATTCACACAAGTTTATGTGGATTAACCAGCAACAATTCATATGCACGTATTAATCTTTCGAATTAAGAAAAAAATTAATAAAAATTAAAGTTCTTGTCTTAGTATTTACAATTTCAAGGTCCAATGGTGCTTAAAAAACACCCTTTGTTAATTCAATAAGTTCTCGTTAACTTAAATAAAAATAATTCGATGAAAACACCTGTACAACTTTATTATATTTATTAAAAAAAAAAAATATTTTTTACAAGCAGCATATTTGATAAGTGTTTCATTTTATTTAAAATGGGGTGGGACCGAAGTAAAAATTGTCATGAAAGTGTCGTTTACCGGTCGTGCCAATATCAAGTTTTTGACTAATTAACACGTCTGTGTAAATACTTCTGTGTTTTGTTCCCGCACTGAACGAGAAGATTTGTTGTAAAGTAAAAAAAAATATTATTAAAACGTGATTTGTTTTTTTTTTTTTTTGAAAAGCCACCAAAACAAACCATAACCCTTTATTTCACGTTCACCTTTTTTACTTCGATTTTATTACTTTATAGAGGAAAATGAATAAATCCAATTTTGTTAAAGCAAATAGGAAGTCTATTGTAAATAAAAAATGCAAAGAAAAAAATTGAGATTATATGAAACTAGTTACCTTTGAATTTAACGGTATCATATCAAGTAGTGTTTTAAAGAATTTTTTGATTTCAAAATCCTTTTCGATCCGAGATATCATTAACGCCATCTATAATTTAAAGTTAGATTAAAAAAGCATTAAATGCAAAAACGAGATTGGATTTTAAATGGCGATATATGAAACAAAAGGCGCTATATTTCAGGGCGTGGCAAACAAAATTTTAAAATTCTTTAAACTTAATAAATATACCTTTGAAATCACTTAGAAAAGGTAAAAAACCAAGAGGCAGTTGGCCTGTAAGATAGCAATGTCACTACCTACTTTGGCAAGTTTTTATATGCACAAACATGGGAGGTTAAAAATTTTTTAAAAAATGATTGACGAAATATTTTGAAAAAATTTGATTTAGTTTTTAAATTAAAATTAGTTGTCATAGCCCAGTTACCCAGTGGTTAAGATTCAGCATGTACATAAATCATTTCTACTTCTGCACTATCAACTCAAAAGAAAAATCAATCCATCCGTACTCAAATCAATCTGAAGCGGTATTAATACAAAGTACGGGAGTATGGGTTTTTATTGAATCAAGTACAGAAAGATTGATTCAAGTACGGATTTTAAGCGCAAAATACTTAAATTATCCATATTCAATCCCGATTTCGTACTTAAAATAATCCGAAAATGCGATTGATTTAAGTAAAATTAAGATTAAATCAATCTCTAAATTCGCTTGATTTAAGTATTATAAAGTTGACTTTATACCGAATTCGTTTTTGAAAAAAACCACAAAGAAATTTGAAAGAGGAAATTATTATGATTGATTTACTTACACGTATTACACCTTACAGAATGATAAAACACCAACATCATGCCCGATATGCTTTTTACCACTGAACACACAGAGGCTTCACGAGACGGAAAATATTGTGTTTTTTTCTGTCTTTTTCTTCAAAATCTGCCCTTTTTGCATGTTTGTTTTGATCACGCAATTTTTGTTGATTTTCACTACCACTTCACTACCAAAAAACCTCATAAATGATTTGGGCATTTTTCTTACGTCATATTTTTCATCTCTGTGTGCTTTGTGGTTTTTACTTTAGAAATCTTATGTACATATTTAACCAAAAATATAAACAACTAAATGAGAAGCAAGAGCCAAAATTTACTTTTTAACCCTTCGTGGTACACATGAGTCTGGCCAGAACTTTTTTCAATGTATGTAGAAAAGCAAAACAAACATACGTAAAGTTTAATCTTTTTTTACTTGATTAAAGCATTTTTTACTTTTTTCAAGAAATTCCGGCATTGATTTTCGAAAGTAATCCCATTTAGGATTGTTTTGATTACGTTCTAGTATTATTCGTACTTTAATTTATGAGTACGACTTGTACTTAAAGTAATCTTAAAAAAATTTAATTATACCGAGTGTTTTTCTTTCTGTGTAGTAGCGTATTATTTATCTTTTAAATTTATTAACTCAATTAATGTTGATACCAAAAACAAGCAAAACACTAATAAAAATTCTAGGTAAAACACAATTTTTGAAAATAATTTTCTATTAATTTTAAAGTTTTTTGCAATATTTTATCTTAAAGTCGAGAGTAACAACTTAAAGCAAGTCAATATTTGAATTAAACAAATAAAAACAAAACCAGATCAAATATAATTTGAAAACATAAGAAAAAAACTACGCATATCTAATAAAATATCGAATTTCATCAGTATAAACGAAATGTAGTTTAACCCCCATATTCATAAAAAAATATTTTTGATTTACGAAGGGTTTATTGAACAAATTTTCATAGGAAATTTATTGAATAAACTTTTTAGAAAAAATCTATTTAATTAAAAAAAATGGATTTAATCGAAATCGATAAAAATTGGCACAAACATGTTTTTTTTTGATCACAAAATAAATTTTAAACATTTTTTGGATATTATTATTATCAGCTCAATTATGACCTATTCACCATCTACATTGAAAAGCTGGAAAAACGATGCTTGTGTTCTAGTGGAACCTTGTCAACTCTACAACAACACTGTCTGTGGTTGGATTGTCAAAAATATTGTTTGTAAAATAAGGTTTGCTTACATAAACAACGAGTTTGTGTACAAACTTTTACAAGTCGACCACGAACAAAAAAAACACCATATGTTGACTTGACCCTACCTTCTAGTCAATTTTCCTTGAATAAACTGAGCAGTAGAATGAAAAAAGAACTGTTATGTTAAGTTATACGCAAAGGAAAGGTTCAAAATTAGACAATGTTTGTTGCTTTAAACATATCGGATGATATTGTTAAATAAATCGGTTCATCTGAAAAGGACCAAAATGAGTTTTGTCCACTTGATTTGAAATATGCAACCTTCTCACAAAAAAGGGACCTAGTGTGTCAAAAAACGGGTTTGGACTTAAGAATGGATTCTGGTTCCTAAAAGCGTGTAGAATAAGATAAATTGCGTTTTTCTCAAAACTTCATTTTCACACACTAGGTCCCTTTTCTCGGAGAAGGTCACATATATTATATTGTAACATTAAAAAAAGTTTTTATATTAAACAAAATTAATATGTAAGAAAAAATCATATGTAAAGTTTTTATAATATGCATAAAAATTAATGTTGAAAAACTAGCACTTTTTATAACTGTAGAACAATTTAGCACTTTTTTTTTGTCGATTTAGCACATTTAATTTAAATTATTCTGGCAAGCCTGGCTTCGTATTGAAAGCGGGCTTCTTCTCAGAGATAAGTCACTATCAGATTCCAATGGCTGAAAACGAGCGACTATATTGCGAACAAGATTTCCTGATGGCGCATTTCTGGTGTTAAAAAAAAAATTACAAAATTTTCTCTGGGTTTGAATTATTGAATTTCGACTAGCGAAATTAATCTCAAAAATTTTTTGGTGGGGAAAAAACATGTTTTAATATGGTCACCGCCAACAAAACTATTTTAAAAGAAAATTTAAAACATATTATGTTTATTTTAGCTATATTATTGGCACCCACAACCATATTTTGCTTAAATTAGTCCTCCATCAAAAAGCCACAACCATATTATGGTTGCCTCTAAGCATGTTATGGTTAAATATGACAATAACTTGTATTTAAATTAACAATAGTATTTTAATCTTTTCAATGAAACCATCATACTATTAAAAATGTTAAACATATTTTAGTTAAAAAATTTTAAATTATTCGAACAGTTAATCGCTCAAAATTAATCGATTATACGAACAACGATTAATCGTTTGAATACCCTAGTAAACACTTTCGAAAATTTGTTTTTAAATACTTTTTGCTTAAATATTTTTAATAATCGATATTTATCGCTGGGGCAAATTCCATCCATGAGTTACGTAAATTCTATTAGTGCCATGTTCCTCTTCTTCTTCGTCATCTTCTTTCTGACAGTGAGTAAACAAAGTGTTACTTTTTACACTATTCTCATAAATATTTAAATTTTTTATATTTTTGGTACAATTTTTAAAATTTAATACTTACTGCATTCTCTTCTAAAGACACACAGTAAGAAAAGAAGAGCCGAACCTACAAAAAGAAGGAGGAATTCATTTGGCTGGAAAAAACGTGAAGTTGAAACACTTTTAAACATGTGGTTTTTTCTTTGCAATAAACCCATATTTATATAATTAATTTATATTAATTTCAACGGAGTAAACTTGTTGATAATAAAAGCATTTATGAGTAATTTCGCAGACAAAGTAAATAAATGAAAAGTAATAATAAAAAAAATTTTAAATAAACAAAACCAATAAAAATAAACAAAGTCTATTAATCAAAATGTTTACTAGAATTAACGAGTTTACGTACCGGACAACTTGCGGGCATGACTGGCTGACGGACTGACTAACTGGAAATGAAATTGCAGCGTAATTTTTTTATCTCATGACAGATCACTTGTTTTGCTGATTAAAGGAAATATTTTTTTTCTTATAATAATCTAGCGGAAACATCGTAAAAAATAAGCAGTTAAAGATTACGAATCAGTATTATTTAAGAGGAGGGAGTATATTAAATGGGGTTATTGCCTTTAAGTGGAATTTTATTAGCAGTTAATTTTTTTTTTGTGAAGGATAACGGAACTTTACTAAGCTTTAATATAAAAATGAAACTTATGTCTAAAATGTTAGTTTCGAAATATCCTTGGTTGCTTTATGTCTGTATATTTTCGTATTAGGAAAATCTTTATCAAAAAAAAAAACATAAAAAAATATAATATAACATAACCCGTTTTATAACCTACTAGTTTTAAAACAATAAAATTTTTACAAAAAGTACCTTGTTTCAAAAAGTAGAATTTTTACAAAAAGTACATTATTTCAAAAAAGTACCATTTTTACAAAAAGTATCTTTTTAACAAAAAGTAACTTTTCCAATAAAGTGCCATATACAATAAGTAACTGTTTGCAAAAAGTATTTTTTTTTTAACAAAAAGTACGCTTTTCCGCAACATGTACGCTTTTTTCACTAAAAAGTACGCTTTTACACACAAAGTACCGCTTTCACAAATAGTACGTTTCTTTAAAACGAAACTCACTTTTTAACAAAATTGCTTGTAAGAAAAGTCTCTTTTTAACAAAAAATATCTGCTTTCATACATACTTTTTATATGAAAAGTGCTTTTTAACATAAAGTAAAACCTTGAAAGTATCCTTTTAGTATTAAAGTATAAATTACCACCTTGACCGAAAAATTCTTTTTTATGTGAGATAAAGCTTTTTAGCATAAATAGCTTTTTAAAAATATTTGTATCCTTTTTATCAAAAAAGATGGCTTTTCAAGCAGTGTCTATTATTTAAAAGTACTTTAAAAATAAATTGTAAATATTTGAGAAAGAGTTTCTTTTAAATATATTTTCTGAGAAAAAGTAGCTTTTTGAAGAAAAAGTTTCTTTTTTGAAGAAAAAGTACTTCTTAAGAAAATTTACGTTTTTAATCAGCAGTACCTTTTTACTGGCAAATACGATTAAGATATTATTTTTTACTAAAAGTTTCTTTTACACAAAATGTAAATACACTTTAAACAAAAGTATTATTTAATTAAAACGATCCTTTTTGCAAGTAGTGCCATTTAAACAAAAAGTACTTTATTTTAAAAAAACTTAAGATTTTTAACCGAACTACGTTCTTAACAAAAAAAAACATTTACTTAATAAGAAGATAATTTTTTAACTATTTTGCAAAAAATATTTTTGTTGTTTTTCAATGTATGGTTACTTTTTTTTTATCAAAAATATCCATTTACCACAACTCTTTTTTATGGAAAAATTACTTTTGAACAGCAGGTACCTTTTTAAACCACAAGCATATTTTTTTTAAAAAAAGGTACATATTTTAACAAAAAGTTTCCTTTTAATATCTTAAATATGTTTTTATTGTTGGGGATTTTTTTTGACAAAAACTACATTTTCTTTAAAAAAAAGATTTTTATAAAAAAGTACTGTGAAAAAAATATATTTACCAAGAGAAATTTAAAATTTTAACCAAGTAAAAATTTTCTTTTAACTAAAAGAACATTTAAAACTAAATTCATATTCAGAAACAGTGCCTTTATAAATAAAATAGAATTTTCAGAATATGTTTTAAACTAAGTATGAATACATATTCAGAAAAAATACCTTTATAAATAAAATATACTTTTCAAAGAAATTTTTTTATAATACGTATTTTGTTTCACAAAAATTAAAATTTTTATAGAAATTTAGGTTTTTTTTTTAAATAGGTACCTTTATAGGTACTATATTATCCAAAAAAATGAACCTGTTTTCTTAAATATAAATTAAAAAGTACTCTTGAAAAAGTATCTGCCTATGATGGATGGTATAAATTTTCAGTGAAGTAGGATTCTATTCACTTTAAATGATCGGAAAATCGCTAATTTGTAGATATTTTGAACTTTGAATGATGATATCTAAATAATTTTTTTTTTTGAGTGTAATTTTAAATTGTTTTTTTAGGCAATTGCGTTTTAAACTTGTTTTAAGGTTTTTTCTATTGTCTTTTCTAAAGAAATAAATTAATTTTTTTACTACTGTGCAAAGTACTTGTTTAAATTAAAACTAAAACCACTAAAACTTCTTAACAATAAATAAATAAATAACATGAATAAAATAAAATAAATCAAGCAAAAATTCTCTTTTAACAAACAATTTAACAATTTAAAGAACAAAAAAAAAAATTGCAAAAAACAGCAATAAAATATAACAAAACAAAACAAACAAAGGACGGAGATAAAACTGGCAGAAAAAAATTTTGTACCTTTAAAAATAAATAAAAATAAAGGCCCTGGTCACTGGTTTATGGGGAGAAAATTTTGAAATAGCAGTAAATATAACGATAACATAAATAATCGCCAACAGCAACAACCCAGGCAGAAAAAAATAATCAGAATGACGTTGAAACGATGGTTTGGGGGTACAACTAACATCAGTTGTACATCCTATTTACCAAAATGTCAATGCATTCTCAGTACTAAAATGATAACGTCAATTGGCGGTCTTCTGACTCTTGTTTTCAATGTTACTATGATACTATTAATTTAAATTTACAATATAACCACAATGTTAAATTAAAAATGACCGTAGTTTGACTATTGCGTTCACGTTACTAAAACACAAGAAATACAGGCTTAATGCGTTAGTTTAACCTTGATCTAATGTTGATACATGAAATTAAACGTAATGTTTGTTAATTAGAAAATGGATAATGTATCTTAATAGTTAAAGAAATTTTTCAAAGGTAATGTTTTTCTTGAAGCTTGTGGGTTTTTTAATTATCCACTGTCAATAAAAGGGGAAATGATTGAAATTTCTCTTTTACACACATAAATTAAAAAAAATATTTAATCCCTTCAAAACGTACATATGCAATTATTTCTTGAATAATTAAAAAAATATTGTTTTTCTTACTTAAAAACTGATTTGTTTATTTTTAATTGAAATAAGTTATTGTGAAACTAAAGTAATTTTTTTATTATTATGGTGTCGTAGGGGTACAGGATTTTTGTCAACTCGAAAAATAAAATTAATGGCAAATTTTTGTATTTATAATGTTGTAGGTGTGCAGGAATATTTTTAAAATGGTAATGCAAAACTTAAGTAATCTTTTTGTATTAGTCGTATTATTGATGAATTAATTAATGATGTTGGTCATTAGTTTGCTTGATCGGTTTGTTAAGAATTTCTTTGGTTGGGTTTTACAAACAACCACGTAAAATCCGTTCGAATGAAAAAACCAAAGTCAAACAATTGCTCATATGGGAGAAAACTATTACACAAAGCTTTTTTTGACAGTATGTATACATACCGGGGTATTTCCGATTTAGAAAAAAAATCCTGAGGAAAATATATCTTTATATTCTCTAGAATTTTAAAATGCGAAAGCTGAGGAATTTCTTTGCTGAGTTTATTACATCAATTTAAATAATTAAATGTAATTTCGAAAAATGTAAGAAGAAGATAAAAACAAATGATCGAGATTTTACCCTATTCGGAACCCATGGCAATCATGGAGCTGACAAAACAAAATTATCTTCTAAAGTTAAGATTAAAATAAAAAGTTTTTTGTGCCGATCATTAAATCTATTTGAAAAAGGTTCACCTTTAAGCTATTTTAGATAGGAGCACCTGTTCAATTCTGGACCTACTACACAAAATGACATGAAATAGCAGCTGTGGTTGAAGTTATTGTTGTTAAATTTCATATTTATAAGGGGTGTTTTTTTAGAGAAATATAACTCTACGACAGCGCTTTATGAGCGTCACCCTGTCGTTCCAATTTTGCACCAGTTTTTCGAGCGTACACGGTCTTATTTATTCAATTGTGCGGCGTATATTGGCTTGTAAATGCTGGCTTATCAGCATAGACCAAAAGTTTTACGTACCTCCTCAAAAAGTAGTCCAAAGGTGTCAAATAACAAGTCAATTTCTTGAGATAATTCGGTCGCCAAACGTTTGACTCAACAAATTGATGATTTAATGCGCTATATGGCATGTTGCGCCGTCTTTTTGAAACCATTTCTCCTCCACATGATGTACAAAAAAATATGTGGAATAGAAACAATTTGCCTGTAGCGTTCACCTTTCACTGGTTGCGGATTTTAAGACAAATAAGCCGATGACTCCTTCGGCATGTAAACCGCACCAAACAGTGATTTTTTTCGATATTTAATAAGGTCTCACGAGTCTCTCCAAGAGGACAATTCAGTTTGTTTACATATCCGTTAAGTTAACAAGTGAACCTAATCGCTGATGATGATCTGATAAAAACCTGGTCCAATTTCCAGTTGATTCTCAGATCATTCACCGAACACACGACGCAATTGATGATCCTCTGGTTTTAATTCCAACACCAGTTGGATTTTATATGGATGTAGGCCAAGATATTGCCTTGGCCGAGCGGCTGATAACGTTGCCGCATAGATAAATTCAAGTCCTCTGTTTAACTCACGTCTGCAGCAACGATGGTTTCTTCTGTACGCACGGTAGGGGCTCTTTTATCTAAAAGAATAAATGTGGCCATGAATCTTTTTTTTTTTTAATTTCCTAAGCTAATCCCGCGAAGCTCTACGCTTGTCTGCAGGAAAGAAACCAGAGTCTCTGGCAGCAATCGAACCCGCATTCCCGGCGCTGTTAGACTAGCTCTCTACCAGCTAGACTACCGGGGCACTCAATTAATAGTATTGCGTATTACCTGCTCAGATTAACAATTATGCGCACTGTAAACTTGACGACGGGCGCTATAAGTTTGGCGAACAGAGCACGAATTTTGGAAATATGCACGATAACGGTGTTCTGGTGTTAGTTAGTCTTTGCATAGTGATTTACCAAAGTATACTAAAGTGAAAGCTATTTTTGAGAGTTTTGTTTAAATGTAAACTGATTTTACTACATGTTTGCAATATGGTTAAGGTTTTTGGACCAAATTTCTTCTAAATACCAAGATAAAAATGTTATTCTGATAATTAAAATTTATGTACCAAATTTCATCCAAAATTGCGACAATACATTGCGCACAAGGTCAACATGCACAGAAATACATACTAGGCAGTCAGCTGGACATGCGGACGGACATCATTAAATCGCCACAGAAAGTGAGTCTGAGTCGATTGGTATTCTAAAAGGTTGGGGTAAAATCATTATTTTTATGCGTTAAACACATCAGTCAAAATGCATAATACCCTCTTCACAATGGTAGTGGCAAGGTGAGTTCATTTTTCAGGTGAAGTTGAAAGCAATGCTGTGGTACTTTTTTTCTTACTTTTAGAGAGCTGCTTGTGTTTTTGACATATCGACCAACGAAAACAACAATTCAAATACAGTTTTGTGTTTTTGGTGTTTTCCTATTTGTAGTGTCGCCATTACCGTTTACATGAATTTGCCTTTGTAGTGTGGTGTTAAGAAGAAAAACTTTTAAGTTTGGTAAAACTTTGGCCGACAGAATACTCATATAGTGTAAACATAATAAAACAAAAGTATCACATCTTCTGATTTCGGACAAAAGCTGGAAAATATTAGCTGAAATGTTTCTCAAAATAAATTTTCCTTATTTCTACAGATTGCGATAATTTCTAAAGTATTTTATGACGCGATAAAAAATTTGAAGACGATGGATAGAAAAAACCCCAATGTGTTTTTTTTTTGCTACATAATTAATTTTTTTTGCTTTGTTCTTTTGTTTTAGTTTTACCACAAGAAAAAAATACAAAAGAAAAACCGATTTAACACAACGGCCTAAATTATATTATTATATATTAATATGAAAAAAAAAAAATAAATGTACTTAAGGTTTCAAGACAAAGTCTTGACAAAAAGTACGTGAAAACAGAAGTAAGGATTGGTTAAAGATTGATATTTGACTATAGACTGGCAGGCGCCGCAGTAAAGTTATGTATTTTCATTCATTTGAAACATCTTAATTCAACCCGAGTTCAATCCCGTGCTCAGTTAAGAAAAAAATTATCAAAAAAATTATTTTCATTTTGTAAATTCCTTCCTTCACTAAAAATAATTTTATGAAAAAAAAAATTTAATGAAAATTTTCATTAGTGAAAAATCACAATTGTTAGAACATTTCCCTCTCTTTCCTACATAATTTAATTCTTCAAAATTTGTCACTGTATTTGTCAAGTAATTTCATAGAAGGTTAGAATTTTCACTGATAAGATATAAATATTTAGCTACTAATTATTAATTTACCAACAACAGCAAAAAAAAAGATACAGAAAGAAGCTACTGGAAAAAAACTACAAGAAAAATTTCTTATTTACTTAAGAAAATTCAATATACATCAATGTGACTAAAATAAAAAAAACAAATTATGAATGAATGAAATTTAGGGTTTCTAATTTCCCGGTCTTTTTCTATTCCCGGGAAACGAAACAAAAAAAATCTTATTCCCGGGAATCCCGGGATTTTTTGAATAAAATGATGATTTCATTAAATGAGTTAAAGACAAAAGTTTTTACTTTTTTAAAAGAATATACATATCGATGCCTTACTTCCTCAACCTCGTAACTTAAAAAATACGGTTTTGACTTTTTCATATCAAACGACTGCTATTTTTGTGTTCTTATACTGCAACAACTTATTATCTCAATACAATATACATTGATGTAATAAATTCTTTAATAATTCCATTTTAACTTTAACCCAAACACCGAAGTATACAAAGATGAAACGTTTTTTTTCTCTCCTGAAAATTTAATTTTTTTTAAGATACAAGGCTAAGAAAGTAAGGCATTGATATACAACAGTCTAAAAAAATTACCAAACCAAAACAAAACCATTATTAAAGCATTTAGAGATTCTATTTCTAATCCTTGTTGATATGTATATAACCTGCTACCGAAAAAGTGCTCTCGTTCTCTACAGACGTTGGTTTTATAGTAAGAAGCGCATGATACAAAGATTATAAATTTGTTGGCCTGTTACCCGTGACTTAATAATCAAATTCTTTTTTTATTTATTTATTTTTTTAGAATTTTTAGATGGTTCTGTTATTGGCGATGGTGTATCGTGTACATTTTCATTTTATACTTCAAGAAGCTTTTTAGACATTTCATCAGCAATTAAAAATTTTTATTGGATTAGGAAAAAAAGTTCGATTTGTAGGTAGTTTTTAGTAAAGATTAAATTTTTATAGCTCGTTTTTGATTTTAACGATGCAAACAAATTAATATTTCAAAAAATTTAATTTGAAATTCCCGAAAATTCACGGAAAAAATTTCCCGGGAATAATTTAAAAATAATGTCCCGGGATTCCCGGGAATTCTTTCCCGCGTAGAAACTCTAATGAAATTGTATCGAGCATTAAATTACGTAGATTTGACGAAGCTTTAAAATTAATTTGTTCACCAATAATTTGGGTCGAAAGCTTAAAAGGGTATTAATTATATAACTTTAAGCTTTTATTTCAACACTCATTTCTCATTTTAACAACTTACCGATAGCTAAGGGCAGAACTTTATGTGCCGAAAAAAAGTGTTCCATTATTAAAACTTTGTTCCATCCTACCAGGTAGGATGAAGCTCTCCTTGAACATATCACTCACTTAAGGTTAAAGTAAAGTTGTACTAATGCAACACTGTAAATACGGCCGATAAAATCCAACCTTTAACAATCGATATGTTGGGAAAACGGGCCTTAAAAAATCAATACTTATGGGAAATTTAATACATTGTGGGGGAATGGCAGCACAAGCAACAGCCTATTCACTATTTAAATAAAATCCCTGCAGGAGATTAAGAGTTAATTTTCAATATGCCACTAGTACAGTTACTAGAACAAGTGGTACTAGTGATAAATTGTGCTTATGAGTACCAGCACTTGATGTACTACAAGGGCACCACTTGTAGACTGATAGAATTTTTGTGTAAAATTACTAAAATTCGAGTACATATTTGTATTTGGATACTGCTTCTTAAATTTAATTATAAATCATTTATTTATGCCATTTTAATTTTAAAAAATGTTAAAATACAAAATGCTAATTTTTTTCTATACACAAGAACTAGTAACAAACACGTGTGTGAAGATAAATATGAAAAGTTAAATTCGTTTTTAAAAAATATCGCATGCGATAAAAAATATTTTAAAAAAATATCGCATGCGTATTATAAAGAAAATACGAATATTTACGCGAAATTTTGCAATTTTTATTAAAAATAAATAATTTTTATTTAATATTTAACAATAATAAGATATTTTATTAGTCTTTTAATATTAAAATGTATGATTTTTCAAAAAATACGACTTAGAGTGAAATTCTCATGAAAGTGCTGTGTGAGGGATATGACCACTGTGTCCAAACCCTTCGACCTCAGGGAATCAAACATAATGGAAAATGAAGCTTATGGATAGGGCTATAATAATCTATAAGGACTTTTTCCGAATTGTATTTGTGAAAATTTTTATACATTTTTGAAAATTTGACTTAGAGTGAAATTCTCATGAAAGTCCTGTGTGAGGGATATGGCCACTGTGTCCAAACCCTTCGACCTCAGGGAATCAAACATAATGGAAAATGAAGCTTATGGATAGGGCTACAATAACCTATAAGCACTTTTTCCGAATTGTATTTGTGAAAATTTTTATACATTTTTGAAAATTTGACTTAGAGTGAAATTCTCATGAAAGTCCTGTATGAGGGATATGGCCACTGTGTCCAAACCCTTCGACCTCAGGGAATCAAACATAATGGAAAATGAAGCTTATGGATAGGGCTACAATAACCTATAACCACTTTTTCCGAATTGTATTTGTGAAAATTTTTATACATTTTTGAAAATTTGACTTAGAGTGAAATTCTCATGAAAGTCCTGTGTGAGGGATATGGCCACTGTGTCCAAACCCTTCGACCTCAGGGAATCAAACATAATGGAAAATGAAGCTTATGGATAGGGCTACAATAACCTATAAGCACTTTTTCCCAATTGTATTTGTGAAAATTTTTATACATTTTTGAAAATTTGACTTAGAGTGAAATTCTCATGAAAGTCCTGTGTGAGGGATATGGCCACTGTGTCCAAACCCTTCGACCTCAGGGAATCACACATAATGGAAAATGAAGCTTATGGATAGGGCTACAATAACCTATAAGCACTTTTTCCGAATTGTATTTGTGAAAATTTTTATACATTTTTGAAAATTTGACTTAGAGTGAAATTCTCATGAAAGTCCTGTGTGAGGGATATGGCCACTGTGTCCAAACCCTTCGACCTCAGGGAATCAAACATAATGGAAAATGAAGCTTATGGATAGGGCTATAATAATCTATAAGGACTTTTTCCGAATTGTATTTGTGAAAATTTTTATACATTTTTGAAAATTTGACTTAGAGTGAAATTCTCATGAAAGTCCTGTGTGAGGGATATGGCCACTGTGTCCAAACCCTTCGACCTCAGGGAATCAAACATAATGGAAAATGAAGCTTATGGATAGGGCTACAATAACCTATAAGCACTTTTTCCGAATTGTATTTGTGAAAATTTTTATACATTTTTGAAAATTTGACTTAGAGTGAAATTCTCATGAAAGTGCTGTGTGAGGGATATGGCCACTGTGTCCAAACCCTTCGACCTCAGGGAATCAAACATAATGGAAAATGAAGCTTATGGATAGGGCTACAATAACCTATAAGCACTTTTTCCGAATTGTATTTGTGAAAATTTTTATACATTTTTGAAAATTTGACTTAGAGTGAAATTCTCATGAAAGTCCTGTGTGAGGGATATGGCCACTGTGTCCAAACCCTTCGACCTCAGGGAATCAAACATAATGGAAAATGAAGCTTATGGATAGGGCTACAATAACCTATAAGCACTTTTTCCCAATTGTATTTGTGAAAATTTTTATACATTTTTGAAAATTTGACTTAGAGTGAAATTCTCATGAAAGTCCTGTGTGAGGGATATGGCCACTGTGTCCAAACCCTTCGACCTCAGGGAATCACACATAATGGAAAATGAAGCTTATGGATAGGGCTACAATAACCTATAAGCACTTTTTCCGAATTGTATTTGTGAAAATTTTTATACATTTTTGAAAATTTGACTTAGAGTGAAATTCTCATGAAAGTCCTGTGTGAGGGATATGGCCACTGTGTCCAAACCCTTCGACCTCAGGGAATCAAACATAATGGAAAATGAAGCTTATGGATAGGGCTATAATAATCTATAAGGACTTTTTCCGAATTGTATTTGTGAAAATTTTTATACATTTTTGAAAATTTGACTTAGAGTGAAATTCTCATGAAAGTCCTGTGTGAGGGATATGGCCACTGTGTCCAAACCCTTCGACCTCAGGGAATCAAACATAATGGAAAATGAAGCTTATGGATAGGGCTACAATAACCTATAAGCACTTTTTCCGAATTGTATTTGTGAAAATTTTTATACATTTTTGAAAATTTGACTTAGAGTGAAATTCTCATGAAAGTGCTGTGTGAGGGATATGGCCACTGTGTCCAAACCCTTCGACCTCAGGGAATCAAACATAATGGAAAATGAAGCTTATGGATAGGGCTACAATAACCTATAAGCACTTTTTATACATTTTTGAAAATTTGACTTAGAGTGAAATTCTCATGAAAGTCCTGTGTGAGGGATATGGCCACTGTGTCCAAACCCTTCGACCTCAGGGAATCAAACATAATGGAAAATGAAGCTTATGGATAGGGCTACAATAACCTATAAGCACTTTTTCCCAATTGTATTTGTGAAAATTTTTATACATTTTTGAAAATTTGACTTAGAGTGAAATTCTCATGAAAGTCCTGTGTGAGGGATATGGCCACTGTGTCCAAACCCTTCGACCTCAGGGAATCACACATAATGGAAAATGGATAGGGCTACAATAACCTATAAGCACTTTTTCCGAATTGTATTTGTGAAAATTTTTATACATTTTTGAAAATTTGACTTAGAGTGAAATTCTCATGAAAGTCCTGTGTGAGGGATATGGCCACTGTGTCCAAACCCTTCGACCTCAGGGAATCAAACATAATGGAAAATGAAGCTTATGGATAGGGCTACAATAACCTATAAGCACTTTTTCCGAATTGTATTTGTGAAAATTTTTATACATTTTTGAAAATTTGACTTAGAGTGAAATTCTCATGAAAGTCCTGTGTGAGGGATATGGCCACTGTGTCCAAACCCTTCGACCTCAGGGAATCAAACATAATGGAAAATGAAGCTTATAGATAGGGCTACAATAACCTATAAGCAGTTTTTCCGAATTGTATTTGTGAAAATTTTTATACATTTTTGAAAATTTGACTTAGAGTGAAATTCTCATGAAAGTCCTGTGTGAGGGATATGGCCACTGTGTCCAAACCCTTCGACCTCAGGGAATCAAACATAATGGAAAATGAAGCTTATGGATAGGGCTACAATAACCTATAAGCACTTTTTCTCAATTGTATTTGTGAAAATTTTTATACATTTTTGAAAATTTGACTTAGAGTGAAATTCTCATGAAAGTCCTGTGTGAGGGATATGGCCACTGTGTCCAAACCCTTCGACCTCAGGGAATCACACATAATGGAAAATGAAGCTTATGGATAGGGCTACAATAACCTATAAGCACTTTTTCCGAATTGTATTTGTGAAAATTTTTATACATTTTTGAAAATTTGACTTAGAGTGAAATTCTCATGAAAGTCCTGTGTGAGGGATATGGCCACTGTGTCCAAACCCTTCGACCTCAGGGAATCAAACATATAGGAAAATGAAGCTTATGGATAGGGCTACAATAACCTATAAGCACTTTTTCCGAATTGTATTTGTGAAAATTTTTATTCATTTTTGAAAATTTGACTTAGAGTGAAATTCTCATGAAAGTCCTGTGTGAGGGATATGGCCACTGTGTCCAAACCCTTCGACCTCAGGGAATCAAACATAATGGAAAATGAAGCTTATGGATAGGGCTACAATAACCTATAAGCACTTTTTCCGAATTGTATTTGTGAAAGTTTTTATACATTTTTGAAAATTTGACTTAGAGTGAAATTCTCATGAAAGTGCTGTGTGAGGGATATGGCCACTGTGTCCAAACCCTTCGACCTCAGGGAATCAAACATAATGGAAAATGAAGCTTATGGATAGGGCTACAATAACCTATAAGCACTTTTTCCGAATTGTATTTGTGAAAATTTTTATTCATTTTTGAAAATTTGACTTAGAGTGAAATTCTCATGAAAGTCCTGTGTGAGGGATATGGCCACTGTGTCCAAACCCTTCGACCTCAGGGAATCAAACATATAGGAAAATGAAGCTTATGGATAGGGCTACAATAACCTATAAGCACTTTTTCCGAATTGTATTTGTGAAAATTTTTATTCATTTTTGAAAATTTGACTTAGAGTGAAATTCTCATGAAAGTGCTGTGTGAGGGATATGGCCACTGTGTCCAAACCCTTCGACCTCAGGGAATCAAACATAATGGAAAATGAAGCTTATGGATAGGGCTACAATAACCTATAAGCACTTTTTCCGAATTGTATTTGTGAAAATTTTTTATTAATTTTTGAAAATTTGACTTAGAGTGAAATTCTCATGAAAGTCCTGTGTGAGGGATATGGCCACTGTGTCCAAACCCTTCGACCTCAGGGAATCAAACATAATGGAAAATGAAGCTTATGGATAGGGCTACAATAACCTATAAGCACTTTTTCCGAATTGTATTTGTGAAAATTTTTATTCATTTTTGAAAATTTGACTTAGAGTGAAATTCTCATGAAAGTCCTGTGTGAGGGATATGGCCACTGTGTCCAAACCCTTCGACCTCAGGGAATCAAACATAATGGAAAATGAAGCTTATAGATAGGGCTACAATAACCTATAAGCAGTTTTTCCGAATTGTATTTGTGAAAATTTTTATACATTTTTGAAAATTTGACTTAGAGTGAAATTCTCATGAAAGTCCTGTGTGAGGGATATGGCCACTGTGTCCAAACCCTTCGACCTCAGGGAATCAAACATAATGGAAAATGAAGCTTATGGATAGGGCTACAATAACCTATAAGCACTTTTTCTCAATTGTATTTGTGAAAATTTTTATACATTTTTGAAAATTTGACTTAGAGTGAAATTCTCATGAAAGTCCTGTGTGAGGGATATGGCCACTGTGTCCAAACCCTTCGACCTCAGGGAATCACACATAATGGAAAATGAAGCTTATGGATAGGGCTACAATAACCTATAAGCACTTTTTCCGAATTGTATTTGTGAAAATTTTTATACATTTTTGAAAATTTGACTTAGAGTGAAATTCTCATGAAAGTCCTGTGTGAGGGATATGGCCACTGTGTCCAAACCCTTCGACCTCAGGGAATCAAACATATAGGAAAATGAAGCTTATGGATAGGGCTACAATAACCTATAAGCACTTTTTCCGAATTGTATTTGTGAAAATTTTTATTCATTTTTGAAAATTTGACTTAGAGTGAAATTCTCATGAAAGTCCTGTGTGAGGGATATGGCCACTGTGTCCAAACCCTTCGACCTCAGGGAATCAAACATAATGGAAAATGAAGCTTATGGATAGGGCTACAATAACCTATAAGCACTTTTTCCGAATTGTATTTGTGAAAGTTTTTATACATTTTTGAAAATTTGACTTAGAGTGAAATTCTCATGAAAGTGCTGTGTGAGGGATATGGCCACTGTGTCCAAACCCTTCGACCTCAGGGAATCAAACATAATGGAAAATGAAGCTTATGGATAGGGCTACAATAACCTATAAGCACTTTTTCCGAATTGTATTTGTGAAAATTTTTATTCATTTTTGAAAATTTGACTTAGAGTGAAATTCTCATGAAAGTCCTGTGTGAGGGATATGGCCACTGTGTCCAAACCCTTCGACCTCAGGGAATCAAACATATAGGAAAATGAAGCTTATGGATAGGGCTACAATAACCTATAAGCACTTTTTCCGAATTGTATTTGTGAAAATTTTTATTCATTTTTGAAAATTTGACTTAGAGTGAAATTCTCATGAAAGTGCTGTGTGAGGGATATGGCCACTGTGTCCAAACCCTTCGACCTCAGGGAATCAAACATAATGGAAAATGAAGCTTATGGATAGGGCTACAATAACCTATAAGCACTTTTTCCGAATTGTATTTGTGAAAATTTTTTATTAATTTTTGAAAATTTGACTTAGAGTGAAATTCTCATGAAAGTCCTGTGTGAGGGATATGGCCACTGTGTCCAAACCCTTCGACCTCAGGGAATCAAACATAATGGAAAATGAAGCTTATGGATAGGGCTACAATAACCTATAAGCACTTTTTCCGAATTGTATTTGTGAAAATTTTTATTCATTTTTGAAAATTTGACTTAGAGTGAAATTCTCATGAAAGTCCTGTGTGAGGGATATGGCCACTGTGTCCAAACCCTTCGACCTCAGGGAATCAAACATAATGGAAAATGAAGCTTATAGATAGGGCTACAATAACCTATAAGCACTTTTTCCGAATTGTATTTGTGAAAGTTTTTATACATTTTTGAAAATTTGACTTAGAGTGAAATTCTCATGAAAGTGCTGTGTGAGGGATATGGCCACTGTGTCCAAACCCTTCGACCTCAGGGAATCAAACATAATGGAAAATGAAGCTTATGGATAGGGCTACAATAACCTATAAGCACTTTTTCCGAATTGTATTTGTGAAAATTTTTATACATTTTTGAAAATTTGACTTAGAGTGAAATTCTCATGAAAGTCCTGTGTGAGGGATATGGCCACTGTGTCCAAACCCTTCGACCTCAGGGAATCAAACATAATGGAAAATGAAGCTTATGGATAGGGCTACAATAACCTATAAGCACTTTTTCCCAATTGTATTTGTGAAAATTTTTATACATTTTTGAAAATTTGACTTAGAGTGAAATTCTCATGAAAGTCCTGTGTGAGGGATATGGCCACTGTGTCCAAACCCTTCGACCTCAGGGAATCACACATAATGGAAAATGAAGCTTATGGATAGGGCTACAATAACCTATAAGCACTTTTTCCGAATTGTATTTGTGAAAATTTTTATACATTTTTGAAAATTTGACTTAGAGTGAAATTCTCATGAAAGTCCTGTGTGAGGGATATGGCCACTGTGTCCAAACCCTTCGACCTCAGGGAATCAAACATAATGGAAAATGAAGCTTATGGATAGGGCTACAATAACCTATAAGCACTTTTTCCGAATTGTATTTGTGAAAATTTTTATACATTTTTGAAAATTTGACTTAGAGTGAAATTCTCATGAAAGTCCTGTGTGAGGGATATGGCCACTGTGTCCAAACCCTTCGACCTCAGGGAATCAAACATAATGGAAAATGAAGCTTATGGATAGGGCTACAATAACCTATAAGCACTTTTTCCGAATTGTATTTGTGAAAATTTTTATTCATTTTTGAAAATTTGACTTAGAGTGAAATTCTCATGAAAGTCCTGTGTGAGGGATATGGCCACTGTGTCCAAACCCTTCGACCTCAGGGAATCAAACATAATGGAAAATGAAGCTTATGGATAGGGCTACAATAACCTATAAGCACTTTTTCCGAATTGTATTTGTGAAAGTTTTTATACATTTTTGAAAATTTGACTTAGAGTGAAATTCTCATGAAAGTGCTGTGTGAGGGATATGGCCACTGTGTCCAAACCCTTCGACCTCAGGGAATCAAACATAATGGAAAATGAAGCTTATGGATAGGGCTACAATAACCTATAAGCACTTTTTCCGAATTGTATTTGTGAAAATTTCACTCTAAGTCAAATTTTCAAAAATGAATAAAAATTTTCACAAATACAATTCGGAAAAAGTGCTTATAGGTTATTGTAGCCCTATCCATAAGCTTCATTTTCCATTATGTTTGATTCCCTGAGGTCGAAGGGTTTGGACACAGTGGCCATATCCCTCACACAGCACTTTCATGAGAATTTCACTCTAAGTCAAATTTTCAAAAATGTATAAAAACTTTCACAAATACAATTCGGAAAAAGTGCTTATAGGTTATTGTAGCCCTATCCATAAGCTTCATTTTCCATTATGTTTGATTCCCTGAGGTCGAAGGGTTTGGACACAGTGGCCATATCCCTCACACAGGACTTTCATGAGAATTTCACTCTAAGTCAAATTTTCAAAAATGAATAAAAATTTTCACAAATACAATTCGGAAAAAGTGCTTATAGGTTATTGTAGCCCTATCCATAAGCTTCATTTTCCATTATGTTTGATTCCCTGAGGTCGAAGGGTTTGGACACAGTGGCCATATCCCTCACACAGGACTTTCATGAGAATTTCACTCTAAGTCAAATTTTCAAAAATTAATAAAAAATTTTCACAAATACAATTCGGAAAAAGTGCTTATAGGTTATTGTAGCCCTATCCATAAGCTTCATTTTCCATTATGTTTGATTCCCTGAGGTCGAAGGGTTTGGACACAGTGGCCATATCCCTCACACAGGACTTTCATGAGAATTTCACTCTAAGTCAAATTTTCAAAAATGAATAAAAATTTTCACAAATACAATTCGGAAAAAGTGCTTATAGGTTATTGTAGCCCTATCCATAAGCTTCATTTTCCATTATGTTTGATTCCCTGAGGTCGAAGGGTTTGGACACAGTGGCCATATCCCTCACACAGCACTTTCATGAGAATTTCACTCTAAGTCAAATTTTCAAAAATGTATAAAAACTTTCACAAATACAATTCGGAAAAAGTGCTTATAGGTTATTGTAGCCCTATCCATAAGCTTCATTTTCCATTATGTTTGATTCCCTGAGGTCGAAGGGTTTGGACACAGTGGCCATATCCCTCACACAGGACTTTCATGAGAATTTCACTCTAAGTCAAATTTTCAAAAATGAATAAAAATTTTCACAAATACAATTCGGAAAAAGTGCTTATAGGTTATTGTAGCCCTATCCATAAGCTTCATTTTCCATTATGTTTGATTCCCTGAGGTCGAAGGGTTTGGACACAGTGGCCATATCCCTCACACAGGACTTTCATGAGAATTTCACTCTAAGTCAAATTTTCAAAAATGAATAAAAATGTTCACAAATACAATTCGGAAAAAGTGCTTATAGGTTATTGTAGCCCTATCCATAAGCTTCATTTTCCATTATGTTTGATTCCCTGAGGTCGAAGGGTTTGGACACAGTGGCCATATCCCTCACACAGGACTTTCATGAGAATTTCACTCTAAGTCAAATTTTCAAAAATGTATAAAAATTTTCACAAATACAATTCGGAAAAAGTGCTTATAGGTTATTGTAGCCCTATCCATAAGCTTCATTTTCCATTATGTTTGATTCCCTGAGGTCGAAGGGTTTGGACACAGTGGCCATATCCCTCACACAGGACTTTCATGAGAATTTCACTCTAAGTCAAATTTTCAAAAATGAATAAAAATTTTCACAAATACAATTCGGAAAAAGTGCTTATAGGTTATTGTAGCCCTATCCATAAGCTTCATTTTCCATTATGTTTGATTCCCTGAGGTCGAAGGGTTTGGACACAGTGGCCATATCCCTCACACAGGACTTTCATGAGAATTTCACTCTAAGTCAAATTTTCAAAAATGAATAAAAATTTTCACAAATACAATTCGGAAAAAGTGCTTATAGGTTATTGTAGCCCTATCCATAAGCTTCATTTTCCATTATGTTTGATTCCCTGAGGTCGAAGGGTTTGGACACAGTGGCCATATCCCTCACACAGGACTTTCATGAGAATTTCACTCTAAGTCAAATTTTCAAAAATGAATAAAAATTTTCACAAATACAATTCGGAAAAAGTGCTTATAGGTTATTGTAGCCCTATCCATAAGCTTCATTTTCCATTATGTTTGATTCCCTGAGATCGAAGGGTTTGGACACAGTGGCCATATCCCTCACACAGGATTTTCATGAGAATTTCACTCTAAGTCAAATTTTCAAAAATGAATAAAAATTTTCACAAATACAATTCGGAAAAAGTGCTTATAGGTTATTGTAGCCCTATCCATAAGCTTCATTTTCCATTATGTTTGATTCCCTGAGGTCGAAGGGTTTGGACACAGTGGCCATATCCCTCACACAGGACTTTCATGAGAATTTCACTCTAAGTCAAATTTTCAAAAATGTATAAAAATTTTCACAAATACAATTCGGAAAAAGTGCTTATAGGTTATTGTAGCCCTATCCATAAGCTTCATTTTCCATTATGTGTGATTCCCTGAGGTCGAAGGGTTTGGACACAGTGGCCATATCCCTCACACAGGACTTTCATGAGAATTTTACTCTAAGTCAAATTTTCAAAAATGAATAAAAATTTTCACAAATACAATTCGGAAAAAGTGCTTATAGGTTATTGTAGCCCTATCCATAAGCTTCATTTTCCATTATGTTTGATTCCCTGAGGTCGAAGGGTTTGGACACAGTGGCCATATCCCTCACACAGGACTTTCATGAGAATTTCACTCTAAGTCAAATTTTCAAAAATGAATAAAAATTTTCACAAATACAATTCGGAAAAAGTGCTTATAGGTTATTGTAGCCCTATCCATAAGCTTCATTTTCCATTATGTTTGATTCCCTGAGGTCGAAGGGTTTGGACACAGTGGCCATATCCCTCACACAGGACTTTCATGAGAATTTCACTCTAAGTCAAATTTTCAAAAATGAATAAAAATTTTCACAAATACAATTCGGAAAAAGTGCTTATAGGTTATTGTAGCCCTATCCATAAGCTTCATTTTCCATTATGTTTGATTCCCTGAGGTCGAAGGGTTTGGACACAGTGGCCATATCCCTCACACAGGACTTTCATGAGAATTTCACTCTAAGTCAAATTTTCAAAAATGAATAAAAATTTTCACAAATACAATTCGGAAAAAGTGCTTATAGGTTATTGTAGCCCTATCCATAAGCTTCATTTTCCATTATGTTTGATTCCCTGAGGTCGAAGGGTTTGGACACAGTGGCCATATCCCTCACACAGGACTTTCATGAGAATTTCACTCTAAGTCAAATTTTCAAAAATGTATAAAAATTTTCACAAATACAATTCGGAAAAAGTGCTTATAGGTTATTGTAGCCCTATCCATAAGCTTCATTTTCCATTATGTGTGATTCCCTGAGGTCGAAGGGTTTGGACACAGTGGCCATATCCCTCACACAGGACTTTCATGAGAATTTCACTCTAAGTCAAATTTTCAAAAATGTATAAAAATTTTCACAAATACAATTGGGAAAAAGTGCTTATAGGTTATTGTAGCCCTATCCATAAGCTTCATTTTCCATTATGTTTGATTCCCTGAGGTCGAAGGGTTTGGACACAGTGGCCATATCCCTCACACAGGACTTTCATGAGAATTTCACTCTAAGTCAAATTTTCAAAAATGTATAAAAATTTTCACAAATACAATTCGGAAAAAGTGCTTATAGGTTATTGTAGCCCTATCCATAAGCTTCATTTTCCATTATGTTTGATTCCCTGAGGTCGAAGGGTTTGGACCCAGTGGCCATATCCCTCACACAGGACTTTCATGAGAATTTCACTCTAAGTCAAATTTTCAAAAATGAATAAAAATTTTCACAAATACAATTCGGAAAAAGTGCTTATAGGTTATTGTAGCCCTATCCATAAGCTTCATTTTCCATTATGTTTGATTCCCTGAGGTCGAAGGGTTTGGACACAGTGGCCATATCCCTCACACAGGACTTTCATGAGAATTTCACTCTAAGTCAAATTTTCAAAAATGAATAAAAATTTTCACAAATACAATTCGGAAAAAGTGCTTATAGGTTATTGTAGCCCTATCCATAAGCTTCATTTTCCATTATGTTTGATTCCCTGAGGTCGAAGGGTTTGGACACAGTGGCCATATCCCTCACACAGGACTTTCATGAGAATTTCACTCTAAGTCAAATTTTCAAAAATGAATAAAAATTTTCACAAATACAATTCGGAAAAAGTGCTTATAGGTTATTGTAGCCCTATCCATAAGCTTCATTTTCCATTATGTTTGATTCCCTGAGGTCGAAGGGTTTGGACACAGTGGCCATATCCCTCACACAGGACTTTCATGAGAATTTCACTCTAAGTCAAATTTTCAAAAATGAATAAAAATTTTCACAAATACAATTCGGAAAAAGTGCTTATAGGTTATTGTAGCCCTATCCATAAGCTTCATTTTCCATTATGTTTGATTCCCTGAGATCGAAGGGTTTGGACACAGTGGCCATATCCCTCACACAGGATTTTCATGAGAATTTCACTCTAAGTCAAATTTTCAAAAATGAATAAAAATTTTCACAAATACAATTCGGAAAAAGTGCTTATAGGTTATTGTAGCCCTATCCATAAGCTTCATTTTCCATTATGTTTGATTCCCTGAGGTCGAAGGGTTTGGACACAGTGGCCATATCCCTCACACAGGACTTTCATGAGAATTTCACTCTAAGTCAAATTTTCAAAAATGTATAAAAATTTTCACAAATACAATTCGGAAAAAGTGCTTATAGGTTATTGTAGCCCTATCCATAAGCTTCATTTTCCATTATGTGTGATTCCCTGAGGTCGAAGGGTTTGGACACAGTGGCCATATCCCTCACACAGGACTTTCATGAGAATTTTACTCTAAGTCAAATTTTCAAAAATGAATAAAAATTTTCACAAATACAATTCGGAAAAAGTGCTTATAGGTTATTGTAGCCCTATCCATAAGCTTCATTTTCCATTATGTTTGATTCCCTGAGGTCGAAGGGTTTGGACACAGTGGCCATATCCCTCACACAGGACTTTCATGAGAATTTCACTCTAAGTCAAATTTTCAAAAATGAATAAAAATTTTCACAAATACAATTCGGAAAAAGTGCTTATAGGTTATTGTAGCCCTATCCATAAGCTTCATTTTCCATTATGTTTGATTCCCTGAGGTCGAAGGGTTTGGACACAGTGGCCATATCCCTCACACAGGACTTTCATGAGAATTTCACTCTAAGTCAAATTTTCAAAAATGAATAAAAATTTTCACAAATACAATTCGGAAAAAGTGCTTATAGGTTATTGTAGCCCTATCCATAAGCTTCATTTTCCATTATGTTTGATTCCCTGAGGTCGAAGGGTTTGGACACAGTGGCCATATCCCTCACACAGGACTTTCATGAGAATTTCACTCTAAGTCAAATTTTCAAAAATGAATAAAAATTTTCACAAATACAATTCGGAAAAAGTGCTTATAGGTTATTGTAGCCCTATCCATAAGCTTCATTTTCCATTATGTTTGATTCCCTGAGGTCGAAGGGTTTGGACACAGTGGCCATATCCCTCACACAGGACTTTCATGAGAATTTCACTCTAAGTCAAATTTTCAAAAATGTATAAAAATTTTCACAAATACAATTCGGAAAAAGTGCTTATAGGTTATTGTAGCCCTATCCATAAGCTTCATTTTCCATTATGTGTGATTCCCTGAGGTCGAAGGGTTTGGACACAGTGGCCATATCCCTCACACAGGACTTTCATGAGAATTTCACTCTAAGTCAAATTTTCAAAAATGTATAAAAATTTTCACAAATACAATTGGGAAAAAGTGCTTATAGGTTATTGTAGCCCTATCCATAAGCTTCATTTTCCATTATGTTTGATTCCCTGAGGTCGAAGGGTTTGGACACAGTGGCCATATCCCTCACACAGGACTTTCATGAGAATTTCACTCTAAGTCAAATTTTCAAAAATGTATAAAAATTTTCACAAATACAATTCGGAAAAAGTGCTTATAGGTTATTGTAGCCCTATCCATAAGCTTCATTTTCCATTATGTTTGATTCCCTGAGGTCGAAGGGTTTGGACACAGTGGCCATATCCCTCACACAGGACTTTCATGAGAATTTCACTCTAAGTCAAATTTTCAAAAATGAATAAAAATTTTCACAAATACAATTCGGAAAAAGTGCTTATAGGTTATTGTAGCCCTATCCATAAGCTTCATTTTCCATTATGTTTGATTCCCTGAGGTCGAAGGGTTTGGACACAGTGGCCATATCCCTCACACAGGACTTTCATGAGAATTTCACTCTAAGTCAAATTTTCAAAAATGAATAAAAATTTTCACAAATACAATTCGGAAAAAGTGCTTATAGGTTATTGTAGCCCTATCCATAAGCTTCATTTTCCATTATGTTTGATTCCCTGAGGTCGAAGGGTTTGGACACAGTGGCCATATCCCTCACACAGGACTTTCATGAGAATTTCACTCTAAGTCAAATTTTCAAAAATGTATAAAAATTTTCACAAATACAATTCGGAAAAAGTGCTTATAGGTTATTGTAGCCCTATCCATAAGCTTCATTTTCCATTATGTGTGATTCCCTGAGGTCGAAGGGTTTGGACACAGTGGCCATATCCCTCACACAGGACTTTCATGAGAATTTCACTCTAAGTCAAATTTTCAAAAATGTATAAAAATTTTCACAAATACAATTGGGAAAAAGTGCTTATAGGTTATTGTAGCCCTATCCATAAGCTTCATTTTCCATTATGTTTGATTCCCTGAGGTCGAAGGGTTTGGACACAGTGGCCATATCCCTCACACAGGACTTTCATGAGAATTTCACTCTAAGTCAAATTTTCAAAAATGTATAAAAATTTTCACAAATACAATTCGGAAAAAGTGCTTATAGGTTATTGTAGCCCTATCCATAAGCTTCATTTTCCATTATGTTTGATTCCCTGAGGTCGAAGGGTTTGGACACAGTGGCCATATCCCTCACACAGGACTTTCATGAGAATTTCACTCTAAGTCAAATTTTCAAAAATGAATAAAAATTTTCACAAATACAATTCGGAAAAAGTGCTTATAGGTTATTGTAGCCCTATCCATAAGCTTCATTTTCCATTATGTTTGATTCCCTGAGGTCGAAGGGTTTGGACACAGTGGCCATATCCCTCACACAGGACTTTCATGAGAATTTCACTCTAAGTCAAATTTTCAAAAATTAATAAAAAATTTTCACAAATACAATTCGGAAAAAGTGCTTATAGGTTATTGTAGCCCTATCCATAAGCTTCATTTTCCATTATGTTTGATTCCCTGAGGTCGAAGGGTTTGGACACAGTGGCCATATCCCTCACACAGGACTTTCATGAGAATTTCACTCTAAGTCAAATTTTCAAAAATGAATAAAAATTTTCACAAATACAATTCGGAAAAAGTGCTTATAGGTTATTGTAGCCCTATCCATAAGCTTCATTTTCCATTATGTTTGATTCCCTGAGGTCGAAGGGTTTGGACACAGTGGCCATATCCCTCACACAGCACTTTCATGAGAATTTCACTCTAAGTCAAATTTTCAAAAATGTATAAAAACTTTCACAAATACAATTCGGAAAAAGTGCTTATAGGTTATTGTAGCCCTATCCATAAGCTTCATTTTCCATTATGTTTGATTCCCTGAGGTCGAAGGGTTTGGACACAGTGGCCATATCCCTCACACAGGACTTTCATGAGAATTTCACTCTAAGTCAAATTTTCAAAAATGAATAAAAATTTTCACAAATACAATTCGGAAAAAGTGCTTATAGGTTATTGTAGCCCTATCCATAAGCTTCATTTTCCATTATGTTTGATTCCCTGAGGTCGAAGGGTTTGGACACAGTGGCCATATCCCTCACACAGGACTTTCATGAGAATTTCACTCTAAGTCAAATTTTCAAAAATTAATAAAAAATTTTCACAAATACAATTCGGAAAAAGTGCTTATAGGTTATTGTAGCCCTATCCATAAGCTTCATTTTCCATTATGTTTGATTCCCTGAGGTCGAAGGGTTTGGACACAGTGGCCATATCCCTCACACAGCACTTTCATGAGAATTTCACTCTGTCGTATTTTTTCAAAAATCATACATTTTAATATTAAACGATTATTAATTTAAACAAACGTTTATTAAGGACAATTTTCATAGTAAATTTGTTCTTTAAACCTTTATTAAATTTAAAATTTTTTTATGAATACAGGCATAATAAAATATCTTATTATTGTTAAATATTAAATAAAAATTATTATTATTATTATTATCTTCACACACGTGTAACAAACTGGTTCTTAAGCACTTAATGAGGGGCAAGTATGCTTATTTAAGGGGTAATTTTTGACCTTTTTTCCAACTTCCACACAAATTTTACTAGGGGTCTTCTAAGAACAAAATTTCGTGCAATGTACATATGTAAAATTCTTAATTACGGAAAATTTAAAATTAGCATTTTCTTTTATTTTTAAAAAAAAAAAATTTTAATTTCTGAGCTAAATTTTATATTAGGATTTATACAAAAAAATCTTATGGCATTTTTTGTTGAAAAATTAACCCTATATTTTCCTTTTCGGGGTCTTATTTGTCCTGTTAAAAAAAAAAAATTTACAATAAATATGCATAAAATGTTCTACTAATATTTTGTAAAGCAACCCACCATTTGATTCCTTTCACCACAGTATATAAAACAAATTTTCGATATTTGGGGCCCATGACCCATGTTATGATATTAAGATTCATATAAGAGTTCTATGTGATAAATATCTACATCTTTATGCGATTTTTTTGCCTTGATTTTAGGGATCCTATACCAGGGTTGAATATCGGACCTACAAGTACAAAATTTCGGCATGACATAGTTTCTTGTATAAAAGTTAACATCGCCAAATTTTCTTTCAATGCCAACATTTTTAAGGAAGTTGTTGTGTCATTAAGAACTTATTTCGGGAGAGGTATTCCTATGGACTTTGGACTGATTCCAATAAAATTGGTTAGTTGATTTAGACTGCAACAAAAGATTTTTTGGCCCAAATTTAGTCTTAATACGAGGGTGGATCAAAAGCTCCGCCTATACCGGAAGAAGTTTGTACTGAGGCTATGTTAAATAATGGAAAATTTACTATAGGCGTGGTCCTTATATTAATTAGAACCTATTTAACAAATTTAATCAACTTATCTTTATAATTTCGACCTGTATTTAGTTTGCGCACAAGGTTTACACGGACAGCTAGACAGATGGGCGGACGGACATCGTAATCAATTCAGAATCTCTTTCTATCGGTATAATAAAATTTTTTAGGTGTTACACTCATAACCAAAAACGCATAATACCTTCTTAACTACGGTGGTGTGGGTATAAAAATCAACTCTATTTAACAGTTTATTATTGTAATCAAATAAAGTATGTACTATTATTAACATGTCTCAAATAATTACATTTCTCTTAATATTTCCATGATGCTTAGATAGTTTCCATGTCTTTAATTTGTATCTCTAAGATAGACAGATAGATTTAAAAAAATTGTCAGTTTGTTAATGTGTGATTGAATGATAATTGATGAAGTTAATCGAGAGCCTGTTTACGATTGAAATTTAATAGATCACTAAGACGGAGTGAGTTAGACTAAGATTTATTAACTCTTTCTGTTTAATAAAAAATTCGATAAAATCTATAAGATATACAAGACGAACAGAAAAAAACTAGTTTAAGCTAAACTATTTTAATGTTAATTTGTTTTTATTATGTTCAGGATTTTTTTTTCTACTCTGGGTTAACGAGTTGCGTATGTTTGTCATCACATGCTAAAGCTGTCATTATCTTTTGAAATGTTGATGAACTTTGTTATATGTGGTGTATGAAAATTTAAAAGACGAATTGTCTGAGATGGATTTGGGAGTTGGGGTTTATAGAATCTTTTAAAGAAACTCTTTAGAAAGCTAGTTTCTGCAATGAATTGTTAAGAAGTACTTTTTTGGCAAAAAAAATTACAAGGTACTTTTGTGTTAGAAAAAAAATTTCTTTTTAAAACCAATTTGTTAAACGTGCAGTTCAAAAGATGAAATTTTTTAAATGCTATTTTTTGTTAGAATTGGGTTTTATTTTGCTTATTAAAAGGTACTTTTTAAATGTAATTTTTGTAAAAAGGGAACTTCTGTTAAAAGTGGTAATTTTGTTAAAAATTGTACCTTTGTACAAGCGCAACTTTTGCTTAAAACAGTTTATTTACTTTTATTCAAAAGGGTATTTTTCTTCAAAAGGATACTTTTGTTCAAAAAGGTGCTATTGTTCAAAAATGTACTTTTGGTAAAAAAGGTACTCTAGTTCAAAAAGATACTTTTGTTCAAAGAGGTACTTTTATTCAAAAAGGTATTTGTGTTTAAAAATATACTTTTGTTCAAAAATGTACTTGTGTTCAAAAACGTACTTTTGTTCAAAGAGGTACTTTTGTTCAAAATGGTACTTATGTTCAAAACTGTACTTTTTTTCAAAAAGGTACTTTTGTTCAAAAAGGTACTTTTGTCTAAAAAGGTACATTTGTTACTTTATTCATGATACCGCTCGGTCCCATATTGAAAGATCTGTTAAAAACTATTAAGAAAAAAATGATTGGGAAGTTTTGCCTCGCCTGTCTCATAGTTCATGCATTGCCGCGCCCGACAAATATTTGTTTTGATCGATGTAGAACGCTCGAACTATAGTGCTTGTTTAACTTCAGAACAGGGTATACGAAATTGGTTCGATTCCTTCGTGGATGCAAAAAAAACTAGTTCCTTTGGCCCGAATTCATATTGCCAAAAAAGTGAATAAACATATGTATATTGTACAATTGTTTTACAACAAACGCTCCAAATTTATCATAAATCGTTCTTTTGAATATTATGTTAAGTACGTTACACACTTAAAAAATGTTTTGCTAAACAAAATTCTGTTCTAACGACAAAGAACTTCGCTATTTCTTGATAACTTAGTTATTTCGTTAATAAACTTTTTATGTAAATTTTTTTTAAAAGTCTGCCATTAAAACAAAACAAGTGAATACAAAATAGAAAATTTAAATCATTCAAGTTTAAAAGCACACAAGCACTTTGTTAAAGTGTTAAAAAAAGTTATAAATGAAAATTCAAATTACGAGTGTTATTGCACATTTAGTTTTTAATAAAATAAATATATAATTCTACATTAATGTTCAATATTATCGTCATCTTAACATTATTATTACACTGAGATTTAAGTGTGTGTGTGTGTGTGTGTTTAACTAAAAAGATTTGTTATCTTTAAAAACAAAACAAACACGCTTACATTTGTGTAATACAGATACACTTATTTTAAACACATACAGGCACCTTTACGAGTGCAAACAACAGAAGTTTAATTACAATGTGGTTGGAAGCAGGTTGAGTCGTTTTGTTGACACAGCAATCACACTTTTTTTTGTATCTGTAAGGTACAGTGTTTGGGTGGTGTGTGTGCGTGTAATGGTTTTAAATAAATATTGAAATTGAAAATGAAAAAAATATGTATCATTACCGACATCATTCGTTCAGGTTTTAATTGCAACTAATTAGAGTTTGAATGTGTTTTTGTTTAATTAAGGTGTCAGATAAATTGTTTTGCAAAAAAAAAACTACAGAAACAAGACACATTTGTGAATTTTAAAACAACAACAACAAAAAAGATTTAACACTTTTTATTCAAATATTGTTTAAATGTTTTTCAAACAAGAACAACTTCATTTTAAGGAAATGCATTTGTCTTGTTAATAATTTTAACAATAATAAGTAAGAAAGAACAGTCACACCACAGACAATTTTACGAGAGTGTGGCATAACAAGCTCCAATGGCCAACCTGGGAATGGAAAAACATAATTATGTTTAAAGTTCATTGTGCCGAATATTATCTAGACAATAGCATCCATTAGAGATTTGCCCGTAAAAATCAATTTTAAGGGGGGGTTAATATAATCTCCCGTAACTAAGTTGCAGCTCGTTATTTGGAATCAGTTTAATAAATTTCTCACAAAAGTTTTCGCCACACAAAAGATATTTCAAAATGGGCTTTAGGTTAGGTAATATTCCACTGGATACCACAATAAAGCACAGCTAACGTGGGTCCAGCAACTAGTTTCCTTTGTGTTACTGTGTTACGCCTTCTCCCAATGTTGTTACGTTACCTGGATATTGACATTCTCACCAGCCATTTGGTTGATTTAATGAAAGAATGGATCCTGTTAAAATAAATTTCAGCGATACTGATTTTTTTTTGAGGATTCTTTGACTAAACAGCTTGAGTCCTAGATTTCCGAATGCCGAGGAGTGACAGAGAAGATGTTCCGTTGAGTCCTCCTTCTCCTCCTCGCCGCAACTTCTACAGAGATCGTTGAAAGGGAGCCCCAACTTTTCGACGTATTTCCCTATGGGGCATTGGCCATTTACAACCACAATAAGGTTTTTTGAGGTAAATTCTGGACAGCCATAATGCTCACCGTATCCTCTTTTCATCTATGATGGGCCAGATTTTTCTGGTTTCTTTTTATCGACCGTATTGGGTGCCCCGTTAGGCTAGTTGGCAGAGAGCTAGACTATCAGTGCGGGAGTTGCAGGTTCGATTCCCTCCCGAGACTCTGGTCTGCTGCCGACAAACGTTGAGCTTCACCGGATTAGAATAAAAAAGAAAAAGTTTGATTATTACAACTATACTTTAACCTACCAGGGCCCTGTTTCTCAAAACTACAGGTTACAAATCTAAAAGTAAAATACATTCAATAAATCAACAATTTGACAACTTTTGTTTTGTTTCAAATCGCTCACCTAAGGTTAAAGTAAACAGTAAAATCCTACCTTTAGCTACCGGTAAGTTGTGAAATCGGGCCTAAGTCTGTACATTTGGATAAGTTTAAATTTTCTTCAAGTATAGTTCGTATAAACTTTTATTAGAAATTTCTTTAACATAATAATTGCTTTAAAAAAACGCTTATATGAAAAATTTTCGGACTATTTTTTTATTTTCTTACGGCCAATTTCACTAAGTTCAGTTAAAACTAACTTTTATTTTAACTTCCAGTTAACAATACATGGTGGGCCATAAGTCACTGAACATTGTAGTTTTGATATAATTTTTTTATTTTGTAATGTTTTCTTTTGATAATTGTTAGTACTACACCCAGAGAGCAAAACATGCTTAAATATGGTCACCTCCAACAAGACGTTTGCTAAAGAAAATTTTAAACATATTATGTTTAGTTTAATCATATTATTGCCAACCCCAACCATATTATGGTTAAATTAGTCCTCCATCAAGAGTTCCCAATAATTCGAATAATTTATTACTTAATTGATCGATTAATGGAAAATTAGTATTTTTACTGTATTAGTGTTTTTCTATAAAAAAAAACAATCCGGTAGGTTTTAAATGCCCTTTTATTGTTTCTTAACTCAGGAACATTTCCCTCCAGTAACAATTTTTTAAAATGTAGTTTAGTCCAAAGTCTGAAACCAAAAAGTTGGGCAATAATTATATTTAATAATGTTTAGTACAGACTCTTACCACAATGTTTCAGATGAAGAAGAGGGTTTTTTTTTAACGAATGAACACAACCTTCTATTAGACTTCAATAAGACTATTAAAATGTTTAAAAAATCAAAAAGATGTGTTAGTGTTAGATGGGAGACTACCAATTTTTTGAAAAGACAAGAAAAAGAAAGAAATCGTTTGAAACATAGACATTTTTTTAGAAGATTATTTTACTTAAAAAGTTTTCTCCTTTTTTATTACATGAAGTACCTTTTGTTGAATTGTTGTTACTTTTTGAATAAAATTTTTATGTAAAAATATTTATATAATTTTTGGTCTTATAAAAAATTTAAATTATTTGATTAACCGAATATTATAAAATTGTTCGATTATTTTTTAATAAAATTTTTACCTCGAATAATTATTCGTGCGATTAATCGATTAATACAAAACATCAATTAATTGCATACCCTAGTGTGTATTTAGCAGACACACACAAATAAAAATTTATGTTAAATAAATATTGTGCAATGTTGATTGAAAATCATAGTAAATTTCTGCAAAATTATGGACTTTATTTAAAATCATTATTGTTTCACATTAATTTTAAATGAAAAATATTAAAATAGCATTCTTCAATATTGAATTCATAAAAGCCTGCTTTACTGTTTTATATAGAAACAACAACAACACTACAAGAAGTAGTACATATAAACATTATTTTCATGTGCGAATTAATTTATAATTTGGTTAAAATTATTTAGTTAAATACTTAAAATTTTCAAGGTAGAATTATGACGAAAACCATATCGAGCCAGTCTGTTAGTGTCTTTTGAGGGAGATCGATTATTCGACTTTTTTCAACAACCGGTTTTCGAATATTCCGAATAGTTGCTATTTTAAAAAAACCGGGTTTCAGTTTAGCATTTTAAAAATAACCGGTTAACCGGTTTTAATAATATATAAAAAAAAAACAAAAACTAAATTAGTTTTTGTAATAAAGAGTAAATTAGAATAAAAACAAAACAATTGACAATACTTAGATATGGCTTAAAGTATGTTTAGAACTAACAAATATTTGACGATAAAATAAAAAACTGTGACCAGTAAATTGATTTAACTTAAGCTTTATTTTTAACAATTTCTATATATTTGTTAAACTTTATGTCTAAAGCCTAGTACTCTGTTCAAATTTGTGAAAAATGTTGAGCAACATTAATTATTTCACACGAAAATTTTGACATGTATCAATGTTACCTATCATGCGAGTTTGTACAACTTAACGTTTTTATTCCCACAAAGTATGCGACATTGTTTTGCGTATGTAAACAAACCACACATGTATTTTACTAAAAATTATTGTTTTTAATAAAAAAGAAAGAAAATATGGATGAGAAACTGTTACCGGTTGTGTTATTTAAATTTTTTATTTCTTATTTAATAATCAGTTCATACTTTTTTGCTTTTGCTAAAAATTCCACGTGAAATAAGTGTAGCTTACATTATTTCGCAGTTGTAAAAAATGTTGCCAGAAACATTTCGGAACTTTTTCACAAAATGAACAGAGTACTACTCTATCAACATTATTTCATAGATATTCCGCACAAGTTTTTTTATATGCGTTTTGACAGCATTTCACGTGAAATGTTGAACAGATACCAGGCTTAAGATGATAATTGTATTTATGTATAGGAAACCGTAAAATTATGTTTGCTGTAGCCAAACGTTTTGCAAAAGCAAACAATTCTTTAAGAAAACTATTGGTTACGTGCAGAACGTAACGTTTAGAATTTTTGAAAAACTTTGGTTTTAAAAAAATTATAGGAATTTAATAAATTTATTATTTGGGATACTCTCCCAAACTTACTTTAAATGAGTTTTTATTTGTTGGTGGCTAAGCATGTGTTCTTATTTGTATGGCCAAATTTAAAAGTGTTATGATTCCAGTTCGCCGTGCAGATTTTTGTTCCTTTATAATCAAATAGTAAAGAAGTAAAATTTAGAGCGAATCCGATAACATTTAGTGGGTCCGGAAACGACTTCTTTATACCTCTATACAAATAAATATATTAAAATGAACAATTTTTATTTTTTAAAATATATATTTTTTTTATTGGTTTGAGTATAAATAAAAACAATAAAATTTAAAAAGGATAATGGTTTTTGAATCTTTATTTCTTAAAATTATGAGTTTAATATAAGATCAGATTTTATAAACTATCGCTATTTTTGTCAATAAGTTTCAACAACCCGAAGCAACAATTGCACTGCGAAACAGACATTTTTCGGTCTGGAATTGAATTTTTCTAATTTGAGGTCGCTGATTTTAAATAAAATCTCCATTTTTCTCTATCAGCTCTACTTTTCGAGATATACCTTTATGTACAAAATTAAGGCACTTTCACTACATATATTGGAATAACTTGAAAACGGTTCACCATATTCAGTTAACAAAAAATTCGAAACTCGGCAACAGTATTATCATTGTTTTTTTATCATTGCCTGGTAGTTTCAGAGATGCGGTTAAATTATTGAAGAAAAAGGGAACATTCAAAAAAAAACAAATTTTTTGATCTTTAAAAATTCATAAAAAATAAAAATGCGACAAAAATCACAGTTTTGGCCTAAAATCACTATTCTTAGCATAATTTCGAATGTAATGAGGTTTATTTCATTGAAATCAGTGCATAACTTTTGATTTTATTCACAATTTACTGAGAAAACTGGATATCGATTTAAATGCAAAAATAAGATTTTAAATAATGTGTGTGTCATCAACGTTTTTTCTTTTTGTATGGAAATCGATATTCAGATTTCTCAATAAATTTGGAATCATATTTAAGAACATTCTAGTATTAAGTATAATTTGATAATTTTTTTAGCAAAAATATATACATTACGGTGGGTCAAAAAATGAATATAGCAACAATAGCATTGTATTACAGAAAATCATATTACTGTATTTTAACGACTTTTATTTTTGTGAAAATAGTGTCAGAAGCATTCATGACTCTTTGCGCTATAAAAGTCAAGAGATGGTTTAATGTAGACGAAATTTGAATCAAGACGAGAGATTTCCGGATTTGACAGTAAACAAGATTTTGTGACCAAAAATAATTTTATAGTTTTATATTGTATAAGAACCAAATTTTTATTTTTTTTAAATTTAATTCAAAATATTTTCAGTTTTAATTAATAATACTAATACTACTGTCAATAGTAAATAAAATATTAAAATTTAAAAAATTGACTTTTTTTTAACTTTTTTTTTGCAATTTTTATTTGTTTTAACGTAAAACAAAAAAATTGCTATTAGAATATGATTCGAGAACTTTTATTTTTTCTCATACATCAGTGACCCGACCTAATATACATATTTAAAGTAAAAGCTACAACCGAGGTTTTTTTTTATCGATTTTCGGTTTCGGTTTTTAGGTATTAAAACTGCGGGTTCGATTTCGGTTTAAACCTAAGCCTTGCAACAAGGACGTCCTTTTTGCCTTTGCATTTCTAGAAACAGTCTATCGACGGTGGAAATATGAAATAACTCGTCCAGATATTCAAGAAATGTTTAAGCAGCCTGCACTTTTCATATAATTTCAAAAATTTGTCAGCATACTCGAATCGAAATCCTATAGTTAATTTTGGACCTACCTGCACAACATGTCATGGCATAGAAGCTATCGAAAGAGTTATAGTCGCCAATTTTTATGTCAATACCAACATTTATATTGAAGTAATGGCTTTAAAAGCTATTTTCGAGAGTAGTATTTGTATGAGAGTTATGCTCAAGTATAGACCGATACCAATAAAATTCGGTGAAATGATTTAGATTGCAATCAAATTAGCGTCGACCAAATTTTATCTAAATACTAACATAATAAGAAGGTTTATGGTTCCAAAGACGTTATTCCGGAAATAAGCTTATTTGGGGCATATTTGAAATTACAAACCGATTCGTTTTTATTTAACAGGCTTGGTCCATGTGCCAATTAGAACCTATGTATCAAATTTCATCAAAATATCTCTAAAATTGCGACCTGTACTTTACGTACAACGTTTTCATGGACAGTCAGCCAGCCGGACGGACATCGTTAGGTCGACATAGCAAGCTTACTAAAAAGGGTTTTATGCAAAACGTCTTGCTCAATTCGCAGTCTTATTCAGTTTTGAAATGCAAGTCAAAATCCACTTCGGTTTTTTTAACGTCACGCCAGCGCATATTTTTACTTATATCTGGAAATCCTTGACGTCGATTGATTTAATTTTTTTTCTGAGTATAGAGCTGCTTCATTTCTTTGCATACATATATAAAAATCCTTTTTATAAATTTGACTTCTTTATTTATTTTTTTCACATTTTGTCGTACAAATATCATTAAAATGGAAATGCCCATATTTAAAATTCACCCTAAGTAATAAAAGGTTTGTATATAAACTGGTTTGTTTATTTGCTTAGATTTTTTCTGTTTGTCCCGTTTAGAACCCATTGTGCATATTAATTATTCATAATTTTTATTTTGTTTTTTTTATAAATAATTTATAGTTGGACAAATAAATTTTAAAAATTTTAGCAAATAATACTAAAAGATATGATGAACTTGATGCTAAAAAACGTGTTAAACATTTTTTATAAACAAAAAAGACAATGACTAAATTTTTTGCTGTTATTTTTGTTTTTATTAAAACAACAGTTATTTATTATGCAGAGGAGCCAAAATGTGAATATAATTTTATTTAATGATGATGAAGGAACTTCATATGAAAGACGTTTTAATAGTGCTGATAGTTTTTATTTGGCGGAATTTGTTTTTATATTTTATTATATTTAAAATTAATTGATGTACATTTTTTCATTGTTTTTTTTTTTTGAAATTGATTAATTCGAGCGCATATTTTTTTTTTGGTTATTTCAATGATTGCTAAAATTTAATAAGCAATGTCAAAGATAAATAATATAGTTAATAATATTTAGCAAAGATTTAAAAAAGTTGAAAAAAGTCAACAAAATTGAGTTGGGGAAAAAGTCGTTCCAAACAGACAAGTTAGCGCATGGTAGCAATAAATTAAATTTAAACGGAGTTGAAATTCTAGATTTCTTAAACTGACTACGTCGAAGCACGTGTGGAAAATGGTCCACTTTTTTCAACTGTCCTTACAATGTTATTGACCTCTTTCCTAAATTAAAGGCAAACATTAAAAAAAAAATATCCATAGAATTCATTGATGAAACAATTTGGGCACTAAAGAAACAAATGCGTTTGCAATCTACATATTAAATAATCAAAATAAAAAGAAAACTTTTAATGTGGAATTGCGGTGTAAAATTATTTCCAATAATGACCTTGAAAATTGACAAAAAATAAAAAATCGCTTTAAATTAATTCCGCTCTTAAAATTATTTCATGTACTGTCTGTTAACAAACAGAAAAAATTTAATACTTTTTGCCCTGAATTATGAATAAATACTAATGAATTTTGTTTTTGTTAAAAAATCATAAAATATTTTACACAAAATACTTTAATAATGACCACAAAAAACATGCAAGTATACGACGTGGACGCCAATTATTTAAAATACTAATTAGCTACACTAAGGCCCGTTTTCACAACTTATTGATAGCTAAAGGTAGGATTTTATCGGCGGAGTAAAAAGTGTTCCATTATTACAACTTTACTTTAACCTACCAGGTAGGATAAACCTTAATTTACTTTATCGCTCACTTTAAGTTAAAGTAAAGTTTTAATAATGGAACACTTTTTATAATGCCGGTTAAAGTCAACTTTTAGCTATCGGCAAGTTGTGAAAACGGGCCTAAAAAAACAAATTGAAAATATTTAAAAAAATTAAAAAAAAAAAAACAAAATTATGCAGTCAGATGACTGAAAGTAATAAAATTGCAAAAAAGCAAATGAACTGTGAAGAAATTATACAGTGATTAGAAAATAATCTTTTTTGTGTGCCAAACTGAAAATTTTGTTTAAAAGGTACTTCTTGGTTTAAACAGTATTTTTAATTTAAAAAGTCCTTTCTGTTCAAACAGTACTTTTTGTTTAAAGATTACCTTTTGTTTACAAAGTCCTTTCTGTTGAAACAGGGCTTTTTGTTAAAAGAAGAAATGTTTGTTTAAAGAGTACTTTTTGCTTAAAAAGTTCTTTTTATTTATAAATAAATTTTTTGTTTTTAAGCTAAACATTTTGATAAAAATGTACTTTTTACTTAAACAGAACTTTTTGGTTAAAAAGTTTAGAGAGTCCTTTTTATTTAAAAAGTACTATTTTTTAAATACTTTTTATTTTAAAATTAGTTTTTGTTTTAAAATTAGTTTCCGTTTAAATAGTATTTTTTATTAATAATGCACTAATTGTTAAAAAAATACTTTTAGTTAAGATCGTGCTTTGTTTTTAAATGTACTTTTTCTTTAAAACGTACTTTTCCGTTAAAAAGTACTTTTAGCTGTATATTTAATTAATATTTTCTTATAAACACTTCTTTGTGATAAAAAGATTGTTTAAATGGACTTTTAGCTTGTAGTAGTTTTCTATGAAAATACTTTTTTTATAAAATCTTTGTTAAAAATATATTTGTTGTTAAAAATCTACTTTTTGTTAAAAATCTGCTTAGGAAAGAAATTCTGCTTGTTGATTATATTTTTGTTTTTTCAATACATACTTTTCGCTTAAAAATAAACAATGCGTTTTTGTTAAAAGATACTCTTAAGTATCTCAATTGAGATGGTTATTGGCACAAAATTAGTCATTTAACTGGATTTTGTTCAGCCTGCAGATCATGTTACATTACTTTGTATGAAGGAGATCAATCATTTTAATAAAGTTCACTCGGGACAAAATCAGCGACAGGCATTATTTTTACCATTTAACTTACTTCAGTGTCCTGTCACAAAGTGACAAAATGGTGCCAATTAACACCCTCGTAGCACATCACCATGTTTCCATTTAGATAAACAATTAGAACTAGAACTGGTCCCTACAACATTAGAACTACTACGTGACTAGTTTGGTGTTGATTTCCTTTCCCCAAGTGAAATGACAGTTGTACACCATTTAATTCAGATTTTAAAGAAACAAAGAATGTGCAAAATTATATTCCTAATCAACAATTCTTGGTGAATGCATTCCAACTAGTTTTACTCTAAAAATGTAAAATGTATTTAATATTTATTGACAGGTTTACGAAAGAAAAACAAGTCATTACAATAAATTAAGCTAATACATGTCAATTTACACTATCAGTGGACAAAAGCAACAACAGTAAATAAATACACTAATAAATTAATTAAAAAATATTTACACAAAAAACTTAAATCAGCCACTCTTATTGACAACAAAGCAAAAAAGACCGATTGAACAAATAACGACTATTGGGCGCCATATAATTTTCTATTAATAAATTATTATGGTTTTTGTTGTCGTTGTTGTTTTAGAAAAGACAACAATAATCGGCATTGTCGCATCTCTAACATGAAATCAAAAGATAAAAGAAAAACAAAACCAAAAATAATAACACCAGCAACACTTTAATTAAACATGCAACCATGCAGCCAATCTGTCAGTCAATTGAGCCAACCCTCTTTTTTTTTTTTTTTAAATAATCCAGCTTTATTACACTCTTTTTGTTTTTGTTCCGAACACATAAATATTTGTTAAAAGGCTGAAACTAAATTATGACATGTTACAGTTTCTCCACTATTGCTACAGTCTTAACTTTTGTGGCCCAGTGTGCAAGCACTTGGGTAATTGAACAAAAAAAAAAACATGACATAACAGCTGACGTATTTTAGTTCCTTTTTGTTTTTTTCTTTCTTTTTTTGTTTAATGCTTGATAATGTTTAATTTAAAAGCAAATTATTTCATTAATGAGAATTTCGTTTTTCTCTGTTTCTGCAACAACTGCCTCTTAAACTGACACGATCGATTGCCGTTAAAAAATTCACAAACACTTGGAAGGGTTGTATAAGAAGTGTATTGCATCCGTGTTAATATTTTTTTTTGATCGACAGCATTTTTTTTTGGTTGAAAATCATAAATAAATAAAAATGTTTATTAACTTTAATGAAATAAATTAATTTTTTGTATGTGCTAAATATTTTTAATTGTTTAAACATTTTCTAAATGATTGATTTCTTAATATGTGATCAAATATTTATACAAAACAAATTGTAAAATTTTTAGTTATAGATATACAAATGCGTAGAAAATTTTGATAGCACAAGATTTGATTAGAAAATTACTGATTGCAAGAGAATTTATAAAATAAGTCTCAATAGCAAAAATATTTAAATAGAAAATTCTAGGCTGCCAAATTACTTTACTTAGAAAAATTCTCGATAGCATCACATTTTTTATAAAAAATTTACGGTAGAAAGAAAATTCTCAATACCAAGAAAATTCTCGCAAGAAAGAAAATTCCCGATAGCAAGAAATTTTCTTTTCTTAGCTGGGAATTTTCTATAGAAAACTCTAAATATCTAGTATGTAATTGTTTTTTTTAGAAATTTCCCAATAGCAATATAAGTTTTTATAAAAACGAGAATTAAACAAAAAACAAACCTCAAAAGCAAAAAATCCTTTGGAAAATAATCTCCATAGCAAGATATTTGCTATAAAAAATCTTCTATAGCACGAATTTTTTAATAAAAGATTCTATAGAAAAATCTCGATATCATTAAATTTGTCATAAAAAACACCCAATAACAAGAACACTTTAATAAAAAAATTCTATAGCAAAAAATTATCTATAGCAACTTTTTTTTAGAGTATTCGATGTAGGAAATTCTCGAAAGCAAGAAATATATTTAGATAATTCTTTTTAGCAATAAATTTTTTATAGAAATTTCTGAAAAGCAAGATTTTTTTACAGAAAAATTTCGATAGCAAAAAATTTTCTCTAGAAAATACTCAATAATAAGACATTTTCTATAGAAAACTCTTAAAAGCACGAAGGTTTATTTTAATAGAAAATTCTAAATAAAAACCGTTTTTAAATTAAATTCTTATAAGCCAAAAATGTTTCTTAGAATAAAAAGTATAAAAATTTCTATAGAAAATTCTCGATGGTAAGAAATTTTTTATAGAAAATTATCCGAAGCAACAAATTTGCAATAAAAAATTCTCCATAGAATTTTTTTGGCGGCTTTTTATGAATTAAGAAAACTTTCAATAGAACACTCTAAATAGCAAGAATTTTTCTAAAGAAAAGGCTTAACAGCAATAAAATTTCTACAGAAAATTCTCGATAGTTAGAATTTGTAATAGAAAGTTCTCGATAGCAAGAACAATTCTTTAGAAAAAATCTTGATAGTATTTAACTTTTTGTAAAATACTCTCAAATGCCTGAAAGTTAAATATTCTCGATAGCGTGAAATTTTTTCGATACTTCTTTGTAGCAAGAAATTTTCTATTGTAAATTGGACTGCATGAGCATTTCTATTGGAAATTTTCGAAAGCAAAAATTTTTTTTTACAAAATTATCAATAGCTAAAAACTTTATATATCCTTAGCAACAAGTTTTTGTAGGAAATCGGACAGCAGGTAAATTTCTACAAAAAATTTTCGGTAGCAAAACGCTTTTTATTCAAAAATTCTCAATAGCTAGAAACTTTCTATTAAACACTATAAATGGAAAGAAATTTTCTTTAGAAAAATTCTTGATAGCAACAAAATTTTTCTTAAAAAACTCTCAATAACAAGGACTCCTTAATAAAAAATTCTCGATAATACGAAATTTTTTTAAGAAAATTCTTGATAGAATGAAATTTTCTATAGAAAACTCTGAATAGCACGAAGTTTTTTAAAGAAAATTCCGAATAAAAATAATTTTACAATAAAATTCAAATAAGCAAGAAATTTTCTGCAAAAAATTCTAGATAGCATTAAAATGTCTAAAGTTTTTTTTTACAAAATTCTCAACAGCTAAAAACTTTCTTTACAACACTCTTAACAGCAAGAAATTTTCTATAGAAGTGTCGTAACAGCAATAAATTTTTGTTTTGGAAAATTCTCGATAGTTAGAATTTTTTTATAGAAAATTCTCTGTAGCAAGAAATTTGAGAAAATTCTCAAGAAAATTTCTAGTATAAGAGTTTTAGTTAAATAAACCTTTTTAATGAGAATTCTCGGAAGCAAGAAGTTTTCTATAGAAAATTGGACAGCAAGAAATTTTTTATAGGAATTTTTCGAAGCAAAAAGTTTTTTTTACAGAATTTTAATTGGTAAAAACATTCTATAAAAATTTCTAAAAAGCAAAAAATATTTTATAGAAAATTCTTGAAAGCAATAAAATGTCGATAGAAAAATTTCATAGCATTACATTTTTTATAAAAAACTCTCCATAATAAGAACTCTTTAAATAAAAATTCTAAATAGCCTGAAATTTTTTATCGAAATTCTAGAAATTTTTTAAAGAAAATTCTTGATGGCAAGAAATTTTCTATAGAAAAATTATCGATAGAAAGAAACATTTTAGGTACAAACTTTTTTTATGAATTTAAACAGACAAATAGTTTTAGTCAGCCCCCCGAAATAAGGTCCGAAACGTTTATTCCAAGAGAACAAGTTTATTTGGATGTAAGTTGCGATAATAGATTAATCCATATCTAATGAAGTCGTGAAAAATTCTTATTTTGGGAGTTTAATTGGTCTGTTAATTCCGCTGTATATTATCTTAAAAAACTCCAAGGTTAATTTTGAGAGGGGTACACCTTGCACAAATTTCGCTTCCATACAACTTGAGTCGCTCTAATGTACATATAAAGAAAACATGGTACATCGAAATAAATATGAATTTACATGTTTTGAGCATTACTTTTTTCCACCTGTTGGGGTGTATACTGGCAAGAGTTTGGTTTACCTTGGTTCCTGGTACGTCACTGGTGACACGCGTGGTCGACTTAGCTGTCTGGTCAATGGGAACTAGTTGGAGTATGTAGGCGCAGAAACACTTGTTGTGAAAACAACCCTTATTTACCGTGGCTCTATAGCACGGTTGTGGTGGCTCTTTTTTCGTTTAACAAAGAAAATCACTTTATTTTATTTCCTTTTTTTTGCTTAATGTTCACTTTTATTTTCCTTCTTTTCTTATTTTGTATAACTTTACTTTAATTTAATTTTACAATTAGGTTTTTTTTTTATATGGCCGGCGTCTGGCTGGTGCGAAAGTTCACGAAACAGTGTCAAAAAGTTGAAAGGTTGACATTCTCACCACGCTACATGTGAGGTTGCCAGATGTCACCACCACATGCAGCGTGGCTCACACCGATTGACGTTTCCCATGTTTTCATGTTTCCATGGGGCTGGCTTCCCACGAGCCAGACGCCAACATACCGCCCACCTTGCAACGGTGGTGCAAATAATTTATTACATGACAAAAAAGAAAGCATTTATATAAAAAAGGAATTTATTTAAATTCAAAAACCAAGCAAATTAAGCTGTCAAATTCAGAGTTAACTTACAAAAAAGGATTAAAAAAAAAAAAAAAAATTAACAGTAGGTAATATTCAAAAAATTCAAATAAAAAAAACTTAACAGTAACAATAATGAGGTATAATAGTAGTATAGAAACACGAATAAGGCGCTCCATAGGGCAAACTACGATTGCTGTCGAAAGTTTAGGCCACCCGCATTACTCCCTCTCCAAAGTAAGCAAAACCAAAAATTGTGTCTTGGACGTATATAGTCCCTGGCTTCCCCTTTGCTGGTCCGACCAGAACCCTGTTGGTTACGTCGGCTCCCAATATTATGTGGTACTTACGACTGCAGTGCCAACGCCGGTTTGCCGAAGAGGTGTCACCCACTGCCATAAACTCGCTCTCCACATCGACCTCCGGGCTCTTGCCGTACACCTTGTCTTCGACCACGAGTTCCACCTCGAGCTTTCGACCCTCCTCAACGCGATGAAAAAAGGTTAACTTAGTGTGGCCTCGGGCAACAACGCATCCCAAGGTTCGGGTCTCTTCCAACGTTATAGAAGATCTTACAGCGGTCGGGTCGATCAGTGCTCGCGTCCAGAGTGGCTTCGCGCCCAGACGGGTCTGCACGCGTGCATTAGCGGTCATGCGGACCCACACCCTTCCCTCGGGCATGGGGTGGAGCCAACTATTGTGATCCTGCAGACAGCGCCGGCATCTGTCGATACTTCTGCAGGAGGCTCGGGTGTGAGACTGCGCCAAACAGTTGTAGCACAGAGCTCTATGGGCCACGATGCGCAGTTTCTGCTCCAGTGGGAGAGTGATGAAACGCGAACACTGCCGGATCGCATGGAAACGTTCGCAGACGGGGCAACGGTAGTTGGTGTTGAAAGCCGCCATGGGGATCTGGAAGCAGATAGTTTATTATTAGAAAGAGAAACATTAAGAAGAGGGGTTTGGAGGGTCGCATTTAGGGAGCGTCACCAATTTGTGTATCGGTCGAGTGATTGGGCCGTTTTGCGTTTTTAAATCCGCCACTCGAACTTTGCCGTCACTGCCTCGGTAAACTCTAGTAATACGCCCCAAACGCCACTCAGTTGGACAGCCTGCTTCACTTTTTAAAGCCACAAGATCGCCTGCTTTTAAGTCTAGCTGAGGGTGTTGCCACTTGTTACGTTTATTGAGTTCCTTGAGGTACTCCTGCTTCCACCGGTGACAGAACTCTTGCTGTAGGGCCTTTAACTTCCGCCAACGATTAACAATACTTAATGGTGAAGATAACTCTTCGGGCTCAGCCGGGGAAAGCATCGGTGTCCCTATTAGAAAGTGGCCGGGGGTAAGAGCAGACAAATCTTCAGCGTTTTCTGACATAGGGCCAAGAGGGCGTGAGTTGAGACACGCTTCGATTTTTGCCAGAATAGTTGAGAACTCCTCAAACGTGAATTTCAGTTGACCAGCTGACTTTTTTAGGTGCATTTTTGCGCTTTTTACCCCTGCTTCCCATAGTCCTCCCATGTGAGGTGCTGCAGCAGGGATAAAGTGCCACGACAAGCGCTGGTGACCATAATTTTCTACAGCCGTGTCACGAAGCTCTTTCACGTGCTTGGCGAAGTCTGCGTCGATTTCTCGTGCGGCACCCACGAAGTTTCTGCCGTTGTCAGAATAGATGCAGCTTGGGCAACCACGACGGGCGACAAAACGAGCCAAGGCTGCTAGAAAGGCAGGGGTAGATAAGTCGCTAACCGCTTCAAGGTGAATCGCCTTCGTAGCGAAACAGACAAAGAGACACACATAGCCTTTGGAGATTCTACAATACCTGCCAGTGAAACTTTTTATTTCGAACGGGCCAGCAAAATCAACGCCAGTATTCGTAAAAGGGCGACAAAGGGTTGTTCTTTCAGCGGGCAAAGCGGCCATGATTTGATTTTGCAGCTTTTTTTTATAAAGAACACAAGCTTTGCAATTACGAACTACTGTCTTGATCAGATTTTTTGCCCGAATGATCCAGCACTCCTGGCGGACTACATTCAAAACTAGCCGAGGGCCTCCGTGAAGGACTAAAGTGTGAACGAATTCAACATACAGGCGAGCCAATCTACTGCCATACGCCAATATAATGGGGTGCCTTTCATGGTAGGACAGACAAGTACTAAAGCTTAGACGACTATTAGACCGGATAATATTGTCTTTATCGACAAAGGGGGTAAGTGTTAACAGGGGGCTCCGTGAATCAATTTTTTTACTCGCTTTAAGACAGCTAAACTCCCCTGAGAAGTGAATTTGTTGAGAGAGATAAAATAAACGATTTCTAACGAACCTCAACTCATTAGCCGAAATCTTCAATGAACCATACTCGACCTTTTCGCGTCTTTTCTTACTTGCCAGGGCAACAAATCGAAACATGTAGGCGATTACGTGGTATGCTCTAGCTAAACTTGAAAACCTGTCTAAAATGTCTTCTTGATCAGTCGATCTAGCAACAAAAACTTGGGCTCCTTTCGACTCTTCTACCGTTTCGAACTCGGTTGCTCCTACGGGCCACGAAGACTGCTCTAAGTTGAGCCACTCAGGTCCGTGCCACCAGAGCCTATTATCTTTTAAATCCGCAGGGATCAGCCCCCGGGTTGCTAGATCGGCAGGATTATCACCTGACGCTACGTGACACCAATTTTTATTCCCCACTTTTTCTAATATTGTAGCCACCCTATTTGCCACGAACGTTTTCCAGCTACAAGGGGGTTTTCTCAACCAAGCTAAAACAATTGTGGAATCAGACCACAGATAAATGGGGGACTTGTTCACGTTAAAAGTAGGTACCACACTATCGACTAAATTTGCCAAAAGAACTGCTCCACATAACTCCAAACGAGGCAAAGATGGCTTTTTTATCGGGGCCACTTTTGTTTTACATGTGAGCAAACTTGACAAAACTTTATTTTCGAGCTGTACCCTTATATATACTGTAGCTGCATACGCCAACTCAGACGAGTCGCAGAACCCGTGAAATTGAATAGTACAGCCAGGCGAATATTGAACCCAACGTGGAAGCTTAATTTTTTCAATATCCGCATAATTAGCAACAAAATTCTGCCATTTCTGCAGAGCCACTGGTTTGATAGCCTCGTCCCACTCGATCTTATCAAGCCACATTTGCTGCATTATAATTTTTGCTGCAACTACCACCGGAGCCAACCAACCCGCAGGATCGTATAGCCGAGCAATGGTAGAAAGAACCTCTCTTTTGGTATACGAGTTTTTAAGTGTTATCTTTTCACACACAAAGAAAAACACATCTTCTGCCGCATTCCAGCGAATCCCTAACGTTTTTGTTGTGCTTTTATCATCGAGCGACAAAAATGACGAATTTAATAAGTGGTCTGGGGGCAAATTTTTTAAAATTTTTTCTGAATTGGAGGTCCATTTTCTAAGTTCAAAACCCCCCCTTGACAGAATACCAATTAATTGCTCACGCGCCACCAAAGCATCTGCCACCGAATGTGCACCAACTAGGGCATCGTCTACATACATGTTTTCTCTCAATATTCTAGCGCCTAATGGAAAACGCCGCTCTTCATCACTTGCCAACTGTAAAATGGTTCTAAGGGCCAAATATGGGGCACAATTTACGCCAAAAGTCACAGTTTTAAGTTGGTAATCAGCGATTTCCACACTATCACTGCTACGGAAAACTATTTTTTGGAAGGGCCTATGTGTGGGATTCACAAAAATCTGCCGGTACATTTTTGAAATGTCCGCATTAAAGACAAACTGAAAAAATCGCCATCTCAGAATTAAATTAACTATTTCAGCTTGCAAAATAGGGCCAGTGTACAACAGATCATTTAAACTTCTGCCATTTGCAGAGGGACTCGAGGCATTGAATACTACTCGCAATTTAGTAGTTGTACTCTCAGGCTTAAAAACGCCATGATGGGGTAAATAATAACCCGGGTCACTTCTAGCATTTTCTGCTTTTTCCATGTGCCCTAGAGCTATATATTCTTTTAGGACCTCATCGTACTGGGCCTTACGCTCAGCATTGCGCATCAAAGATTTTTCGTTTCTCAAAAATTGACAAACAGCTATATGCCTATTGGGACCAAGCGAAAGCAAACTATTTTTGAAGGGCAGACTAACAGTGTATCTCCCTGCAGAGTTTCTAGTGGTAGTAGAACTATAAATCTCCTCACATTTTTTATCCTCTTCTGATAAAACACGCCTATGAGAAACTTCTTCTAACTCCCAAAACTTCGACAATTGGTCATCAATGGCTACTTTTGTCATATGAGACACACTAACAATTCGAGGGGAAACTCTAGCAGGCGTTGGACCTGTAACTATCCAACCAAAAATGGTTTCTTGAGCCACTAATGATTCAAAAACACCATGCCTTACTCCGCCACGAAGAATAGAAGGATACAAATCACCTCCTAACAACAGATCTATCTCACTACTTTCATAAAATTTCGCATCAGCAAAACATAACTTGGGCAGCTCAATCTCTTTTTGGGGCAAAAAAGTATGTGTTGGAATACTACCAGTTACACGAGGGACAACTAGGGCCTGTATATTAAGAGACATGTTCTGATCGAAAAGAGAAACAATCGTAAAAACTGCAATTTTAGAAGACGTACTAATTATATCTCCGCCTAAACCTGAGATTTCTGCAGAAACTGGATTAGTTGGCAACTTCAATAATTTTTGTATCTTTTCTGAAACAAAACTTTCATCAGAACATGGATCTATCAGGGCACGAACCTTGTAACAGAAACCAAAACTTATAATGTTAACCCAGGCTGTGGCTAACATAACCTTTTTTGCAACAGAGGTATGATGCGATTGAACTACACCAGAAGGGCCGGCAACATTAGTGGACTGTATTTGATTTTGACTACTTTGACTCTGAGCTTGAGAATTAGTGTTTGACTGGTGTTGATTATTATTGTTGCTATTTCTTACTATCTCTTTATGTATAAGTGTATGGTGTTTTCTATTGCACCTAGAACAGCTATTAGGACTAGTGCAATCCCCATACATATGCCCCAAAGTAAGACAATTAAAACAAAAACGAAATCTTTTCAATGTTGAAACACGATTCTTATAATCCATGCTCAAAAATTTATTACAAACACTAATCTTATGCCTCTCCTTACACAATTTACATGAGCTCGAGTCAACTTTTGTGTGATGAGCCTTAAACTGCTTAACTTTTGTAGAAATATTGTTATTATTTGAAGGGCCTGCTTGGGAACCACTGGCAGCTACATTGTTCGCTACTATAATGTCAGAAACACTCTCAAGGGCATGAAATCTATCGGTCAAAAAATTATTTAATTCTTCCCATTTGGGAACCTCTGTTTTATTTTTTACCGATTGCTCCCACAGATGCAAAGTATTTTCTGAGAGCCGAGACGAACATTGAAAAACAAAAATTGGGTCCCATGAGGCAATATCTACATTATATAGTTTTAGCACCGAAATACAATTATTAATCTCCCTTTGGAGCCTTTTTATTTCTGCAGCCGTTTCTCGTTGACATGGAGTCAAATTAAATAAAGTTTTTAGCTGACTATTTATTAACACCCGTTTATTCTCATATTGGGATTTTAAATTACCCCACGCAATTTCAAAATTTTCTGCTGTCAGGGCAATATTTCTGTTTATATCCCGGGCTTCACTATCTGTTTTTTGAAATAAATAAAACAACTTTTCTACAGGGCTAAGTCTAGAATTATTTATGTAGATTGCCGTAAACATGTCCCTAAAGGTGGGCCACGATACGTAATCTCCATGAAAAACGCCAGTATCACAAGGGGGTACAGGTATTGAACAAAGGTTGGGAGCCACTGCTCCCTTGCTTTTTTGTTTTTCCTCATCTTCTAATTTCTGTTTTGCATTTGCAAGAATATTTATGCATCGCACGTAGGTTTTTCGAACCTGTGGATGTTTTGTCTGCACTGCCACTAACTCTTTTTTAATTTCTATCGTGGCTGCGGAACACTCTTCAAACACTTTTTTGTATCTCCCCCAAATCTCTTCCAAGTCACTTCTTTCAAACTCTATCGCCTCATTTGTATATATGGAAAAGTCTTCCTTTTTTAACGTTGCCTCGAAATTAGTAAGCTCATCAGCTGCACGAATAAATTTTTCAAAAGTCGACATATTTTTATTTTCCACTTGTTCTACCGGTCAACAAAATATGTGAGTTGTCTTTAGAATAAAATAAAAATTCCCAGCAAAATTTATTTGAGAAAAAAATTTACGCGCTGGCAACACTTTTCCTTTTAGTTATAAAATAAAACAAATTCGGGCAAATTTTTTTTGTTGGGCTTTCCTTTTTTATTTATGTATTACAACAAATTAAGGCAAAAGGGAATTGAAATACAAATTCAACGAGTAACGGGTAAACTAGCGAGTAAAAAAAGATGGCTCTCCAAAATTGCGCGGCTTCAAATTGGCGCACTCTAACCTCACTTTTCCCGAGACACAAATATGGCGCGACACAATATACTGTATGCAAATTTAAATTTCACAGAACGTACCTTTTAATATTCCTTACGGGCGAAGGACCAAATGTTGGGGTGTATACTGGCAAGAGTTTGGTTTACCTTGGTTCCTGGTACGTCACTGGTGACACGCGTGGTCGACTTAGCTGTCTGGTCAATGGGAACTAGTTGGAGTATGTAGGCGCAGAAACACTTGTTGTGAAAACAACCCTTATTTACCGTGGCTCTATAGCACGGTTGTGGTGGCTCTTTTTTCGTTTAACAAAGAAAATCACTTTATTTTATTTCCTTTTTTTTGCTTAATGTTCACTTTTATTTTCCTTCTTTTCTTATTTTGTATAACTTTACTTTAATTTAATTTTACAATTAGGTTTTTTTTTTATATGGCCGGCGTCTGGCTGGTGCGAAAGTTCACGAAACAGTGTCAAAAAGTTGAAAGGTTGACATTCTCACCACGCTACATGTGAGGTTGCCAGATGTCACCACCACATGCAGCGTGGCTCACACCGATTGACGTTTCCCATGTTTTCATGTTTCCATGGGGCTGGCTTCCCACGAGCCAGACGCCAACACCACCTTAGTGGATCGATTTGTCGAGGGACCAACCTCCGGTTCATATTTTATCTTCCATGTAAGTTAACTTAATGTTGTAACTTCAATATAACAAATATCCGAAAATATCAATTGAAAAATCAAAAAGTATCGAAAAATCTCCTCTATGGATTGTCATCCACTCAGGACATTGCAGGTTTAATTTCATTTTTCTATTTTTAATATTAACGAAAATTAATCAAAGTACCAGATGTTCAACCAAAGAGTACCAAAAAGGTCCCCTTACATGTTCTTTTTCACCTACTTTAATGTATAATTTTAGATTTTTTTGTTTTTTATATCCACATATTTAAAAAAAATAGGTCGCATATTAGCAAAAATTCAAAAAGTACCATATGAAAAACAAAAAGTACCAACATTTTTCATCTTTTAGCTCACTCAGAACCCTGCACCTATAATATTATGTTTCTAAGTTAAATGTTATAGAAAATTTAAAAATTATCACATGCTGCACGAAAAAAGTAAAATAAAGAAATTTAATTACGCGCATTCGAGAACCAATTTCTAAAAAATGTCAAAAATGTCCTATTTTTTTATTATTTGATAATTGAAAAAAACAAGTTTTGTATACATACATACATATGTTATCTGAATATGTGTTAGTAGCAAATTAAAACGCTTATTACTCCGAAAATATTGAACAGATTTTAATGAAATATACATTGTGCAATTCTGTAAGTAAATAAATATCTTTCAAATGGTGTATATTTTGTACAAATTGGTTGACATACAGAGGAGAAAAGTGTTCTGAACTGTTTTGCCTTTGCTGATTTATATATAGATTTCTATATAATTTTTAAATCTCAGATTATTTTTTCGGACTTTTTAGTCCCCAAAATATTTTACAAAAAGTCTCATCTCTAAATTTTTATTTCGAAGACGTGTAAATTTTTTTTGTTTTGTACTGTACTGTAATACACTGTACTGTACTGTACTGCACTATAATGTACTGCACGGCACTATTTAATTATGGGATTTCTTTCATTTCTAATAATAATTAAACAATTTTTTTAAATATTTTTTCAGATTTCTGGTGAATTTTTAACGTCACACTGGCTTCTCCCAATAATACAGCACCGCCAGTGCTTTGGCGTGCTCGTCGCAAAGTGGGTAAGTACTCAACATCTTTTAAATTATTTTAAAGTATGTATAACTTTTACAAATGTTAATCATTTAACAAAGTTTTTTTAATCAAATCCCTCTACTTTTGTTTATGGCCTTTAAAGAACTTAAATAAAGCAAGGTTCAATGACCATAAAAATTGGTTTAAAAGGCGTTTGATGTTTTTTTTTTTTTTTTTGGAAAGTTTTAAATGTTTTACAATTTTATTGACCCTATACAATTTTTTTGATCCTGTGCTAAGCAAACTATAAAACTTTCGAAAAATGAAAATGTTTCTTTCAAATAAAAATTTGTTTCTTATGAGAAAAAAAAACACTCAATTTAATGTGTTTTTTTTTGTTTGTGGGAGGGTATTTTTCTTTTAAGAAGTGTATTGACTTTTGTTGTATTATAATGTCATATTTAAAGACCATTTAAACAACATTAATAATAATTGTAAGAGATATTAGAAAAAAAAGAAAATAAAGATTGGATATTTCAATAAGCTTATTGTTCGGCTATTTACCCGGTGTTTTTTAGCTGTTCTAGAACTTTCGATATCGATAACTATTGCTTGGCAACTGCGAATGTCAAACTGTGTTGACATTTCTCTTCATTTAAGTTTGGCAAGTCGTCATGAATCGTGCAAATTTTACGAAACGTAGGCAAACTGCCGTATTTGGAGCGGTGACAATCCTCAAGCTGTTAACGCATCGCCATTACATCCATTTAAATTGGCTGTTTGGTGCGGTTTACACGCTCCTTCGATAGGAGCAAGGAGCTGTCGTTACGGTGAAGGGCGAGCGTTTTCGAGCCATGCTGACAAAATCAATATGGTGACAACCTTTTTTTACAGAAATGATTTGTTATCGCTAAGGAAAACTTTTAAAACATGTTATGGTTAACTTAGTCTAAGACCATATTATGGTCTTATGGCCAATTTTCAGGATTGATATTAAAACACATTTATTTTTAAAATCGTTTTAAATACAAAATTCTCTTCTTCACTAAAAACTTAAGTGAAACTTAAGTCACCGATGTGGTACACTTAATTTCAACTTAAGTTTCCATTGTAATATTTTAGCAAGGTGGCCTCAATATCACAGCAATACAACAACAACAGGCAAAGCATTAACAGTCACCTGTTCTTTCAGACCACCTTGTAAATAAATACACTTTTTTATATTTTTTTTTTGTATTTAGTAGTGCTACCATACTTTTATCTTAATTAAATAAGACTTTCCAAATAAAACTCAAAAAACCAATCTGTTTTAAATACGATTTAAGTTTGTTATGAAAATTAACTTAATATTGATTTAAATACTATCCTGAAAATTGGGCATTAGACTAAGTTGTTAATGTAAAATTCTCGATATTATGAAATTTTCTACTTGAAAAGTTCTCGATTGCAAAAAGCTTTTTTGTAGGAAATTATTAATAGAAAAAGTTTTTTACAAAAAAAATTCTCCTTATTTTTAAATTTTATATACCTACACATATTTCAAATTGAACGAAGCCTTTTTGAAATTAAACGAAACTTTATTCAAAATAAATAAAACTTTATTCAAATAAAGTTATACAGTTATCAAATTAAATTAAACAATTTTTTAAATTTTGTAGGGAGTTTTTCTTGCTTTACTTCATTAATCAAGAGCTTTTCAACACGCTGTTTTAGAAATTTGGATGATAATGCCCATAACATAGTTTGCACAATCATTTGAAATAATTTGTGCGATACTTTTCTCAATTACACTAACTTTGTTACGCTCTGTGGTAATGTCACTTAATAATGATCACGCATATTCTCTATCGGGTTTAGCTAAGGAGAACAAGGTGGTAAAAATATTAATGTACACTCACTATCCCAATAAAAAATTGAGCTTCAAACGAAGCAGGTTTTTAAGGGAGAAATGTAAGAGTTTCGCTTACCATATCGCTTACGGAAGACATGAATTTTATATGGAGAGTTCCCACATTGAAGCAATATATTTTTGACACAAAATACGCTGAACGTAGCTAACAGCTTTACAGACTAAATGTTTTTTGAAGTTATTTGTAATGTTCTCCCTTACAAATCTGCAGCGTGGTAAGGGACTTGAAATATTATTTTTTCTTTTATGAAACTTGTTAAGAGTTCCCTCACTTACTTTACTGCACACTGTATGTCTTATTGCGTAGCGCATAATTGTGCGCTTATATTTTTAAATGAAACTTAAGAGCTTCGCGAAATTATGAAATTTTTTATTGGGATTGTAATGAGTTTTGTAGCTCTGGGCTGCTTTTAATTTTATCTAAGGGCTCCCGAAGAAATACTTGTAAACGGCCCGAATTCACAATGGAAATAACTTTATGGTAAACGCCGCCAGCAATATTTATCGCAGCAATAAGAGTCACGTTCCTTCCCCTAACGGCTGGCACAACAACAAGGACTCGTTCACCTACTTTAGCAAACAAAAAAAATCCCTACAAAATTTTTCAATGGATTAATTAAATTTGAAAATTATTTCACTGTATTTGTATTTAAAGTTTCGTTTACTTTAAAAAAGCTTTCGTTTATTTTGAATAAAGTTTCGTTCAATTTGGAAGAGGTTTCGTCTAATTTGAAAAAGGTTAATCCTTTAGCTCTTGCATTGTTCTTGGCTTATTGACATACATGTTTTCTTTTAATTTTCACCAAAGAAAGAAGCCTAAATGGTGTAATGACATGATCGTGGCGGCCAATTAACATCGCCACGACGTGAGATAACACGATCATTGAATTTCTCGCGCAAAAGAGCCATTGTTTAGTGCTGTGTGGCCGACATCATTTCCAAAGAATTACGGTCCGATGACGCCTTTAGGCCATTAACAGCACCAAAAGGTCACTCTTTGCAGATGCATTGGCTATTCAACAATCACTCGTGGATTTTCATTTGCCCAAATGCGGCATTTCTGCTTATTAACAAATGCACTGAGGTCGTTTATGCTGACCAAAAAAAAACCGAAGTGCACGAAATGCATTTTGATTTGAACGCCCATTAAAAGGCTTCAACAATCTTAACGCGCTGCTCAATTGTGTACCTCTTCATGGTTGAATTTGTCAAACACTGAAACAAATAAATATCAAATTGAGGTGGGGAAAAAACTTGACGTTAAGGTGTGCGTCACAATTAACTTCGTGCATTATAGTTGGACCACCCTTTATAACAAGTTTTTAATAAAAGATTTTCGGTAGCAAGAATATTTTTTTAAGAAAACTCTGGATTTAGAAAATTTTATACAGAAAAAACCAGATATAATTAGATTTGCTTTAGATATTGAGAAAATTCCTGCTGGCAAACTCTCGATAGCAAGAAGTTTTCAAAGAAGCTTCTGGAAAGTAGGAACAATTTTGTATACAAATTTCTAGATATCAAGTTTATTATTTTATTGGGTCGATATTGTGGTATTCCCTATAGACAAATTCAGATATAAAGAAATTATCTATCGAAATTTTTAGACCCTATAAAATTTTTTATTACAATTATTATTTATTATTTTATTATCCACAATTAAGAAATTAAATTAAAAAATTAAGAAATAGATTATAAATATTAAAAAAAGTGCTTTCCCACATTTCCTAAAGGCCATTGCCTTTATTTCTTTATTTTCTCTAAAATGTTATCGTTCAAAGGAAATTTACAGACTATTTAAGTATTTTATTTAGACAATTGAATTTAATGGATTTTTTTCATTTTTTTTTTTAGCAAAGCTAACGTTTCTTTTTAAGACAGCCTCAGTCATACATGTTGGGGTTTTATTTTCTTTTTCTTTAATCTAATAGTGTGTAAAATTATCTAGCAATTTTTTAAAATACAACATTGAATAACGTAGCACAACATAAAAAAATTGACTTAAATTTAAAGATGTTTTTTTAAATCTTTGTTTTTTTCTCCATTACCCCCTTTGGGTGCACATGGCACACCATGTAGGACTTCTCTTTCCCTTTCTTTTTGTTTAGTATCGATCCATTCAGTATTTTTATTTTGCCTTTTATCAGTGTCGTTTATTGGTTTTTGTTCCAGCTAAGTCCAATATGAATTTAGCTCTTCGTGAACTTCAACAATCTACTTATTTAACAGTTAACAACTACTCATGAATTCTGATTGAGAGTTCAGTGTACTTTTCCAGATATTGTCCTCTCTGAATGTTTTCCTTTAGTGTGAGTTAATTTTGTGGTGCTTTAAATGCCATTTTATTGTAAGTTTTATAAAAAATAAATCAAATCAATAGCACTATTTCTAGAGAATTTGTAAAAACAAAATGTGGAATAAAACAAATATGAAAACATTTAGATTTAGATTTATGACCATTAGAAAGTTTATGGTTAGAAAGCAAAGGAAAAGACTGTAATCATTTTTTTTGTTATTTACTATTATATAAATGCATATAAAATTCTTTATAACAAAAAATATTTCAACGGAAATGCTCGATATCACAAAATTTTATATAGCAAATTTTTAAATGTCATAAATTTTCAGTAGAAAGTTTCTTGCCATTGCGACGAAAAAATCCTTCTATCGATAGTTTCCTAAATTAACGTTTTGTGCTATCTGTTATTTTTCAAAGAGAATTTTTTGCTGTAAACTTGACAATCTGGGGGTATGCCCGTGGAATGGAAAAAAAGCTTAATAACAAAAATCCCAAAAAAGAAGATCAAAAATAATGCTACAACTTGCGCAGCCTTGCGCTGACTCCGGCCGTCAGCAAAATATTTAATGTGATCCTGCTCAATCGCATTAATGTCCCTAGTGAATAAAAAATATTCCGGAAAGAGCAAGCTGGGTATTGACCTTACAGATCTTGTATTGGCCATATAAAATGCCTCAAAATGATTACGCACACCCAGAGAAAAAACATGTTTAAATATGGCCACCTTCAACAAAACTATTTTTAAAGAAAAGTGTATGTATGTCAGCTTATGCACAGAAAAAAATCTTCAAAATTGTTCACCAATTAAAGCATTAATCAAAATTAACGGCAGTTTAATTTCAAAATTTTATCAAGTGATTTAAACATTTAATCAAGAAAATTAACAGTTTAATCAAATAAATTAAACGTTTAATTGATACTATTTATTTGTTTACTGGTGCATATTAAATTTAATAAATTTTTTAATAAATATCACAAATGTTTTAATTGAAGTCAATTTTTATTTTTTCTGTGTAGACAACAAGGGAGATTCTGTCTAAGTCAATGTTCCTAATGGAATATAACAATAAATCATAAAATTTTTTTTTGCTTTTTAAATTTTTTTATTTAGCATTTTTCGCAATCAATAATTTTGTTTTAAACATTTTGTGCTTTTAATAATTTTCTATTGAAAATTTTTTTGGCTATCAATAATTTCATGTAAATAATTTCTTACAATCGAGAGTTTGTTTTTGCTATCGAAAATGTTTAAATTCTTGAGGATTTTAATAGATGCTTATGATATCTCAACATTTTCAGAACAAAAAATTCAAAAAAACCTATTTTATCAAATATTTCCTTAAGCTTTCAAATGGATTTATTCCTTCCGTGCACAGTGGGTAAGATTACAAAAAAAATATTAAATCTAAGGAAATTATTTGTCAATTTACACGCAGAGCATAACAACACTAAAATGACTTTCATGCTAATGAAAAATTTCTTCAAAACGTTTCCAATTTTTGGTTAAGAAACTCTGGGCGGTTTCCACTCTATATTTCGTTGTTCTTGCTCTCTTTCTCTTTAAGTGTTATGTCAAAAGAAAATCCTGCTTCTTTTCTGGTCTTTTGATTAATTAACTACTGGAAGAAAGCAAACCTCTTGTTTTTTCTTTATTTTTTTTTTTTGCAAAAACATACATTTCCCAAAAGTGTAGGTACTTTGCCACATCTCAAAGGATTCGTGCTTGAAAAAAATAATATTAAAAAAAAACATCCAAAAAGGAAAACAGCCACAATTTTGATTAAGTTTCATTAATCTTTCTACAATTTTGCTTAAAAGCCACAAAAGTACGAGAAAGAAATGCGAGAAAAAAACGGAAGCTGGGGAAAAAGTTGTGCTGTCTCTAAAGTATCATTAGAAAATTGTTTGCATGTGCATAATTAATTGGTTTCAAGTGTTATTTACGCTGGTTTAAATAGCCTGGATGGTGGTGTTCTCATACAACACTTTTAAATTGTCACAAGAGTCTTGGAAGGAAAATCTCTGGTAATTTTTTTTAAAAATTTTTTAAAACACAACAAATTAGGTTTAGAATTTTATAACTGACAATGTTTTTATTAAAAAAACTCATATTTCTTGTTCTCTTTTACACTATTCTGGCAAGTTAAGTTGTTTTAACTTTCTTGGCAATGACTACACTGTGGTTTTATATTTGACGAAGAAACATTATAAATAACAAAAGAAAAAATGCGGAGCTGGTTTTTTTTTAACAATAACGCATTAGGAATTTGTTCAATTAATGTAATTATTTCTTTAGAAAATTATTCACAGGTTTAAATTTTGTATAGCAAATTAAAGATAACATGAAAACTAATTGCATGACATTTTTTAAAGAAATTTAACGATTGCACGAAATTTTCTATAGAATCGATTGCATGAAATATATTAAAGAAAATTATCGATTGCATGAATTTTTTTTTAATAATTTACCAATCTTATGAAAATTTCTATAAAAAATTATCGACGGCATAAAATGTTTAATATAATTTTATCGATTGCAAAGCATTTTATGCAAAAAATTTAAGATTGTACAAAATTTTATGAAAAATTTTCGATTGCGTTAAGTTGTATGTATACAAAAAATTAACGATTGCATAAAATTTTTTGTAGAAAAATTATCGATTGCATAAAATTTCTTAAAGGAAATTATCAATTAAGCTTTCTGCAAAACTTTTCATATAAAATTTTCAATTGCATAAATTTTTCTATAAAAAATTTGTGGATGTATTAAAATTTATATATGAAAATTTTAACTGCATAAAATTTTCTGTATAAAATTTTCGACTCCATAAAATTTTCTTTAGAAGATAATTGATTACATAAAATTTTATATAGAAATTAATCGATTCCATTACATGTTTTATGGAAAATTATCAAAAGCATGAAATTTTCTTAAAAAAATGATCGATATCATGTAATTTTTAAAAGAAATTTATCAATTGCATGGAATTTTAAATTAAATTTTAACGGTTGCATAACATATAATATTTTAGATTGTACAACATTTTTTATAGAAAATGTTCGATTGCATAAAATTGTCTATAGAAAAATTATCGATTGCATACAATTTTCTATAATATATTTTCAATTGCATAAAACTTACTATAGAAATTTAGCGATTCCATAAAATTTTCTATTAAAAAGTGATCGATTTCATGAAATTTTCTATAGAGACTTCTCCGCTTCGGCCTATCTTGTGCCGCTGTTTTGGCAGTTCTAGGCTCGATTCTTTGTTCTGTCAGAATTTTGTTAATAGTGTCCTGCGATGTTATTCCTCTTGTTTCTCTGCTTCTCGTATCCTCCGCCTTGCTTCTGGCACTCGTTTCGGCAGGCGGTTCTCTGGCATTCTGGCTACATGTCCTTGTTTAGCGGTTCTCGTTTCGAATTCTGTCTCGTCTTGTTTTACCGGCCATACGTGTTAAGTACTTCATTTAAGACGCCTGATTTTTTGTGGTTAGCGCACATGATTCGCAGCCATATGTTAGGGTTGGTATATACGTGGAGTTGTATACAGCAAGTTTTTATTTATTTAATTTATTTATTCGCAATTTTCGATACTATGCCAAACGTTTAAAACTATCGAAAATTTTGAGATCGGACTTTTTTTAATTTCCTTTATTTATAAATTAAACTAGACAATTTTCTTTCCATATTCTCGCTTTGTAATTTCCTTAAAATCTGATTAATACTTTCAGTTATATTGTAAAAAGCTAAAGATTTATCTAAACAAGACTGTTTGCACACTTTTCTCTTCGTTGCCATTTGCTTTTCTGTTTGTGTTGCATTGCAATGCACTCAATTATTTTTACTAAACATTCAGCAAGTGTTGATACTACAATTTCCGTTTCCTTGTTGACAGCTGGTTAAGTGAAAATGGGCAGAAAATCTACACATTTTCAAAATTCTTTTATTGTGAACAACTATTTGTAACGGCATTAAAAGCACAGCAGTTTATATCGTTGCCATATTAATAATATAGTTTTAAATAAGCGCTCTCTTGAGTAAAAGCTTTCGCGAAAAAACACTCAAAAGTACTCACATAAACACAAGCTTTTAGCGCTTGTGCTCGTTCATTTTCTTCGCAAAAGTTTAATGACTGCTTAATGCCGGCATTTTAGTTAGTTATTAACGGAATTGTTGTATTGGTCCTCGGGGTGGTGGGGTTTTTTGATGTTCATTTTGTTGTATTTGAATAATGTTTACTTTATTGCCAGGTTTTTAGGGTTCGCAATATCGGCCTGTGTTGGAAAATCGTTATTTAAAATTAGGCATTTGGGAGCATTCAGTATTCACTTAAACTGGTTTAAATAAAATCAATAAATAATTTTATTTGAATCACAACATTAAACTTTTTATGTTCGCTTTATTCAATAAGTCTATGTTATAATGTGTTTGTGCTGGTGTGATTGATACATAAAAATATTGGTCTTAGACCCAAGTTTTAGTTAATCACCAGAAAATATTTAGTAAACAAATTTTGCATGATCTCGTCCAAAGCAAAATTACTTATTTTAAATAAAGATACATGTTTAATACGAACGAAATTGGTAAAAGTCAAGAAATTATTATGCATTTTCTTGTTCTAAGAAACAAAATTGATTAATTGAAAAAAAAAAAACTTCGTTCCTGATTGTTTTAGCTTTTTACTAACATCAATTAAAAATCGAAATTTATATGTTCTGGAAAAAAATCGATAAAACATTCAATACTCTATCGTTTTCACAACTTACCGATAACTGAGGGTAGGACTTTATCGGCCGTATAAAAAGGGTTCCATTATTACAACTTTATTTTAACCTACTTACTTTATCGCTCACTTTAGGTTAAAGTAAAGTTTTAATAATGGAACACTTTTTATAAGGCCGGTTAAAGTCTACTATTAGCTATCAGTAAGTTGTGGAAACAGACCTTAATATCTTAATAATATAATATGAAATATACGTTCGGTACTTTAAATGATCTTGGTAATAGGAGTAACTAAAAAAGTACTTAAGTAATGAAAGAACTTTATTTTTTGATAACGCATGTTTCTCATACGTCGATTTAGAGAAATTTTACGAACATAAATAACTGTCAAAATTACCGAAATTCGATATTTTGCATTTAGAAAAAAAGGCTCGCATTTTGATACTCACGATATTGAAAACCCTGCAGCTTTTGTGGTTGTTTTTAGTTTTTTTTTTTGTTTATGTTGTAAAACCGCAACAAACGTAGTACGGAAGCCATTTACCGACAGATTTTGTTCGCTTGTTTTTACTATCTTTTCTATTTTCCTTTTTATTTTTTGTATACGAGAAAATGTGTGTGTGTTTGTAAAAATGAGTATGAGTATGTTTTATTGGCTTTTTTCATTAAACGTGACTACAGGTTGATTAATGACATTGTGGCTACAAACTGCAAACAGACCGATACAGACTTATACAAATATGTGTGTATGTATGTATCTATAATGCACCCATGTGCTAGATTAAATTAAACAAAAGGACAGTGGGTTCCTTAGATAAACTTACTGGACAGAAAAGCTGCCAATACTTAGAATATTTTCATGGAAAAGGCTTAAACAACTTATCGATTACTTTGAATTTTCAGCAAACCATAATCGATAATTGGAAATTCCCTTATGTGAAAGAATATATTCTGTAAAGAAATGATTAATAAATTATAATTTACTATAGAAAATAATTGAAACAATTATTAAAAATTTTTTATAGAAAGTTATTTATATCATGATCTGTAGAAAATTATCGATTACATGATATTTTTATAGAAAATTATTGGAAACTTGAGAAAGTTATCAAAAACACGTTGTTTTTTATAAAAATTTATTTTTTACACAACATTTGATGTAGAAAATTATCGATAATACGATAAATTTTTTACCAAAATCTTAAAAAATTAAAGCTTTTTACAAAAATTATAGATTATATTGATACGATAAAATTTTTTTTATGGAATCTTGTAAGCAGCATGAAACTTTTATAGCAAATTATCCGTTTTTTAATATTATTTGGTTTCGATAATATTCCATAAGAGGAGCTGACTATAGCAAAATTACCGTCAACACAACATTTCCGATAGAAAAATTGCAATTTGCTAGAAATTAAAACAAAGCAGTAAACAAAAAACATCTGTTTTCAACAATGGAATATTGTGAATAAAATTTTACTAGAGGCGTTGTGTTTAAGAAATAGTATTAGAAAAAATGTTTAGGGGGTAATTTTGTTGTTCACTTCACCTTGCGTTGAGAAAATTTTCATATAAAATTTTTTGAAATTTCAAAAAATTCAAAAAATTTTATATGAACATTTTTTCAACGCAAGGTGAAGTGAACAACAAAATTACCCCCTTAGTGTTGGTGTTTGAAGTGACATTAAAGAAATAACTTAATTAAATATTGCAGCAAAATGCCACTATCGGCAACCACAACACAAGTGACTTATTTGACATATCGCCCGCTAATTTTGGGTTTGGCGCGTAGGCTAACAAGTCGTAGTAGAGAAAAACGACAATGAAGGTAAACATGAAGTTTTCTTAAAATATACCCGATAAATTTTTTTGGTATATTCACCACTGCTTCTGGCATATGTTTTGAAAAAAGTTAATTTTTGTGAATGTTCCTGAACGAACTTAGAATTTAATAATATTTAATTGTTAGTGAAAATTATTGGTTTGTGCCGCATACGCCACATTTCTAAATGTATTTCCAATAAGTAGCCTTCGTGCTGCATACGTATATTTACCGCTGTGTATTGAGTTGTTGACATTTTATTTTGCTTTTACTCTTTTGTTTTCGGCAATGAAGGAATTTGCAGCATTCGCCAAACAGTGGCGTGTAGAGCAGAACAATACTTAATAAATTTAAAAAAATTGATATGGAGCTAAATAATGCTTAATATCTCAGAGACAATCAACAATATTTACCATTTTAAAAATGTATTGATAACACTAACTACTTGTGCTAAAACGAAAGTGATCGATTTTTTAAACTTCTATCTTAGCTCACTGTATCTTGTTGTTTTCTTTTAAATTATCTTTTATCTAAGCGTTTAATATCTGTTTTAATTTGTGTTGGTTGCGTATAAGAACTGCATGTATTTGGCTTAAATCAAGCAGCTGTTTGATGTTTCTGTTGCCCGTTTTTTATTTTTCTCTTTATTAACTCTTGCTGACAGTTGCAGTTTTTTTCAGTGTTAATGTTTTTATTTCGTAGGCGGAAGTTTTTATTGTCGTGTCTATTACTTAAACATGTCTATTGCAGCTCGTTATACGTTTTTGGCGTTTACTATTTTTTTTATTGATTTTATTTTGCTTTTATCAGAAAATTTTGATCTTGAAATTAATTGCATTATAGTTAATTAGTTATTGTTGATCACAACTGAATAGTTAATGGTGTATGTATGTATGTTACGTCTAACTTAATAACTAACCAAACATCTATTTTTTGTCAACTAAAGGTTGCATGTAAACAGTTGATTAGAAAAACAAACATTTGTTTTTATCGTATCGTTAAATTTTTGTAATAAAACCCTTCCTGAGTGATTAAAATAGCAGATAAGAAATTGTCACCAGAATCGCATGTAATTGAATTTGCAAGTACCGCAAATTTTTTTTTATAAAAAATCGATACATTTTAATAAAAATTTGATGCATTCGATATCTTTTGATAAAATTTAATTGCAAAACATGAATTTTTGTCTAAAAATCGTTTCTTTTCAAATTAAAGTTTTATGGAGTCGACAATTTTCGATAACAATTATTATGCAATCGAAAATTTCCTGTCAATGATAATTTGCTGTAGATTAATTAATGCAATAGAACATTTGTGATAGAAAATATTATGCAGTTGATAATTTTCTTTGAACAATTTCGTGCAATTTCAGACAGTTTGCTTAAAAAAAGAAAGAAAATTATTGTATTAATGTTAAATATCATTACATTAACGAAACAATATCAATTAATGAATGCAGCTTTTCATTTTATCTACGACAAACGTTAATTCCAATAATGGCGCAATTTCATTGTAAATACCAAATCTTTTCATTGCAATTACGTAAACTTACATAAATGTAACGTAAGGTTTGATTATAACAATATTTGAGTGTTATAATATTAATGACATAATTACATTATACTAATGAAAATTTCTAATTCAAAATCGATGACAAAATCGTTACTGTAATGTAAAAAAACATTACATTAACGAAGGTTTTTCTTTTAGTGTACCAAGGACAATTTTCCATTTAGAATTTCATTTAGTTCAAAATTCTCTATAGGAAATTTCAAACAGTCGATAATTTTCTTCGGAAAAATTTCTTAAAATCAAAAATTTCATGCAATCGATAATTTTCTATAAATAATTTTATGCCATCGATAATTTTCTATAGAAATTTTCACACAACCGATAATTTTCTTAAAAAATTTCATTTAAGCGATCATTTTAACCCATAATTTCCTTCAACAAATTCCATGCGATCGAATATTTTCTGGCAAATTTATACAATAAAAAATTTAAAAAAAATTTTACGTATCGGTATATTCTTGGAAAAATTTCATGCAATCGATTATTTTACACAATCAACAAATTTCTATTGAAAATTTCATTGTATCGAAAATTCTCTATTGAAAATTTCATGCAAACGATAATTTTCAGTAGAAAATGGATAATTTTCTTAAAAATTTTATTAAAACAATAATTGTCTTTAAAAAATTTCATGCATTCAAAAAGTTTCTATAGAAAATTTCATGGATTCGATCATTTTTTGAAGCTACCAAGTGCAATTTTCTATTTAAAATTTAATTTAGTTAAAAATTCTCATACAATCGATAATATTTTACGGAAAAATTTCATACAATCAAAAATTTCATGCAATCGATAATTTTCTATACAAAATTTAATGCCATCGATAATAATTGATAATTTTCTTAAAAAATTCCATTAAAGCGATAATTTTAATCGATCATTTTCTTAAAAAAATTTAATTCGATGCGATCGATCACTTCATTAGGCAAATTTATACAATTCTATAGAAAATGTCATGCAATCGATAATTTTATGTAATCAACAATTTTCTATTGAAAATTTCATTCAAACGATAATTTTCAAGAGAAAATGGGTAGTTTTCTTAAAAAATTTATTAAATCGATAATTATCTTTAAAAAATTTCAATTAATCGATAATTTTCTTTAAAAATTTTATGCAATCAATAATTTCGTAAAAACAATTTCATGGAATCGATTATTTTCTTAAGCATGTTATCAACAATTTTCTATATAAAATTTCATTCAGCTGAAAATTCTCTATATAAAATTTCATTCAATCGAAAATCTTAATTTTCTTTTAAAAATTTCATTCTTTATATAATTTGCCTTATTAATCTTTATTATAATAAAAATTTAAAAAAAAATTTCATACAATCGATAATTTTCTGTAGCAATTTCATGCAATCAACAATTTTCTATTATAAATTTCATTCAATCAGAAATTCTCTATAGAACATTTCTTGCAAATGATAATGCTCTATAAAAAATGTCTTAAAATATTTTAATTTTCTAAAAAAGAAGTTTGTAATTTTATTCGGGATTTTGTTTATTTTAGTTTATTAAATAAACTGAACATTTTAAGAGTAACGCCAATATACATATCTATGCAGTGCAACCTCCTCCATTTTCGTAATAACAAACAGTAAGCATCACTGGATTTAGCGTACTCGTATTAGGTCTACCGGCTGGGTCTCCCGCTTGTCAGTTTTTTGAACTATGTCAGTGTAATATTTGAACAAATTTTTTTTAAGAAATTATTTTTCCTGTCCATGAAGTTTAAAAGTGGCCTAAATCGTGAATGCATTGAAATTGGCATTACATGAAAAAAATCATAAAAAATGGTTTTTTATGAAGACATAAAATACCAGAAAAGATAAGAGCAAAGAAAAATAATAAAGGAAAACAAACAGTAAAATGAAAACAATAATAATGAAATAACAGCAAAAAGAATAACAGCGAATTCAATTCAAATGCTAAATGTTTAAGAAATTGCTCACGTTTGAGTTTGAGATACTTTAGATGAGTCGGAGAGAACCTTTTGTAACGAAGAAATCAGTGTTGCCAATGAAGAATTCGGAAATTACACAGGACTATGTTTCAAATAATACATTTAAAACAATATTACACACACAAAACCAAAAAGTAGCTTTGATAGAATGAATTCGCCTTGCATAACCTTTTGGTTATTCCTTGTCTGCAATAAAATGGTTATAATTACAAAAAAAGCAAAGCTTACTGATTGCTGAAGTAATTGGTGGTTCACACACGTCAATTTTGACTAGTCAAGTCTTGAGCTTTTATTTATTTTCCCCTCTCTCCTAAAAACTCAAGACATGAAGAGACCAACTTGACGTGTGTGAACCGGCACTAAAACAGAAATGAATGAATCTTTATAAAGACACGTCTGAACGCGCATTATTTATTTCCTAACATAAACCACAAGGTCGGCGGAATAGCATTTTTGAAATTCTGTTGCAAACGATTCCAGAAATATTTATTTACTATGCCCTTCACCACAGGATATATGTACATAAGATTTTAATTTTATTTAATGTGTCTACATTAAGCATCTTAGACCCTATAAAATATGTACACATACATACACAGTGTCAAAAGTAAGTCAACGTTTGTAAAAACATTTTTAAAGTTCTTTTATTACAATAATATTATAACCATTAAACATTTCTTACAATTTAAGTGAAAAACGTATTTGTTTCCCATTATACTGTTAAAAAGGCGCTTAAAGTTAAAATTATGTTTACTGGAGCAGAAATATAAAGTTAACGCTGGTGTTGACTCACTTTTGTATGTTGAAAGTGGTTTTCCGAAGACGTCATATATGTTGGGGACTGGCTCTTATACATTAATATCCTATATAGTCCGGAAAACGTTGCTTTTGAAATACAGTCAGATCGGTCCACAAATGGCTGAGATATGAGCAAAAAACAAACCATTGCCTCAAACTTGTACCCATAAATCTCTAATTTTTACCTATAAATCTCTCATGTGTACCCATAAACTTTTTACAGTCTGCTTATAATTTATGAACTTAATTCCTTTTTACTTAATCAACTTTCACTTTACAAACTTATTAGAACACTTGTACTGAAAATTATTATAATTGGCTTATAAATGATCTAGTTATAGATTAACAAATTTGGCACAGATATTTTTTTAATATAAAGAGTATATAATATTTTAAATAATGTTCTTGAATTGAGCTGTCGATATGAAAGTGGCAATACTATTTGCCTGTTGAGAGTTTATGAATTTATTTCCAAGTTTATTCCTCATAAAGACCCCATGTAACATTTCTTTGTACGCTTGTGTCGGAAAGATAAATTTTGATGAAAAATTGAAATCAAAGTGAACATACACATAGATTACACATGCAAGTAGAAATTACACACAATATTTTTAATTTTATACAGATTGGCAACACTGCGAAGCATATAAAAGACAAAGTAGAACAAAAATTCAAAACAAAATAAAATAAACGGTTATTTTGAGAAACGAAAGAAAAAAGATTAATTCGCCGTATAATGTAAATTTAAAAGAAAACAAAAAATAAATGAAATTTTCGCAAAAGCACAACAAAATATTTGAAACAACTTTTTTCTTTTAGTATCGTTCAGATATTCGTCGTGTACGGTCGTGCTTAAAGAAAGCCAGGAATTTCGTTAAAGAAAATAAAATAAAACGATTTTATTTTAATTTTGAATGAAATTCTATTTGAATCTACAACAAATTAAAGCATGTGAAAGAAAAATTTATACTTATATATTGAGAAAAAGTAGAGAAATATAGAAAAAAAAATATATTGTATATTTAGTTTGCAACAATAAATTATACTTCAGTGTTAATATTGGAATGAAAATTTTGTTATTTTTTTTATCAACAAAGTGTATTGAAAAATATTACTTTAAACTAATGGAAATTTTTGTTTCATTACGAGTGATTTTTTATAGAATATTATTGAACGTTTTAAAGTCAATTAAAGGTTTCCGTTATTTGAGTTAAAATAAATAAAAAAAAAGATTTAAAACGAATGAAATTAATTTAGAACTTAATAATAAATAGTTTTTTTGTTAAGTTATAAATTTTGAAAAAAAAACTTAAAAATTTAAATAAATGTGAAATAAAAAGTTATCCACGTACATATAATAAAAAAATAAACAAAATCACCTTTAATAAATTTTTTTCCTAATCAAATCTTTACTGTAAAACACAAATTAAAATAATATTCTAAAATATTTTAGTGAAAAAATTTAAAAAATTAGGAAATTTGAAAAAATCAATTATTTAAAACCAATTAATGTTTTTTCTTTTTAAAATAAATTTCTAATAAATAAAAAAAAGTGTGTAAAAAATTAAGCTGAAATTTTTTAAATTTAAGAGCAAAATATCTTAAATTTAAAGTTTGTCAAAAAATTAATATATTTTGAATTCTTCTACGATCTTCAATGATGTGATGATGATGGTTTGTGTGCGTTTTTTTAATTAAATAATACCTATTTTTTTTTTAAATTAATTCATTGATTCAGTCATACAATAAAGAATTTTAAATACAAATTTAAATACAAAAATAATAAATATCTATAAACAATTTACAAACATTAAACTTTTACTCATACATTAAAAAAAAACAAAAAATTAAACAACTTGTGTTTTGAACATGTATGTAGGTATAAAGATAATTTATTTATTTTTTGTTGTTTAATTTAAAAGGTCTGCGATTGTGAAACTAAAAAATAGAATTAATTTTAAGTGATAAAGATATAAACAAATAAACGCAAGACTATTCATGTTTAAAATCTCTCTACAGCATTTGCCATTTAATATTTTTGTTTAATCATTTGCTTGAATTTTTTTTGATGGGGGGGGGGGGGGGGGGTGAGAACGCGGTTTCTTATCTCTAAGAAGGGATTTTTTTCTATAAAAAATTCTCAGAATACTTTACAAATGCTTCGATAATAAATTCAAATTCTACGCTAATATATTTTTTTAAAATAAGTAACGGGCTTTTTCAAAAAATTTTACTATGTGATTATATAAACTTGTTTTAAATAAAATTGAAAATAATATTTTTAACCTAATACCTATTCCATCCTAAGTCGTCACATTCCTGATCGAATGACATTGATCGAAATCTTAAGGGGTCTATAAACACGATCAAAAGGCTTGACATGCCGACGAATTCACTCGTGTACATTGTCTGTGCATTGTCTGTGTCACACATACAAAGACATTTTCACTAACACTAGAATAGCGCTTGATGAAAAATGCTGGACCGTGTACATACCCCTTTCTGCTGGAGGTCCACACCACGCGCTTTCGCCTCCATGCTTTGCCTTATTTTCATACCTTATTTGCGTTCTACGTTTTAACACAGAAAAAAAAATAAAACTTGATTTCAAGTAAAAAATTTGTAAAATTAATTAAGAAATTAATTAAATTTGCATTAGCAAAGAAATTAATAGTATGTATTTATTTAATATTTTTTGATATTTACAACATTTTTTGTAGTAATGTTGTTGATATAATATGATGAACGAATAAATAAAAAGAATAAGTAAACGTTTTATTCACTTGATAAAATTTATAATTGACTGCCTGGCCCAAGATGTCGACAAAAACATATATATATATAAACAAATATATAAATATAAAGAACATTTCTTTCTTATTTGTTTTTGTTTTCAATGTAAATATGCGAAAGAAATTTTTGTTTCGATATTGTGGGCCAGGCTTTAAAAGTGATTACGTTTTTGATTAATGTTTTGATTAAAAAAAAAAAAATTGCGTGAATTTTTTCTGAGAACTTTTTTATGCGGCATCACTACAAGTACAAATAAAGTTAAGTTTATCAAAATCAGCTAATTTGTTTGAACACTGCTTGCGACGCTTACAAAAGTAGAAAGTTAACCTATTTTTCGCATTCAACGCCCCAAGGCATCCTAAGCTTTTGTGCATGTCACTTGCTACGTAAAACAACACAGATTTTTCTTTTTCACCGGTTACTTAGAATGCAAAAAGCGTAAAATGAACGCATGGTGTGGAACTCCAGCTTAACTTCTAGAGATCTCCGTACTCGATATCAAATAAAGCTTTTGTAGAAATTTGAGATCATGGCATTCGATAACGAGTAGTCGATCATGTCGAAATGTCATTCAAATGTCTGGAAATTATTATTGACATCAAGCCTTTTTCGATCACGAATACGCCGATTCGGTCCCTGGTTTAAATTAGTTTTTGGCGCCAGTGGGAGTTTGTTTAACAGAATTTTTTCCAACTTTTTATATTTGACTTAAGATGTTTTGTCAAAATATTTACACAGATATTTAGATAAGTTCATTAACATTATCGGTCTTACGAAGTTAATCGGCTTTTTCGTCGAAAACAACGCCACTATAATTAAAACCTTCTTAAATCAAGATATTTGTTAGGAGTTAAAAACTTCAATATAGTGTTACCAACTCTGGGGACCCTGAAAGCCTAAAGAAAATTAAATACGGCTAAATTTAAAAAAAATATGATTTTCAAAAAAGAGCATAAACGGGCTAAAATACATTATTTTTAAAATTTTAAACAAAACAATATATTAACGACATGTCGACAGCTATCATTCGTATGCATTTTCAGCGACAAAAAGCTGATATGCGCCCAAGTAAGTGGCCGCTTACATTGTGCGATTTTGACATTCAAGGTCACATATTATTTCTTAGTGGGCCACAAAATTTGTATGAAAAGTGCTACGATATCGTTCGCTTGCATTGCCAATTTACTTGTTTTGCTAAAAATTGTTAGTTGTGGTTTATATTCCATAAATCGCTATCTAGTGATACTCCCCCCATGGATCGCCTAAAGGATATTTCACCTCGTAGTGTAACATCCTTCGGGGCATAATCGGGTGCACACCTAGAATTCGTCAGAACTCAAAACTGACAGATGTCAAAAGATCATCATGATTTTTTGCTATCTGGTACTACGGGAGTAAGTAGCCCCAGAATGAGCGACACCGGAATGACTACTTGTTGAGGGCTAGGCTGGTCTGCTTCTTGCGGGAAAAGCTTCTTGTCTGTCAGAAAGATTGTCTTTGTGGTAGTTTCGCCTGTCCGCTAATGGGATACTCTCGCGGATCACGTAGTGGTGTGGTGTTCTACTACCCAAAGGCGCGGGAAGGGTTATTCGGAAAATTTCACTAAAGGGCTTATATTGATATAAAATTTGGTGACAATAACTTTTACAATAGGTACTATATCATGAAAAATAGGTCCCGTCACTTAAAGACAGATAACTATTAAATAAATCGAGCCTTATTTTCGATTATATCGTGAGCGACAAAAGGCAAATTTTACGGGAGAGGGTATTTTTTTCTAGGTCTTGATAGGGTCTCACTGGCCAGCGTTAACGTTGTGCGACTTTGGTTGCAATTTGCAACCTTTTAGACGCTCTGACACTTTTTGTGCGACTTTTTTAAACTCGTCTCTAATTTTGCAACTTTTTGCCCCTTTTTTGTAAGTGAAATACTTTTTTCTTTTCATAGAAATACGCAGCATAATTTCACATTTTTTTCCTTAAAAATATTGATTTTGTTTTAAACATTTGAGTTTTGAGTTGTTAGAAAGTAAATCTAATGATAAATCAGACAATTACATTTTTGAAATTACAAATGGTTAACATTTTTGACAGTTTGACAGTTGGGAGCCTAAAAAATGCTTTCAATTAACCATTGTACCTTAATTTAGACAAATAAGCAGCGCATGTATTAAGTTTACCGCACAACAGCGCGTGTGCAGACAATTTTTTTTTCAAAATTAATATTAAAGAAAATTAAATTTACCAACAGGTTAAAAGTGGAAATTTGTGAGTCCATACTATCAACTCTAAATTTTCTAGATACTGAAATAGAAAGTTGGATGCCAAGTAATGATCTTGTGCGAAAATACAAATAAAGCTAGAAAAACATAAAACGTAAAATTTCAATCAAATGTAAAATTAATACACAAAAGTGCATTTAATTCCTTTTAGGACGTATGGCAGCCCTAAAATTAAGGTTCTGATAAAAATTTTGATGTTTTTTAGCCCATTTTTTAAATCGATATGTCTCGATTCCTAGACGTGACCCAGCGAAACGCCGGGACACGTATAACTTCTTTTTTACCGATATAATTTTCCCGGTAGTTTGAACCCTTCCCGATCACTGACCCTACCATTTGTCGCACAGTGTAATTAGATCAGAGCTGAATTTTTGTCAAAATACGTAAGACTGAAGCTGCAGAAATAACAGCGTATGTGATTAAATTTTAATAAATAGAAAAATACAAAAAAAAAATTCTTAAATGTGGGAAGATAAAACGACGTATGTATGTGCTTAAGTTTTATTAAGTCAAAGTAAATCATCACAAAATGAAAAATATGTTGAAAAATAATTTGTAAGTCTACCCAATTTCGTATTTTCAGAATCAGGAATAACGAAGTTCTTTTGAAATTAAAAAAATTACATGAACATTCAAACTTTGGTGGAGGTGGTTTTTTAGTATTGAAAACTATTTAAGCAGCGTATGAAGCATTGAAATTAGGAGACAAAATAACCAAATGCGCGTTTATTAAAAAAAAACCCGCGAATTAAATAACAATTGACAATTTAAACTCCATCTAAACGGCAGAATTTTTTTCAAAATGGTAAAAATATTTTGGAAATTATCGCTTAACTTGTAGCACCCTGTTTAAAGAAACACCGGCACTTACTCACACCACCATTTATGCAGATGTATGCACGTCTAAAAGCTGCCAAAGAAAACATTTAAAATTTACGGTACATAGACCGAACATTGTTGAGTTTATTTGTTGGCTTTTTTTACTTTTTGAATGCAATTTCGTATAATTATGCGATCGTTTGCATTTTATGTTTATTTTTGCTCTTGCTGTACTTTTAATGAGAAAAAGAAGAAAAAAAAGGAAAAGCAGAAGTACAAATACAAAAAAATATAAAAAAAATAAAATATAAATTTAAATGAATTTTTTCTAGACACACACACACACACAAGTTCTGTCCGTCTGTCTGACAGTTTTTATTTCCATTTTTTTCCTCTTAAGGAAAAATTTACATAAAAGTTGTTTCGATTCTTTAAATTTTTTGTTTAATGTACATATACATACATACATATCGAGCCCCATTAACGATTATATCGTTATCGACAATTTATCGAAATTTGGGGTTTTCTTGCAAATAGCTTATAATTACTCGCTGCAATGACGTACAAATTCGTGGACTTTGATTTTGTACCGTTGCGAGAAAAAAGCCCATCTAAATCCAAATTAAGTGTTGCACTGCTATCGATATTATCGAAAATACGGATCGTATTAATTTAGAAAAATATGTACACACATAGTTTTGTTTTATGAAATTTTAGTACCAATTGGCACCTGTTAGAAAAATAAGTCACTAGGAATATTTCATCATCATTTGATTAAAAGCAAAACGAAGCTCTGAAGCATCTGCCCATCGATCTAATTAATGAGACATAATTTTCACAAACAAAATTTGTTAAAAATTATGTAAATTAAATTTTAAGGGGAAAATTGCATGACTTTTAAAAGATATTTGGAGGATGAAGATTAATTAATAACACAATATCCTTATCTTAAATTAGAACCAAAAATTGAAAAAAAAAAATAAAACAAAAATTAAATGCTAAAAAAAAATTATTTTGTTCAAAACATCCATACACGGCATAAACATTTGAAAATGATTTCGTGCATGTGATTATCTCGGCAGTTCTTGACAAGGAGCATTTTGGACGTCCAATTTTGTTAAAACATTGCTGGCTGTTTGTAACGAATAACACGAACAATGTTGTCCTTCAAGGAGTCAATTTTTGCTGGCTTTTCAGCATAAAGGAGCGACTTTACGTAGCCCCACAGAAAACAATCGAGAGTTGTCAAATCCCATGAACTTGATTTTTCGAAATCAACTCATGATTTTATAAGTCTTTGGTTGCAGTCGCCGTGTGGAATACAATGCCATCCTTTTAAAAACAAAATCTCGCCATGATCAATATCAGTCACATTTTTGTAACAAAAAACCATTGACAATGGTGCATTAACGATCTCCATTGAACGTAACGGGAGCTCCGGCTTAATTCATTAGAACAAAAGAAGGTCCGATGATGCCACCAGCTTGTTCGTCCATAAGTTGAGCGAATCGTTGACTAATTTTCAAAGTAAATTTTAATTCACTTTATTAAACGTATAATTCCCTTGATAATATTTATACCCTTCACCTCAGGTGGAAAAGGGTATATATAAGTTTGTCATTCCGTTTGTAATTTCTACAATATTGATCTTAGACCCTATAAAGTGTATATATTCTGGGTCCTTATGGGGAGAGAAGTTGATTTAACGATATCCGTCCGTCTGTCCGTCTGTCCGTCTGACCGTCTGTCCGTCTTACGTTTGATATGTGTTTTCCGGAGACTCCAGACATGATAGCGGCTAGGTTGTTTTACATTTGTGTCACATATAGTCTACCATCGGTTGCTATTGAAATTCAGCAAGATCGATCCACAAATGGCTGAGTTATGAGCAAAAAACCACGACTACCTCTAATATTTTCCAAAAATCCCTTGTGGTTGTTGTAATTTTATTACTTTTTGCTGTATATCTGGGGAACGGCAAAAGCCAAAGCTTCCAAATTAGGTACACGCATTTAGGTAGCCCATACACACGATCCTACAAAATGTGGGCGGGATTGGAAAAGTGGGCGTGGTACCTCCCGTACAAAAAAATTAAAAATTGTATAAAAACCTAAAATTTAGGGCTGCCATATGTCCTATGGATATGACTTATATACCAAAATATTTTTAGTAGAACCTATTTTATAAAAAATTCAGAAAAATCGGTTCAGATACAAAAAAGTTATGACCAAAACTAATTTTTTTTTTAAATACCCACTTTCGGGAACCATAGATCTCCCCGAGTTCAAGCTTTATAACACAAGTAAATGGTAAATTCCTTCTTAAACACGTCGGTATATAAATCTGTAAAATCGGTTAAAAAATGGCTGAGATATGACCAAAAAACCACGACTGCCTCTAATTTTTTTCCAAAAATCCCTTGTTGTTGTTGTATTTTTATTACTTTTTTCTGTATATCTGGAGAACGGCAAGAGCCAAAGTTTCCAAATAAGGTACAAACATTAAGGTTATAAATGCACACCATCCCACAAAATGTGGGCGGGATTGAAGAAGTGGGCGTGGTACCTCCCATACAAAAAATATTATAAATTGTATAAAAACCTGAATTTTTTGACTTTAATATGACCTATGGCTACGCCTTATATATCAAAAGATCGGAAATCTTTAGTAGAAAATATTTTCTGAAAATTTCGGAAAAATCGGTTCAGATACAAAAAAGTTATGACCAAAATTAAGTCCAAGTTTCATAACACAAGTAAATGGTAAATTTCTTCTTAAACACGTGGGTATACAAATCTATCAAATCGGTTAAAAAATGACTGAGTTATAATCAAAATACTGAAATCCCAAAAATTACTCATTTTTTTATAATTAAGTTTGTTTTTTTTATAATTAAGTTTGCTTAAATATATGTACATATATGTAGGTATATATACATATATGCCTATAAGCCAATTTAATGGAAATATTATTTTTAAGCACGTTGGTATATAAATCTGCCAAATCGGTTAAAAATGGTTAAGTTATGTGCAAAATACTCCAAAAAAGGATTGAAAAAATTAACTAAAATTCTATAGCTGTATTATGACCTATTCATACGTTTTAGATATTAAAATATCGGAAATCTTTAGAAGAACACAATATCGGAAATCTTTAGAAAAACTCGGAATATCGGTAAAAAAAAGTAATGTCAAAAATATAGTTTTTTTTAATACCTATTTTAGGGAACCATAGAACTTCCCGACCACAAGTTTTATCACCAAAGTAAATGGTAATTTTATACTTTAAGATGTCGGTATGACCAAATACTGAAATTCGATCAAAACTAAACGTGCTATATATTAATTAAACTTTTAATATATTTAATAGCACGCAATCATGTGCAAATATTTAAATAAAACTAAACGATATATATTTTATAAATATACATGTATACATATATACATATATTTAAATATATAAATATAAACTTCTGTTCTTTCCATGGTGAAGGGTATATAAGATTCGGCATAGCCGAATATAGCACTCTTACTTGTTTTAATTAAAACTGATTTTATTTTTGATTAATGCTTTAATTTGAAGTAGTAAAGTCGATTGTGATCGTGCGTTAAGACATCTTTAAATGACTTTTTAGGGCGGTACGGAAATTATTAATACACTTATAACTAAACAAACGAGTTATGGCGCTGAATGCACAAAAAAAATGTTTCCCATTTGTTAGAGTTGTTTCTTACAACTCTTCTATTTTCTATAAGTTTTCGTGTGTTTCATCTTTTAAACAAAAATATTTTTTAATTTTAACTTTTTAGCAAAATAATATCTTAATATGTTTCTGTTTAAATTAAAAATTCCTTAATTTTCTCCGACTATGAATAAAAAAATTTTCAAAATTATGCATGATGTTATTAACACAGGGGGTAGCCCAGACACACACACCCACACACTTGAATTACTAACAACTGCACACCCACTTTTCCTGCAAAACACATGCATATCTACGCACAGTGGCACAAACACATGAGCATATTGCAGTATAAGTGCTTAAATTTTTATAGAATAAAAAAACAGAGCTGTTAAGGTATAAGACTTTCGTTTAGCAAAAAATAAAAAAAAATTTTTAAAAAAGTAAAGTCGAATTTAATAAAATTAGATCTTAATGAAAAATTTGTACAATATCGATGTTAGATCCTTTAAAGTCTATTCATAAAAAACTAAAATGGATTTGAAATTTTTATGGAAATTTTGCCTTAAACACATTTAAAACTTATTTTATTTCTTATGAATACGGCAGTATATATTATGGGTCCTTATGAGTAGCAAAGTTGATTTGGGTTTTTATATTTTATTTATGTCACACATCGTTGGTCTCATGTAGAAAGGCCCTTACTCACATATTTGCAACTTTACAGTAGAAGGCAAAAACACATTAGAAACTGTATGTATCATAATGTAAAATGTTTTTCAATTGCTTGTAATATCAGTATTGTATTAAATTCTTGTGACGAGGTGTATATGTGGGAAATGTTTTGGAATCACAAAAAAACTCAATTTCGAAAAAAATCGAATTTGGGTCTTTCTACATGAGAGCGACGATACACAACGTTATATATGCTATGGAAATTCAACCAGATCGGTCTATGAATGACTGAGATATGAGCAAAAAAAGTCTGCCTTCAATTTAACCCATTATTAGCTTGTTGTTGTTGTTGCATTTTTTTCTATATATCAGTGAACTATAAGAGCAAAAGTTTTCAAATTAGGTACAAGCATCATGGTTAAAAAAACATAACCTCTCTACAATATGGGCGGAATTGAAGAGGAGTGGAAGTAGCAGCTCCCATATAAAGACGTTTTAGATTTCTGTAAATCTGGAGAGCGGTAAGAGCCAAAGCTTTCAAATTTTGAAGAATCATCTTGATTATAAAAACACAGCGGGTATGGCACAAACTAAATTAGGTACAAGTATCTTGGTTATCAATACACAACATCCGACAAAATGTGGGCGGGATTAGAAAAGTGGGCGTGGCATAAAATAGATTTTTTATATCTAAAGAACGGTAAGAGAACAATTTTCCAAATTTGGTATTACAACAGGGTATGTCAGATTCGCTATAGCCGAATGTAGCATCTTACTTGATTTAATTAGAGGTTTATCTAATTCCAATAGACTGGAAAAGTATATTTAAGGAAATTTAATCAAAATTTAACTCATTTAAAAAATTTTTTTCTTTATAATTATTAATTTTTTGGTACGTTGGATTGAAAATTTTTGCAATTATTTTTATTTTAAATTATATAATATTTTTTTTTTTGTATGCATTTCGAAATCTTTGTACTCCTTTTTATCTCTTTTCCATATGTTTTATATTCAATACCAGACTTTTGCTTTAACTAACGTCATCAGTGGTTGCAAGCATTTGTTAGTTTGTGTAAAATTAAAAAAAAAAACATAAATATTTAAACAATAAAAAATACAATTATTTTATTAATTGAATAATTTTAAACGAAATTACTTTATCAATTATTTTTAGCTTGAAATTAAAATATTTAAAAAAAAAACAAAATTTTTAAAATTTTAAATGTCCGGCAATTGAATTTGATAAATGTGTAATTAAAATTTACAGCTTTTTTTTATAAAAATGATTTTAAAATTTTAATTATTGAATTCCTAGCATAAAAGCGATTTATTGTAATTTTATTAATTTATTTAAAAGTCAGAGTTTTAGCATTTACTTTTTAGAATATAATTATATTTGGCTTGACATTAGATCTACATTGTGTACATATCGCTCATTTGCTGCAAGACCGGCATAAATCAAAAAATGCAATTTTGGAGTTAGTGATGCAGAATTGTTCGCTATGTTTTTCTTTATATTGTGTATAAAATTCATCTTTATATCTTTTATACTTTCCCCAATTGAAGAGAATGTATTGTAATTTTACCTAAGTGATTAGAGCAAATAAAAAACTTTAAACGCGTTTATCTCGAAATGGATTTTTTTGACTTATGCCGGTCTTGCAGCAAATGAGCGATATGTACACTTAGGGAATAATCTCAGAAAATTTTAAAGCAAACTTTTAGGCCCACAACAGACGGTGAAACTCAACTGCAGCTTTCAGTGGGTTTGAGTTTTATTCCAATTTTTGCCATAGACTCATTTGAGAGACAACAGATGACGCAACTACTTACAACTACTTTGAAACCTTTTGGAAATTAGTTGCGTTGAAACCTGGGTGCAGGAAACTCGTGTTTTCGTTTAATCTATTCCTAAAGAAACCCGAAATTATCATTTTCTCACATTGTGGTAGAACAAAACGGTTTTGTATAAGTTTCGGTTTACGGCCTGTTCTGGGCCTTAAGGCTCAGTTAGCCGGGAGTTACAGTAACGTTGCAAATCAGCTGCTTCATATTGTTGTGTGTAAAACAATTAGAACGATTAAAGTTAGCAGTAAGATGTTACGTCTCAATCTGTAAGAAATATATTGGTCTTACTTTTTTACGGTACGGCTAAGTTACTGTTAGTCCCGGCTTACGGTGCCTTTAATGATATATGAAACTTACTTGTAACTTTATTAAGCCAAAGTTTTATGTGATTCAAAGAAAGTTGTATCTTTATTCAAAATTATTTCGTGAATGTTAGTCTGGGCTGGCATAATAAGAGATCACTTTCTGAAATTTTCTTTTATTATTTTCTTAACTTTCTTTTCGAAATTGTTTGAAATGTTAAGAATTTTTTTTTTGTTGTTGACATTTGAATTCGTACTTTAAATAATCCGTAAATGAGATTGATTTAAGTAAATCTATGATTGAATCGATCGCAAAATGCGCTTAATTCAAGCATTATAAAGTTGATTTAATCCCGAATTCGTAGTTGAAATGAACCAAAAGTCAAATTAGAAGGAGAATTTTATTATGATTGATTTACTTACCCTATTTAAGCCTTAATCTTTTTTTCTTACTAATTGTGTTGTGTTGTTGTAGTGTCTAAAAGAAATTTCGATAAGTTGAATGAGATTGAAACGCTCAATTTGTGATTTTACTCAAAGAAGCAATACCAACAAAAAGTTCTTATATTGCACTTGGTTAAAGAATTTTGTACAATTTTAAAAAAATCTGGGATTTAGGATTTAGGATTGTTTTAACTAAGATTAAGTGTTATTTGTACTTGAATTTTCGAGTACGACTCGTACTTAAAGTAAAAACCTTAATTTATCCCGAGTGTTTTTCTTTCTGTGAATGAACAATTAGAAAAATGGATGTTGTTAAAAAAGTCATGTGTGTAAAAAATGGTAGGGGCATTTAAAGTTTTGTACTTTTTGCTACCAAACCCAAATTTAATTTTAATATTTGATGGAATCTCCTTACATGTTGATTACTTCTTCGAATATCCGCTTCATTAAATTCACGAGATTGGCGTACTTATCCGTTGAGATTGAATACTGAGCTTTTTGAACCTTATGTCACATTACCTGCTTATTTTTCGGTTTATATATACCAATTTTATTTTAAGTAAAAGGTTCAGGTCAAAATTTTGTACGAAATTTTAGTTGAAAGGCAGATATCATCCCTGTAATTTTTCCCGACATCTTCAAGTTTAATTCCTCGGTTTTCTTTAGAATTTAAATTTTTGCTATTCTAATGCGGTAGCTTATTACTTTTGTTGTTTATTTTAATTTAATACTTAACCCATACCATTCTGCTGCTTTAGACGGGTAGAAAATCGCAAAAAAATCAAATTGATAATAAAACAATATAAAATAGAATGTTGAGGAGAGTTAAGTGCTGATTTGAAAATAAATAAAGTAAATAAAACATATGAAATTTTATTAAATTTCAAAACAGAGATAAACAATTGGAAAAAAAGAAATAATACTACATGCAGCAATTTTTTTTTTTGCAATAACTGTAGTAATAGTAGTTAAGGAAAAAATAAAAGGCCAGGAATTCATGTCAAGCTAAAGAAAAACGCAGCAACAATTGATATAGAACATAAAATCAACGAGACCAACTACACGTCAACTATAAAAAAATGACCATTTAAACACCTACAAAGACCACTCAGAGACACCACTCAGATATCGTTATTGTATTAGTTTGTCTTTATCGTCTAATGTCTGTATGTTTGCCGTCTGTCTATCTATTGTGGGGTGTTCAAATAGTGGGTTTTTTCATTTTGCAAATGACAACAAAAATACCCATGTAGTCAGGGCTGCCAGATAAATTTGTGAGGAAATCGTTAATTTCCTGAGAAAAAATAAAAAAATCGACTTTTACGTTTCGAAAAATCGTCAAAAAAAAATCGGACAACTTAAAATTTCGTTTTTATCAAAATAATTTTCGGGGGAATACAAAATTTAATTTAAATGATTTTGTTATTCGTCCTTAATTATTGTTGATGATTTTGTCTAAACTTTGATATTGTTACAAGTAGAACTGTTGCTTTCATTCCTATACGCTTAACAGTTTTATTTGGTTTAATACATTTAGTTTTTCTAAAATCTTTATGGATGAAGTTTCTTGATGATCTGGTATAAGCAACCAGTGAAATGTGCATAGGAATAGCTTATCCCATCAACAATATATGTCAGTGCTTTTATCAAAAATAAAAATTGGGAAGTAAGCACGACTAGCAAAATCATTAAAATTAAATTTTGGTTCGATTTAAAAAAAAAACTTTTAAACAAAAACATAACTACTTTATACCCAGCTAGCATTTTCAATATTAAAATAGATACTGCAAGTCTCATGAAGAGCGTCTCTTTTTGATCGTCGATGGCCGCATTTTTTAATCGTAGAAGATCTCTCACACGGGAAAGACTGTACATTAGGTGTAAACATTCCGTAAAAGGGAAAATCAATAGTTTTCTTATTTTTATAATAACTGTCTGCATACGAATTCTATCTTTAACAGTATGTTTCCTGTTCTATGTGCATTCATTGAAGGAAGAAAATTAAATAAGATTAATAATAATAATAATAACATTCTTTAAGATAATGTCTTCCCGGAGACACTAAAGTTAAGTATTGAAATCTGGCTTCGCATACTAAAGTTTTTCTGCGAGGCCGCCTGCGGCCGTGCTTACGGGGTTTCTCCTCCAGTAGGACTCGGCAGGTGGCTTCGGTGAATAAAGTTTTCCTGCGTGCGTCACAAGAATAAACAAATGTCTTTTCCCGGAAATAACTAAAGATTTTCCCTTTTACAGAATGTTTACACTATGCATAACAATATTCTGAAAAAATATGGCTTTATCTCTCATTCGCGAAAAAAATATGGCTCATATCTCTCATTTCGCAAAATTTTAAATATGGCCTTACCTCTTAATGAATGGGTAATAAGGCCATTATGGCTTTATCACCCAATCAATTGAGCAATAAAGCCATCATGGTTTTAAAGCACCCGCCATAATTGTTGAAAATATGATGATTTATACAGAGAGTCGTTAAAGGTTCGTTCGATGATGGTTTGACGAAAGATAAACAAACTGTAACATTGTTGTTTTTGTACTCTAAAAATGATCATTTTAAGATTTTTCTTAAGACTTGCGTATTACAACCGCACGCAAACAAAAGCGGCACGCGTTTTCTATTTTTTTAATAGAGCGGCCTAAACGATTTGCAATTGGAAAACCCGATTTTGACAGCTCGTTTAATAGTGAATTTTACCGCTATTTTTTTGTCAATCTAGCATTTTTATCTTTATTTTTATTTTTAAATTTGGTGGTTTTATTAAACAAGAAAGCTATCACTACTGTTCGTGCCACATCGTTGGCGCTCTTGCTTAGGTATGGCATATCGGCGCAAAAGCTAACCGATAGAAAACGTTACGCTTACCGCTCTTATTAAGGTACGGCTGTTAAACATTTCAAGATTAAAAAACGAACGTATTAGAAAATTAATGTTTTATTCAGACTTTGGAGACTAAAAAAAAATCGTCACTTTTTAGAAAAAAATCAGCAAATCAGCACTTTGCTAATTTCGGAACAAAAAATCATCAAATCTGGCAGCCCTGTATAAAGTTATATTTTTAAAGAACTCTCACACTTACCAAATCTCTTATTTACTCGCTTAAATACTACATACCACCATTTCTTTTAATATTCGAAAATGTGACTGAACTTCGGTGCTGTGTATACAATATACATACAACTTCCATACATACAAACAAATAAACCGATTTTCTTACATTATTACACACAAGCAGGCAGATAGATAGATAGATATACAGACAGACAGACAAACAGACAGACAGACACACCGACATACACACGAATTTATATGAACGTGAGCAAAACAAATACACAAGTGAGTCAGTGAGTTAGTAAGTGTGTCATTTGGCGATTAAGTGTGTAAGCAAGTGAGTGACTTTGCAAATGGTGTTATCTACTTGTTGATTATACATTCATTCATATATATATAAGAACATACTTACATATGTACATATACCCACAATCAGCTGTTGCTGCTGGTAGTGTTACTCTTAAAACACATACACACCCCCCTCCTCCTTTCCCCCCTGCAGACTCATTTTAACTGTTTTTTTGTAAATACAATACAATAAAAGAATATCAAATAAAAACAAAACAAAAAGTAATAAAAGAAACAAACAGTATTCGTATTTTATATAAAAAGAAGAAAAAAAACAAAAACAAATTTTCTTTTCTTTGAATTGAGTTTACAGTTTTTACTGCATAAACAAAACAAAAACACAATTTAAGGCAAGATAAAAAAGAAACAATTGCAACAAAAATCAACAACAATGCGAAGAACAATGGCCATTTGTATGTTAAAAAGGGCAAAGAAAAAAACTTAACAAAAAACAAGAATTTGCGTTTTTTTTTGAGATTGTTTGTGAACTTTTTTCAGTTTAATTGTATAAATGGCGAAAAAAGTGCACACGGCATTTTGAAAACAAAATAATTGCACTGAAAGTCAAATTACCGGCTGGCTAAATTCCGGTTCTGCCAAAATTGATATCTGATTTGACTGGTTTTTTCGAGTTTTGTACCTATTTTGTTGTTGTTGCGAAACCTTAATTAATTCGGAAAACGACTGTTTTTTATATTTACGATTGATGTTTTTGTTTTAAAGGTGAAGGAACAAATTTGAAGCAAAATAATCTCCTAAATTAAGTCTAAATTTATAGCATTTTCACACTTGTTAACATCTACATACATATGTACATAGTTAACTTCTACCATCAGTTTGTGAGGATGTTGAAAATTTCCCACAAGATACAGTGATGGAAAATTTAAAAATTGAGATGGTACTGATCACAAAGCATTATAGTACTTTGTTGTACATTTTGTAAAACATATTTTTTATTGTCCGTGAAAGCCTGGGTTCGATTCCCAGCTCAGTGAAATTTTGATTAATTTCATGTTGTAAAATTATCTTTTTCATAAAAATAATTTTAAAAAAAGAATTAATTAAAATATCTAAATTTGGATTGGAAAATAAGTTAAAAAAAAATATAAAAATACATAAAGCTTTAAAGTTAATTATTTTAATAGGTTTACAAATAAAATATTTTGGTTAACAAACAAAAAAAAAGAAAATCAATTTAGGAATGTATCGCTCATTTGTTGCAGCTTCTTCATTACACAAAGAATTAGTGCATGTTTTTTGTCGATATTCTAAGAACAATGTCGCGATAAAATGGCATTGATTTGTTTTTGCATATTGTTGCATATTTTGGTTAAAATGCATATTTTTGCATATTTAGGTTTATAATGCATATTTTTGCATATTTTGGCATTTTTGAGTGATGTTTTTTTTTTTAATTTTTATATCATAAAAAAATTTATTAATTTTGGACTTTGATTTAAATACAAGATTTTCAATATTTCGACAAAAGATCCTTCTATTTTTAACCGATGCAGCTCCTTACATGGTTAAGGCTTCCAATGGGTTTTTAATATTTTACCCAAAACTGTTACAAATCACTTGCTTACACAGGGATTTTACCGCGTTGCAGAGGAAATACAACACCAATTCGATAATATTGCAATTTTTAATGAAATGTGTCCCTTGATTCCTCTTCCACTGCAGCCAGTAGTAACCAGATGGCGGCCTGGGTAGATGCTTCAGAGTTCTATTCAAAAAACGTTGAGTAATTTAAGGATGTAAGAAGAGCTTGTTGATACGGATGATTAAAATTAACAATGTGGAAGGAAGAAAAAACCGACAAATTAAAAAAAAATCCTAAACGTTTTGCAAAAAAAATTTAGAATTTTAAAAAATAAAATAAATTAAATACATTTTTTACCTGTTCCGAAATTAAAGTGGGATATGAAAATAAATTTTTTCAAAATGCATTGGCATTCTTCAAGTACAAGGCAAACTTTTACTTTTAATGAAACAGTACTTATTTATTTAAACAAACATACATTTTAATAAGTTATTTAAATTATTTAAAGATATTTGACTAACCGTATTTTTTATATATGTATTTGCTTTTAATGAAAATAAAAAAACAATTTTTTATAAACATTTTTTAAGTTGCAGCCCATTTTTTTCGTTTTTGTACAATTTTGCATATTTAACTGTTCCTATTGGAAACAATTCTAATAACAATACGGAATCAGGAAACATAAGTTCGACCATTTCCTTTTTTAATTTTGCTTGCATTTTTCCAAAAAATTTTAAATTTGTATCCTTTTTAAAAATTTTTTATTTCTCAATATTCTTAATCAGGCTTAAGTTCATCAAATTTAATTTTCATTAAATTATTTTTATGAAGAAAGGAATTTTACAATATGAAAACTAATTAAAATTGTTATTTATAATCATTCATTCTTGACTGACCTGAGATTCGAACCCAGGCGGCTGGTTACCCTGACATGTTTCGATCGCTACCACTCGATCTCCTCAGAGGGATTTGCCGTCTTACACTCGCAGCCATCGACGACTGCTGACGTCAATAGTCAAACATCAATCCTTAAACCAAATTGTATTTTAACATTTGGTAGATCGAAATTTGCTTTTTTGAATGATTATCCATTTCTAATTGATTTTACATGTTTTTCCATTACCTCTGTTTTTCTCGTACTTTTTGTCAATAATTCTTATTGAAGTCCGTTCCGTTGTATAAATACATACATTTTAGTACATTAACTAACTTCTTGCGGAACAATTTTTTAAAGTAAAAAATATACAAAAATCTGTTTTAGTTAAGCGTTTTATTAAAAAAAAATTATATTTACCCTTTTCCAACACCTGTGGTGCAGGGTTACCGTTGAGAATTTTAAAAAAGTCGCACAAAAAAGTCGTTTTTTTCAAATTTTAGTCCCACACTTTTTTGAACATTTTAATTGCTTTCTTTAATTTAATTACCACCACCCGGGTGACAATTTCGATTTTATTTTTTTAATAACTCTCTTAAATTTGCTTCAGTTAAAAAGAAATTTTTACTTACAGAACAAATTGTTTTCTTTAAAAAAAACCTGAAAAAAATTGTATGACGAAAACTTCTTTAAAAAAAAATCCGAAAAAAGTTGTATGACGATAACATGTTTTCATCGCTTATATTATAGACATGCAGTAACACCCGGGTGGGTATTATTAAACGATTTACATAAAAATCTTTAATTAATCAAAAACAAAAAACACGAAACAAACAGGAATTAACAATCTAAACGATATAATAAATAGCTAGGAAATAATTGGTTAAAAATGTGTTTAAATACACTTTTGTGTATTAATTTTACATTTGATTGATTTTTAATACTGTGTTTGTATAAACTTTACGTTTTATGTTTTGTTACTTTTTTTATTTTCGTTTATTACACGCGCTGTTGTGCGGTAGAGTTAATAGTGTAAAAAAAATATTTCACTTTTAAAAAAGGGGCAAAAGGTTGGAAAAAGTTGCAAAATTGGACGATTTTCAAAAGTCGCACAAAAAGTGTCAGAGCGTCGAAAAGGTTGCAAATTGCAACTAAAGTCGCACAACGGTAACGCTGCAGTGGTGAAGTGTACATATGTATATTAAAAAAATCTCTCTAAAATTCGATAACAATTTGAACTCTTTTCTTTTGTTTTTCAAATTAATTAACTTTTTAAAATAACAAAAACTAACAAGGTAAACAAATAACTTTTTTCCTTACTTGTCGTCATTCTGAGTTTGCTATAGGAACAGAGGTGACAAGTTTTACGCTCTTTTGGTCCTCTGACAACATTTTCGACAGATTCTTATCGATTAGGTATTTTATTTTTAATTTTCTGCTTAATTAATGTCTGCAAGGTAGGTGTCTCGATAACGCCTCTTAAAAAGGGAGCCACGAGAGATTAATGAAGATTTTTCAGGTACAGTCGTCGGTGTTGGAGTGTAGAACTAATTTAGGAAGCCTTGGATATTGGAAATACAAATTAATCTCCGAGTGATGAAATAATACAACAAATTAATCAATTTAATTTGTTGTATACAAAAACGCAAAACCCCAATTGGAATATTAAGGTTGTAAAAAGACAAATGAAAAAACAAATATTTTAGAATTTGGATAAAAGGAATTTTATTAATTTATTTCACTTATGTTTACCTTATTGTATCGCTGCTAAAAAGTAAGTGAGTAAGAAATGTATTGTTAAACCGGAAACAAAATCTTTTGCATTCTCGCCGTTTGACATTAGGATTTAGGCATTATACGGGAAAGAGAAAGGACTATTTTAATAACTTTCAGCTTAAATATATATTTCAAAAAGGGGGGAAAACTGCTCATCTCAGTTGTTAATGCAAAGGGCACAATAGTGCATTTTGGCATTAACATTGCCGCCCGCCTTGCAGGATATGCAAAGAAGGAAACAAATATGTGTCCTATTTTTATGTCAAAGATTTTATTTCCGAATAGAACTAAGAACTTAACCTTAATAATAATTGCATAATAAAATTAAAAAATTAACCTTCGAAAATGGGTATATAATTCAATTCTGTTTTTTTTTTTTTTTGAATTCATGGAAAAAAAAGGTATATACATAGTAAGTAGAAAAATAGGATTGGAAAATTTATTACGTTATGTTTTTTGCTATTTGGCCTAAAAAGTGCATTTATCTATAACATACAAGGACCATAGATAGTCCAACCGAAAATTGTACTCTGGGCTGTCGGAAAGTAATAAGTATTATAGAATAAAATAAGAAGTTTTCTAACGAATTTTTTTTTTTTTTTTAGGACTCAACGGGCAATAATATTAATTTGACAATTGGACGAGTCAATAAGCCCCGTTGTGTCTTTACTTCCGCTACACGTACTCGATTATCTGAACCCGAGAAAGTCTTAACAACTCTACCTAGCCGCCACGAATTCGGTGGGAGGTTTTCATCTTTGACCACTACCATTGCCCCTACTTGTATATCTACCTCAGGTCGTCGCCATTTGACTCTCTTGCTCATTTCTTTTAAGTACTCATTTTTCCAGCGGAAGCAAAACTTTTGGTGGATTAACTTAAGTTTCTGCCATCGATTGATTACCGAAGTTGGTGAATCGTTAACCTGCGGCTCTACAGGTGCTAGAATTGGAGTACCAATAAGAAAATGCCCTGGGGTAAGTGCGCAAAGGTCATTTGGATCAGTCGAAATAGGAGAGATTGGTCTGGAGTTCAGACACGCTTCAATTTTGGACAGAAGCGTCGCAAGCTCTTCAAATGTGTATTTGTAGCAACCTGCAATCTTTCTGAAATGATTCTTAAAACTTTTCACGCCGGCTTCCCACAGTCCTCCCATATGCGGAGCTCCTGCTGGAATGAAATGCCAGGAAATGTTTTGATGTGAATAATTAGCGAGGATGCGTTGTTGTGTGGTTTGGAGGAATTGTCGTGCTAGGACTCTTGAAGCACCTACGAAGGTGGTTCCGTTGTCAGAGTGAAGGTGCAAGGGACATCCTCGACGAGAAACAAATCGGTTAAAAGCAGCCATGAACGTTTCAGTGGACAAATCAGATGTTGCTTCTAAATGTATTGCCTTGGTTGAAAAGCACACAAACACGCACACATATCCTTTGGTAATGCGACAAGCTCGACCGGAGTAACTCTTGACATCTAAAGGACCCGCGAAGTCCAGACCAGTGTGTAGGAACGGACGAGTTATTTCCGATCGCTCAGGTGGTAAAGCCGCCATTATCTGCTGCTGACATTTTCTTTTGTAAATGACGCAAACCTTACATTTATTTATTGTTGTTTTTATTAGATTTTTTGCTTTTGGGATCCAGTACTGTGTTCTGAGTAATCGAAGAACTAATTGGTTTCCTCCGTGAAGGCTAATGTCATGAATAAATTTTACCAAAATCCTGGAAAACTGCGAACTGTATGGAATAATGATAGGGTGCTTCTCGTCGTAGGTTAAACCATGGGAGGACTCTAGCCGACCACTGGAACGAATAATTCCCTCTGCATCCAAAAAGGGATTTAAGTTTAAAATGCTACTAGATTTAGGTATAATTCGTCTAGTGGAAAGACATTTATATTCATTAGGATAGAACGCCTTTTGACACACGGAAATCAGTTGGTTTCGAATGGAGCTTATTTCGGAATTGGACAACGAAATGGAATCCTTGAAGAAACTATATCGGTATCTAGGATGGGTTCTATAGAAAAAACGATATACATATGCCATGACTCGCATTGCCTTATTGTAAGAGGAAAACCGTTCCAAGACATCTTCAAAGTTCGTAAAATAAGTAAAATGCACCTTTATCGGTTTCACTTCCATGATAGTCCGAGAAATGGTAGACACATCAGTTTTTGGCCACTGTACTTCATGTCCCTTGAGCCAGTGGGGACCGAACCACCATAAATCATTACTATGTAAATCTTGTGGACAAATACCTCTACTAGCAATATCTGCGGGATTATCCTCAGAACCTACGTGTCTCCACTGTGTATAGTTCACTATTTGAATAATTTTCGAGACTCGATTGGCGACGAATGTAAGCCAACTACAAGGAGGTTTAGCTAGCCAAGAAAGTACAATGGAGGAATCGGTCCAGCAAAACACAGAAAAATTGTCTAGTTCTAATTGTGGCAAAATATTGTCTATCATTTCTGCTAAAAGGACCGCTCCACAAAGTTCCAATCTTGGAATTGACAATGTCTTGATAGGAGCAACTTTTGTTTTGGACGATATAAGGTGTGTTGAAATAGAACCAGGACCAACTATTCGTACATATAATGCCGCTGCGTATGCTTTTTCTGAAGCATCACAGAATCCATGGAATTGGATTTTTGCATTTGGACAATAATCAATCCATCGAGGGATTCGAATGGTATTGATAGCGGAGTAATTAGACTCAAAGGTTTTCCACTGACTGAGCGCATCAGTAGAAAGGATTTCATCCCAACCAGTACCATCTACCCATATCTTTTGCATCAGGATTTTAGCCACAATTATACAAGGAGATAGCCACCCAGCAGGATCAAATAATTTTGCAATTCTGGACAAAACTTCCCTTTTGGTGTATAAAGAATTCTCTGGGAATGACTCCGCTACAAAGTAAAAGTCATCCGAACACGCGTTCCATCGAATGCCTAAAGTTTTCGCAGAGCTGCTGTCTTCAAATTTTAAGAAATCTTCATGAAGTCGATGGTCTGGTGGAACATCGGAAAGTATGTCCACAGAGTTTGATGTCCACTTTCTCAGCGAAAACCCAGCGGAATCTAAAGCTTGGATAAGCTCGTTTTTTGCCTTAATAGAATCTTGCTTCGTATGGAATCCTGCAAGGACGTCATCAACATACATTGATTTCCGGAGAATCGTGCTTGCAATTGGATAACGGTGTTGGACATCATCGGCTAGTTGTAACAGTGTTCGAATAGCAAGATACGGTGCGCAACTGACCCCAAAGGTAACTGTTTTTAGTTCGTAATCGCAAATAGGGGAATTCGGATTACTTCGGAAAAGAATTCGTTGTAATGGAGTATGGTCAGGATTGACTAGGATCTGCCTATACATTTTCTGAATATCAGCATTAAATACGAATCGGAAAAATCGCCATTTAAGAATCAAAATTGTAAGGTCATTCTGCAGAATTGGTCCGACGTGAAGCAATGAATTCAAGCTTTGTCCATTGGATGAAGGAGCAGAAGCATTAAAAACTACTCGAACTTTTGTGGAGCTACTTTCGGGTTTTATAACCGCATGATGTGGTAAATAATAAAAATTTGAAACCCGGGACATATCCGGTGGATATACCCTAGACATGTGAGACAATTCCTCATATTCCTCGACAACTGAATCGTAATCACATTTGAAATCCGGGGTTCGAGCTAACTTGGCCTCGTTTCTCAAAAACTGTGCCATTGCGCTAGACCTAGAATTACCTAATGCTAGTGAGTTCGGGAATCCTTCCTTAAAAGGAAGTGACACTATATATCTACCCTCATGATTCCTTTTGGTAGTGCGGATAAACAGATCCTCACAAAATTGATCGGATGGAGACATAAAGTTCTTCCTTGGAAGATTCTCCACCTCCCAAAAGCGTGAAATTTCTTTATCCAAAGAAATTTCACAAAAATTTGATACGATGGTGCGACGGGAAATCGAACTATCTGAAACTGGGCCTGTAAGAATCCATCCGAAAATGGTTTCTTGAGCAATAAGGGAACCGCAAACATTATGTCTTATCCCTGAACAAACAATTGAAGGAAAAATGTCACCACCAATCAACATATCAATTTTAGAACTGGAGTAGAATTTTGGATCTGCTAATGGGATTTCTGGAAGGTTTGAAAATTTTGAATTTGAGATGGTCTGGGATGGGAGGCTGTTTGACAAGTGGGGAACTACAAGTGCTGTAACCGAAATATCCAGATCGTCGTGCACATGTGAACCTAGTACCAAAGAACACTGATGCTGAACATTGGCGGAAACACTGCGATTTAAGCCAGAAATTTGTGCATTAACTGACTCAGAGGGAAGTTTAAGTAACTTAAAAATACGTTCCGTAATGAAAGTTCCTTCCGACCCAGAGTCTATTAATGCACGAACCTGGTATTTGGTACCTAAATGACAGATGTTTACCCATGCTGTTCCCAATAAAACACTCTTGGAATGAGTTGCAAAACAAGACTGAACTCTATTCGAACTAATAGTGGACTGTATATTATTTGAATTGGATCTGGAAAATGATGCTGAATTCGGATTAAGAATTGTAGCACTACTTGTACTAGGAGTTGGAAGAGGTGGACTTTGATTTTCCACTTCTTTATGTAAAAGAGTGTTGTGTTTTTTGAGACACTTGAAGCAACTGTGTTTACTTGGGCAATTCCTTACGCCATGCGTTTTTGAAAAACAGTTAAGGCATAAGCCCTCTTTTTTTATTTCGTCTAATCGATGTTGATAGTCCATCTTAAGAAATTTAGGACATTTTCGGATTGGATGGATTTCTTGAGGGCATAATTGACATTTCGGACCTGAAACTTTTACTTGAAAGCTATGAACCTTCTTATTAGAACTGGAATTCGAATTTGATTTGGACTTGGTCTCACTATTCCTAGCATGGTTAGTGCCGCGAATTTCGGAGACGGACTCTAGTGTTCTATGCCGGTTGGTGAGGAATTCATCCAATTCGGACCATTTCGGAATAGCTGTTTTATCCCTTAATTGTTGTTCCCAAAGTGTCAACGTATTTTCCGGAAGTTTATCTGTGCAGATAAACACGAAAATTGGATCCCAGCTAGCGACATCAATATTGTGGAGTTTTAGCACCGAAATGCAGGAATTAATGTCTCTTTGTAATCCTTTCAAAGCCTTGCCTGATTCAGCAATGATAGTCTGGAGGTTGAAAAGGATTTTCAACTGACCATTCACTAAAACACGGCGGTTATCGTACCTCAAACATAAGTTTTCCCATGCCATATCGAACCCTTGGTGTGTAAGTGGGCATTTTTCCACTATCTCCCTAGCTTCACCCTTGGTTTTTTGAGTTAAGTAAAACAATTTTTCCACGTTACTAGACCTAGAGTTTGATACCACAGCGGAAAACATGTCACGGAATGTTGGCCAGGAAGCATAATCGCCATGGAACGTTTGAATTTCAATAGGAGGCAAGTGAAGACTACGTAAATTTAAGGAAGTAGGAACAGAAGGGTTTGTATTTGCATGTGCTGCCGCCTCAGGCTGTGTAGGCGATGCTAATAGTAAAGCATCAGAAAGTTCAGACAATCTGGTTAAACACTTGCAGTACGTAGTATAAGTGCTTTTATATTTAAGTTTAAATGATTCTACATCGATTGGGTCTTCGTCTTTATCAGTTTCCTTGTCAGCTTCTAGCAAAAATGTGTCGTAAGCTGCCTTAACTCTATTCCAGTCTGACCGAAGCTCACAGCGGTGAACCTCGAGCGAATGTATTGAGGTTACTGGGTACTGATTATCGTTAAGGTCAGCTTCGAACTCAACGATGCTATCAGCCAGGCGTATAAATTGATCCAACGACATGACGAAATATTTAAGTAGAAAAAACTGAACTAATTGACAAACTAATAAATGAGTTGACTTGTTGGATTTTTTTTTTTTTTTTTTTTTTACATTAAAAAATAACAAAACACTGTATATTTACTCGGATATAAGAAGCAAACAAAAATTAGAGTAAAAAGTACTTTGCTTAGTTTGTACCAATAAAGACCCCAATAATGTGTAAAAAATTTAAAAGTACAAAAAAAATGCAAAACAATTATAAGCAGCACCTATAAATTACACTCATAAAATTACTACCGTAACTGATTGTGGGTTATTAAATTCTTTTTCCGTACTGTTAAAACTGAATAAAAATATAGTTATTTTACGAATAATTTTATTTTTAAACCTTTATGTTTGTTATTAAAAAAAAAACAAACTGCCAAAAAATATTGTTTAATCGTATTTATTTTGTTTGTTTATTTAGTTTGCTGGTTGTCGGCTAAAAAATATTTTTTTTTTTTTATTTAATTTTAAGGAATCTGCAGTTTAATAAATAAAAATTTTAAAAAAATTTATGTTAAAGTCATTTGTTTTAAATGATCCGTTTTTTTTTAAATGAATTTTCAGGTTTCCTTTAACCACATAATATTTTGAGTGTACTTTTTGCGCTTTACGGTCGCTCAAAAATATTGTATTTAAATAAAAACTCGAAAAAACAATTCATACATTTCAGCCTCTGATACTAAAATGAATGCACTTATTTAGGTGCATGAAATGTGGATCAGCTGTTCACGGGAATAAATTTATAAAAAGGTCATTAACCTTTTACCAATGGGAAAACAAGTAAATCTTCCAGGAAGTTGGCGAATAATAGGTTCGTTCACATGCATAGGTTGTTCAAAAAACAGCCGAATATTTTCAAGAATACCATTATTAATTTTTATTTAAAATAAATAACCACAATTCTAATTAAAATAAATATGTATGTATTTACGAAGATACTTTTTCGAAATGCAGCCAGGAATAATTTTTAAAGTATAAAATATAGAAAATTTTTAAACAAAGCGGGAGTGAAATACTAGCAAACGACCATAAGTATTAATTTTGTGGTAATTGGGTCAAAACAAATTAAATATACAGATATTAAATTTACATCTATGATAAATAAGTATGTATATTTATAAAATATTTTCCATACAAACAAATTTAAAACAAATTGTCCCGAAGCAACCTATTTCAAATTGGAAAATTTCCAAAATTTTATGAAATTTTCCAAATATTCCCCAATATTAGGAAAAGAGAGTCTCTCAAAACAAAACAATGTTGCCACAAAAACTTTAGACGAACTGGGATTTAAATTTGTTTTTTTTTTTTGTTTTGTGGGTAAAATTTAATAATTAAACTGTAATGAAAACTTAATTAATAAATCCTACAATCCGGAAATATTTAAATTAAATTCAGTAAGCTACAGAAACTAGAGCTCTTTGTTCGTTTCAGAATGTATATGTTATGTTAGAAAATAAATTAATTTAGGTGGGGTTCTGCTCGAATTACAGCTTAAACCAATTAAAATAAAATTAATTTATGTAATTTTGTTCGATATCTTGGTTCCTTTAATTAAATAAACTATAAAAATAGATTTTATAGAAAGGCGGATTTTAACAATTAGCCGACACAAACCAATCGAATTGAATCACTGGCAACACTGTTAATTAAAAACACAACTGGAACGTTTGTACATGAGAGCTCTAATTTACAAAAATAGCAATCTCTTACGAGACAATATTATAAAGAGATGTTCGTAAATAATTTGGAGGGGAAAACTGGGTTTCAAGAGTCGTAACTTGTTGGAATACGATCAGATAAAGAACTTATAAAATTAAGAAAGAGCATATATGCAAATGTAAGTTGAAAGGAAAAATTAAGAGAATGCTCATATAAAAGTATACGAAATGAGGGATGAAGTTAAATGAAGACCCACAAAATTACTGGGACACGGGGAAATCGGAAAAAAGAGAACGAACAATTAAAGCCGCGATTTAACAAAAGAGTAATTAAACACTAAGAAATTAAACAAGAGCTGAAAAGGGGAATAAATTTAACATACATGCATATACATATATACATACGTATATTGCGGAATATCTGAAATAAAAGCGCGCGATAATACCGACAACAAAAAAAAAAGAGAAAATACCCTACACCGATATGTAACGCACTTCACACGGTATTCAAAGAAATCGCACGTTTTTTTTTTAACAAAAAGAAATGAAATTGGTAAACAATAAAGCTAATTATTGACTTACTGGAAATGATAGTGATCGATGAAAACCTTCTCTATTAGTGAAATCTGCTATCTATCCCTTCTAATGTAGCACTTTTCCTTAAAAACTCTGTTTATATAAATATACACTAGTTATGTTGTTAATAATTTCTTTCCTTAACTTTATTCTAGGTATTTCACTTCACTTAAATTTCTTTTGTCATATTTTACATAATTTATGTATGTATGTTAAAGAATTTTACCGAAAGAAAAAAAATTAATCACGCGAATATAAATTATTTGTTTATCTAAATGCACTTTATAGACTGAAACCACGATAAAAGCAAAAAACAAAACGTACCTTTTTTTATGTGTTTTTGGAATAAAGAACAATGCAAAAACTGGAACGTGTGTTTATGTAGGTTTGTCTTCTTATGTATGACCACAGTGACTCAGAGAATAGTTTTGTCTTCTTCCAATCCGGCTCGAAGGACCAAATGTTGGAGTGTAGAACTAATTTAGGAAGCCTTGGATATTGGAAATACAAATTAATCTCCGAGTGATGAAATAATACAACAAATTAATCAATTTAATTTGTTGTATACAAAAACGCAAAACCCCAATTGGAATATTAAGGTTGTAAAAAGACAAATGAAAAAACAAATATTTTAGAATTTGGATAAAAGGAATTTTATTAATTTATTTCACTTATGTTTACCTTATTGTATCGCTGCTAAAAAGTAAGTGAGTAAGAAATGTATTGTTAAACCGGAAACAAAATCTTTTGCATTCTCGCCGTTTGACATTAGGATTTAGGCATTATACGGGAAAGAGAAAGGACTATTTTAATAACTTTCAGCTTAAATATATATTTCAAAAAGGGGGGAAAACTGCTCATCTCAGTTGTTAATGCAAAGGGCACAATAGTGCATTTTGGCATTAACAGTCGGTTTTTTCGTTCTCGGTCTTTATGAAACATATTGTGAGTATACATGACGTAGCTGTTGACAAAAGTTATATTTAATATTCCAAAAAATAGATAAAAAAAACTTTCACCAAGGTTACTCTTCGTCGTTGCCGCGAGTACACACCTCTGAATTTCAACTTAAAAAATGAGGATCCAGCGTAAGTCCACTTATTACAAGCTTTCGGCATCAGCTAACGTTGTTATATTATATTACCTATAAAAAGTAAATTAGCTTCGTCGGTTCGACGAACAGTAGCCATCCAGGCTTAATTAATGGCTTATTAATGGGTGGCATTGATATTGAGGAATCGGATACTCTTGATGTTCTGGGCATTACAATACAGTGCGATGTCCGCTGGAATAAACACGTTTTTAAAGTGTCGAAAGAAGCATTCAAGTGTTTAGGTTTTTTAAAACGGCGCAAGACTTACTTCACTTCATCCGATCTCCTTACTATCTATACCACCTATATCCGACCGAAGATGGAATACAACTCCCATATATGGGCAGGGGCTTCAAAGTCTATTTTGAACCTTCTGGACCGTGTACAAAGGAGGGCGGTGAAGCTCATCAATGACAGTAGGGTATCCAACTCTATTGACTCATTGGAGCATCGTCGGAATGTGGGTTGTGTGACACTTTTCTATCGATATTACCATGGGAGGTGTTCCACTGAGATAAGTGAACTTATTCCACCCGCCCGAGTATTTCTTCGTAATACTCGCTCATCCAGTGGATCACATCCGTTTGTAGTCGATTGTCCTGTGTTTCGCAAAACGCATTATATAGAAAATTCGTTTTTCAGTCGAACTATCCGTATGTGGAATAAACTTCCCGCAGAGGTCTTCCCCGGTACTTATAATTTATCAAGATTCAAGTCAAATGTCCCCAAACACTATTCCCTCTTTCCTCCTTCCCAACCCTTATTTTCCTGATCAACACAATGCACTGCATATATAGGGGGCATCTCCTGAGTGTTGGTTTATCGCTAAAAAAAAAAAAATACAACCCTGAAAAATTTTACAATGCATTTTGTTCCTACATATGTAAATGAGGCCTGCGTGTATAAATTGAATAACTTTTTTATTTATTATTTTTTATTGTTTTTTTTAATATAATATAAGCTTTGTACGATCTAAATTTTAATTGGAAAATTAGTTTTTTTACACTTAGGCATGATTTTTGGCCCACCATGTAGTTGTCACTGTGAAGAGAAAAGCGAATAAAGCAGTTAGAAAACTTTAGTTGCAAGACAAACATACATACTTCTGTATGTACAGAATACAACGTACATACATTTGTAGGTTATAATGTAAGTACACAATTCAGCAACACAGTTTCAGTAAAGAATTTGCTCATTGTGAGCAAACCTTTAGGAAACATCCTATATCAGATCGCGGCTAGTACCGTAAATTTATTTATCTTAAGACGAGCTTATTTCGATAACCTAATGGCATTTGTTACTACAAAATACAGTTTTATTATAATAATATGTGCGTATGTATGTAACTTAAAGTAATTAGTAATAAAATTATATAATTGACTTGACGTCAATCAAAGTTTTTGCGGTTTTGAACAACCATTCATAAGATGTGGTACATATTATTTTAAATACTTTTTTTTAACGTCTCATAATTATTTTGCATAAATGAAAAATAAACTTTTTAGGAAAAACTTGATTGACATCCATTTACTTATTATATTAAACAGAATATGGTGTGCATTTTTAAGGTCACAAAAGTATTTTGCTTTTAAAAAATATCACGTATTTTTACCGTATAACAGTGGTCATATCAAAGGTAATAATTTGTGGCTTATCCGTTGTTTTAAGAAACTGCAGCTAATCGTCGTGGTATGGATTCCACCAAGTTTTGTCACTTTTCTTGAGGTATTTTTTCCCATTCTTGCAGCTAAACTTGTTTCAACATAGTTTTTGAAGTTATGCGGTGTTCACGAAACTTTTCCTCCAAATACGCCCATAAATTTTCTATTGGGTTCAAGTCCGCGCTTTGAGGAGGCGTAGGCAAATGTTTGGTGTCATAAAGAATCCACAGTTTAACATCTAAGACTGTATGTTTGGGGTCGTTGTCCTGTTGGAAATAAAAACCTCTTGGCGGAAGTCCCATTATATCAGCACTCGCGTTAAGGTTTTCTTTAAGAATTAAGAGACACACATGTCTGTCCATAATTCCATAATTCTATAAAGACCAAATGTCCAACTCCTGAGGCTGACACACAGCCCTAAACCATAACAGAACCTCCTCCATGTCTAACTGTCGGCTGGATATTTTTTATACATATTAAGGGACTCATTCGGCTTTCACCAAACCATGCTTCGTCCATCAGACCCAAAAATATTATATTTGCTTTAATCGCTAAATATTACGGATTTTCAAAAGTCAAAACCTTTGATTAGCAGAGGATAATCGTTTGTTGCTGTAAATTTCAGAAATTAGCGTGTTTTTGCTAGCTATTGGACCATTACAGTTGTTTGATCGTAGTACTCTACGCAGTGTTCCGTTGCTAACATTGTTGCATAGGGTTCCTCTCATCTTATCATTCAGTTTTAAAGCAGATAAATGTGGATTTCACGAATTTCTTTAAGTATTTTCCTTTCATTTCTTGCTATAACAATTTTTGACGGCCAAGTCGTGCCAAATTTTTATTATTTCCACGTTTTTTTGCACGCTTAATTATATTTTCTATTGTTTGACGGCACCTCTCAAACATTTGAGATATAAAATAAACTGTTTTACCTTTGTAATTAATGAAGGTGGAAGACGATTGTCCTCTCGGCAAAACTTAGTTCCCTTCCTTTTGGCATTTTAATTAGATAAATAATAGCACAATACCTGGAAAATGGTGCCTTATTTGAACAAAAATATGATTGAAACGTATGTATAAACGAAGCAAGCCCATATAAAATGTAAAAATTTATAGCAATATTTGCAAGGATAAGACGATTTTTTTAAAAGGCAGAATACTTTTGTGAGGTTTAATTATGTATGTGGTCAAAATAGTTTTAGTGTAAGAAAAAGGCCATGTAATTACAAGTTTTCGTAATTTTATTATCATATTTACGTTGTAACACATATCATCTACATACGTAATAAATTAACTATTTTCTCAAAAATTAAAAAACTTTTACTTCATTTTGAGGAATGTTTTTAATCTTTATGGCATAAAAAAATATGCAAAATATTTATGAGACTCACTGTATGTATGAATAACACATTTCTTATTTATTTAACACACTTTTGTTGTATTGAATATTTAAACATGCAAGATCTTGCTTAAGAAACCAAATTAAAGGCGAATTAAGGTTTTTGTATTTGTTTTTTTTTGGTTATTAAAGAAATGAACATAAAAAGATGGCGGTAAAAAAGAAAACAAAAATATTTCGTACTAAAGAGAGCTAAAAAGAGAGGAAGAAACAGTCGTTAATAACTGTTAAGTACAGGGCTCCCAGATTTGATAATTTCTCGCCATTTTGACGATTTGCTGATTTTTTTCTAAAAAGTGACGATTTTTTCAGTTTCCAAATTCTGAATAAAACACTACACGTTCGTTTTTTAATCTTGGAATGTTTAACAGCCGTACCTTAACAAGAGCGGAAGGCGGAACGTTTTCTTTCGCTTAGCTTTTACGCTGATATGCCATACCAAAGCAAGGGCATCAACGTCGTTTCACGCACAGTATTGATAGTTTTTTGGTTTAATAAAACCCACAAATTATAAATAAAAATAGAGATAAAACCGCTAGATTGACCAAAAAATAGCTAAATTGCCATTATTAGTTAACTATAGCGGCAAACTTCACTATTAAACGAGCAGTCAAAAGCAATTCTTCCATCTGACAGCGTTGAGGGCGCTCTATTCAAAAACTAGAAAACGCGTGACGCATTTGTTTAGGTAAAGCTGTGACATGCAAAGTTAAGAAAATCTTTGCATGAAAAACTGCCAATTCGTTAATGACTGTGAAAAAAATTACAAATTTTTTATTTCTAGTTAATGAGGGCATTCATGAATGCGTAAAATATGAACGTTCATATGTGAATTTTTATAACCTCCGGTTGAAACATTTAGCCCAATTATGAATACAAATTCCCCGGGAGTTTTTTCCCTTTTCCCATTTTTACAATTGAATTTACATTAGAAAAATGGGAGAAGGGAAAAAACTCCCGGGGAATTTTTATTCATAATTGGGCTGATTGACATTCATAACCGATAAAATTAGTTTTATTGTTTATTTGTAGCAAAATGTTTGTTGGTCTTAAATATATTTAGATCCGGTCGTAAATGCTTTAAAATTTGTTGCAATTAATTTTACTTTTAATGAAAACACTGAAATTTTGATTTTTTCTTCCGCAAAATCGTAGCCCAAATACATTGAATCTAATGCTTAGTAGGCTGAATCTGTTTCTATCGCTTCAGTGATTTTTGTTACGGTTTCTCTTAATACCACTCAACATGAAAAAAGTCAATTATTAGTGAAAGTCTTGCCAGTCATAAATTTTTATTTCAAAGATTGTTTTTGTTGCTTAATAAAAAAAATAGAATAAAAATACATATGTACAATAATAAAACCCCCAAGCCCTAAATTAAATTTTTTATCCCGGATTTCAAAATAAAATCCCCAATTTGGGGATAAATTCAATAATCTGGCATCACTGGGTACATATGACATATTTCCTTGCTCATTCTTTTTTACATTCTGTTTATACATACTTATTTTTGTTTGGTTATTGTTGTTGTTGTTTTTTCCTTCCAACAATAATAAACAAGTATGCAAACGTTCTCTTGTCCATTCAACATTTTGTTTTTTAATGATCGTAAAGAAAATAAAAGAAATCAATTAAAAAATTTCAATTAAAATAAAAACAAAAATAATATACAAACAAACAAAGCAAGCGCTTACACACTTATGCAAAATGTGTACAACCCAACAAACACGCTGGTTTGATTTCAAATTGAAAATTATTTGAAATCAAACGTTTTCTCAAACGTCAAACGTTTGATAATGATTCGAAAATCATAGCATTCTCAACAAAAAGGGGAAATTATTATCAAATTGAAAAATGCCTTTATTTTCAACTTGCTTTTAAACGTAATTCTCAAATGTTTTTAAAATGTGGAACATAAATATATTTTAATATTAATTCATTATTTATTTATATAAACTCTGAGATAAACATTCGGCAACACTACTAAAATATGAAATAATGTTCTTTCTTTCCGTCCTCTAATTCTTGCAAAGACGAAATAATTGGCACTCCTTTATTTTGACGATTGTAGCACCGCGACAAACAAACTTATGTACATATTTATAATTTCTTCACTTTCCCGTTTTATTTTTTTTTAATTCGTATATTTGATCATTGTACATAATTATTCACAAATAATTTTTATTTTTCCTAAATCGCCATTATTTTTGATTTGAATTTAACATTTGATATCAATTTGACATCAAATCGATAAAACATTTAATGTCAAATGTTTATTTTCAAAACTTTTTCAGTTTGAATTTAAATATTAAAATCAAACAATTGAAAAACGTTTGAGAATTGTGTTTGATCTCAAATGATAAAGTCATTTCATATCCAAGGTTCGGCCTCGTGTTTGTTGGGAAAGTGCAAATGCACCTACATATGCGTTGTACAGTGTAATCTCTACTCTAACGGAAACCTTCCTTAACCCTGCACGGTTACTCTTATTAACGTTTTATCATATAACTTTTTTATGTGTATTCAAATTACGGTCTTTTTTTCAACAACGTTAGCTTAGCTGATGACGAAAGCTTAAAAAAATCAATTAATTTGAAAACTCAAAAAAGTGCGAAAATTCGTATCAAATTTTGAGATAAGTAGATGAAAAACTTTTATTTTTTCTGTCTTATTTTAGTTTATTTTTTAATAAAATGCTTAACTAAAGAAGTTTTTGTTAATTTTTACTTAAAAAATTGTTCCGATAGCATTTTTTTTTAAATTTCGTCGATTCGACGAAGAATAACGTTAATGTAGCAAAGGGAAGAGTAACCTTTCAAGGTTAAACAGGCAACCCCTTTAGACGGACACTGTTTACTAGTCCCGTCAGCGTTTTATTAGGGAAGCTTTAAGTTCTTTTGCGATGGCATTCGGTGTCCAGTCATGATATTTCCTGCCGGAGATTGAACTAGTACAAAACTATCCAGTGCTAGTTCTCAACTGTAAACTTTTCTATGCCATCAAAAACACTAGTATTATTGGTTCTAGATGTATACTAGTCACATGGACAACATTGGGTGCTTAAGAATCAGTTTGTTATGTAGTTCTTGTGTAAAGAAAAAATTGGCATTTTGCATTTTAACATTTTTTTAAATTAAAAATGACATAAATAAATGATTTGAAATAAATTTAAGAAGCAGTATCAAAAAACAAATTCTATCAGTTTACAAGTGGTGCCCTTGTACTACATCAAGTTCTGGTACTCATAAGCACTAGTATTTTTATATACAGTCAATCACATTTAAAGTCGGGCAGAAGCATACAAATATTTTGTGACCCAATATCTACATAGGTTTAGATAAAAGAAAACACATCACATTTTTTTTCCTATTGTTTTACAAAAACTTTTTTTTAAAAAACAACAAAATTTTTTTTTCAAGTTCCGTTATAAAATGTACATGCGGGCTAAACTAAGATAAGTACACTTTTCTGTCTCACATTTTAGGTCGGGCATTACATTAAAATCAATAATATTAAACGAAAACGCAAAATTAGTATTTTGTTGCGCCAACCTTATGGTCAATTCGACTAGTTTCTTGCAAACATCAAGACTAATACTATTCCACACTTTTCCTGCAGAGAAGATTTTAAAAGTTGTTTTGATGTACACAACCTGTCCTGCATCCTGCGCCCTAATTCGTCCCATAAATGTTCAATAACATTAAGATCAGGACTTTGTGCAGCTGTTTTGATCACCTTCGGACAATTATACAACAACCAATTCGTTACAACAAGTGCTGAATGCTTCGGGCCGTTATTCTGAACTTTCTTTCAAATTGGTCTCCAAAATTGTCAAATAAACGTGTTTATTCATTATTCCTTCGATGAAATGTAAATTGCCAACCCCCGAACCTGCCATGCATCACCAAACCATCACCGACCCTCCACCATGTTTGATTGTTTTTCTTAAAGTTTTGCCTTCTAGCTCTTTCTTCCATCACACCCAAACAAATTCAATTTACTTTCATCAATTAATACCAAGTATGTACCTAAAAATTTGTTTTTAAAACCATAAAATTATTGTAGGAACAAAAACGTAATGGTCTGCCCGACTTTACATATTTTAAAACTCTAACCCCGTTAGCACTAGTACTATAAGTTCTAGTTACTGTACTAGTGGCATTTTGACAATTAACTCTTAATCTCCTGCAGGTATTGTTATGTACATACATACATACATATATGTTTGCATGTATGTATGTATAAAAACATAACGGAATATGTACATACATACATAAATCAAAAACAAACATAAAGTCATTAAAACGAAAAAAATTGTTCAATACGAAAAGCAAATGAAAAAAACGGGTGATTACAGCCTGAAGCTATTAAGACACGTGAGAAAAAATGTGATGTCTGATCGGTGCCGTCCAGCGTTACCACCAACAAAATTCAAAATTACACTTGAGATAAAGCAAAATTACCCGATTTATATAAAATTACACCTGATATAAAATTGAAGTTTTATTTAATCCTAAGACATTTAAAAGAACCAAAAAACACAACAAACTCATTGAAAGAAAATCAATACATATTAGTCAAACTTTTGAGATTCTTATTGTAATTTAAAATAAATTAACAATTATAACATTAAAAACTTAAAAGCAATTAATAAAACTTAAAATAAAACTCCTAAAATAATGAGTTTAACTTCCACTTTTGGTTGCATATATCTGGGGAAGGTTCAAAACGCTCATTGCAATTCCTTTATAGTGAGTGCTTTTTAAGCTCGATAGAGCTACCGAAAGGTTATCTGTCAAGCGAACTGTCATACTGCTCTCACTTTTTGCTCAGGCACATCATCATGAATAGATTCATGCTTGAACAACGCCACCAAATTATCTAAATTTACTTTAAAAATCAGCCATCGATTTTCGCAACTTTTATAGGCAACTTCATGATTCAAAAAAGTTAGAATCATGTCAATAAGACATGAGTCGTAGGAACTCAGACTAAGGGCGTTAAATATTCTTCAAACTAAAGCATTGAAAAGTTGCCAGATACAAATAAAACTAATTATAAAGTTGAAATATTGGAAACATATCTTTCCCCAGGCTAGTTTTTAGTTTGAATAACTTTTTTTCAATAAACTTGAGGTTCTTAAACACTGATAGTCATCTTAATCCAAATCTATGAGTCCATTTTGCGACATTCATTACAGAACTTTGGAAAATATATAATAAATGATTGAATACTTTTCTTTAAAAGAAACCGAGACTGGTGCAGAAGACTGCATTTTTTTATCAACAATATTTAAAAAGAAATAAATGTCATCACTGAAATCGAATCTTTATTTTATTTGGGTATCTTAAGTTATTTTTTTTGAAATTACACCTGAATTACACCTAAGAGAAATTACCCGCGCTCTACCCACGACAGTAAAAATTATACCAAATTCGGGTAATTACCCACAAAGTGGCAACACTGGTGCCGTCTCTGTGCAATTAATTGTAAATTATTTTAATGTTTTTGGTGTAACTTTCGTCTACATTTATTGCTTCGTTTTAAAGTTGTTGTTGTTACTCAATTATTTTTTTTCGTTAGTTTTTTTAGTCAAGAGTTTTTTAATTTTCAATTGATCTTTAATTTCGCTGATTCATTTATGCACATAAGTACGTATGTATGTACATACATATTTATACTAAATACCTAAATACATAAGTATTTTATAATATGTATACGAGAGAGAATATGTACTCTATTACTATTCTCTTTTACTTACATATGTATGTATATTGACTATTTGGTTTAAATTTTAAAGGGGAGCAAGTTTTTTATAAAGCAATTGAATATTGTAAAAACACACAAATTTACTAAAGTAAACGAAATATTTATTTAGGGCGATAAATGAATCCCTAGCATTTACTATTTAAAGATTATTTCATTTATGTAAGTGTTGGCATAATTTTTCCAGCATTTCGGCCGTTATCTTACCAATGGCATCTGTGATGTTGTCTTCCAGGGCTGGAATTGTAGCTGGCTTATTCCTGCTCAGGAGAGACTTCACGTATCCCCACAAAATAAAGTCTTAATGGGTCAAATCGAATTATCTAAGGACCCATTGGACTGCTACAAAACGTAACATTAATTTCTTATCAAGTTCGCTGTCACTAGGTACATTTAAACTTTATTCAATTTTGAAAAATAGAACAAAGTTCTATACTAAGATAACGTTTCCTATGACCGAAAAAAGACTACAATTTTAATAAGACTAAATTGCGATGTATGTAAGTTGCAGAATGTTTTAAACATTTTTGCTTACAACTAAAGTAATAGAGTTATTCCATTCTTCAAATAACAATTCAAAAAAATATATAGGAAATCGAATTCGAATGAAATCAAATTCGAACAAACTTGGAATATGATTCAGTGTTTAAAGTTGATTAAATAATTTCGTTTTAAGTACTTCATACCATGAGCACAGCATATCTTCATTAAAACTTAAATTAAAATAAAAAAAATAAATGACGGTAATTTAAACAAAAATTTAACTGAAAATCTCCATTGATTTCAATTTCACTCGATCCATAACATGGCTGTTTATTTACTTTCTTATTTGATTTAAATTAATATAAACCAAGTCGAATTTATATGTGGGTTAATTCAAAAAGTAGTGTACATGAGCATTTTTTTTTTTTTTTTTAAGGTTGAGGAATTCATTCTCTGAAATTGTTTACTTGCATTAAGATTTGTGCAGATTGCGAAATTACTTTTAGTTTCTTTAAAAAAAATTTGTTTTGCTTTTTTATTGCATTTTGGTGAAATATTTTCCGGAATGTCACTTTTTACAAAAATTTACAAAACTAAGAAATTAATGCAAAAATGTTAGAACAAAGCCTACTATCGCATTCGTTCACTTATTATTTACCAGCTTTGGATGTTTTTCTTAAAAAAAACGGGTTAGTAATAGCAAAAAGTTATTTTTCGAAGAGATTCCAATTATTTTTTTTTTCCTTTTATAATTCAAGAATTAAAAAAAAGTAATTTTTTTACAAAAATTTGTTTTTGTGCAGCTTACATTTAAAGTAACAAATTTGCTTCAAACAATTTGGAAGAAATTGTTGTATTTTGCTGGAAACTTGAAAAAATAAAAAGTGACAGTACGGAATTTTTTGTGACAGTAAAGAAAATCCAATTTAAATTTTTTACAAAAATTTGTTTTTGTGCAGCTTACATTTAAAGTAACAAATTTGCTTCAAACAATTTGGAAGAAATTGTTGTATTTTGCTGGAAACTTGAAAAAATAAGAAGTGACAGTACGGAATTTTTTGTGACAGTAAAGAAAATCCAATTCAAATTTCAACAACAATAGTCATTCAAAGTAATATAACAAATTATCTTTACATCAAAAGAACTACAGTATTGAAATCAATCAGAATTTTCGAGAAATAAGCTTTTAAAATAAAAAAAACCTTTTTTACTTAAAAGTGACAGTAAAGAAATTTGTGATATTTTTTTTGTTTTTTTCTTCTAAAAAGTTATTTCACGGAAAATAAAAACAAGAAAAAGTGATCAAAACTTCGTAATATATTAATATACATTTTTATTTATTTTATTTTTTACGATTTTTTATTAAATAACTGTGTGACAGTACGGACATTTTTAGCTGTACTTACCATCGTGCGATTATAAATTCACTTGAAAACACCAAATAATTGATTTTATTATTTTATTTTTTATCTTAATCAATTTATCACTTCTTGCACTTTTTAATAGCGATGCACATAAAGCAAACGAAACAGCTAAAGTAATGATTATGACTTAATTAAAAAAAATGTGACATTACGGAAAAAACGCAGAGACAAAGTAAAATTAGAACGTCAAAATGACATTGATAACATTTTTCAGGTAAAACCAGGAAAAAGCAATAAAAATAAATACAATCATTGAAAAACAGTTGAATTTTTTATTATTGTTCTATTGTTTTCAACTCTTTTTCCATGTTGCTTAATGAATAACATGTGTGGAGACAGGTATATTTGTATGTAATAGGCATGATATACAGTTAAAGCACCATTTGCACAATTTAGCAGAAAGTTTTTACAATAATAACAACTACTTTTGTTTGTTGCTAATTATTTTAGAGCTTACTTGCCGTTTTTGTTTTTTTATTTTCTTTTACATGAAAGAAATAAAAAGCTTGAGACGAAAAAAAAGCATTGTGTTTGGAATTAACCCATGTATGTATATACGACGGCAGCAATACTACAATAATATAAAAATCACAGAAAGGTCTATCTAATAGGTCACGCAAGAAGCCAGATGTTTATTCCTTAACGATGTCAAAAGTTGTTTACATTTGTCTTATACCTGTATATTTTTGTTTACGTTTTTGGTTTTTTGCCACACATATGTACATGCTCACAAAACACTTTTTTCCTTTTGTTTTCCCTATGTAATACGTAAGTAAGACTTTGACAACGGCTATGTAAGTATTTTACACAAACATAATGCCTGTTTTTTTTTGTATTGTTTTGAAGGTAAGCAGACATACTGGATAGGCCTTGAACAGAAGCTTTTTGAATTTCATTATAAGTTTTACGGCTCGAAATGTCAACTATTTATAACTAAAATATTATGAAACCAAAACAAATTGATTCGACCTGTCAAATTCAGCAGGCTTTTCGCTGCCACTTGTAGTGAATTCGCTCTGATAATAATTTTGTAACATGACTTAAGACTGAATTTTAAGTGATTCGTTTCCTAGCTTTTTTTAATTTTGTTTTACTACAAAATAAAATCTCAAGGAAATTTTTTTGGTTATACATAGTTAAGTGCATTTTCAAATTGTCCAGTTATTTTTTCAAAATTCAGTAGGCATATCACGGCATTCGATATCGATCGAAATTTCCATTAAAATCGTATTGTAATTTCGATCGATATCGAATGCCGTAATTTGCCCCAGCTGAAATTTTTCTATTGTCCAGTTATTTGACTTATCTGGCAACCCTAATGCACATACATATGCGGTTTTTGTTTTTATGTAACATGTAAATTTTTGATTTTAAAGTGGATGAAAATTATGATTATTGGGCCTTTTAAGAAATTTTGTATACCTTTTAACTAACAAAATCTAAAAAAGCCCTTAGCAACATTAGATATCGTACACTATTATAATCGTACAAAGAGCTGCTCATTAAACTAAAGCAAAAACCAACAAACGGTCCATAAAACAGCAAAGAGCAAACAAAATGACAGACAGTGTAATAGACGGAAAGAGAAACAAGTAAAACATGTGGATCAGTGATGGAAAATTCAGTACTATGGTACTATTTTCAGTACATTTTCCTTTCAAAAATAACACGGTACCCACACGTCCGTTTTAGTACTCTTTTCTTGTTATGCTTCTATGTTTAGAAATTTAGCGTTGATATTTTTTTAACATTTAGCATAACTAACTCCGACTCCAACTGTTGAAATTCCAACTCCGACTTCTAATCTAACCTTAACGCTTAATGTATATGAGACTGGTCCTTATTTGACTTTTAGCTCTTTTTTAATCCAGTACCTTTTAAATGGTTATATATAGCAAGAAAAGGATGAAGTAAAAATTTCGAATCAATATTTTAAATATTGTGTCGCCAATTTCGAAGTATTTTTATTTTGGAAATTATTCGTATATTTTTTAAAATTTTTCATGCCGAAAAATTTTGGAGTCAGTGAACGAAATTTTTGTGGGTACTTCAATTCCGGCCGGTACAAAATCGTCAACTCCGACTCCACAGCCCTGTTAACAACATTGCTTGTTGGTATATTTTAATGTCAGATATTCTCGTCATAATTTTGTTATTAAAATTTAGCCAGCTCGGTCCATATATGGCTGAGATATGAGCAAAAAAAATATGTATTTTAGTTATTTATTTTTAAGTTTATTTAAAAAAAAAAAATTTTTGTTGAAAAAGTACCAAATGTTGGAAAAGAGTACTTTCTTTTGCTTGGTGGTCAGTACCATCTAAATTTTTCAATTTTCCATCACTGATGTGGACTGAAAATAAGCGCCATACTACACACACATACACAACCACATATATTTAATTAAATATATTGTTAGTGTTCATAATTCTGTATTGTTGTTTTGTTTTTGGAGTTTATACCAGTGATGGAAAATGGTAATATTGAGATGGTACTGTCCCCCAAGCAAAATAGTACTTTTTTCAACATTTGGTCCCTTTTCCAAAGGAAATCGAAATATTGATTAAAATAAATAAACTATTTTAAATAAAAGTGACCTTAAGCTCAAAAATTAATAAGGAATATTAAGTTAAAATGCTTAAGCTCGAGGTCTGTTGTATGTAATATTTTTCTTTATTTATTTCCGATATTTCGATACTCTTTGAATATCATCATCAGGGAATGAGTAATTAAAATTTACAATGTAAATTTTAACTTAATATTGAATTTTAAAGGTCGAATAAAAATACAACTTAAGAAAAATTAATAAGGAATAATATTATTTTAAAAAGGTCGAAGAAATTAGAATAAAAGTATTAAGAAATAAAATTAAAAATATAAAACAAAAATACGTTATTTTTTCGATTTTTTTTTGCTAATATCTCAGCCATTTATGGACCGAGTTATCTGAATTGCAATAGAAAAATTCTGATGAGGACATCTGACAAACATAAATATATACCAACACGGAAATAATTATTTATTAAATTCTCGTCCAAGCCAAAACTTCCTTATTCTAAATATAAAAGGGTTTTCAACAAGAACTTTGTTTTATAAAACAAAATAAAACAAAAAATTTAGATGAAGATAAAATTTTTATTTTATTACGAAGAGACAATTTCGGAAATTATGAATGAAAATAGGTATCTGACAAATATATAAAACGAACACGCTGACAGATGTCGATTTTTTCATCGATGTTTTAAATCAATTTTTGGGAAAATGACGGGTTTATTTCGTTAATTACATCAGGGTTTTTGAGTTTTAAGGCTGCAAGCGATTCGATTGGCTCCGTATAGACTCTCTCCTTAACATAGCAATTAATTTATAGTTTCATTGGCATCGTCCAGTTAAAACCACATGTCAGTGATATGTACGTCATCAATAATAGGCCAAGATTGAGTTGTTAACATATCGCGATAGCGTGATCCATTAACCGTTACCGTATTTTCAGCCTCATTTTCGAAAAAAAGCCCCAATCACGCCTGCATACCACATAGCGCATCATACAGTGACACGTTGAGCATGCAAAATGCGGCAATTTTCTTGTTGACATACCCTGGCAAGTGAAAATGGGCTTCGCCTGAAAACAAGTTTCTTTTTTTGTAAAACCAGAACCACCATTTTAATAGTAGAATATAATTATTTTAATGCGCTATTCGAACAAAATTTAATTTATTTTAACAATTGCCAATGCATCCACTACGAATATGTCAAAAAACTGAATGTCAAAACTATCATGTTGTTGGTGTTGCCACAATTAAAAAACAAAGTTCTTGTTGAAAAACCCGACATTTTTGGCTTAATTTCAGCAAAAAGTATTCGACTGACTTTTTGTTCGCGTTAAGTGCTAATTTTTTGATTGCTTTGTTTTCGCCACATATACATATATCGAGCCATAACCGCAAAAATAGCTTAAGCGGCTTCATTTTCAATTTTCGTTTTTTTAATACCGAATTTGCATCATCTCCTAAAATTTTATGGTCACACAAGGTACCGTTACGATTTTATAGCAAAAAAAATTTTAGCTTAAGTGCCATTTCTAGTATGTTTTTATTTTGTTTTTAAAATAAAAAAGGTTTCTCCAGTACAATTTTGTATTTGTCGCCTAGGCTTTTTCTGCAGTTATGGCTCGATATTTAGAATAATTTTTTTTGGCTTTGACGAGAGTCGTTCCAAATTTTCTTGGTGCAAGCCCTATTTAGTAAATAGTTCTTTCCGTGAAATCCCATTTCAAGAGACACACAGACAGATAATAAACCGTATTTGAACTTCTGTCCTCATAAGAATCTAGAAAATATATAGTTTATAAGGTCAATATTGTAGAAGTTACATTAACGGAAAGAGAAGAACAAAAATGTTGTCTAGGCAATGTTGTCAATATTAAAAAAACTAGCAACGCTAAATTTCTAAACAAAGAAGGATAACAAGAAAATGGTACTAAAACTGACGTACTGAAAAGAGTACCATAGTAATGAATTTTCCATCACTGGCTTATACAAAGTTCTCAATGGAAATTTTCCATAACCAAAACACATTTTATTTAATAACGTTCTACTGTAAAATACAGTGACTTCATCCAGAGTAAAGGTAGGTCGGATATTTTTTTGTTTAAATTAAAATCTTTTTTAATAGTTTTTATTCAAATTTTAAACAATTTTATAAGTTTGAATAATTTATTTTATTATTTATTTATGTGGTATATCCAAAAAAACATTCTCATATTTTTTCAGAGGAAAGAGAGAGAGAGAGAGAGAGAGAGAAAAATTCAATAACAAATGAATAAAATAAAATTGGGTTAAGTTTAATTGTTATTTTTGACCTTGAAATGTTTTATTGTTTTTTTTTTCTTTGAATTTTTCAATTAATTTCTTTTCATAACAAATATTAGCTTTGTAGTTTAAACGTAGTGTTTTATTGTTATTTTCGAAAAAGTAAAAAAAAAATGGAAAGTGGTTTTATAAGCACTTGAAGTCGTATCTTGACTAAATTCTTACAATGTTATCATTCAATTCATTAAAATTTGGCAGCTTGTTCGCATAAAATCATGACTTTAAGGGGCAAAAATAAACCAAAGGCGTTAAATTTTATTATATTGTTCCGTCTTTCTTATGAAGGGCAATCGTTTGACACATTGTAAAGCAAACCTGGAAACCTTCCATTCAATTTGGCTTTATTGATTTACTTTACTTTACCAAAAATGTTTTGCAGGTGCATTGGTGAAAGAATTTTAAAGCACAGTGACACGAAACTAAGCAAAAAAAAAAATTAAACATTTTTCTTTTTATATTTGGATGCATGTTTCACAAGACACAATTATCTATATAATATGGATTAACTACACGTAACTTAAAATCGATAAGAATTTGCAAACGTTGCTTTTTTTTTAATAAAGAACAGTTTTTATAACAACTTAATACGACTTTTTGGTCTACTTTATATCTCTGTCAAACCTTTTTTTCATGTAACATATTTTTCAATCTCAAAATTTAATAAAAAAAACCTGTTTAACTGTCCCATTCAGTTCTTTATTTGTTTTATTTAGAGGAAATTTCCTCTGAATCATTTGCTTAATAACAATAACAAAAATATAATAAAAATATTATTTATTTGCTTTATGATTGAATTGTCAACAACATTATGTTCATTACCAAAATCATTCCTTAATCAAAAGAAATTTATCTTACTCAAAACCCACTCTCTTAATCAGTGACATCTGTGCTTTTAAACAAATAAATAAATTATAAATTTTATCAAACGTAAAATACAAGTGTGTGTGGTGTTTTATGGTTAAAACAAATAGTAAATTTTTTTTTAAAAATTAAGATTTAAACATTTATTTAAAAATATTGCAATTATATTTTGGAAAAAAAGAAGGAGTTTTTTTTTTTTTTGTGAAACGAGAGATTTTTCTTACGTACACAATTTCTTTTGACTACACATTCAAATCTGTGGAAGTTTTTCTTTACTGTAGAGTCGCTGTCACAAACAAGTACTGAAGATAAGTGGAAAAAGAGCAACTTACGCAAGTGTGTAAACGGGTAGAAACAAATGCTATACAATTGTGAATGTTAGGGTATAAAAAATACTTTCGAAAATTTACCAGGGAATGGAAAATACACTCATCTATGAGGGTGGGAATAAAAAATCCTCACATTCTTTAATATTTTTAACATTAGTTTGGGATATCTGTGTCCGATATATTTTGTATGTAAATTTCTTTGACAATATTGCAACGACAATTCTTTACCATAACATTAAAAATTCTCGCAGAATGCAACAAGTAATTTTCAAGTATTAGGAGCATAGGAAAACATTTTTTACTGTTATGAAAGGTTTTAAAAGATAAAAGGTACTGTCTTTAGTTTATTTCTTTAATTTCTTTTACCATCACAACACTATTTAAACTGAGCGACGAATCCTAACGCATAGAATTTATTATTGTGGTTGAACATAAACGTTTTGTTCACACATTTGTGTTTTGTTGTGTGTTTAGTTTTCAAATTGAAATTTTAATTAGTTAATCTTACGTAAGTGCTTTGTTTTCAACTCATATTTCTCACTGACATTTTTCTTCTAGTTTTTCAGTTGTTATTTTTGTTAATTTGAAGTTTTAATTGTTTTTTTACCAGAAAAAATTCCTTAATTAGTTTTGCCATTAAAACAAAGTGCATTTGTCGACGTCAAGCTGTAAAAAAATAAAAATTTGTAAAAAAATTTAACTTTTGGAATACAATTCTATATTTTTCCAAAAATTTTGTAATTAAAAGAAAATTAGTTTGTTGTTTTCGCGGATAATAAAAAAAAAACAAAAAAATAAAAGACAGAAAATCTTTGATAAACAAAAATGGTGCGAAAATTGCACATTTTTTTATTGAATTGGGCAATTTTTGAAGAAAATTTTGAAATAAATCAGACAAAAAGGGACTGACAGCTTAATAAGAAATATATTGAGAGGGGTTAGTTTTAAAAATTGCTGATCCCAGCTGTAAAATATTTTGCATTAAAAATTCCAAATGCATAAATAAAAATAACAAAGTCTACAAAATTTAGTTTTATCAACTGAAAATTAAAATAAATCCAACAAAAAAATTTATTGTATAAGAATTTTTTTTTAAATTTATTTGGCGTCTATCTACTTACAATAATTAATATGTGGTATCTTAAGTAATAAATAACAGGAGTTCTGTAGCCCCAAAGGACTACAGAGCTATGTAAATATTTACAAAAAACAGACTATTGTATAAAAATTAAATAAAAATGTTTCAGTTTTAATATATGTGTATATATTTGGGGGATTCACAAGGTAGTCATAAAGTTGTGAAGTCATATGTCTTAAAATAATTACAAGAAATATATATGACTGCTGTGGACTACAGCTTATTATTGATTTCTACTCTACAGTTATGACTAATCAATGAACACTGTATTAAAATTTTTATTTTGTTTGAAACACAACAGCTTTTGTTTTAAACAATTGTAAAATATTATTTAGGTCATTATGATGATATGACTTGATAGCACACCTTGTGAATCCCCCAATTATTTTTTAAATTGTTAAACATTATGTAGACAATTTTATTTAAAGGAGAGACTTTTTTTTTAAAAAACAAATAATTTTTTAATAATTGCATATTTATGATTTAAACTTGAAAAATATATTCATTGCATTTTTCGAACAACACAAATTTGCTGAAATTTCTATATTGTAAAAAAATGTTAACTGGGTTATTTAGAATATTTTGCATAAATACTTACATTTTTATTAAAATATGTATGTTATGCAAATTATCGTAAGTATGCCTTTTTACCACCATTTTTGTAAAATCCTTGGAAAAAACTTTTTTTTATTAATTTTTATTAATTTTTTATAAACAAATTTTTTTTTCAAATGCTTAATATCTAAACTACAAGCAGATTTAAATTTTTTTATTTCAATTATTAACAAGATTTTGTTTGTAGTGCTTAAATTCTAGTTTTTATTCTTGATAAAAACATTGAAATTTATTGTTGATAGGATAAGCAATTCCTATTTGTAAATGTGGTATTCCCAAAAATAACTTTGATAATAAACTGGCAAGTGCACGGCTTAAAAAAACTAAACTGGCAACATGCTTTATTTTTTGCGAAAACAATAAAGCAAGTTGTTTTTGTTTTGTTTTTGTTTTTTCTTAACCCACTAACAACTTGAATTCTGTGGCATTTTGACAAAACATCTTATGTCGAGATAAGATAACAGAAAAGTTTTGAAAAAAAACTCGGTGAACAAATAATTTTTTATTATATAATAAAATAAACCAAAATTAAAGAAAAATTTTCGTTTATAATACAAAATTTTAAAAACGCAAAGAAAAATGTTTTTTGAATGAAAATTCGTTTGATTAACAAAATTTGTTTCAATTTTTAAATTTGACCTAAGACGTTTTGTCAAAAAGCCACAGAATTAATGTTGGAAGAATTCCAACCAATTGTAGTGGGGAATGCTAGAAAAGATAAACTCACTGTTTATTGTTGTTGTTGTTTTTGCTTAAGCTTTGTTATTGTTACAAGTAAAACTGATGCTTATAATTCTTATTCGCTTAATGTCTTTAGTTTTTCCAAAATCTTTGGATGAAGTTTCCTGATGATCTGGCCTAAGCAACCAGTGAAATGCGCATATGAATAGCTTATCCCATCAACAATAAATTTCAGTGTTTTTATCAAGAATACAAATTGGGAATTAAGCACGACAAACGAAATCTTGTTAATTGAAAATTTTGTATTCCAAAAAACGCTTTACAACCAGTATACGACACTAGAACACTTTGTTGACAGTTGTAATTTTGTCTTCCGGGGCTGGAATTACAGCCGGCTTGGCCCTGTACACGAGAGACTTTTTCTCTACAAATAATTCTAAAACGGGGTCAAATCGTATGATCTTGGCGGCCAATGGATGGCTCCAAAACGTGAGATTAAAAACTCACCATAAAATGGACGTAATTTTCGAAACACATTTCTTAAACAACACAAATTTTGATAACGAAATGCAATGATTTGCAAGCGTTGTTCCTTTGGCATTTTTGGCATTGCCACATGTCACGATTTTTTTTACACGGAAAAAATTTGCAATGAAAAACCAAATAACAAAAAAATCACCCTACACTACGAAGAAGGCTGCATATCAGTACTTTATTGCTCACTTCAATTACAATAACCACAACTGATGTTTGGCTTTGCAGTTGTATTGTTTTGTATTTCCAAACGGCAATTTAAAAAAGCTTCTTTAAAGTTTGCATTAGTTTACCAACACATCAAGCCCAGCAAAACTGAATGGGTTTTTATGTTTTGTTTACTAATGTGTTTTTTGCATAAGGGGGTAAATGACTTTAATTGTTAGGCAATTTACAAAGTGTTCCATTGTGTCATGTTAGTTGTAATTGCTATAATTTTAGGACATAACAAATGTTACTTCCAAGATTCTTTTATAATTGGCCATAACTGCAATATTAATATTCTTATTCCCACTGGAGGGCCACTTGTATTCGGCGGAACCGGATATTACATTTTTACTTCATGCAAAAAAAAAACTTCAACATTTAACGCCAACTAAAAATATTATTAAAAACCAAATATTTGTTTGTCTTTTGTTTTCAAATTAATTTATGCACATTTAACTTTTATTGTACATAATAAGTAAATGCTTACAAATAAATTTACATTAACAATTTATTTAAATATTGTTTAATTGTTTGTTAAAACAATGTATGAAACAAATTATTTACAAAATAAAAATATGCAATTGTTTGTTAAATTGTTTGAGCACATAAACAATTATCGATTTTTGAAGAGCCATTTGTAAAAATAACTTCAATTAGCATTTTGAATAGTATTTTTGTAAAAAAATTTTAGAAATAATTTTAATAATATAAAAATATTCACACACAGTAGATCGAAAAACATTAAAAGAACTTTTAGTTTCGAAAAAAAAAATTAAAGTTGTAAACCATTCCTGAATAAAAACTCCAAGGGTTGGTTAAAAACTTTTAGGGTATTAATTGGGCAATACAATTTTTTTTTTTTGTAAATTTAGTTGAAACGTTGCAGATTTTTAAAAACTTTAAATTTTTTTAGATCCGAGATGGTTAACTCCCTGTTACTATTTAAGCTTTTTCCTGATTACGCAACATATTATTTTGTAGGCCAAGTTTTTACTAGGAACTAGAAATAATTTCACAAAAATTGTTCTTTTCTGTCTACTCTTACGAAAGAGAGCGTGTTTTCAACAGAAGGACATGCCTAAAGTCACTTTGAAATACTCAAGGGTTCAGAATATCTTTCGATATCGATTATTTTGGTTTGACAGCTAAGAATGTAAAACTGTGTTGACATTTCTGTTCAGAAAGGCTTGACAAGTCATCATAAAACGTTTAATGCTAGAACAACTCTTTCAAATTGAAAAAATTTACTTTGAAAACAAAAATAAATCTGTTCGCGAAGCACTTCGTCCATTTTACGAAGCTCATTTCTCATTACACATCTCATTACATCTTTCGAAATGAGCAAGGAGCTGCCGGTACGGTGAATGGCGAGAGCTATCGAGTCATGGTAACTGAATTTTTGTTTCGAAAAATTAATCAGCTAAACATCAACGACATTCGGTTCCAACAAGACGGAGCTTAACAATTGATTTATTGCAAAGTAAATTTGGTAAAAACCTTATTTAAAGAAAAGGGCCTGCCCAAAACCCACCTGTTCGTGCGATTTATCGCCTCTGGATAACATTTTATAGGGCTATGTTAAGTCATTGATTGGCTTATGCCGACAAACTAGCAACTCTTGAAGCATTGGAAGCCAATATTCAAGTCACCATTGACGCCATAAAACCAAATTTATTGGAAAAAGTATAAAAAATTTAACTGATCAAAAGGATCAAATCATATTTAAAAAATAAATACTATCCCATTATCTATATTTATATATTTTTGTCTTGTATTATTATTTAAAGTTTTGATGCAGCTAAACCAGCGCAAACTTAGTATACCCTCATTCACCACTAGTGGTGGAATGTATAACAATATTTACTTTTGGATTTATCATTCCCATTGTGCATTTAACTCATATTTGTTATCTTTTGCTAAATCTATATGACTAGTGAAATACAATTCATATTTTAAATAAATAATTTATGCAAATATTTAAAAACTAAAATGTGCGTCATAAATTTATCAATGTATGTGCGTTTGTGTGTTTAGAATAATTCAAATTCATGCAAATTGCTATATTCTTCCTCTCATTTCTACAAAACAAAAAAAAAAAAAAATTCTTTTGTCAAAATTATGAATAAGTTTTATGAGGAATTTTTTTTAAAAGAAAAGTTCTCTTAAAATATGTTATTTTGTTAAATATCATAAATAAATAAATATTTGACTTATTTAGATGACCTTAAAAGATTTAGTACGAGTAATTAACATTTAATTAGAAGATGCTTAAGACGTCACGCTGCGAATGGAGAATTAATATAAAAAAGTTTATTTCTGAAGGGAAAGACGAAGCAACGCGTAAGAGAAAAGTAATGTGACTTTTGTAAAAATATTTCTGAAAAAAATTTTAATGATTTTGTTTACACACTCATTTCTTTGATAGTTTTCGTAACAAAAAAACTTCTTTATCACTAAATCTTAATTTAAAACCTTTTTCTACTAATGTAAAGCGAATGTAAATATCTAAAAACAAATTATAAATAAATAAAAATTATCAATAAATTTTAATTTAATTTCTTCCTTCAGTAAAGTAATTTAATGAGAATTAAATTTGAGCCTAACTAAATATCAATATTTCAAATTAAAAATCGACAGTTCAACTAAAAAAAATCACAATTGTTCAAAAAAACTTATATTGGTTAATAAGTTTTTGCCTTATGAAGCCGCGTAAAATTTTTTTAATATTCATCTGAGACCCAATATATTACATTCTGTATCCTTGAGTATTCCTAAGTCCATTTAGCCATCCATGTCTGTGTAAATCACATTCACTTTTAAACGACTCAAAAGAAAAGAGAAATATTGCTGTCAAATTATTTCTAGTTCTCCTAAGTAGGAATGGGCAAAAAGTATCGATATATCAAAATATTGATATTTAAAAAAAATAATCGATATATATCGCCGATGTTTAAAATACTGATATATCAACATATATATCGATATTAAAATACGACTATCGAATTCGATATTTTTTAAAGTGATTCTTCATTAAAAATTCAAATTTTAGCCATTTTTCAAACAATATGTTTTTAAGAATTGGCATCATATATTTTGTTAAACTAATATGAAGATCTAAAATAATTGGCATTTATAAGAAGAATTGCCGGATAGAAGAAGCAGATTGACAGCGTATCCATATCCAATGATTACTGGTAAAAGCAAATAAAACGCAAAGCAAGTAATTTTAAAATAATGTATTTTATGTTGTCTCTCAGACAGTTGAAATGAAATTAAATTAATAATCAAAAAAATAAAAACTAACAATTCGGTTAGACAAAAGAAACAATGTTTTCAAGAATAATAATAAATAATATAGCTTGAGTAAAATTAAGAAATTTCTGGAGGCCTACAATTCGGCCTTTCCTGATCATTCAGCGCCCTCGCTGTAGTAGTTAATGTCATCTTCATCATCTGATGGTGGAAGAGAACACCAGTGCTTCAGGCCATCCGAAGCGTACACAGAACAATAATGGCGTTGCTTACGGCTAGAACAGGGTAGGTCCTCAACTACATATCGATCATTATCTAAGATCTTAGAAATCTGGAAAGGCCCCTTATATCGAGGTTCTAACTTCCGCGACGTCCCAGTACTGGGAGCTTCATTTCCCACCAGAACTAAATCTCCAACTGCGTATTGTCGGGGTGTTGCATGCGCCTTATCGAACCATTCTTTGGCCTTTTTACGATAAGAGGCAATGTTTTTGGCAGCAGTACTTCGCCTTTCCTCTACTTCTTGCATGCGTTCTTCAAGACAACCGACGTTTTGGTATTCATCGTGTAATATTGTTACCAATTTGTTACTTAAAATATCACGAGGACGGAACCCATACAACAGCTCATTTGGAGAACAACCAGTTGTCGAGTTCTTTAAGTTGTTAATTGACCACTGAATTTTCCGCAGTTCGTCGTCCCAGCGGTGATCGTTCTGGGTTGAAGGTAGAAGCATAGATAAAATAGTTCGATTCATACGCTCAACTTGACCGTTTGCCCTAGGTGTACGAACTGCATTGAGAATAGGCTTTATAGAAAATTCTTCACAGTATTTCCGGAAATCTTTTGAGGTGAATGCTGTGCCGCGGTCACTAATAATACGTTCTGGCATTCCGACAAAACTCGATACCACGTCTAAAACTTTGATGACATATTTAGTTGCTGTACTTGGAACTGCTCTGATAATTGTGAACTTTGTAAATGCGTCTACTAAAACAAAAATGTATTCATTTCGTTTACTAGATTTTGGAAACGGGCCCAAATGATCGACGTGTACAGTCTTGAATGGTACAGGATCAAGGTCACTAAAATGGTACACTCCCTCTTTCGGGCCACCTGACTGTTTGTTGTAAGAACATTGCACGCAAGGTTTCACAAAGGATTTCACAAAATTTCGCATACGCGGAAACCACATTAATTGCAGAATCTTTTCAATTGTTCTGTCAGCACTTAAATGACCATACTTTTCATGTGCATCTTGTGTTATTTTAAAACGTAATGATTTCGGGACTACCCACAATTTGTTGTTATTATATATCTTGCACAAACGTCCTTGATCCAATACAAAAGATTTTGCCACCTCGGTGTCCTTAGCCAGAAGCTTATTCTTGATTTCGTGTATCTTTTCATCTTTTTTCTTTACAAGCACTATCGGGCTGGCGTATTCTGATTCTGATGGTGTTATTATATCGTTTTTCAACAGGTCTTCTATCATATCATCAACAATTCGCTTTTTTGGTTCTGGAATTCTGTAAGGGCTTGTGCAATTGGTTTGCTGGTGTCCAATTCTATTTTTAATTCAATCATATCCGTCTTACCGATCTGACTTAAGTTCTTGGCAAATACATCCTTATAACAGGTTATTAAACCCACCAAAGCTGACTTAGTTTCATTTCCAACCTCACCAATCATTAAATCAGCTTGTAGAGAATCTGAGTTTTCGTTATCACACTCAAAATGGAAATGGCCATCGCCGACTACTCCTCTCACCTTCTTCTCGACAAAGATATTCTGCCCAATCAAAATGTCGGCCTCCAATAGATTGTCGTCTGCAACATAGAAAATTGTTTCAACTTTAACGTTATCAACTTCAAGATCAGCTTTTATAAAACTATCGAGTTTTCGTACACCACCGCATATTCCCTTAATTATTAACGAACAAGGGTGTAGTTCGCCCGAAGTCTTATCAACGACCGTTTTCCGAACCATGCTACATTGACTCCCGGTGTCAATAAACGCAACGAGTTCAACGCCATTCAATCGTATCTTGCGCATAAATATATCGTCATGCGTTTCCACGCTACGAATATTTTGGATTCTTCTGCCGCAGTTTTGTGGTTCATTTCGACGGTGAACCTTCTGGCATTCATGCGTTTCCACGCTACGAATATTTTGGATTCTTCTGCCGCAGTTTTGTGGTTCATTTCGACGGTGAACCTTCTGGCAATCTACACATCGCGTCCGACGTTGGGGTTTCGGACAGCTTGATGCGAAATGGCCTTCTTCAAAACAATTATAACACATCTCATTCTTTTTGACAGATTCGACCGTTTGCGACTTTATATTTGTAACTTCGGAGTCACCTTTGGTTCCGAACGATGGTGCACTGCTGCTTTTTGATGGCATATTTCGTAAATATTCAGAGAACGTTTCCCGCATTTCCCGCAATGACGAAAAACGGATTGCTGCAGTTGCTACTTGGAGTCCTCGGTGCTTTAATCCGTCACGGGTATACTTTATTATCGCCTGGTCACTTAACCGAAATTTCCGACCAAGAGCGGAAATTCTAAAGCAGTAGTCTATTATATCCTCGTTCTGTATTCTTTGCGCATTGCATAATTTTCTATGAATTTCTGCTTCATTTAACCGCACTCCAAATTCTTCTACTAATTTAGCTGATAAGTCATTCCAGTTAGAATACATCTCTACTGATCCATCAATCCACAACTTAGCTGAACCTTTTAATTTGCTATACACCGCCAATATTAAACTCTTTTCCTCCCAGCAATAAGCAGACCTAGCCGTATTAACACGATTCACAAATTGTTCAGCGCTTAACGAAGTATCATCAGTTGGATTAAACTCAGGTATTGTCTCTGATATTTCCCGTACGGAATAAGGGCTACGGTTAGCTGATTCATGTACATCAGCTGAAGAAAAATTTTCCCTCAAAAGTGCAGCTTCTTGAACTCTTGGCAGTGTCGTTTCACTAACGTTTCGATTTATTGTTGACATTAACGTTTGCATCATATTACGCAGCTCGTCTATCTGATTTTGAACGTTTGTTCCGGGAAGATCCATATCCACTTCGTCGGACCCAGTTTCTTCGATAAATCGCTGTATAAGCTCGTTTTTGTTACCCGTGCTTGACAAATTTCGATCGCGTAGCAATTGTTTCAATTGCTCTACCTTTAATTCTGATAATTTAACCATTTTACTTTTTCTCAGGTCTTTTAAATATCTATCACTATTGATCGTTCAGTTAGTTTCCTTTTCGTTCGTTTATATCCGTTGTTTCGTTTAATTTCTTATCCCTTCTTTTTCCTTACACACGCGAGCTTTTGTACCCCACACCTGAACTAAAAGCAAATAAAACGCAAAGCAAGTAATTTTAAAATAATGTATTTTATGTTGTCTCTCAGACAGTTGAAATGAAATTAAATTAATAATCAAAAAAATAAAAACTAACAATTCGGTTAGACAAAAGAAACAATGTTTTCAAGAATAATAATAAATAATATAGCTTGAGTAAAATTAAGAAATTTCTGGAGGCCTACACTGGTTTGACTAAAACAATCAAAAACATTTCTGGTTAAAGTTGGTACTTTTCAAATTTTAAGGTTAGTTGGTACTTCCATGACTTATTTACTTCCATGTTAATTTTTCGTAATGTATTTTTTTTGGATTTCATATGTTTTTTTTGTATTCTTCCCTTTTGCTTTTGTTATAATTTAATTTTTTTGTTTTGATTGAATTTGTTGTTTTTATTAATTTTTTTAAATAAAATGAAATTACATATAATATGTTTGTTCATAAATATCTATGTACAAAGGATTATTAAATTTTTTAATTTGGTAATAGTTTCAGCAAAATAGGTTCGATATACCGATATTTTTTTGAATATCGATACTCTTTACAAATATCGATTCGATATATATCGATATATTTTTTATATTTGCCCATCCCTACTCCTAAGCAGTTTAGCATTGAAACCCTGCACGATCGGTTTAGTAGGAAAAAAGTTAAGAATCCAAATGTGGACCAACTACCCTAAAAAATTTATATTTCTGTTAAAAAAAACTAGCTTTTATTGTTATCAGAATGTACTGATTCTTGTTAAATTTTGCACAAACACGTTTTATATAATATGAAATCATACAACATACTAAATTTCGTGATTAGCGATAGGCTCCATATTACTCCAACTCTCGGAAAACACTTTAGTATGCCTTAAACTGTAACACATAATGTTATTGTAGAAAATTTAGTCTTTTATAGTTTCTTTAGAGTAAGATCATAATTTACCATTGGCTCCATATAAATGCCCATTTTGGGAAATAATTTCAATACCCTATGAACCTTAACAAATATAGATATTGTGCTGAAATTTTGTTCAATTTAGCTTAATATTGCAAAAAATAGCACCATTTTTCATATTTATTTTTAGATAATCGGTCTATAATTTACACGGAAAGAATCATTTACTAAATATGGCTTGAACCAAGAAAATTTTGCATGATTCTCGTCCATATGTAATTGCACAAGTCTGTCAAAATTGACAAATACAGAACGTAGTATTTTTCGAGAACAAATCCCGAGAATTCCCGCGATTTTTTCTAACTTAATTATGGCAAGTTTACTTCTGATGTAATTGCCGTTAGGCAAAAAGGTCTTAAGTCCAAAAAACGCATTTTAATATGCTTTAATTATTTAGTGTTTTAGTTTTAATTTAGTTTAGCACAACTGCTTCTAATTGTTATCATCTGCTCTTAAACAAAAAAGTCTATGAATACACTTAAAAAATATTTTTCAATTTAACATAACGAAAAACTACAGTTTCTGACTTAATACAGTTTTGCCAAACGCCAAAGAAATTTCAATTCATAATCGATAAGTAAGGCAATGTTTAATACTCTGAAATTTCGAAAGAAGAAGAGTAAAAATGTACAGAATTTTTAATTTGTTTGAAGACCCAGATCTTTTTTATAAAAACGTAAAAAGTTGTTCACACTTGCTTCAAAAAATTTAATGATTTTATATGCAAAGAAGCTGCATAAAATATTTTTCGGATATGATTCTGTAAGGGATGATGACAAATGTTATTAATAGAGGAAACTCTTATTCGATTCGAAGAAAATAAGTTTTTTTTTAAAAGCAATTACAAGTTTTGAAGGGAGTGCTTAGAAAACTGAAAGTGTCTAGAAATTATATAACGTTACTTTGACCAAAAAGGCACATATCCGTAGAGATGCAATGTGTTTTGCAATTGAAATCTTCTTGACAAAAATTAGAAATGGGCTTTCCAACGATTCTCTAAATGCTTTTTCTAAAAATGCTATTTTAAAAGAAATGTCTTGTAATAATTTGTTTAAATAACTTAGCTGTTTATAGTTTTACAAAAACTCGTTTGCTTTGATTTAATTCTTAAGTCCATTTGTATTGCTTTATAGGAGAACAATTTAAAACTTTAAAGGTGGCTTTTGGAAATTTACTCCGAATTAAGATTATTTTCAATTCTCAGCGGTTATAGTTTTTAAGTTTTTAATCCTAGACCTTTCTAAAGTCACAGATGGGAAGTTTTTATTATTCCAAATGTTATTGCTCATTAAAAAAAGAATAATCGAAAAGTAATTTTACTATAACTTCCTCAAAAATCCAACAAAATAATTGAAATTTTGCCCATATTTACTTTTGAACATGAAGATTTTAAGGTGCCATTTTTCCTTTTAGCCACAGAAATAAAAAAGTTGCCATAAGCTGGTAGGAATTGTGATATTTTATCCAAATTAGGTCAAATTTAAATTTTATATGACTAGAAATAAAAGCAAAATTTGTATAGACCACCATTTTGCAAACATAAGCTAATTTGCGATAAAAAATGTCAAAACTTGTCACTTTCAGTTTATCAGGAATAAAACAAGAATTTGTCCATTGATTTTCATGAAATAAAATTTCTAAAAGATGAAGCTTTACGATTAAGTACTAAAACTGTGAAGTATAAGTTAATTTAAATTTTTTTTATGAACTTTTGAGTTAAAAAATTTAACAACTAAACAAAAAAAAAAAGAATAATAAATGTTCTTTCCACATGTGCCTCAATAACTCCAAAACTAATGGCTAAATCAAAAAATGGTATGTATTTGAAAGTTTTAATCTGGCGTAATGGAGCGACCACTTTAAAAATCTGAAATTTAAAAAAATTTTTTTTTTTTTTTTAACTAAATCATAGAATTTGAAATAGTAATAATTAGGGTTCGGACTTTTATGCAATTAAAATCGCGTTTTATGCGCATATAAAATGCACTTAAAATTTAAATATATGCACTAAAAATCGAAAAAATATGCATTTAAATTTTTCTTAACACATTTATTAGTGAGCAAAAAAAAAAAATACATAAAAATTACAAGAAAACCAGAAACGTAAAAACGTAAAATAAAATAAAACACAAAAAAAAAGAAATGCTAAAAGTAAAACAATCATGTAACTTAACTCTCTTGTTAAATTGATATTTGAACCTACTGCTTGTTTTCCAAAAGAAAATAAAAGAAGTGATAGGTGCGTGATTGAATTCTGACAGTTCCTTTGTGAGATGTGCACTTTCACTGCGCTGTTTTCGTTCAAATTAAGATTTAATATGCCAGCAGTTTGTTTTTTGTTTTAAATCCTTAATTTTTTCTTAAAAACTTTATCGAGTTTAGTACAAATTTGCTTACTAAAGTTAACCCCTTTTAACTTTAACTTTATTTGCTTTCTCAATGGATTCGATTAATAATTTGAAGACACATACATACATTATCTGATTATCTGTCTTAAGATTTAAACTTAAAAAGAATAAAATTCTGTGTATTGATATCTATTTCCTATAATTTTTTTTTGACAAATACGTACATACACATATTGTTAGTCAATAACTTAAAGTAAGAAAAAATATCGACATACGCTGTTTTTCAAGGAAACCGTTTAAATTGCTACAAACTTTACTTTTGCTCAAATATTTGTATTTAATTAAATAAATTAATTATAATTACACTTTTTTTTGGTAAAAACATTTTTTTTTATCACTTTTCTAATAAATTAGTTTTTATTTTTTATATAACAGTGTATGTCTCAATATAACATTTTTAGTTAAGACAAAAAACCTTTATATTGTAAACTTAATGCTCGTTATGCATTTTATTTAACTTTTTTCTTAAGAGACATGTAAATAAATTCCAGTAACTTAAAACTAAATAAAAAAATAGACATAAGCTGTTATTTAAGTAAACAGATAAATGTTGGCTTTAGTTCATTGACTGAAAATACCCATTGAAAATTCCTACCACAATCACGATGATAATTAAATATCTTAATCATAATAATCATTATAAATCTTATACATGTACAAAGTCTAACACATAGATATGTACATATGAACGTATGTATGTCTCTATTTACTTGCAACAATTTATTAAGATAAATATAAATGACAGCAGGCAGTTTTGTATTCATTCATAGAAGTTTTTAAACAGCATGACAAGCAAACTCTTTACGAAACAGTTTATCAGGAAAAACGAACTAACTGACTTTATATCACTTTGTATTATATGTTTTTGCGTATGTGTTTAGTGCTGCACGAAATGTCCAACAGACTGACTTAATGGTTTGGTTTACTCAACGACGTCGACGACTACATTTGCTTAATTGCAGCATTTGTAAAAATTCAATTAAATGAAAAAAAAACCGAAGGGAGAGAAAATAAAAGAGAACAAAATAAAAATTCCATGACTTTATTTCATTACATTTTTGTAGTTGGTTTCGTGTATTCTGTCTTTTTTTAGTCAGTCATTCAGTCAGTCATTTGTAAATGTAAATGAATTGTATTCTAAAAAGCAAATTAAAAGCACAATAAAATCGATAAAATTTAATGCGTTTTTCTGTTTTTTTTCAGTTTTTCTTTCATTTGAAGTTTAAATTTTTTTTAAACAATTAAAAGAAATTTAATTAAAGTTTAACAAGTTAAATTGGTTTATTTGGCAAATCTTTGAGAAGCACCAACAGGAAAGAAAATTATTTTGGTTCTCAAACAGAAACTTGGATTTACATTGAGATGAATCTTTTGAAATTTTAGAGCATAATTTTTTTTAATATAAAACTTATTCGTGACATTATATTTATTTGAAACGATTTAAAGCGAATTGTGATTGTAATCGTTTTTTGTTAACCCAACCTGGGGTTAACACATGCAAATTCAAAATTTTTTAAATAAACTTTGAAGATTTTACATTTTTGATTTTGTTTTTGCAAAATACTTTATTTCTCCATTGAACCCACCGCCACTATGGTCGAATGAGCCTTTACTTAATTTGTTAGTCCGTAAGAAACACTTTTAATATTCATCTAAGAGCCACCCAACAAACAAGGAGGTTTGATTTGAATTAAAAATAACAAACGTTTGATAATAATTTAAAAATTATTCTCACACAGAAAAAATAGAAAATCGACTTTAATTAAACAATTCGTTCAGACAATTAAATATTTAACTAATTTTGAACCTGCAAAGGAATTGATCATATCAATTAACGGATTTGTATTTTCGAGTCATGGGACACAAATTTAGTCAATTAAAAAATTAATTGCATAAACAAAAAATACACCACATATACACAAACATTTAATTTTATGGGTTTTGATTAAAAAAATTAATTGCAGCAAACAAAAAATTAATTGAATAATTAATGTACACCAATTAATTATTTAATTTAATAATTTTTTGCAAACATTTTTTCTGTGCAACGAAAAGGGGAAATAATTTCAAATTGAAAAATTTCTTTATCTTCAACGTGCTTTTTAACATAATTCTCAAATGTGGATACTAGTTTCTCGGATAATATAATTTTTTGAGGGTATCAAAGATTCGGCATAGACAAATAAAAATTTTAAATTTTAAGGGCCGATGTTGATTTTGAATAAAACACAAATTATTTAGGAAATTATTGTCATTTCTTTTTATTATGATAATATTGGTATGGTTCAATAATGTATCGCACACCTCCATCCAATGGTCGAAATTTTCGATGACGCTGAGGCTTAATTGAGGTTCTATGCCGTTAATGCGTCGAATTATCTCATCCTTTAGCTCTTGAATTGTTGCTGGCTAATCGACGTACACCTTTTCTTTCAAATAAACTCAAAGAAAGATGTCCAACGGTGTCAAATCACATGATCTTGGCGGCCAATTGAAATCGCCATCACGTGAGATAAAACCGCTATTGAATTTGTCGCGCAAAAGAGCCAATGTTTCGTTAGCTGTGTAACAAGTGGCACCGTCCTGTTGAAACCACATATCGTCTACATCCATATCTACCAATTCGGACAATGAAAAGTTCATTTGTATCTCACGATGGCGAACGCCATTCACAGTAACTGCCTGACCGGCATTATTTTGGAAAAAATACGGCCCGATGATGCCGCCAGCCCATAAACCGCTCCAAACAGTCACTCTTTGCTGGTGCAGTAGTTTTTCGAAAATCACTCTTGGATTATCATTCGCCCAAATGCGGCCATTCTACTTATTGACGAATCCAAGTGAAAATGTGCCTCATCACTGAAAATGATTTTCTTCGAAAATTTATCACCCACTGCCACTTGCCACCATTCTGACCATTGACGACGTTTGGAATGGTCAAGAGGCTTTAGTTCTTGAATCTGTTGAAACTTGTAAGCGTGGAAATGCAAATCTTTATGCATAATGTTCATCAACGACGAGCGTGAGAGGTGCATTTTTTTATCGCATGACGACGAGTTGAAGTGGACGGCTCGTCAGCCACACTATCGCGAACAGCAGCAATATTTTCTGCAGTACGAGCTGTACGAGCATGCACTGGTGTTTTCACATCTCCTACAGGCCCGGTTTGCTTAAATTAGTACCCGATTTTTTCGATTGTACGCACATTTGAACGATTGAATTAACCGAAAAAATCACGAAGTGCACGATATGCATTTTTATTTGAACGCCCATTTTCATAATAAGCCTAAAAAACTTATCGCGTTGCACGATTGTGTGTCTTTCCATAGTTGAAATTGAGTTAGTCGGAAAGTGAGAAATGTCAAATAAAACACTTGATGTAAAGGTGTGGTTCACATTCAGCATCGGCCCTTAAAATTTAACCCTTTAGTTCTTTTACCATTTTTGTCATTTAAAATTTCCTATGACTCACCTTGTGTTTGTCCATAACATGCTCTAATAAATAATAACATAAAAACAAATTTTTTTAAATTAAATATTATTTCATTTTAAATTTATGTCGACTTTTATTGCCTTAGGTCATGTTTTTCCTGAAACTAAAATATTTTTAAAAAATTTTAAAATTCTGTAAAATTCATCAATTGCAAAACGTAAAATGATTTTGAGCCAAAACAAATACAAAACTATTAATTAACAGAACAGAAAACAGTTTTGATGGTGGTGTGGAAGAGGGGGGTGGGGGGATAATAAATAAAGGTGTTTATGGCTAATTAAAATGATTTTATTGATTCAAATAGATGAGAATTAACAAACAGATATTTCAAATTATTAGAATTAGCTGAAGTCGAAATTTTATTTTGTTTTTTGTTTGTATTTGCGAAAATATCAACGTACTTCCTTTTCAACTATCACTTGCATTCATCAAAAAACTTGCGGTGAAAAAAAATAAATATTTATTTTTCAATTTTCATGTTTATGGAAAATTTCACATAATTTTTTTCGCTTTTCATTAGATTTGTTTGAAAAAATAAACGTAGTTAAATATTATAAAGAATTTTTGGAATAAAGTTAATGCGTAGTTTTCGAAAACAAAATAATTCTTTGGAAATTTCTTAAATTCCCAGGTATAATAATATTTAAAATTAATGTTTTTTTTCTATTTTTAATAAACGCATAAATTCCAGCAATTTAAAATTAATTTATTTTAGAATCTTATTAAGTATATTTAATGGATTTCCTTTCATCTATTTGATTAAATATTTGCATAGCTGAAATTACATTTACTTTCCTTTTAAGTTTACTTATTTCTTTAATTAGAAATTAAGTTAATTGCAAAATTTTGCAATTCCCTAAAAAAAAAAATTAAATTTGTTTTAATTTTCATCTTCTTTTTATTTGAATAGTAAAAACTTTTCTCTTTATTTTTATTTTTTTTTTTGATTGATTAAATATTGTTTAATTTATATTTTTATCCTGAAGATATAAATATTCATTGATTGTTTTTTTTATGATTTTTTTTCGTGTTGTTGTGTAAAATTTCTATTGTTTTATTAAAATGTTTTCCGGCACTTGTCATTAATACATTTTTTTTTGTAAAAGCTAATTAAAAATGCACATACAAACATTTCGTTAATTTTACGTGCTTACAAGAACAGTGGCAGTGAAAACAAATGGAAACCTGTTTTTTTTTCAATAAAATAAAAATTTTGAAGAAAATAGTTATCAAAAGTTAAATCACCAATAATAATGAAATGTCAGAATCCCCTAAATGTAAGAAAGGCCCGGAAGAGGTTACTGGTCAGGCACCTTTGGAGATAATATGGCAACTGCGTTTTTAATCCGAAATGCGGTGTCGGCAATCTTAAATATAACAGAAAAGTGACTTGTTTTAGCAGTAGACACAGTGGCAAAGTTTGGCCTACTAAAAGGCTTTCCTGTGTATTGCTTACATCTTGAAGGGCTGTAAAATTAGAAAACAATGCATCAAGTGTTTATCCGGTAGACCGTGAATAGGCAGCGTAATGCAATGCAGATGCTAAAATGCATAAATTTGCGAAGGCCGTTCTTGCAAAAAATTGCCATTCCTGCCCTTCGCCTAAGGGGCTTCTTAAAGTGGTGTACATATGTATTCATTTTAATCCACAAGCATTTAGCGGTTAAGTGATCCCCTGTCAAGTTTCATATCTTTAGTAGAATATAAATATTTACTCCACAGCATCAGTGGCGATTTGAGGTACAAATATTTAACTGTCGCTCAACATAACTCAGTAAAGTTTGCTAAAGGAACAGAAAACAAGTCGACCAGAAGACAGTTGGTCCAACCAAAACGCACGATGTTAATTGTAAATAAAACAAAAAAGTTTTCAGAGAATTATCGTAATATTTTTTACTATGATAGAAGGATCTATGACAATTATGAAAGCTGACAAATTATCGTGCAAATGCTCGCCAAGGCTGGTCCATATTTTCAATGATTCTTAGACATAATAGAGATTCAGTGTCGTTATAGTGCCGATTTACTTTATCCTTTAGCTCTTGAATTGTTGTTGGCTTATTCACGTACACTTTTTCTTCTAAATATTCCGAAAGAAAGAAGTCCAACATCGCCACGCCACTCCTTCATTTAGCCAGAAAAAGCATAGTGATATAAGCGACGAAGTTAAGGCTCTTTTAGAATAATAAATTAAAAAGTAGATTTAAAATAAATAATAAATTAAAAATTAAAAAAATCATTTAAATTTTTTGTTAGTTAGGGCTTTTTACATTGTAGGTAACGATATACATTTGTCTAGCTTTCTTTATTTTGATTACTTTTGTGTATTACTATATAAATAAAACTAAATTTGTGATGAAATGATTATATTAAGAGCCATATCCTAAATTTCTGGCCACAAGAAGTCTGTAACCATCTCGCTATAGCGTACTTTCGAAGAAGTACGGCCTGATGACGCCGCCAGTGCATAAACCTCACCAAAAACATTTTTCACATATTCTAAAGATCCGGCGTGCTGAAATTATCGCACAATTCTCCCGATTGTAGATACATTTAGTCGATTATGCTGACCAAAAAATCACGCGCTGCTACATTGTGTACCTCTCCATGGTTGAATTTGTCAAACACTGGAGCGAAGAAATGTCAACTTAAGTTGGGCAAAAAACTTGACGTTAAGGTGTTACTCTTAACATAACCACTTTTTATTTCATAAATAATTAAGGCTCAAAAAGGCTTTCGTAACAAAAAGTTTCCAACAAAAAATTTCTGAAGCCTACATTACTGGACATAAAAATAATTATACATTACAGCACTGTCGAAAATTTCGTTGTGCAACGAATTTTTAAACTTTCAACAGTACATATAAATCAAAGTAATTGTTGGGAATACACAATTTTCAGTAAACAAGATTTCGCTTGTCGTGCTTAACTCTTAATTTTCATTCTGAAATTTATTGTTGATGCGATAAGCTATTTCTATGCGCATTTCACTGGATGCTTAGGCCAGATTATCAGGAAACTTCATCCAAAGATTTTAGAAAAACTAAAGACATTTTACAAATAAAACTGTTAAGCGAATAAGAATTATAAGCAACAGTTTTACTTGTAACAACATCAAAGCTTAAACAAAAACAATAACAATAAACCGTGAGTTTATCTTTTCTTATAATCCCCAGTACAATAGGCTTAGTAGGCTTAGAAAAAACAAAATAAAAACAAAAATAACATGCCATGGCCCAACTAGTAGGTCTGCGCGCAACTACAACAATCCAACAATAGAAAAAACAACACGCATTTTGTTTGTATGAAAAATGATAAAGATGCCAAGAACTAAAGCAATTGTTTGTGTAAAAAATGGTAGAAACGTCAAAAGCAATTGCTACAAAAACAATTGCACGTAAAAACACAACTCTGCAAAAAATCAGCAAGCATTTCAAGCAGACCTACTAATTGGACCATGTAACATGCTTTATTGTTTTTGCATGTTGCCAATTTAGTTTTTTTAAGCCGTGCACTTGCCAGTTTATAATTCTGATTCGGTTAAGAGTTTTGTTTGTTTAATATCTTAAGTTTTTCTAAAATCTTTGGATGAAGGTTTCTGATGATCTGGCCTAAGCAGCCTGTGAAATGCGCATAGGAATAGCTTCAGTGATTTTATCAAGAATAAAAATTGGGTGCAAATAAATTTCAAAAACTTGATAAAAAAAATTAAGTAAATATTTGTAAAATTATTTGTGTACGTATACCAAATACAACATTTTTAATCAGTTTTGTTAATTTGATGCAAGCCCAACGTCGTAAACAGCTATTGGAGAGGCTCGTTTTTATGGAACAAAATTATTTTATGACAAAATGATTTGCATAATAAAAGTGTAGTATGTAGAAAAGTGAAATGAAACTCCACAGAAACTAAATTGTTTGGAAACAACAAACGTTTAACTTTAATTTTAATTTTTAAATTTGTAAACAAAAATGTTTTAATTTAAGTGTCAGCTGATAGAAAATGTACTACTGTGAATAAACTAATTCACAATAGTACTTATTTTTTTAATCGAATGAGCGCCATAAAATCAAATGAAAATTCGTACGATCAACTAATTCGACTGCTGTCGAAAATTCGAATTGAGTTCATAATAGGCATTGTTGAGGGTCACAAATATATCCCAGTTGTGTATAAATTGTAGTCCATTATGTAACTAGACGTTTAGGTAGTAAAAAACTACTATAATTTGTTGCTTGCTGTATATTTTTATTAAAAAAAATCACATAATAGAATTACTTATTACTAGGGACCGGATTTTTATGCAGTTAAAATCGAGTTTTATGCGCATAAAACATACACCTAAAATAGAAAAATATGCGCTTTAAATTTAATAAATATGCACTTTAAATTTTTCCTAACACATTGTTTAATCATAAACAAATCATTAAAATAACATAAAAACCCTAAAAATTCAGTCTCGTTAACGAAAATAAGGTACACCAAAAAAGCAGAAGTTAAAATATAGTAAAACACAAAATATAAAGTAAAACAATAATGTAAATTAAGTCACTTGTTAGATAGATAAGCAAACCTTCATATACAATTTTCATATACATTCATTATCCCCTACGCTGTTTTCGTAAAAATTTAAATTAAATATGCCAGCAGTTTGTGTTATAGTTTTGTGTCCTTCTTATTTCTAAAAACTTTATCAAGTTTGATACGAATTTGTTTACTTAAGTTTCCCTTAACTGCATACATTCTATTTATGACATTATCAATTAATTTAATTTGCATTCTCAATGGATTTGATTTCTCTAATTTTACAAAAGTCTCAGAGATAAATCCGTAATTTGAAGATTTAAAAATTATCCGAAATTTTATATTTTGTAAATTTGTTATTTTTTTTTTTTTTTGGTACTGCATTACCATCGTTTCATCACATCCTTGAATTGATAAAAATTTACAGCATAATACACAACTAATTGCAACCACATTGTTGTTATAGGATACTTCTTCTAATATGCGACAAAACGCGATGTGCTCTGCAAAATATTTTTTCCCTAATTTTTTCCCAAAAATATGCAATGTCAGCAATATATGCAAAAATATGCATTTAAAGCATAATATGCAAAAATATGCACTTACACATCGATGCCATTTTATTTAAAATTTCTTGATTCGAAAAGATATTAAGTTAATGTTAATCTCAGACTGACGACAACAAATATGCATTTGCATAAAAATCCGGTCCTTGCTTATTACATACAACAATCTCTTTTCGAAGAGTGAGCTAAAAATGAAGATTTCTTTTTGCAATTATTACGATACACGGAAATTTCATTTGGCAACACTTAAGGCAGTAGCAACAAATTGCCAAAAGTAAACATGCCATTTAAACCTTTTGCCATTATAACTTTAAAAAAGTCATAAAAAGGAGGCGGTGTAAGTTAAAATATGTAAACTAAAAATAGTTTTAAAATGAGCCCTGTTAACAGAAGCCGAAAGGTTTCCTTAGCATTATTAGTATTTTTTTATGTTTTGTAGGAAACTATAAAAATTGTACGCAGGATGTTGTAGCTTAGCTGTGAAGATAGCAGTTGAATGTAAACTCTGAAAAATTGTATGTGTGGGGCTAAGAAAAACCCACATTAGCAATAGTTAAGGGAAGTTTGCTTAAATTGAAGGCAGAAAATTACAAAAAAAAAAATAATGTCGGTACTTTATATGTTTTCTGTTTATATCAATATTAACATCAAATAATTTTGCATATCCCTAACTCTATGTTACAAGGTTAATGTGAAAGGGCAAAGATATGAAGAATGTCAAGTTTATAATTTCTTGTTTCTATTCTACTACATTTTTGCAAATAACAGAACTTAATTAAATCAGATCACTAAGAACGTGCTGTCATCTCTGGATTAAACATAAACGATGTAAACTGTCCCTTACAACCCTATAAATTTACCAAGGGAGAGGTTTCCGCGCAAGCGGGCACCCAATTGTACCCAATAAAAGATTGCAAAGCACTTAACAGTACCAGCGTGTGGGCAATTTTCAGAAAACTACTAGTCGAAAATAAAATGTTTTTCAAGAAAATGTTAAGAATAGCATTTTAAGACGTTCCTGAAATTTGCATCAAAAAATTTCAACGTTTAAGTTTTCGGTAATAAACCGGTTAAACAAAGACAGCAACAATTTACCTACAGTGAGTTTATCTTTTCTTGCATTCCCGACTACAATTGGTTAATTTTTTGTTGAGTTTATCTCCATGTCTGTTTAAAACGTTTTTCCTATTATACCGAATTTACTGGCTTAAAATACAAACGGCTTCCAAGAACTATAAGGAATTTTTATCCAAAACTTTTAGTTTTCGTTGAGTTTTTTAAAAGAAAGTAAAAGCGATATACGCAAGGATCCATAATATTAGTTTACAAATGGCACACTTATGGCCTTGTTACACTTATGTAAACGTAAACGTTGCGTATCTGCTGCTCCTATTTTCATACCAACTTATGTGCAAATAGGCACTCTTATGTAAACATGATGTCGCGTTGTAGGTAAACCTGATAAAATTAAAATTTTTCTTCTTTTTATGTATCAGCTTTTGAAGGATTTTATGTTCGTTTATGTTTTTTGCTTCAGCGAATATTTAAAGCTTATGTGTAAATAGGTACGTACTCTAACGTAAATGTGCCGTTGCTTTGCGGGAAGACGTAATAGAATTAAATGTTTCTCCATTTTTACGAAGCCCTTGTGAAACGATTTAATGTTCGTTTATATTTTTTGTTTCAGCGATCTTTTCATCTGCACGTTTATGTATTTTTAGTAGCTACGAACGATTGAAGTCGACGGCAACGTTTACGTGTCCGAAACATTAACGTGTAACGATGCCCTTAAGATTTATTCACTGCACTTGTTAAAATAAGCGTAACGACTATTTCTTTGCTTGGATATAGTGCGATTTAACCTGGTCTATTTAGCACAAAATTAAACTTATATTGCTGCAGGATAAAGTAAAAGCTATTTTAATGCAATTTCTATATGTTCGTATATCAGAAAATAAAATAATAAATAAAGTCTTTATTTGCCTGTTGGTCGCATTCACCACTTGAAGTGGTATAGGTTATTAAATTTTTTTTTAGTTTGTAAACATTTTTCGAATGTGCTTGTTTTCAAGGCAAATTTCTATTTATAAAACTTTTTGCTCATAATTTTTTTAGTATCATATTTTTATGACTTCATATTTGATGTCATAAATTTGAAAAACACACACTCGTAAACTTAAGGAAGTCAAATGTAAACTGCATACATACGTACATTTTTTATTTTTAATTTACACTGCAAACATTAATACACTGTAAAAAAACAAATTTATTGTGGCACGAGTATTTTGTGGTTTTTTGAATGTCAAGGTTTTTCTTAACAATCATAAAATTCAAAACCACACACAACATAACTGAAATATTATTAGCAGGGAATACGGTTCAGGGTTTTCGAAAGAAAAATAAATTTTTGTATATTTAGAAAGATATTTTAAAAATAAATTTTAATGACAATTAACGTTAAAATTGGGATCTTGGGAGGATTATCCGATAAATGAGATGCTAATGCCTCATCACTCATTTTAAGTTTATTTAAGCTTGATGGCTTGCAGCTTTTTTAAAAATGTTTTGTACTTGAACAAACTTTCCCTGTTAGTTAGTTAGCAATGGCACTAATAGAATTTACACTGTTAGCACTTTTAGATTTCCTAGCAATTTTTATGGTACAAATTGTGTGCTGTTTATTTTTTTACTGCTTAACATTTATTAAGCTAAAGTAATTACCATAACCATAAACATTTTTATGGATAAAAAATTCGAAATGCCAACAAAAGTAAATTTCTAATAGCGATTGAATAAAAAAAAAAAACAGAAAATATTTTTGTTAAATAAAAAAAAAAATATTTTGTTAAAAAAAAAAAAATCTTATCGTTAAAAACAAAAAAAAAAAATATATTCTGTCTTTGACACAACGTCTTCACTAGCCATCGCTGTGTTTTGACAACAAACAATTTCATGTACACACATGAATTTGGATCGTGTAAACGCTGTTGTCACTGTTTTTTAAACATTTGTTCGCATAAAATTTTAAACATCACTGCAGTATTGCCATATAAATAAAAGCCATGTGGATTGTTATTGTTGCTTTTCATAAAATCTGTCGTAACCCGTACGTTTCACTCATATGAATAAAACTTGTGCACTGCAAACAATGACTCGTCAAGACAGTGTAAGGAGTTAATGGACACAAATTTAGTTCAATGAAGTCACTATTTAATAGAATTAACTTTTTTTAAAGTCCTCTGGAATTTTTTTAATTCTCTTTTAAAACTGCAATCGCGTCCATACAGTGAAACTTTTGATTTGCAGCATTTAAATACCTTTAAATGACTTTCCTCTTTTTTCTTCCTTCTCTCAATTTCAATTAAAATTTCAAACTTACAAAAACGGCTTGTACATGAAACAAAGTACAGTTTTTCAATATTATTTAGGACATTATGACGATATGACTTGATAGCACACCTTGTGAATCCCCCAAATGTACATATGTGACATGTGTATCTACCGCAAAAATATCTACAGTTACTCACTTTATTTTTATAAATTTCTGGTGTAGTCTTGTTTTTTTTAAAGATTATTTATCCATGTATATGTTTGTTTATTTAAAGCTTAAATACTATTTATTGCGTTTTTGTTTTTTATATATATTAATTTTTGTTATTGTTATTTTTTCTTTTGTCATTAGTTTAATATTACGTTGTGATTTTTGTTTTATTCTATAAAGTTCTATCAGTTACATTTCTATTATTTCATAAACAATTAATTTAATGCTTCAGTAAACAAGAGATACACAAACTGTTAATGGAAAAAAGTGCACGGGAATTAACTTAAATTAAGAAAAAAAAAACACACTCACACATACACTTCTACTTGTTCTAATATATTAAACTAACGGGTGATTCAAGTAAAGATAACTTTTTCAATAGCCTTTTTTTGACAGATCACGTGTGAGTCGTGTCATGCTGTCATGTTATTTTTGTTAAATATTGTTTGGCATTTCGTAATGGAAAGACTTACGGCTAAACAACGTTTACAAATCGTTCGTAGGGGCTCTTAAAAAGATCCAAGAAGATCCGACGTTTTCGAAGAAAATTTTGTTCAGCAATGAGGCCCATTTCTGCCTCAATGGATTGGTAAACAAACAAAATTGCCGCATTTGGGACGAAGAGAAACCTGAAGAACTGCCACTTCATCCAGAAAAAACAACGGTTTGGTGTGGTTTGTGGGCCAGTGGAATCATCGGTCCATATTTCTTTAAAAATGATGCCGCTGCGAACGAAACCGTCAATGGCGACCGTTATCGTGTCATGATAACCGACTATTTGATGCCTGAAATTGAAGCTTGTGATCTCGGCGACACTTGGTTTCACCAAGACGGTGCCACTTTCCACACATCGCATCAATCAATAGATTTATTAAGAGAACACGTCGGTGAGCACATAATTTCACGTTTTGGACCGGTCGATTGCCCACCAAGATCGTGTGATATCACACCGTTAGACTTTTTTCTGTGGGAATATGTGAAGTCTTAAGTGTATGTGGACAAACTCGCTTGGATTCAGGTCTTCAGGTCTTGGGGGAAAACATTACGGTGTCATTCGCCAGTTACCAGTCGAAATGCTCGAACGGTACACCGAAAATTGGACTCGACGGATGGACCATCTGCGACGTAGCAACGGCCAACATTTGATGGACATAATCTTCAAAAAATAAATGCCAACGAATGTTCTTTCAACTATAAATAAACATTCCCCATTAAATTTGAATTTTCTGTTTTTTTTTTTAAACAAGTAGGGCATCTCGAAATGGATCACGCTTTAGTTATTATCATAATGTATAATCAATGATTATAATCTAACAAGAGAATATACGCAATTTTTTGAATACCATGTTTACCCTCCTTGCCGGGTGTTAAATTGAATACTTAAATAGAACTAAACGAAAATCAAATAATGACTGATCATCATGTGAATCAATACCACCAACGTCATTACTCGTAGTGTAGATCAGTATTTTTTAAAATTAACAAATTAAAAAAAAAATTTATAGCAGCCAATTTAATTTTCTAACTTGAATGTAATTTATAACAAAATAGCAACATTTTAAATGTTTAGGTTGAATGGTATTGTCCAAACCATCAATAAGGTTTTGTACCCAACAAACAGGTTAATTTGATTTCAAATTGAAAATGATTTTCAAATATTAGAGGTTTGGAAAAATTGCTATTAAGATCTTTCCAACCCTGCCTTTACACATTCAAGTAGAGTATACGTAATAACATCGAAAATGTCGCCGAAATACAGTCAAGTGGAAGTTCCTCATAAATCAGAGTTACCATGTGCGAAACAGAGCTCCATTTATAAATAAACCGTTTGGGATCAATATTTATTATTACTTTTGCCAATGAGATTTATGTTTTGTAATCTAAATCAATTGTCTTCTTTTTAATATTTGCAATAAAAAAAACCTAAAAATATTTTGCATATACATACATATACATATAAGAGTTAAAACTATAATTATTGTTTCCGCAATCATGTCAATTTGGCAACACTGTTTATGTTTTTAATAATAATTTGCTGCAAGTGTCAAAAAATCACTGTGTTCAAAAGCGTTTTCCAAATTGTCTACAAGTACGAACTTGCACTTGCATGTGTAAATAGTACCAGGTAAACCAAAGCGGGAAAATGTTTATACCAAATACTTTCGAGAATATACTAAAATATTATTTGATAATAACTTGAATATATTTCTCTAATTAACAAGATTTTGCTTGTCGTGCTTAATTGCCAATTTTTATTCTTGAAAAAACACTGAAATATTCCTATGCGCATTTCACTGGTTGCTTAGGCCAGATCGCCAGGAAACTTCATCCAAAGATTTTAGAAAAACTAAAGATATTTTACAAAAAAAATTATTAAGCGAATAAGAATTATAAGCATCAGTTTTACTTGTAACAATATCAAAGTTTAAACAAAAACAACAACAATAAGCAGTGAGTTTATATTTTCTTACATAACCCACTACAAATGGTTCTCAAATGTATAATAAGTTTTTACTTTTTTCAAATGTAAGCTTTAGTGTACTTTAAATTCAAAATTATTCGAAATCGTACTTTCTCTCTAATGTTGAAAGCTGAGAAAAAAATAATGTGTTTTAACGAAAAAAGGAAACTACATTTCAAATGAATTTAAGAATATTTTTTTTAAAATACATTTCAAAGCAGTGCATGCAGTGTAATATCTAGTTGGAAAAAATTAATATCTCGGTAAAGGTGTTATGATACTTGCTATTTTTTGTATTGGATTTTTTAGGATTGACTTAATGAAACAACAAATGCGAGAAAGAACAAGAAATACAATTTGATAAAATGTAAACAAAACAAACAATACTACCCACGTTTTTTCCCCACAAAAAACCGTCATTAAAGTTAAAAATCGCACAAAAAAAGTTAAAACCCTTTTCTTTCGATCAAAAACTAAAAAAATTGGTTAACAATTAATCTGGAAATGTAAATTTTAAATTAAAAAATTTTATATTTTTTTGACAGTTTTAGATTATTTATCGATAACACATGTATATTTGTTTGACATTTCAAGATTTTTTATGATATAATCATACTCTTTACACTTAGTCAGTTTTCCTATGCAAATATATTTGCACTGTTCTCCAATATAGAAAAAATACAAAAAATAGCAAGTATCATAACAGCTTAAGTAATTGAGCTAGCGTTTTGAAATTTCGTACAAGGTATGGTTAGACTAACACGCAACTTTCCTTGAAATTTGGAAAACTGCCACTCCCACTGCCAACACTATTACACAATTCTTTATTGAATATAATAAATGTTGTATCACTGTTTATTTGTTTTACGTATTATTCGGCTTTAAATAAACTATCTTAGTATATAAATTAAATACTCGAGCTTTTGGTCTTATTTTTTATATAAAAAACTTTTTTTTATAAATTTATTTAAAACCAATATTTCGGCACTTCTTTTGAGTGCCTTCTTCAGGGTTTTTTTTTATAAAAAAAGTTTTTTATATAAAAAATAAGACCTTAAGCTCAAGAATTTAATTTATATATTAAAATAATAAAGGTCGAAGAAAATACATATTAGATATAACTATTTTAATTTTAATATGTAAGAGCCCATGTATATACCCTTATGACAGACAAGTTTTATATCGTCACCTTAAATGCAAACGGACGCACCTAAACTTGTATTGTTTTTTTTTACAGGAGAAGCAAAAATTTAACTAAGTTATAATTTTGTTCGTATTGATTTTGCTCTGCACCATCGCAACCTGATATTACAATAAAGTAAAGTAACAAAGCGTTAAACATTATCTTATTACAGTATGATCTAACAGTGTCTGTAATCTTATATCAGCGTAAGATTCAGTGATATTTATATCAAGTGGATAGCACAAACTCATTGAATTTTTGCCTAAATCATAGCGTGGTAGTACTGAAGGTTTAAAATATGTTAAATGCTGCCGTAGCATACGGTAACTATGACTCGATAAATCACAATCAATCATTGTGCTAAAGCTTTGTTAGGAGAAAGGCTTGCTTTACTATCTGGATTGCCTCTGGTTCTTTAAATGTCAGTGCCTTATTTTTGGAGAAGAAGTAATAAGTTCGTGAACAATATTAGCCGATGATCGTTTTCCAGACGAACGAATTTTGATTTCTGCTGCCATTAAAAGTATTGAATTGTCTGAAAAATCCTAAAATTATTTTGCTTTCCTCTTCTTTGTTCTTTCACAGCAATCTTTAACATTTATAGCTGTGTGTTTAACTTTGGCATCACTAATAAATTTAGTTATGTCAATTTTAGTATTACGCCAATCAGCATTCCATTTCAGATATATCAACTTAATTGCATTTGCATTTTTCCACTTCACGTTTATTTAACTTGGAAATGTCTACAATCTTTTCACTTGCAGTACTAACATTTCCACATGTAAAATCAAAAACACGATCATGCCTTTTTTTTGCTTGTTGAAAGCCAAATTTCGGAAATCACACTACAAAAAATTTGTTTCGGCATGATGATTTTATGGGTCAAATTTATCTGGGGGTCAATTGGGGGTAGGTTTTCTTTTTTGTTTCTATAAATATAAAGGTCGGTAAATGGTGTAGTAAAAAAATTTCACTAAACACAACTGAACACGGAATTTTTTTTCTATTTTATATATAAAAAAAAACTTACCTTAAATGTATGTCTTGAATATCGCTCTCAAATAAATTTAGTAGGCTTTTTTTTAAATGTTATAAGACTCTTATCTATTTTATATATTGCAGTCTAATATTCAAAAAGAATTTAAAATAAAATATCAAAAAACAACAAAATTCTAAGTATCCAAACATTGATTATTTTTAGCAAGAACTATACAAATTTTTATGTAAATAAAAAATCTCACTTTGTGATACCGTTATATTTTTATCCCCGTATTCATAAACGATTATTAAATTTAACAAACGTTTATTAAGGATAGTTTTCATAGAAAATATGTTCTTTAATGCCCGTATTAATAAAACATTTTTAAATTTAAAAAAGGTTTACAAAACAAATTTTGTATGAAAATTTGCCTTAATAAACGTTTGTTAAATTTAATAATCGTTTATAAATACGGGGGTAAGCCTTTATAAAATTTAAAAAACGTTTATGAATACAGGCATTATTGTTTACACATTTTTTTTAAAACGTGTTTTTGTAAATACCAGGGTTGTTTTTTATTGCACTTAATTTATTTAACACAAAGTATTTTTTTATATTTAAATCCCTCTAAAACAATGAAATCTGACACTGTGCAGTGTTCGAAAATAAGCACTGAATATCGCTCCTTAGTGTTCGGTTCGGTAGATTTGTGGAAAGCACAAACGCTAATAGTGTTTGTGTAGTAAATCTTTAAAAACATAAAGTTTCCCTGTTTGGCATCTTTCGAACACAAAAATAATACGGTTCTGATTTAACTCAACAAAAAAAAGAGAACATTTAATTCCATTCGGCTTTTTTAAAAAACCCACAAAGTTCATTGGGTTCGGTTCAGCTTTTTGAGATTCGTTCTTTTCTGTTGTGCTTTTCGGCTGGTAAAATAAAAAAAAAAATAAAAAGCCAGCAAACAAATTTTACACAAACAAAACAAGTACACACACAAGCTATTCGTGTTGTGGTCGTTGCTAAAAGTCTTTAATTTTTCATATTTTTATTAATGTAAAAACAAGAAACACTAAAGAACATTAAAATGTAATGATTGTCTACAGTATTACTAAAATTGTTTTAGTTTTTTAACGAACAACAGAACACTATATAATCACCCCTATCGTGAATAAAAATTCCTTGAGAGTTTTTCCCTTTTCCCATTTTTACAATTGAATTATCATAGGAAAAATGGAAAAAGGGAAAAACTTCCATGGAATTTTTATTCACGATAGGGGTTAATGTTTGGCTCTTTCTTGAAAATAGTTACAAACGATATTAAGAGTTGTGCTCGTCTACACAAATATTAAAAAAATAGATATTCGTTACCTAAAACGCAAAAAATGTTGAAAATGTTACAGGAGACAGAAAACCCCATTCAAAATATTAAATTGCCTTAAACTGTAAATAATTTGTTTTTCTTGTAAAAACTACCAGTTGTTTTGACAATTGTACATGTAATGCAAACTGTTAGTTAGGTCTTTATGCGCTTAGCGAATAATCTTTTGTGGATAGGGCCGTTTGTTTTTTGTGAATAAAATCGCTAATTTTAGTCGAAAGATTCAAAATTTGTAGACATTTCTGTTGATTCGATACATTAGGATCAATGAAAAAGTTGAGTTTGTTAGAGCCAGAGGTTACAAATTATCTAATAATAATTTGCGTTTTTCCAATGAAGCAAAAGGCCATAAAAAATAACAGTCATTTGCATCTATTAATGGCTAATATCTGTACTGTACTCCAGGTCTTCATCATCCGTCTAATTTTGCTATCGAGTTGTTACCAAGGCCATAAATATGTAAGTAAAATGAAAAATTCATTAAAATAAAAGAAAATTAAACATTTGCTAAAGTATGCTTTACTTTACATTATTTAAAATGCCTAGCTACATACTAACATATAATAATTTTTCAATGGTTTGGAAAAAAATCTTAAGTGTGCTTTAATTATATTTGCAAATGTTTTTTTACAAAAAAAATATTTGCTTAGGTCATCATCATAAAATTCGTACGAAAATAAATTGCAAATATTTAAGTAGTTTTCCCTTAAGTATGCTTTAATGTTTAATTGCTTAAGTGGGTTTAAATTTTGTGGATAAATTATTTAGAGAATATTTAGAAAACAAATTTAAAAAAATATTTTAGTCTAAAGCCAAAATTAATTATAAGGATTTAACTATTTTCCCAAAAGTATGCTTTAGATTTTAGTATTATATGTAATGCCTAGCATAATTAATTAATTCTTAGCTTGTTCGCAAACATTTTTGAACAGAATTTTTGCCAAAAGTATATTTGTTGTTAAAGCAAGTATTTTAGGAACAACTAATTTCCAAGAGTTTAAGTAGTTTGCCTCAAAAGTATGCTTTAGTTATTATTTTTTCCTAGAACATACATTACATAAGCCGCCTCTTCTATATTTTATTTAATACTTATTAAACGAAGACGGTCTTAAAGTTAGCCGACCGAACTAAGAAACCCCAACAAATCTGGATACCTGTTTTTCTATATTTCTTAACATAATCTTACAGCTCGATACATTTTTCCCTGTTTGTAGTAAGAGAAGTGCAGCTCCTTGCAGAAGGCATCAATCGTTAATCCTTCTCTCCCGTTGGATTCTGGGTGATGAAGTAATATAATCTTTGATGTTTTGATTTCGGTCATCGCAACAATAAATGGGTGAAACTGGGGCATTTGTCTTTCCTCTTTTCAAGATAATAAAAAAAATGACCCCACGTGTACCAAAAAAAAAAAAAAACGGTCGTCCTGACCTTGCTTCCAGATGGAACTGCCTTCGTCTTCCAGTTCACTGTTTGACTGCTGCTTTATCACAGGTGTGTCGTGGCGGTCCCATGCCTCATCCAAAAAACCTTGGCTTTATTTCGGTGAAAATTTTTCAAACGCTCTATGGAAATATCTTCTTGAAGCTTGTTCCATTTTAAGCATGCACGGCCTCTACCTTGCACATTGCTTTCGTGTCCTCTAATTTTGTTGCCACTATGCATAGCACTTTTTGACATGTCTATCATTTCACTTAGCTTGCGCCGCGTCAGCCGACGATCATCCAATATCATCTTGTAGATTATCTTAAACATTTCTGCCGTGGAACCTTGTGGCAGACCTTACGGCTCCAATATTGAATCTTATATTTAATAGTCGTAAACGAAGGAACAGACTCCCGTAAGGTAGAACCTAGTTCTAACCACTTTCAGCTAACGATATTGAATTACATAATGGTGATCAATTATTTCTCAAATTCACAAATAATTTTTTCAAATATTCACAAATTCACTGTGATCATTTATTTTTTATGGTATCAAAGAAATACTTAGTAACATGGCGCCGTAAATCTATTAATCGGTTAAATCTATTAACATCTACCTAAAGTTTGTCTAAAGTTTAAGGCCATTGATTTAATCAAGGATAAACTTTTTTGTCAGCTAAATACCTTTTAGTTTCTGGTTAATAAAGCTTAACTATTGAACGCTTTTGTTCAGTTTTTAGGGTCGTCGGTTAAGACAAAAATTGGGAGAGAGTTAAGCACACCTTTAATTCGAGCCAATAAGGTTGATAATTCTTCCAAGTTGAATTTCTAAGCGTCTGCTATCTGGTTGTTATTACACTTGAAACATTTTACAACGGCTTCCCATAAGCTGCCCATATGAGGAGCATGTAATGGGAAAAACCTCCATTTAAACCCGCGAGATATATATTTTTGTGGGAGTTTCGTAGAAATTCAGCGAATTCACGTTCAAGAGTTCTTTACCTTGTGTAAGGTAGCTCGAAGAAACGGGCGAATGTGACTTTAATGCCTTTTTAGTTAGATCAGAGCATGCTTCTTAATTAAATGCTCTTGGAATAAAGCCAACGCCTGTTGTTTGGAATTGTGGCGATTAAGTGTACCAATTTGGTGGCAAGGGAGCTATAATGTAAGAATTGGGTTGTGGTCGTTGTGTGATATTAGAGGTGTATTTTACACTGATTATTGCATTTTGAAAATGAATGATGGATTGAATTTTATATTTTCTAAAAGTAAAACATGTCTTTGCCATAAAGTCACCAACTTTGGTCTTTTAACTTAATTTTTTTTCTTATTAAAACATTTTTTTTAGAAAACGTGTTTTTCAAAAAAAAAAATTATTAATAAAATGTTTCTGATAAAAATTATTAATTGTAAATGAAATAAAATTAACATTTTTTGATTAAAAGATTTCAGATATCAACGTCTTTTAAGCAGAGACCGAAAATAACAGTTATATTGGAATTTTAAAACCAAAAAAAAGTGTATGTATGTAAATGTCAAAAACTGATTTAAGTATACCATACTGATTCTTATGAACACGTCTGTGCTAAAATATTCTGATTTATAATCTAAATTTTTAATATTTTAATTCGGCTCAAGTTCGTCAAATTTAATTTTCATTAAATTATTTTTATGAAGAAATTAATTTTACAACAGGGCTCGAACCCCGGCCGGCAGGTTACCATGACATGTTTCGATCGCAACCACTCGATCTCGTCAGATGGATTTGCCGTCTTACACTCGCAGCCATCGACGACAGCTAACGTCAATAGTCAAAAATCAGTAGTTCAACAAAATAACCACAATTAATTTAATGATTTATTTTATTTTTTCGATCAAAATTAACAGTTATTTTTGATTTTTATTTTTTTGAACAAAAATAACAGATAATTTTGATTTTTATTTTTTCGAGCCAAAATATAAGTAATTCTGTAAAGAAATGTACGATTAATAATAATTTAGTTAACTTTAAATGTTTTTTTATGTGTAATCCTCATGGGGATTTCGTATGCGCATTAAAATAAATATTTAAAGTCAACTAAATTATTAAACCACGTACATTTCTTTAGAGAATGAGTTTTATTTTTGTTTAAAAAAATAAAAATCAAAAAATAACTGTTTTCATCTGACTTTTATGAAAAAAAAGGAATAACTTTTACGGGCCCTGCATTTAAGTTAAATATTCAATAACGGAAATTCAGTCGGTACAACCTTAAAATCCATTTTGATTCCAACAACAGGTTTTAATTAAAACAAAAAAATTTTATTGTGTTTAATAAAATAAAATAATAAAATAACAGGAATGGATTTATAAACATGGAGAAGTGACAGTCTAGTTAGGCGGTCTTCTGCTTGATGACCCACGACAAGCTTATAAACCTACTGAGAGTGCAAAAAAGTCTTTCTGCAGTGGCTACAGTAACCGCTAGTGTAGAAATAAGATATAAAAAAAATTTTGGCAGCACATACTTTCACGACCTCCCCTTTATAACTGTTTTTGCAGAAATGCTTGTAATAACCTGAATACCTCTCTTCTAGAGTCGCATAGAAAAAGTCCAGTTTTAATACAAATCTAAATATGCTATTCTTATTCTCCACAGTGGAGGTCTGCGAGCTCTTAATGTCACATCAGCTGGGGACAATAACAGTTGCATGCAACATTGGATTCGCCTAGCATCCAAATATCAGGGCTTATGAAGTTTTCGGAATTCTTAGAATCGAAGTTTCACCAAAGTGCTTAACTCTGGTGGTACGGGAGTCAGTATCCAACGGTGAGTAGGCACAGGTTGACTGTTGGTTTAGGACTCCATCTTGCGAGATATGCTTTCTGTATTTCGGAATGATTGGGTTTGCGTAAGCCTTACAGTTCACCTAGTGGCTGTAGTTTCTACCCAAAGCTGTGGTAAGGTACTCTTCTTTTACATTTGGGGCTGAAGTTTTCCCCTGTAGGAAAGTTCGGCTGAAGGTTCCCTAGCAGCTGTTGGTATTCAACCTAAGCACCGGAGGTTAGATAGTTTCATCCCCTAAACCAGGGGCGGTATATAATCTTTAGCGGGTCATACACTTTCATTGCTACCTACGCTTGAATTATGTGCGCACATACGGGGCACTTGGCAAATAAATTAATGATCAACCCAGTGGTAAAGATCTGGCGTGGCAGGTGCTCATGTAAATCTGTTTCCACATTCTATTCTTATATTAAAGTTTTTTTTTAGAAAATTGATAAGAATTTTCGCGTGCCGTAAAGAAATTCTCATTTGCATCAGCATCTAACACTTTTAAATGAATTACCCCTTCACTTCACAATTTCACTCTCACTTTCTTCTATTTGCATTATCTAATTCTAACACTTCTGGATGTTTTCCCAACTTATTATTGTCTGTTTAGTTTTTGTTGTGTTGTTTTGTTATTTTTTTTTGCTTCTTCAAAAATTTTCTTATTATGATTTTATTCCCTTTTGTGGTTTTTATTTCTATTGTTATAATCTAATTGAATACACGAGCTTTATATGATTATACAATTTAATATTTATTCACTTAATACTAAGTAAAGTATTTTAAAATAAGTAACTCTGAATTAACATACAAATGGCCATTTTCTCATAAGGCGATTATCTTTTTTCCTAACGAAAAACAGCACATTAAAGAAATTTGGTTTCTCAATGTCTCATTTGCTTCTGTTCTGGCGCAAAGCTAACCAGCACTCATCTGCCAATTATTTATTTTCCTTTTGTTTGCCGTACAGATAAATTCAATCAGCTGACGCCCAACTTTTACATGCCATTTGAGAGGTGCTGCCAACTAGGGTGATCGATCGAATAGTATTCGACCGGTTTTAACCGGTTATTTTAGTTTTGCCCAAGTCGAATATTTTAAAATGTCCATTTTTCGAATATCGAATAAACCGGTTATTTTAGTAAAATTAACCGGTTACTTAATTAATGTGTAATTTATATACGTTTTCCTTACTTTTGTTATAAATGTACCCGTAATTTAAGTATTTTTCTAATTGAATATTTGGCAAACTTAAACTTTTTATAAAAAATGTCAAAACAAAATGAAACAAAAGTCAAAAAAACATTATGAGCAATGTAAATACAAATCGCTTATACATATAAGCGTGTGTTCTTGTAACAAAAACCAAAAACAATTTAAAGTACTACATAAAAAGTTCAGCTTTAATAGTAATAAGCAATTTGACAGTATTATAAATACTGTATATATCTTTACAAAGATGCCATCTCTGGTGATATTTCGAACTGACTTAAATGAAAATTGTCCTTAAATGGCCGTAAAATGATAAGTTGCAAAGGTGCTTTAACGTCACGACTTATTAATCACGTTTAATTAGACTACAAGCTTGACATAAATATACGCCAAGTAAAACTTGACCCTGTTCCAAGTAGTTTTTAAGAGACTGCAAATAATACTTTACGAAAATATGCTGCCAATAATGAATGAAAAACTCTTAAATAGTTCTAGCATATCTTTATGCTTAAATATGATGTCCTGTGGTTCCTAGTAGGAACAAAGGGCCGCAAACAAGAACATATTTGCGGAATCAACGATATGGGAAAATTCATCAGTTTTATTTATTAAAACATCAAGAACTTAAAATAAAATTGAAGGAATCAAAAATGTCCTGGAAGGGTTTAAATGGTGTGATCGACGAATTGACAGATATTTCACATACAAAGCATGTTCGTATCACTATTGTTTCTATAATGATGAAACAAAAAAAAAATTTAAATATATAATCCTGGATAAGAGGTTTCAAAAATATGGCTGAAGTTTACTGCTTCATATAGACATGCTTAACCAGCAACAAATTAAAACTCACTTACAATAAATTTAAAACTCACTTACAATAAATTTGCTTAACCAGCAACAAATTAAAACTCACTTACAATAAATTTGGGGGAATTTCTCAAATAATAAATTTATTAAATTCCTATATTTTTAAAACCAAAGTTTTTCAAAAATTCTAAAGCTATGTTCACACCTATTAAATATTTGACTCCTAACGTAACCACCAGTTTTCTTAAAGAATTGTTTGCTTTTGCAAAACGTTTGGCTAGAGCAAACATTATTTAAGGGTATCGTAGCTACATTATACATAAATGCAATTATCATCTTAGATATACATAAAGTTTAGCAAATAACTAGAAATTGTTTAAAATAATGCCTAAGTCACCCTCTTTTTTGATTTTATCGTCAAATATTTGTTAGGTCTGAACATACCTTGTAATATCTATGTATTTTGTTGGTTCCTTACCTTCGTGAATTGTTTTTATTCTAATTAACTTTTTATTACAAAAACTAATTTGATTTTTGTATTTTTATGTATTCGAATTAAAACCGGTTAACCGGTTATGTTTAAAATGCTTAACCGAAACCCGGTTTTTTTAAAATAGCAACTATTCGGAATATTCGAAAACCGGTTATTGAAAAATGTCGAATAATCGATCACCCTACTGCCAACCCAAAATAATGTTTTTATCGGTATATTGTGAAACCCAAAATTGTTAACAGACAGTTTATCGGTCTAATACATTTATGTTGACATTAAGTAACAGGCAGTTTGACGGTACATTGAGAAAATGGCCATAAGAGTAATGGAAATGAGAATTTACACTGGATAAAAGTTTTCTATTTGGTTTTACGAAAATACTACGGTGAATAAAATTTTAAATTTAACGAAATTAACAGCGAAAGTTTCTTCTTCATTTTTTTTATTCAAAACTTTATGTGAATCGGAAAAATGGTTTACAAATGAAATACTAGATTAACATGAACAGAACACAAAAAAAAAATTAAAACTGATTTCAATTGAAAAATTTGTGATGTTACTAAAAATTTATTAAATTTCAACCAGTAAACCTATTAATAGTATTAATTAAACCTTTTATTCATTTGATTAAATTGTTAATTCAAGCTGATTTTATTTTTGATTAATGCTTTGATTGGTGAAACGTTCTGGAGAATTTTTGCTGTGAAGTTTTTAAGCTGTGCGGAATCGGATTTAAGCTTCAAATTCTTAATGGATTTATTCGAAACTTGATTGGAGACTTTTACCCAAAAATTTTTGTACGTCGTTCACTACATTGCAAGCAAATATCATATAGCAAGACATTAATCCAATTAAAAATTACATTAAAATTCAACCTATATACCAATTTATTGGCTTGATGAAAATGTTTCATTAGCCCCATTTAATTAAATGTTTCATAAAATCAATGAAAATTTTGCATTAACTTAATACAATGAATTTTATAAAAAGACAGGGACTTTTTGTCATCCAATTAATGAAACATATTATTAACATAATGATGAAGAGTCAAAGGTTGATAGAAATTATTTAATCCAAATTTTAATGTTATAATCAGGATAGAATTCATTGAATTTAATATGCATTAAATTATTTTTATTAAAAAATGGAATTTAACAACATGAAATGAGTTAAAATTTATTGATAATTTTTCATTCTTGACTGAGCTGGGAATTGAACCCAGGTTTGTTTTCCATATTTTTAGAGAAAATATTTTTGGATTTCAATAAAATTTTTAATTTGTCCAATGATATAAAATCATTAAATTAATATACCCCCTTTCAGACTCGGCAAGTTACTTGCGCAACTCTTGGTTTGTTGATGTGAGAGGCAAAGTCGGGTGAAGGGAAAAACATTTGAGTACAGATTTTGTTGTACTCGGCAAGTTACTTGCGCAAGTATCTTGCCGAGTCTGAAAGGGGGTTAACTAAATTTCGTAATTTTTATGACAGTCTTTTATTAGTTGAATAATTATTATGGTTATTTATTTCAGTCATATTTTCAATGTGCGCTTTGAATTTTTATTTCTATTTTTTTATTCCTGCTACAAATCATCCAGTTATATTAATTTTCTCTTTTTAAATAAACAATTTAAAAGAAAAAGAATGTAACAATTTTTGGAATTTGTTTTTTCTTTCTCGTTGTTTGATTTTACACCTTTTGCTACTATCATTTAGTTAAAATCACTATTTCTTTATAGAATCGAGTTTTTTCATTAATATTGTGAAACGTTAAAATTAACAAAAATTTAATTAGAATTATGAAGAAAATATTTTCTATTTATAAGTATTTTGAAGTAAGCGAATATTTTTTTCATTGATTTAGTGAAATTTTTCATTGAAAATATGAAGTTATAAAAGTTCACATTTTTTATCATTAATTAAAAAATTTTGAATATAACAATAAATTAAATTTTTCTTATAAGAGAGATATTTAGTTGCCAATAATTCAATGAAAAATTTTAACAAAGTTACGAAACTTAATTTCGTAGTTTTTATTAAATCGTTTTATTAAGTTTGTAAAATTACATTACATTATCATTATGATATTTTTCATTGGATTAAAGAAACAATTAAATGAAATTAGTTCATTAGATTAACAGTGAATAAAAATTGTCTTAGTTTGTAGTGCAATACAACCTAGACCCAATTTAATTTATAATTTGTTTTTATCATGAATTTACCATAAGTCTAATCTCTTTTATAGTTACGTTGCATATTTTTTTGAACTAAAGTTATAAATAAAATCCAACTTCACATATTTTTCCTTTGAAATGAAATCAATTTAAAACTTAATGCTTTAATGAGAAATTTTATTAAATTCCTTTTCAAACAAAATATATAACCTAAAAGTAAAAACAAAATCCAGCAAAAACATTCTTAAAATAACAACTTAATTACAATTCTTGTAAATATCTACTACATACATTCAATGAAACACTAAACACTTGTAAGCAAATTGTGAAAAAGCAACTTGAAAAATTTTTATGCCCTCAGAAAACAGAAATAAATACAAACATTTAAATACAAAAATAAAAGCCAGACTGAATTGAAAACAGTTGCTAGTAAAAATTGCAAAAAAAAAATAAATCACAGTGAAATTTTCCATTTTCCATAAACAGAAAATGAATACAATTGTTAGAACAGCCAATTCAAAGTAAAAAGCACATTTTAGAAAAATATTCTTTAAGTAATTTTTAAAAATTACAAAAACAAAAACTTTTAAATAATTCTCTAATTTTATAATAAAAAAAATTCAAACAAAAAATTATTACTAATTTTTTCGCCCCGGCTGCAGAGTTAATTCAATAACAAAATGTATAAAAAGTTGAGTTGAAATGTTCTTCAAAATAAAAAAAAAAAAAAAAACACCGAGCAACAAGGAACACCAGTGCAATGAACTTTGCTGTTTAAGTATTAGACTTTCATACCACCAAGAGTTTGGCGGTCTTTTATAGTAAATTTCACTGTTTTTGCTTTAGTTTTTTAAGAACTTTCCTTTTTTTTTGTATCTAAATTGTTTTAGCAGCTGTAATTACGTTAAAGTGCTGGTGAAATAATAGAGTAAGAACCATTTGTAAGTAAAGAAAATTAATTTTAAATGCACTAAAGTGAACTGAATTTAGTTTCCATTTTGGATCAACAGACTGAGTAACGTCAGTGATTATTTTTTAAAATTATGGTTTTGTCTCCTTAATCTCTCTCTTTAAGTATAAGTGCTTTATAAAAATGTATTACAACCAGTATAAGGAGGGCCCAGTTCTGGTTTAATTCCAATATTTTTACAGTTTAGTTAAAGTTTTGTTAAATTTAAGTTCTAGTTCAGGGGCCTAATTCTCGATTCGAAAGCAATTTTTTTTTCTAATTCTTTCAATCGATACTGAACGAAGCAAAATTATTTTTTCAGTAGTGTGAAACTCAAAGTAATGCTTTTCAACACTGAAAAAAATCCTATTCGTTCAGTATTGACTGAAATAATTACCTATGAAATACAATGTCATTTCATTTTTGTAAATTTGATCAGAACTAAATAACGATTACTCGCAAACTGTTATCAATAATGGTTCGAATTTTTTTTGTTATATTAGTGAGGTAATAGTCTTTAAGAATTGATGCGTAACATCTCTGTATCATTTATACCTGATGCGTTATTAAGAGTTTCCCCAGGATCTATATTTTAGTTAAATCCGAAATTCAGCGGAATAGAACTTGTTGGGGGCAAAGGGTTAAAAGAGATTTTAGAACCATTAGAAAGCTGAAGGTGTCCTTTTAACCCCATATATACCTTTGCAACTGTTCGGAACTGTCTGTTGAACACTTTTTTCATTTTAATGAAATTACTCGCAACATTTTTTTTGCTCTTTTAATTTTACTGAACTATAACACAATGTTTTGTTTTAAAAAAGAATTCTGCAACTGAAGCAATTCTTGAAACTGTCGAAGCCGGACAGCTTTTGAGTTAATTTTAAAGAACTCGGGTCCATAGAGGGTCGCGAGAGTGACTTGCGGTCCTCTAAAATTGATAGCTTCAGATATAAAAGTTTTTGAAAAATTCGCCAAGAATATATGTAACAGCGCATGGAGAAAGGGACCAGTAAGGTAAAGGGAACAGTAAAAACCAACTACACAAAACAAGAGGTAGGGACGACCTACGCGCATTTTCAAGGTTGACCAACACGTTCCTGACGCCATGAGATGTGTCGCTTTCAAATGAGACCAATACCAACACGCTCAGTGATGGTACACCAAAGATACACGTATTTAAATCTTTAAAATGGCTCTCCTGAACAAAACCCTTAGGTCCCTTTCTATTTTGCGCGTCACATATGTATTTATGGATTGCAAAAAATAAAACTAAAGCTTACCTACAAAAAATATGCCTAAATTTTAAGTCATCTCCTCTGCATTTCGAGATATTCGGATAAAACAGATTTTTTGGGCTGATTTTTTTTAACGATTTTTCTAGTTTTTTAAATGTTTAATATTAATCTGTAATTATCAATAGTGGGTTAAACATTTTTTTATATTGGTAGAAAAGCAGAATTTATGCAATGGTTTGTTGTATTATTAATTGTTTATGCGGTTTATTCTAGGCGAATGTATATGCGTAAAAATGTAATACATATGAATACTAATATTTACTATTTCACCAAAAGATGTTCTTTCGCTGATAAAACAATATTTCCTCCAGAAATAAATAAAAATGCTTATAACTATTTTTCGGAAGAAAACGTTATTGGTATTCTTGTAGAAGCAATAATTAGTCAATTTGACATTTGTTTCTCCCACATACTCTATCCAAAAAAAGCAAAATTTTCGAACAAAAAAAAAAAAAAAAAAATGTACTTAATTAAAAAAATTCTAGAAATTAAACACACCGATTTAAATTAAATAAGAAAAGTAATGTCCATGATTTTGTGGAAAAATCGAATCAATATAAAGTGTCAAATAGTGGCATTTTTGTCAAGAAAAAAATCAGCGTTTTTCCGGGATTGGGATTTTGGGATATTTCTTAATCAAAAATAGGGATGCTTTTAAGTCCACTGTTTTAAGATCTCTTCGGTCTACATAAGTTCAAAATTTCATTGTGATATCTCTATCTACATACATATGTGTTATTCATGGAATGTTAAACATTAAAATTATAATTTCTATAGTGTTAACGAATGAAAGGGCTTTCAATATGACTATAAAACTAGTGATTTTAAGGTTTTACATACAAGCTCTGTTTCTTTACTTTTTGGGTAAAGTTCGTGAAAATGAGAGCAAGCAAAAATTTCTCTCAATAAAAGACAAAATTGCACAAAAGTACGGGAACAGAAAAAGCACAATTTTAAGCACAAAATAAAAATTCAGTGTTTTAACAGTCTTTACAACACCAAAAAATGTGCGTCACTTTTGAAAAATTGTATTTTGGCTCTAGAAATAAACTACTTTTACCAAAAATAAAACAAAACAAACACTTTAACGAAAACTAACATAATTTTTCCCTAATATTTCAGTATAAAACTTTTTATTTAAATACGTTGTTTTAATCCACAACACTTTTTCCAGAATTTGGATCATAAACTTTTTTTCTTTGCCTTTTTTGTTTTGTTTATGTGTTACATCTGTTTGACAATTTTCACAATTTGCACGAAGCAAAAATCTGGGCTGTTTCGTGCAAGAAGAAACCTCTCTGATTTACACAAATTTAAAGTACGGGAACGCATTTGGTGCAAATTGGGATGGGATCCCGAGGGAGGGAAGCTATGTAGATTAAAATGATGACATCCCACCTTTGAATAAAAAAACACCATAGTTCTCAATCAAATGCTAATAAAACATCAAAAGTTCAACTTTGACCTTAAATTTCTCAATAACTACCAAATTGATTTTATACCCTGACGTAGGATTTGTATGCTTAACTAGCATAGTATACTACATGTGTGTCAACCTAAACTAAAATTAAACCACGAAAAAAGTGATACATATATTGCTGGCTTATGTACTACCAAAATGTACGTAGAAGAATTATTTTCTACGAACAGAAGCGATAATTTTTGCAGTGCACATTTTGTAATGATGCACAGGGCTGACCACATCTGTAACGCTGCTAATTTCTTCAAATTTACTTTATGATCTTGTCAATTCCTTGCAAAGTAGGTCGATTATTCTAGAAAAGTGACCACGTTTGAACCACAATTTTTGTATTCATTTTTTTTTTATTTTTTTATTTATTTTAAAAGTCAGGGTCGAGTTCATCAAATTCGAACTTTATTAAATTATTCCCACTGAAGTATGTAATTTTACAATATGAAATTCATTAAAATTTATTGATGATTTATTTTTATGCGCTCTTTGGTAGATGGTAGATATTATAATAGTATAATAGTAACAGTTGCCAGGTTTCGTGACCAACGGTTTTTAATCCACTAAATGGATGACACTGCCTATTTTACTATTGTTATGACCAGGGAAACCATAAATATGCAATTGTATGTTTTTCCTTATGCGACCAATGAAGGCACAAACAATACATTTATCCGTTTTAGAGCCTTTTATGAATTTTGGCATCGATTTGTTAGTGCATATTTATGGATATTTATTATACTATTATACTATTATACTATTTTACTATTATACTATTATACTATAAGACTATTATACTATTATACTATTATACTATTATACTATTATACTATTATACTATTATAATATTATACTATTATACTATTATAATATTATACTATTATACTATTATACTATTATACTATTATACTATTATACTATTATACTAGTATACTATTATACTATTATACTATTATACTAGTATACTATTATACTATTATACTATTATACTATTATACTATTATACTATTATACTATTATACTAGTATACTAGTATACTATTATACTATTATACTATTATACTATTATAATATTATACTATTATACTATTATACTATTATACTATTATACTATTATACTATTATACTAGTATACTATTATACTATTATACTATTATACTATTATACTATTATACTATTATACTATTATACTATTATACTATTATACTATTATACTATTATACTATTATACTATTATACTATTATACTATTATACTATTATACTTTTATAGTTTTATACTATTATACTATTATACTATTATACTATTATACTATTATACTATTCTACTATTTTACTATATACTATTATACTATTATACTATTTTACTATTATACTATTATACTGTTAAACTATTATACTATTACTCTTACTATTATACTATTTTACGATTATACTATTATACTGTTATACTATTATACTATGATTCTATAATAATTTTATACTTTTATACTGTTATACTATTATACTTTTATACTATTATACTTTTATACTATTATACTGTGATTCTATAATACAATTATACTTGTATACTATTATACTGTTATACTTTTATGCTATTAATTTTTTGTTTATTATTATTAAATTTTAAATTCCTCAAAAAGTGAATAAATAACAAGTTGACTTGCCCTTTTTTTAATAAAATTTAATGTGTTAAGTTGCCAAGAAGTTTTTTGTTAAAAATAAAAAATGTAGTAAAACTTTACAAAATGTACACACAAACATACACACGTATGTATATAAATACATTCATACAAACATATATAGGAATAAATGCAGCAAATACATATCAAGAAATAGTCGGGAAAGGGTGTGTGTATATAACCAAAGTATTTATTTATTGTTACATATACGTTATTGAGTAAGTGTTTTTATACTATTGCTGCTTTTTCGTTCAAGGATGTCATCAGATACTAAACCATGTGCAAAATAAAACTAAAAATAAAAAATTAATAAATAAATGAACGAATGAGCGCATAAGAAATAAAAACAACTTTAATAAGATTTTCGTTTAGTAAAGCTGGATCGAATGGAAATTACTGTATCAATTTAGTTTTTTTTCTAGTTTGGGTTCTAGCTCATGGTATACTTAACACTGATAGAAAAGGCGTCATAACGCTGATGTATTTTGTTATCAGTACTATGACGAGTGTCTTCGTTTTTGACCCCATGACACTTTTCATCATTGTGATGTCAACCTTAATATCACTTGGTGAAAGTGTCATCACGGTCAAAATGAAATTCTGCCATTAATGGGATGACACATCGGCATCATAGAAATAAAGCACATGTCCTCAGTGCGATAGTGCAGTAACATCGGAGAAAGGACACATTAGCATCAATTTAATGATAGTTTGTCATAAAGTCAAAGTTATTGGAATTGACTTAAGTCAAAGTGTGACAATATTATTATTTATTTACCCGTTACAGATTTTCGTTTGTTTCTCGTTTGTTGAATTACGACCTTTGTTTACAGCAGAACCCTCAATAATAAGACACCAGCACCATGTCCGATATGGTTTTCGTAAACATTCTACTTTAAAAATTTAATGTATTTAACTAAATAATTTAAATAAATAGAATATAGGAATTTGTGCTTCATATAATATATTGTTGTCATGAAAATAATGTTAATAATATACAAAATGTGGCATCGAATTGATGTCACTATAGTCATAAAATAGATGACACGTGAAATATGACAAAATTGTACGAAGACGTTAGTCATTGGATTGATGTTACTTTTTGCATCATTGATGCCATTTGTAGTAACATTGATGTCACAGTTTTGATGTGAGGGTATCATCAATATGAAGATTAATTTTTCTATCTGTATAGGTTTGAGAGTTCGAATACTAGTTCCGGTTCTAGTTAAGGATCTAGTATAGCTCTTGTTGAGTTTATAGTTCTTGTTTAGGCAGTAGTTTAATTTTCACTACAGGTTATATTTAAGTTTAAGTCGTTTTATTTATAAGATATAGTAAGTTTTGATCCCAAAATGAGCAGGGGTTTTGTGACTTACCCTTAAGCTAAATTTAATATCCTTCCAGTTTTTTTTTTGCTGCTGTAACTTATAATGAAGAATATCCATAAATTGTAAACTACAAACTGATAAAGTAAAAAATAAAATAAAGTACGTTTTTAACTTAGAGCGAAGTACTTGATAGAAAGTGAACAATATACAAACTTGTGTTTCTTTTTATGCAAGAACTTTGTATACATTTTTCTTAGCAATTTTTTCACAAGCTTTATTTATTTTTTTTTTTTTTGTAATATAAAACATGAAAATCCTACACCATGTCTTTAACTTTTGTCAACAAAATACGAAAAGAAAAAAAATAATGGTTGCAGATAAAAATCGAAGAAAAAATTGAAAAAATGAAAAATGGCACTTGAAATTTTATAGTCTGTAAAGAAAAATGCAATATAGTACAAACATAAACTCAATGTACAATGTGTTCAAAATGTTAATGTAGAAGAAGTGTGCATGTATGGCAGGGTAGCCCCTGCGAACAGAATTGTTTATTTAAAAGTTTACAGCTAAAATTGAAGGTTTTAAACTTTGCTGTAACATTTCTAAGGGGTCATCCTAAGATATTTGCATAAGTTGGTTTTCTATTCACCATCGTTTTCAAACATTAATAGAGTTTTTGTAAAGCAAAGTTGTTTTTCACAAATATGTCTGCATATTTTCTTAAAGTCTTTTTCTATATTTTGTTAAACACTCGCTAAGTTATATGGCGAAACCATAAAAAAAAGAAAAATTATTATAAAATATTTTGCAAAAAAATTGACACATTGTTATGTCAGACACGTGTAATTCCTCTATCAATTACTTAAACATTTAACATTAATAATACACGACTATTACATGTCTAATGACAAAGATAAGAAGTTAATTTTTTACTTCGTAAAATAAATTTTACATAAGACATTTCAATGCAGACTGCTAACTAAATAGACAAATCCCCTTATAATTTAGTTTAATTTATTTATAAGATTCTTAGCTTAAAGTTCTGGGAAATTTATAGCAAGTTAGTTTGTATTTAATTAAATTACTTTGAAATCAAATACAAAATTGTTTTTAAACAGAAGCACATTTAGGGGGGGTTATAAAAGTTCAAAGAACGTTACATTCGGCGTTTTCCTTAAAACTACGGGTGGCACTATTAAGTTTGTCATTCCGTGTCTAAAAACCCAGATATATTCATCTAAAGGCGACCGTACACGACATGTATTTGTCATCTGACATGTCAAATTCTCCAGTGCAAAATACATACATGTCGTGTGTTACCTTTATAACTTTGCTTCTGTAAAAGTCAGACGCAAAGTCATCTGACAAAATTTCAATTAGAGCGTGCTTTATTTTCTTCTGAAAATAGAAATCTATGCCGGGAAGAAACCGGCAGCGGCGTCCACTATTGACGGAATCATTAGCCGGCTGAAGTTAATTTTTTACAATACCGAGATATGTTTAATCATCTTACCATTGAATAGAATTTATGTGAATATATATATAAAAACCGTATTAAATTAAAATCCTAAATTGGTATCTTTGAATTAAAAGAAAAAAATGTTAAGATGGCTAAGCTTTTTTACGGCGCAAACAAAAAATTTCATGGCGGCAGCAAGCTGTTTTAAAACCGAGCACTACTTTGGTTTCTGCAATAACAATGCGAAAAAACAGACAATGTCGGAAGCAAATTACATGTACGTTTGTGACCGAATATTATAAAGCTTATGTAAAACAGCGATTTTGACAGACATGCACAATTACATGTGACTTGAAAATTTGACATGTCAGATGACAAAAACATGTCGTCTATATGCTCCTTAAGACTTACCCCCAATTCTTATGAGGGCTTTTACCACATCGTTTTTTTCTTAATTTCCTTTTGAAGCCACTTCCAAAAATCACTTGCGTTCCTGCGATGTTTTTAAGTTGAATGTCTTTTTTTGTTTACACTATGGCCTTGATTATCCGTAATTAGATTAATCCGTAACAATAATTAACCGGGAAGTAAAACGAATTTTATACATCGATTTAATTTTTTTTTATATTGCAACGGCCACCTCTATTATTTGGCATAACCTCTGTTATCCGAAATTATAACGATATGGGAGTCCGTAGACTTTCTGGGGTCCATAAATCTTTTGTTATTTCATAAACATATAATAAAAACGTTAGAAAACTGTAATATTAATTACAAGCAACAAGCGATGACACATTCGCCCTGTATGAAACTCAAGCGAGCCAGATTGGTTTTATTTAATATTTGAGCACACGAAGGTGTTAAAATATGGATACAAAGTTTTTCTTTCTGTTAACATGATTTCTTTTTTATTTTTTTTTTAAATAAGGGACACCAAAGTTCCTATACAAAGCAAATTCTTACCCCAATACAAATCTAACACAAACAAACAACAAATGCAAAACATTCAAATTGTACTCTAATCAGTTAAAAGCAGTTAATGCGCAAAACAGCAGATTTTTTTTTATCACATTGTTTAGAAAAGTGCCCTACAGTCGATAAAAAAGTGAATAATTTATATGTAGTAATAAAAAATGTAAGACAAAAATCTCAAAACGATGAAATAAAAACAGTACAATATTCTATGCCCACAGCAAAAACTAACAAGTGGAACATTCAAATGCACATAATTTTAATTTTAACAATATTCGTGTTATTATGATTAAATCTGAAACCGTTTAGGAAATCACAAACATATAATGGTTAATAAATGGTAATTTTATTGTTACTAGTAACATCAACATGTTTATGGTTAAAAACTATTACCTGTTGCCTCTAAAGCTAAGATCACACTATCGGTGCGATGTACAAATTTCCGTTGCATTTCATGCGTCGATAATGTGAACGCCACTATATTTTTTAATATATGATAATCGCCACCGAAATCGTGCTAACTTTAGACAATTAGAATTTTATTTATTTGAATTTTTGACTAAATTTAATATGTATTAAAATTTACCATTAATAGGACGCTTTGCTTAAATTTACCATTTCTAGGAGATTTTGCTATAATTTATTTTTAACAATACTTCCTACAAAAAGTTAATGTTAACAAAATTTCCTATAAAAAGTAAATTTCAATAACATATCCTATGAAAAGTAAATTATAACAAAATTTCCAATAATTTAATTTTTATAGGAAATGTTGTTGAAATTTACATTTTGTAGAAAATTTTACTATAATTTACTTTTTATAGGAAATTTTGCTATAATTTATTTTTAAAGGAAATTTGGATAAAATTTTTTTTATAGGAAATTTTGTTAAATTTACTATTTATAGGAAATTTTGCTAAAATTTACTGTTTAACGAAATTTGTTAAAATTTATTTCATATAAATGAAATTTGTTTAATTTTATCGTTAATATTGACTACTCAGAAATGAATTTTGCAATTTGTAGAAATGTATGCCGATGAAGCGCAATAAAAATCTTCGTAGAATGTGCTTTTAGCTTAAAATATACTAAATAGAACAAAAGTCTATCTTTTATTTTACATATGTAAATGGTCGTCATTAAAAAGTACGTGGTTGCTGCCTAAAATATTGAATGAGTTTTCTAGAACTAGTACCTTTTAAATAACATTTTAGTTCTCTGTAGCGAATTTTTCATGTTGCATATGCCTTTTCAAAATCATCCAAGATATTTATTAACATTTTTACGAGTAACACAACATATGTATGAATGAATGAAAAAAAACCTCAAGTAAATATTTAAGGCATCATCTGCTTTTAAGCACCAAAACCCGAAGCAACGGCAGTATTAACTAACTCAGTTGCTTTAACACATCCAATTAGATGGCACTCCGAAAAGCAGCTACGGTTGAGTGTTTCAAATGCTTTATAAGATAAAAAAAGGTGTTATATGGTTCGTGCTGTAAAATTATGCCTGTATTCATATGTTGAGTACACGAAATGTACACTAGCACTTTGTGTTGTTATCTTAGAAACCTTTGTATTCATTGTAGTCGTCGTATGCCTTTTATTATCATTATTATTCGATTATTCTATTGAATTTTAGCTGTTGTATTATGTTGTGTTCGGTTTGTGTGTTTTCCTTTTTGAATTCATTAAATTATTTTGTAATATAAATGAATAATAAGAAACAACAAATGTTTGTTATTGTTATTATCATTATTGGGTTGTCGTTTTTTGTTATTAAAATACGTTTTTATCTTTTGTAAGATTTTTGTAATGCAAAAAATGTGGAAAAAATTTATTTGGAATTGAAAAAAAAAAATAAAAAAATACTGTAAAATAAGTACACGCTTTTGTTGGTAATATTTTAATTTCATCAAAATAAATAAAGTTGTTTTGACAATAGAAGTAAAAATTCATTATCAAAGCAACTTAATTTATGTAAAAATCTAATAAAATATTTACATTTTCCCAAAGAAATATATCTTTAAAAACATTTCTCTAAACTTATTTGATTTTAAATTTCAAGAAATTAATTAAATGAAAAAAAGTTTAATTCTACAAACTTTGCTGAGTACATACCTGGGACAAATAAATTAAATAAGCTAATGCATTGACAATTTTTTTTTTCAGATTCAACCAAAATAATGGAAAACAGAAAATAAAAATTCAAGCAAAAAACGTTCTAATTGTAACGGTTTTTGGAAAGTTTAGTTTAATTTCCGTTCTAATTCAAACCAAGTTCAGTTTAAATATACTTTTAGTTCAAATATAGTTCTGCTCTATTCTGCGGGGCTAAAATTACACTCTGCTAGAATTTGGAAGTTTTTCTTTGTTACAAGTGTGACACCTGGCTTTTCGCCTAATTCAGGTACGGTGAATCCAGTAGTGCTAACCGGATTTTGTAGGTTATTTTGAAAATAGAGGAGGTTGCACAACATGAGGAGCCGCAGAACAAAACGTACTTTTTCACACATTTAAAATTTTTGGGAAATTGAGGATTATTTATTTCGACCCCTAAAAAAACTGCATGAACCTGGAAATGAAAACAAGTTTTTTGCTTACCAAAAGATGAATCAAACTGCCGTAAGTCAACACATTAAATGTCAAGGATGTTTAATATCAAACCAATTTTATATCGAAAAAGTACGTTTTGTTAAAAGAAAAATGAAAAAGTACGTTTTGTTAAAAAATATAGAAAAAGGAACGTTTTGGTGTGCGTTTTTTTAGACGATAATATTTTGACTGAATGTTTTTAAACCTGAACCATTAAAGTAAAAAATAAATAAAAAATAAGTAAAATGAAAACTTTATTATTTTATTTCAAATTAAATAGAAAACTAAACAATTCTTTTTTATAATTCAATACTTTTTTACTTTTTTTTAGCATTTTTAAATTTTTGCTTTTTACGTATTCCCATGTTTAAATTTTCTACAGATTCTTGTAATTCTTTCATGTTTTAATTATACTTTTGAATTAATTATTTTTTTCATAACACTCATTCACCAAACAAAAGTTAAATTATTGCAATTGTTGGTGGATATTCTTGAAAACGCGTCGAAGAAATACAAATTTACATTACAACAAAAGCAAATTTTATTTAACAGTTAATTTTAAATAAAATGAAATGATATAAATAAACGTCAAACAAATTAAGAATATTAAGAAGAATATACACGAAGAAATTGCAAAAGCAATGAAAAAAGCACGTTTTGAAAATTTTTTTAGAACCCAATTTCTTGGTAAAAAAAAAAAAAAATATGCTAACTAGATTTTTTCTTAAAGATTTCAACCCAAATATTATAAAAATATCAAAAAACCAATTTGTCAAAAAATGCGAAAAAGTACGTTTTGTTCTGCGGCTCCTCACATATATTCGCATAACTCAAAAACTGCTTATTTAATTGAGATGAAAAATAAAGTGGGCTTGTATTAAAGTGTATTAAATGTTTAATTGACAATATTTCAATTAAACATTTACTATACTTCATTAAATATTTAATTAACCTGATTAAATATTTAATTAAACTGATTTAATTTTTGATTAATTCTTTTACTGGCGCAAAAAATTGTTTCTGTGTACACTTGACCCATCTAGGAGCATCCTACGTGCTGCAGAGGCAACATTTATTAAACCGCCAAATTTGTATGCTTGCAATTCTTATAGAAGGGTTAATTGTATGACCAACTGCACTTTATTTTTCATCTCCATAATTTAATTCTTTCATACCTACCGCTATCAACATTCCTTAAGGGGGCTCCCATACAAAATTTTCAATACAGACTATAAATATATTGAAGAAAAGGTCCTATAACTGCCGAGAAGTCGGCCCTAGGGCGATAAAATGTGTGACCGACCTCAATTAGTTTTCAAAACATACTTGCCCTTTATCTCTAGCTCTTAGGGGGACTCCCATACAAATATGGCATTTTATGAAATTAATCAAAAATAAAATAATTTATTCAACATTTTTTTATTTTTTCGAACTTATTCTATCAGCTAAATTTCAGTTATGAAAGGAAATAATTCCCAGTTTCTCTAAAATAATTTAATTAAAATTTTTTGCTTTTGTGCATCAAATCCAAAGTTGTTAACAGATTTTAATCATTTATGGATTGTTTTGTTTGAAACGAACTTTGTTTACTATACTTGGAGTTAAAATTTAAATTAAATTGGGTTAAGATAATAGTTTGGATTCAAGTCCTTGAACACACTCTATTGGAGTTTCTAGTTTGGATTTCAGTAAAGATTTTTGTTAAGGGTTACGTTCAGTATCGAATTCTATAAAAGTTCAAGTCTAGTATGACAAAAATCCCATCTCAATATCTCTAAAGATTTCGAAATCTAAAAATTTCTATTTAAATAAAATACACTTATGTATCTCAGATTATCTCAAAGAACAATAAATACCTAAAACAATTCCAAAAAGTCATTTAACTATTTAATTGTTAATTATTATTTTCCTACAATTAAAATACTTATAACAAATATGTATAATTTTTAGCAAATCTGTATAGCAACCAGAAACAATTTCATTCCAATTTACTTTTAATTGTTTTGCGTGTATGCAAATCAATTTAAATTTCCATCAGCAATTTAGCAAATAAAACGAATAATTAAGAAAATAAAAAATTTGTAGAAGAAACAAATTCCCCAGTGATCTGATATTAATTTGTTAATTACAAGTATGACAAATTTTTTATCACACCACAGCTAAATACAATTTAATTAAATAAGTTGAGCGTAAATAAATTTGAGTCATGATGTAGAAAGTCACTTAAAAAAAAAAACTGCTTTATACTAGATAAAAGATAGAAAACTATCTATTTAATTATTTTAAATTGTTGTATTGTGACGCGAATTGTTATAGATAATTAACTTGACTGTGATAGTTGTTATTATTAGCTTATTATTATTTTTTTTAAGAAAATAATAATTAAAAAAATTAAAGATTAGATAGTTCCTCAGATTATTAAAAAAATTATGGAAGGGGTTTTACAATATTTGGGATTTTAGAATAGATCTGAGTTAATTTGGAATACAAAAAAGGGGAAAAGAAAGAGAAAGGCACTGTTGCCAACTTTTTTTTGTAAATAATATCGCTTAAACAGTATAAAAACTAGAAAATAGATACATTTTTTTAATATTAAAAAATTTAGCAATAAATCGCTGAAAAAATATTTTCGCAAATTAATTCAATAATTTATGTTAAATTTTATAAAATGGTGAATGAAAATAATTTTGTTATGCAACATATAGTCGGTCAAGTCCGACCATATAATACCCTACACCGCAGAGAGATTTTCGAGAGTGTAACCCATTTGGAGTAGTGGTTTTAGTTAAGTTAAAGTTCAGTTTAAGTTCAGTTCTAGTTCAGTTCTAGTTCAGTTCTAGTTCAGTTCTAGTTCAGTTCTAGTTCAGTTCTAGTTCTGTTCTAGTTCAGTTCTAGTTCAGTTCTAGTTCAGTTCTAGTTCAGTTCTAGTTCAGTTCTAGTTCTGTTCTAGTTCAGTTCTAGTTCTGTTCTAGTTCAGTTCCAGTTCAGTTCTAGTTCAGTTCTAGTTCAGTTCTAGTTCAGTTCTAGTTCAGTTCTAGTTCAGTTCTAGTTCAGTTCTAGTTCAGTTCTAGTTCAGTTCTAGTTCTGTTCTAGTTCTAGTTTAGTTCCAGTTCAGTTCTAGTTCAGTTCTAGTTCAGTTCTAGCTCAGTTCTAGTTCAGTTCTAGTTTAGTTCTAGTTCAGTTTTAGTTCAGTTCTATTTGAGTTCTAGTTCAGATCTAGTTCAGTTCTAGGTTAGTTCTAGTGCAGTTCTAGTTCAGTTTAACTTCATTCTAATTCAGTTCTATTTCAGTTATAGTTCAGTTCTTCTTAAGTTTTGGTTCAGTTCGATTAATTTGTCATTTTTTGGGTTAATGTTTTAGTCTACTTGAAAGCTAAAATACTGCTGTAAATATTTCGTATAGTTTACAAGTTTGTGTGCAAAAAAAATCCAAAGAGTTTTGCTCTAAAGAACTTTAAGTGCTGTTCACTGTCCTGGGAATTGTTCTCTTTTAAGAAAGGTTTAAAGCAGCGTTGCCAGAATGAAGATTTTATCATATTTTTCAAGATTTTTAGAAATAAAGATTTTTAACTTTAATTTTTAAACAGTCAATTTTTAAAAGAACAGTGTATTTATCAAATATGAAAAACTGGGAATTTAGCACGTCATACGGAAATCGTAGTAATATATTTTGTATTCCCGAAAATAACTTTGATAATATACATACTTGCATGTGCCCGTGCAAAAAACTGAATTGGCAAATTATTTTTTTTTGTTGTTTTCTTACGAAGACAGTAGAATGAAGCAGTTTGTTTTTTAATTTTGTTTTTTCTTTTTACCCACTTACAACTACAATTCGAGTCGGAAAGAACCCAGCCAATTATAGGGGAATGTAAGAAAAGATAAACTCACTGTTTATTGTTGGTGTTTTATTTTGGCTATGATATTGTTACAAGTAAGACTATTAGTGTTTATAATTCTTATTCGCTTTAGGGTTTTATTTGTATAATATTTTTGGCATTTCTAAAATCTTTGGAAAAGGTTTCCTGATGAGCTGGCCTAAGCAACCAGTGAAATGCGCATAGAAGCTAGCTTTCCCTCAACAATAAATTTCAGTGTATTTATCAAATATGAAAAACTGGGAATTTAGCACGTCATACGGAAATCGTATTAATAAAAAAAAACGTTTGACTTTTTAAATATATACCAATAAAAAGGAAAATGTATCTACTTATTCAATAATTTAAATAAGTTCTTGCTTGCTTGCTTAAATTGTTGCAACGAGGGAAGCAGAGCAGTATTTTTCTCAAATACCAATTTGCACGTGTCTCATTCTTTTGCTGGTTTCTTTTTCTAATGGAAACAAGAGTTATTGCCGAACAAATGTCAAGTAGTACGTCAATTCATTTTCGTTTCATTTGAGTTAAATCGTAATCTATATTAATATTTACATTTATATGTATGTACGTAAGTACCTTTTACTCTGAGATGAGTTTCAGCTGTAGTTTTATGACATTTAATTTCATTGGTTGTGTATTTGTGTGCAAGTTTTTTGTTGCTATTCTTTTGATAGCAGTTGTCAGAGTAACGTGAAAACACATTTTTATGTAGATAAGGGTCAACCCGATATATTTTTGCAATTATTTTTTTTTTTGTTTTAATAACAGCTTTTTTGGTTTATTGTTTTTTGTTTCTACTGTGCACCACTAAAATAGTGTCCTTCTTATTTTAAACAATTGTTTTTTGTTACAAGGAAGTCCAATCACACTGACTTGGCTTACTATTGTAGCACAGTTGAACATGTTTGAGTATGTGTTGTTTATTAGACTAGCTGTGTTCGAATTACTTATAAGGAACATGTTGTTGTTTCTTTTCAAATCTACAATTTTTTAAGGATCAGAATTAAATTGTCCATTAAGAAGGATTTGTCTTATAATGCTCTAACAGTGCATACTTAACTTTATAAATTTGTATCTCTTAAAGTTTTTTAATTTCCTTTATGTATTTGTATAAATATTTTTAATCCTCATTAAGTACACAGAGAAAACAGATTCGTGATCACAACCGAATTTGGCGCCAATCGAATTTCGTCGGTTGCATGTACTATCACACAATTCGGTTACAATTACTGAAAATTTCGTTGCTTAGCATAATATTTTTGATAGCAACATTTGAATTTTAGTACACAATCAGTTATAACAACAGAAATTGTTAGTTGTAAGTATGATTATTAGAAATCAAAAATATGCTTACACCCCAATATATGATAGATGCAACTGAATAAACACATAATTGGTGTTTATAACAAAAGATTTGATTGTCTTTATCAATATATTTTTTTTATCGGTTGCATAAACCATTTTCCCGATTTATTAGATATAAAATCAAAATAATTCCAATAAACTCAATTTTTTGTTATTATATTTATTTATTAATATTTTTATTTATAGTTTATAACTTATTTAATTTTAAACAAACACATACATGCAGCTTTCCACATCATCCAACGGATTTCCAAAGGTGTACAGCTTATCCGTTAATGTACCAACAAAAACAATCTTTGGCTTCAATTCAATGCAATTTCTTTCATTAATGTCGTCTTGTTCTAGTGTCTGAAGTAAAACAGAATAATTAACATGTGGTTTTTACAATACGAACAGTGATTGAAGCTGTAAATTAATATGAAAATGACTTAATCTTGGAATGAACCTTTTGCGGCTCTCCTTATGAGTCATATAACAATTACTGAGCTACGTAAATAAGAGCGTTTTTAAAACATGAAAATTCACTAGTTAATACAATTTTATTTAAACAAGCCGACGTAAGGATCTGTCAAACAAGATTTTCCAACAGGATTCTTGTTGAATTCCTGATCTAAAGGTTTGTTTCGTATAAATTGAATGAAAAAGAAGCTTGATGCTCATTGTTGTCATCTTTTTTTGAAGTCTTCCCACCAAATCGTACTTCAAAACCGCTAGAAACCACTAAATTTTTTATTTAGCTTAAAATGTTTTAAAAATATCGCTGAAATCTAAATAATATGACAAGTCTAGGTGTAGGGTCCTTTTTCAAGGTTTATTATGTCTCAATTAAAATTATATTGTAAGGTTTTAAATTTCACTGACTCTTTTAGTCCCGCAAACGTTCAAAATGTTGATATTCATATAAAATGCATTAGAGTTAAGTGCACTTAATATACTACCAGTTCAACGATTTCGAACGTTATCGTTCGCATAGAAAATGTATATAAAAACACTCAGTTTTAAAAATATTTTCCATAAAATTCTATGCGAACGTCTACGTTCGAAATCGTAGAACAAGCAGATAGTTTTGTTAAATTTTAGACCGTAGACCAAGATTAAAAAAAATCGTAAAAGAAAAGAAGGAAGTAAATGCAAGACAATCGATTTGAAATTTTACACTATTTTATATTTGATATATACTTACATTTACTTTCTGGGGTAAATTAATTTAAAAAGGTTGAATAAACATATGTATATATGGATAACATGGACACTACTGCTTTATAATGTTTATAATTTTTAGAAGTTTTTGCTGGCCATTATTTCAAACATTCATGCTTGAAAATTGTTTACAATCCTAACAAACGAATAGATAATTTTTGTTTCGCTCCGAAGACTTCGCTTAGATTTATACAAGTTATTTTTCACTTTTTTAGGAAAACTAGAAATAAGGTTTGTAACTAAAATAAATATATATAAGAATAATGGCATATCTAGTTTAAGGTTGCTTATACTAAACACCAAACTTATATAAACCCAGGCAAAGTCGTACAATTACGCTTTCTTGTTGTTTTTTAAAGCATTACAAACAGCATTTCTTGAATTCTCGAATTGGAGTACATTGTTTGGCATTAGGTTTGACAACTGTGTGGAAGTTTTATCCAAGGGATATTAAAAAATACTTTTAATTTTTGGTTCCTTAAGTTCTTTAATATAAACATTGATTTGTTGTAGACAACAACCTTTTAACTTTAGCTTTGACTATAGATTATATTTTGATCGTTAAAAGTTGATAACACTGGTCCGCCGTAAAAAGTGTTTTAAACAAATTCAAGTCCGTTCTCAGTTTTTTTTTCTATAACGTCTAGTTTTTTTTTTTTGGTTGGACAAATATTTCGCTGGAAATAAGACGGTTATGTTAATCTATTTCAATTTAACTTTCTAATAAGAAAATTTATAAAATCTGCTTAAAACGTTGTATAATTTTTTATTGCGGAAACAAATTTAATTTCCACAATTTTTTCTTATTACTTAATTAATTTAATTGATAACAAATATTTTAAATCTTTTATTTTGAGAAAAAACTGGAATTTTCAAATGCCTAGAACAAAAATTTTATTTTCTAATGATATTAAAAAACCGCTAGATTTCCCGCTTACCGCCAAAACGTAAATTTTACCCCGATGGACACGTAAAAACCGCTAGAATCGCGGTAAACCCGTCAAATTGGCAAAAGTGTTGATGCTCTTGCTTAGGTGGCTCAGTTATATGTGTAAGCATTCTACAAGGGAATTCCTACAAGAGAAAATCTTAACAGAAATCTCAAACGAATTCGTCTACTATCAATACACTGTGCAACAAAAAAAAAACAGCCTCAATATTTGCAAAGCGAAATGAAACTAGAATATTGGTAGAGCAAATCTGCCAAAGGGTTTTGAAAAGTTAGCTTGGGTTCCCGAAATATCGGCCCCAAAAGTTGTTGAATTTTTTGAAAATGTGTTTGGTATAAGTCAAAAAAAATATACTAAATGTACTTCTACTAATTTTAACACTAATTTTAAGGGGTAATTTTGTCCTTTTTTTAACTTCCCAACAAAATTATACTTAAACGGCACTTTAGAGGGTTTAAAAGATCCACGAATATTTTCTGCAACAAATTTTCCTAGTGGTCTTTTAATACCAAAAGTTCATGCAATTTATGTAAAACGGGTTTTCAAGAAATTCAAAAATTTTAAGGCCAGGAATTGCGAAAATCCGTTTTACATACATTGATTTTTTTTTGCACTGTCATATAAGCGTCTTTCGCTATGTTGTAGAAGTATCTCGCAGAGGAATCAGCTTGTTTAACAGTTTCTCCTGTGCGAGGAATCTTTAACGATTAAAAATTGCTGCGCTCGCCGACGATTAATGCTCTTCATGAGATTCACAGTAGATTCTTTCGATTGTATTTATAAGAAATATAATACAAACATACATATGTATGTACGTGCATACCATAATTATAAAAATACGTAAATTACTTACCCCTATTTATTAAGTTTTTGCACTTTTTTGGGTTTTTGAACGCAAACTTATTTATTTTAATATAAATTTAAAATTATTTTATTATATTTAATGTTTTGACAGAAAATTTAGTAAACAATTGGGACACATAGCTTTTTTTTGGTTGTGAATACCAAATAATTATATTTTCATTTGTTGTACTCGAATTGAAACTATACTAGCAATCGATAATTAGCTGCAATATATGAATTAACATTTATATTACAAAATTTATTGACGAAAGCAAATTATTAATTGCAAAGACCAATATTCAGTATTGCCCTGTATTAAATTCGGTTGTGATTCTTACCATTTGTACTAATTTTTAGAACTAAATTAAATTAGTTATCATAACTAATAAAAGAATTGAAGGAATTATATTTCAGTAAGAATAACGTTTTAATAATCAAGAGAATTAAAAATCAGTTAGAACTATACATTTTTAATAGTTGCAATAATAAATTATATTTCTTGATCAATATTTTATTACTGCAACCGTTTTCCAACCAATTTGTTTTCTGTGTGTAGTTCTCTGGAAAACTGACACAGTTACCAAACTGGTTATTCAAAGTGTTATAATATAAATTGGTAATGTTGTATATTTTAATTATTATTAAAGGAAATAAAACAAAGTTCAAACTAAAAGGTTATTAGAATTAATAAGAACTTATGCAAAAACATTTTTCAAAATGTTTATACCCTCCACCGAAGGTAAAATGGTATACGTGACTGTCATTACGTTTGTAATTTCTACAATATTGTGTTAGATCCTATAAAGTGTATCTCTTCTGGGTTCTTATGGATAGCGAAGTTGATTTATCGATGTCCGTCTGCCCTCGTGTATGTTGAAATGGGTTTTTCGGAGACCCCAGAACTAATAGGGACTAGGTTGTTATCTATTTATGTGGTATTAGCTCCGTTAAAGTTTACTTTTTAAATTAAGCCAGGTTAGTCTATAAATAACTGAGATTTTAGCAAAAAAAAAAATACTAATTTACCCATAAATGCCTTGTTGTTTTATTGTATATCTGGTGAACGGAAAGAGCCAAAGTTGCCAAAGAAGGTATAAGTATCTTAATCATCAATACACAACATCTCTTACAAATGGGCGGGATAGGATATATGGGCGTGACAGTTACCATGCACCTCCTGGCAAATTGCAGACGGGAAGGGATAAGTGGGCGTGGCATAAAATAGATTTGTTTATATCTAAAGCACAGTATTTGTGTAACTTTTTAAGCGTATCATTGTAAAGGGTATACACGATTCGGCATAGCTGAATATAGCACGTCTGCTTTTTTTTTAAATATTAAAGTTCTTGTTATCATAAATACAGAGTATTTCAGTTTGTGCTTTGTTGTGATACAGACGTGTATTATTAAACCCGCATACTATTTGAATTAATTAAATTTGATTATTTTTTTTTATTTAAAATAAACATTCCGCGAATGAACGCAAAATACATAAATAATTTTTAAATAAATTATTTAGCATAAAAGTGATCAATTAATAAAAACGAAAAATTAATAAGATAAATAAAAAATATAAGTGAATATATGTACATACATACTTATGTATGTATGTAGGTATACATAATCTTGCAAAAACATTTTAATTTTGTAAAGAACAAAATAAAAAAAAAATAACAAAAATATTGAAAGCACAAAGTTACGGTGAAAAACAAAAACAATATTTTGTATGAACAAAAACAATGAGACAACAATAAAACTCAACGAGAGAAATTGCTATGTAACAGTTCATGCAAATGAAAATAATGAAATAAATAAAACAAAACAAAACAATATCAACTACCTAACGGCTAAGCCAATTATTCGTACACGTTCCCTCTCACCCTCGGTATTTACACAAACGGTGGATAGCGACTCATTAAAAAAACTAAAACTAGACCTGGTGACAAGTGTTGCCAGGCCAGAAAGTATTGCCGCGACGTCAAAAACAAATTTAGTGGGAAATGATACCATGCACTTAAACACAAATGCAATGGAAAACCCCCCTGTAAAAAGTTGTCAAAAGCCTCAAGTCCAAGTTGGTATGGACAGGTATATAACAGTCCTTAAACGAGGTCGCAGCCCTACATCTTCAGCTGTTGCTTCGGCCTCAAAAGTGCCATTTTTTAATAAAATAAATTCCCAAAATCGCTTTGCAATTCTGGAGGATGAATCCTCTGAAGCACCAAACGTAATAAAATCGTCCAAGCCTCCCCCGATATATCTTAGGGAGCATAACTCAAATGATCTAATAAAGAGTTTAATTTCGTTGATTGGTGAAAACTCTTTTTATGTAGCCGCAATAAAGCGAGGTAGTATTAATGAAACGAAAATTCAAGTAAATAATGAAAATGATTTTCGCAAAATAGTGAACAAATTTGAGGCACTTAAAAAAAGTTTTTATACATACCAACTCAAGAGCAGTAAAGGTCTGCAGGTGGTGATTAAAGGAATTGATTCATGCGTAGACCCAGAGGAAATTAAAACATTCTTGGAAGAAAAAGGTTTCAAGATAAAACATGTGGTAAATATTAGAAATAGGGAAAAAAATCCTCAACCACTTTTTCGTGTAGAATTAGAGCCCGGCGACATTAAGTTAAAAAAAAACGAAACGCATCCCATTTATAGTTTAAAATATATTCTATACAGAAAAATCGCAATTGAGGAGCCGCACAAAAAAAATGGACCTGTTCAGTGCTTAAACTGCCAAGAATTTGGCCATACCAAGGCATACTGCTACTTACCCCCTGTTTGCGTGGTATGTGGAGAACTACACGGTACAGTTTCTTGCGATAAGTCTAAAACCGACCCCAACGTAAAAAAGTGTAGCAACTGTGGCGGCAATCACACTGCCAATTATAGAGGATGCCCTGTATATAATATCGTTAAGCAAACGGTTGGACCGAAAACAAATACCCCTCAAATGCAGGTTGCAAACCAAGTAAACACAAATGCAATTCAAGCCCCCCAGCCTGGTAATAACAGGACCTCTTACGCTAACGTCCTAAAATCAAACCATGTGCAAATGCAAGGGGCCTCGCCAAGTAATGACGAAACTCCAGTTTCTAATTTAAGTCGCTTAGAAAAAACCATGGAAACATTGGTGCAAACAGTAAATAATTTTACAAACACAATGGGTAATATGATGCAGGAGATTCTTAGAATGCAATCGATGTTATTGCAAGCTGTACTTAATAAACCATGAACTGTTTAAAAATTTGTTTTTGGAATGCAAACGGCATCCGCCAAAATAAAAATGAATTAGAATATTTTCTTAAAAGTAAACAAATTGATGTCATGATGGTTTCTGAAACTCATTTGACCTCAAGAAATACGTTTAAAATTAATGGTTATATACTATATGATACCAAGGACCCTCGAGATAGAGCTTGTGGAGGTTCTGCCATTTTGATAAAAACAAGAGTCAAACACTACCTAATGTGTGATCATCGTGAAGATTACCTCCAAGCAACAAACATTTGCGTTGAAGAATTAAATAGAAACGTAGTAATCTCATCGTTATACTCCCCACCTAGATATTCAATATCAGAAGGCCAATATAATAATTATTTTAAATCATTAGGACCTTGTTTCCTGGCCGCTGGCGATTATAACGCTAAACATACCTTCTGGGGGTCCCGACTTATAACACCAAAGGGTCGTGTACTATTTAATACTATTTCTAAAATGGATTTGAATGTGATAGCGAGTGGACAACCAACATATTGGCCTACTGATCAGCAAAAAATACCAGATGTCATCGATTTTGGCGTTGTTAAAAACATTCCCTTAGAAACGATTTATGTTGAAGCTTCCTTAGAATTATCTTCTGACCACACACCAACAATTGTTACTTTAATGAACCCCAATAGAATTGTATCTCCAACTGGTTACTTAGCGACGCCAGCTACACAAATCAATTGGCTAAAATATAAAAAATATCTCAGCACCCATTGCACAGAAAATATTCTGCTAAGTACACCGGAATATGTAGATCGCGCTATTCTTAATTTTGACAGTTTTCTGAAGCTAGCTGTGCAACATTCCAGTATTACCCCAAAAAAAACTAAAAATATTAAAATTTATTCCACAGATGTTGAGCGTCTCCTTTCTGAAAAAAGAAGAGTTCGAAGAGAGTGGCAATTGCACAGATCCCCTCAACTAAAGAGTTTATTAAAAGATTGTACAAAAAGGCTAAGAAAGTTACTACAGACTCAAAAAACAGCTTCTCTGCAAAAATATCTTAAGGAACTTGATGCAACTCCGCAATCAGACTACTCATTATGGCGTGCAGCTAAAAATCTAAAAAGGCCAGTCGCCTCTAAGCCACCATTAAGAAACTTGAACGGAAGTTGGGCAAGAAATGATAGCGAAAAGGGAAATCTGTTTGTTAATCACTTAAAAAACGTATTTACCCCAAATATATCTCACGATACTGCGGTCGAGTTACCACCTGTTCCTGCTAGAGCGGCTGTTCCCCTAAGATTTGAGATAAGAGAAATCGAAAAGGCTGTTTGTGAATTAAACCCCAAAAAAGCCCCTGGTTTTGATAAGATCAGCAACAAAATGCTTTTGGAGTTACCCAGCACAGCAAAGAAAATTATTCTTCTAATTTTCAATGCTATCTTACGTCTTCAATACTATCCTCAAAAATGGAAGGTTTCCTTAGTCACCATGATACCTAAACCAGGAAAGGATCACACAAAAGTTGAGTCATATAGGCCTATAAGCTTACTTTCTAATATATCAAAGCTGTTTGAGAGGCTGTTAGTGTCAAAATTAACTCCAATTTTAAGTGAAAATAGATGTATACCTAACCACCAATTCGGCTTTAGAAGAGAACACAGCACAATTGAACAAACCCATCGTATAGTAAACGCCATAAGAAAAGCCTTTGAAGAAAGAAAATATTGTTCCGCTCTCTTCATCGATGTTTCTCAAGCTTTTGATAAAGTCTGGCATGAAGGCTTATTACATAAATTGAAGCAAAATTTTCCAGCAAACACACACAAGCTGCTAGAAAGCTACTTAGTCGGTCGTCAATTTATTATTAAAGAAGGAAAATTCTTTAGTTCACCTCAGCCAATTGGCGCTGGAGTCCCACAGGGCAGCATTCTGGGGCCTCTATTATACTTAATTTATACTTCGGACATGCCAACGAGCAACTACACACAAACTTCAACATTTGCAGACGATACAGCTTTTCTAAGCGTCCACGAAAACAGTTATGAAGCATCTCGTTATTTACAGGATCATATATTTCAACTAGAAATATGGCTAAAACAGTGGAGGATAATGGTAAATGAGCAAAAATGCGTACATATAACATTCACCTTGCGGCGGGAATCATGTCCCCCTATTAAAATTAATAATCAAATAATACCTCAAAATTCGCATGTAAAATATCTCGGTATACATTTAGATCGCCGTCTGACGTGGAAAAGCCATATAGAGGCAAAATTAACTCAAATGAAACTAAAAGCCATACAAATTCATTGGCTTATTGGAAGAAACTCTGTTCTTAGTCTCGACTGCAAACTCCTACTTTACAACTCTATCTTAAAGCCTATCTGGTGCTATGGTATTCAGTTATGGGGCACTGCCTCGGCTTCTAATATCGATAAAATTCAAAGGCGCCAAAATAAACTTCTTCGAATAATCACAGCTGCCCCTTGGTATGTTAAAAATTCAAATATCCACAAGGATCTCAATGTTCCATTAGTTAAAACTGTGATAACGAAATATGCAGTAAAATACTTAAAAAGGCTCGAATTGCATCCGAACCCACTAGCTCGAAATATTTTAAATGATAGCGGCCACACTCGCTTAAGAAGAAGAGACACTGCAGCACTTGTCCAATTAGATGAGCGATAAACACCTACATATATAAGTGAACAGAACCCGTGATGAAAAAATTTTTTTGTCTGGCACTGGCAGGACATAAAATAAAGTATTAGGTTAAGATTTGATTAATTATTGTGAGTTCATATTTACTATATGAAGATTCAATAAATAAATAATGAAAAGAAAAAAAAAAAAAAAAAATAAATACAGAGTCAGATCTTTAAGCATAAAGAAATTTAGATTTTTGTTTTTATTTTCCTTAATTCATTTAAAATTCTTGGAAAATTTTTAAAAAAATTACTGCTTAGAAGACATTATATGGAATATAAAAAAATAAGTAAAATTCTAAAGGAACTTCATAAACTATACACAAATATATTTAAATATTCAAAATCTTTGTTAACTTTAAGCATGATTTGAACAACTTATTGATTTTTTTGTTAAGTTGTTGTTAAAACAGGTTTTTGTGGTCGAAAGTTGTTCCGTTTACGTTGGCTTGACAATCCGCTGTTGCCGTTGTTGACTTGACTTAGAGCGAAGATTCTACTATCGGGAGAACGTTCTTGTTCAGTTAAAGTTTAGTTCTAGTTTAGTGTTATTTCAATTCAGTTCTATCTTAGTTTCAGGTCTAGTTAGTGTAAGTTGCGTTCTAGTTTAAGTTTAGTTCTAGTTTAAGGTTAGTAGAGTTCTATTTTAATTTTAGTTCTTGTTGTTGGAATCGCTTGAAGTATTTAAAGTAAGTTTCGACAATCAATGCTTTTCCTGCATCCACTTGGCTATAATTTTCCACTTATTTCATTTGATTAAATTTCTGCCTAAATTTTATATTAATGTCTTTTTGGTTTCCAAGAAGGCACTTTTGATGTTTTAATGACAATATTTATATTATGGCCCTTTTGAAGTGCTTTCTTTTATATTGAGTTTGCAGCCTAAATCAATATTCATGGTCTTATTATATAAGTGTACAGTTTGTTGTTTTCTTAAAATGCTAAAGACGAAACACGTGCACGCCAGTTCTAGCAAATTAATGGCTTAAAATAAAAGGCAGTAAAAATTATACCTTTAAGACTGTTTAAGGTTAATAACAACATGTTAAGAGAAATTTATTGGAAAAGTAATTGTGTTCTCAAAGTGTACTTTTTTGCTTAAATATTTTCTATTTGTTGTTGAATAAATAGGTATTTTTGGATAAAGTTGTACTGTTTCCATTCAAAATCGATAACCCAGCTAATTGTAATAAGCCAAAGACTCTGGTTTGGCATACTACGGGCTTATGATCTACGTACCTATTGGTCAGTGAATAAGGATATAATATAATTGTTAGTGTATTAAGGTTCTTCACTGTTTGAGAGTCACTTCTTGTTAGAGACTACTGTTAGTATGAGGTACATTTTTATAAGATCCTTTATTTTGCCATGACAAAAGGTTATTCTTTTGGGGAAATGCTGCCTTTTTTAAAACGTACTTTTAGTTAAAAGGTTCTTTTTGATAAAAGGTACTTTTTGTTAAAAGGAACTTTTTGTTAAAAGGTACTTTTTGTTAAAAGGTACTTTTTGTTAAAAAATACTTTTTGTTAAAAGGTAATTTTTGTTAACAGGTACTTTTTGTTAAATGGTACTTTTTGTTGAAAGGTACTTTTTATTAAAAGAAACTTTTAATTAAAAGCTACTTCTTATTTTAAGGCCCTTTTTTTAAAAGGTACTTTTTATTAAATGGTTCTATTTATTAAAAGATTATTTTTTACTAAAAGCTACTTTTATTAAAATGTATTTTTATTAGAAGGTACTTTGTATTTAAAGGTAATTTTATTAATAGTTTCTTTTTATTTATATAAAAGGACTTTTCGTTAAATTCTACTTTTAATTAGAAAGAATGAATGTCATAGTTTTTCCACATGTTAGCCCACTGTGTTAAGTCATTAAGCCGTACATGTTATTTTTTGTCACAAATTATCGTTTTTAATTTACTTGAAGTACATGTCATAAAAAGTCCTCAATGTGGACAGACAGACAGACAGACAAATTTTAAAACTCATCAAAAAACCAGCGCAACACATTTTAAGATTTCATTTTTTCCATTAATAAGATAAATATAAAATTGTTAAACTCATCACTCAAACACATACATTGAAGTAAAGAAGAATTGAAACACAAATTAAACAAACTTACGTTTTGCAGATAAATCCCCTAAAAGTTTAATAAAATTAAACAAGAGTTACATAAACCTAAAAACAAATAATTGAAAAATAAGATTTGAGCATGAAAAACTTTAATAATATAATTAAAATTCATAAATTTAGTGAGCAGAAAACAACAATTTTATTATTTATATCAAATAAAGCAACATTAAAGCAATTAAATTATACCAAAAATCCGAATAATGAACAATACAATTATTTAACAACGACAACAACAATATCATTTAGAAGATTTTACGGTAGAGCGACACTAATTGCTCAAGCTATTTTAAAGCCAGCAACATTATCGTCATCATTAGCAACTATAACAAAATTATTGTCATTAATCAACGATAATTGTCATTGTGAGAGTACATTTAATAAAATTATTTATTTTACTGGCTTCATTGTGTTATTTATTGTTTTAAGTGGCGCGTTTGTTGTTAAAGATTTTGCAATAAATTTTCAAAATTAAATTCATTAAAACGGAGGGTTTAACATTTGCATTGCTAGCGGGCCCAATGGGCCAGGCTGCAAGTATGTGTCGATTTCGTGGTTGTCGTTACAAAAAAAATAAAAACAATAAAAATCAGCAGCAGCAGCAACAACAGCAGCATGACGCCCAGCATCAACAACAATATAATTCATCTTCATCATCTTTAATATCATCAGCAATATCCCCAGTAGTACAAATTCCAGCAGTTGCTACTGCAACATTAACACCACCAGATTCTCCAGCAGGTGAGAAACTTCAGTAATAATTTTACAGTCTGCTTTTAGGAGGAAAAATGCAAATACAATGTCTTTAACGCATAGAACGTATAAGTAATATTATTTTCTCTTTATATAAAATTTATTATACGAGCGGGTGGTTTACTTAGTATTAAGAACACGTGTTGTTTTGTAAAAAGTTAATTATGTACATTTGATCAAAAAAGATTAATTTTTAGCAAAAAAATTATTTTAAACATAAAGTTATTTTAAAAAAAGTTATTTGAAAAAACCCATCAGTTTCCTGTTCCTATTGTTAACAAAATTTATATTTTAGCACAATGTACGTTATTAAATCCAAAAAATTTTTTTTTATTAAAATTACCTGTTTGCAAAAGTAAAATTTTATTATATTCAGATCAAGGGCCTAATAGCCGCATACGATATCCAGCAAAATTGATCGACATTTTTTATTTTGTATTCACAACACTCGATATCAAATGAAATATATCGTGCTTTGAGATGATAGCATTCGATATCGAGTAACCAAAGACAGTACATCTCTCGAGTTTTCATTCGATACGTCAGTGTCTATCATATGCAGGAAAATACGATACGATAGTTTACTCGATGTCGAATGCGGTGATTAATCACCTGTTTTGAAAATCACGTGATTTTAAATCCCCTGCTTTTAGAAAAAAACTACGGCCTTCTCCATGGTAGACCTTAACCAATGGGTGGCAAACGATACCTTTACCAAAGAAAACAATGATCTACCATTATAGGAAGAGTCAGCTAGGTTGAACACCTTTTGGGTTGAGAATCAAAAGAATTGAGAACATTATCTAAAGTTGCAATAAAATATCTTATAGTCCCCGCTACTTCGGTTGCTTCAGAAAGGTGCTTTTCAGTAGTACAATTTTTAAAAAATATCATCTAAAATAACGTGTGTACATACTTACGTCTCATACGTTGAATAAAGTGATAAAAACAACGAACTGTAGCCTGATAATAAACTAGTTACAGTTTTCCTGCTCAATTTCAAATATTTAATCAATAGTAATATCGATATATCGATAGTGAAATCTGAACTATCCACAAATATCGATAGTATCCCAGCACTAGTTGACACTACAACAACACCACAGAAGTAGTAAAAAAAAGATTGAAGTTTTCGTTGGTAGTGCCACTCTGAGAGTAAAATTACAAAGTGTGTCTTTTAATCTCATTTAACTTATCAAAGTTTGTTTTAGGCACTACAACAACACCACACAAGTAGTAAAAAAACGATTTACTTGTTGTGTGTAGAAACAGCAACAACAACAGAACAAGACGAAAACACATTATTTTCATGTTTAAAAAGTAAAATTGAGAACTCTTGCTTCTCATTTAGTTTATATTTTCAGTTATAAAGGTACAATACGTTTTTAAAGTAAAAACCATATCGATGATGATGATGGTGTTTTTAAATTAAAATTCTGTAAGGTGTAAAACGGGTAAGTAAATCAATCATAATAATAAAATTCTCCTTATGATTTCACTTTTGGCTTATTTCAAGTACGAATTCGGGATTGAATCAACTTTATAATACTTGAATCAAGCGCGTTTTTATATTGATTCAATCTTAGTTTTTATTTAAGTATTCGCGATAGAAAATCCCTACTTGAATCAATCTTTCTGTACTTGACCGTGCTCACCGTACTATTAAGACCGGTGGATAGAATGTGTACGGGTGGATTGAATTTTCTTTTGAGTGTACTGACCCCTATTATTATTGCTCCAACATGTTGCATCAAGATTTTTTTGTAATATTCTTATTTCATTTTATTGCTCATACTTACTTTGCGTATTAACTCATTTTTTGCACTGTTTATTTGTTTACAATCAAAAATTGGGAAAAATAACAACAAAATGGAAAAGATAATATTTATGCACACATTTTTATTATTAAAAGCATAAATAAAAATACATGCTCATTAACATTAATATTTTCCCTTTATGCTTTAATGATAAATATTTTCCTGATAAAATGTCTGTTCAGAGAAAAAAAAAAATAAAAGATAAAAATGAAAAAAAATCGTGCACATTGCAGCAGATGTTGTGCTTGAGGCTGAACATAAAATTAATATTAATCCAGACCATTTTTCATTTTAACTAATGAAGGTCATAAAATCAGGATTAAATTAAAAGAAAATTTCGGAGGAAAATGCTTTAAGTTTAACCAGAATTAAATCAATTTTGTGTTCAGTGTTCAAAAGAAGTAAAAAAACTTGGGTAGAAATAAATTGTACAGCTAGTTACACTAGTAGTGGAACACACATGAAAGGTCTTATGTCGCTAATTTGGAACTAGAATTAAAAGTCTCAGTATAATTTATGACTTTTCCTATAACATATGTTTTTTTTATATATTATTAAAGAATTAACTTATACCAATTTAATTCGGAACTAAATAAAAAAATTACTTTCATGAAGTATTTCTATGGAGCAATTCCATATGAAAACGATCAAAATTGGCAAATTTTTGGACGACCCCTCTCCGATTTTAAAATAAATAGTCTCAATCGATTGCCCAGCAAAAAATAATGTACCTACATTTTTTTTTTTTTTTATAGTGACTGGTTTAGTGGTGGTGTACACCACTGTCATGTGACAAAATTGAAGAATTCTTCATAAGGGACCTCATTGAAAGTTGCTTAAAAAACTACTAAAGCGATCGCAACGAGTGATAGCTCGTTGGAAAGGTATTGAATCAGGCTTTAATTAAAAAATAAAATTTTCCTAATTTTTCTTAGAAATTTACCTTTAAATTTCCCCATTAAAATTAAATTTTCCGATTTTCCACAGAAGCTCCTAAATTTTCCGGCTAATTTTTGCTTTAAGAATCAGCAATAAAAAAATGGGCACCGACTCCTTGTTTGGACAGGAGAAGAGCATTTAAGAGACCACCTTGTTAAAAATACATTTTAAAAATTATTTTACAGTTAAAAATACATTTATGAAGAAAAAATCTTTCTTATTTTGCTGCTTATACTTAATTACAATATTTATTAAAAATGTAATGGCACACCAAACCCGACTGAGGCTGCAGGTCATAAAATGTTTTGTAAATTTTTTAAATTACCAGGTAATAAATATTTCGCCTAAAATGACACGTGCAGAAACAAGTCATAAAACACGGATTTTCCATAAATATGGCGAAATATTTATTACCTGGTAATTTAAAAAATTATCGCTTATTTTTTTTTTACCTATTTTTTACCAAAAATCAAATATAAATACTTCACACACTCTGAGTCAAATTTCAGTTGAATACTGAACGTGAAAGTGTTAAAGTGTTTTTTTTTGTAAAGTAAAGAGTGAAGCTGTAAAGACAATTTAAAGTATAATGAATAAATTTTGCTGCAATCCGTTTAACAAGAGTGGACAGCGTTCGAAAAAGATAAAATTATTAAAATTAACTAGTGTTTCGAAGCGATACATGAATGAATTAAATATACAATACGGTGAAGAAGCAGAATTCATTTGCCCCAAGTGTAAAATCGATTTGTCTCAAATGCAGAAACAATCCGAGAGTGAAATGACAAGTGAACAAAATGTTTCATCTGATAGTGAGGCAGACGTTCCGATGGTCAATATGTCTTTGAGTCCTTTGAATGAGGCTATTACCACTTTAGGTGAAACGCCTATTAGAAAAAGAAAGTTGCGAAGTGAAACATACAGGAAAGAGAAAAAAGGCAAGGTTGTGAGTGCAATCGCGACAATATTTGATGAAGGCTCTGATAACGAATGCAGTCAAGCAGATGACGTTGATGACGGCAAACAAATGATTGAGCAGTTGAAAAGAAAATTCAATTTAGCGACCACTTTTCCGGAGAAATATCTCATTTTATCTGTGCTGCCTCAATCATGGTCTATACGCAAGATTTCTGAACAGTTTCAAACATCTTTTTACATCGCGAGAAGAAGCAAAGAATTAGTTCGACAGAAGGGCATATTGGCGACTCTCACCAAGAAATTTGGCTCAAGGACCCTCAGCGAAGCAACGGTGAAATTGATTCAAGATTTTTACTGCAATGATGGCAACAGCCGCGCCTGCCCAGGTACACGTGACTATGTTATCACACGTGACGATGGAGAAAAAGTACACAAGCAGCGCAGATTATTATTATGTAATCTATCTGAAGCATACCATCAGTTCAATGAGAAATACCCAGCAGAAAAAGTGGGATTTTCTAAGTTTGCCATCCTACGACCAAAAGAATGCGTGCTGGCATTAGGCAGGCACGGAACGCATTCAGTCTGCGTTTGCATGTTTCATCAAAACATCAAATTAATTTTCTTTCCATGCAAGAAATTGAAAGTATTTCACGGTGAAATTGAAACATATAGGGACCTCCTGTCGAAGTCGTTGTGCGCATACCCCACGGAAAATTGTCATCTGTCCAAATGCGACAATTGTCCGAAGATTGACGAGCTAGAGCAATATTTGGCGGAAAATTTTGAACAGCTGTTAATTCAGGAGGTGCATTTCAAACAGTGGATAATTAGCAGCGGCAGATGTTCCCTTGAGACCGTGGTAAAGCAGATTCCGGAATTCATCGAGGAATTCGGATTCAAGTTGAATGAACTGAAGGCGCACCATTTCATATCCGAGATGCAATCGAAATTTCTAAAGGAAAGTAAGGAGAAATTAGCCCAAAATGAATTCATTGTGATAAGCGACTTTGCCGAGAATTACACTTTTCTCGTTCAGGATTAAATTCAGGCTTATCACTGGGCAAACGACCAGTGCACGGTGCATCCTTTTTGCATTTATTTCAAAAACGAAGATAACGAACTACATACCGTAAGCCTTGTTGTTGTTGTCGCGGAGAGTTTAGCTCATAATTATGTGTCCGTTTATTTATTTCAAATGAAACTGTTTGAATTCTTAAGATCAAAATTCGATGCAATCGACAAAGTAACGTTTTTCTCAGACGGCGCGGCTTCTCAGTACAAGAATAAAAAAAATTTTTACAATCTTTGCATAATTGAAGAAGAACAAAGCTGCAAGGTCGAGTGGCACTTTTTCGCGACGTCCCACGGTAAGGGCCCATGCGATGCGTTAGGGGGAACCCTAAAACGCATGGCGACTAAGGCAAGTTTGCAAAGGTGATATACTGACCAGATCTTATATGTACAACATTTGTTTTCGTGGATTCAAAGCAAGGAAATTGCCATTAACACAGTTTTATGCACTCAAAAAGAACACGATGCCATGGAGCGACGAATTCAAAACAGATATAATAATGTCAAAACTATAACTGGAACGCAAAAGTTTCATTGCTTCATACCAAATATTTCTGATATGTCAATTAATGTAAAGCGGTACTCTTCGTCTGCCGACGTGCTAAATTTAAAGTTACTTTAATTTTATAATGATGCCAAGACAATTGAAATTTTTAATAAATATTGTAATTAAGTATAAGCAGCAAAATAAGAAAGATTTTTTCTTCATAAATGTATTTTTAACTGTAAAATAATTTTTAAAATGTATTTTTAACAAGGTGGTCTCTTAAATGCTCTTCTCCTGTCCAAACAAGGAGTCGGGGCCCATTTTTTTATTGCTGATTCTTAAAGCAAAAATTATGAGGAATCCAAAAATTAGCCGGACAATTTAGGAGCTTCTGTAGAAAAACGGAAAATTTAATTTTCATGGGAAAATTTAAAGGTAAATTTCTAAGAAAAATTAGGAAAATTTTATTTTTCAATTAAAGCCTGATTCAATACCTTTCCAACGAGCTATCACTCGTTGCGATCGCTTTAGTAGTTTTTTTTTAAAACAACTTTCAATGAGGTCTCTTATGAAGAATTCAATTTTGTCACATGACAGTGGTGTACACCACCACTAAACCAGTCACTATAAAAAAAAAAAAAAATGTAGGTACATTATTTTTTGCTGGGCAATCGATTGAGACTATTTATTTTAAAATCGGAGAGGGGTCGTCCAAGAGGTGATCGCTTTCATATGGAATTGCTCTATGAGGTGTTGCTCTTATACTGTGAGTAGCTGTATATGTGTGTTAAATACTTGGATAATTTAAAAAAAAATTATTCTAATTTTAAAGGATTTTAATAACAAAGCAAAACATTTTATTTTTATTCCTAAAATTTGTGTTATGAGTTTTCTCTCACAAATACAAAAAGAAAATATTTTTTTCCATCAACATTATTGTCAGTCTTATACACTATTTAACCATGTTAAAAGTGTAACATTCTACAATTTTACATGAAATGTAACAGAAAAATATATTTGTCGTTGCCAAAAGATTTAAATCTAAATTTGTTAAAAGAACCTTGAAAAAGTACAAAAAAAAATTTCCCCTTTCCAATCTTAAAAATTGTTTCAAATATGAATTTGATAAAATACTTCAGCGTTTATGAAATAATCCTTGAATTAAAAAAACAAAATTGCGCACTCAGCCGTACAAAAAAATTTCTACTGCGCATCTACGTTGTCATAGACTAAATATGAGTGTTTGTTGTAGAAAATGTAATACATATACAAACGCACATACACAAAGTCTATTTCTTCGTCACACACAAAAATAAAGGACCTGCACAATGCGCAATCTTGTTTCTTTGATTCATGGAAATAATCTACAAATGAAGGAAATATAAATGTATTCCACTGATGCACAATGGCCTGACATTAGGTTAAAAGTGTCAATAATTTAGAAAACAAAAACTTTTTGAACTTATTTCATTTATAAAATTCCTAACTGTAATTCAATTAACCACTTTTGCCGTTAATACAAATCGTTTAGAAGCCGAAAAATACCAGAAAACAAGTAAGAGTGCCGAATCGTTGATACCCTCCAGCGACAGTTAGAATATTTCAGGAGTGGCCTTTATATAGGACCTATGCTGAATTATTAATCGATCTCTCCGAAATGTTACAATGTATTTTCTAGTTTTATAAAACTGTGACAGGCCAAAATTTATTAAAAAAGCATTATCTGTTATGGTTTTATGCGTACTAAAGTGTTTTTCGAGAGTGAAAATTATGGACGGATCCTCACAAAATTCGACAGTGTAATTTCTATTCATATATAAATGTTACATACCAAAATTTATTTGCATTATTTATTACGGTTTAAACGTACTGCACTGTTTTCCGAGAGCAGTCTTTATGTGGGGCCTGTTGTAAATTAACGTCCGATCTTTACGAAATTTGACAGAGTGATTTCTAATCCTATAAGACTGTGATACACCAATTCGTTATCACAGAAGAAATAGTTCTAGCGGCTTAAACGTACTTAACTGTTTTCCGAGAGCAGTCTTTATATGGGGCCTGTTGTAAATTATGGACCGATTTTAACGAAATTTGACAGAGTGATTTCTAGTCCAATAAGACTGTGATATACCAATTTTTATCACAGATGCAATATTTCTTGCGGTTTAAGGTATACCAATCTATTTAGCTAAAAGAGTCTTTATATGGGGCCTAAAGTAAATTATGGACCGATTTTAACGAATTTTGACAGAGTGATTTCTAGTCCAATAAGACTGTGATATACCAATTCGTTATCACAGAAGAAATAGTTCTAGCGGTTTTAGGTGTACTAAACTGTTTTCCGAGAGCAGTCTTTATATGGGGCCTGTTGTAAATTATGGACCGATTTAAACGAAATTTGACAGAGATATTGCTAGTCCAATAAGACTGTAATATACCAAATTTTATTACAGAAGCAATATTTCTTGGGATTTGAGACGTACTAAACTGTTTCCTGAGAGCAGTCTTTATAGGGGTATATGGTAAATTATGGACCGATCTTTACGAAATTAGCTAATATGTTTTCTACTCATTTAGAACGAATTTGTGCAAGATCTAATCTCAATCCGTTTGTTAAACTATTGTTTATATTAGTTTTTGTAACAAAATTATTCTATTTTTAGGATGGTGGTTCCAATCTGCTTAGGATATTTAGAAGCAATTTGACACCAACATTGTTCTTTCCTCTTGAGTTTTTGAAAAGTAAGCGTGATTTCAACAGATGGACGAAAAGGCTTAATCGACTTAGAATTACTCAAGGAGCCAGAATATTTCTGTTGCGTTTTGACAAAACATCTTAAGTCGAATTAAAAAAGTTTAAGAAAAATTTGTTAATCATACGAATTTTTATTAAAAAAAACATTGTTGTTTACGTTTTTTTAATTTTGTATTATAAACGGTTTATTTTATTATTTGATAAAAATAATTTTTTCACCGAATTTTTTCTTAAAATTTAATTAATCTCGACTTAAGATTTTTTGTCAAAATGCCACAGATATATACTTTATGGTTTGCGAGATAAAAAAAATAAAACAGTTTCACACCGAATGACAAACTAAGTATACCCTTATTCACCACTAGTGTTGTTGGTGGGTATGAAAAACGGTGGAAATCTCTACAAAAAATTAGTTTTGGAAAACTTTAGTTATCATAAAGCTTTGGTTAAAAAATTGTTCTGGTTCACACGGGCGGAACCTGCCGGATATACAATGGGGCATCTTGTGTAGAGTAGGCTTCGGGCTACAACAAACGGTGCAAGATTTCTGTGACGGAAAGAGTTCTGCTCTATTAAATAAAAGATTTTTGGTTAATTTAGAAATTTTTATATGAAGCATAAATCTATTAAATTTTCTTTGCTTTCAAATCCTCTTACAACAAAAAAGCTTCAGTCATTTTAAAATCAATATTTACGAAAAATTTTTTAATATTAGCAAAATACTGTGAAAATCTATTTCCGATCGCCCTGTTCGCTGTGATGTATAAAGTTGGAAAAGTTCTGTATTTTTTTTGCTACCGATATTCACTGGTATTTACTTTCAATTGGGGGATGTAACCTTAAATTCGGTAACCATTAACAAAATGTTTTTTGGGTGCCTTCACAAGATATGGCCCGCAGTGGGTGTTGGTAATTTTGGGACTAATTTAATTGTTTTGCTATTCAAAGAAATTTCTTAGTTTTTTTAATTTCTACTAAAAAAAATTTTAATAAAAACAAAACGAGCTTATGCCACAAAAGGGAGTTTATTAAAATACAACTAATTTTTATCGAAATTTTTCTTAATTTTTGCCACTGTATGCTGATGTGTATGTGTAAGAAATATGTGTGTGTGTGTGCATGTTTGTATGTCAAAAGATTTTCCTCTCCAGTGAGATTAGGTAGGGTAATTTATGTATTTATGTTGTTACAAAGATATCTAGATGTCTTTTTTCTATCTTGCAAATATTGTTTGCAAATTTCCCTCAAAATATTTACCTTAAATATCAAAAATGCTTCTGTATTTGTTTCTTTTAAGTAACGAACAAATATGACTTATTTTTTGAGATTTGTTAGTCTTTCTTGCAACTTGTAATTCCTAAGTACTTGAATATTGGCAAAATGCTTTCAAGTATTTGTAAAAGGTTTCAAGATTGGAAAAATATGTTACAAATATATTTTTTCATAAAAAACATGAACATTTAAATACATTTATGAAGAATAAAAAGAGAAATAAAAAAAATTAATGTCCCATTTTCTTAATGTTGTTTTTTTTATATCTAAAATTTTAATGTTTTACATTTTTATTACATTTCATGCCATTTGAAAAGATGTTGGTTCGCTAATTCCCCCTTCTGCTTCCAGGGTATTTTATGATGTAAAATACATATTTTTTGTTATGAAATATTCTGTTGAAAACCATTTATATTTGTAAAATACTTGAAATATCCTTGCAAAACTGTAGCAGGAGACGTAATAATATCCATTAAATGTTTGTCATTTATTTGTTGTAAGAATATCTCATTTTTCTATTGCCTTTTTTGCATTCATGTAACTAGAGATGTGGTTTTTTGTTTAATGATGAACTAATTAAATATTTATATGATGTAGCAAATATCTGAAGGTGTAGTAACCACCTTAAGGTTAGACAATAAGAAGAAGAACTTTAATATTTCAAAAATGACAATGATTGATTAAAATGTTAAAGTTTGGAACACTTGCAAGGTTTAAAGTTTTTTTTTTTTGGGAAAAACTTAAATTGACATTGTTCATTAGAAGAAAATCTTATAAATAGGATTTAAATTTTTTATTTATGTATAAAATAGTTCGATTAAAATTTTTGCTATTTTACGATAGAGATGCCCACAATTTTGACTGTGGTTGTATTGCTGCATATTTGTATAAATGAAGAGCAAGTTTACCCAGCAAACCCAAAGTAAAGCGTTTGAAATATGATGCTGCATTACATTTTCTAAGGTAATACTTGAAGCCTTCAAACTAAAAAAAATATTATCAAAGTCATTTTTGGGAATACAAAGTTTTTAATCAATAAAAAAAATATTATCAAAGTCATTTTTGGGAATACAAAGTTTTTAATCAATAAGATTTTATTTGTCGTGATTAATTCCCAATTTTATGCAAAAATACTGACATTCGTTGTTGGGGGATAAGTTAGTTTCTATGCGCTTTTCACTGGTTGCTTAGGCCAGAACATCAGGAAAGATGCGCATAGAAACTATTTGTATTGGGAACTAATCATTTTATAAATAGTTTAAATCAGGGACAGTAACGATTAGGAGCCATATCATAAAAATTACAATTAAATATTTTTCAACATTATTATTTTCTAAGCAAATTACGCCAAATGAAACACTAAAGATAAATCTAAAAGTTCATAAGAGGAGGCATTAAATTTTAGCAAAAGCATTCACAAACATGAAATACCTTTCAAATTGCGTCATTATATTATTTCTTAAAAAAACAACAACTTCCGGTGTTCTTTAGAATAAATTTAGCATAAGATCCTAAACACTTCTCCAAATTATTACTTTTAGGAGTTTTCTAGGAAAAAAGAAACATTTTACATAGTGCGAGTGATGAGAAATGTCAGATATTCCAATAAATACAAGTAAAAGTACTAAACAATTTAAGATTTTTTACTAAAAAATAATTCAGACAGAACAAGGCTCTAAAATACAGTACCGTTCTATATAATAAAGAACGGATAACTTGTATGTGGCTTCCTAATGAAGGACTTATTTTACCACAATACGGTTTCCAGTGGCAAAAATATGGTTAAAGTAACCAAAATATATTAAACAAGAAACAGTGTTATATTCGGCTGTGCCGAATCTTTAATATTCTTCACTTATTCTAATACAGCGTCTTAGACCACTCACCCACTTACGCACATTTTCAAACAGAATTAAAATAAAAGCAAAACCATTTTTAAAAAACAAACAAAAGAGGTAAACGCTCCCCCACTCTATATCTACATAACTAACCCACCGGTTTTCTTAAAATTTGGCATGCAGACACTGTAACATCTGCTTAAGGGTGGTTAAAGCTCCCTCTCTTCATAACTTCTTAACTAATCAACCGGGTTTTTTTAAATTTGGTATGAAGACACTGTAACATCTGAAAAATAAAACAAGTTTTATGGCAAAGCAACGTTTTCTGGGTCAGCTGGAATAATAAAGATTTTGTAATGCCGTTATAAGTTGATTGTAAAAGTTTTTAAGAAAATGGTCTTTACTTTTTATTAAATTTTTTTATTTTTAGCACATTTTAATAAAAGCTTGTTTTATAAAAAGGTTTTCAACTTTTAATATATTTAAAACTCTCATTCGTATTCTCAGTAAGTCCTTGCATTTGGTGACGTCACTTAATTTTCAAAGTATTCTCACCAAGCCTTTTCATTTTAAAGCGATATTGTAGGAATGTATTAAAAATAATTAGTGCGTCATTTTGGGGCTTTCACCATGTTGGAATCAGAACAACAGCACCATGTATAGGCACCCAAACTGAATGTGTGCACAGCATTTTAGGTCAATCGGTTGAAAATATCTGCTTGGAAATTAAGTTTCAGGCTTTAGAGGTCCGCCATAGTGGATGGAGAGTGACTTCACTTAATTTTTCAAGTTATTCCTTGCACGCCCTTTCATTTGATACCCATGTTGTAGAAATGCATTAAAAATAACTAGTCCGCCATCTTGTGTGTTACGCCATGTTATATTTTAAATAACGTCATACAGTTAACCATGAATTGTCATCCAACATAAATGTGTATACAAAATTTCAACTTAATCAATTGAAGATATCTGCTTCAAAATTAAGTTGTACAATTTCACCCAATCAAACAGACATTTCAAGTTAAATAAAAGCTTTCAAAATTTGTTGAAAACCCTTCTCATTTGAAACTCTTTTCTCTATTTAAGCTGGTGGTTTTAAAATGTTGACTAAGCTTAAACTTAGGATTTCCCGGCGAAATATGATTTTTTTATTATTTCAGTTGAGACCAAAATTTAAGGCAAAACTAAGCTGTTGCGTCAAAATTGTATACAAACTTTGTAATGACAGTGCAAATCTGTTTTCAGATTAACTATACTTAGTTTCTCTCACATCTGAAAACCCCAGTCTAAAGCAGCAATTCATATAAGCGTTTGTTATGCGTAAAAGAGCCAAAAAAAAGTCTGCACATTAAAATAAATAAAAAAAAATGAAAAAACAACAATAGAGCATTTTATTGCGAAAATTAGATTCAACCGTGGTTATTTGCTCATATCTCAGTCATTTATTAACCGATCTGTTTTAATTTTAATAGCAAAATTTTATTTAAGCCTATGTGACATAAATATATTACAATTTAGTTCCGATAATGTTTAGTTTCTTCAACAAAAAAAACCCATTTCAACAGACTGACGGGCATAGTTAAATCCACTTTAATTTGTTTTTAAGGGTCAATCAAAAAAAGATCAATATTGTAGAAATTACAAAGTCCCAATTTACACTATGGACATTTCTGGCCGGCCAGACGAAGAAAGGGCTTTTCCAAAGACCGCAGAAATGATGGGACAAACGGAATGACAAGAGAAGTGAGTTTTGAGTGAAAAAGTGAGTTTTTATCGAAAAAGTGAGTTTTTAGTGAAAAAGTTAGTTTTTGGTGAAAAAGTGAGTTTTAAGTGAAAAAGTGAGTTTTTAGTGAAAAATTGAGTTTTAGTGAAAAATTGAGTTTTTAGTGAAAAAGTGAGTTTTTAGTGAATAAGTAAGTTTTTGGTGAAAAGGTGAGTTTTTGGTGAAAAAGTGAGTTTTAAGTGAAAAAGTGAGTTTGAAGTGAAAGAGGGAGTTTTGAGTGAAAAAGTGAGTTTTTAGTGAAAATGTGAGTTTTTAGTGAAAAAGTGAATTTTAAGTAAAAAAGTGATTATTTAGTTAAAAAGTGAGTTTTTAGTGAAAAAGTGAATTTTAAGTGAAAAAGTGAGTATTTAGTTAAAAAGTGATTTTTTTTAGTAAATAATTGAGTTTGTAGTGAAAAAAGTGATTTTTGATTGAAAAAGTCAAATTTTAGTGAAAGGTATAAAAAATAGAAACTAAGAATTATTTCCTTCCGAAGGTTACTTTATATTATATTCAACATTTTTTATTTTTCGAATTTACTGCCTGTTCAACGATTTCGAACGTCAACGTTCGTATAGAAAACTACATTTAAAACAAAAACAAATTTTCGAATATGGTTTTTGTTTTACATATAATTTTCTATGCGAACGTTAAGGTTCGAAATCGATGAACAGGCTGTTATTCTATGAGCTAAATTTCAGTTATGTATTTTATAAAGCTTTTTTGTAATAGTCGTATTCCTTCAATTTTTCAGAAATGACTTTATACACTATCAGACTATTATATTGTATTTTCTTGTTACATTTTACCTTAGCTTTCCGTTGGAAAGCAATGAGGTAGATTGTATGTACAGAAAAATTTACAATTATTAGACACCAGCAGAATGTAATGCAATTTCTGGCCCGCTACGGCCTTCGTCAGCATTCTTTGTGTCACACTGGATAGTGATACTTTACAAATTGAATGTAAATTTAGCTCATAGAATAAATTCGAAAAATAAAAAATGTTGAATATAAAAATTTACCATATTTTTTGTTTGTTCTATTAAAACTTAGATTTCTTGTCTGATCAATTTGTGGTTGATTGCAAAAAACATTTTATTGTAATCTTGAAAAAATGCAATTTTCTGGAAATCTAACATTTTTTCCTGTAAACCTATCTTAAAATAGGCATGTTTACAATTTTGTAAATTTATATGTATTTGAAATTCTCATATTTTAGAATTCAGTATTATTAATTTTATGTAACATAAAATCACCACAAACTTATTTTTATACCCTTCAACGAAGGTAAAAGGGGGTATATAAGTTTGTCATTTCGTTTGTAGTTTCTACAATATTGATTTTGGACCCTATAAAGTATATATATTATGTGTCTTTATGAAGAGCGAAGTTGATTTAACGATTTCCGTCTGTCCGTCTAGCCCTCCGTCCGTGTGTCCGTTGAAATGGGGTTTCCGCGTATAGTCCGGAATTGCTTTCTATTGAAAGTCAGCCTGATCGGTCCACACATGGTTGAGATATGTGCAAAAAACCACGACTGCCTCTAATTTTAGCCAAAAATCCCTCGTTGTTGTTGTTAATTTTATTTTATTTTTATGTATATCTGGAGAACGGCAGGAGCCAAAGTTTCCAAATTAGGTTCGTGGTAATCAAAACACAACACAACAAGTGGGCGTGGCACAAGGTTTATTTAAAGAGCAGTATTTACATAACTTTCTTTTTTTATCGCACCATGGTGAACGGTTGATAAGATTCGGCATATAAGCACTCTTACTTGTTGTTTGTATTGTTGTAGCTTTTTCATATTTTCCTGTTAAATTTCGAGATTTTCTTATTTCTTAGAAAACAAAGTTGTTAAAATTTTTTGTACTTTTACAGAATTGAATTGAAATTCCTAAAAGCCATTCAGGCATTGAATTGAAAATTAAATTCAAAAAAATGCTGGCGCTTGTAAATAAAATTTACATATGAATAACACACAAACGAGAGAATCAAGAAAGAATTGCAACAAATAAAAAAAGTATGTGTACATATATTGAAATAAAAGCAACAAAAAGTGGCAACAACTTAAACATCACTTGTAATAAAATAAAGGCGTTATTTACCAAAGCGACGATGACAAGTGATGCACAAACTTAGATAAACATTTCGTTAACATGAAAGAAGAAAATAGAACTAAATTGAAGCCATTGTTTATTTAACTGAAAGGCAAATTTCTTTATTTAAGTTAAAGATTTATTAAATGTTTTCTAGATTTTTTTAACAAAATGCTTTTTCTTTTGTCTAATTTAAGGTTTACATTTGCGCAGCATTGAGGAACCCACAGCTCAATTGTTTTCACTAAATACCCCACATAGTTTTAATAGTAATAATAGCAGTAGTGGTTATAATAATAGCAACAGTTGTGGCAGAATGCCGGCGGAGCTGGGGGGCACAGGTTATGGTTCCGAACAAAATATCTTGTTAAGTAATCGCACCGGTGTCCCCCTGGCCGTTTATCAAAATCATCAGCACCACCAACAGCAACAACAACAACAACTACAACAACAACAGCAGCAGCAGTATCAGCAACACCATCAAAGTCAAATACAACACTATACAACTAATAATCATCATAATCATTATTATCAACATCAAAATTCCAACTCTTCAACGACGTGTCTGAGCCCGCTTTCAACGCCACAACGGCAATATGATCCAGAATATGCTCGGATGGAATCGTGGATGGATGAAAATCAAGAATTTGTACAGGATTATTTTATACGGTGAGTAAACGAAAAAATATATTGAAAACTCGATTTTCAAAATGACTTTTTTGCTTGGAGAAACAATTATGATTTTTTATTTGGTTGCAGAAATATGTGGAAACATAGTTTCTGCGGCCCACATATTTAGTTTGCTGGTTCTAATAACACACAATAAAATGGTTCTACTTAATACATATAGCAAAAAAACATATTCGCATATAAATTTAGAAACTGGGTGGTCTAACCAAAAACGCACGACGTTTAGTGTAAATAAAATAAAAAGTTTTCGGAGAATTATCTTAATATTTTTTATTATCAAAGATGGAATCTATGACAATTATGTGTGAAAGAAAATAACGATCATATGCTCGCCACGGCTTCAAGGACATTCACTATCTCTCAGACATAATAAAGGTTCAAGGTCGTTAATGTGCCGATTTACCTCATCCTTTAGCTCTTGAATTGTTCTTGACTTATTGACGTACACTTTTTCTTTTAAAAATCATATGATAGTGAAGGCCAATTAACATTGCCATGACGTGAGATAACCCGACCATTAAATTTCACGCGCAAAATAGTCATTGTTTCGTAGGCGGTGTGGCAAGTAGCACCATCCTGCTGGAATCACATATTATCCAGGTCCATATCCTTAATTTCTTGCCGCAAGAAATTCGTTATCATCTCGCGATTGCGACCACCATTCACGCTAACTGCTTGGTGGAACTCATTTTCGCAAAAGTACGGTTCGATGATGCCGCTAACCCATAAACCGCCCCAAACAGTCACTCTTTATGGATGCATCGGCTTTGCAACAATCACTCGTGGATTCTCATTTGCCAAAATGCGGCAATTTTGCTTGTTAACGAATCCACTGAGGTGAAAGTGCGTCTCTTTGCTGAAGATGATTTTCATTTTAAAGTGAACGCCAATTTTCGTAAAAGGCTTCAACAATCTTCACGCGCTGCTTAATTGTGTACCTCTCCATGGTTGAATTTGTCAAACACTGAAACAAAGAAATGCAAAATTAAGTTGGGCAAAAGAGTTGAGGTGTGACTCACAATTAACATCGTGCATTATGGTTGAACCATCCTTTAGAAGCTGGTCCGTATTTAACAACTTTTGGAATATAAGTAAATAAAACTTAAGTTTGACAACTCTTTTTCGGCAAATATTTGCCAAGTGTGATCGTAACGATTTTGTGTCTGTTTTTCAATAACATTTAACCGAAATTAACTGTTTATGATGATAAATAAAAGATTTTAATTTTCATAATTGATTTTATTGTGGTTTAACTTTATTCGACTTTATTCCATATTTTTCTTTATTAACCTCATTTAAGCTCTATTGGGCTTTGTATTTAATTTAATTAAAGGATAACGCTGGCTTAACATGTAAAGGCTCTTAGTCCATATTTTTACAATTTTACAGGAGAGACAAGAAACAATCAAAATACATGTGATGGAACAATTTGAGAAAAATGGTTAAACTGTACTTTTAATTGGGACTTAGAGCTTTTTCTTGTGATAAATTGGACTTAGCGCTTTTGCTCATCACTACAAAACAACAACAAAAAATGAGATAACTGTAATTGTTTCTTTGTAAACAATGTATTTTTACTTATTGCACATTAGTGCATTAAAATCTCAATTTCTTAAAAAAGTGGACTTAGAGCCTTTACATGTTAAGCCAGCGATAATTAATTAAAGTCATTGAATAGATTTTGCTATAATTGTTGAGTATTCAATACAGCCTACGCACAAACTGACATTTAAGCGATAGGCAATCAACAATTACTATATTAAATACAACAATAAATATGTATCAGAAGCAGACAGTATTGCCAATTTATTAAAAATATGATTGACTAAAATTTTAAATTGAACAGAGTGACAATTAAACCTACTTACACAGAACAACCCCGTAAAAACGACTCGTGTTTTTTGAAGCTCTTAAGAGAAAAAGCTTATAAACGTGCGTTAGAATCAAAGGCTATTATGGCACAGTGAATGCGAGTAAACAGAATTATAAAAAAATGCTTTTTACTGATAATAAATCGAACGAACAACTTGTCAAATAGTCTACACATATACAATCAAGACGAGTATCAGCGAGGTATAAAAGTAATTAATCATTATCTTAAAAACTAAAAACGCAGATTAAAGATGACTTAATCCCTAATCTAACCCATCCTTCATAATGCACTAAAGCGAAACATGACAACTTTTTACTAAGTCATCTCTTGGAGTTTTAAAACCTTCAGAACCGAGAGCTCATCAGTTTCCGTCAATTATAAATATCTATTATAGATAGAAAGAAAAGGAAATCGCTTAAAAAAAATAAGAAAACTGGGCTTAGGTTACCATAAGAAGAACGTTCATAGCAGTCTTATAAAGATTTGAACTATTTTGCACCGTTTTTTTTAAATACGTCATGTACTGCTTCTGCACTCCAACCTGATGAGCCTGTTTCAATACTGAAACATTTAAGCACTTTCAGTTCACCCACCAAACGGCTCTGTGCTCTCAGACCATATACTAGATGCGGCCATAATATCAAGCTGATCTACTTATAACCCCTTCACACCAGATTCTAGTGGCACGATAGTTAAAATAGCTCTTAAAATTCCTTATGATTAGTCCCCTTTTAAGACAACGTAGGAACGTAATCGCAGGCAGGAAACTCTTTAAAATATTAGAGAAAGCTTTTTTTGCTTATACGTTTCAGTGTGATCTAGCTGTTGGGCACGCCTACCCTCATCATTATGCTTAATCTGTTAGCTCTGTTCCATCGAGTTGATTAAAAGCAGAAGAATCACATATTCCCTCTTTAAATGGAGGAAACACTTTAAGGAAGGTAGAATTGGTTTCAATTAAAAATTTGTGATATAAATAAAAAAATGAACTAAATTTTCACCGGTAAACAAATTTAAAGTATCAATTATACGTTTTATTAACTTGATTTAACGTTAAATTCACTTGATTAAACGTTTAATTAATTTTATTAAATACATTTTTTATTAAAACTGATATTATTTTTGATTAATACTTTAATTGGTGAACAATTTTGGAGAAGTTTTTCCGTGAAGTACTTAGGTTACATCTGAACTCAAGATGACAGAAAGGATCTGTAATAGCACTGATCCATTAACTGATTTTTTGTGGATCTAGCGGATCTGTTAACCCTAAACAGATCATTATGGTAAAACAACCATTCTTCGAAAAAAATTTGAACAAATTTCATTTATGATGAAATCGCAAATCATGCTAAACACAACGTATCACAGAGTTGCCATACTTATAAACCATATAACAGTCATATCTCAAATACCCTTTGCACACTGGAACGAACGCATGGACGATGTTGAAAACGCGTTTACACTTGAAACATCTAATATCAACTATCAATGAAAAATTTCACAATTTCGGAAAAAACTTTTCTTTTTTTAAATACTCTTTTTCTACAAAAGTGCCAACATTTTTAAAGATAAAACCAAAATGAATTTGGAACTCATTTTGTTTAATAATGTAAAAAATCATGTAACATAAGGCTTGAAAAAAGGAAAAACTTCAGAAATGGTAACGCTGCTTTTAAACCAAATGCCATTTTGTCAGTGATGCCACATAATAATTGAATTTATTGCTACTTTTCTAGTGATTACACTAAAATAATCGAAAGATGTAGAATGAAATACAATGAGATAGCAACATTTTGTAAAGATGTTAAAAAATTTTGATTTAAGCCCTTTGTATTTCTTATGGGCAAATTAATGTTAGATGTTAAATGTTGAGAGGTGTGAAAAGGCTATAAGCTGCAACACTAAACAGAATATTGGCTGGCATTTTCTAACTAAACTAACTGAACGAAATTAACTATTTTGCACGATTTTGAATAAGCTTTGTTCTGGCGTAAAGACCCAACCAGAATGTGCTTTAACAAGCTTAAGGCTACTTTCAAAAATCAACTATAAGCCTATCAAATGCATTAAAAAACAAAAACAAAATAGAAACAAAAAGTTTCCTCAAGCGCTGGTTCACATGCTTCAAGTTATATTCGTCAAGTTATTAATTTTAAGGAGAGGAAGGAGAAGAAATGGCATTCTATTTTCCCTTCACTCCTTGAAGCTCAAGAGTCGAAGGTTTAAACTAAAAGTGTGTAAACCAGCACTTAGTGCATTATGGTTTGATTTGCGTATATTCGCAAGGTTGCTAACGCCACGTTATTCACATTCTGGTTTGGCCTTTAGTCTTTACATATTAAAATAAAAATCAAAACTGAGCCATCAATATAACAGAGTTGCCTGATCTAAGTGGCAGCATTGCTTTTACTGCAAATATAATGCAGAAAATAGGTTCCAGACATACATAAATCTATAATAAAAAAAAAAGAAATACAAATAATAATATTGATAAAATATCATAATATTTGTAATTCGTATCTTTTGTCCATCACCCACTCACATTTACCCACTACAAAATAAAACAAACTGGAAAAAAATCTTTTTATTTAGTCCATTTTGTTTATGTATGTAGTTACCGCTTGTGTAATTTTTTTTCTTGCCAACTATTCATTCGTAACAGTAAAACGACCGACCAACCGGTCAGACATTTGCCATTCCATGCAACACGACGTTATTGACATTTTGCAATTAAAACACAAATAAAATAGGAAAACAACACCAAAAATAAAGAGCAAAAAACCTTATCTCGTTTCATAACTAAAAAATTAATTTAAGTTTTACCTTTTTTTTCTTGTTTAAACAATGATATTCACCACCTTCCATGGTTTTTTTTCTTCTTTTTTTCGTTTCGTTTCTCTTGTAAATTAAATAGAAAAGCCACACGTCAAGTTGTTGATGCCTGGTTAGTTTCCCATGCAACTACAGCTGGCAACGATACATCCAATACATCACCCACACATCCTAATGGACAAAATTGCTCATCACGTGGTGGTTCTGGAGCCACAACACCCGTAAGGTAAGTTAGCGATTTTAAGTGTACTGCTTTTTTTGTACGTATATTTGTATGTACATTGTACATACATATGTATAATTTGTTTTTAAGTTGAAGCGTTCTGTAGGTTGATGTGTATATTTAAATATTTAGTATGTACTTTTTTATAACCTTTTTTATATAACATATTGTCAGTTTAGGCTGGTGTTTGTTAGTTATAAACGATTTCAAGTGTACCAATCGTCTCAGTCTGATCCGTCCAATTGAATGTTACATTAAGAGATTTTTGCTTCCTAAGGTTACAGGCTGGAACTTTCGGTTGAACAATTGGCCACTGGTTTCGGTAATTATGTAAATTTAGGGATGAATCGGCGATTAGCCAAAAGCACGCTGTAACCAGCAGCGGCAGTTAATCGGCACTACATTACAAAGGTAACAGGATTACTCGAGATTTGCTAGGAATAAAAGAGACCATCAAAGACTATTCGCATTACAGTTACCGCATACATCAATAGAATGTTTCACTTTCCGTAATTAACTTCTGACCCAACCCGAAAGAACTCAGCTGTTCATCCCATAACCAGCTAATACCGTGTTCATGTATGCAACTTATTTGAGTTTTACGCAATAAATGACTTTATTGAGCTCAATTATCCATATAAAATTGCAATTTAGTTATTGCTCAATTAATACGAAATTGTTATAAATACTGCGTAAAATTAAAATGCGACCCTGTCACAAGTGTGTTTAGTGAGCAAAACTCAACTTACTGAACAAAGTGTTTTGACATTTGGCAACTGAAACTACAACAAAACAAAGGCCCATCCATTAGGTCTGCGTAAAAGCCAGCTGTTTATTCCCTAAAGATGTGAAAAGTTGTTTACATTTCGCTTATACATGTACAATTTTGTTTACGTTGAATGTTGTATGTAGTAGAAATATAAATTGAGTTAACTAAATTGTGTATTTGTGAACAGAAAGGTAATTATGTCAATAAACTGAATATTGACTCAATAAAAAAGGTATATCTGAACACGGTGTAATATATCACCCCTCGTCATAAAAATAACAGAGTATGATATCGACCCCTTTGCGCGAAATTATCGTATGTTACAAAAACCAAATTTTACAGGACAGCCATTTTTCTACTTTTCTCTGCGTTTGCTTGCATATAAAAATTAAAATATGCATTCAATTTTTGGAGCAACGAAGTGGAATTCGCCTACAATATTTTGTCAGGTGACGTCTTTTTAAATGTAGAACAAGATTGCATCAAAAACTCAATTTCAAAAAATTGACATTTACGATAATTTCGCGCAAAGGGGTCGATATATAAAGCGGAGAGCGCGTTTTTAAAGACTCTAGAATTATGTGGTTTATTGAAGCAAATCCAACGCCAATAACGTTGTAAAAGACGAAATTTGCAAAACTTGTTTTTTTTTTTTTGTAGATAACATTGCTAAAACGCCAAATCACCCTAAAATTGTGCATCTATTAACCGACAAAATGCAATTACAGAGCTTGGACCACTCAGCCAAAATGTGCGATGTTAACCTTACCCAATATAAAATAGAGCTTCCTACTAGTGTTTATAAATAAGCATTATATATTGTTTGTTAGTGTTCGGATCGGTAAATATATGGAAAACGCAAACGCAAACGCAAACGCTTATACTGTTTCTTTGTGTGTGGTCATCGAAATAAAAAAAAATACTGTACTTGTATAACTCAACAAAAAGATAAGATCTTTGCTTCAATTGTTGGTAGTTTAAAGGGTTTCTACTAGGGTTTGTGTTTAATAGAAAATTTTGGTAAAAAAAATTTGAACTTACAATTAGAATTTTTTTTTTCAAAAACTTCAGTTTTTATTTTTATCACATAAAAATGTTAAATAATGGATAGAGTGAATAAAAATGTAGTTTATAATAGATAGTACGAAGAACTAGCACTGGCTTTTACTTTTCAGTACCAGCTAGGAATGGGCAAAAAATATCGATATTTAAAAAAAATATAATCGATATATATCGCCGATATTTTAAATACCGGTATATCGATGTATCGATATTGAAATACGACAATCGAATTCGATATTTTTTAAAGTCAGTCTTCATTAAGAATTCAAAATGTTAGCCGTTTTCAAACAATATGTTTTTTAAGAATTGGAATCATTGCATGCATCATATATTTTTTAAACTAATATGAAGATCTAAAATGATTGGCATTTATAAGAAGCTGAGCCGGATACAAGAAGCAGATTGGCTGGAGAGCACATAAAACAGAGAATGCTCCTGATGTCCATATCTGATGATTACTGGTTTGACTAAAACCAGTTGGTACTTTTGGGGTGCAATTCAAATTTTAAGGAAAATTGGTATTTCCATGACTTATTTACTTCCATTGAAATTTTTCGTATTTTTTTTTTCATATGGTTTTTTTGTATTCTTCCCTTTTGTTTTTGTTATAATTAAATTTTTTGTTTTGATTAAATTTTTTTTTTTTATTAATTTTTTTTAAATAAAATGAAACAATAAAAAGTAACAATGTAATTTCATATAATTTGTTTGTTCATTACTATGTTTGTACAAAGGTATACTGAATTTCTTAATTTGGTAATAATTTCAGCAAAATACGTTCGATATATCGATATATCGATATATCGATATTTTTGAAATAATAAACATCGATACTCTAAAAAAATATCGATTCGTATATATCGATATATTTTTTCAACTTGCCCATCCCTAGTACCAGCTAAACTACAAAAAGTATGAATAACTCTTTGCTAGCGCTAGATAGCTAGTGCTTAAAAGGGGAAGCAAACACTGGAAAATGTGACTGTTAAATCAGCTGCCAAAAATCGTTTCTGAAGTTGCCCCAATTTCACTTTTAAATAACCGTATTGAATTTTGCCGAAATTCTAAGCTTGGATTTTTACATTTTCTTCTGCAGAAATATAATTCGTTAGTTATGTGTGAATTAAATGTATTGCTTGTGTACACATTTTCTTATTTTTTCTATCAAATTTATTCACGAAAACAAAATTGATTACAAAGTCCAAAGTTGTCAAAAACTAAAATTTTTTTTAACTAATTTTAAAAAATATTATCAAGAATAACAATTGGGAATTAAGCACGACAAACAAAATCTTTTAAGTTAAAAATTTTTGTATTCCCAAAAACTTTACTTTGATAATAAACTGGCAAGTGCACGGCTAAAAAAACTAGACTGGCAACATGCTTTACTTTTTGCGAAAACAATAGCAAGTTGTTTTTGTTTTCATTTTGTTTTTTCTTAACCTTCTTACAACTACAATTAATGTTGGATGAATTCCAAACAATTGTAGTGGGGAATGTAAGAAAAGATAAACTCACTGTTTATTGCTGTTGTTTTTGTTTAAGCTTTGATATTGTTACACTTTTAGCTGTTGCTTATAATTCTTGTTTGCTTTACAGTTTTATATGTTTTTAATATCTTTAGTGTTTCTAAAATCTTTTTGGATGAAGTTTTCTGATGATCTGGCCTAAGCAACCAGTGAAATGCGCATAGGAATAGCTTATCCCATCAACAATAAATTTCAGTGTTTTTATCAAGAAAAAAAAAATTGGGAATTAAGCACGACAAACAAAATCTTTTAAGTTAAAAACATATAAAAAATGTTAATATATATATCCTTTTTTTGTCTTGAAGCGTTGAACAAGAACATACTGTGTATTGATATTTAAAAAAAATCCTGTAAATGTTTTAGTTTGTATGCGAACATAAATAAATATATTGAGTTTAGTTTATTGGAGCTACTAAATAAATCAAAACTCCTCAATAAAATAGCTTTATGTAAAGTTAAACCTTTTTCTGAGCAGTCGTTTTAGAAACATAATTTTTCGCAAAATTTCGAAACTTTTGTTTGTTTCATTCATAGTTCATAAAAAATGCAGCTACGCTTCTAATATTTTGCAGACATCAAAATAATTTTCGTGGGAAAACAAAATTTAATTTAAATGATTTTGTTATTATTGCTTAATTCCCAATTTTTATTTTTGATTCCTACGCGCATTTCACTGGTTGCTTAGGCCAGATCATCAGGAAACTTCATCCAAAAAGATTTTAGAAAAACTAAAGATTTTAAACCAAATAAAACTTTTAAGCGTATAAAAATTATAAGCAACAGCTCCACTTGTAACAATATCAAAGTTTAAACAAAAACATCAACAATTAACGGTGAGTTGACCTCTTCTTACATTCCAGACACATTAAAAACGAAGTTGCAAGCAAAACAAGCCGTTAATAATTAAAATCTGTTTACAGCTTTTGAACTTTGAATTAAGTCTAAGAATTTCATAAAACGCAATATTTATATGGGAGCCCTGCTAAGAAGTTGGGAGAAAGGGCAAGTATGGCCCAAGTAAAATGTTGAACACAAAAAGCTAATTGATGTCGCTCATACATTATAAAACCTAGCGGCAACTCCTGGGCAGTTAGGGAATTTTTCTTCAATATATTTCCAATCTGTATTGTATGGGATTTCCCTAAAGAAATTGAGATTGCGGGTAGGTATGTAAGAAATAAATGAAGGAGATGAAATATAAAGTTTGGTTGGTCATACATTTGACCCATATAGTGGCATCCTAGTCGCTACAGGGGCAAAATTTAAGAATTTTATTAAACCGCCATGTTTTTATTTATGTCGCTTTTCATATAAAATGTAATCCACAAAAGAAAAATATAAAAAAAAATTGGGTCCACTGGCAATAAAATACTGTCTAGAATCAAAACTGAGAGAAAAAAATCTTTGTGTTAGTAAGAAACGTGTTCACCTGGTTGTTGTCATTTCATACGTACGGTATTTTGTGAGAAAGATTTGTTTTTGCTTAGAGAATTTCCATACTAGTTATATACTATGTCCGCGGTGGGCTTAGTTGGTAGGGAGCTAGACGTTAAGTGCGAGATTCAGACGGAGATTTTGGTATGTTTAACTTCAACGGGCTGAATTTCTACGTTGCTATTACTCTTTAAATTAAGTAAGAACATAAGTTTAGATTGTATTTGCAACATTTCATAAAATTTAAAAATATTTAGTTAAGAAAAAATTTTTTTAACTCGGTTCGTAAAAGACCAAAGGCTTCATATAACTGTGCTCGTGTTCTGTATCTCTCGCGTCGAGAAACGTTTCGATTGAAATGTGTGAAATGAAACAAAAATAAATAAATAAATAAAACAAAAATGTTATGTACTGAAATAAACAGCTGTTTTCCCCACTAAACTGTGTCTGTAATTTTATTGGCGAGTTCTAGCTGTCACGTAAGGAAATTACTCGCCAATTTACAGAAAAAGTGTGTCTGTAACATTTTTGTGAGAAAAGTTCCCGCTTTGAACTGTCAAACAAACTCACGAATAAAAATGGGGCGAGAAAAAGTTTTAACACTAAAAAACAATTAAAAATGCAAAACAAAAAGAATAATAATAATAATAATATTTTGTTTTTGGCACATTTTTTATTTATTTTTATTCTTTTACTTTTAACATTTTTAAAAAATATACGAATATTTTCAAAGCTCGTTTGCAAACAACAAACATTAAAGTCGCACTTTACATTATTTGGTATAGCCGACGGTTGTATTTTCACCGCCGTCGTTGAAAAACTTTTCACTTTAGTAAATTTGGCGTTCTCACCGTCTGCAATGTCACATCGGCTTCGAGTGCAATGTTATGACATTTATAACGTAACGACGTAATCTCTTTTGATAGTTTTCGACATGAGTTACAGACACACTTTTATCTCACTTTTCGAGAAACGATGGAATATTCTGTTTCACTTCTTTTCGATGGGGGAAGTTCTCACTATAGTTACAGAACATGGGTACTGGTTACCTTTTATTGTAAAATTTTATTAATTTTATTTCGATGAATTAAATCCAGTTAAAAACTCGGTTGAGTTTTTTATTTTACAGAACCTAACCGCGTTGTAAGATTTTTTTGTGGTAAGTGTATATCACGTACGTATAGAGCAAATCGCACCACGAATTCCCATTAAAATAGAATTATTATAAAAATTTTATACTAAGACCGAATATTCGTTATGGTGTTTTTTTTTTGTACGGTTCGGTAAATTTTTTTTAATTTTTTATTTTTTTAACTGCCTCGCTTTCTTTCCATCATTATATTTTATATCTTTGAATTTTTATTTATTATTTCTTGTATCTTGTATCTATAAAACTCTGATGGATATTCTACTTAACGGCTTAAATGTATAGTATAAATTACAAATTATAATTAGTATTTTTGTAATATTACCCATATGAGTGTATTTTATATTTAAGGCTTTTATCCACTAAGAGAAATTGATGATGTATGTCAATATTTAATCCTCTACCATGCATCCATTTAGCCTTGTTGCTTAAATTGGTTTCATAATGAACAAACCAGCCCACGCACACAATTGTTTTTCTTTACAGTGGCTATAAAGGCTATTTATTACTGTTATAGCAATATATTTTTTGCTTTGACTCAGCAAAATGTTTACCTAAATGTCGTCGGTGTGGGTGAAAAGTAAAAAGATGAAAAGGAAATTTTTGAGTAGATAAAAAGTTCTAATTTTTGTTTTAAAAGTGAAGTGGAAGTTATTAAAAGATCAATAATAAATTGTTAAAAAAAACTGGACAATGTTAAAAGCAGGAAAATCACAAAAAAAGAAAAACTTATAATGATGGCCAACAAATTTTTTCTTGGGATTCAAAAAATTCATTAACAAGGTTTCGTTCCTATTTCATACTATTGATAAACTGAAATTTATTATTGATTGGATAAGCTACTACGCATTTCACTGGTTGCTTAGGCCAGATCGTCAGGAAGATATTATACAAAAAAAACTGTTAAGCCAATAAGAATTATAAGTCCAAATTTTACTTGTAACAATATCAAAACAAAAAAAAACCGCAACAATAAACAGTGAGTTTATCTTTTCTTCGTTCCCATAAGTTTGTTTTTATTTTGTTTTTCCTTAACCTATAACCTTAACCTTGCAACTACAATTAATGTTGGTAGAATTCGAACCAATTGTGGTTGGGAATTTAAGAAATGATAAACTCAATGTTTATTGTTGTTGTTTTTGCTTAAGCTTTGCTATTTTGAGAAGTAAAACTGTTGCTTATAACTCTTATTCGCTCAACAGTTTTGTTTATTTAATATCTGTAGTTTTTCTAAAATCTTTGAATAAAGTTTCCTGATAATCTGGCCTAAGCAATCAGTGAAATGCGCATGGGAATGGCTTATGCTACCAATAATAAATTTCAATGTTTTTATCAAAAATAAAAATCGGGAATCAAGCACGACACACAAAATCTTGTAATTAAAAACTTTGTATTCCCCAAAAAGACTTTGATAAGAGCTTTGGGTATTTCTTAGTCTCATTTGATTATATTTTGTCGCAAAGCTAACACGCCCTCATCTGACAATTATTTATTTGCCGTACAGAAGGAGTAAATAAGCTGACTCCCATCTTTAAAATGTATTTTGAGAGGTGTTCTTAGGTATATTTAGAAAAACAAATTCGTTAACGGACAGTTTATCAGTCTAATAAATTTATGTCGGGATTTAGTAACAGCCAGTCTGACAATACATTGAGAAAACGACCATTAGAGTTATAAAAATTCTATCAAAACCAAATAAATCGGCAAAATTTGTAAAAAAAAACTTTCAAGTTATTTTTTATACATCCGAACTGTGTTGCTAGAAGTAGGGGAGTAAAAACCAAATGTAGTTTAAAATTCCTGAAAATTCTTTAGGTACGTCTGCCTTTCTAAAAGTTTGAATGCCACATCAAATAATTTTTTAAATCTAATTTTACTTTACAACAATGCTTATCAAATGCATTGTCCTTTTGACCTTTGCAAAAGCATTTTCATTAAAGACACTGTTTACAATCCTTGATTGGTTACCACGAGATAAACCACGCAAACATATAAAAAATTATGGAGCACGTTTGTGTGAATATCAGAAATTTTTAATATACGCACAAACATCTTATTATTGTTGTCAAACTGCTTGTGTCGTTGATTTGACCCTTAAGGGTAACTGGGGCATGTAAAAATTACAACATCGCACATGTCAAAATTCTGTATGAAATAAATTGGCAGGCAGATGTTGATTAATTCACAACTGAACCAAGCTTTGATTCTGGATTTACAGCAAGCTTTATGGATAAAAAAGTTTTCTAGGATAACCTACAGATACCATCATTTGTTGTTGTGCAAATATACACCGATTTGTCAAAAAGGCAATATGATGTCAATTCTGGTATTTACTTCGAACAGTTGGTCTGGTGTATACCTCTGAGGCCGCAGGGTAATTGCAATGTCATATAGGTTGAGATAATGACCATCCTAATGGCTGGTAGATATAATCAGTATGCTGAGATATCCGGCTCGGTTATCTACATTATAACCGTTATATTTCGCATGGAAACTCTAAAGCTGACTCCTTGGCGCATGAAGGCTCCACCTAAACACATAACGGTTTAATGTGTTCCACTCTCGAAGAGTAAGCAAATTATCGCGGAAAAATTGTATTTTATCGCTAGTGGTTCGATTAAACTACTTTTAAGGAAACTAGAAAAATCTGGCCCATTAAAGATGGTAGAAGGACTCAGCGGGCGCTCAGGATGTCCAGACTTCCCTTCGAACATTTAATAGCGGCTATAAATGGCCATTGACCTATAGAAAAATATGCCCAAAGAATTCTATACACTGATCTTCGTAGAAGTTGCATAAAACGAAGAAGTGGAGAAGTCAACAGAACATCTTCTCTGTCTTTGTCCGGCATTCGGGGACCTAAGACTCTGCTTTAGAAACCCTTAACTAGTCTATTTGAAAATGATTTGGTAGGAACTCGATTTTTAATTCAGGAAGAATGTAAGCAGCCAGATAATATAGGACCTCTAAAGAATATGGACACATGGTAACACAACGGGAATTAATTACTAGAACGACGTGAGCTCCGCTGGCATGCAGCTGTAAATGGAACCACACCAAAAAAAAATGCGCTTGTTGCGTTCAGTTGTGACACAAATGACTTTGGAAATGCAATACTCTGTCAAAAATTATACGGTTGCGTTGGATAATACGTGATATTGTTTCTCTGCAAAGCAACAAGCCCTTAGGAGGGCAGGCTACTTATCCCAATAAACATATTTTTAGATGCAAATTCTACAATATTTTCCTTCCAAAAAATAAAAACTCTTAATTTTGTGTCTGCTACATATTTTTTTTCGATATTTAAGTAGTTTATTTTTTCAAAACTTTGGTTATTTGGCAACACTGTATTCGATTATTGTTAAAGTTTAGCCTTATCGCACATTTTTTCCATCTTTTTCGATTTGTTCATTTTATGCTAAATAATTATGCTTTGATTTTTACAAACCAATTTTATTTTTTGTGTGTATGTTTAAGTGGGGTTGTTGTTTATTTGTTAACCAAATCTACTTAAAAAAACATTGTAACAGAGCAACACAGATGCTTACAAAAAATGTCATTATTTACAAACTTCAACAAAGTAAACAGACGTTGTTACCAAGTATTAGTAACATGCTTCCGACAACGTGTAACCAAGAGGCTAAAAAAACTAAAGAGAGACAACCCAGTTAACCAAAATTCTAAAATACGACAAGGAATTTATCAATTTTATTATGTTTGCCATTGCAGCACAAAAAACCAATAAATAAATATCTAAAACGCAATAAAGTAAACATATTTTGGGTCCTTTATTAATTTTTAATCCATTTAGCGAAGTCCTGCTGTTAAGAACACACATAACAAGAGATGTGTCAAACTTTTCATAGTTCTCTTAAGCAGTTTTAGATTAAACGCCAGCAAAATTCGTCCAATAGGTAAACAATTTGTGAAGCGAAATGTTGGACAAGCTCTTGAAAAATTTAATTTTTTTCACATTTAGCGAAATTAAGTTTAATATTTCTAAAATTTATAAAGAAAATGTTATGAGGATTTTCTCTATGTATCAGTGGTTATCAAAAAAAAAAAAGACAACTTTCTAAAACACTTTAAAATGCCTTAATCCTTAAGAATGTAATCATATTGAAATTGCATTTTCTCGGAAGTAATTTTATTTTACTTTATCTTGTTTTGTGATTGTCTGCCTATAATTAACTATTGGTTCCGTACACTATAAAAAGAAAACATAAATCCTAATTAATTTTTAGGAATACAAAATTTTGTTAATCGTGCTTAATTCCCAATTTATATTATTGATAAAAAACACTGAAATTTATTGTTGAAGGGATAAGCGCATTGCACTCGTTGCTTCGGGCAGACCGTCAGAAAACTTCACCCAAAGATTTAAAAAAAAACTAAAGCTATTAAACAAGTAAAACTTTTAAGCGAATAAGAATTATATATAGTTAAACGGTGGCAACTCGCGTGGTTTGGTGGTCAATTTACGTCGCCAAAGTATGAAATTACTCGTTCCGAAAACCAAAATCGGTCGCGTTGTGTTGCCCGTGGCACAAACTTTTCCGTTATAATCAAAGAGGACAAAAGTAGTCGGTTAGCATTCTCCATGGAATCGAAAAATCCGATTTATCTGTCATACTCTTAATAAAAGAAGCGATACTTTCGGCTGTGCGAACACTGCATTGATGCAAACGGGTAGAATCTGCCAATTCCTCGCGCAGTAGGTAGATAACTAAAACCATAATCACCTTGTAATGCTCGAAAAGTGAGTATGTTTGAACCATTACGTTGGTAATAAGTTTTAAGGTATTTTATGCATTTTTCGGTTCCGAAAATGGCAAACCTTTCACTAAATAAATGATACTTTTGTTGATAGATTCTTAGCAGCTGACAGTCTTGCCAGACCGGTGGTTTTGAAACCACTAAATGGAGAACCCGCAACTTTCCACGGATCTCAACTTAATTTTACATAAATAAAATTTACACCATAAAATTTGTTTAATTGATCTTGATCGGCCAATAATTTTCCTTAGGTCCATATATGATGTTCACTTACGACTTTATAAACTATAATTGGCCATACTTCCCATATACGTATGTACTTGTAATTTATAAATGAAACTAATGTGTTGAAAAAGCTAAACTTGTATTAAATCGTAATATTTTTTGCCTTTAGTAAAAAAGTAATTTTTTTTACAACTCCTATTTTTTTTAAACGAAAATACTGAAAAACAAATTTTCAAGAAAAATTTTTTTTTAGCAAAATGTACTCTTTAAACAAAGAGCACTTTTTTCTACAATATGTTAATTTTTTAACAAAAAGTACTTTTTTTTTATCAAAAAGTGGAAAATAAAGTAAAGTAGAGTAAAGTTTCTAAAGAAAAGTAAATTAAACGAATCATAGAAAATAAGATTGTGTAAAAGAAACTAAAGATGCAACAAGTGAATAAAAACAACGGAAGGAAAATTAATTCAAGTGTTTTTACATTTTTGGGAAACGAGCCACAAGCAGGCAAATTAGTGTCAAATAAGGGTGGTTCTGTTCAGCCAACCAGTGCAACCCAACCTAGTGCAACCAAGAAGCTCCTGCGCTCCAGAAGCGCAGATCAACCAGGTAACCTGCTTAAACCGCAATGTTTCTTTTACAAAATCTTATTTTCTTTGATTCGTTTTATTTACTTTTCTTTATAAACTTTACTCTTCTTTACTTTATTTTTCCACTTCTTTTCTTTTTTTTAAACTTTACAATTTTTTTCAGGTTTTTTTTTTCCTTTTACTAGCGGCGTCTGGCTGATCGAAGTATTTAATTTTATCAAAAAAAAAGTACTTTTTATACAAAAAAATTTTTTTTTTTTAAGAAAGTATATTTTTGTAACAAGAATTTTTTTTTAACAAAAAGTATTTTTTGAAGTAGTCTGTCAGCGCTTCAATCCTATCCATCTTGCCCAAAGTTTGTACTTAATACATTTTTAATGTAACACTTTTTCTATTAAGCTGTTAGTTGGTATGTTAGTTAAAGTTGTTGCTTTTGTTTTATAACAAAAAAGAGCAATCATATTAAGTACCAGAAAAAGCAATTTATGTTTGGCTATTGAGTTGAAATAAATGGAACTAAAATCATTTAGCTTTTTTGAATAATCGCCCTGTTACGAGTACTATTTAATACAAGAGTGAAACACTGTAGTAGTATTGTACGTATAAACAAGTGTGTGTGTGTGGGTAAGTATCCGTGTTTGTTAGTGCCGAAGGCAGTTTGAGTAGTTGTAGTTAAAGTATTTTACTTTTTATACCCACACCACAATAGTTTAGAGGATATTATGCTTTTGTTCTGATGTTTGTAACACCTTTAAATATTGGTCCAAGGTCCAAATTTCAGTATACTGATCTTCTCAGCAACACTCTATGCCGATCTAATGACGTCCGTCCGTCCGGCTAGATGGCTGTGAATATCAGCCTTGTGCACAAAGTAAATGTTGCAATTTTGAAGTTAATTTGATGAAATTTGGTACATAGATTCTAATTATCACTTGGAGAAGGGCTTTTTAAAATAGTGAGAATAGGTCCATAACTAAACAAGCTCCCATACAAGCTTATTTGCGGAATAAAGTCTTTATGCCCAATGGGCGCGGATTCAGGGGGGGGGAAATAAGGAAATTTCCCCCCCCCTAAATTATAAAAATATGTTTGGTTTATCTCGATAATACAATAATAATATTTTTTTGTATGCACAAAATTTAGAAATTCCCAGCAAGGTTTTTTTTTTGTTTTTTTTATTGAATCTAACGAAATTTTCAATAAGTATCCAAATCTGAATTCTAATAGTTATTTATTAGATATTTCCAATGAAACATCTGGTTTACTGTATTCAAATACTTATTATTCCACATTCAATCCCAGCAGGTGGCATCTATATCCAAAGAATAAACGTTTGACTTGAAAATGCGTGCGGTTGAATTATTAATAAGCCTTAGTAGTATATGCAATATTTAAGTATATTTGTGTTTTATATAATAATCAAAATTCAATTCGATAATTTTTGACGAAAACACAGATTTTTCGGGGAAAACCCAGATTTCCTTATCTTAAAGATATTTCAACATACAACAAAAAATTATTAGGAAAGCATTTATTGGCTTTGTTCATTTCATTTCATTTGTTAAAGAAACGACAAATTTTTTTAAATATAATCATTCCAAGCGAAACGCAGTTTTAGCAAAGTATTTGGAAACCAAACTCTCTACATAATGCGAGACAAGATGGTTGGACCATCACGACTCAATTTTACACTTTGCAACAAGTGTACATCATATAGTAGAAGCTTTGGAAAAAATATCTGAGTGGAAAGGTAGAGATACTTCATCGAAAGCCTTATATTAAGGAACTCGCTTAGTACTTTTGAATTCACGGAATAAACATATTTAGTGTGATACTTATTGTATCACAGCCGCTTAGTATCATTTTACAAAAGCACGATATAGATCTTCAAAAAGGATCAAGCCTTATCAAAACTTAAGTCATGTGCCTTGAAGACAAAAGAAATAAAGCCGAAGAACTATTTAAAGCGATTTTTGAAAAAGTTAAAGTTATCTGCGTTCAAATCAAGGTTCAAATCACATTCAAAATGTTGAAGATTACTACCGAGTTGTAGGTTACATTCCTCTTATTGAATTTATTTTAGAAGATCTCAAAACACGTTTCCCAATAGATATCCGAATTGTAGTGAACATACCTAAACTTCTACGTCAAAGTGTAATCAAGTCAAATACAGATACAAAACTGTTAAAATCACAACAAGCTGATGAGCTGATTATGTTTGATACAAGAGAAAGATAAACACCTACTACCATCTAAACTTGAGTCTGAACTGTTGCATTGGCAACAAACATAGAAAATATCTGAAAATCTATCAGATAACGTTGTAGATGCTTTAATAAACTGTGATGAAGATATCTACCGAAATCTAGGAAAAATATTTAAAATTTTCGTTTCAATGCTCGTCAGCAGTTTTAAAATGGCACGAAAAATGGTTAAAAATGGTTAAAAATGGCTGGCAAAATGGCACGAAAAATGGCAAAAATAAACATGTTATTTAAGAAACATTTCTTTAATTAAGTTTTTATTGTAAGTACAATAGTATGTTTCTTCAAATTGTCAAAAAAAAAGTTTTGGGGCAAAACGCAAGAATTTGGAAGTTGTTTTTAATAGAGTTTTAATCTAATTTTTGTTATAAAATTCTGTTTAATAAAGAAATATTTTTATAATATTTATCATACAAATTTTTTATCAGGGAAATCTTATTAAAGAACGACGTTTAAAATTCTTGCGTTTTGAGTCTTCGATTTCTAGAACACCCCTGACAATCTCCTGTTATCACATACAACAGTTCTATAAATGAAAAACACTCTTTCAACATCGCAAGATGTAACTGGAGCACATTTGAACACTAAAGGTAGAAGTACATAATACGCGTTCATTCGTCGACGTTTGTTGTGCGTTTAAAAACTTTAGCGTATGAAAAATTACAAGTTCCACAACACGCGTTACAAAAGCCGTTCCTGTCAGCTGTTTTTTATTTGTTTACTTATTTGTGTATTGAAAACGATTCGAAAGTATATCAAGATTTATTTGTTTTTATTGAATTTATTCTTTTTATATATGTAAATATTGTATGTTTTTAAAGCTCTTCAACAAGTTTTTCTTTCACGATTCGCAAATATGTTAAATTTTTCTTTTTATTGTCAGCTGTTTACTTGTCAAAAATACACAACGCGTTTAAAAGTTCAAAGTTAACCAACTTTATGGCGCAAATGCGTCAAAATATTTTGCATGTAGCTTGTTCTATTAAAATACACTAGTTTAACTTTTTTTTGACAGAAGTCTACAGAGCGCGTGCGCACTAACGCGTGTTATGTACTTCTACCTTAAAAGTTCAGATGGAGAAAGGTTGTCAATAAATTCATCCGTCTCACTTTCACTAAAACAAAATTGTGAGAAAATCGATTAAAACACTTTTTTAAAATTGAAATGCCAAGCCATATAGATTTTTCAGGAGTATTGAATAATTTACCACACGTATTACGATCTAAAACGTTTTTTAAACTTTTCAACAAAATCTTTTTTACTGACATCTTGTATTATTTTCCTTAGCACTGTCAATTAAGCCAAAGCTTTCATTCATAGAAATCCCTTTCATTTGTAACTTCAAGAGGCTTGAGCAGATTCATTGAAAGTACTTTTTACGTCCGATTTTAGCATTATTCAGTTAGCATTTTTAATAGATTCTGCCTCATATTCGCTAAGCTAATTTAAAATTTTTTTTCTATGTTGCAAAGCTGGACCAAAAATTGCTTTTTAAAAAATAATTGAAGAAATCGCAAAAATGGCATATGCCATAAAAAACTTGCCCTAATGCTACGAGAGAGAGGTCATTTCCTACCCGTCGTATAGTAAAAACATGGCTCAGATCAACAATGACAGAAGAAAGACTGTACTATCTAAATTTGCATCACAAGAAAATCATAATTTAAAAAAATTAATTTATATTGAACTGATTTCATTTAACCTTATTGTTGAGTTTTTTTAATTTAATATACACATATTAATTTTAGTAAACTTATAAAAACAAATTTTTAAATTTTTTGTTTCAAAAAAATTTTCCCCCCCCTAACGATCGAGCTGGATCCGCGCCTGATGCCCATTAATCATCTTATTAAGTCGGTATTTAGATAAAATTTCCTGCAAAATTAAACTCTTAATTGACTAATTCAATTTTATTGGTATCGGTCCATATCGCCGAAAATAGCTTTGAATGCGGAAGCTTTCTAATATAAGCTGGTATTGAGATTAAAATCGGCGACAATAACTTTTACGATATTATGCCAATATAAACAAAATGTTGTGATAGTAGTTTTAAAATTAGCCATAGGTCCCATATAAAAATGCTTCTTAAAATCACTTTAAGGCAAACAAATCTCATAAAGATATCTAAATAATATTCGGCACACAAAGCTTTTACATGAATCTTAACCTCATAACATCATATTATTCTGGCTGGTTTCGAAAATTAATTTCTATATACTCCCAATAAAAAATGGAGCTTCCAACGAAGCAGGTTTGTAAGGGAGAAACATAAACGTTTCGCTTACCATTGCGCTCACGGAAGACATGCATTTTATATGGCGAGTTCCCACTTTGAAGCAATACATTTTTGATACATAAAGCGCATTATTCAACGCATATAAAAATTGTTGGATGTAACGATCAGCTTTACACACTGAATGTTTTTTGCTACAGTTATTTTTTAGTATTCTCCCTTACAAACCTGCTTCGTAGTAAGGGAATGCCGTAGCACTTGAAATGTTATTTTTTTTTTTATAAAAGTTGTTGAAAGTTCTTTCACTTACTTTACTGCATTTCTGTATGTCTTATTGCGTAGCGCATCATTGTGCGCATATTTTTTTAAATGTACCATTAGTGCTTCGCAAAATGATAAGATTTTTTATTTTTTTCGTTCTTGTTTTTGTTAAAAATGTTGGTTGACATGTTGTGATGGCTTTGTTCGGTTTTCCAACGGGTGCTTTTTTTGTTTTCACTAATGACAGTTTTTATGCATTTGTTTTCTGGTTTTCGTTTTTTTTTTTTTGGATTGTTTTTCAGGGCGTATATTTTTCTTACATTTCAGAATTGTTAAACGTATTTTTCCATTTTCCAGCTTAAATGAAACTTGTCAAATTGTGATGAACTTGTCTAGTGATTGGATGAGAAGTTCTTAAAAAAAATCTTAAAAAAAATCTTATCTTAACTAATTTTTTTTTAAACTGAAATAAACAACAATTCAACTTTAGCAATTTTTTTCATTAACGATTAATATTTATTAAAGTCAGTACGATGTTTATGGGTATTTCGACAGGAAAGTCTAATTTTTGTCAAGTTACAGCACCGAGCATTTTAAATTGGTTCTCAAAGAATAATATATTTATTATTTAATTTTTTTGTGTCTCAATTTGCTTAATTTGTTAAAAGAGATGTGAAATTTTGAGCAACATGGGTCTAAAATACAAGACAAATTGCTTGATAGCGTAACGCTGTGGAAGCGCCCATATAGATTTTTAAGCTCTTGTTGTGGTAAAATAGTGTTCTTCGATTAATAAAAATCTTAAATAATTTAGTTTATCTGGCAGCTAGTTTTTAAAATATTTAGAGGACAAATTTAGAATTGTTGCGTTTTGATCCGATTCAGAGTAATAAATTCGTTTTGATTTGAACCCAATGGAAATGTTACGTTTTAAAATGAACTACTATTAGAATTTTGATTTTTCAATTTTATAAATCGCTGACTAAATTTTTGGGTTTTTTTTTAAATATCCGATTTTAAATTTTAAAAAATGTTCTTCGACAAAATCAAAAAATTGATATTTGCACACAAAGGACTTATTTAAAATACCTTAGAGAATGAAAATAAACATATTCTTGAAATATCCTCCGGCACATTTTGGTAGCGCAACCATTTGACTTTTAAAAATTACAGGAAACTGCTTCTTTGCCTAAAATGTATCAATAGGGCAGAGTTCATTTATTTTTATTAAGATCGCATAAATGCTCTTCCGAGTTCGAAGAAATTTGGTCAAAATCGAACTACGCTAAAGGTCAACTGACGAGGTCAAAATTAAATTTTGGGAGATTTTGAATATTTTGTTCGGTATATTCATATTTTACTTAAAGCTGACTAAACTTTTTCTGTAATTGTTAATTTCAAAAGAAAAAAAGAAAATTAACCCTTTCATGAACTTGGGTACAAAAATGATCCAATACATTTTAACGTTAAAAACGCAGATTTATTCAGATATTTGCGTAATTAAAGTAAATATTTTTTAAAAACAAATAGAAACAATTACGGATTGACTGCTTTATATGCTTTTTTTAGCAATTGATCTGTTATAAATCTTTCGTTTGGCACCAAAAACTTAAGTCTAGCACAGTTGCATCACATTTGTAGCCGTTTGCTCTTTAGAGAGTAACTGGCTGTTTTTATAAAACGTAAACAAGTCAGTGAGTGAGAAATTATATTGAATTCAACAATAAATAGCGAAAATTTGTTTTTGTTTTCAATATAATTTCTCACTCACTCACTTGTTTACGTTTTCTAAAAAGAGGCAGTAAGTCAAAAAATAAGGCATATAAATAATTTTCATTTGAACATTACAGATGCTGACTTAAAACCTTTTTTGCTAACTTCAAAGATGGACACTACGTAAGTCTAAAGCGTCTCTTTTACGTGTTTAATGAATAGAGGAGAATGCAAGTATCGTACAGAAAAGTTGTATATTTATTGACGCCTATGTGTATGCTACATTATTTTAAAGAGGGTGGATTAGTGGCTTAGTGGCATATCAGCGTAATACCTAAGTGAAAGAAAACGGACTCCCATCCGCTCTTGCTTAACCTAAAGGTCCACATCATGCGTTTATGAGTCTGTCCTTTTTATGCATCTGGCAAAAAAGTAGAATCAGCGTTGTTGTATGTGACAAGCGGGGCTGCCAGATAAATTTGTGAGGAAATCGTCAGTTTCCTGAGAAAAAATAAAAAAATCGTCTTTATCGTTTCGAAAAATCGTCAAAAAAAATCGGGCAACTCAAAATTTAGTTTTTTGAAAACAATTATTGTTCGTTTTTATAAAAAAAAACATTGAAACAAAAACATATGGGCAAATCCCAGAAACAGTTTTTTTATGAAATATAAGACTAGAATTATACATCTATAATATATTAAAAAACATGTATTTCGACGATCAATTAAACAATAATTCTTGGCAAATCCTACCCAAACCCTGATCTATTAATATTATAGATGAATTAAGCATTATTTTAGGTGCTTTATGGGCTTTAAATAACACTTATAGTAGACTCATAAAAATATAAATTTCGTTAAAAAAAATTTGATATTCATTAATAATCACAAAATTTGTTTAAGAAATGCAATTCATAAAAATATAATTTGTTTTGTTAAAATAAATAAAATTGGGTTTATACACTACTGGAAAAATTTTAGCGTGCGTTGTGGGGCGTGCATCACAAAGGCCTTACGGCTTTTGTCAAAATTCACAAAATTTTTTGGCTGCGAACAAGTGATTTAAGTATTCTCTCACATTCAGCTTTCTTTTATGAATTAGATGTTGTATACCTGATGATACAAAATTTGCTAAAAATTTGGAAAACACACTACAACTTTTAAAGTTACTTCCACTTTTTGTGGCGTGCGTCACAAAACTTTGTGATCGATGTCATTCGTATGTACAAATCAATCTCACTTAGCACTATATATAAGTTGAAGCTATTGAAAGACCAAAAAATGTGTATATATCAATCAGAAAACGCGTACTAATGTAGCGTTCGTCACGCAGGATTTCCCTATATTTACTTAATACCCAGCTAGTATTTTCAATCGTGAAAGAGCTAGTAGGAGTCTCATGAAGAGCGTTGTTAATCATCGACGACCGCATTTTTTAATCGTAGAGATTCCTCACACGGGAAAAACTGTAACACGAGTGAGATTCTTGCATAGCGCAGCGAAAGACGCTTCTTCAATCGTTTAAGACGTGGGTAAAGATAATCAAACGAGACTGTTATGTCAAGTATTGTATGAGACTCTTGTAGATATTATTTTACAACTCGTGAAATGCTCGCCGTATAATTGTTGAAAATATAATTTATACAGAGAGTCGTAAAAGATTCATTCGATGATGGTTTGAACGAAAGATAAAGAGTATTTTTGTTGTTGTTGTACTCTGAAAATAATCAAAGATTTTCTTAAGACTTGCACATTACAGCCGTACCTTTACAAAAGCGGCACGCGTTTTCTAGTTTTTGAATAGGGCGGCGTTAACGCTTTGCAATTGGAAAATCCGATTCTGACAGCTCGTTTAATAGTGAAGTTTGCCGCTATTGTTAACTAATAATGGCAATTTAACTATTTTTTGGTTAATCTAGCGTATTTATCTCTATTTTTATTCATAACTTAAACAAGAAAGCTGTACTACTGTTCGTGACACAGCGTTGACTTTCTTGCTTATGGCATATCGGCGTAAAAGCTAAGCGAAAGAAAACGTTCTGCCTTCCGCCCTTGTTAAGGTACGGCTGTTAAACAAGATCTAAAAACGAAATTGTCAGAAAATTCAATGTTTGATTCAGACTTTAGTGACTGAACAAATCGTCACTTTTCAGAAAAAAATCTTCAAATCGTCACTTTGCCAATTTCGGAACAAAAATCGTCAAAATGACGATAAATCGTCAAATCTGGCAGCCCTGGTGACAAGTTACACAGCAAAACGAATAGAATGCATACACGTATCAACGCATCAAAGTAGGTTTACTTTCTACTTTTGTATGAGATGAGAGAGGATGAGACATCATATTTTATTTTCAATATTATCGATACATATGTTTGTGTGGTGGATTCCTTTTTACATTTTTTTTTTTGGTATACAAAAAGTTTTTAGTAAAAGAAAAAGCTCTCGTTAAAAAGGTTGCAATAACTTTCAAGAAAAAAATACATAAAAATTAATTTTAAATACAATTTTTATATTTTGTATTTTATTTATCGACTTGTATTCTATTTATCGATTACTTTTAATTACTGAGTGCCATCTCTGTTGTGTTTATTATTATTTCAAAAAACAAGTGATATGGAGGAGAAGGTTATGCTGTGAAAAATAACGAATATTTATATAATAAAATCTTACTCCTTACATATGTGCATATGTATGAATTCCAGAAATTCTTTTTAAATCTCAATTTCACTTTCCCTTTTGCCAAAATTATTTTTATTTGATAACAATTTAAACACAACAGCTGATCCAAAAAAATAATAAGGCGCATAAAACGCATTGCATGAAACTTTTATTTAGAAACGCATAAAATGAACAGAAAGTGGCATACGCATCTACACAAGAACGCATGGTGTGGACCTTTAGCTTTAGGTGCGGCTGAAAGATTCCTGCACTCAAAAAATTATGTAGTTAAATTCAAACGAAAATTCATTTGAAACAACTTAAAATTCATTCAAAAAACGGATCATTTACATTTCATTTAAAACAATGATTTTTACATTAATTTTTAATTTTTTTATTTATTAAACAGCATATTCCGTAAAATTAAATAGTTTTTACTTTTAAAAAATATATTTTAACCGAAACAAATCAAACTACATAACAAAATAAATACGGAAAAACATTATTTTTTGGTAGTTTGTTTTTTGAATAACAAACACAAATGTTGAAAAATAAAATTATTCGTAAAATAACTATATTTTTATTCAATTTTAACAGTACGGAAAACGAATTTATTAACCCACAATCAGTTACTGGAATAATTTTATAAGTGTGCTTAAAGGAGTGACATATTTCTCACTCTCTCTCTCTCTCTCTCTCTCTCTCTCTTTTTTTAATCGTAAAATATATATATTAGGGCGGGTCGATTTTTTTTTTAAATCGTATAGCAAAAACGTAGTCTGCATAAAATTCTAAGAAAATTCTCCGAAGAAACCATGGGTCTAAAACAAAATCCTAATCCGCGCCTCTCGACTTGAAAATTTGGCTGCCCGCCTTGAAAAAAAAATTTTTTTTGAAAAAATAGCTTTTCCGAAAAAGAAATCGAATTTTTTTAATAAAATGTTTTTGTAAGGTTATTCTTTTGCACTTTATATTTTTTTACAATCAAAATTTTTTTTACATTGAAAAAATTTTCAACCAAGTAAAAAAATTTTCAAGTAGAGAGGCGCGGACTAGGATTTTTTTTAGACCCATGGTTTCTTCGGAGAATTTTCGTAGAATCTTATGTAGATTACGTTTTTGCTATACGATTTTTAATTTTTTTCATCCATACAAATCGACCCGCCCTAATATATATGTATATTAAGAAAATTGTTGGAAAATAAAAATATGACAAAGACTTAAAAAATTCTTTTAGAAAAACCCTTAAATAACATTTCTCATAATCGTTCTTTAAGTTCCTGCAAGCACTATCATATTAAAGAATTAAAAATGTTTTTTAACAACTACCTACATATTTCTATAGTAATTAATAAAATATCTTACTCATAAAATACATTATAAATAATCCCTATATTTAATAACTAATTAATTAAACCTTCTCCTTTTTTCCTTTCAGAAAAATATCTGCCCATGAATTTGAACGTGGTGGTTTACTAAAACCTATTGTCAATACCATAGATGGTACACCTACTTTCCTCAGCATAGGACCACAAAATGAGTGTTCGATTATGTCAAGCACAAGCACCAGTAATGGTAGTGTAAGTGGCAGTGGTGTTTCGGGCAGCATTGGTGTTAGTGGCGGTGGAGTTGGTAGTGGTGGCGGTAGTTTTGGTACTAATTGTATTGGTAGTAATACACAGTATCATCATAACAATCATCATCATTATAATAACCAACAGGCGGGTGTTGGAACGCATATGCATCATCATCATCATCACAATCACTATCGACCGCAACGCTTGTCGCGTAATGAACTAAAGCAATTAGACGAAAAGGAATTAATATTTGAATTGGTAAGTTATTGTCTAAGAGAATTAAAAGAAAGTTCACAATACTATAAGTGGGGATTAAAAATATCGCAATAAATAGAGGGAGGGCTATAATTTAAAAAAAAGCTGCAATTAAATTAACGCCTTAGACTTAGACTCTTAGACTTAGAATGTGTTTTTTTATGTATACATGGAACGTTTTCGCTAGCTCAGAAGAATTTCTGTATTTCGAAGTTTAAGATAAGCTCAAAAGCTTTCCTCTAGAAAAAACATTATCGCTAGCTTTCCAACAAGATATAAAACTTTTTAATTGAACCAGACCTTGACTTGGGAAGGCTGCTGAAGGAGAAGTATACAGCTAAAAATATATGTAAATGGATCAATATCTGGAAAATTTTATGTGACGGGACAAAATTGAGAGCACATTCGGTCTTAGCATGCCAAAAAAGACAAGTATCAGTAAGAATAGTTAACATACTTTAAACAGTTTTAAAATGTCTTACTGCGTTATTTATTAAGCCGCAACACTGGTTATTGTCTAACTATTTAAAAATACAAAGTCTGCTTTTTAACAAGCGTCTGTTTTCGAACTAAATCATTATTCATATAAACATGAACGAACACGTTTTGGACTTAAAAACATTCCGTCGCAATCAGGGGCCAAAGGCCGTGATTTCACGAATTCATTAAAAAATAATAATTTTAGTACCGTGAAAACTAAGAGTACTCGGTTAAAGTGCTCAAAAATCTTTATTATGCGGCCAAAAAATAATTGTTAAATATGTAACAGTGTTTTTGTAATTAATCGTTGTAAGAAAAAAGTAAAAAAATAAGCAAAAAAGCTAAAAAAAATTTCGTAGTTAAATGCGATTAAACGAAATTAACTTAAAAAAGTAATAACTATAACGACATAAAAACGTCGATTACGTCTTATAGTGGTCCGGGCTAAACGCCGATACGTTCCGTGGAGTGTGGACTGTATTTAAGGGTGGATGAGTGCAACAACTCCAGAATACCTGCCGAGGATCCAAACACCTTGTTGGTATTCCCCGAGAGAACGCCGATTGCGTTTCTGGGTTATGGACTGTATATGGTGGGTTTGGGATTTAGCACAAAAATATCAGCCAAGTATCCAAACAACTTGGTGATATTATAAAAGCTAGAAGAAGAGAAAAAGGCACTAATATTTAAATGAAAAGAAAGCACTTCTAATGGCTAATAAATCACTGATGGTTTAATCGCTGGTTTAGTTTAACTAAACTTGAATTTATATGCAGTTTTAACTGAAGAACTACAAATCAGTGTCCCATGTATTATATGTTGTCAAAAATATAACATGTGGCAGCACTACTTATCAAATCTTATCAAATTAATATGGTCTGTATTCGTAGTTTAAACGCCCAATTTTATGCGATGAAAGATGGTTTATATGTTTTGTGATTAATAGATTTCTTGGTTTAAACACGTTTTAAACCAAAAAGAGAATTTAACTTTCTCTGATTTTTCAGCCCTAACAATATAAAAACACTTTCCTTGTTTTCCCAAACGTTATAAAGTTTCCATTTATTTGGTGCACAAATACAAAATATTAAATTTTCAAACAATTTAAAGTTAAATTGCGAGTACAAAATAATCAGCCGTCCAATATGGCTTTAAAAAAATACATACAAATTAAAGACAACTTTAAAATATAATACATGATGATAGTGCCGCCTCACGTCGTCAATGCGTCTTAGGGCATATCATCATTCAAAAAAGAAACCAGGAATGGGAAATCCACTACCTTTTGTTCAGACGCGATGCAACCATCAAGCTCAGGTATACATTTATATGTTTTGCTTAAATTTGTAAAAAAAAATATTAGTGTTTGTTTTATGTTTATACCTATGGGAAATACTTAAAAAGGAGGATTTTCTCAGTTTCAGTTGATAATTTTATATCAATTGGACCCAACTGAGCAAAGATTTTAACGCTATTTTAGAGGTTCAACAAATCAGAGTTATTTTAGAAAAAATTATGCTGCACATCGGTGCGCCTTAGGAAAAGCGTTGCCCAACTTCTGATATGCATCATTGTTTTATGTGTTTTTATTAGAGATGTGCAAAAGTCGTGATTTGTTATACTTGAGTCACACATGAGACACGCGTGACCGTGGTTAAATTTATATATAATCGTGATTAAAAAAATGGAGAGCGCGAATTAAAATTTAATTCTCATGCGCGGAAGCGTGTGTAAAAAAAGTCACATACAAATTTTTTTTTGTACCCGTATCCCCCCTCTTACTCCTCCAGAATTTTGTTGCAACATAAACTTTCTTCTAATAGTTACCCACATAAAATTTAGTGTGCCCCAATATTGTAGTTCTTCAGATATAAGAAAAATACAAATTTTTTTTGTATGGGGTGTACCCGTATCCCCCCTCTTACTCCACCAAGATTTTGTTGGAACATAAAGTTTCTTATAATAGTTACCCACATCAAATTTATTGTTTGTGGGGGGATACCCGTATTTTTATTCAACGTGCTTCAAAAAAAAAAAAAATAAAAGCGAGAAAATAAGTATTTAATTAAATTTAAAAAAACCACCTGAGTTTTATTTCTTATACAGTCACTTAAGATCGAACGAAGATCTTTGAGTCAAAAGTAAAAATCTTTAAACATAAAAGCTTGTGTATAGCTTTAGAGCAATGAATCAAATGCGAAACATAAAATGTACACTGATTATGTTTTATTTTTTATATAAAAGTCCTTAACATTTTATTTGAAAACTTTTCTATATGAAATGTTATTTTGGTGGCTAAAAAGCTGTGTTACACAGCGCGTATACTTAATATTTTATTTTACCAACATTCAATTATAACTCATACGTCTGTTCCAAAAATTTCTAAAACATTTTCCAAGAATGTCTTTTTTATCTAAAAAATTATTTTTTAATTTAAACTGTGTAGTGTCTCTAACAGTAAGCATTAATTAGGAGAATAAAACGAAATTGTGAACTTTTAACAACAACTGAAACAAAAATTTAAACAAAAACAACCAACAACAACAGTTTTTCTAAATTATGTTTTTTTCTTTTTTACTTTTTCATTCTGCTACAACTTTAACAACTTCATTACAACACACTACATATTTAAACTTTCTGCTACTGCTGTTCATTAAATACCAAATGGTGGCGCAACGTTGTTGCCTTCTGTTGGAATATGCTGTTGCAATTGTTATGACCACAATAATGAAACATACTCTCGGAAACCTTTTCTTCATCTTAACGTCAACACTTGGGGGTGGGTGTTGGAATCTGACTGTCTAAATGGCTGACTGGTTGGCGGGACCTTCTGGTACATGCTTGGCTTGTTTGGTTTCCTTTTTTTTTTTTTTTTTTTTTTTGTTTTTTGCATTTAGGTAAAGGACATATGCAATGAATTGGAAGTTCGTACTTTATGCCATAAAATTCTACAAAATGTTTCAATACTATTAAATGCTGATCGTGGTTCATTGTTTCTGGTGCAAGGACGTTGTGTTGGTGTCAGTGGCAGTGATGGACCAAAAAAGTAAGTACATAAATGTTTAAAAATATCTATGTTTATAAAGATTTTTAGTGTTAAGTTAAGTTTCCTGTTACTTTTTGCTGATTAACTTGACATTGAAATTTAAAATAAGAATAGAAAAAATTTATAAATTTTATGTCATAAAGCTTTAAGTGGTGTTAAAGATAGTTTTAATTGATTTTAATTTTTTATAGAATGTCATCATTGAACATAATTTTGAACACAGATTTTATTGAATTCTTTTCCAATATTGTTATTTTTATGTTAAAAATTGTTTTCCTAACCAAAGTGAACATTTTATTATTATTTTTTTTTCAACCAAATCTCTTTCCAAACTTTTTGGAATTTCATTAATTTTATAAAATTTTTGTTGAGAAACTTTTTTTTATACAAGAAACAAAAAAAAGTTATTTCTTTATTTGATTTCATATAAATGAACAGGGCTTACATTCTTATAAATGTTCAAACAAAGAATTAAATTTAATAAAACCAAGTCACAAAGATAGATTTAAAAAAAAAACTTAATAATATTGAAATTTATGAACAAAAAAACAAGTCTTTAAGGATAAAGATAAAACAAATCAATAGAAGGCTCACAAAAAACATACAAATGCAGCTGCCAATCTAATGGTGGATTTTAACCACTGGGTTAAAAAGGTGAAATGCCTTTGAGATGATTCCTACACCGCTCGGGGTGCGTTAAACATACAATTGTAATTAAAAATCGGTTCAGTAATACGTTTGAATTTTAATCAATATCGTTGTGGTCTCAAGGCTCTATCGATTCGGCGAGAGCCAACCTCCGGTTAATATATTATCTTCCACCAAGTCCGTTAATGTTTAATTTATTTTGTAAGTTCAATAATATAAAAAAAAACAAAACGTACCAATTGAAAAACAAAAAGTAGCAAAAAGTTTCCTCTTATAGTTCCCTGTATTAATAAAAATTCCAAAAGTACCAGCTAAAGAACGTTATGGCACCAAAAATATCCCTCTTATGGAACCTCAATGCCTGAGGACCTTGCCGTTCTAATTTTATATTTTTAGGTCCAATACTAACGGAAATTAAAAAAGTACCAGTTACAGAACACAAAAAAGTATCAACAGTTTTCATAAATTAAAAAATACCCACAAGAAGCAGGTAAAAGTAAAAAAAAGAAATTTAATTTCCCTTTTTCGATACTTTTTTCTCCCCATTGAAGTAACAAAATTTCAATAAAGCCCATAATTTAATATGCATATGTGAATGAATAAAAAAAACTGTTTAGTTAAAAAAGTACCAATCATAGGTACGAGTTTCACGCCCTTAACGTTCGAATATCGAAAAAGTACTTAATTTATATTGTTATTTTTTTATTTTGGTTCAAAAGATAGATGGCGTGACAAAGAAGTTCCAAAATACCGGCTATACCCGTTAACTCGCTTGAAGGGCCGAATATTTCTGTAAATCAGACTTTTAATTTATTTAACCACTTGCGACATCTTTTTTTAAATCAGACCTTAAATTTATTTAACCACTTGCGAGATTTTATTTATAATAAAACAGCAAACACATGGCGCTCTTCAGCTATAAAATTATTTATTTCAGCATTGTCAAAAGTTTTTGTTAAAGTTTTGGTATATTTCTAAAAATATTATGCAAAAATTTGATTGATTAAAAATAGTTTTGCTTAATGTTACAAAATAAATGTTGTAAAGTCAAAAATTAAATAAGGAATTAAACGGGATATTTGTTGTTTTCTAGATTTTTAAATTTACTAAACAATAGTCTAGATCGAGAATTGCAATAACGATTATCTAGTAAACCCTTTTTTTATTTAAGGGTACATTATTATTCGTAGTCCCAAGAGTTGCGTATGTATGAGTGTTTATCTATGCGTATAAGTGATATTGATTTTATTCTATGAAAAAAATTTCAAGTATAACATGACGTATGAGTTATAATATATGCAAATCGCAACCGACTATAAAAAGGGTATTAACTCAATATTTAAAATTTTCATTAGAAGCAAAACAATTTCTTATTTTACATTAAAGCCAATTGAAAAATAATTTTTAAACCAACCGTTTCTTTACCAAAAAGAATACCAATTTTTACAGTTGGTATATATGAATATCACGTGTAGATTTTTGCCAAAAAGTGAAAAAAAAAATATTTTGAGTTGATACTCTCTTTATGATCAAGTGCGATATATCGCTCCTCTATTGCAACATAGTCATATCTCAAAAAATTAAAAGTTACTTACTGTTACTTACGCAAAAATGTTCTTTCGGAGGCTCTTTATATGTAAAAAAAAATCAGAACTATATCTGAAAATGGAAAGCAATATATAATTTACTTAATTTGTATATAAAGGTTCATTTTGAAAATTGGCATTTTGCCAAGTTTGATTTTTGTTTGACATATGACTACGTTGCAATAAAGGAGCGATATGTTTTGCGGTCTTGCAAAGTGTTTTTTAAAAATATAAAATATAAAGTTGGTTTAATATTTAAACGGTTTATTAAAAAAATTTTATACCAAAAAGTCTTAAGAAATGGAAGCACTGCCTGCGAAAAAACTTGATTAAAAAATTTTTTTAATACAGCTATCCGAGCCAACATTTGATTGAAAATAAATTTAAAATAGTAAAATTAAACTGTCGATTGTTAATTTGTATAGTTAGTTAGGCTTGAATTCATCAAATTTTATTTTTTATTAAACTATTTAAATGAAGGAAGGCATTTTAAAACATGAAATTAATTGATAATTTTTATTCTTGATGAGAATGTGGTTATTCTCGAAATGTAAATTCAATCCGAGTTCGATCCCCAGCTTAGCCAAGAATAATAATTATCAAAAAGTTTTAATAATTTAAATGTTGTAAAATTCAGTAAAATAGGCTTAAATATTTTAAATTAATTTTGAAATGCTTAAATTTATTTTAGCCCTTAGAGTTCACATATTGTTCCCCTCCCCTTTTTCATGCATGGTTTAATTATTCTCATATCTGCTTATTTGTAATTACTCCCTAGTGTGAGGGTTTGTGCTTGAATCTTATGTGTCAGCTTTAAAGAGAAAATATGTTTTGTGTGAACTGCATTTTAAAACCTTCAGGGTTATAAGTTTCCTCCATCCCGTTATTACACATTCGACCAACGCCAAAGGGGTTTGTTTATTTGTATGAGTGTGTTAGTTTATAATACTAAAAGCCAATTCAGCAAGAGCCAGTACATAGAATTTAACTAGCACGTTCGTTCGTTTCTTTATTTTTGTTCATTTGTTTTTCAGCTTTTTTTTTTTTTTTGCTATCGACACAAACAACAATAGCCTTAATGTTAGTTTTCTTCACTGTCCTTAATGAACTCACATGAAACAATGGCTGCATGAAGCATACATACCGGCACATTCATTTAAACACATACGCATGCACACATATAGACCATTATACAAAGAACTCTTTGTCTATTTTAAAAACTCTCTATATGAATTCCATATTAGCTTAATTTGTATGTAGATGTATGCAATTGCTCTAAATTTCTTTCTTCTGCTCCTTTTGTACGCCATTTTGAACACGTTGTTCATGTTATTGAATGTTGGATGGGTTTTGCACTGGCTTTTTGTGTTGTTATACATATGTATGCTTGTATACTTGTGTGTGTGTGTGTATGTGTGTGTGTGTGTGGTATATTCAATTGCTGCTTCAAATAATTAATCACGTGAATGACCTTGACACTTTAACATAAAATTCTAAAATGAAATGCTTAATGTAGAAAATTATTTCATTAAAAAATCTCTATGAAGTTATAAACATGAGTTGGCATAATTAAAAATCCTGTGTTTTTCTACGGTGTATTTTGAGGATAAAAATAGAAATCATTTTTGCTTTAAAATAACAATAATTATGCTGAGAATTTAAATTAAAATTGATATTTTTACATCAGTTTTTGAGAAAGGTAAATATTAATTTAATTTAAGGCGCCAATAAAAATAAATTATGTTTTATGTACCGGTTACGTTTTACAAGTCAACTCAGCTGAGTTGTAACTTAAACTGCTAATGAAGAGTTGTAAATGTTTGTTGTGTTTGATAACCGGTCTGATATAAGGCTGTAAACAATAGCTTCAAAAGAGTAAAATTTGAACTGAACTTGACTTGAGTTTTAACCCTTAAAAGGGGCATTAATATGCTAAAATTTATATAAAGAACAACCTCAATAGTCAGGACTATTCAGTAACCTAGACAAGTCAATATTTCGGACAGTTCATAAATTATTTTTCTTAAGGCAGTCTTAATAACAAAGTTTCAAATTGAAAAGCAAATGCAATTTCTTCAAGAGTTATTTATGGGTCAAACAAAGAAAAGTGGCAAAAAAGATAATTTTATTATCTTACTAAAAGTAGTGCGGATCGTAAGAAAAGATAACCACTGTTTTTATTGTTGGCTTGTCTAAAATTTGTTGGAAGAATGTTTCCTGATGATCTGGCCTAAGCAACCATTGCAATGCGCATAGTAACCCCCAACAACACATTTAAGTGTTTTTATCTAGACAAAAATTGGGAATTAAACACAACAAACAAAATTTTATTAATTAAAAGTTTTTTATTCCCAAAAATTACTTTGATTACACTGAGGAAAAGTGATTTTGCGGCCTGGAACTTTGAGGCATGTTACTACTAACTTGAGATCGCTGATTTTAAATAAAATCTCCATTTTTCTCTATCAGGACGACTTTTTAAGATATGCCAGTAGTTTCAGAAATATCGTTAAAGTTTTTAAAAAATGAAAAATTTTTTTTTGTTCGCTAAAAATTTATACAAAATGAGAATACGACAAAAATTACAGTTTTGGTCTTAAAATATTTAGTTAAACATATTTCGAATTAAATGAGCTTTTTTCATTGCAATCGCTGCACAACTTTTGATTTTGTTCACAATTTACTGAATTGATATTTCAATTAAATTTTAATTTTTTTCGAACATTAACACTAAACAATAATTTTTTTTTATGGAATTTGGGTTTTTATCAATTCAGTTTTCTCAGTAAACTATGAACAAATTCAAAATTACTGCACCAATTGCAATGAAATAAAGTAAATTTCATTCGAAATATTTTTAGCTAAGAGCTTTTAGACCAAAACTGTGTCGCATTTTTATATTTTTATATAAATTTTTAAAGAACGAAAAAAAGTTTTTCAAAACTTTAGCGATATCTCTCAAAGTGCTGGCCAAATTTAAAAACAATTTAATCACGGCTTAAAGATAATACTGTTAACGAGTTTCGGATTTTTTTGTTAACACGATATGGTCAATCGCTTTCAAGTTATTCCAACATACGAAGCGAAAGTGCCTTAATTTTGGACATAACGTTATATTTTGATAACGAAAAATGGAGACTAGATTTGAAATCAGCGATATATGAAAAGTTCAATTTTGTTTTCTTGTGATAACAAAAAAATTTTAAAATTGAGCAGAGAAATTGTATGCAGATGTTCTAAACGAAACTTAGTTCATATTTCACACACTAAATATTATTGACCACTTTTAGAATAATTTGTACGTGTTTTCTGTAAATTAATTAAAACACTAAATGAGGTATTAAGAGCAATAAAGTTACCTCTAACTAAGATACCTAAATAAAAGCAAGAACAAGCGTCTGTATCACGTTAAAACTTTTCATTTTCACACAGTTTATACGAAACAAACCTTAAAAACGCGAATTCGACAACACCCGGTACCGGGTTAAAATCGTATCAATTTTTCCATATACTGACATACAAATACGTATTAAATTATGGGATCCCACTAAATATAGAAATTTTTACTTTTACTTTTTCCGTTCTACATGGCACTTTTTGAATTAAAAAAAAAGATGCAGGGCCTTAAGGGAATGACAACCTATAAGATGTATAATTTTTTGAATTTTCGTTGATATTGCACTTAGAAACGGGCAGGCCTCTCAGAGAAATCAATTCCGATCAAAAGTGATTTCGTTTAATGTGATGCAAGATACGAAATCACTTTTACTTACGATTGGAATTGATTTCTGTGACAGGCCTGATAAAATAGTTCTGAGTCAGTAAGACTTTATAAGAGAGAGCTTTTTGGTACTTTTTCATTTTACAACTGGTACTTTTGTTAAATTTTCGTTAATATTGGACCTAGAAACATAAAGTTAAACATCCAATGTCCTAAGTGATTGAAAATCTTTAAAAGGGAAACTTTTTGGTACTTTTTCTTCTTCAAAGGGTACTTTTTGATTTTTCGTTCGCATTGGACATAGAAACATAAAAGGTCCTGAGTAAATGGGATACATAAAAGATCCACCATTTTGGTACTTTTTCGTTTTTTTGCTGGTACTTTTTACATTTTTATTAATACTAAACCTAGAAACATAAAATTCATCATGCATAATAAATCCAGAGTGGTAGAGAAACTAAAAGTGGAGACTTTTCGGTACTTTTTTGGTTTTCGATTCTTTTATATTATTGAACCAATAAAACTAAATTAAACATTCACCGACTTCAGTGGAAGAGAACATATGGACCGGAGGTTGGTCCTTCGCCAATCCAACCCGCAAATACAAAAAAAAACAAAACAAATGCTCAAAACATGTAAATTCATATACAGTTAAACCTCAATTAACCGGACCTCTATTAATCGGTTACATCTATTAACCGGCATGCGGTTCTTTTTATTTTTTCGCTCTATTATCCGTTTAATTAAGACTCAATATAATGAGACTTAACGTTATAAATTTTTTTCCGAAAATGAGACATAAAGCCATATTTTTAAAGGGTTTTCTCCTCTTTGATAAAAGCTGAACCGGCTTCGCTAACTAAAGCTTCTCTGCAGAGCCGGCCTTCGGCCGGGCGCAAGGATTTTATCCTATATGGTATAACAAACACCGGCTTCGCTAACTAAAGCTTCTCCGCGAAATCGTCCTTCGTTTGAAAACAAGGCAGATTTTAGAAGCTTTACTTAGCGAAACCGGTACTTGTTATGCCATAAATGAAAAAAATACTTGCGCCCGGCCGTCTGTGCAGAAAAGCTTTAGTTAGCGAAGCCGGTCTTTGTTATACCATAGAAAAGAAAGAATCCATGGAAATAAAGCAATTTGGGTCATAAAACCATAATGGCTTTATGTCCCATTCCACTAAAACTGATATGAGACTTAAGGCCATATCAAAATTATGGCTTTATTTCCGTTTGGATTGAGACATAAAGCCATTATGGCTTTATGTCCTATGGCTTTGTGTCACCCCACCGTGCTGGTGCCGGTCCCACGAGAGCCGGATAATCGAGGTTTAACTGTAATTAATAAAATAAAAAAAAAATTGTTTTAAATTTTTCATAAATTTTTTAATGGTTTAATAAAAGCTTTGCTATATTTTATAAGAAAAATATTTCAAATGTAAGCCCATATACATATAATTATTTAACAAATTATAAAACACAATCAAATTAAAGTGCTTCATACATTTTTGTGAAATATTTAATTAATATTAATCATACGCGATAGTGATTTCAAATTAAAAACTTTTAAATGACTTTTGTGCAAATTAAAAAAGGAATAGAAAAAAGAATCTTGATTAATTATAGTTTCATTATTTCTTTTTTCTCTAGTTTCACCAAATCTAGTTACACCAAATTTATTAATATTTTGTTTCGCCAGAGTCATAATGACGCCAAGGTTTTTCTGTTTCAATACTTTCGTGTTTTTTTTTCGCAAATTTTTTTTTTCATTTATTTAAATATTTTTCAACAATAGTTTTAAAACAAATGTTGGCTCGTGGATTTTTGTATGCTACTTTGTTTAAGTTCATTTAAATTTTTCTCTTATAAAAGTATTTTCTATTGTTTTATTTCTTTTTTTATTCTCTACAGCAAATGTGGTGGATTGTCCTTAAGTATTGTAGCATTAGGAAAATTTGAGAAAATTTGCATAATGCAATAGTTTTTTTCATTTAATGTTGCTGTTTTGGCTGACATTTGTGTTTGTGTTCTTTTTTATTTCTTTCACTTGGCATTGATATTATGTAGTGTGTATGTGTTTGTATTTTTTCATTTATTGTGTTCAGTGATTCTATTTTATATTTTTTTTCCTTTTTTAATACAAAGTAATTTGAAATGTTACTTTTATGATTGTATTTAAGAAGGATAAATATGCAAGAGATTTAGGGTTTATGGGAAGAAGCAGTTTGTAAACACCCTCATATAGTAATGTATGGTTCAAATTAACCACAATATTTTAAGATTTTATTGTCCTTTAAGTTTCATGAAGAACGGAGCAGTAACAAGTTGCCAAGGATATTTTGCTTTGATTCAGCTAGTTCGTATAGTTGCAATTGCCCATTTTTCCTCGCTAGCAGTGATTTCATGCTTCAACATCATGTATAATCGTCTCTCATCTTCATATTGTACAAAATTGCATTGCTATTGGATAAATCCTGATTTGTGCACAAGTCTTGAAATGATTGTTTGAGTGGCTTCCAAACATTTTGTAAAGCCAAGATCACACACACCATCGGCTCAATGTACCAATTTTTGTTGAATTTCATGTGCCTATAATGTAAACGCATCTGCGCCGAAATCGTGCTAACTTTAGACAATGATGTACCAATAACACAGTACAACAGCCAATCTGGGGGGTGAGAAATTCCAAGTCAGGGTGATGGTACTAGGTCAGTATAGTAAAACCCTCAAAGGGTTTGGCGTTCGTATGTGTCAGTTTTTTTTTATGACATTTTAAATGTTTTCCTTATCTTGATGTTTTTTCGCTTGGTTGTAACATTTTGGCAAAAACGTAGTTTAACATAACTCGAGAACCACTTGTCCGATTTTGATGAAACAAATTTAGAAAAATTAAGAATTACAATTTCTCTAATCTGTTTCTATACCGTTTTCCTATATGTGCAACACTTTCGAAGTTAAAAATGAATGTATGAAGGGAAAAAGTATATTTTTTCCTAAAAATTTAAATATTTTTTTTTTAAAATTCATAAAAAATCCAAAATGGAAAAAAGTGCCAAAACTAATTACTTTCGCGTAAAGTCACATATCTCATGAGCAAAAAAAGGCACAAATCATGAAAATCGATGCACGCGTTTCTCATTTATTCACAATTAGGTAAATGTATGAATTTCAAAAATTTGCTCCAGATATGCACAACATTATTTGGAGAAAACATTGACACTCACAAGCCGAACTCTCTCATAGTTTTCTACTGTACTAAAAGAGAAATATTGATGTGGCAACACTGGTTCTGTAATGTTCACATAAAACATGCATTGTCTTTATACTTCTTCTTTTTCTCACACTGGTTCTGTGATTTTTGTCATTCAACAAGTGCCGACGAACGCGAACAGTAAAAGTGATTTTTCTCCAGTTTTTTAAAAGTGAACAAAAGAGAACAGAATATGGAACTGTGCAAGGCAGATATAAATAGCTTTTGCTACTGCTGTGGTCAATATGTCTCAACACATAAAAAAAGGAAATTTCAGTACTGATTTTGTTCAAACATACGAGATGTACTTCAACCAAAATGTTATAGTGAACGAAAATTGGGTACCAAATATAGTGTGTAAAAGCTGCTGCAACCGTCTAATGGATTGGAAAAATAGAAGACGTGAAAGTATGCCATTCGGTATCCCAATGACTTGGACTAATCCTGGCGAAGGTCACAATCCATTGAACTGATATGCATGTACGAATAAAGGAGCTGCAAAAAGGATAAGAAAATCGTATAATTACGTTGGTGTTGCAAGTGCCGCAACACCATTGCCTCATTCGGACCACATTCCTGTGCCAAAAGCTTCTAGCCCAGATATTTTCTCTTCTACGACTGCTCCGACATATCATGCACGTGATGATCCCCCATATGAGCCATCCGTATCCAATGAGCCAATTTTAATAAATCAAAACAAGCTTGATTCAATTGTTGCCAAGTTGGAATTAACACAGCATAAATCGTAAGAGCTGGCTTCCATTTTGAAATCAAACAATTTGTGAAAGTCACAGCTTATCGAAGTCGTCAGGCAACACTCCAAAGTTTATTCCTTGTGAATGATGAAAAAACTTCTGCATATAAAAATGTTCTGCATTATAAAAATGTTTACTTAATTTTTTTAGTAGTTTATGGCCAGAAATCTGGAGTTATTGGGGAAAATTTATAAAAAAGGCGATAAATTACACTTTTTTGAATAAAAACAAATATCAATATTCTTGTCAAAATGGGATACCTTCACTTAATTGTAAATAAAAGCAGAACGCGTTAATCGATTTCTATGATCTATGTCGCATTTTGTTTATAGGTTATGTGACTTTACATGAAATTAATAACACTTGATCCTTTTTTCCGTTTTGGATTTTGTATGAATTAAAAAAAAAAAATTTTAATTTTTAGGCAAAAAAATATTTTTTTTTCTCCACAAATTTATTTTTACCGCCAAAACTGTTGATTATAAAGAAAAACGTTATATGAGCGGATTAAAGAAATTGTAATTCTAAATTTTTCAGTTTGTTTTAGCAAAATCGGACAAGTGGTTCTCGAGTTATGTTAAACAAAAAAAAAAATCAAGATAAGGAAAAAATTTAAAATGTCATAAAAAAAAACTGACACATACGAACGCCAAACCCTTTGAGGGTTTTACTATACTGACCTAGTACCATCACCCTGACTTGGAATTTCTCACCCCCCAGACAATAATCCCAAAAATGTTCCATACTGTAATGGGAACACTCTTTAGCACAATGTTAAGCCAGGAAAATATTAAAAATGCGCCTATTTTTATCGGCCACTTGTGCGCAGATCTAAGTGGACAATCTGCGCCGATATAAGCGAACATCTGCTTGCTAAAAAAAATAAAAGCATCATCATAAGAACTATTTAAAGGAATTAAGCATTTAAAGGAAATATTACTAAAATTTACTTTTTATAGTAAATTTTCCGAAAATTTTATAAATTTTTTTTTAAAATTTACTTTTTATAGGAAATTTTGTTTAAATTTGCTTTTTATATGAAATTTTGCTTAAATTTACTTTTTAAAAATTTTGTTAAAATTTATTTTTATAGAAAATTTTGTTACAATTTACTTTTTATAGGAACTTTTGCCAACATTTACAATTTATGGGAAATTTTAGTAAAATTTATTTTTAATTTAGAAAATTTTGATCTAATTTACTTTTTATAGAAAATATAAGGGTATTCATTTAATCGACATAAAAAAAGAATTCATAATTATGTAAAATGCTTTTTCAATTAATACATAATTGGGGAATTCACAAGGTGTGCTATGCAGTCATATCGTCATAATGTCCTCGATAATATTTTACAATTGTTTAAAATAAATATTGTTGAGCTTCAAACAAAATAAAAAATGCTGTATTTATTGATTCGCCATAACTATACAGTAGAAATCTAAATTATAAGCGGTTGCCCACAACAGTCATTTCGTCGGCTTAATATGCAAACCTGATAACTCCCTTTAAGCACATTTTACAGGACAGACAAAAAACTTTTTATTTTTCCTATTTGCAGCTTGATATAAAATTAAAAATAAAGTAACTTTTACACACTTCAAGACTTAAATAGAAGAAAAACTTTCTCTACCACAAGGCATCAAAATCTCAATTTACTTAAAAAGTGATTTGTATATTAAGCCAACGATATATATTTCTTGTACAACTTTATGACTACCTTGTGAATCCCCCAAATATGTATTTATTGATAATCTAATTAGATATTTCAATAGTTAAAGGAGATCTTATAAAATAATCTTTTAGGAAAGTAATTTGGTTTAAAATTTTAGGAGTAAAGCGATTCTTTTCTTTAGTTTTGAAAAAACTTGACTTGGAAAAAATTCTTTCACTTATCGTTGATGAATATTTAATTTCTCAGTATTTTTCCAGGATTTCTCTTAACATTTAAAATACTCCGTTATGCTATTAGAGTGCTGTTTTGATTTTTTAAAATTTTTAATACTTCTAATTGTGTTGGTTAATTCTGTTAAAAGACTGATATGAGAAGAAATGAGAAGAAACAAATAACTAAACACATACATATAAAGAGTAAGTGAAACAAAAAGCTGTTGGCAATCAAACGTTTAAGCCAGTTTTCTCCATATTCCTGTTGATCGAGGATGAAGATAAAAAACATTGAAAAAAGAGTAAGAGTGCTTGTAATTTTAATCACCGGTTGGCGGTTTTTGTACCGGAGTCGAAGTCAAGTACACACAAAAACTCGCGACTCCGACTCCAAAAGTGTTCGGCATAAAAAATTTATTGTCCAAAATAAAATAAATTTTAAGAGGGTCTGCTTTAAAAATTTTAAAGGCAGAAAAAAAGAACCAGCCTTCTTTCCATATGTAAATAACTATATAAAACATCAATGCGGCAAGTGTTGAAATTAAAATATCGATTTGACATTTTTACAGTATCATTTTCTTGCTATATTTCACCATTTAAAAGGTACTGATTTACCAAAAGAGTTTAAAGTTGCAAAAGGACTAGTCTCATATACATTTTGCATCAAGGTTAAAGAAGGAGTCGGAGTCGGACTTAAAAAATTTCAGCGGATGGAGTCGGAGTTAGAACTATTTTTTGCCGACTCCATGGTCCTGATAATAAATTTTACATAAAAACCAAATTATTTTAGTTGGACTTAAAAAGTTAAATTTAAATTTTTTTTAAATTATTGCACAAAATCTCTTTAACAAGAGGTGGTAGAAAAAAAAAACTTATGTTATATTCGTAATCAGAGGAATCAGTTATTTTGATTTCAGAAAATTTACATAAAATAAGTTTTAAGAACTAAACAAAAAGTACTAGAATTTTAGCATCCTTGCAATAACAGTAAAGTATCGTGATATATTTTCAATTATATGGCTCTACTCAACTAAAAGAGATTTTTGTGTAGATAAATATTAATAAAAATTTAATGTAGATTAATAATTACCAATTAAAAAATTTTGTGAATACAAAAAAAAATTTCCCATTTCTTATCTCTTACAGATGTCTGGTCTCCAAACTTTTCGATGTTTGTCCGCGCAGTACCGTCGAAGAGATGGAACAACAGAATGAGGTACAAATCGCTTGGGGTACTGGCATCGCTGGTCATGTAGCGGAAAGTGGAGAACCGGTTAATATACCAGATGCATATCAGGTGAGATATCAAAATTATTCTGTAGACAAACTACTTAAAACATTGTCTAGCGAAATTTCAAATTTCAAATTACAAAACAAAAAGATAGCAAAGTTTTTCTTGGGATTCAAAAATTAATTAACAAGGTTTCTTTCAAATGTGCTAAATTCCCATTTCATACTATTGAGAAACTGAAACTTGGCTATTTGTCTCAATTCTCCAATTCAAAAAAAGGAAAACAACCACAAAGAAATCAATTGTAAAAATATAATTTCAACTCTGTTTAAACGACAACTGCTTCGGCTCCTTACGCCTTAATAAGAAATCTTTAAAGTTTCTTAAACCAGCTTAAGTTCCTTAACGTTGAAAAACAAATTCCACTTAGAATCTTAGCCGGTTTAACCCTCTAACCGCTGAGACAGTCTCAATTTCGATTTTTTAGGCTGTTATATAAATTTTGTTCGCTTTAGATAACAAATTTTTACATTTCTTTTACTTCTCCACACATTCTGGCAAGTCGTTCGTCAGTTTAAAAATTTGCTTCGAAAATTATTTCGCAAACTAAAAGTTTTGCAACTATTAAAACCCACTTTACGGTTAATACGGTATAAAATTTGGTTTAGGCTTCATTTACAATGATAGCAACAATTTGGTTTTTTGGTTTTTCTTCTGTCCTATTTTTTTTACCAAAGTATTTCATAAATTTTCCAATAATTTTTTGAACAAAAAATTTAACAAATGAGTAAGTTTTTTTAAAAAAATTTGATTTTAATTAAAAAATTTGTGATATTAATTAAAAAATTTATTAAATTTGCACCAGTAAACAAATTATAAGTATCAATTAAAATTTTAATTCACTTGCTTAAATGTTTAATTCACTTGATTAAATGTTAAATTCACTTCATTAAATTTTAAATTAAAACTTATTCTATTTTTGATTAATGCTTTAATTGGAAACATTTTTCTGTGTACTTCAGCAACAATTTGTATGAAATTGTTAATAACGTCAATCATAATTTTTATAAGTTTTGAATAAAAATTTGAATAATATGTTCTGAAAAAATAATTAATAATGCATAGTATTGTTAAGGGGATAGCCTGCAAACGTTGTAAATAAGCTGTTGCTTTCATTGTTAACACCAAGTGAAAATGTTGCTATCATTGTGACTCTTGCTTTAAGGGTGAAATTTAAAAACACTTAAACCTTAAAAACTAAATATTATTCTATTATTTGCATTTTTTTATTTTACTATTGTTTTATTATAAAAAAATTATAAATTGTAAGCAAAATTCTGAACACTTATTCATCAGACATTTTTCCTAATGATTGATTTCATTTTTCTTACAAGGATTTTTAGTAAGGTCCATTTCTCATCGATTCTGTAGAGTTCTGTTGAGAGCACAGATAAAAAAAATTTAATAGCGATTTCTTGATTTTTCTGTAAACAGGATGCAGAACAGTCCATTCCAGAATGCGTTCAATATTTGCTTGTAAACGAAACTTTTATAAAATATACAAAATAAAAAGCTAAGAAAGTTTCTTTCATAAATTTTAAAATAAATAATTGTCAGTTAGAGGACACTATGTGAGCTGTTCTCATGTCGGCTGCCCATTGGACCTTTAAACAGATTATTAAACAGCTAATTTTTTAGTCAATCAATATTCTTCAAATAAAATTTTCTTCTTCAACTTTAATGTAATAAAATCATTGAAATTGTCTGCTGTTTTTTTTAACTCAAACACGTTTGTCCTTTATTAAAAAACTTTGACTTAATTTTATTTCGTCTCTATTTTCCAAACATATTAATTTCCAAAACTCTATATTTTTTCGTTGGCAAAAATTACTTTAATAAAAATCTAATAAAATAAAAATTATGATTTATAGCATTTGGTATTTGTCGATCTGTTTTCTTTTAACTTTTGGTTATAAGAAAAAATGTCCTTGAAGATGAATATAATATTTGAATTATGATTTAATGATATTAATTTTTATTAATATAAGTTATAAGTGAAAATGGAAATGGAAATTTATGTAGATGGAATTTGGCAGACAGGACGATAGTAAAGGGCCACAAAAATAGTAAGATTTTAAAATACTATCGTTTAGTGAGTTTTTTTAAATTTTCTAAAAAGACAAAATAATTAATTTAATTTTTTCCTCCTGCAATTTCTTTCTTCTACACAAATTAACAACAACTATTTTTATTTTACTAATTGTTCGGTGTTGTTGTTGCTTCTTCTTTTTGCTTGCTTTATTCTCTCTTTTAACAGGATGACCGTTTTAATTGTGAAATCGATACATTGACCGGTTATCGCACCAAAGCACTTCTATGTATGCCAATAAAGGATTCGTCGGGTGATGTCATTGGAGTGGCTCAAGTCATTAATAAATTAAACGGGGAATTTTTCTCAGAAACTGATGAAAAGGTAAAAGAACTAATTTACAGATAAATAACTATGATATTCATTGACGTTGTCACACTTTTTTTAATAATAATAATTTTAGAAAATAATGTTTAAATGTATTAGATAAAATTTATTCTAAATAGTTAGATATTTTTTATTTTAAGACATTTAACTAAATCAAAATTAAAATAAACTAAAGTCCTTCATCTTTTCTAACAACAAGGAAATGTTTTTCTTTTTGTTTAAAAATTAACCTTAAACTTTACGGATATTCTTTGATACTCTTCATGTCTAACAAGCAATGTATCTCTGACATTATCCGTACTGCCTGTTGTCCCTTTTAAGAGTTTTCAAACTTTTGAACAAAATATTTAAAAATTTGCTTGTAGAAAAATTTTAATTTTAAACACAAAGTTTTGCAGCAATTTAGCTTAGTTTAGTTATGTTTAGAGCAGTGGTTCACAAATGTAAGTCCACGGGCCCCCTGAGCTCTTGTTTAAATAATTAATTTAGTTGAGAAACAACATTTTGACAACTTTGTAAATTTCGAAAAAAATTAATTGAATTCAAAATTAATTAATAATATGTGCGTTCGTTTACTTTTCCAGTAAAATCCCAGTAAAATCCAGTAGGTGATTAATATGAAAATTTTACAAATTTATGTGTACGCGAACGCATTTCAGTAAAATCCAGTACACATTTGTGCAAATATTGGGGTAAACGAACGCAGCTAATATATACTGAATTTTTTTATTTGATGGACTTTTTTAACACAAACATTTTAACCATTTTTTTTTAAGTGCTAATCGAATATCGAGCCCTTACCGCAAAAAACGCTTAAGCGACAAAAACACAATTTAACAGGGGAAGATTTTTTTAATTTAATTCATACAAATTTTGTATGAATGTTGGCGCTTAAGCTAAACTTGTTTTTGCTATAAAATCGTAACGATTCCTTATGTGACCATGACATCTTAGGAGACGATGCAAGTGTTGCCAATAAATTAATTTATTGAAAATAAAACGAAAATTGAAAATGATTTTGCTTAAGCTACTTTTACTTCATTTACTTAACTTTTTCATAAATCACTTTTTATCGTATTCAAAACAAATTAATCACCACTCTCTGCAACCATTTTTATTCGCTGTAAATTATTTGAATAATTAATAATCAAGACATTTTATATAAAACATGATTCTTACACCTTATCAAATTTTTAATTTTATTTAATTTTCTCCTCAAGGTTTTTGCTTCCTATCTACAATTCTGTGGTATCGGTCTACGTAACGCTCAACTGTACGAGAAATCACAGTTGGAAATTAAACGTAATCAGGTGTTGCTCGATTTAGCACGCATGATTTTTGAAGAGCAAAGTACAATAGAGCACATGGTATTTCGTATACTAACACACATGCAGAGTCTAATACAATGCCAAAGAGTCCAAATCCTGCTAGTGCACGAAGCTTCAAAGGGAAGCTTTTCACGAGTATTCGATTTTGAAGCAAACGATTTGAGTGAAGAGGAATCAACAAATCGTACGAGTCCATTTGAGTCTAGATTTCCAATAAATGTTGGCATAACGGGTCATGTGGCAACAACGGGAGAGGTGAGATTTTTTATAGGGCACATCATTTTTTAAGGAAAATTTAATTTATTTGTGTTGTCGTTTTACAGACTGTTAATATACCAAATGCTTATGTCGATGATCGATTCGATGCCAGTGTTGATGAGAATACAAATTTCCAGCATAAATCCATTTTATGTATGGCTATTAAGAATTCATTGGGCCAGATTATCGGTGTCATACAATTAATTAATAAATTTGATAACTTGGTGGGTGTTCTTTTTGGCTTTATTTATTTTTGCAAAACTTCTTATAAATTTAATTAATCATTTTTCTTCTTGTTTTTTGTCCTTTACTCTTTAGACTTTCACCAAAAATGATGAAAATTTCGTTGAAGCTTTTGCCATTTTCTGTGGCATGGGCATACACAATACCCACATGTACGAGAAGGCAATTGTGGCCATGGCCAAACAAAGTGTTACATTAGAAGTTTTAAGTTATCATGCTTCGGCTACCATAGATGAGGCTCATCGTTTGCGGGTAAGTTTGTCAATTCATAAGTTACAGTTTTTCATTGGTATAAAATTTATAAAAAGGACTATAGCAAATAAAAATAATTGTATTATGCCAGTGTGTCTTTACTTAACTCTAGTGTGTCTTGTTCAAAGGACATGCTCCTTTATTTTCTTAGTTTAGGGACAATAATTTGCAATTATGCTAACTAATCAAAATCAACTCAATAAGATGTCTGAATATAAGTTTTGACTTTAAAGTATTTATTTCGTTTTGTTTGCTTGATTATTATGTTGTTGCCTGGTAAAGAGATAATAACAAATTTGTTTTAGGGACGACAGCAATATTTATGTGATTGTTTTTTTTAATTCGGGTCAATATCTTGGGACATATTGTATTTGTTTTAGGTTATTTTGTACATGCAAAGGATCTTTAACGGGTGTAATTAAAGAATGTATAAATAAAACAAGAAAATATAGTCGGTTATTCTCGATCTTATCATGCCTCACACCACAGTATTAGAGACAAATTTTTGAGAATGTACCCTATTAGGGACGCATTGCCAATAATTGACCTGCCAGAACAAAACGATGCGATAAGCTACAGATTCATGCAAAAGTTATTTGCGCTGAATATTATAATTTTGTCTGTGTATGTATTTACATATCTCAAATATGTATATATGAGATTTGTTTTGTCTTAAAGTGATTTATGGAAAAGGCCTTATATTGCACCTGTGTCAAATTCTGGGCATACCAACACAAAATTTTATCGTGACATAATAACTATTGTCCTCGGACACATATTTTAAGGTGCTACAAACATCAGCACAAACGCAGAATAGCCTTTCAACAGAATGACTTTCAGACTTGGTCCGCCCGTCTAGCTGCCTATTTGCATGTCCATGTCATTTTGCGCAAAGTACAGTTCGCAGTTTTGAAGATAATTTGATGAAATTTGATATGTGCATTACAAATGTCATAGGGACGAAGCCCATTGAAAATGGTGCGAGTCGGTCCATAATTTCACATGGCCCTCATAAAAACTTCTATCCGGAATAGCCTTTGTGCCCATAAACTATTTTATTATGTTTGTATTTGAATTAAATTTGCCTAAATCGTCTTACCATATTTATTTTAAATCGGTCTACATTTGGCCGTACCCTCCACACAAATACGACACCCAAAAATAGCTTAAAATGCCATAACTTCTTTATAAATGTTGATATTGATAAACAATTTGCCGACGTTTAGTTTTATACTACGTTATGACAAAAATATGTATTAGTAGGTCCAGAATGGACCCGTCTCCAAAAAGATTTTAGTCAAGCAAAGTTGCATATTTAGATGACACAGGTCGACTTTGAAAAAAAAATTTTTAACCACTCCAACTCATTCTAAAGTCTTTTTTCATGCTGAAGCCGAGTTTGAACTCAATTTTCTTCAAACACGTCACATGTGAGAGATAAGGGTCCATTTGTGTTCTTCGCTGTTTTCTAGGGTATCATTTAATCGGGCTTTTGCTTTAATCGGCTAATCGCTTGATTAATTAACCGAGGTTTGGTTAAATCGGTTAATAATCGGTTAATTTTGTTTTTGATCGGTTACCCGATTAATTAAGCTTTGTTATAAATTAAGTTATTTCAATAAATAAACATGCCAAAATTATTTATTACTTGGAGTTAATTAGTGAAAAAAAAACAATAACAATAGAGGCTCAATCGTAGTAGTGTAGCTTGAGAGTTGTCAAAAAAAACTTTGTAGCCAACTGTGGTAGGAAGCAGTGTCACATACCAACGCCTGTTAAGATAATTGATTCCCTTACTCTGCCCGTCTAGCGCAAACGCTTTTGTCTCATTAATAAGCTCTGTCAACTCTTGTGTATAACGTCATTTCTTGAGAAACGCCGCAATGATGTCGCCAGGTTTTTTTTTTTTTTTTTTTTTTTTTTTTTTTTTTTGTAAAATATTTCTTAATTTTATTTTAATTTTCTCAATTTAAAATTAAATATTGTTAGTTTCATTTGGAATTTTTTTAATGTAAAGCTAAGTCTCGACCATGGTAGAATAAGAACAAGGTATATTCATTACAAATTTTGTTCTCAATTTCAAAACCCATATAACGTCAAACCAGAGGAAAATAAGGGGAAAAAAATAAAAACAAGCGTCAAAAATCAAATAAATTTATTTGGCATTACATGGGTAAATAATGAAAACTCTCCCTAATGAAGATCTTATTATACTATGATCTAGACGATTTGTTGAATCAGCAAATTCATGCTTACACTCATATGCTTAAAAATAAAAACAAATGCCTCTATCAGCATATTCAATGTGCTAACAATACCAAATTTTTCAAATTTAACATATGTATGTATGTATGTCAAATGATATTTTTTAACATATAATTTATCATACAATTTTTATGTCTGCACGATATGTTGAATTCCGTATGTTGATATATATGTTGGGTACTGAGAACATTTGTTTAAAAATTACAAATAATATTTTTAGTGTATATGTAGCTATACTGAATAAGTAAGAGTGCTATATTTTGCTGGGCCAAATCCGCAGATAGTTAAAATATTTGAGTACTGGATGGGATTTAAAAATTATCAACTAAACCTAAAGCCAAGTCTACACTATATGTTGAATCAGCAAATTTATGTTGAAAAATTGGCTTTCAGTGCCAACATATCATGTAGGCACCAAATTTCTTCAACAAACGTATTCTTACCAACATATGACAGGTATTTGTTAACGATGTCAGCAACTGCCTGTTTTTCAAATACAAATAAAAATGTTCGTTTGGGAATTTATATTGAAGCAGCAATAAAAGAAGCTAAAATTTGTTTTTGTTTTTAATATAAATTCCAAAACCAAAATTTTTATTTTTAATAAAATTTCCGTATGACGTGCTATATTCCCAATTTTTTATTTGTGATAAAAACACTGAAATTTATTGTTGAGGGAGAGCTAGCTTCTAGTTTGAAAAACAGGCAGTTAAATTTAAATTCCCAATAATGGAATTTTCTCAATTGTAAATTAAAATTCTAAATTTAATTTGCAAATTTGTCCAAAAAGAAAAACGGTCCATTAAAAATTTTAATTTAAAATTTTTTATTTAGGTGAATTCATTACAGGTGATCTGGGTACAACAACAAGTACAAATCCTATAAAAAACAAAAACAAATTGTTTTAGTAAAACGACAAAAACATAAACAAAGATAATATAGAAAATTTTGGCATCCAACAATTATTAAGCTAAAAAAAAGTTATCAGCAGAGTTGCTAAGTTAATGAATTCGCCTTGAATTTTTAATATGATTTTTCCGGTCTATTATTTCATTGTTCGTTTAAAAAAAAAAATTCATTAAAAACAACAATAAAAGTTAGTTTTTTTTATTTTGTTTATCTTAAAACAGTGACACAAGTATCACATCAGTATTAAAAACTTTTTTGTGTTTTTTTTTATTGGCTTTTTGACATAAAACATTCTCTTGCCACAAATCATAACCTGTAGAAAATATAGAAACAAATAAAAAAAACCACCAACCAACACCATGGAAGCTGTAAAAAGGAATACTTGTTTAATAAATTAAACAATTTTCAAATATGTCTTAATATTTGATAAAGGTCTTTTCTCTAAAGAAAAAAATTGGCATTTAAGGTCATGATAAATAAAAAATTAAATGAATTTCAAAGTGAAATATGTAGGAGCTTTGCTAAGGGGATAAATGTTTAAAGAAATTCATATTCCATTAAATTTTAGCTTAATTCGCCTCTGTTTTTGTTTTCAATAACAATGGTTTTCTTTTATAACCACATTTTTAAATTTGTGGCAAACCCAAAGCATGAAATGTAAAGAATAGAAAAAAGGTCAATAAAATAAAAGCTCTCTCGTTGTTCTCACCCTTTATCACTCCTTTTTTTAGTATCCATTTAAGTAAATTATTTACGGTTTTGTGGGTTTTTCAAAACAAATCATCCATTTAAAGCACCCTAAAGAATTAACCGTGGTTAGTTGCAGGTTTGGTAACAAATCTTTCATAAAAAACGATGTTATAAAGTTGGTTGTAAAATGAAATGAACAACGAATACGTTTTTCGACCCTTTTCTAGAACCTTCAGGACATTATTTTTATGACCTTAAAACCCTTTAAAGCATTGTTCGAAAAAAGAACAGTGCATAACTTAAGGCGTTTTCTTTTCTAAAAAAAAGTGTTGCATAAGTGTTACATGTGACTTGGCAACATTTATAAATTCTCGCCTAATTTTTAAGAAGTGTTTAATTTTTTACGTTTACAAAAGAACACAAATTTCGGCATAAAACAATAAAGTAAAATAAGCGCAAGGTAAATTTAATTACAGGTGGTGGCAAGACTACAACAATTCAAAGCCAACAGAAACAACAGATGATTTTTGTATTGCATTGTTAGTGTTTACGGCTCGAAACTTGCCACCACCTTGTACTGAATTCGCCTTGATCTAGTGCTACACTTATGCCCCTTTAATTAAAATGAGTGTTGAACATGTAGCATTTTTTTTAATTTTAAAGGGAACATCATCAGAAAAGAACGCTTTACACTTTTAAAATAACACATATTTTTCAGAAAAGAACATAAAAAAATGTAAAAGGCAGAATAAATGCAGAATTTTACTCAGAAAAGAAAACGCCATTAGCGTTCGGCTCACACACCGAAGAACGATATCTTTTTTTTAGTGAATGTCTAGACAAACACAACCCTTAATACTGTTTCTTAACTATTTTCAAGAAAGAGCCGAACATTATATAATGTTAAAGAACAGAACAATTGTAGTGATACTGTTGACAAACATTATATTTCAATGTTCTATAGTTTTTCTCATTTTACATTGATGAAGAAATTAACAAGCTAAATCTCTTAGCAACGACCGCAGCACGAACAGATTGTGTTTGTATTGGGTATATGTTTTGTTTGTTTAAAATTATTTTGCTGGCTTTTTGTTTTTTTTCGTATGTGTATTTTGTTTTTGTAAAAAATTTTTGGTTTTTTTTTAAATTATTTTCTACACAAACATTATAAGCGCTTGTGTTTTCCACAAATCTACCGAACCAAACACTATGGAGCGATATTTAGTGTTTATTTTCGAACACTGCTTTAAAGTGTGTCTGACAATTTTTTTTCTTCTACAACCCATAAATCAATTGCTGGTTTTATTTGAGATTTTAAACTTCAGTTATAATATACTTTTCTTTTCTAGCAATTAACCAAATGTTAATGCTTATTTTATCCCATATTTTATTTTTGGCTTGTGACCATTCAGCTTCAATTTGTTCATAATAAAATTAAGATAAGTATAGAAAAAGGAAACTACTTGCAAATCTGCTAAAGCAATAGAATTTGTAAAGCTTTTGGGACAAGCAATTAAGACATGTTGATTAATGTCAAATGATGAACCCTATTTCTCAGTTTATATTTCATCTTTTGTGTCAGTATGGATAATGAGAAAGTGATTTTTTTCAGCTTCAATTTGTTCATAATAAATAGCGAATAATAAAACTAAGATAAGTTTAGAAAAAGGAAACTACTTCCAAATCTGCTATAGCAATAGAATTTGTAAAGCTTTTGGGACAAGCAATTAAGACATGTTGATTAATGTCAAATGATGAACCATATTTCTCAGTTTATTTTTCATCTTTTGTGTCAGTATGGATAATGAGGAAGTGTTTTTTTTTCTGTATTAAAAATATTTCGTTTCTTTTGTTTAAAGAAAATGATTTATGAGAAATTTAGGTAAAGATAAAAGATATAATAAAGATAAAAGACAAACACAGAATTAAACCAAAACCTGTCTTTAGGTTCTTGTGATATTTTAAGAAGAGCAATAAATGTCTTTTTTTGTTAATACAACTAAACATAGTTTGGCGAGGTGCACTAAATACCGATTTAAATCAGCATTAAACTGTCTCTAAATAAAAGTGCAAAACAACAAAAAATAGTTTGCGATATTTTTTTACCAGATTTAGAGAAGATTAGTATTTTTTCACAAGCATTTATAAAATTGAGTGGTATTGTAAATTTTTTCACTGTCACTAAGCGCAGATTAAATGCCTAAATTTTGAACTCAATTCAAAAAGTGTAAAATTTTAACTTGCAATAAAAAATGCTGCATAAAAGCGTATTCTCGCTAAAAAAAATTCTTTAAAATAAGAGATACTTTAAATCTGACCTTATTTTAAATAATATTTATGCCCTTCAGCACAGATTGAACTGGATATAAATAGTAAAAATGAGCGCAGAAGATAATTTATTTGTTTTATTCTGTGGAGCAGCATCTGTTATAGTGTTAGAACAAGATAATGTTAAAGAAAAAAAAAACTTGAGGACAATGAGTAACGGGAACATTGCTAAAATTTACGAAAATTTGCAAGCTTGGAAGCAACGCCCAAAATATATTTAAAATCTCTAAATCGGTTAAAAACAAAATTTTGGGATAAAATAAAAAAAATGTTGGAAATTTCAAACAAGCCATCAAATTGATTAAAAGTCCCTTAAAGTATAAGGATTTGCAAAAATTCGATAAAAATTGCTAAATAAGCGGAAATTTGCTAATAGGGATATGTTAGCAAAATCTAATAACACACTGCTACAAAAAAACACTTTTTGTCAGAACTTGAAAACCGACCTAGTGGGGGTTGTAGGCATAGGCGAGGACATACAAAAACCGTTTTCAAACATTTTGAAACACCCTCAAAATTTTGAGTTATTTTCAAAAAACTGTTTTAGGGTAGGTCGTAGCACTTTAGTACCTCTAACTAACAAATTTTTTGATCGATTTTAAAATTTTAAACTGTTTTGAAAAGGCAAAAAATTAAGCTTTTATGAAATGTATTCATAGAAAATATATTCCAAAAAATTAGGTGAGTTTTTCTCAAAATTATCTAATTTTTTTTATTTTTTTTCCTAATTTTTCAAATTCAACAAGAGTTATTTTAATTTTTTTCTATGAAAACCTATCTTTATTTGCACTGTATTTTAAAGATAATTTTATGTAGAAAAAACCGAGATATCATTTGTTAAAATCGGCTTATATTTGCAAAAGTTACTATAGTTTTAAATCTCGCACAAGATCGCAAAAATATGCATTTGTCACAAAATGTGGCTCAGCCGATTTTGGTAAATATTCCATATCACATTCCTCGTTTTCAACTTCATCATCACTTTGTTTATGTAAAGTTTCATTACATTTAATTGCACTTAATACTGGCTTAGTAACAGTTAACACATTAGCATACTTAATGCTATCACGATTTTTATATTGATAACCAGTGATGTTTGTTTGGCAAAAATAACAGTCTTGTGGTTTATGGAATATTTTATGATGCTAAATCATTGGGAAAGATAATTTTAATAGCTGGCTTATAAACTTTTCAGACTTAGTTTTCTTAATCATACTGGAACAGCTTGTACAAATACTTTCGGGTTCATAACATTTGCTAGAACTGCATGAGCAGTTAAAAACTGTATTGAAGGCATTTACCAATGCTTTATTTTTCTTCAGATCAAAGCGATGTTTTTTGTCAACGAATAACGAAAAAATTACACACAATTTAAATAAATATAAATATTAATATCACTTCACTTGTCACAAATTTTAAACTAGTTACACTTTTTTTTACTCTTATCTAAAAACAATATCCTTCACCAAAAGGTAGTATTTAAACTTTGCCATTGTGTTGGTAATAAATTTGATTAGTTTATGTATTTATCCAAATATATACATATAACTAAAAATTGAATATAAAAACATTCTAAGCTTTTTTAATGTTTCAAAAAAATAGGGCATAATAAACCCTATTCATCTGTATTATCTTCCATTTCTTTTTGTCTAATAAAGACAGATTAACAATAACTTATTAATATGTGGTTTACAGAACACGAGCGCCATACTCGTCCGTTCAACTTACATTTAAAACAAAAACAAAATTTTGAATTCGTGTTCTGTAATCCACACATAAGTTAATGCCAAAAACGTAACTGTAAAATTACAACAAACAAATTATTAAGTTGACAAATTTGCCTGTATAGTTAATTGTTTTTTTTATTCATATGTTTTGCGCGGGGGGAGAAAATACTAAAAACAGGTTTTAATGAAAAGTTGAATAACTTATACAATTTTTATCCGATTTGAAAAATTAAAACCATGTTTTGTTAAGAACTAAATTTTCTTCATACGTTAATATAAATTTTTATAAGCTTTCATATTAAAATAAGCAATGAAAAGCACCCAAAGTCAAAAAAGTTTATAATTTTCGTTTGTTTTTGTAGATATTCTTAACAAAAACAATTGTTATAACTTACAAATGTATAAAAAATGCACGTCATTTTAAAGCGTAATTAGTTTTCTTTCCAAACCAGTTAAACAAATTAAAATCGGACAAGAACTGACTGAGTTACAGTCAGTTACACTGAAAACGGTTTTTTTAAAATAACTTCTGAATTTGAGGGTGTTTCTGAATTTTTTTGACACAATTTTTTATGTACTCAACAAGACCAATAACCCACGCTAGGTCGTTTTCCAAGTTTTTTTACACTGTAGCACCGTGTAATTATTAAAAATCGTTAAAGCTGCAATGAATAACAGCAAGAAATCGCGCGAGCATGTCTAAAATTCGGGAAAAATTGCAAACTTAGAAATAACCCCTAAAATATATATATATTTTTTTTTTAAATCGGCTAAAAATCAAAATGTCGGGAAAAACAAACAAAAAAAATGTTGCAAAAATAGCTAAAATTCAAGAACAATTTTAATATTTCAAACATTTATTAAAAGTGCCTAAAACTATAAGAAATGACAAAAAATCGATAAAAAAAAATTCTTAATTAGCGACATGAAAACAAAGTCTAATAATTATTAAAAATCTTTAAAACTGTAAAGAATCCGAAAACTTACTGGAAAAATTGCTTCTATCGGGAACATGGATTAAATTATTTGTCGTTGTTTGCTCTTACAATTTTTTTTTTATAATATCAAATAAATGTTTGCTCAAAAATTACTAAAATATTTGCACCCGTATTCAAAACAAAAATTTAGTTACTGCATATCCCCTGATTAAGGATTTCTTATTTAATTATGATTATCGAATGATCAAAGACTGTTTAACTCCTAGTTAGCTCCTGTCAATTTCGGAGATGTGCAAATTTTTTTAATCAGGCGATTTAAAAGTGTTTTGAATTGACATTTTTGTTGCTCCCACTTTGTGTTCACACTATGTTCACATTGGACAAATATTTGTTTGCCGGCAAATACTCTTATTTGTTCAAAATCAGCTGTTATTTTATTTGACCCTGCATTTAAAACGGAAATAAGGAAAGAGTTTGCCTGTCTTAAAAGTTCTATAAGTCTTGTTAAAAATGACCAGTTGGAAATTAAATGTAAAGTGGACTAGGTTATTAATGAAGTTCGTGCAGAGCTGTCAAATAGCTTGAAGGAAATTAAAGACGAAATAGCTGGCTGTAAAACGCTTGTAAATACTAATGACATAGCTTATAAAGGTAAATTTGCTGAGCTGGAATCGCAGAACCACATTCTTCAACATCGTCGTTATATCGGGTCTTCCTACTGATCTAAAAGATCTAAATTCAACTGTAAGCACTTTGTGTGGGTTCCTAAAAGTTGATGTAGTTGGTGATGATATTGTGAATGCAATGTATATAAAGAAAAGAAGAGCGGTATTAGTGAAGTTTACCCATATTGCTAAACGTGATAAGCTTAATTCTGAATACTACAAATTTAAATCCCTAAAAGCGTCTGATGTTGTGGAAGGAGCTACTGAGAACCGAGTTTACTTGAATGATAACTATTCGTCCCTTGCAAATAAATTAATGAAGTTGTGTTGAAGAAAGAGAAGAAGATAAATGGCTATGGCATAATTAATCGTGAAGTCCTTTTGGCTAAGATTACATTCCTAGATGGAAACTTTAAAACTCTTAACTATATCGAATGTATAAATTATTTTAATTTAAATCCCCAATAACCTCCTACGCTTAATGCTGGAGTAACTTCTTCTGTTAACTTTTCTTGTGTTTTATAATATTTTTGGTATTTAAAGTTTAGGAAGCTAATTGGTAGGAAATTAAAGTTCATTAACTTAATTTCTGGTGTAAACTATGTACATGACTTCTTACATTTTCTTATTTACTTTATATACATAATTTTATTTTTTATAATTGATCCATTACTACTTTATATTATGTATGTACTTATGTATGTCCGTATGTATGGATGTATGTATGTATATATATATATGTATGTGCCGATATATACATGTATGTATTTACATGTATACATGTAGGTGTATATTTGTAGCATTTTGGCAAGACATATTAAATCGAGATAAGTTGCAAAAAGAAGAAAAAGTTGTGAAAGAATAATTTTTATTGAAAATGAATAAACCAAAATTAAAGAAAATTTTCGTTTATAATACAGAATTTTAAAATGTAAGCAAACATGTTTTTTCGGTCGAAAATTCGTATGATTAAAGGCTTCTTTTTTAACTTTTTAAATTTGACTTAAGATGTGTTGTCAGAATGGCGCAGATGTCATATATATTTGTGTATTCTAAATATAATGTTGTCTACTAAGGTTCTTTTTATATCAAGATGGCTATTTGAATAATGAATTTCTTTTCATATTGAAAATGTTTAATATCATGCTTTTTTTTGTGAAAATTATTGTTATTTTTTGGCTCCCGCAGAAATATATGTATTGTCTTAAATATGATGACCGTTAATAATAATCTTGGTCCTATGGCTGGGGATGTCTCAATCATAAATTAATGCCTTTCTTCGTCGTCTGGAGTCTTGAATGTCGGTCATATTAATGCTCAGAGTTTATGTCCTTCCGTATCATCCACTAAACTAGAGGAATTTAAGCATGTCTTTCAAGACTCGTGTCTTGACATTATTGGAATCTCTGAGACGTGGTTTAAGCCTCATTTGTTGTCACAATCGTTGGCACTTTCTGGTTATGATCTTGTAAGAAGTGATCGGATGAGGGATACAGGTTCTGATGGGGGTAGTGTTCCTAGAAGAGGAGGTGGTGTTTGCATTTATATTTCTAATAAGCTCCGTTACCGTATTGTTTTCCGTGACAAACGTTTTGGAGTATGCGAATCTTTGTTTATTGAAATTTTTGGTAATGGAACTTCTGTAATTATTGGTGTTGTTTATCTGCCCAGTGGTGACATTGATGCCTTTGAGAGTATTCACTGTGATTTATTCGACCGGTATACTAATGTTGTTATTATGGGTGATTTCAATTATAATCTTTTTGATATGGTCAAGTCATGTAATTTACGATCCTTGATTTCGAGATGTGGTCTTCATTGTGTGCATAATTCACTACCCACTCACTTTTTCTTACCTAGTGGTACTACATCTTTAATAGATTATTTTCTCTTGAGTCAACCTTTTAATGTGTTATATAGTAACCAGGTACAATTCCCATTTTTTTCATCACACCACAGTTTTATCTTTGCTTCTATTAAGTTTTCCTCTCAATTACGCAGTTCCTGGTTTGAATTCAAGGATTATAGACTAATAGATAATGAGGCCTTTACGGAGTATTTTACACAATTTGATATATCTCCTATTTTTAGTACGAATGATGTTGATTTTCAATTGTCTACTTTGGACAGTTTAGTGAATGGACTTCACAATTTAGTTCCGATATCAAGAATAATGCCTAGAACGGATAGCTTTACTTGGATGAATTCTAGGGATATCTTGCAGGCATGATCTCAAAGGGATCTTGCCTATAGAGCATATCTTCGTAATCGTACTAGTGAGAATTGGAGTACTTACTGCAGGTAACGTAACAGGACTAAATCGGTTATTAGGAAGGCTCGTTGAATATATGGAGAGAGTTTGTTTAATGGGGCTGATAATGGTCAGTTGTGGAATAGAGTGCGTAGGTTGGGATTGGTTGGTTCGGGAGAGTTGAGGGGAAATGAATTGGATGTTGAAGAGGTGGCTCGTATTTTTTCGGGTAATCTTAGCCCAAATGATGGTGATGACGTTGATTTTAATGAAATTGATGATATAGCTGACTCATTTTCTTTTATCCCGGTTACTGAGTATGATCTTTTAATAGCTATGAATTCTATTCGATCAAATTCAACGGGTCATGATAAAATTCCTATAAAATTTATTAAGATTATATTTCCTCTTATATCTTCTATTTTTCTTCATCTTGTAAATACTATTTTAACCTGTTCTAAGTTTCCTGTTTCTTGGAAGCTTGGCAGAATCGTACCTATTCCTAAGAATGGGCATTTTGATAGGGATAACTTACGACCAATATGTATCTTGCCGGTGATGTCTAAGATAATTGAGAATATAATGAAGACGCAGATACTTACTCATTTTGAGGAATCCTCTTTAATTCACCCGAGTCAATTTGCTTTTCAACGTAATCTTAGCACTACCTCACTACTCTTATCCCTTACGGAGTCAATTAGAAAAAAATTAGATAGTAACAAGAATTGCACTTTGGTTTCTTTGGACCTAAGTAAGGCTTTTGATCGTATTAACCATTCCATTCTCATTTTTAAACTCAGGAGATTTTTTAATTTCTCGAGTATGGCATGTAAACTAGTATACTCTTATTTATCTGATCGCTATCAGTATGTATCTCTGAATGGTTATGACTCCAGTACTAATCATGTCACCTCCGGTGTACCGCAGGGCTCTGTACTTGGTCCAATATTTATTCTTACTTACGTGAATGACTGTTTGTCATTACTCGGGAATAATATTTGTGAGCCTTTTGTTTTTGCTGATGATATATTCTTGTTGTTCTCTGATGATACTAGGGACATATCTAAATTGGAGATGAGTATTAATGATCACCTTTCTTATGTGTCTAATTGGATGTACGTAAATAATCTTGATATAAATCCAAATAAGACGAAGGCCCTGAGTTTTCAGTTGCCTAATCGAAGTGTCTCCTCATTCAGGATATTTATTAATGGACAGGCAATAGTTTCCGTTGAATCTCTCAAATGTCTTGGTGTTATTTTTGATTCAAATGAACACTTAAACTTTGTTGCAAACAAAACTTGTCTTATTTTGAGAAGGCTTTATTCGTTAAGAGCTTATACACCTAGGCATGTGAGAAATCGTCTTGCCTTTTCACTTATCATGTCTCAAATTAACTATTGTCTTGAAGTATATTCTGCTACGTGGTCTTATGGTTTGAGGATTATTGAATCGACAATTAGAAAGGTGGTTCGTTATGTATTTGATGTAAAGGTTTGGGAACATGGGCGTACTTCTATACTTACTTCGGTTTTTTTGAAATGTAGCTTTCGTAACTATCTTGATCTACGTGTTTTACTTAATTTCTACAAGATCATAAAGAATGGTAGACCAGCATTACTTGTGAATGAATTTTTATTCACCAACTCGATGCGTAATATTCAAATTTATGTTCCCTTGGGACATCATACAGTATTTGATCGATCTTTTGTGAAACGGATTCATCATGCCTGGAGTCTACTTCCAAATGATCTTAAACGTTTTTCTTATTCATATTTAACTTATAAGAAGAAGCTTCTTAACTACTATGATATTTTATATGCTCATAATTTTCGACAATACATATATATATAGGCTGGGGAGCCAAATCAATTTTATCAATTTGTATATTAACATATTTTGTTTTTTTTTACTTGAATTCATATTTTCTGATATATCTTTTCTTAAACATAGTAATTAATTGTACAATACATATTAATTGGCCATGAAGGCTTTCTTTGTATTGATATTTAAATAAATAAATAAATAAATAAATAAAATATTATGTGTTCAGAGTACGTTAATGAAATACTTGATGTTTGCTACCAACGTACCTTAACACTTTTATATGTAGGTTCTAGACCCACCCTTTAGTGTACCGATTAAAGACATACATATATCTATCTGTTCGTACAAGTTTCAGTGTGTATACTAAAGTGGATGCGTATTGATTAGTGGTCTAGTGTTTCTAATATAAGTTGATATTGAAATTATGTTTAAAAGAGTGGATAAAAAGATACGTAAAAATGTACGTTCTTGTAAAATATTCTTTGATGTCTTTAAAAGAGTTGATAATTTTAGATTACAAAAATTATTGAGAAAAAATGTCTACAAGAACTAACACGTGTATTTTGTTTTTTTTAAACAATTTTTAGTTTCTTAACCAACTACAACCAAATCAAAAATATAATTTTTTTTAATTCCGTTATTGGCATCAACTCGTCAATAATAGTTTAAAATACAACAGATAACACAGATATTTTTAAAATACTTATGGTGACAATTTGTGAACAAAAAAAGTTAAGGCAAACCATAAGCAAGTGTTTTTGTTTTTAAGATATGTTACCTTCTCCCAAAAAAATGGACGTAGTGTGTGAAAATGAAGTTTTGAGAAAAACGCTTTCATCTTATTCTACACCCTTTTAGGTACCAGAATCCACTCTTAAGTCCAACCCCGTTTTTTGACACACTAGGTTTCTTTTCTCGGAGAAGGTCAGATATGGTGAGTGGGCAAAAGCAAAACCATGCAATGTCAGTTACACTCATTCTTTCATTTATTTCAGTAGTAACAGATAAATATCTGGTGTATCTGTTTCGACAATACATAAGGCTAGTTTACACGGTAAAACAATGTATTACGACTATGTAGAATGGTTACAGTTTAACAATATTAACAAAAACAACATGAAGATTTCCTGAGTTGATTTTAGTTGTTTTTGTAATTATATAAAAATATTACCACCGTCAATATAATCTGTTAAAATGCACCTCTGGTGCGATGAGAATACATAAGTTTCTTAAATCATGGTACAAATACACAAGGTAAACTCCTTGGCCCATAGTTTGTCAGCTGTTAAAACCCAACTGTCAAATTTCGTGTATACGAACCAAAATTTGTACATGTGTGCTTTAAATTGTTTTTGTTTTATATAAAGACAATTTTGACAAGTTGGTTATTTTTATAGAGCAGCATGTCTACACTCCCAAATGAGTCTACCTTGTGTTTATATACCTTATCTAAAATGGATTAGAAAAAAACATTTACCGACCGCTTGTCAGATTTTGTATTCGTATTTTCTCTTACTCAATACATTTTGCTTTAACGTGATAACATTTTTCTCATGTAATGTCGTAATACATTGTATAACCGTGTTAACTAGCATTTTCTGATTCACTCGTGCATATCTTAAATACCGATTGACTCATGGGCAATCATGGACTGACCCGATATAACAAAATAAGGTTGTGAATAATATAAGACTTTTTTACGACGAATATTATAAGAAGTTTGTATCTTTGAGAAATTATGGACCGTTCCACGCCGTTTTCAATAGCAATTAATAATTAGTACAATGCACACTGCAAAGTGGACAGCCAGCCAGCCGTCCGGACGGACATCGTTATATCGACTCAGATATTGATTGAGTCGATCGGTATACTAAAAAATGGTTATAGGACTAATATTTTTAGGTGTTACAGACACCATGGTGGTGTGGGTATCAAAATTAAACCATAAAACATACTGCTGGTCAGCAGTATAAAACTGTGAGGTTTAATTAATAATTTTTAGATCAATCCAGTTCAAAGTTTTTACTTATTCTGTATTAATACACACTAAACCTATTAATTTTTGCACTAAAGGCGACACTTAAAAACAAGTTAAATAATAAAAATAGAGAATTGTCAAATTTATTTGTAATTTTTAAACAAATGTCTTCATTACTCAACATAAAAAACTCAACATATCGTGTCGACACAAAAATATATATGTATGTTGAAATATCATTTGAAAAATTTTGTATTTTCAGCATATCGTATAAATATCTAACTGAACAGGCATTTGTGTTTGTTTTTAAGCATATGATTGTAAGCATACATATTGTCTAGACTAAGCTTTAGATTTTACTAAAATTTCTCTAATTGTAATTTTTTATTTGCCGGCTTCGTTGGCCTTCTTAAATATTTTTTATTTATTTGCTTTCAATATCCTTAATATTTCCTTATAGCGCTTAAGAGTACCTTCCGCTGCTCATTTCCGTTTACATGATTTCCGTTTTGATGATATACATTTCGAAGATGATGATACATTAAAGGTATAAGCTAAAAAAAATTTCTTATTTTGTAAAATAAATTTTAAATTTTGTTTTCTCCTTTCCCTTAACAACAGGCCTGCTTGCGTATGTTTTTGGATTTGGATTTCGTGGAACGTTTTCACATTGACTACGAAGTCTTGTGTCGTTGGTTGTTGAGTGTTAAGAAAAACTATCGCAATGTCACTTATCATAATTGGCGTCATGCCTTCAATGTGGCCCAAATGATGTTTGCCATATTGACTGTAAGTAATTTTTTTTTCTGTTAAACTTTGTTTGTCCTTAAAAATCCTTTTTTATTTATACCCATTTAATCCTTGCTTTGCCATTTGTTTACTTGTTTTAATTAAGAATTAATTTAAACTAAAAATTCTTTTCTTAATTTTCATTTGTATTTAATTTCATGAATTTAATTTTATTATATGCTTGTAAAAAAAAATTGATTTAACTAATCAAAGATTTCCCATCACGGACAGGCCACACAATGGTGGAAGATATTTGGTGAAATTGAATGTTTGGCATTAATAATTGCCTGTTTATGTCATGATTTAGATCATCGGGGGACCAATAATTCATTTCAAATAAAGTGAGTTATTCTCTTGGTTAAAGGAAATTAAAAAAAGAAGAAAATAACTATTTGTTTTTATTACTCCAAATTAGGGCTTCGTCGCCTTTGGCTCAATTGTATTCCACCTCAACAATGGAACATCATCATTTTGATCAGTGTTTAATGATCTTAAACAGTCCTGGTAATCAAATCTTAGCGAATTTATCATCAGAGGATTATTGTCGTGTCATTAAAGTATTAGAAGATGCTATATTATCTACCGATTTGGCGGTTTATTTAAGGTTGTTATTTTTGTTTAATTAAGTTCTTAAGCCTGAAACTTTATCAAATGTGTGCCTTTTCTTTATACAGGAAACGTGGTACCTTTTTACAGTGCGTTCAGGAGCAACCAATGAGCTATTGGCTAGACGAAGATCCTCGATCTTTATTGCGTGCTATGAGCATGACTGTGTGTGATTTGTCGGCCATAACAAAGCCTTGGGATATTGAGAAACGTGTAGCTGATTTAGTTAGTTCAGAATTCTTCGAACAGGGCGATATGGAGAAACAGGAATTGAATATAACTCCTATTGTAAGTTGTAGTTTTAAAATTTTCTATTTTTTGTGTTGGTATGTTTATGAGCATACCAGCTTTTAGCGATAACATGTGAAAATTAGGGAAAGATTTAAAGAAAAGGGTTTATGCTATAAAAATTTAACAGGGCTTAAAAAATCGCAGTCGAAACCAAAACCAGTCGACCAAAAAACGAAAAGTTCTGTACAACTTTTCGCTTTTTGAGTTGGAATGACAGCGACATTTTACATTTAATGAATCAGGAAAAACAGCAGTTTTTGTTGGTCAATGCAAATGAAGAAGCGGAAGAAACGTCCGTTTTTCTACTTTGACTGCAGTTTTTTAAACGCTGAAATTTACAAGAATTTTATATAGTTTTCTACATCTGTGCTTATTTTATGTTAAAATATTTTAATAAATAACATTATGTTTTAGAACTTTCATTTTTCGCTAACGCATAAATATCGAGCCCTTTTTTCGATTTTATCGTTAGCGACATAATTTAACTCGTAGACGACAGGTATCTCAACATGTTCTTGAAAACTATCGAATGCACCATTATAGGCTTAAAAATAAATAAATGCATAACAAAAAAACCAAATAAAGCACTGCACTACTTGAGAAAAAAATAAATACCATCTCATGTAAAATTAGCCTTTTGTCGCTTACGATATAATCGTTAATAGGAATCGATATAAGTTTTGCGCACTCGATAATTTTGAGCGACCGACGTTCAATTGTCCCTATGAAACGCAAGAGGTCTCTAAATATTTATATTCCGATCACTTGACCATCTGTATACCAAACTTATCTAAAAGAGAATAAGTACCAATTATTTCCATTTCTAAATCATTAAACATACCCTATATTTTAATCTGAGTCATAGCATATGTACAAAATGTTCGAAAAGAGTTAAAGTACCAATGGTAAAATAGTACCAGATTTTCCTTATTGTAGGCCCCCAAAAAGTACACTGTATGTTAATGTTGACTTTATTCTTAATGTTTATCAGATTTATATAAAGGGAAAAAAGTATCAATTTTATCCCGTTTTTAACCCTTAAAAGGTACAAATTTTATCGCTTAAAAGATACCCTATATTTTAGCCCTCGCCATATGCAATCTACATTTCAAATTTAGGTGAGGTAATGTCGAAAGGAGGATCAAGGATGCAATCTCATATCAAAGTCATATACACCTAGGCCTCTACTGGGCCTGTTGTGCACTCCTTAAGAACATGGAGATTTAGTTTGGTAGTAATACCACAACCTTTTGGGGGGAGTTTATGTCCGACGTTAAGAAACCCAGTTTCCTGGACGTAATTCCTTAAGCTCTTCCAGTCTACATTCCCCAGTGATCCTAAGTCCAGCATGAAATCGCTCCCGAGGTGTTTGGATTTTAACTCGACAAAGGCGTCACAGTGGCAGAGAAAGTGTTTCAGCGTCTTGCTCGTCTCGCCAAACGCTCCAATTTGGCATAGTTGTGCACGTAATCCTGCATGACCAGTCAGGAAACGCATTATCATACATACCTCCTATTGCAGAAGCTTCTTGTCATCCTCTCGTCTGGGTTTCCCTAAAAATTCAAAAAACAGAAAAAAAGTACCAAACCTGTCCCTGCCAGGCAGGAAGAAAAACTACTTTAGGGTAAGCCCAAACGTTCATTCATTCATTGGTTTTTATGTGACTTCAAAATTAGATCCGAAGACTTCGGGCTATGTTCCATTGCTAAGACTATTTGCTTGGCAATTTTAAGCTCCCTGAGCTAAAATTTAAAAAAAAATTTAATTTTGGATATAAAGATTTGGTACAAATGCCAAAATATCAATTTTTATGTTAAAAGTTTGAAAGGAAAAATCATTTATCATTTACGATCATTTACCACTGCGAAGAATTAGCGAAACAAATTTATGCGCTAAATGTTCGAAAGCTTAAAACAAAAGTCAATGTTCGCATAACGTACTCTTTTTTTATTCGGGGAAAAAGCAAAAATACAAAATTGAAAGAGAAGTTGCAAAATGTAAATCTAAAACTATTGCCAATCTATTTAAAAACGAATGTTTACCGATTTTAAAATCGAAAAATTAGAAATATTTTTAGTGAATATTAAGTAATATTATTAAAGTTGTTCGATATTCACTACTTATATCAAAGCAAATATTCGAAATCGGAAGATTCGTTGCAACAAACTGAGCGACGGGTCAACTCTACGAGATCTTTTTTGATTCACTAGCAAAAGTCGTTCCCGAATCTTTCTTTTATCAAAGAAATGTTTGCGAATAGTTCGATACCGATATTATTTTCGTCAGCTGTGGTCAACCAGGTTAAGGAACACTTACCAATACAATTTTGTAGAAATATTTTGTTCATGACCGATTTATCTGATTGTTTGATCATTAATAATACTGGTCTTCAAATTTGCAAATAAAAAAATGACTGCAGAAACGAGGCGTGGTTTTTTAACAAATATGGGTGCGCTGAATTCGAAATTGGGCTATCAAGTCTTGTTCATTTTTTATCGTATGCTGGCAATACTGACTCTACAATTTTACAATTATTTATTTGACAGAAGCCCACATTCATTCGAAATCTTCATAATTGTAGCGTTTAAGCATCTCACGGAGATCGTGTGTTACTGATTCAAGATATTTTTGCTTTGTGTGTGGTGAATATTAGAAAAAAAGTTAGAAAAAAAGGAATATCAATATCAGCATCATTAAAATAAAAATATGCATATTAACATTATTTTGGTTTTGCAATCAGAAACTTGGACAAACTGTGGACACCGACAATGTTTTGCATATTCTTCATTCGCATTTAGATTTTTTTCTAAAAAAAAACAAGGTTTAATGAAAATTAAAATAAATTATCAAGAATTTTGGATCAAAAGCATGCTGAGAGACTGTTGCTGGACTCTAATACGTGAAACCGTATCGACGTTCAAAAAACGCCATTAACTTTTGAAAGTTTATTGATTTTTAAATGAACAAGTGATTTTTCATGTAAAAACGAATAAAAACAATTTTTTTGTATCTCGTAAACCTGACGTGATAGAAAACCAATTACTGATTCGGCCCACCAAATTACCCTAGGAAAGATATTTCGTTGATCCAGTCCAAAACCTTGTTGGCTAGGGTTATCCTTAAGACTAAGCGATAATCTTAAATTCAAAGCGATTGGTCAAAATTTATCATTACAAACACCCTTCCGGAAACCGCTTTCTTATACAAGAATTTCATTTATCGGTATAACAAATTTTCAGATATATGTATGTATCTGTTATAATTAAATGTATTTGGAGTCGGTTCGTAAATAGAAATGGCTTTCATAGAAGGTCCGCTCTTAAGAAAAGGCATTCAAATATGTGACGCAAATCGATCGATTTCAAAACGATCGTTTTTAAAAGGTGTGATGGATTTTGAGTGATTTGAAATTCCATTTCTGAATTATAGTCCTAATTTTTTATTGAATATGCAGTTTAATTCAAAAATATTGAAAACCCTACTGCGTTCAAAGTTAATAAAAATAAATAGAATCTGGGAATTTATTTCTCATGGTGAGTACATTTATTATATTAATTTTCATATTATTCGAATGTGTATTCTCGTAACAGAAATATACAAACGAAAAATTCTGATAGTGCATAGAAAATATTCCTGGAAAATATTGAAAGAATAAGACTTTTAAAGTATAAAAAGCTTTTGAGGATTGTAATTTGACTTAGAATACACATTCGAATAATATGAAAAGTTAATAAAAATATTTCTTTTTTTATATCTCATACGTTGAGCACCACTTCCCTCTTACTACTTTTTACAAAAATTCAATTGATCAAAAAGTAATTTCAATTTTTGGGAATACAAAATTTAAATTTTCAAAAGATTTTGTTATTCGTGCTTAATTCCCAGTTTTTATTATTGATAAAAACACTCGAAATTTATTGTTGATGGGATAAGCTATTCCTATGCGCATTTCACTGGTTGCTTAGGCCAGATCATCAGGAAACTTCATCCATAAAGATTTTAGAAAAACTAAAGATATTAAACCAAATAAAACTGTTAAACGTATAAGAATTATAGCAACAGTTCTACTTGTAATAATATCAAAGCTTAAACAAAACAACATCAACAATAAACAGTGCGTTCATCTCATCTTGAGAATCTTCATAAATTTCAATCTCACGTAATTTCGATTTCCAGAACATGGCTGGATTTAAAGAATATATACAGAAAATTAGAGGAAAATGTGGTAAATATTACTTTTTAAAATACTTAAAAGACATTCTTGCTTTTGAAATCGTTTTCCATCACACACCTGAATATGTCACAAGGGTCGCTTCTATTTGGACTACTAAGAATAAACATCAATACAAATCGGAGTTAAGTAAATATCAATTAACTACTTTTGGGCTTTGTGAGCATAATTTAGATCTATTTTCTTAAAACAGATACAAAAAAATGTATAGGGCTAACTCCCGATAGTCTCATTATTTTGCATAAATGAACACTTAAAACTTTTAGCCAAAAAACAACTTTGCAAAATCTTTTATAGAACTTTTGAAGTTTAGGGAGCCGAACCGAACCTGGTTCATATTAAATAGAAATCGGTATTCACAATAAACTCGTACTTATTCTTCGGCATAGCCGAGCGAAGTTTTTTTCATGTTTTAAAAACAATTTTTTTATGTTTTTCCTCATTTAGGACATAATGAACCGTGAAAAGGAAAATGAGTTACCCATGATGCAGGTTGGCTTTATTGATTCCATCTGCTTGCCAATATATGAGGTAAGTTTAATAAGTGCTTTAAAACTCCCTAAAAAAAATCATGTTCGCCTCCTTTTTTACAGGCATTTTCACAACTCTCTGATAAACTGGAACCTCTAGTTGAGGGTGTTCGCGATAATCGCCAACACTGGATTGCTCTTGCCAAAGGTGTTGAAATGAAACAGAACAAGAAAGGCAATGGCATAGTACGAAATAAAAACAATCGTAATAGTCACTCTAGAAGCCTCGCAAATACCCCAGATGCCATACAAACTCCCAACAGTGATCTCAATAATGAACTGAAATATGAAAATGAAGACGATGTATTCGATGTAGAAAATAACACGGAAAATGATGCAGACGAAAATGAGACAGGAATAGAAGCCGATGATGACTCGGAAACTGAACTTTTACAAGAACATTCAACATTATGCTATTCGACGGCTTCGAGTAGAATGTCCACACCACCTCCCACTGGAGAAGAAGACAGCTCTTCTAATTCACCTTCAAAAAAGGGATCATTAACGGAAACTCAAGCACAAATGATAGCAGCCAATGTGGACAGCTTAAATTCAAATACATTTAGACCGCGCAACTCCTCTACTTCGTCGTCTTGTCGTAACTGTAGGTGCACGAAAGTAAGAAAAGCCTCATCGTTAAAGGGAACAAATGATTTAATGCATTCAAATGGTAGTCATAAATCCTATAGTAAAAGTACACCGTCAATGTCAAATTGTGGGACTGGTGCGGGTCAGCAACAGAGTGCCACAACGCAGCAGCAACACCATCAACATCATCGTAATTATTCCTCATCATCTTCAATTAATTCTCACCCGCAGTCAGGCCATGGACATGGCCATCTTCATCACCACCATCACCAACATAATCAACAACATCACCACCACCATCCTCACTACAGAAGTTCAAGCGGTAGTGCCAGTGGTGGTAGTTTAACAACAACCGGTGCCGGCTTAAATTTATCCAATCAATCTAATCTTTCGGAAAGTCATAAAATACCAAAAATCGTTGGTAAGTTAGGAAATCTCGATACAAATTTACATCATATTACGTCTACCTCCAATGGTTGTTCTGCCTATGCGGTGGTACAAAATGGTCATTTCAATTACTTGCCAAATAACGTATTATCTCGACGTCATTCGGAAACGAATGGTGTTAGAACAACAACTCTTACCACCAATTTCTGTAGTAAAGCAACAACGGCAGCACTACCACCTTCTCCTCCTCTACCCACAGCAGTAACAACAAGTCAATCTTTAACAACCACCCCCCAATCTTCTTTATGTGATAAATAATGGAAAGGCTTAAGAGTTAAGTAAGAGTTTAATAAATTACTTATCTTTTAAGTTTAAAAAAGACGGAGAGAGGGGTGGAAGGGAGGTAGAGAAAGAGTGCGTAACAGCGAAGTGTTTGGTATTGGTGTTGTTTTTATTGATTGATAAGTTAAACATTAGGAATTTTTGTGAAAAATAAAAACGGATTTGTATAATTTAAGTGTGAATTATTAACAAAAAAAAAAAAAAATTGAATGTAAAATAAGGTTGTAAGAAATATTATGTTTTATTACATGTAAGCGCTTAAGCAAGGCATAAGAGAAAGTTGGACTAATTTGTTGTTTCGAACATTTTAAAAACTTATATCGAAATTTGTTAAATATTTAATCAAAAACTGAATCTCGAGATTTATCTAGACCTAATTAGTCTCTTCTAGAAATGTATTTGTAGTTTCGAATCGAAAAGAATTAAAAAAATTATTGTAAAAATTTTCTGCTGGATCTCGAGAGTAATTTTGTTTTTCTGTAGCACATTTTTGGTTCCACAGAAAATTATCTTAATTCGGAAGTGCTATTTAAGGCTAAATTTTTTTTTTTTTTTGTAAACATTACATTAAATTTTAGAATATTTCATGGTAGAATAAGTACAAGGTATAGTCATTAGAAATTTTGTTCTCAATTTTAATACCCATATAACGTCAAACAAAAGAAAATATGGAAAAAATTAAAACAAGCGTCAAAAATCAAATAAATTAATTTGACAATACATGGGTAAATAATGAAAACTCTCTCTAATGAACATACCTGGTACTTATTATACTATGGAATATTTATAAAAATGTAATAATAAAGTTTAAAATAGTTCTCAATGAGGCTTACAAACAACAGAAGTCAATTCGTTTAATAGCAAGGCTGGCAACCGATACGGTCTTAAAGTCTGTGGTAAAATAGAAAAGGTGCTTTAGTCGACTTAGGCAAAATTCGGGCTTATGGCACCTTTGTAATCTCCATGTTTAAAAGTACCCATGGACAAAGTTTCAATTAATTTGTAAGATTTTTTAGCAATTTCTGTTTGCTTATTTTTTCAATGTTCAATAAAATTTGGCATAAGAGCTTTAGTTTACTTTCGATCTGTGACGTTAGTAGTGTTAAGGTATATCAACTTTAAAAATTATTGATGATTTCACCAGAACAAAAAAATACTTAAAAAAAAGAAACTTAAAAGTTAAAAATTGCTTTTTTACAAAACTAAAAAAATTACTTTAGCACTTTCTCCTTATTGCCACATAAGTATTTGTTATTTCACTCCTGAGAATAACGGCTTCACACTAACCTGGCACAAGTAACATAACTTTTGTTTTGGCATATAGTTGAGTTTTGGCAGCACTTTTCTCCTTCCACTAATTACGATCAATTCACTAATTTTTCGTTTCTAAATGAACATATAGTGTTGTTTTTGGGTGTAAAAACTTAAGTGTTTTTTTCAACATTTCAAGGATGGCCTCTATACAGGTTGAGGGTTAATTTGATCTGCAACTTGTATTTGCCGTGTTCACAATATCCCTTGGATTGTTGTATCTATTGTATGTTGTATAAAAAACCAATAGTGAACTATGTATTTTAACACATCATACAATTGACACAACGATACAAGGGGTTTTGTGAATATGGTAATTATCTTTATCAAGATATGTTATTGTGCTCAACTTCACACTAATCTTTATGATATTACCAATTGCTTGTTAACGCAAAATGCTCTTAAGAAAGGTGGATCCCAAAGCAATGCAACTGGAAAGGCTTTGTTTTCAAAAATCAATTTTTTCTTCAAGTAATGGAATATGATTTCGATTAGCTCATGTGTTAAAAATATAAATTTTTTTCTACTCTTTAAAAATGAATATCTGGGCGTTTTGATAAAAAATCTTAAGTCGAGATAAGATAGCAGAAAAGTTTTTAAAAAAAATACGGTGAAAAAATAATTTTTATTGAAATAAAAAAAATTAAGGCACTTTCACTTCAAAATGGACATAACGATATACATATCTCGAAATGTAGATCTGAAAGAGAAAAATTTAGATTCGATTTGAAAACAGCGAACTCAAATTAGTAAAAAAATTGCAATCAAGTTCCAGACCGCAAAATAACTGTTCCGCAGTGTTATTTATCAAAGTCAGATTTTTATTTCGGAAATTTATCAAGCTTCTGAGGCTGTATTAGAATTTAATGGATAAACAGAATTTAGTGTTAAAATTCAGGCAAAACTCCTAAAGTCCATAATAAAAACGGCAGCAGAAAATTTCAATTCTCTCTCATTTTATTGTTTTAGTTTTTTATTTTCTTTTGTTTTTCATTTTCTGTTTACAAAATGTAGGAAAGTATGGTAGTGATGTTGAGAGAACAAGTGTCTCTGTGTGAGAGTATTAGAAAATGTGTCCTCAAAATAAAATAGATTTTGTTTCACGCCGTATGTATGAAAAATATTATCAAATTTTTTTTAAAATAATGATTCTGCTTCAATCATTTACGAAATCTACCTACAAATATTTCTCTTATACATCCTAAGTGCTTAAGAATATTTAAATACCTATTAAAATTTCGATCAAAAAACCAGGGGCCTAATTCTGGCAATCGTGATCGAGTACTTTCTCGATTCGAAAGCATTTTTATTTCAGTCGATACTTAAAGAATCGAAGTTATTTTTTCAGTATTGTGAAACTCAAATTAATGCTTTATAACACTGAAAAAATAATTCCGATTCGTTCAGTATTGACGGAAACAATAAGATAATAAATTCCTTTCGAATCGAGAAATTAGTCGATCACGACTGCCAGAATCAGGCCCCAGACTTTTAAGATTCAATACTAAATAATTCTACTTATAAAATACGTTTTTATTTAGATAAGCCGATAGAAGAAAACAAAGTTTTTAGTATAGAAATTAAAAAAAAATTATTGTTCTTTAAATGTTTTAAAAACAAAATACATACCGTTAAATTAAATTAATTAATTAACTATTAACTAAAGTAAATAATAAAGTTTCCTATTATTCAATATATTTAAAATGATTAGTTTTAAAATAAAGTAAAACTAAATATAGAGTAAACTATAAAATCATTTTAATTGTTAAAATATGCAGTCACACGTCATATACAAAACATAAAATTTAATTTAATTAATGCTGAAACATAAATTAATAGTTTAATTTCGTATTTAAGCTGATTAATACTTACTTAACATGAAAAATCCAAATACAGAAATTTTAAAGATAAAGAAAGTTAAACAAACACTTGAAAATAAAAATGTTAAACAGAAATTAGAAAAAATATTTAATTTAAAAAAGGAGTTTATTTAGAAATGCCTTTTCAAAAACAAAAAAGCGGGCAATATTCCTAAAACATTTTCTGAATTAATACTTTTTAATATATCGCAATTGTTCCTCTAAAGAGAGTCATCTCAAAATTTTCAAATCTTCAGTAGAGGCAAAACATAAACAAAAAGGAAAACCGCACAATAAACCTACATATAACACCTAAAAAGAAACAATACAAAATAGAACATAATCAAAGTGAACCGTTCTGACCAGGGCTGCCAGATAAATTTGTGAGGAAATCGCCAATTTCCTGAGAAAATTCGTAAAATCGTCAAAAAAAAATCGGATAAATTAAAATTTTTTTTTTTTAACAATTTTTTTTTTCGATTTTTATAAAAAACATTTTCAATCGTGTAACAGATACTTCTTTGATCGATGACGACATTTCTTAATCGTAGGTAAAAATCTGTAGCACGAATGAGATTCTTCCATAGCACAGCGAAAAACACTTCCTCAAACGTTGTGGGAATCGTTTAAGACGTGGCTAAAGATTATCTAACGAGTCTTTCATGTCATGAATCGTATGGGACTTATGAAGATATTATCTTACAATTCGTGAAATGTTCGCCGTATAATTGTTGAAAATATGATTTATATAGAGAGTCGTAAAAGGTCCATTCGATGATGGTTTGACAAAAGATAAACAAAGTGTAAAATCGTTGTTTTTGTACACTGAAAATAATCATTTAAAGATTTTCTTAAGACTTGCATATTACAGCCGTACCTAAACAAAAGCGCCACGAGTTTTCTAGGTTTTAAATAGAACGCAATTGGAAACCCCGATTTTTACAGCTCTTTTAATGGTGAAATGTTAATTAATAATGGCAATTTAGCTATTTTTTTGTCAATGTACAGTTTTTATCTCTATTTTTATTTATAATTTGTGGGTTTTGTTAAACAAAAAAGCTACCACTACTGCTACGATGACGCTCTTGGTAATTTATGGCGTACCAGCGTAAAAGCTAAACCAAAGAAAACGTTCTGCCTTCCGCTCTTGTTAAGGTACGGTTGCTAAACATTTTAAGATTGAAAAACGAACGTGTCAGAAAATTTAATGTTTTGTTTAGGCTTTGGAGACTCAAAAAATTGTCACTGTTTAGAAAAAAATCAGCAAATCGGCACGTTACTAATTTCGGAACAAAAATCATCATATATGGCAGCCCTGGTTGTGACCTACACACTAGCACAACTTAAAATATTTCTCTTTAGTTGAAACAAAACGGATATGAATTCAGCTTACATTTGGGGACAACTCAAAATATTTCTCATTAGTTGACTCTGGAGTAGCTACTTTTATATCAAGAAGAGGCATCCAACTGCATTTCTTTGGCGAAACAGTAAAGAAAATGATGTGAGATTTTTACATTAGGTAGATTATGACCACTGTTCTTCGATTTCTTGCAAATTGTGAAAATTGCAAAATTTGGACTTGACTCTTTAGAGGAACCAGTGCGATATGTAAATAAAATTAAAAATAAAGCAACAGTTTTTGTAAAAAAGTTTTTGAAAAATAATTGAACTAGAAATATTTTGTACAACAAACTGTTTCTTTGTTTCTTAGGTACCTATGACGGTTCAACTGAGTTGAGTTGTAAACCGTTAAATGGGGCCTTAATTTCTGTTATTTACACTATCACAAAAGTCTAACGTATTTTGAAAAAAAGAAATACAACTCTTTCATGATAAAATGTTGTTATTTTTTAAAAAATTCAAACAATTATTAGATCAGAGATGTACTTTCGATTAAAATACGTAAGACTTGTGTGATTGTGTAAAACAGCCTTAAAAATTTAAAATATTCAAACATTTTAAAAGCAAGTCAATTTTTTTAAATTTAATTGTACAAAATGGTATTTGTCCTTAAAACTTTCAAGTTGTCCTCTAGTTTTTTTTTAAGTTTTAAGTCAAAAAATACTTTAATTCAAAATAAAAATTATCTTAATGTTAAAAAGCTAAAATTTAAATGGAAATAAAACGGGTATCAAAATAAAAACTAAGAGACATTTTTGATTTCAATCTTTACAAATAAAGATAAAATTCAAAATTTGTCTTAAAACTCTACAAATTCTATATGAAGAAATTAAATTATCTGGCCTGTCACCACACATTTCATTTCGAAATACATAATTTTAATTCCGATCAAAATTGCTTTAGTTCTTTAAATTAAATTTTGGTTTTTTGGAGAAGCAAAATACGGAATTTCTGCTACTTTCGATTGGAATGTGGAGATCTGTGACAGTCCTGTATAAATATTATAGATATAATAATTGATAATAAACACGTTGTTAAATTGAACTATGAGGTTTTGGAATACTTACATTTTAAAGGAATTGAAAAACTAATCCAGCAAATTTATTTTATGTAAGAAATTAACAGTCGAAAATCGTTGCTATAAAGTCTGTTTAAAATTGATTTTTTTGTTTAATGTAAATAAATTTAAACTATTAGAAAAATTTAAATTGAATAAAATTTGATAAAGATCTCAGGATCAAATCATTTGAAAATTTCAAATCGAAATCGATCAACTTGCTTAGAATGCGGGCGATAGCGACTGATTCATTTCCAACGCCCATAATATTTATTAAGATTCTTCAATTCGAGGGAATATTATTTGGATGTGGTACTTGTTATAAATCTTGTAACTAAGAAAGTCTTAAAATATGTAAACGATCTTATTTAAAGCTCTCTATCGGCCGCTGCGTTGATTGCACTACAAATTGTATGTCAGAATTGCCTTAGCTAAGATAGATGTCGAGCTTAAAGGGTGGAATATCGTCGCTCTAATGTATTCATAAACTGGGTTTTGGTTTGTTGCATAAAGATCTACGTTTGATATTGTATTGGGCCAGAAATATCACACGATTTGTCTAAAGCGTCTGAACGTAAAAGCTTGCAGCTTGTTGATAGATTTTTGCTTAAGACCAGAGGTCCCACATTCGTAAAACAGGATAGTAACAGGTATTAAAATTATTTACTTTCATGTTCTACGATAGATTTTTTGACCTCCATATTTCTCTCACTTTGTAGATTGCATTTCTGGTTTTGTTGAAGCGATTTTGTATGTCCTCGTCCGATCCATTAGCACTGGATTAAATACATCTTCGATTATGGTGTTATCGAGAGCAAGTGCCAACATCTATTGCGGTTGATTCTCATTAGTTTCGTCTTCTTGAGGTTAAATATACCACTAGTGTTATTTGATTTAACCAAAAGGCATCCGATATTTGGCATTTGCTCTTTCGTAAGACCAGTTGCACCAAAAAAACTGAACGCCGCTAAAATGTATTTTTTAACCAGTACAATTTTATTTTAAGTTTTCTTTCTCTTTATGGCTTTTCCTGTTGTAAAGCGAGAAAGAGATTGAAGTTAGGGAACGAGGAAAGTTTTAAATGTGATGAATATTGATGTCTGCTTTTGAGTTTAATTGAGATGCGTGCTCCGTATGCCAAGACCTCGTCCAGTTTAGTGCCCATTTACATAATACGATTTTTGTCGTTGCGATTCTTACAATATAGGCGAGAGGGGAGAAAGGAATTACAGGGGGTACACAAGCGAGTGTATACGTTGAATCGTTTTTTGTTCGCCCATGCGTTCTCTCATTGTTTGCTCATTTGACGAAAAAATGTATTTGAGTTCGGTGGCACAGAAAAAGTTGTAACGACAAAAATCGAACGATGTAAATATAAAGAGCGACTTCAAAGGAGAAAAGACAATAATCGCAACGACAAAAATCGTATAAACAATGTAACTGGGCACTTATAAATAGTTGCTGCAAAAACTTTCTAACAATTGTGATTTTTCATTGAACTGTTGGTTTTGAATTGAAGTTTTTGAAAGAAGAAAGAAATATCTTTAATTATTTTTTGAAACAGCATTCGTGTCCATAGAATGAAATTTTTGTTTTGCAGCATTTTAATAATTATTTTGTATGCCTTCTCTCTTTCTTCTTCCTCTCAATGACAAACTCACATGAAAAACTCCTTGTACACAAAACAAAGTACACTTTTTCATTTGTCTTTCCATCCTTTGGTTATCAAACATAAATGTTTCGCAGCAAGTTGTCGGCTGATTATGTCGCCATTTACATTATACGATTTTTGTCGTTACGATTCTTACTTTATTAGCAAGAGGGGAGAATAATTTAAAGGGGTACACAAGCGAGTGTATTCTTCGACTCGTTTTGTTCGCTCGTTCGTTCTCATTGTTCTCATATCTGACGACGACAGCGACTATTCTGTTCCGCACTTAAGAAAAAAAGTAGCTCAGCTGTGTTTTAAACGACATCTATAAAGTAATTTCGCCTTGCAAGAAACAATTCCCATTTTATTTAATGTGTTATTCTCTCTTTGGTGATTTTTCTGCTCTAACAAGAAAAAAAGAGAAGAAAGAAGATTACGACCAGCGCTGCCAGAAGTAAGATTTTACCTTATTTTTTAAGATTTTTTAACCGAAAAAAGATTTTAAGATTTTTTCCCCAAAAACAAGATTTTTTGTTTTGTCTAGACGAAGGTTAGGTTCAATTAAAATAAACCTTCTTTGTTCCCATCTAAAAATTTTTAAACTAAATTATACAATTTAGTATAATAAAATAAATCTTTTGTTATGTTTTTTTTTTCCTTATTTTATGTATTAAATAAAATATGAATTGTTTTTATTATTTATAATAAAAAAAACTACTTTTTTCCAAAAATAAGATTTTTTCTTCAAAAATAAGATTTTTTTTGGTCAAATTAAGATTTTTTGCTGAAAATTTCTGGCAGCCCTGATTACGACATTAATCTTCTTTTGAATTTTGTTAATGTTCGTAAGTGCTCCTGATACTTGATATTGATATCTTTCTCTTTGAAAATGTTTATAAAAAAGTAAAATCTCAAAATTTTTTAAGTTTTAACAAAATTAGTATTTTAAAAAATATTTCTGTTTTAATTTTACTAAACATTTGGGGGATTCACAAGGTAGTCGTAAAGTTGTAAAGTCATATGTCCTAAAATAATTACAAGAAATATATGTGACTGCTGAGGGCAACCGCTTTTAATTTAGATGTTTTCTATACAGTTATGACGAATCAATGAACACAGCATTAAAATTTTTATTTTGTTTGAAACACAACAGCATTTTTTTTTTTTACAATTGTAAAATATTTTTTAGGTTATTATGACGATATGACTTAATAGCCCACCCTGTGAATCCCCCAATTATTATAATAATCTTTACTGGGTTAGTTCTTAAATAACGAATTTCTATTTCCTAAATGTTTTCTCTCATTGTATCAATAACAATTTAACAATATAAATTAAAACAAACTTTAACTTTGAGTGTATCTGTAAATCTGTAAATACATTAATATCTATACTTGTAACAAAAACTTTAGTATAAATCGAAAATATTGTAGTAAATCCTAAATATATTATAATTTTAACAAAGTCCTAAAATGACTACTAGATATCGTCAGCTAAAATTGAAAAGATCGCAAATGACAAAAAACTCAAAATCGTTGTTTTTGATTGACTATTTTGGAATTTGGTTAATAACGTCATAATCAACGGCCTTTTGAATTTTAGGGGCGATATATAACTTTCGAATTTAATTTTTTTTTTTAATTCTTAATTATAACTATAACTTTTAATATTGATGTTTTATTTCAATATGAATTTTTAGTTTTAACAAATTTCCTTTCTTCAATTGTGTATAAAATAAATTGTATTAAAATAGAAATTTAATGTTATAATTAGAGTAAATTTGCGTTTTGTTGTATGTATTAAGTAAATAAAAATAAAACAAATAGATGTTGATTTCGTTTTGTTTGATTACAAAAACTTTTCTTTAGCATCAATTTGCCTGTTGAATAATTTCGAACGTTAATGTTCGCATAGAAATTTTATATGAAAAACACTTGAGACGTAAAAAGCCCTATCTAAGTAATTTTGAAAATTTTAAAGGGAAAGCAAAAACCTGTATGAAATAAAAAATTGCCTTGAACTGTTTATAATTTAGTTTGAAAACCTAACAGTTGTTTTGGCAATTGACAATCTTGCATCTGTTTGCATAATGTTAGTACGGCCTTTTAGCGTGTTTATTTTTTTTGTTAATTTAGTCCTTAATTTTATTCGACAGATTCTACAATTTTGTATGGACATTTGTATTGATGCAACATCTACATAAGAATTTATGAAAAAGTCGATTTTCATTGTTTGGTTACTTAGGACTTTTTGCGCTCAAGGTAACGCAAAGTTTTTTTTTTTTTTTTGTACATAAATAAATATTTCAATAAACTTAAGCTTAAATGTAATTAATTTCTATATTAATAACTGTATAATTTAAATTTTTCTTTTTAACTGTTATTTAGAAAGCAAAGAAAATAATTGTTATTGAAACTGCAGTTGATAAAGTTTAATATTAATTAAATAACTTTAACTAAAAATAAATATACATTTAAGAAAATGTATTTTAAATACAAAATTTTGATGGTAACGAAAAAAATATAAAAAAAAAATTCAGTTTAATTAAAACTTGAACCAATTAAAGCACAGAATAAAGAAAATAAAAAATTAATAAAACGAGCAATTAATGCAAAAAGTTATAAGTCAACAATGTATATTTCTTAATAAAATTAATTAAATAATCATTTGTAATATTTGAGTTATGACGATCTTGCACTAAGTGAACGTTATGTGATTTATTTTCAAAAATATTATAGAGAAAGTATTATTTCATAAAAGCTTTCTACAGGGTGGTGCAGCATGAGCTATATTTTTAATCTCACCGATTATTAATAACTTTTTTTTATGCAGACTTAATATTATTGGGGAATTTGTATACCTTCACCACAGGTGAAAAGATTTACTTGAGCACATGCCGTGTTTGCCTAATTTAAAGGTGGTCACGAACATGTATATGAGAGGCACCATCACACGCAGCTAGCAATTTAAGTGCATAATCCGGCAAGATTATACACTCGCCCCTTGTTAACGTAGAGGTGATATCTGACCTCCACTTTTAAAAAATGTCAGCTGCAGCTTTTGAGTAGCAAAAGCACCAAGTCCTCCCTCAGGCCGAACTCTCCCACAAGTGGTGAAAATCAGCACTCCCCGCTACACGTGTTTCCCAAAAATATCCATTCATGAAAAATGTATTTTCTTTAATCAAAGAACACACTTTTGTAAATGGCATACTTTTATGAGAATAGTCAGACTTCTTCTGCATCGTCACCGTCACTTTATCAACCTCTTCTTCGTTCATCTTTTTTACAGTATTCTCCAATCTCTTTAATCAGTTACATGGGGTCTTCGCCTGACAATTTTTTGTCGTCAAAGTGTATATAAAAAAACCTTATACATATATTTTTCAGCGTTTTTTTTTATATGAAGTTTGCCGTTTATTTTAACAAAAAATTGTCAGCTGAAGACCCAATGTTATGCTCGTGGAGTGTGCGTTCGACTAGTGGAGTCTACATTAATTCATCAAATATAGATCGGGCGTAAGTTGTCATACAAACTACATGGTGTTTACATCTATTCATTCTTCATCTGTCATTATGTTCCTCTTTCTGTATCAACTCTACTTTTCGAGATATGCCGTTATGTTCAAAATTAAGTTCACCATATTCAGTAAAAAAAATCCGAAACTCGGCAACAATTTGTTCTTTAATCCGTGCTTACATTGTTTTTAAATTTGCCTTTTAGTTTCAGAGATATGGTTGAATTTTTGAAGAAACAAATTAACAATTCGAAAAAAAACAAAGTTTTTGTTCTTTAAAAATTTATAAAAAATAATAAAAATGCGACAATAATCACAGTTTTGGTCTAAAAACATTTATCTTAACATAATTTCGAATGAAATGATGTTTGTTTATTTGTAATCGGTGCACAACTTTTGATTTAATTAACAATTTACTTAGAAAACTGACTATCGATTGCCTTACAAACATAACATTTTCTTAGTAAATTGTGAATAACATCAAAAGTTGTGCACCTCATTTCATTCGCAATTATGTTAAGATGAATGTTTTTAGACCAAAATTTTGATTTTTTTCGCGTTTTTATTTTTTATGAATTTTTAACAAACAAAAAATTAGTTTTTTTTTGAAAATTGTCCATTATTTCAGAAATTCAATGATATTGCAGAAACTACAGGGCAAATTAAAAAACAGTGTAAGCACGGCTAAAAGATAATACTGTGGCCGAGTTTCGGATTTTTTTTCAACTAAATATGGTCAACCATTTTCTAGTTATTCAACATACATATGTAGTGAAAGTGCCTTAATTTTGGACATAACGGCATATCTCGAAAAGTAGAGCTGCTAGAGAAAAATTAGAGATTCGATTTAAAATCAGCGACCTCAAATTAGTAAAAATTTGCAATAAAATTATAGACCGAACAAAAAAGTTCAAACTTGTTCTCTTGTGTCATTATGTCAGCAGTAAGGCTGCGATAATTAAATAAAGAAATCCCGGGAATTCCCGCACAAATTTCACGAAAAGCAGCAAGTTTTAGAGGGACTTTTGTTTATTCTTAAATTTGTAATTTGCACCACGATCTCCCAGCGTTGTGTAGATATTGTAAAAAAAATTATAAAGTTCTTGCAAGGTGAAACAAATTTAAAGCTTCGAGTAGAGACCAAGCTGCACAAGTACCTACAAAATAAAAAGATTAAGAAGTGCATGGCACTATCGGGCGTAAAAAAATACCCTTTATATACCAAAGAATAAAACTAAGTGTATAATGTTTAGTATTTATTGTAAAACATTGAGTTGCAATAGTTTTTTGCTTAAAATGTTTAACCTGTATTTAATATTTGTATCACTAAAATGTATTGTTTCCAGATAATCCAGCCAAAGGAAGTCTTAGCAATTAAAAACGAAGATCAGGAAAATCGAATTTAAGATTTTAAATTATTACAAAGATTACAAGCAACAATTTTTGGGGTAATTTATTTCATTATAGTCATTTCAAAATCACCATATTATTAATTATTATATTTCCATACAGGTCGTCTTTTGGCCTTTAAATATAAGTGGATCAGTGTGCAGAGCCCTAAACGGTCTTAATGATCAAGTTGAAAGCATTCCATTTACTAAAAATATATATATTTTTTTTTTTTTAATAAACTAGAAAAATTACAAAATTAATGTTTTATAATTGTTTACCAAGTATTATGTACATAAAAAAAATATGTCAATTTTAATTATAGTATTATGTATGTAACACTTTAAAAATGTCTAATCAACTACAATTGTGAATAAATATGTACCTTTCTGAAAAAGAATTTAAATGAAACTTAACACAAAAGTCTACTTTTATTGTAAATATTCAATTTAAGACTTTCCAGTAAGTATTTCTAAATGAATCAAACTTGTATTGGTGAAATTGTTGACCGATTTTTATAATTTGTAATAGGCATCGTCATTTTGGCATTTGTGGCCATTTGTTCATTATAGGAACCACAGGACATAATAATAAATAATAATAATCGTTTTTTTAACAAATTAGACGTATGTATGTACCAAATTTTATCGAACTATTTTCAAAATTGCGACATGTACTTTGCGCGCAAAATTACCTGTAACAGACAGACAGACAGCCAGCCAGCCAGATGGATGGACAAAGTTAGATCGCTTCAAAAAGTTATTCTGATTCGATCGGTTTACTAAGAGATTGGACTAGGACCATTATTTTTCTGGCACAATAGCATAATACCACCGTTTAAAAAACTGCAGTCAAAGTAGAAAAAACTGCCATTTCTTCCACTTTGTCATTTGTCATTGGCCAGAAAAAAACTGTTTCTATTACTTCTGCTTCATTAAATAAATGTAAACCGTCGCTGTTGAACCAAATCAGAAAGTGAAAAGTTGTACATGCATTTTGGATTTTAAATCGACAGTTTTTAGTTTCGACTGCACTTTTTAATCCCTGCATAGTACCCTAATTCAATACTGTTGTGGTGTGGAAATAAGCTAAATTATGTATTTCATAATAAAAATAAATTCTTTCTTAATTTCTACAAAAAAAAGCAAGCCAGTTCATACGGTTTGCTCCTGTGCACAGCTAGATTTCTTTTTGTAGAAATAACGTGCATAACTTTGATTTAATATTCTCATAAATACCAAAAAAAAAAAAATAAACAAACAAACTTGTAGACTAAAATCATAAAAATCCATTAAAATCAATTTTTTTTTTACTAACGAACGAATGACGTCATCACAAAAAATTAAATCAAATTCAAAATTAGCAAAATATTAATTTCTTAATACCAGGCGCACAAAATGTGGGAAAACACAGCAAGTAAATCTCTTAAGTCAAAATCTACAGCATACTTTAGGGATGTGCAAACTATTTGAGTCAGCCTGTGTATGTTTTCGACGACAAGGTGATTCAAATAATTTGCTCATCCTTAAAGTATGCTGTAAATTTTATTTAAAATAAATTACTTGCTGCTTTTTCGCACATTCTGCGAGCCTGGTATCAAAAAATGATTTTCAGCCAAAATTTCATGTTTTTGATTTTAATTTTTTTTTTGGTGATGACGTCATCCGTAAGTAAGTGAGGATTGAATTTTATAAAGCAAAACTAAACAGAATTGGGTAATTTTTTTTAAAGCTTTTATTTAACTTACAATGTATGCATGTACATATGTTTATATGTTAGTATGTATGTATGTATGTATATGCAATGTTTGTTTTTTTTTTTGAGTGTAATTTTGAAGCAGATATATATATGTATCTTTCTTTATCCGATTGCGCTAAAATTTTGTATACACATTCAGTGTTTGTATCAAAAGTACTATTTTATTCGCACTTCAGTTAAAAAATATGTTTTAAGAAGAAATTGTGTTTGTTTGTATTTTGTAGGGTCATAAGCCGCTGGACCGATTTCTGGAAAGAACAATAAGCAATAAAATATTTCAATAGTTTTAGTGGAAGTGGAATCCTCTTATTCAAAGTTTACACCAATTTTACAATTTTTAAAACTTTATGAGTTAATCTTTCAACCTTTTTATATGAAGAGCTCTTGCAAGCAAAACATTTTAAGTTTTGCTGTGTGTTATGGTATGAAAGTGCAAAATTGAGTTAAATTTTGCCCCGTGGAATATAATCATATTAAATGGAATCGGCTCGGAAGGGTCTTTGTCCTTATCGTATATTATTATTATATTATGAAGTATGAAGAGTAGCAGATAATGCCAATCTAAATGATAACATGATAGTCTGTTAAAGCTTTAGCTTTTAAAAAATAATTTTTAAGAAGAAGAAAAAGAGTATTGGTTTTAGATACACAATTTTTAATATTTTTTTGATTTTTCGGAAAGATTTTTAAATAATTTAAAAATACCTCACGTAAAATTAGTGTTTGGGCTCTTACGATCATTTTGCAAAAAGAGGTCGATATCATTTATCATAAAATTCAAGGCAAATTTATAGAATATTGGAAAAAACGGAGTATGATGGCAGTGTGTTAAAGCAAAAAACATTTCTATTTTATTTGTCTTAATATTAAAGTTTTATTTATTAATTATCGTGGTAAACTACAATTAAAATATATATGTATATAAAGTTAAATTATACAATATCGTTTTTATTTTTTCGTTTCGTTTAATAAAATATCAATAAATAAGCAAAAGAAATGCATTGAAAACTAAAGGAAATACATTTATATATAAAAAAAAAATTAATTAAAATTTTATTAAAATTTAAAAACTATTAAAAACAATTTCTTTGATTACGCAAACTAAAGTTATATGCATAAAAAGGGCAGTAAAATGGAATTAAGTTGGTTTTTTAAAATAATTTTTGCAAGTGTTAAATTAGATTTTCTTTCGAAAAAAAGGAAAGTAGGACTTCTTTTTCAGCAAAGAAAGAAAAAGTCCAGAGTTTTGGGAAATTTTTGCATTTAAAACAAAGTAAAGAATATTTGTTTTGAGCAGCTTAAAGGAAATGGTGTAGATTTAAAACAATTCTATAAAGTTTATATTAAGGAAAAGTGCATATATAATAAGTCTTTAATGTCCCAGTAAAAAATTCGCCTGCAAAATAATGTGTTGAGTAATCAGAAAAACATTCTACTGAAAGAACCAATGAATTTTACAAGTGATGTCCCAAAATGAACACATTCAAAAGTTATTTTTATTACATTATTTTTTTACCTTCATAAATTCAGAAAAAAGTAGTTGTAGAAGAAATCTACCTAAATAATGGGTGAAAGAAGCATATTAAATTTGAAAAAGTAAGCGAAGTTTTTACTGGGGTTGATAACAAGTAAACATATAAAAATTATAATATTATAAAGATTTTATAATTAATATTCCTTTTCTTTAATAGTTTTTTGTTTCTTAAATCATTAAATTTGTTTTTTTTTTTGGAGAAAATTATTTAGTTTAAAGTTTTTTTTTATAAATTTCTCTCTTAGTGAAAAAAATTTATTTTATTTACATTTATTATAAATTTATTAACTACCTAGATTCGAAGGAAATTAAAAGGATATTTTTTCATATTTTGCAAGCCTCTCTCTTATTTTAAGGGCTTAAGTTTTTTTCTCTGTAAGGCTTTTTATTATTCCCCTAATTTGTGTTAAATGGCTGACATATTGGATTTTGTTGTTTTTTTAGTTTCTTTCTTTAATAGTTACATTTTATTTTCTAAGTTTAAATTTAAAGTTTCGTGGTAAAGTTTGTTAACCTAAATTTACAATGATGCTATGAAAGGTGTAAGATCGGGAAATTTGAATAAATTCTGGGGCCTTGATCGTTGGACGCGCGGAGGTGGTGCATGCGATTGACGGGCTTGGGCGTTGAAATTGCCATTTTGTCCATTGAGGTAAATGCCACATTGTGAATTGCAGACCTCATCACGCAGAATAGCTTCTTTAGGCCATTGTCTTATTAATTGGCCGCAATCGGTGATGCGTAATGAAGCACATTGGGCCTTAACAAAAAAAAATTCAAAATTAATAACAAGAAAAACATTAGATTTAGTCCTTATAAACTTACGCCTTCTGTTGAGCATACACAACTGGTACAAGGTGAGGGGAAGGCAGATTCTCCAACTCTGACATGCCTATTGCCAATCTGACAGCCTTGGACATTTTCGCGCCAAGCACTTAAATCGATTTGAGGCATAGAGTGACAGGGAACACGAGGATTTCTGTTTTGTTTTAAAAAAGTTAATTACTATTTTGGGTTTGTCGTTAAAAAAAAAAAAAAAAAATCCAACTTACAAGAAATTACTTGGCAAATCAAAGGCAGCCCGTTGCATATCTCCAGGAATTTCCAAATTTTCACAAGTGATCTTGGCCAATGTGGTCTTGCGAATCTCCGCCAATTGAGCTTCAGTGAATTTAACTTCAGGATTTTGGTTTTCATACCTTAAAACAATATCAGCAAATTAAAAAAATGTATTTATCAAATTGAATTTATCCTTAAACTTACCAGAATCTATCGCATTTTCTTAGCTGTCTAAATTGTATACCAATGACACAGGCCAAAGTGGGTCCCACCAAACCTCCTTGCAAAGGCCTTTCAGTCATAGCACCGGGGAATAGATCAATATCATCAACCGTCGGATAGATTTTCTTAAAACGATTGATGACTTCAGTTGGAATTTCACGACTTAAATCATTCCAGTCTGAGGCTCTTTTCAAATTACACAAGGCACGATAGTTGTTGTAAGAAGGCAGACCATGATCACGACCTGGAACATTAAAAAAGATAAGTTCAGCATTGTAAAATCTTTTTCAAAAAGAAAATTAATTCAAATCAAAAGAGCGTAAACTCTTTTTTTATACAAATTTTCATATTATTCGAATGTGTATTCTAAGTCAAATTACAATCCCCAAAAGCTTTTATAATTTAATAGTCTTATTCCTTCAATATTTTCCAAGAATATTTTGTATGCACTATCAACATGAGAAATAAATTCCCATATTCTATTTGTAAACTTTTTTATTTACCTCTTTGAATATTCAAGGCAATCAAATCCACACCTGAGAAGGGAATCTTACGATCTTCGAACAAATGGTTGGTTACTTCGCCGGTAATAAATTGATCTAAAGTTTCCATAGGAGTTGCCACTAAGCCACGCATGATTTCATCAATAATGCCAGGCTTAAAAGAGAAAAAAACAAAATAAATAAAAATAACCTAAGACTCCCAAAAATATTTTTTTTCACCTGCAACAAAGCATCCATTCTAAAGAAACCATCACGCAACAAAATCGGAGGATCGACAGGTTGATGCTGAGGACTCAAACGAGGAATATGAGGTCTCAACAGTGAGTGACCAATACGGAAGGCTGCGGCAGCAAACTCGTTAAAGATAATCGGAGAACATGAAGGATTATAGTCCTTGTAGTAGCCTTGAGGCAACAATTTCAAACCATATAAATTGACAGCGTTCCAACTTAGGATACGTGGCAAGAATTCATTAAATGTTACATGTTGTACTTGGGCGCTAACAATACGTCTAGCATGGTGATACAGTTGATCGCCAGTCCAATGGGGATTTACTCCTCTGAGGCCCTCAACAATGCGGTTGTGTTCACGTAAGAAAATTGTGTGAATGGCTGTAAGACCTGGTTGTTCGGAGGCACGTTCATCGCCAGCAATGAAGCAAAGATTACTGCGCGATTTGCACTCAGGATGGTTATTACTTTGCGGCAGCAATTCCTTGCCTCTAACAGGATGTATGGTAGAGTTCAAGCGGCCATTAAAACCACGCAATTTGCTAGCAATACAATGATTTTCACCATAAACCATAGAAGCATCCAAGAAATGGGTGTTTTGATTAACTTGATCACGGGGACCCAAAGTCAATTGTCCTGGCAACGATCTCATAGAGGGGAAACACAACCGTTCACCACTGGTAACATTCACTTCAGGATAATAATAATCGCCAGCAGGGACAGGGAATGGATTGCATTCGGGATGAACCGTTTGTTTTGAATCACATCTTCTACAGCTGGGTATAGACTCATGAAAACCTTTGTGAATTGGTGTCATAGTCAAGTCGTGATCTAAGAATTGAGCATACTGCATGGTCATCAAGGAGTAACGAGTGTGTAAATTCGAAATATCGGGATGTATAACAGTGGAAACGGTTCTGGGATTAGGCAGAGGAGATCCAGCAACAGTTACCAATCTAGGCTTAGATATGCCATCATCATATTGAGCTGGCAATAGACGTGAGAATGTGGTCAAAGATTTTCCCCAGCTGGGATTGCGCAAGTTATTGCAATAACCGGTAAAGGAACGGAAAGGTGTGGTGGTATCACAGGCCACTGGAGGATCATCACATTCATTTTTAACGGGACGATTTTGCAAAAAGCTGTTAATGTCAATTGTTTGCAAAGTTTCGGTCAACTCATTGCGATTGAAGTTGAGGGTAGAATCGAAGACTTGACGTTTACGCCTGTTGATGGTGGTCAAAGTATTCAAAATTTCATTAGAAGCCAATTCGTACATCAGAGAAGAATTGGCCAGCAACAGAGCATTACGGTTGGCCTTGCTGAAAGAAGCTGCAGCACCATCGGGAGACTTGGCACTAATACCACCCTCTAAAATAAGTAAAATTTTAAAATTATTTTTTATTCTCATTTCGATTGAGATTAAAACCTACGTGTTCGCCACGATTCATATTCTAAACGTTTACGATCTTCCAATTCAATTTTAGCTCTTTCAATTGCTGCTTCCAATAATTCTGGGTTTAATTCACCAATCACTTCTTTGACTTCTGGCTCAAATTCAACATGTTCAATATGCTCTTCTTCTTCGGGATTATTAAGCCAAGGACTCAAATCGAATTTATGAATTTGATCACACTTTAAAAGGGTGTTTCTAGAATTGATTAAAAAGTTTGTTAAATTTCCTTGTTCCAAATGATGAAAACTCTATCGAAACTTACAAGAAATTATCTTCCGTAATAAGAGCTTTCGATTGAGCTTTATTCACTTGATTAGAAGCACATAACAAGCCGGACAAAGTTGTTTGTCTAATCGATTTTAACTGTATCAAAGTGAAAGAGGATGGTGGCAAATCGTTTTCATACCAGAAACGATCGGTTTTCTTAAGCTGCTCAAACTGAAGGCTCAGCAAACAGGTGATGGTAGGACCAAACAAAGCTCCCACAGCAGGCTCCTCCAATAGAGCACCAGTTAATAGATCAACATCTTGGGCAGAGTGATATATATCTCTTAGATTAGTTATATGTTCTTCCGGAATGTTTGAGTATTTATGCAAATTTTCGAATGTAATATTCGCATTATCAGTGAAACGTTTTTCACACAAGTCCAATGCCTCGACATAAGCAGGTACACCATGATCACGGCCACGATGTAAAGCCAAAGCTAAATCGGTCCAACCCTCTTCATTTGCAGTATCGGGTATAAGAGATCTTTGCAATGCGGGTACAGAGAGTAATTGAGCGGATGACATTTTGTCAGAGAGCTAATGATCACATTACGTTTGAGAAATGTTTAAGTTACTTTGAAATTAAAGGACAACTTACCATTTCTGGAGGGTACATGGTCAAAAAGGCAGGCATAGCACTGGAAGCGAATTCATTATAAATACCACCACGATTTGTACTGGAATAGTTGGTCGAATGTTTTTCAGCAGCAAGCCTTTAGAGAGATTTTTTTATTTAAAAAAATTGGTTTTTATTATCAAATTTAACATTAATCTAACCTTAAACCTTCTTTGGCTGTTCTCTCTTGTCCCAATACCAAGGGCAAAAATTCGTTATAGGTAATATGTTGTATCTGAGCGGTAATAATACGTCTGGCCTCCAAGAAGACATCTTCCTCTGACCAATCTGAATTCAAATGAGCCAATTGTTCGGCAATTTGATTGTGTTCTTGCAACAACGCACGATGTAAGGCACCAGTTGCACCAGAAACTGTGCAATATTTACAAGAATGAACCTTAACGCCACCACTTATAAAAGTACGTATATCCTGGAAGTCTTTTAAAGTGGAGCCATATAAACCACTGGCATCAATGTAAGCCGAAGCGACATTCATTTGTTCACGTTTATCTGTTAAATAAAATAAGCGTTTTCGAAAACTAAACGGAAATAAAGCCATTTCACTTACGTTTCAAGCACGATTCGGAATCATAACCAGGTGCAGAACGCCTATATTCTTTACAATCTGCTCCCACACGGACATAACATTGTTCCAGTGCTTGAGGATTACGTTCAACTGATTCCTTACAACATTTATCGTCCACAGGCAATTGACTTACTTCAATTAAATCATAGGCCAATAGCTGACCCCAGGCTGGTAACATGGCAGTAATATGAGGATGTCTGAGCTTAGGATCAATATGTTTTTGCAATTGTTCAATCACGTATTCAGCATCAGGCAAAGCATGTGTGCTATGAGAACTTCGAGGCTGGCTAATGCCATCAGCATAGTCGGCGGCTAACAAACGTAGGAAGATATCACCACGCGCACCCCATTTACGATGAGATACATTGTTACATTCACCTGTAGGCAAACGATATTTACTCGGTGGGCAAACATCGTAAGTGGGGGCAGTGGCGCTATCTAAGTCATCGTCATCGCAAGCGGTTAGAGAGCGTGCTCTCTCAAGCTGTAAAGCTTTCAGAGCAACAGCTTCGAGATCTTTTGGGGTGCGTAGAAGGTGCACAGGAGCGCATAAACACCTGAAAGAAGAAAAAAATTTCATTATTATTTTTATATAAAAGTATTACGAAATTCCGTTTATTTAGGATTGTTGTAAGAACTTTTTGATGTTATTCGTACACACATTTTTATATACGACTCGTACTAAAAGTAAGGGAAAAGTGCGAGTTTTTTCTTTCCGTGTATATCAAAATTGAAATAATTTTATTTAATAGTGTGTTTGCTTGTTTTATCCCTGAACCGATTTTTCTGGAATTTTCACTTTAATTTCCCAATTACACGGCGCTTATAAATTTTCTTAAATTTTCACCTCCCTTCCAAAGACATTGCAAATTACAGTGTGTGAGTATATGTAGAAAGGTAACAAAAAAATTTTAAAATCTGGTACAAATAGCTGGCTATCAATACAAAAAGTATTTTAATTTGGTACAAATTTCTGCGTTATCGTTACATGAGATGGGTTAATCAAAATTTTTAACAAATTTAAATTCAATGGGTTAAGCGAAGCGCACCGGGTTAAGCTAGTCTTTTATAGAAAATTATGTTTAAGAACGGTGATCGAACAGGCCAAAACAGAGCAAAATGTAAATAAGTTGTAGAATAAGCTTATCATAAGTGATTTCCTACAACATGATTTCAAATGACTTATTTTCGCTATTGTTTTGTAAGCGTTTTTATTTGTTAACGTTTTCAGTCTTTGTGTTTGGTTTAAAGAGTGAAGTACTTTAAAGTGTTTTCAACAGTGCACAATTTAAAAAAAGTATTGAAATTACATCTACTACTGTTAAGTATCAAAAGTAAAGCTACGGTCACACTTGTCAAATATTTGACTAAAAAAACGGGACCAACAAGCAAACTAAATAATCATTTCGTTAAATTTCAATATTTATATTGATTATAATATACCACATCTTACAAAAACCAGTTTTTAATATGCCTAGTATTATAATTAGTTTTATTTTTTGATATTAAGACCTTGTTAGATCACTCTAACTATTTTCAAAAGTAGTGGTTACGCTTATTTGGTTAAATATTTAATAAGTGTAACCGTAGCTTAAGTTATATTAATTTCAGCTGCCTCTACGTGCCTACTACTAGGATAGGCAAAGCATTTTTGTGACTTCATATTTTTATTTAAGATTATCGTCATTGATTGCGTAACCATCGCCAAGCCCAAACAACTTTAGCCAGAGAATTCAAAATTTCTGTGACGACTCTTATTCCGATATTTAGACACAGGAACTGATTTTTGGAAATGCGAGGAGAGAAATGGGTAAAAACGGGCAGCCCTTATAATTTCTGATCACACAGAGGCAGACGTAAAATTCAAACAAAATTATAAAATGAAAACAAAAGACAGGTTTTTTAAAATTTGTACATTTAAGACACATACATACATATATGTATAATTGAATAAACAATATAAGGTGAACGTAAAGTTGGAATTTAACATCAATAAAAAAACAGAAATTGAGTTTCTCTGCAAACAAAATTTGATATTTTATTAGTTACAATATTAACATAATTCTTAATTAGATAAAACTCTCGTTATTTTACCTGCAAACAAAGAAACGACATTTAAAGTTTATAATTCAATGTCAATTCCTCTTGTTTTGCCATATGCAATAATTTAAAAATTAATTTTACTTGATTTTATGTATCAATTATTTCAAAACTTCTACTTTTCCTTCAAATATATGAAAAACATATGCTTTTATAACAGAAGCTTAAATAAATGAATTCTTATCGTAAAGTCAGAAACTTAAATAAAGGAATTCAATTCCTTTACACATATTTATTATACATATAGTGTGATGCAGTTTTGAATACAAAATAAGGGAAATTAGATATTCACTCCAACCCCCGTTCCGCCTTTCAAAACAAAAAAGCTTAAGCAGGATCCGCTCCAGAGTTATGCATAGTTTCCTCTGGTTCCTCTAAAGGGGGTCAACTCAAAATTCATAAATTTTAGGTAGAGACAAAAAATTGTTTTCTTTTTATATGTATGAACTCTTATACAGTGTTCGAAAATAAACAGAACATTATTTAGCGTTCGGCTCACACACCCAAGAACGATATCTATTTTTTTTATTGATTGTGTAGACGAACACAACCCTTAATACTCTTCGTAACTATTTTCAAGAAGGAGCCGAACATTTTATAGTTTTCTTTTCTTCGTTAAAAAAAAACAGAACAATTGTAGTGATACTGTAGACAAACATTATATTTTAATGTTCTAAGTATAATGATTCTTTTTTACCCTGATAAAGAAATTAACAAACAAAAAATGTTAGCAACGAATGCACCACGAACAGCTTGTGTGTGTTATGTTTGTTGGTGTATAATTATTTTTTTTGTATGTGTTTTTTATTATTTGAAAAAAGTTTGGTTTTATTTGCCAGCCAAAAGGGACGAATATTAATGAACTGAACCGAACACAATGAAGTTTGTGGTTAAAAACAAAACCAAACGGAATTAAATGTGTTTTCTCATCTTTTGTTGAGTTGGATAAAAACAGTATTATTGTTGTGTTCGAAAGATGACAAACAGGGAAACGTTAGTTTTTTTTTAATGATTTTTTACACACACACACTATTAGCGTTTGTTTTTTCCACAAATCTACTGAGCTATACTTAGTGTTTATTTTCGAACACTGCTTTTATACCACATAGTGAGATACAATTTTTTTTTTTTTTGCAAAATACTGGACATATTGATCTACGACTTTTACAGTGGATGAATATGACCATTGTTTATCGTTAAAGTGAAACTTGAAAAATTGTGAGATGACTCTCTTTAGAGGAACCAGTGCGATTACACAGAAAAAATTATTTTTCGAATTCAAACAAAAAATTTGTAGTATCAAAACATTTTTTATCTGAAATCGGTCCTACAAACAAATTCGCATATTCAAACAATTTATTTGCATTTTGTTTACTAAAAAAAAACACTGATTTTTTCAAACAAATAATTTACAGAATCAAACAAAAAGTGTACTGAAATTCATATACATAAATTTCAAACAAATAATTTTGCTGAATCAAACAAAAATTTTTTGCACAAGCAATGACGCGCACCCAAGCTATCACTGAATGAGAAGATGAAGGCAGAAGCAGAGCGGCGGCTGGCTTTGAGACACATGTTTTGTTGGAATTATTTTTGAACGAAGTCTTGTTTATACACACAATGTTTTTCTTCATCACTCTCTGTTGCTGTATCCTTTCCTTGGCTAAAGAAGAAGAAATGTAACAAACAACGGCAGCAGACCGTCTCGATATGTTTTTCGTCATCATTTTATTTTTGTATTTGATGTATTTAAGTAAACAGTTTTCAAAAATTGAATACGGGATTTTGTTTTTCATTCTTTTTTTTCAACTTTGAAACCAACCAAAAATTTATTTTGTTTCTTATAATGTTGTTGTTGTTTCTGTTGTTTAAAAATGAATGAAACCTTTTTTTACCTGCTATTTTTTTTGTTTTTTTACTAATAACCTCGTCGCGCTATTTTATCATCTTTCTTCTTGTTGTACTTTTTTAAAGCGTCCAAAAATAAACTGTATGTGTTTTGTGTTGTTGTTCTTATATTTCGTATAAAGAAGTGTTGCTTACGGTCAAATAAAAAATGCAAAAAACCACAACATTAAAGAGCGTTAAATATTTCATACAAAATTATGAAAAATTGAAACCAATAGCGCGTATATTATATTATTGAAAAGTTGTCAACATTTTTGTTGGTTAAATAAAAATCAAACAAAAATATTAATTGAATCAGTAAAAAAATTTGTAGAAATTAAAAAAAATTTCAAACAATCGTTTGCTTGAAAATAATTCGGCAATAATTTTTTCTGTGTATGTGTACACGTAGCCGAAAATAAGTTAACAGGAGAGAAGCATTCATATATATTCCACAAACTACTTGCTTATATAATCTTTACACAAGATCATAGGTAATTTTAACTCCAATACCCGTTTTTTAAATTTAATTTTTAAAATTTTGTTTAATATAGTTTTGCAAATTTCCATTAACCTTTTCTTATCCTGTACTGTAATTATAAGACTTAATGTCTTGTTGTACAGGATAAAAATATGATAAATAAATAATTTTGTTCGATACTTTTCGGTCGTCAATGCTTACTTGGCCAACCCCTGTATGTACATGTTCAAAATTTTAGCGGGGGATGAAATATGCTATTCTTAAGTTGAATACCAAATTTTAGATATTTCCTCTTAAGAAAAAAAGAAGTTATGAAAATAGTTTTTAGGCAAAAGATTTTACATTACATTAATCTTAACCCCATTTTAAAGTCTCTGTACCACTGTATTTCTTTAGTTCTTGCACAATCAAAGAAGAGACTCGTTTCTTTGGAGTCTTTAAGAAAACACAATGGATTTCTCTTGGCCAAAAACCATTATAACTATAATCAACTTAAGTGTACAAAATGACATGATGGCAAATGTAAAAACAATTTATGTATGTTTTCGTTAAAAAAAAATTATAAAAAAGAAAAAACAATAAAATTTAAATAAATTCTGCCAAGAACCGCAATAAGTTCTAGGACAAATGCGTTTTTTTTTCTTCAAATTAAACAACAAGAAGACTCTTAAAAAAGTCAAGTATAAAATTAAGAAATATTTAATTATAATACTCAACGTTTATATGAACAAAACTTTAATTTTTACCTATTAATTTACATGACCTTAAAATAAAGATAAATTATTTTTTAATGGTTTTAAATAGACAAAAGAGAAGAGGAAATGCCATTAGAAAATTATAAGTTAAATAAGCCTATTGTATTATAAGGTATGAAAAAATGTAGTTTTTTTTTTAAAGAATAATTGGATTTGAAAAAAAGAAGATTTCGAAACTAAAATAAAAAATGGGTTGAAATCGAATCCGTTTTGATTTTTAAAGTTATGTTTACGTTTTTATAGATAATTGTAAATAATTAATGAATGCATTAACAACAAGTATGAAAGTACAGTTGGCCAATTGCGACCATAAGAAAACCTACACCACAGTATTTAAATCAAAATTGTTAGGATTGTATCTTTCTTTAGAGAGGTGGTTTGAATGTGAAGCATTGATAGGTCTGTGGCCATATTCTGTAATTCGCTAAAGTTAAATCTCCATCGCTAAAAATCAAAAAAGTTGCGATTTTTGGCTGCGAATGCAATACTGTAACGTGCATTGCTAAATTTGGCATTGCCATAAAAATTTAATTCGCCGCAATTTTAGCTTTTAATTTAATCGCTAAAATTTTTCAATTTTGTATTCTCTAAGGCATTTTAGCGATAGAGATTTAGCTTTAGCTTAGCGAATTACAGAATACGGCTGCTGGACAACATTTGCCATGACATTAAAGCTACCGTAAAAGTTATTATCGGCAATTTTTTGGTCAATACCAACATTAATAAGGGAATTATGGCATTAAAAGCTATTTTCAGGAATTGGTATGGTCAAATATGGACCAGTGCCAATAAAATTTGCTAAGATGATTAGGATTGCAATAAAATAAGCTTGTTCCAAAATTAATCTAAATACGAATATAATAAGATGGTTTATGGGCTGAAGACTCTATTTCCGAAAACAGATTGTATGGTGACTATGTAAATGTAATGATCGATTCCCAACATTTTTAATAGACTTGGTCCTTTGTATAATCAAAGTCTTTATCATAAATTTCATCAAATTAACTACAAAATTGAGACCTGCACTTTGCGCACAAGATTTATATGGACAGCCGGCTAGCCAGCCGGATGCGCAGTCATCGTTAGATCGACTCCGAAAGTGATTCTGTGCCGTTGGATATACTCAAAGGTCTAATAGCAAAATTTTATAGTGTAACAAACAATCCACTATTGTGATAAGGCTATTATGCCTTTTAAAAAGAAAACAATCTAATATTTATCTAAAATAATCTAAAATTTATCATTCGAATAATTTATTTTTTTCTTTAAAACTCAATTATTGAAATAAAGTTTAAATTACATTCCGATTTAAAATTATAATTAATATAATAATGTTCTAATCAGATATTGTTATTTAATGCTAAAAACTATTTAAAACTTAATCAAATTTAATTAAAATATTTCTTACCAAACATTTGCCTTTGAAATATTTAAAGTCAGATTCACAATTAAAACAAAATTTTCACTCGCTGTTCAGAATAAAAACAACATATTTTTTTACAAACACACATTTTCAAAACATAATCTTGAAATTTTCATTCAAAATTTGTAAAAAATATTAAAAACGTCATTTAGAACTTCATACAAATCAAGGCCCATTGAAAAGGTCTGTGCAAGAAGCCTGATGATCATTGTTTATGTTCTTTTAGTTGTCAAAAGTTGTTTACATATGCATGTATACGTTTATGGTATGCCACACATACACGTTTTTTCCTTTTGCTTTGTATATGTGGTAGTAAATTTTTGACAACTAAAAAGAATCGTATTTTGTTTTTGTACAAGTAAGCAGACCTGATAGATGGGCCTTGATACAAATTGTTGCTTACATTTTTGTTCAAAGCAAAATATATGACATCCTTTGGGAAAAAATGAAACAGAAGAGAAAATCTACTTTTTGCTCCCATTGTGACTGAAACTTAAGAGAGAAGAAAAACAATATTGTTGCTTTTATTGATAATGAAGCTTTAATTTCATTGAATGAATTTGTTATTAGCAATTAAAGTTAATAAAATTAATTAAATTTTTAAATTCAACTTTTTTGTTGTTTGTAATGGGATTCTCCCACTTTATTATTTTAAATGATGATTTTCATACACACCATAAATAAGTTGGGGGTATATTGATTTTGTCATTCCGTTTGTAACACATCACAATCATCTTCAGAGACTCTGTAAACAAAACTTTTTCTTATTGTAATCCCGTGAGGCTCTGGGCTTTTCTGCAGGATACCAGCGTCTTTGGCGGGAATTGAACTCGCAACCCCCGCACCGATAGACTAACTCACTCCCAACTACCGTTGAAACAACCTAGTGATCATACTTGATTAGCTAAAGTAAGAAACCTTTGCCTAAACAGGTCCATTATAAATATTGTCTTTTAAGCCCGATAGAACTTGACATTTTAAAAATGGGCGGAAAAATAAACTTTAAATAAAAATGGGTTTTCTATGAAAGATTAATACATGACATTTAAATTAAAAAATGAATTCGGGCATATGTGCTAAATTAGCGCATTCAGAACGTAAAATTGTTGGTCAATCGAAGGCGTCAATTATATTTTGTTTGCCAGCATAAGCCAGGAAGTTTACGTAGACCCACAGGAAATAACACTTTATGACAAACTAAGACTTTTGGAAAAACACATGGACTTGACAGTATAGATTCCGTTGTATTATTAACCAATTTTTTTATCGGCCTCCAAACATTTTGAAAATCGGTGGGCCCTCAAAAATCTTTAGTTGAAAATTAGGAGTCCCTAAATGTAATTCGAAAAAAAATAAAAAACTGCAGGAAAGTGCTATATTTGGGCAAACAATTTTACCAAAATTTATTTGTCGGACTATATTCTGAGTTTGCTGTTGGCTAGCAATTAATAACATCTGTTTTAAAGGGTCTCCGAAATCGGTAAACTGTGTACAGGGTCAGTCGAATCTATACTCGAATCCAATCCGTGTGTTTTTTGCACTGTAACACTCTGTAATCGAGAGCTGTCATATAGAACGAAATTGGAGGCCAATTCAAAAACAACTTATCGGCAAATTTTGATTTCAATATGACGATGGCTGCGGTCAGTGAATGGCACGTATTCCGGATCAATGGCATCAATATTTTCAAACTACACATCATTGATCATGTTGAGGTTACTGTCTGCATTGACTGTAACGCAAAATCCAGCTTCCCTTTTGAAGAATTAAGTTTTGATGATGGATGAAATTGAGTATAACGGGTCTGTTGTGGATTTGTCAGACTTCACATTAGGCAATTTTGTTAAGCCAAAAATAAGCCTTATCGCTGAACACAATTTTCCGATAAAACATTGATGACTGATTTCCAAAGTAAAATTTGATAATGTGGTGCCGTTGTTTAAGCTTGAATCTATTAGTAATGATATGCCAGAGTACACACTGACCATAAATGTCAAAAAGTGATAGCAGTATGACGGTTCGTTTGACAGATAACATTTTCGTAAGTTCTATTGGGCTTTAAAGAACACCCAAAAAAATATTTGATACCGAAAATTGTTAAAACTGGTTCTTCAATTCATCCGTCCCAATACAAATGATCTTTACAAATTTTGACACGAAAAGAGCTAAGGCAGTAAAGTTCGGCCTAAATATTTTTATAAATAAATAGTCTTTGATGTTAAAAATGGGCCGAATAGATAAATTTTCACATGGTCTCATTTTGATGACGAATCATGACGCCCACAAGGAATGGCATTTATAAATATATTTCACATTTCCTGCAACGTCATCATAACTTTAAAAATGAAGTTTAGAAGTTCGTGATGCAGAGTTGTTCGCTATTTATTTCTTTATACTTGGGTTATTCATAAGAGCCTTGGTATCGATTGTATCGATTGTATGTTGTATTTAAATTCATTTAGTAAATCATGTATTTTAATACAACCGCTATAACGATACATGGGATCTTGTGAATACCCAAATTGTGTATAAAATTCATATTTTTATCTTTTATTCTTTCCCCGCGTGAACTGAATGAATCGTTATTTTTTAGTTGTGCGAGCAAATCGAAAACTTTAAACACGTTTATTTCGAAATCTATTTTTTTGATTTATGACGACGTTGCAGCAAATCAGCGATATACCCACTTACAACTACATTTAGAGTTGACAAAAAATCAACCAATTGTAGTCGGGACTGTAAGAAAAGATAAACTCACTGTTGATTGTTGTTGTTTTTGTTTAAGCTTTGATATTGTTACAAGTAAAACTGAGGTTTATAATTCTTATTCGCTTAACAGTTTTATTTGTATAATATCTTTAGCTTTTCTAAAATCTTTGGATGAAGTTTCCTGACGATCTGGCTAAAGCAACCAGTGAAATGCGCATAGGAATAGCTTATCCCTTCAACAATAAATTTCCTTTTCTCAATACTATGAAACGGGAATTTAGCACATTTGAAAGAAGCCTTGTTATTATTAATTTTTGAATCCCAAGAAAAACTTTGACAATGTCTGTTTGTTTATGGGATCAACTCTTTTCATAATTTTAAATTAACTGCCCTAGCAGGCTAGTCGGTCGTGAGGTAGTCTTACAGTGCGAAGGTTGCCGGTTCGGTTTCCGGCAAAAACTCTGGTCTGTTTCAATACAGCAGGCTGAAGGTCTAATGTCCTATTTCACCAATTCTTTATAAATATCCATTCACATTTAAAAATAAATAGTTTGTCTTAGTATTTTATTTTTATTTGACATGAAAACATAATTTTAGGCATAAATTGATATTTAAGTAGAATTAGTGCAGGGCCTATTGCACTATTGCTGGGATAATTAAGTTAGATAATTTTTTGTAATTGCATAACTCGTTATAATAAAATAATATATTTCACTAAACGCCTATTAAACTAAGGAAAAATATTTCACCAACCCGCTTTCGAATTAATCCCGGAACACTATATGGACACTATGAGGCTGAATAGAAAGCTAAACATTTATCTAAAATCTATATTTTGATCGTATTGCTTTAGTGGTGTTTTATATTAACTCCTCGTTTTATTGGAAAAAATAATGGTGGGTATCATCGATTCGGCATAGCCGAATATAGTTAAGTTCAAACAAGTTAACTTATTTTGAAACAAATCAAAATAATCACGTTTCTAAGGCACGAGAATAAAATTAGTCAAGCCAAAGTGATGAAATCAAATTAGAATTCTAATTTTGGCATCGAAATAATCTAAAAACAATCAACTATAAAATTTCATAGAAATTTGAGAGAAAAATATATTACAAAGAGCAACATTTATTATTCAAGATTTACATATCGTCGTCGGCCTAATATGCAAACCTGCTAAATCCACTTGTTAAGTAACTTGAGATTTTGATGTCGTGTGGTAGAGCAAGATACGCCTCGTCGACCAGCATGATGTTTTTTTTTTCAATTTGGGTCTTGAAGTGTGTTAAACCAACTATATTTTTCGGCTTTTCTCTTAAGCTGCATATAAGAAATATAAAAAGTTTTTGTCTCTCCTGTAAAATTTACTGAAAGGGAGTTAGCAGGCTTGCATATTAAGCCGACTATATAAATATTAAGAAATAATTTGGTATTAATTCAATTTAAACTTTAATAAAATGAGCATAAAAAATTTGCAAAAAAATTCTTATAGACATGATAAGAACAAGTAAAAAATTAAAGCAAAAATAAAATATCATTCTAAAAATTCACAAATTTGTGCTAAAATGTCACAAAACTGACATCAAGCCGTGCTATCAATCCGCGTGTAATAACACAAATTGTGTGTAATTTCTACATGGCCACCATTCCAATGTGTTATTAGTTTCATGTGGAATCTGTGTGTAATTTTACTTTGAGTTTTATTTTTCTTTAGTTTTTGGCAGCCAAGTTTTTATTTTTGAACATTTCTTGAAGAAATAATAAGTGCGTTCGTTTACCCCCAAATTTGTACTGGATTTTACTGAAATGCGTTCGCGTACACATAATTTTGTAAAATTTTCATATAACTAACCTACTGGATTTTACTGGGATTTTACTGGAAAAGTAAACGAACACACATAATATTTAAAATAAACTGTCAAATCTTATTGTCATTTCCTTGATATTTGTTATTTGCGCGAGTTTATAAAAATTCTTCAGATTTTTGAATTTAAGAGGTTAGTTCCTAATGCTTTGTAATAAAAAAATATTTGTGCAACTTTTTTTTAAGACTATCGAGTGGGCAGGATACCCATAAGTCATTAAATTTGTTTCCATAAAATAGAACAATTAACAGTAAGTTTTAAGAATTAGTGTTGCTTAAGCTTGAACATAAATATTTGTGTACTGTTCTTGTGCCTACGTTATTTCCTATGTTCAAGACGTGCCGTTAAAAATGTGCATCAATTTTTGTTTTACTTCAGGTAACGGCAAGCCCAACCTCTAGCACACTAGCAATAACGAAAAGGTGATGCAGGGCGAATTTTTTCGTTTTCGTTTTGTCTCAAATGTGCAATTTGGAAATTTGTCATAGGCAACATTGACTCTAATCCACCTTGTTATTTTATACTCCCCTTTACGAATTTAGTCTCTTTAAAGGGATCTTTACAAAATCAAAATGCAAGCTCGTGTATGTGTGCTACACGACAAATATAAAATTGTTTGATTTTCCATCTAGCATCGTCGTTTACAAACTTAATAATATTTTACAGATACTATAAACATGTTTGCGAAGCATTTTGATCTTGTGTTTTGTTAGAAGCTTTTAGGCGAGAAAAGTATTTTATTGAAACATCCATCGGATGAAGAATCTTTTTACTTTAATGCCCGTTTTTTTTTGGCGATCGAATAATTTCGTGTTTTTCTAATTTTAACTGGCCACCGGGTGCGCCCGATTTATTTCTTTAGAGTTACCTTAAGAGTTAAGTGTATGCCAATAAGCTAAGAACCATCAAACAGCTTAAGGCAAATATCCAAGAAGAATTAAAGGAGCTGGAACCTGAAATTCCGTTCGAGGCAAACAATGGGCACCATTTGAAAGATGTTTTCTTCAAAACATAATGTGAATATATTTCCAAACTATAGCCAAATTTTTAATAAAAGCCAACTTCCAAAAAATCAGAAAGAAAAAAGTTATTCATTTAATAAATTATAACGATACTAATGCGTCACCCTGTATATAGTTTAATGAAATTAATCTTTCTAACTTTAGTAACTATAATAGATAGCCCAGTTACTAATATTCCGAGTACTCAGAATTGTAAGCCAAATAGTAACACAGAGTTTGCTTTCGGTTACTGCATATTGTACAATGTACATGATACAGTACTACAGGTAGACCAATTTTATTTGAAATTTTCGTTAAAATAAAAACAGTTCAATTTTTTTGTTTGAAAACATTCATTTATTTGTCAAACAATAAAATTTCATTAAAAAAATTTTAAAAATTAATCTTTTGCAAACAATTACTTATAAAGTAAACATAAAATATATTTAAAGTAATTAAACGCACACGCATCAAACTGGCTTAACATTTTTATAAAAATCAAAAGTATTTTGATTTTCGTCAAACTCACGCGTGAGTCTTTTATTTCTAGCGAAACGAATTTTAAGTCCTGGAGGATTGCGCAAGAATTTTCATCGGCTCCTTGACAAGAATATTTTTTTTCGTACAATTACGATGGCGTGAATGACAAAAAAGCCTTTAAAGAATATAAGTCTTTGAATGCTGCAATTTTCGGTAAGTAACAGTAAATGTATTTTAAAAAATGTACTTCAGTTTCAGTTTCAGTTTCATCTTCTTTCTTTTGTCTTTTTTACTTTGCATAGAAGCAGTTCAAAATGATGGCTACACGCATACCGAATACGTCAAAGATATTCGTGAATCTATTAAGACACTCAAGAACAGGATTCACAAGAGGAAATATGACGAAAATAAGAAAAGTGAGAAAAAGATTAAAGCAGAATGTGTTAACACCATTTAAGTTTTTCTTTATTATTTATTTATTAAATTTTTAATTTTTTTTTATTAAAGGTATTAATGGCAAAAGTTGCACTCTTGCGAAAAAGTAAAATTGCAAAACCATAACAACAACAACACAGAAAATTATTTCTCAAAAATTGTCCATAGAGTTTTCGCAAAAGTACAATTGACGTGAATACCTTTATTGTACAAGTTTTTTTAAATCTGTTCAGTTTATGCAAAATAATTTGTTTTTTTTCTTTGTTACCAGTGATTTATGTTTTTTAATCTATAATGAAATTATTTTAGTATTATTATAAATAATTATAAAAAAATATAAATAATTAAAAATTAAAAAAAATAAACAATAAAATACAAAAATTTTTTTTTATTTTTCTAAAATTTTCGGTAGGGTGTGTTGTTGCAAAATTCCATATACTTTGTATATGAACAAGTATATTATGTTAATAACAGTACCGTATACTAAGTTTATGAGAAAGTATTTTAGTTTGATAACATAACGATAATACAAAATACATTAAATTGTATGAAAGACGGATACTTTCTCGTTCACTTTGTGGGTTGCTGGTAATCAATGAAAAAGCGGCCATGTCTATATAAAAGTAAACCTTAAACGTATATAGAGTTCCGAGTACCCCGTACACACAAAGTATGCCACACGTATTTAAGTACGTGTAACACACGTTCGTTATTGGGAGTGAACAGAAAATTCTAATTAGAGCAAAGTTGTCGAGAAAAAAATTTCAAGGCGAATCTTCATTTCCGTTAAAAAAAAATTATATTAAATCAAAACCATCATCGCGTTAAAAACCACGTATGTATGTATATTAATATTATTCTACGGACCATTGCATTGGCAATCTTTTAAAAAAGTTTTTGTAAATTATTATAGCAATAAATGCAAAAACTTTAAAAAAGCATTAATATTTTAATCAGCAGTGGCGCACTTTAACCTAAAATTAACGATAATACTCGACCTTGAATTTACACTCATTTAAATGACTAACCGAATAAAATATTTTTGCATAGGAATTTATAGTTTAGAAAAAACACCGTGTCTTGCATTTTGCTAAAAATTGTTGCCGTTTTAAGCAAAAACTCATAATTTTCAGTAGAAAAAAAATTTTAAAAAAGTTATCAAAATATTTTTATAACTTATATCCGGTTGTTTTTTTTTTTTTATAAAAATTAACTAAAAATTGCATAATTATTAAAATCATATTGTTTTTTACTTTTTTTTTAAACAAAACTACATAAATGTTGTGTATTAAATTAAACTTGAATTTATGTTTAATTATGCAAAAAAGAAAAATTTATATTCAGCAGAAAGCAAAAATCTGTGAACGCCAAATATTGCAAAGTTTTGTTGCTGTTAAATATTTCACAAATGATTGTTTAATATTAGGGAGTTAATTCTATTTTTATTGATTATAATTTAAACTAATTTGCTTAGAGTTAAGGACCATTGAAACTGTAATAAATTTGCCAATTTAATTGTATGATTTATTTTTCCCTCTTAACATTTTTAGCACTTCTGTTAAATACCATTAACATGGTTTAAAAAAAATGAAAAAATAATAAATGTTTCATAAATTATTTAAAACAAGCAAAACTGTGTTATTAGTTTTTTAGATTCAAAAAAAATGTTGCTGGAAATTAAAGTTTGTGTTTGTAGTCGGGGTTATTTGCTCTGTGGATTTGTTGCTGTTAATAAAGTATGTTGCCTAAGTCTTTCGTTTTTTTTTCTTATACAAAAAACTCTAATTTATGTATTAATTCAATTTGCTGTTATTTCATATTTAGTTTACTTAAATAAGTTATTAATCGATATTTATCTAACTTTAATGTTGGTCATAAAATTTATAAATGAAAGTTTCACTTTTGTTTATTGTTTTGCAATTTATTATAAATTTTGATAATTTTGTAAAAATGTTAAAAAAAAGAAAGGGATTTCTTTTGCTAAGTCGTGATAATATTGTAGGAGATTATTTAATTTTTTTTAATCTAAATATAAACTTTATAGTACTTAATGGTTTTTTTTTTAAACAATGCAAAAATGAAGTCAAAAATATTTTATAATTTTGTTGTTGCTTTCTACAGGAATTCATATTGAATTTTTAAATTTCAAACACTTCATATTACGTCGCGTTGAACATTTTAAGAAACTAGTAAATTCGATCCGTGTTCAATCCCGTGTTCAGTCAAGAATAAAATTAAAAAAAACTTTTAATTCATTTCATGTTGTAAATTCCTTCCTTCACTAAAAATAATTAAATGAAAATTAAATATAATGAATTTTAGCCTAATTAAAATAATCAAAACTTCAATTAAAAACCAACAGTTCAATGAAAAATCGCAATTGTTATAAACATAGCTTTGGCACAAGGTCTATGTTTACATTTGTCCTTGAAGTTTTACAAAGAAATGTCAACGAAAAAAAGACAAAAAAGTATGAAATATAGAAGCAAGGAAAACCCATGTAAGTAAAGTTGAAAATGGATAATTTATTACAGAAGCCACCATTACCTTTGGTTAAATATTAAAGTTTTAGTATAGACTGGCAGTGGTGCAAACGGTAGAAAGGCAAAGAATTCTGATAATGAGAATGTAGTTGCTCTCGAAACTAGTAAATTCGATCCAAGTGCAATCCCGTGTTTTTTTTATTAATTTCATGTTGTAAATTCCTTCCTTCACTTAAAATAATTTAATGAAATGAACTAACTTAATTAAGCCTAATTAAAATATAAAAAACTTCAATTTTTAAAACCAATATAAATTTCTGTAGAAAGCAACAACAAAATTATAAAATATTTTTGACTTTGTTTTTGCTTTCAAAAAAAACTAGACTCAAGCTATTTTCTTTGTATTTTTTACGTATTTAGAATGATTTATCATCATGACTCGTTGTCATTGGGGGAACAGTTATGAATTTGTTTTTTTTGTCGCCGAAAAAAATGGGGAAGAGCACATGTACATATGGGAAAAATAAGGTTTTCTAGAACTTTTGCAAAGACTTGCGATATAAATCCAGTAACTTTCTTAAATTAAAATTTTCTGACAATTAGATATTAAGCCTTATTAAATTTTCTTGCTTGGTTGCAAGTTCTGAATTTTTTATAAAGGGTAGTCCAGCTTAAACGCACGATGTAAGTTGAAATAAAATAAAAATTTTTCAGAGTATTATCTTAATATTATTTATTTTAATAGAATGATCTGTGACAATTAAGTGTGAAACAAAATATCGGCCAAATCCTCAACACGGCTTCCATGGCGTACCTCTATCCGATGTCTATATTTTGAATGACTCTGAGACACAATTGAGGTTCAATGTCGTTAATGTGCTGAATTATCTTATCATTTAGCTCTTGAATTGTTCTTGGCTTACTGACGCACACCTTTTTCTTTTAAATATCCCGAATAAAAAAAGTCCAACGGTGTCAAATCACTTGATCGTGGCGGTCAATTAACATCGGCCCACGTGAGGTAACAGGGCCATTGAATTTCTCGAGCAAAAGAGCCATTGTTTCGTTGGCTGTGTGACAAGTGGCACTATCCTGTTGTAACCACATATCGTACAGGTCCGTTTCCTTAATTTCTGTCCACATGAAGTCCGTTATCATATCGCGATAGCGAACACCATTCACGGTATCTGCTTGGCCAAACTCATTTTTGAAGAAATACGGTGTTTTCACATTTCCTACATACCCGGTTTGCTGAAATTCGCACACAATTCTCCCGGTTGTGGACACATTTTGTCGATTATGCTGACCAAAAAAACCCTGAAGTGCACCAAACGCATTTTGATTTGAACGCCCATTTTCGTAAAAGGCTTCAATAATCTTAATGCGCTGCTCAATTGTGTAGCTCTCCATGGTTGAATTTGTCAAACACTGAAGCAAAGAAATGCCAATTAAGTTGGGCAAAAAACTTGACGTTAAGGTGTGACTCCAATAATATCGTGTATTACGTTTGTACCACCCTTTATAAGTTTTGTTTTTAAAACTTATTAACTTGTTTTGAATAGCTCAGCTTGTAATTATTTATTTAAAACGAAAGGCCGAAAGGTGTAAGAATCTTAATTGCATTTTTTGTTAATTTTGGGCAGATGAAATTGACGGTTTAAAAAAAAAATAATCACAACATATTGTAAATTATGTAGCTAAGTTTGTTGTTTATTTTTTTTTTTAAATATTGATTATATAAAAGTAATCTGACCAAAAACCACGTAACAAAACAGACAACTTCATTATCATCTATGTTGAGTTTGGTAAGCCTTAATACTGCAAAGGGGTTTCCAATTGTATTTTTTTTGGCAATATACTAGAAAAATTAATCTAAGATTTTTACAGTGATTAGAAATAACCAGTGTACATTCATTTCTTGCAAAAAGTGAAAATATAAAAATTTGGAGTAGACTCGCTTTAGATGAACAAGTACGATATTTGAAATATAATTTAGAGTGCACATGAATTAATATCTGATAATACGTTGTTAAGTAGTTGTAAATTAACTGGCAACGAAGGGATAGCTTCGGGGAACTTAAAGGTTAATAGTGGTCAGCGGCATTTTTGCAGCTAATTTTAGCATTTTTTTGTCTGATTTAGCTGCAAATTTTCCATTTAGCAGTTAGCATTATTTAATTTAAGAATATTCAAGCAATCTTCTTTTGAAAATCTACCACACTTTTTTGTTGAATCCACATACAAATCCCTACTTTTCCGCTATATAAACTGTAGAATCTTTTAAAAGACTTTTCATATCAAATTGTTTTAAAATTTGATCAGTTTGATCCATTAAATTCATGTTAATCTGATTTTTTCCCTCAATTCCGATTTTGAAAATTTTTGGAATTGAAAAGAGATACCTTAACTTTTGAAATAGAAAAACAAATACGAATTACATGCCGAGATTTAACAGCACATTTAATATGTCAACTTAGAAAACGATTGATAAATCATTTTCTTAATACATATGTGATAGTTTCAGTTAAAAGGGACTTATGGGCAAAAATTGAGTTTTTGAGAAAAACGATATTTAAGTTAACAAGCTTTCTTTTTTTCTTATCAAAGGTGTATTTTACTTATGACAAAAGTAATGAAGATAGAAGCGTTTTGCTTCATTAGAAATAGCGTATTTTAAGAATCACCAAAAAAGTGAAAATCAATTTTTTCATCTAAAACTGTCACATATAAAAAATACTAACTTTTTTGTGTAGAAGACAGTTTAAAAACTAATAAATGCAAATTAAGTAAACATTTTAAACGTGAAATGATTGATTCCACTGTAGAAGAAATAACAACTTTGGAACATCAGTGGCAGAAACTAAATTCATATGAGTTGTTAAATAAGAACTCAACACTTGATTTTTGGATAAATGTATGTATATGGATACGAAGGTGCATTAAATGAAAATCCATTCAGTGAATTAGCTTCTTCAGCAATGAAGTCCTTGGTTTTGCCATTTAGTTTTAGTGGTATAAGTCTCTAAAAAACGAAAATTCGAAATTAGATGTGGTTTAAAGTGTTGCGATAGTTTTAAAAAAATTTACGATCTAATTTAAAAATGCGATAAGAACATATATTAAAATGATATCTCGATTTATCCTTCAGAAGCTGAAGAAGAATATTCATTATTGTTTTAAATTTTAAATTTTGTATTAAACATGTTATATAAATTTGGTTGAAATTGAAATAATAACCATTTATGGGTCAAGTTCCTTTGATTTTTTGTTATGGTATGGTACCTTTTGTTTGAAAACTTTTTATAGACGTAATAAAAAGACTGAAATATATTTATTTTATAGTTTTAAGACTTTTTATGTTTAAAAAATATTTTATTGTTATTTTTTAACCAGTTTGTTCTATTGATATGATGTTTAAAGGTATATTAACTAAAATATTAAAAAAAAATAATACAATTTAAATGTTTGCATTATTTTTTGGCAGTTTAGGATTTTTTTAGCATTATTTTAAAGCCGATTTAGCTGTAAAATATTTTTGGATATGGCCACACTGATAGTGGTCGAAACTCGGATGTTCTGTACAATTAAGCCGAAGGACAGAAAGGATACCATTAGGGCTTGCAAATTTACCGACTTGTTAAATTACCGGTAATTCGGTTATTTATGTGGAAAAAATCCGGTAAACCGGGAAATTACCGGTAATTTTGAGAGTATTTTAGTTAGTGAATATTTTATTCAAACTAATTAATTATAAAATTTTCTTTTATAAAATACACACACACACACACATTTCGTGCTGTGGTCATGGAAACTGTTGCTTTTTAGGTGGTTGTCCATTTTTGTCGCTGGCTGGTAAAAAAGCAATTGTCAAAAAAAAAAAATATACAAAATAGGACATTTGCTTTTTTGCACAAACGAAAAACAAAACATTGGCTATTGGAAAAAAAAATTAAAAATTTCAATAGCAGTGGCAAAAGCAAAAATAAAAAGCATCCAGCTTATTGGTGTTTTTAAACCCTGTACACAACACACAACAAGAAACCAAAATTTGTTTAATTTTTACGTAGGTGCAAGTAAGAGAAAGAAATTTTTTATATTTTACAATATTTTTCGTTTTGTTCCGTACATACTACTTTATAAATAAAGTTGAATTTCTTTATTATAGTATAGTTATATATTTTAAATATTAAATTCAACTATTTACTTATAAAATAGTAGGTACGTATGGAACAGAACAAAACGACAAATATTGTAAAATATAAAGCATAAATTTTTACCGAAAAAACCGGTAAAAAATAATGCATTTACCGGTTTTTCGGTAATGAATTTTTTAGCAATTTACCGATAAACCGGTTAATCGGTTAATCGGTAATGCAAGCCCTAGATACCATTAAATATTTACTTTCGAGTCAAGATATCTCCAAAATTTACTGGATAGCTACTTTCCATCTGTTGGACACAACCACTTTTGAAAAATCAGTTTTTTTTGCAAATTATCATTAACATAACTCTCTTACATTGTTTTAACTTCATATCATCCAAAATGATGCACCCTAAATGCAATATAGAGTCAGCCAATGCAAGAACGTTGTAGGTTACTAAAAAAAGTTATACAATCTAATGGTTTTGCACATTTAAATAACGTTATAAAAAATGACATCGCGATTGTGGATAAGAAAGGTTTTTCCACTAAAAAAAAAGCTTTAAACAGCAAATTTGCATGTTATTTTAAATTCAAATTATTTAATATTTTGCATACAAGTTTTTATTATCATTAATTTTGATAATCTAAAAAAATATTAAAAATAAGTAATCCTGCTTTTTAAATCTGAAGAAGGCACCTAATTATGTGGCAGAAACTGCTACTTGGGCCTGGCGGGGAAAATGTATATATTATTTGGTGGCTTTTGCAACAACTCACACTTATGAACTCCAGGGCCTGGCTGGGACCACTTTTATTTGTATGAAAAGTTTTGTTGTCAACTAGAATAATTCTTCAAAATAAAATCAAAGAAAGAATTCTTGTGTGCTGCATCGTTTTGAAATATTTACTACATTACATATCTGTGGCATTTTGACATAACATCTTAAGTCGAGATAAGATAACAAAAAAAAAAATTTTAAAAAAGAATCGGCGAAAAAGTAATTTTTATCAAAAAATAAAATAAGCCAAAATTAAAGAAAAATTTCGTTTACAATACAAAAATTTTAAAAACGTAAACAAAAATGTTTTTTGAATGAAAATTCGTATGATTAACAATATTTTTGTGCAACTTTTTAAATTTGACTTCAGATGTTTTGTCAAAATGCCAAAGATATATAATAGGGCAGTTTTGCAACTCGCCTACTCAAATGCTTAAATTGTCAAATAGTTTTAAAATGTTTAAAATATTTAAAAAAATTTCTAAATTTTCAAAATTATTTATGTTCAAATTTTTCATTAGAGAAAAATTTCTGAAATTCTCAGATATTCAAAATAATTTCCCACTTGCCCGGAAAGAGAAAAAGCCCGTACCCAAAAACTCTAGTGTGCTCAGGTATACAAATAGATAAAAGATTTTTAAATGTTTGTGCGAAACCTTAAAAAAACAAAAGACTTAAGACCCACACAGCAAGTTGTCTTCATTTTTTTTTCTTAATTTCTTCACAATAATTCACTTCACTTATTTCTTTTACAAAATTGTGAACATTGTATTTGTTTTCAAAAATTTATAATTTAAAACATATAATTAAAAAAATTATAATTTAATTATTTAAGTAAAAATTAAAGTCTTATCTTTTGCTCATTCTCTAACAAAATTAAATGCCTCTTTTAATTTTAGGCATAAAAAAAGTTTATACTAACAATTGTATAGTGAGTATTTATAAATAAAACTTAATGCAATATTTGTTATTATTACTTCTACGAGTGGCTTAAAAAACGAAAAATTGTTAATAACGTCGTTAAAGCGAAGTTGGTTGGGTTTTAAAAAACAACAACATAAAAAACTTTAATCAAATTTTAGCAGTCATTTGAAGTTTTTTTTAAGTTTGTATGAGCTTAAATTTGAATTCAAAAATATTTGTACTTATTACCAACACATGATTGTAAGTGGCATGCGCCAAGCATGTTGCACTATATAGTGTAAATACTAGCACATTTAACATTTTTTATTTACTTATTTTTTGTCTATACTTCATACAATGTATTAAACATATCTGTGGCTTATTTAAGCGCTAACGTAATTATTTAGTTAAAAAAAAACAAAAACAGCAAGCAATAGGCAAAACTTAAGTAGTACTTTACACAATAACTAACAAATATTAGGGAAGTTAAGAGTTTTTAAATAAAATATTTTTTTTTTGCATTATGCTTAATGTGGAAACGACGCACAGTGGCGTTATATGATTTTTTCGTTACAAAAATCATAACTTTTGAACTAAATGCTATAATCGAAAAATTTACAAAGCATATAATAGATAATTGACCAACCTATGAAAAGATTGTCCAAAAAGGGTTCTAACCTTTTTGGTGCCAACTTTTTGGTTAGCAAACTTGAAATTTGTGGAAAAATCAATTTTATGGAGAGTAAAGTAAAATATTTTTTTACATTTTTGATTTTTTATGTTTCTTTTTAAATGCTTTTATGACTTAGGGCCTTATTGTGTAAAACGCAACCCAAAAAATTACATTGCAACCAAAAATTAAGTTACATTTTTTCTTGGGATTCAAAAATTAATTAACAAGGTTTCTTTCAAATGTGCTAAATTCCCATTTCATACTATTGAGAAACTGAAATTTATTGTTAAAGGGAGAAGCTATTCCTATGCGCATTTCACTGGTTGCTTAGGCCAGATCGTCAGGAAACTTCATCCAAAGATTTTAGAATAGCTAAAGATGTATACAAATAAAACTGTTAAGCGAATAAGAATTATAAACCTCAGTTTTACTTGTAACAATATCAAAGCTTAAACAAAAACAACAACAATAAGCAGTGAGTTTATCTTTTCCTACAGTCCCGACTACAATTGGTTAATTGTTTGTCAACTCTAAATGTAGTTGTAAGTGGGTTAAGAAAAAACAAAAATAAAACATATAAAAAAAATTCGTCGATTTCAAATATTTTAAATATATCCTACCAAAGGGTAAAATTTTACGCTTTAAGCAATGGCGTTATCATTTTTTTGGAAAAAATGTTTTGTTTGTTTTGTGGAGAAGAAATCAACAAATTTAAATTTGGACATTGAAAGTTATTTTTTTATATATTAAGCGATATTTTCGATTATACTGTATTTAATTAAATAGGTTGTAAGTACTCGTTATAATGACGAACGAGTTGCGGAGAAAAAGCTCATTTAATTAAATGCACTGCCTAAGAGAAAAATAATAAACACGACTCTCCCTTCAAAAATCCAATTAACGTGAGCGTTATGACGCATTCCTGTCTCTTTTAAAAACTGTAAATTTTGTATGATAAACAAAAGCAATTTTTAGAATTAATGCAAATGTTCACTCCTTCGACGCGTTTTCAGGAATAGCCACCAATATTTACATAAATACAAATTTTATTTTAGTTCTACTTTTCCATTAAATTATTTTTATGAAGAAAGGAATTTTACAACATGAAAATTAATTAAAATTGTTATTGATAATCATTCATTCTTGACTGACCTGAGATTCGAACCTAGGCGGCTGGTTACCATGACATGTTTCGATCGCAACCACTCGATCTCCTCAGATGGATTTGCCGTCTTACACTCGCAGCCATCGACGACTGCTGACGTCAATAGTCAAATATCAATTCTTAAACCAAATTGTATTTTTAACCTTTGGTAGATCGAAATTTGCACAATTCTAATTATTGTTAAAGCTAAGGCACGAGCTCTATGTGTACATTTGTCCTTCAAGTTGTGCTGAAAAAGGTCAACAAGAAAAAGAAAAACAAAATGGAAAAAAACAAAAAAATGTACTTTGGACTTCAAGAAGAATTCTTGACATAAGTACGGAAAAAACAGAAGTTAGGAAAAACATGTAAAATCAATTAAAAAATGGAGAATCATTCAAAAAAAGCAAATTTCGATCTACCAAAGGTTAAAAATACAATTTGGTTTAAGGATTGATATTTGACTATTGACGTCAGCAGTCGTCGATGGCTGCGAGTGTAAGACGGCAAATCCATCTGAGGAGATCGAGTGGTTGCGATCGAAACATGTCATGGTAACCAGCCGCCTGGGTTCGAATCTCAGGTCAGTCAAGAATGAATGATTATCAATAACAATTTTAATTAATTTTCATGTTGTAAAATTCCTTTCTTCATAAAAATAATTTAATGAAAATTGAATTTGATGAACTTAGGCCTGATTAAAAATATTAAAAATTTGGATTAAAAACCATAAATAGTTCAAAAAAATAACCACAATTCTAATTATTTTCCATTAATTTTTTACAGCCAAGCTTTGTTTTAGATCATTAAGTTTTGGTAATTTCTTTAATTTTCCACCAAAGTCAAACTTGCTTTTCAAGCCCTGACTTTTTCACTTTCCATAACATGTTCTCTTTCCCTCTCAGCAATAAATATAAACTATTTGCAAGAAGACTTTCATGCCACCTGACCAAGACTTTCGCTAATGATATTGCCATCGAATATAACTCGAACATTTACGTTGGAAATCTTTCGATATAGATAATCAAAAACGAATTAAAAATTGTTTACATGTCTGGTGTTAGTCTGCATCCCCTTATTCATCTTTTTGTACTTGTTTCCCTCCAAGAAAATTGCTCTGCTAGAATGTCAGCTGGTAGCCTTTTCCAACATGGTCTTATGAACTTGTCCAACGGTTCTTCCCCGGGCTGGCACAGTTCTTTTGTCTGGATGAAAATTTAACAATTGTTTTTACATATTTATCGCACCTTTACTGAAACAGAGCCATAACTCATATTGTTTTCTACTCCCCATTTAACTCACCTTTTTAATTAAATTAAATACCGTATTTCTCTTAATTTTTTCATTTTATTATCACTTGCTTTTACATTCAACACACTTTTAGATATTAGTTTTATAAAATCTAAACAACAAATAAAATGATTTTCTTTTTTATGATTCAACAAAAAAACTCCATTGCTTTGTTTTACAAGTTTCGCTAAAAACTCGATCAATGTAATTTTATCGAACCAAGCGCTCTTTTGTGTTTCGGAATTTTATCAAAAAAAAAAAAACAACTTAGTTAATGTAATTTAACACATTTTCGAATGTTGATTGCCGTAAAAATATTGAGAATTGTTCAAATAAAAGCACATTCGCTTATTTATCGACTTTTTATCGAACATTTTTGTTTCGAAAACTCTTCGCCTTAGTGAACTTTCAATTTTTTCGAATCTTAGGTCAGGTGGGTAGTGTGAACCCGGACTAACACCATATGTCCATGTTTAGACTGCAAAACATGCTGTGCATTATTTAAATAATTTAATACCAGCTATCAGACAAAGCCGTTCTCTGAGATTAATCCATTGTAAACCTATTTACATAAATAGGACAACATAAAAGGAGGATTTCCGATTGGTGGAAAAAACATTATAAAAATCATGTTAATTATTAGCTTCTGTAATGCCAAGTCCAATTTTTCTGTGAATACGAGGAGTCAAATAGTTCCATTCAAAGGTATATTTGCACAAATTTCCATTTTAATAATAAGATGCCTTTAAACAAGAATATATCGATTGACAAAACCCTTTAACTAAAATTTACCTTTTTTTAAAACAAGTTTTTAGCAAAAAAAAAACCAATAGGTTTTTAAAAAGCACTGTAGTTCGAAACACCTTAATACATGTTTGAGCATGTGGTTTTATTTATTATGAGTATGAGCTGATTTTCATTTTTCTTTATGGAAACTCATACCAAATTTAAGGTAGTAATTATACATGTTTTCAACATTTTTTCAAGCTAAATTAATATAAATAATTTGTTATAGTTTTATGTTGGTTGTGGTTTTGTAGTTGTTTTGTCAAAGTCATTTATACATAAATACATTTATGTATTAAGACGATAATAATTTTGTAATATAAACAAAAAAACATTATAATTTATACAGAAAATTAGTAAAACTTAAAATAAACTGTGTCACAACTGATGAACACATGTCTCGAATAAATGCAATAGTCATTTAAGTAACATATTTTCAATTGAAAAGTTAAAGCGAGTTGAAAAAAAAAATTTAATATTAAAAATTACCAAAGTCATTTAAAATCATTCTTTTGTTTATATAAAATTAAGATGAGTCAATATGCTAATTGTTTTAAAGGAAATTCTATGAAGAATATTCCCAAATCAATAAACGATAAATACTGATATTTAAATAGAAATAAATAGTAAATAAAAGTTATTTTTAAATTTTCACGTTTTGTGTTTTTTTTTTTTTTTGTAAATTAACTAAACAAATTTCCTTCTATGAAATATTCAAAAAACAAAAATTTTAAATGATTCACCGGAAAATTTATATTAATTGACGTACATTTTGTTCAACACTTAGTGCCTGTTTTAAAATTTTGAACGCTTGTGTTCGCAAAGAAAATTTCTATGAGAAACACTCAATTTTTAAAATATTTTTCATAGAAAATTCTGTGCGATATTGTTCAACAGGCAGTTATTTCTGTACAGGTTTGTAGTAAAATTTTTGTATTTTCAAAACAAAAAAAAAAAAAATTAAATTAATCATTTGTTAATAACATTAGGGGAATGATTTTTTATATTAGTTAATTATTTAGTTATTAAATAATTAAGGTATGAGAAATGATGAAGATCAAATTACAATATTAGCGAGAAAAAAAAATCTTGTTATTATCTATGATTTATAACAATAACACCGTTTAAGGAGCCTTAATAATGAAGATTAATCAGTAACTTTTGTAAATTAAGTCGGTAAATCTTGGCTTAAAGAAACAAAAATTAAAATTTTACTCAACACGTTCGCTACTCAACAGTTTTTTGCGTTTTCTACAGAAACTTAGGAACATAAAAATATGTGTCACACATATGTGACATGAGTTTTGAGTATAATTGGTGTCACATATATGCAGTGTTGCCAAAACTAATTGAGGAAAAAATGGTAGATTTTGTTAAAAAAAAATGCTATAAAAAAGGTAAATAAATGCTAGAAAATTTAACATAAAAAATATAAAATTAACTTCATTAAAGTAGAGGCTCATAAATTTTTAATAATATGCTGCATATTGTCCTTCAGGTTCAACGACGAGCTGTCAAACTGCCTTTGTACCATACATAATTAAACCATACCAATATTATCACAATTAAAACAAATGTCAATAATTTCCTTAATAATTTGTGTTTCATTCAAAATCAACATCGGCCCTGAAAATTTAAACATCCTTTTCTTAGCCTGTACCCAAACCGCTGCAAATATTGTATTTATTTTTTTATCATATTGTAACGGAGACTTAAACTCACAAGGAAATTGCTTCTAACAAACTTTAACGAAATTACAGATAAAGAAATTTCAATAAAAACCAGACACTTATATGTGACATAAGTTCCTGTAAAAATACCCATGTCACATATATGTGACTCTAAGTGGTGAACGTGTTAAAATTTAGCTATAAAAATGTTATGAAGGCCATTTAACTGATGTAGAGCTGAGAAAGGCATTCATAGTCTACAAAAGCCGAAATCTGTAAAAATGCTTTTTTTCTCTATAATTTATTATTCCACTAAAAAGCCGTTGATTTAATTAATCTGTGATCTTTGCAAGTAAAAAAGTCTACTGTAGTGTTATATTTTTGTTTACATTTTTTTCTAATTTATATATTTTGAAGTTTTGTGTTGTGTTGTCCAACTTAACAAATCCAAGGATGTGACATAATTTAAACGATAATGTAAACGAACAGAAAAAAGATGATTTACCAATAATACAAATCAATCCCTGAGGAAGATGGAACATCCAGAAAAAAGCAAGGAAATACATGGATAAAATGAGATAAATTGTTTTTGGTTTGAGTAAGAATAAAAAAACCTTATAAATCACTTAAAATACTGTGTTCACACTAAGTTCATTACGTTCCTTTAGAAAGGATTTTTGAAGTACAACAGAACTAATGAATGTATTAGCGGTCAGATGAATTGTCATACTGCTATCACTTCTCGACAGTTATGATCAGTATGCTCTGGCCAATTAGGATGAAAAGATTTATGACTAAACAACTCCAACAAAAAATCCAAATTTATTTTAAAAATCTTTAGAAATCAGATCGAAATCTAAGAGTCCATCTGGTGCCATTCATTAGCAAGCTTTTGAAAATTTATATTTAACCATCGAAATCTTGTCTTAAAAAGAAATCGTGGCTTATGTTGAGAAGATTGTGCCTTATTAGATAAGCAATATTTTATGTTGAATACATTTTTTCACTGAGATCAAATCTTTTTTAATTTGTTTTTAAAAGAAGGAATTTCAAATTACATATACATAACTGTATGTAATTACGTACGCTCTATCCATGACAGTATAAATTACACCGGTTACTACCCACAAAGTGGAAACACTGGAGCTAAGCGTCTCCTTTTTCTGCTGCCCTGCGGGTTGCACTCTATGGCATTTCTTGAAGCTTCCTCTTCTCATGCTGTGTACAATCCAACGTCATTTATGTATTTTTATTTCTTCGACTTTAGGATATTTACTGAGTTGCTTTCAGAGCCTTTTAATTGGTTATTATCGTCGGCCAGAATAATCACAAGTATTTGTATTAGTGTTTAATATGGTTATCTTTATGTGCGAGTTCTAGATGGGCCTAAGACGGCTGAACGTTTGTCGCGCTTTCTGTATAGTTGTCAATGTTCTCATCTGATGCACAGTTTTTTTAAATTATGCTTCCACGATGATAAAACTGGCTCACATTTTCTATTTCATTATTAACTATTTTAATTAATTTCTGAGACGTCGAATCCAGGATTTTGGTATAAGCGGTGTTTTCCCTGAGGCCAGCCCCATCTGTTTTCGCTGTTATATTTCGAAATTTGATTTAAGGTCTGAGAAGCCATGATGTTGTAGAGTGCGCTTTTAAGAAAAGTATCCTAAGAAAAGTATCCTTACCAGGCTTAATACTTTTACTAAAACGTGACGTTGAGCTGCGGATAAATCCGATAAAATTAAAATTTTTCTTCATTTTCACTTATCGGCTGTTAAAGAATTTTATGTTCGTTTGTGTTTAATGATAAATCAAACATTTTATCGACGCACACGATGTTTCCATTTTATATTTTTATACAAAACGTGTGTGTGCAAAAATTTATAGAAAATAATCTCTTTCCTAAATTACATTTAAAGCAAAAACAAATTCTGAAACCAAGATCATACTTTGTATATGATGGAATTCAAAGGGTGTTTTGTTATGTGTTTCTTAAAACCAACAATCACATAAGAACTAAAAGGAAAACAAAAGATCTGTGTTGGGAAATTAAATCACAAAAAATACTAAAATAAGACACTAAGAAATAAAAGAAAACTATAATTATTTGCTTTAAATATGTAATTTTGAAGTTTGATCGTGACTTTTTCTTTGTTTAAGATGCATGACTTAGCATTTTGTAGCCGAAGAAAAGGGATTGACTTCATAAACGCAGTATTATAGGCAATGCACAAACATTGCAATATTTTAGCATTGAATACGGTTACCATGCAAGAATTACCTTATTCCAAGTTGTGGAATTTATGAAGCTTTTCTTTTCAGGGTTGCATTGCAACACAGCGTTTATAAAGTCAGGCAGTTTTTCTTAAACTTTGCATGCATAATTCAAATTCGTTCATATTTAAACAAGTAAAAGTGTTATAGGGAAAACTTAAAATATGATACACAATCAGCGAAACAAAAATTTCAGTATTGAGTGACGACTTACTTTTGCAAATGCAACCGTTAAAAAATGTTGATAGAATTTCCATAAAAACGTTAAATATGCAAATAAAAGAGCCTTCTTCAGCTTTAACGTCTTTCTCGTATACATATAACCATAATACACGAAGTTAATTGTGAGCCACACCTTAACTTGACATTTCTTTGTTTCAGTGTTTGACAAATTCAACCATGGAGAGGTACACAATTCAGCTCCGCGTTAAGATTGTTAAAGCCTTTTATGAAAATGGGCCTTCAAATAAAAAGACATTTCGTGATTTTTTTGGATGGATGGTTTATTGGTTTAATCGGCCAAATGTATCCACAATCGAAAGAATTGTGCCCTAATTTCAGCAAACTAGGTCTGTAGGATTGTTAAAAGCCGTTGAATCCGCAAAGGGCGACTGTTTGGAGCGGTTTATGCGCTGGCGGCATTAAATGGCCGGACAAGCAGTTACTATGAGTGGTATTTGCTATCGCGAGATGAAAACGGACTTTTTGTGGCCAGAAATTGAGGATATGGACCTGGACGAAATGGGTTTCCAACAGGGTGGTGCCACTTGCCACACACCCAACCAACCAATGGCTCTTTTGCACGAGAAATTTAATGGCCTTGTGACCGACCATGTGATTTGACAATATTGGACTTCTTCCTTAGGGGCTATTTAAAAGAAAAAGTGTACGTCAATATGCCAAGAGCAGTTTCAGAGCTAAAGGGTGAGATAATTCGGCATATTTACAACATTTAACCTCTATTATGACATTGAAAATATGGACCATCGGATAGAGGTATGCCAAGGAAGTCGTGGCGAGCTTTTTAAGATAATTCTCTAAAAACTTTTTGTTTTATTAACTTGTAACATCGTGCATTTTGGTTTGGATCACCCTTTACTACCATGGATTTTACAGATATTGTTGAGTGTATCTGTGATATCTTGTTGTCTATGTCTTGCAACCTTTTCAGATTTCTGTAATACACGTTGTTTGGAAATCCATAATAATAATAATTAAATGTTATTTTTTTTTGAGTAATTATGGTTGGCACTAATTTGTTTAAGCCCCATTTTCACAACTTACCGATAGCTAAAATTCGACTTTAACCGGCCTTATAAAAGGTATTCCATTATTAAAACTTTACTTTAACCTAAAGTGACCTACCTGGTAGGTTAAAGTTAAGTTGTAATAATATAACACTTGTTATATGGCCGATAAAATCCTACCTTTAGCTATCGGTAAGTTGTAAAAACGGGCCTAAATGAATTAAAATGTTAAAAGCTTCTACACAATTTTTAAAAGAATCAACCATTCCTTTTTTGTGCCTTGAAAAAGCCTATTTTTACCATTAATTTTTTTCAATTAAATGATCACAAATATTATTATACAACAACAAATATTTAAATGTTTTCTTAATTATACAGAGATTTTAACTATTTATTGCAAATGACTATTTTAAATAAATAGTTTTTAGTTATACTAAGTATAAAATACTTAATTGAATAAAGATTTATTAACAAATCTTAAACAAATAACTTTATTTGCAATCAACTTAACAAATAAAATTTTATTTTTACAATAAATATAAATTAATGGTTAAATTTCATAAAAAAAGGAAAACTAAATTTAAATCTTTTCATTTAAAACACTTGAAGCTTTTTACTTGAAGATGACATACAACAGACAAAACAAAAGACTTAAGTCACAAACTTGAATATTTTCACTTTCATTTGCTAAGATGGGCGAATAAAAAATAAAAGCAAACAAGTAAGAAAGTATAGTGGGCCACGCTCGACGAAATGATGCCCTACAGTACAGAATTTAGTTTTGAAATCCACGGGCAGTCATGAATCCACCAGAACAAATTATTTATCCTTCATAAAAGAGTTATTTGCAAATTGATTTAGGTGTTGGGGTGGGATTCGGTTTTGTATTGAAATTGCTGTCAATTTTTGACCTACCGTCACAAACTTTTTCCATTTAGCTATAATAAAATTTATCTCCAATTATCGGGAGTAACGTGCGTGTGTGTGTGTGGAACCTGTGGTCATTTATTATGGACTTATTGCAATAAAAAACTTTCAACAAGGCTGAATATTGGATGATTAATGGGCACAAATACTCGATTCGTAAAGCACTTTGTATTAGCGATATGTAAAATTGTGAACGGATTGCCAGAATTTTCGGCCTTATACAAATAAACTTAGGTAAATGGTGGTCCAACCAAAATGCACGATGTTAATTGTAAATAAAACAAAAAGCTTTAAGATCATTTTCTTAATATTTTTTTAATATGAAAAAGTTCAACGATGGCAAATCACATGATCGTGGCGGCCAATTAACATCGACACGATGTGAGAAAACAATGCCATTGAATTTGTCGCGCAAAAGTCTCATTGTTTCGTTGGCTGTGTGTCACCATCCTGTTGGAACCACATATCCTCCGGGTCCATATTCTCAATTTCTGGCCCCAAGAATTTCGTAATCAACTTCCGCTAGCGAACGCCATTCTCGGTAACTGCTTGGCCGAAATAATGTTCGTATAAGTACGACCTCGATGACGCCGCCAGCCCATAATCCGCACCTAACAGTCACTCCTTGTGGATGTTCCGGCTTTCCAACAATCACTCGTGGATTCTCAGTTGCCCGAATGTGGCAATTCTGCATGTTAAAGAATCCACTGCGGTGAAAGTGTGCGTCGTCGTTGAAAATAAAGTGCACGAAATGCATTTAGATGTTTATGCCCATTTTCGTAAAAGGCTTCAAAAATCTTAACGCGCTGCTCAATTGTTTACCTCTCCATGGTTGAATTTGTCAAACACTAAAACAAGGAAATTTCAAATTATGTTGGGCAAAAAACTTGACGTTAAGGTGTGACTCGCAATTAACATCGTGCATTAAAGTTCGATCACCCTTTATTATCTGCAGAATTTACACAGATTAAATCTTTTCTGAATCGCTCGCTATACTTAATGGAGGGGGTGATACCAATATGTCTATGCGATACATCCATTAGCACTGACGCATAATGCCCACCATACAAATTGTGGTGTAGGGTAGAAAAATTAAAAGTATTAAATTTTGTTAAGCAAAACACATATTTGTCCTTAAATAAATCACAGGAAAATCTGCTTTAAATATTTAACAAACAATTAAAATTGTTTTAAAACTTCAAAGCAATTTTGAGCACATTTTTTAACAAAAAAAAAAAAATTGAACAAAAAAACTTAAAAGAAAAATGAAATATAAACAATTTGGTTTTGCTTTTGTTTAAAAATATTTTTGCATTTTAAATGAATACTTGACTTGAAGACACCAGTCTCTGTATGTGTTTGTGTATGTGTGGTTGTGTTGGCTTGTGATGTCCCAGCGGGAAAAACCAGGAGTACGGATGCCTTCTAGAAGGCCTCTGTACTCCTTCTTTTGGATATACAAGGCCTGCTCGCTCCATTCCATACTCATATCTGTTTTACACACGTTGTCATTGCGGAGATGGCCTTCCGCTCTCGTTTCTTTAGGAGGTACATAAGAATGGCAACGGGATCAAAAAAATAATTGTTTGCTTTTGTTTGTGCGAAAAAAAAACAATACAACAAATGTTACTCCTTCTCTACTCCATTCTCATAGAAGCGAGTGTGGAAGGTGTATCTTGTCTTTTACACCAAAGAGCCGAGGCCTTCTATGAGGCATTCTTTAGCAGTTAGATAAGAATAGGAATTAATTCAAAACAATTTTTACGCAGGCCTTTTAAAAGGCCTGAAGTAAGAAGGTCTTCTGAGTTTTACCGCTGGGGTGCTACTGTATTTAAGTGTTGGTGTCAAAATGTTGTACTGGCTGAGTGTTGCTGTGTGTGTGTATTTTTAACATTTTGAAATCCGGTTCATGCTTTTGCAAACTATTAACACTGACAAACAAAATAATATTAATGTGTAATTCGCTTTTGTTTTAATTTTTTATTTTTTGTTATTTTTGTTTTTATTAATTTTTCTCTGTATATATTTTTTTTATTGCTGGTGCTGCTGCATGAAGGTCGTTAGCAGCAGAAAATAACAAAAAAAAAAAAAAAAACAACTTTGGGGCGACTGTTGTTAAATACCACTACAAATAATTTAAAACTAATACACTTAAAGCCAAGAAGTAACATCTTTGAGCAAAAGCAAAAACAAAATATGTTTTGCATTTTATGACGTTTTGTGCATATTTTAGTATAAATATTTATTTAAATTATTTTTAAGTCTTCTTTACAAAAAAAAAAAAAAATACATGCAATAAATGTGCAAATAAAAAAAAAAACAAAACATCACTAAAACTATGTAAATTAGCATAAACAAGTAATAGGAATTTACTCGAAGTTAGATAATACTGAACATAATTTTTTTTTTTTGAAAGATTAAAACATGGTTCTAGTTTAAACAGTCAAAAGAAAATAAACAACAGCAAGATTAACCATTTCTGCCTGTCTCTTCGAGCCTCTACTATCAGGTGCGGCGAATGAGGTATATTAAATCTGTAATATAAGAAAAATTGATTTAAGAGTCTTTAATATACAATGTAATCTTCTTAAGTGGACACCATCCTTAAACGGACACCTGCTTTCGGCACACACTATTCCCTGATTCTGGCAGCTTTTTAAAGGGAGGTATAGAGTTCTTTTAAGAGAACATTTCCCTTGTGCCGATACACATATTTAAATTTGCACTTCGGTATACGGTCATGAGAGGCTTCACTGTATATGCTGTGGGCTCTTGAATGTTCTTAATCGATTAAGTTATGCCAGCCTGTCTGTTCATCTATCCTAAAGTTTGTTGTTTATGGAACTTGCGGTAAATTTTAGATCTATCATCAGTTAAAATTTGTCATAACATTTTTGCCGGAATTGATCTTAATACCAACACCTAAAAGAAATTTTTGGCAATGAAAGTGAATTTTCATATTTATAACTGAGTAACTTAATTTAGGTCCCATCATTTAAGGCCGCAATTTAAAGGTGGATCTGCGGCCAAAATATTTTTGTGTTACAAAAAAAGAAGGTCGTAGTTGTATTTCTTCATACTCCGTTTTGTATGGCTACTGTCTTGCCAAAATAATAAGTAATGGACCCATTTAACTTTTTACTAAACATGACTTTTTCATAAAAATATATATTAATTATATACTTTCAAATTGTCGCAAATTTCATTACACATACTTTAATTAAAGTACTATGCGTTAAGCTGCAATAATACCCAGTTTGAAATATTTACAAGTGTAATGACAAATTTGACCTCCTGTTTAAAGGGTAAATGCAGAATTTTCAAATTTGAAGATTATAAGAATTTGAAGCTTTGTGACAAAGCTAGCCGCCTTAAATTTGTTGGCTAATGCTAAAAATAAATGAAACACGATTCAAGGGCTGATTTAGCTATCAGTTCAGGAGAGGCGGGGGCTTTCCCATTCTGGAAAGTCAGTCGGAACAGCCTTCAAATTCAATTTGATTACAATAAGATGTTTCAAAATAAAACAAACAACGATAATTCAACGATTCGAGATTGACTGCTGGTCCCTTAAGCATAACTCTTTAATTCGCAAAATTCCCATACATTTTGGTTGGGGGAAGGTTTTGAAATGGCATAGGTGGCGGCCAGAATTTAATTCCGGATTAAAAAGTCACCAAGGACAAAAATGAAGCCATAAATAACGATATGCAATATGTATGATAGGAGTGCAAATGGCGAATCAGTGTATAAAACAGTGTTCGAAAATAAGCCGAACAATATTACCGTTCGTAACTATTTTCAAGAAAGAGCCGAACATTATATAGTTGTCGGTTCTTCGTTAAAAAACAGAACAATTGTAGTGATACTGTAGACAAACTTTATACTTTAATATTCTATAATGTTTTTTTATTTTTTACATTGATAAAGAAATAAACAAGCAAACATTTTAGCAACGACCACAACACGAACAGCTTATGTGTATATTGTTTGTGTAAAATTATTCTGCTGGCTTTTTGTTAATTTTTTTTCGTATGTGCATTTTGTTTTGTAGACAAATGTTTGATTTTTTTACCAGCAAAAGGGCACTAAGCATAGCAAAAACGAACGAACATAAATGAGCTTTACCGAACACAAGGAAGTTTGTGGATTGTACAGTATTATTTTTGTGTTCGAAAGATGACAAACAGGGAAACGTCATTTTGTTAATGATTTACTACACAAACACTATTAGCGTTTGTGTTTTCCACAAATCTACCGAACCGACCGATATTTATGGTTTTTTTTTGTTAACACTGGTATAAAAAAAACTAAAACTGCGGTATACAAGGGCGTGGAAAATACCACCCTGAAAAGTACGAAGTGAGAACACTCGATCCTCTCGGGAATTCGGATCACAATACCATTTCTGCTTACTTTTCATATTCGGCACTTCATAGCGTTTCGAAAACAGCCCCGAAACGCTCGATTTTTATTTATGAAAAGGCTCGTTGGGCCGAGCTTAACGAATTTTACCGGCATTTCAACTGGAAACTTTGTTTCCTTGACAATAATGTTGATGCCGCAGCAAAAATGGTCGTAAATGTAATTTTGCTTGGAATGAAACTTTTTATTCCCTCGAAGCAAATTTCGGTTAAACCAAAACTTAAGTGTTGGTTTAACCAGACGTGCAAAAATGCAGTCAGATCCAGAGAGGAGGCGTTTAGTAGTTGGCGTTTGAATAAAAACGCAACTACTGATCACCTACGAAAGAAGGCAAGATCTGAGTGTGCCAAAGTACTTAGACGGGAAAAATTTCTACACGAACAGCGTCTTCGTGCTAAGGTCCTTGCTGCTCCTCGGGGCAGTAAGACCTTTTGGTCCTTCGTTAAAAGAGTTAGGGACAGTGCTAGTTCTTCTATCCCAGCGCTTTTAAAGGACGACCAAATATTTACTGACCCGATTGATAAAGCTAACCTCTTGGCTGAACTGTTTGCAAGTAATTCGTTCTTGCCGGAAAGCAATCAATCACTGCCCGTGGTCGGAAGAGTATCATGTACTATGCCCAAGATATTTTTCCGATCACGCGCAGTCAAAAGGGTTCTTTCGGATCTTAACGTAAACAAGTCACCGGGGCCGGATGGCATATCAGCACTGGTATTGAAACAGTGCTGTTCGACGTTAGCTCGTCCGTTGGCCAACCTTTTCAGCTCTTCGTACCGTGCGGGAATCTTTCCCTCTTGCTGGAAGGTGGCCAATGTTCAGCCAATCCCCAAGAAGGGTGAGGCTACTAACCCTGACAATTACCGCCCAATCGCAATTTGCTCTTCGCTCTCGAAGGTGATGGAGAGCATGGTTAATTACCATCTTGTGAAATATCTGGAGACGAATTCACTTCTCAGTGACAGACAGTATGGTTTTCGTGGTAGCCGATCTACAGGAGACCTGTTAGCGTTTCTTTCAGAACGTTGGAGTCGGTCCATTCACCGCTTTGGTGAATGCAAAGTGGTTGCTCTGGATATTTCCAAGGCGTTTGATCGAGTGTGGCATGGTGCGCTTGTGTCAAAGCTTATTGCTTTTGGTGTCGGTAATGATTTCTCTCGATTTATATCGAGTTTCCTCAGTGATCGCACTATACGTGTTGTTATAGATGGGATTGCATCTAACGAGTTTCATCTGAATTCAGGGGTACCGCAAGGTTCTGTCCTTTCTCCTACGCTATTTCTTATATTTCTTAATGACCTTCTTAGTCATACTTCAAATCCTATCTACTCTTTTGCAGATGACAGCAACATTTGTCATTCATATTCCTTCGATCATAGGCCAAGCCTTGTTGAGATTGGGGGCAAAAGGCAGAATATGAATGACACACTTAATCAGGACCTGGCTGCAATCTCTGAGTGGGGTCAAGCGAATAGGGTCGAATTTAATGCACGCAAGACCCAATGTTGTATGTTGACCCACAGACGGGCCGTGGGACCAACTATGTCATCTGTAGTAATGGGTGGCATTGATATTGAAGAATCGGATACTCTTGATGTTCTGGGCATGAGAATACAGTGCGATGTCCGCTGGAATAAACACGTTTTTAAAGTGTCGAAAGAAGCATTCAAGTGTTTAGGTTTTTTAAAACGGTGCAAGACTTACTTCACTTCATCCGATCTCCTTACTATCTATACCACCTATATCCGACCGAAGATGGAATACAACTCCCATATATGGGCAGGGGCTTCAAAGTCTATTTTGAACCTTCTGGACCGTGTACAAAGGAGGGCGGTGAAGCTCATCAATGACAGTAGGGTATCCAACTCTATTGACTCATTGGAGCATCGTCGGAATGTGGGTTGTGTGGCACTTTTCTATCGATATTACCATGGGAGGTGTTCCACTGAGATGAGTGAACTTATTCCACCCGCCCGAGTATTTCTTCGTAATACTCGCTCATCCAGTGGATCACATCCGTTTGTAGTCGATTGTCCTGTGTTTCGCACAACGCATTATAGAGAAAATTCGTTTTTCAGTCGAACTATCCGTATGTGGAATAAACTTCCCGCAGAGGTCTTCCCCGATACTTACAATTTATTAAGATTCAAGTCAAATGTCCACAAACACTATTCCCTCTTTCCTCCTTCCCAAACCTTATTTTCCTGATCAACACAATGCAATGCATATATAGGGGGCATCCCCTGAGTGTTGGTTTATCGCTAAAAAAAAAAAAAAAAAAAAATGTACACATGTAGTTAGTATTTAAAAAAAAAAAAATCGGAAAAAACACAACGTCCCATCTTCGGTAACTACGGGATTTTTTAAAAGTTTCAGTCTGTCAAACCAAACACTTTCAAACATGTCGACTGCCGATGTTCTTTGTTGTGTGCAACTTTTTGTTTTTCACTACGACTGTTTTCATTTAATGAATCAGAAGTAAAGGCAACAGTTTTTTTTTGTCCAATGACAAATGAAGATGTCGAAGTTGCAGCACAATCTTATGACTTTTACTATCTCAACTGCAGCTTTTTAAACGCTGGAAAATACTAATCTTTTATCCTTGGTTGTGACTTGCTCAACTTTTATTTTATATGGGGACCGAACCACTAAAAACGAGACACCTCCAAACCAAATGGTATTTACTCGTAAATAACCCAGTGTAAACTTCGGCTACAAAATAATGTGTTGAGTAATCAGAAAAAATGTAAAGCACTACGTACAATTCTACTGACAAACAACCAGAAAAAAGTAGTTATAGATGTAGTTCTAAAAGTAGTTATAGTTATACTAAATAATGAGTGAAAGGAACTATTCATTTTTAAAAAGCAAGCGAAGTTTTTACTGGAAACCTTTTACAAAATGCGTTTATTTTGGGACTCCCTTGTAAAATTCAATGGTTCTTTCAGAAGAAATGGAGGTAGTGTTTTTACTTTACACATAATTTTGTATGCAAAGTTTTTACTGGGATGTAATTTGTAATAAAAACAAAAATGTTTTGCAAAATATACATAGGCAATATATTTTTGTCGTTAGTTTTTTTTCTGGAATTTTTCTTGAATTTTCAAAGAAAAACATAACTAAAAAAACATTATGATTATTGGAAAAAAGAACATAATTCTAGCAATTGACAATGTTCGTCGAAAATTTGTAATTAAGCGTTAAATGTGACTTTAAATTTTGAAACAATTTTAAAGTCCAAATGAAAGAAGTCAAATTTGTAGAAAGGGTTTTTATAGTGACTGAACGTGTAGTAGCATTTATATTAAAAGCACTCTGGTTTTTGAGTGCACATAACTTTTTCAAAACGAGTTGCTTCTTTCACTCATTATTTAGTAGCTTTCTTCTATAACTACATCTATAACTACTGGATGTGTGTAGGTAAAAAAGTAAAGTCGTTTTGTATTAAACATTTTTTAGTAAACTTTGGACTTATATAGATTTATTTTTCAAGCTATCAAATTTAAAAATCTTTGCTCGTTTTAAGGTAAATATGGGAATTTTTAGCAAAAAGTCTACCTTTTTTAATGTAACGCCAGATTGCAAATAAGGTTGTATATTCGGACCATGTTGTTCAATCGTTATCCGTTTTGTTACTAAATGTAGAGCTAGTTGCGCTTTACACCAAAATATATAAAAGTAGGCTATACATAAAAAACTTTATGAAAAACAATTTAAATTGCTTCTGGCGTTACGTTACAAAAAGTAGACTTTTCGCTGGAAATGCCCATATAACGAATTTTTGCAAAATCTAACTCATTCCGTGCTTTGTTTCACCATTTATGTTATTTTTTGTAACAAAATTATAATTTTGATTCATAGCTCTGGTCCTACTGAACCGATTTTACTGGAATTCAATCTCAAACTGCTTAAGATAACTACAACCAATTTGACACCAAGTTTGTTCATTTCTTTTAAGTTGTTCGAAAGTGAGCGTGTTTTCAACAGACGGACAGACGGACAGACACACACACAGATGGACAGACAGACGGACATGGCTAAATCGATTAAGAATTACTCAAGGAGCCAGAATATGTACACTTTATGCGGTTTGAAATTAATAATGGAAAAGTTTCACACGGAATGACAAACTAAGTATACCCTCTTCACAACTAATTGTGCCGGAGTGTATAATAAAATTCTTAAAATGTTATATTTTTAATTATGTTTTTAAATTCCAAACGAAATTACGTAACTTTAGGTGTATTTATTTAAATTTAATTTATTTTTCATTATTTAAATTTAATTAAATCAATGTATGGTTAACTTTTTAGATTCTAATATTGTAAATTAAAGGATATTATTCTTTGCTGTGTTAGAAAATCATATCCCTGCAAATAATATTGGACCACCTGATCAATTTCGATTAAATGGACTACTCCATGGACTGGTCCGATGTAATGCAAGCATGGACCATGTCATTGTTAAAAAGTGTTTGTAGTGAGACGACTCGTCTTCGGTTTTTAACGACATGGTTTCGTTTTTAAACGAATTTAAAACTAATCCTTTTGTGTATACAATGGAGATGTTTTAAGACTATTCCTTTGTAATCCAAAGCTGGGTGATATGATCCTGCCCTAGAACATCGTTATGTTAAATAGACCCCGTTTTTCCATGCGATTGGGTTAGTTTTGGACTAGTCCAAGTCCCTTGTGGGCTACATTTTACACGAGTGTTTGGATTCAATAAGGGATTAAATAAATACAAATACAAAATACAAATATAGAAGAAAGAAAATGTACGTTTTGACTGATTTTAAATAAATGAACGAACCAATGGCACAGACTGGGGGATTATTAAGAAATAATATTTATATCGCTCATTTACTTCAATAGTGACATATTTAAAAAAAAATCATTTCGAAATAAACGCATTTAAAGTTTCAGATTTGCTGTAAAATAACGACACTTTCTCTTCATACTGGAACAGTAAAAATTTTATAAAGATGAATTTTATACAGAACATAAAGAAAACCATAGCGCAAAATGCTCCATCACTAACTCCAACATTTAATGTTTGGAGTTATATCCCTTTTAAAGTAAAACAGCTATATTTTTAAATATTTAATTAAAATTATTTATTTAAAAACTAACAGTTACTTACACAAAAACCGTTATTTAACTTTTCCCAACTGTTTAAACTGTGCCATGTAAATTAGTATTTTGCTTAAAAGTTACCAATAGCAAATAGTTTTGGTATTATGAAAAATAAACTTAAATATACAAAAATATTTGATGTGTTTTTTTTACAAAGCACACAGTCATTATGGATTAAAGTAAAATATTTATGCATATTTATAATTAAAATACCCTTAGAAACACCTTAAAACTTTGAATAAATCAACATTTTTTTATTTGTTCGTTAGATAATCATTTAAACACTTTCTGATAATAAATGCAAAATTTGCATCATAAATTGTTAAATACAAGATGTTGTAATTGACTTCTTATTTAAGATTGAATTCAGTGGAAATCAGAAATCAAAAAACATAAATAACGAAAACTATTTTCAGTTAAAAAATTAACAGACATTTTTTTTTGGCACGAGTCACATAAAATGGCAAACAATAAAATCAAATAAAACAATATTGATTGAAATGATAGTAATAAACAATACAGGGTGGCCAAAAGAAACAAAGGACATTATCTTAAGGCAATTTTTCTTTAATTTTTATTTCAGATTAATGTGAAAAGCCTTGGAAAATTAAAAATGGAATGGCGCTTTATTGAACATTAAGCTTAAAGAATTGCTTAGACTTTTTTTAGGAATTCGAACATAATCGGACAATGAGTTTTATAAAAACAAAATTGCAGAATATAGCGGACGGAAAAAACAAAAGTAATTCATCACTGCCAAATTCGCCCTATTTATTGGAGCAAAATATCATCTGGAAGGCCAATTGGATAACTTCTTCTCGAGAACGTTATCGGTAATACAGTTACCAATGGTGCTTCTTAATATCGCAGAATGTTGGAAAATTTCGTAAGGCCAAATGTTGGGAACCACCCACAAATATGGTTTCAACAAAATGAAGCCGCAGAGCATAGAGCAAAGCAAACTAATTACAGATAGGTTCCGGTTAAATGTAAAAAATTATGTCGGTCGAGTGACATTCCCTTCTGACTCGGCAGGCTTCCAATCTTTATCAAAATTCCAAATCACGTTTTTCAATAATAGTTGATATCTGCTCGATAATGTTGTTTTTAAGCTCTTGAGGCATTATTGCTGTACACTTTCAATTTCAAAAAACCCCATAAAATAGTCTAAAGTTGTGAAATCGCAAGATCTTGGAGGCCAATTCTCTTCTCCTCTACGGAAAATAATTTCGACCTTCTCAATCAAAAGAACCACGGTTTCTTTTGCCATTGGGCAAGTGGCACCAATCTGTTGAAACCCCACATCGTCATCTAGCCTGCAAGTAGCGCTATGTGTTATTTTGAGAATTTTTTTATTGAACAATTGTGTATCACTATTGGTCATACATGTGGGATTGGAGCCTGATCGTACTACCATGTCTGGCAGACGGTTTTAGCAACCATGGTTGTAGGGTTGAGTTTTTGTGGAGAATTATTTTAAATGTGCAGTAACCGTGTTCTAATGAAGAATCTTAACTTTATCAAATTCAAATCCTAAATACATGCATCTACTAATTCTATTTTTTTTACTAAAAACTCAATATTAAACTTTCTTTAGTTTTTCTTAAAAAGCACGCACCGCTCTGTAACAGAGGCTAAACGACGATATTCCTTACCTCTAGATCATAATTTTTCCGCCACAAAAAGCTTCAGATCAACTGCCTTTAGCGTTTTCCATTAACCGATGATACCTAACATTTGTACATCCTATTATATAGTAATCGTTATAGAAGTATATTTGGCACTATGCGCCCACGATTTGGCGTAAAAGCAACAATTATTATAGAAGTATTCGTTGCCATATTTTATATCAGTATTTGTAACGCAGTTATGGCATTTAAAGATATTTTCGGGAGTGGTATTTGTATGGGAGATATGGTCAAATATAGACCGATTTTAAAAAAATCTAGTAAGACGATATTTGTTTCAATTAGGTATTTTTGGACAAAATTGTATCTAAATACCAACATAATACCCAGAAAAAAATTTGGGTTTTTTGAAGCACTTTAGAGAAAAAGCGCATAATCGAGCGCTTCAATAAGAGAGCTTTTATATAGCAGTAAATGATAAAGAATAAAATATAGAAAAATGCTGCTATTTTAGTGATGACAACGATGAGGTTTTAAAGCGAAAAAAAATACAAATATATTATTGTTTACGAAAATGTTAAAAAAATGCATTTAAACAAGAAAAAGCAAAACATAAATGAATATGTTTATATAGTTATCCCTTAAAAAAGCGCTTTAGGAGTGCTTTGTTTGCATGTAAAAAAAGCGCTTATTGTCAGCAGTAAATAGTCCTCCAAACCGGGAACACTCCATACAAAAATCAGGCATCTTATCAGCAGGTTTGAAGCGATGTGAGGCAGTCATTCATACATAAAACCTGCTCCTTTTGGAGCACATTTTTTACTGGGTAAGATCAGTGTAGTCAATGTAGACAAACTGCCATTTCTTCCACTTATTCATTTGTCATTGGCCAAAAGAAAAAAATGTTGCTTTTACTTCTGATTCATTAAATGTAAACAGTTGATTTCAAACCAACTCAAAAAGCGAAAAGTTGAACACAAAATTTCGTTTTTGTTCGACAGTTTTTGGTTTCGTTTTTAAAACCCTGAATAAGATAGTTTATGGGCTTCGTCCTTATGACAATGGAAACCTATGTACCAAATTTGACCAAAATATCTTCATACTTGCAAACTGTACTTTGCGCATCGGATGGAGGGACACGTTAGATCGACTCGGAAAGTGATTCTGAGTCGATCGATATACTAAAAGTTGGGTCTAGAACCAGACTTTTTATCATTACCATAATCTCATATTACCCTTTCCAATATTGTGGTGTGGGTATAACAATATTCGGGAAAAAATTAGAGCGCTATCTCCGGAAATCCTGAAAAAAATTAATGGAAAGCGTATTAAAAAGAGCGCAATTATACAAAACTAAAAATGGGCGAATCTTAAGCGACGGGAACATTTTCCCCTAATTTAGGCCATTTAATAAAAAATATCGAACTGACTTCAATAAAGAAATAATAGACCATTTAAACCCCTTTGTTTCTTTGTGGTTACCTTGTATATTTGTTCAAATGGAAGTGTTTATGACAGAATCATTACATTATAACACAATCAATTAACTTTGTTGTAAGAGAAACACAAAACTGAAAAACTAGAAAAATGATATGTGAACTTTAATTTACATTTAATTACATTTCCTGTACCCCTTCCGCTTCTTGTTGTTTTAAATTTTTTATTTCTTTTATATTTTATTTTATAGTTGTTTTAACTTTAAGTCACGTGTTTAAAAGTTTCTTTATTGAAGATGTTTTATTTAAATCATGATTGGAAAGGAATTTATTGATATCTCTTGTTCCAAACAACAATTGAAAAGACACGATCTGACAATTATTTGCTTTTATAATTTTTGTGATTTTTTTTGCAGATTAACATTTTTTTTAGTTTTAAAGTGTTTATTTTAGTTAATAATCAATAAGATTTGAAATTAATTTCCCTTGTGAGTTATTTCAGTGTTTTGAGAAGGGTGTTTTTTAACTGGATGTCACACGAACATTTATCACTTCAATCTGGCAAAACATCATAAATAGATTCACGCATGCACAACCCTAACAAATTACTAAAGTTTACATTGAAAATCAGTCATCGATTCGTGCAACTAATAGATGACTTCCGTACTCAAATCAATCCGAAGCGGTGTATAAAGTACGGTGAGTACGGCTTTTCTTGAATTAAGTAAAGAAAGATTGATTCAATTTCCATATTCAATCCCGTTTTCGTATTTGAAATAATCCGAAAATGAGATTAATTTAAGTAAAATTAAGATTGAACTAATCTCAAAATGCGCTTGATTCAAGTATTATAAAATTAATTTTATCTCGAATTCGTGCTTAAAAAAAAAACCAAAAAAAGAAAAAATTATTATGATTCATTTAATTGCACATAATGATAAAACACCAACATCATGCCCGATATGGTTTTTTCTTAAGAAATCTTAGGTACATATTTAACCAAACATGTAAACTAAATGAGAAACAAGAATTAAAATTTACGGCCAGACCTTTTTGCAATGTGTATAGAAAATCAAGACATGCGTAAGCCGCAGGGTTAAACACAACGACAAGTTTAATATTTTTTTTACTTGATTTAAGAATTTTATACTTATTTCAAGAAATTCCGGGATTGATTTTCGAAAGTAATCCAATTTTTGATTTTTAAGTACGACTCGCACCTAAAGTTATCATAAACAACTTGATTTATCCTTAGTGTTTTTCTTTCTGTGCACGTGCCATACGGTGAACTCGACTGACGGCATATTGATAAGTTGATCTTGAGAAATGGACATGTCAATTTGGCTCCTAAGCCGTCTAATTTGACACTTCTCGATTGGTTGGTGGGTGTTGCTACGTGAAGTCACTTATTTGCGCTGATAAGCCAGCAACACCTGACGCCTTTGAGGCAAACATTGATTACGTTAATCGTGACATAGGGCCAGTAATGCCCGAGAAAGTGGTCTTAAGTCAAAAAAGCTCTTTGTCAAGAAGGGTTGCGGTGATCATTTTCAAATATTATTGCCACGTATTGTTCATTTGAATAGAAAGCTTTTTTTTTTTATACAATTTAATTTATTTGTATTATTTTTAAGATTTCAAGTCCTATCGGGCTTAAAAAAACACCCGTTTAAATAATTAAAAACTGAGTTTGAAGATGATTATTTTTGTATGTTGTTAACAAACAAATATTAAATAACCGTGTGTTTAAAATTCACAATCATTTAAATAATTAAATAAAGGTGTTGCCTATTTGGTCATAATATACGATTATGTAGGTATTTCGCCATAATAATTCATATAATTGGCAGCAAAAGTGTTGAGTTTAAATAAGGAGTGTGATTTTGATAATGTTAGTGAAAACCTTACAAAGAATTTAAGTAGACAAAACTTTATGCTTAAAGGAAAAGGCTATTTTGTAAATTGATTTATTTTTCCTCTGCAAAACCAAAATAGTTAGGCAGACCTAATAGTATTTGGTTTACTTTTAAAACAAACGGTAGTAATTTTTTTTTTTTTCTAAATTTGCTAAACATGGTTGCCAGGTAAATTGATTTGAAAATCGTCATAATTAGCTAAGAAAAAACGTTAAAATCGTCAAATTGTCTTATTTAAGTCGTCAGAAAAATCGCCATCGTAAAATGATACTAAATTTTGTTAATTTTACTCAAGATTTTTTTAGTTTGTTTTAATTATTCTAGCTCTTGTTAACATTGTTTGCAAATAGAAGCGACAAACGTTTTTTAAATATAAAAAAATCGGTTTTTAAAAATCCAAAATAATAAAATATTTGAAATTCGAAAAAGTTTTATTAATTAACTTAATTCCCGAAGCCTTTCAACAAATGACTTTGAGGCTGTCTGATTAAGATCTATTATAATTGGATTAACTCAATCCAAAATTGTTCAAAAGTATTAAAATTCAAAAAGTACGAAAATTGGGTGCTACATGGACTAAACGCATCGAACACCGATTTTCCCATCAGAATTCCTGTTTCATATTTTAAACATCCAAAGTCCTGTTTCAGTGCTTTAAAAACAGTGGTTAAAAAATTAATATATTTTCAGAATCCAAAGCAAAAGCTACCATATTTAAAACATGAATAACGAGTTTAATAAACGCCAAAGAGAAAAAATCGCATTTTGTATTATGAACGCTTACACATGAAAATTATTGCCAAAATATATAAGAAGTTGTTCAGAAATATAAAAAAATTTTGTAAATAAGTGCAAAATTTGTCATTTGAAAAATCGTCAAACTTAAAGCATAAATCGTTAAATCATCAATAGGCCATTTATGGATCCCAAAATCGTCGAATCTGGCAGCCGAGCTGCTGAACTAAAATAAGAAGCACACTAAATTTTATGTTAGAAGTTCTTAGAACAAACTGGAAGTTCCACAAGATCTTGGTGGTATAGGAGGGGAGTCGGGTATCCCCACACAAATTAGTTATTATTAGCTATTTCCTAATTTGTACATTGCATCATTGCAATGATGCCCAGCACACATTTTGCTAAAAAAAACGCTCGATTGTTCAGCCTTTATAATTAAATTAAAAAAAACCAATACTAATAAACGGATGTGAAACTTGGAGGTTTATCCAAAGCGACGTACGACGACTGCAAGTTTTCACTAACCATTGCTTACGCAGGATTATTCGATGTTTTTGGCCCAACACAACAACTAATGTTGAGTTGCTTCGAAGCACGAACCAACAGCCAATCCAGTACGAAATCCCGAAAAGGAAATTTGAACGGAGTGGTCATAGACTCACGGTTCTCGGCGCCGTGGACATCCAAAACCAACTTGATGCATCGCAACCGTAGCTGAGCTGACAATTGCAGGGTTTTCATGAAACGAGACAGTAAAAACAGCCCACAATAGCGAAACATCATCATAACATTCAGGGCGCCGGTTTTATAGTTGATGCTTGTTGACATTTGACTTATGATGTGCACATAACAAAAACCATTCAGATTTGTTTTTTAAATATTATGCATTGCATCTCTTACTATTGAAAGCGTTTAATCTTTCGGTGTTCTACAACCTTAGTATCACTAAGTGCACCTCATGGTCTGGCCAGACCACGATTGAAAAAACCCCAGCCAAATAAGTAGACTAAATTAAATTTTGTACTTATTTTGTGTTATTTTAAAATAAATCAGTATTTTTTTTTTTTAAATTGGAAAATATATAAATTATTTTGCAGTTACCGCAGCAAAAACGAGTTTTTCTCTGAGCTTTGATTTTGATTTTACAAGTTACGCACAACGGACGGTAATAAGTTGAACCTGACGGGTACGGTACCGCTTGTACATAATCGGATTGCGAACTAGTATTATGGTCCTGTAATGTATTTTAAAGGTACCTGTGGTCCATCCATGAGGTGCGCTTAGCGAATTTTTTCTAGCTCTAAATCTGAACCAAATTATTCCAAATTTGTTTTATTCGAATCAGGACAACCTACTTGTAGAATTCATAGCCTTCGTTTCTTAAAACTTGTGCTACAAAAAAAGATATTGCACATGGCCTCGCCAGACCTTATGGGACATCTAAGGGTTAAAGAAAACAAAATACACAGTTGTATTGTTTCGGCATATTGTAACTAAATGTACATGATTAAAATACAGTAGCAAAACAGTATTCGTTTTGGAAATTAGCCAAAGTTTCAGTCAGTTAGTTGAAATTTAGATGATTACTCTATGCAGAATAGCCAGACTTATATGGACAGAAAGAGCAAAATTGTTCATGTTTTTTTTTTGTATCTGGCTTTTTATAAACATCCCGCTTACGCATTTAGTTGTCAAATTGCAACACACGATAAGAAAATTCAATACAATTTAAATTGGAATTGGAAACCGAAAATGGAGATTTGTGTACAATTTTTCGCTTTTTTAAGGTGGTTTGACATTTAATGAATCAGAAGTAAAAGCAAGTGTTGTTTTTTGGCCAATTACCAATTTGGCCAATAGCAATTTTTCTACTTTGGCTGCAGTTTTTTAAACGCCGTTTTCCACATCCATAAGCTTGAGTAAATTTTCTGTCTCCACAGAATTTCGATTGGGTTATGATTTGGAGGCACAAAAAAGAAAAAGATATACAAAAACTTGGATACTCTTTCAACAAAGTGGAAAATATAGCAAGAGACCGAAATAAATGGCCAAATGTTGATGCTCCAGAGGACTTCAGAAGGAGAAGAAGATGATTTGCCAATAGTTTAGGGAAAATAATGACCGGATTTGTTCCTATTTCAATAACTTTTATGTGTGCAGTGTTTAAGGATATATTTCATCATCCAAGCACATCCTATACATCTCAGATGGATATATATTCAGATTGTTTAAGACTTTCACGAGAGCCACGAAGATATATGTTGTAGGGTCTTGACGATAATTTCGATGCGTTTTAAATGGAAAAACACAATCAATACTGATTTTGAAAAAAAGAAGTTGAATTTTTGCTTTAGAGCAGAGGAAAATACAGAGTACAGATTTTAACATTTTCTTAATAATAACCAAGTATCCAACCTTCTTTCACGTCATCAGACAGCATGGCTGGCTGTATTTCAGAGCCATACTTTTGTTTCTTTTTTTTTAATTAACATCTAAGCAAGTAGTTTAAGGTATTTAGTTATTAAACATAATAAAAAAACTTACTGAACTTGAAGGTTATTGAAGTTATGCAAACTTAACTTTCCAACTCACAAGTCTTTAGCTTTTGCTTACCTAAAATAAAGAGAAGAGAAAAAGAGAAAGAAACCCCCATTAATTTAAATGGCTATATTTAACTTAAGCAAATTAATTATGAAATAACATTTTTATACAACATAAAAATACTTCTTTTGTTTACCACAATAGTCACATGGTTAAATTGTTGTGCTTTGTGAATGAATTTATATAAATGTTGGCAAAAAAAGAAAAAAAAATGTTCGTTCATTGCACAAATATTTATTTATTTATTTATTTTTTTTTGCAAATCATGACCATGTGACTCTTGTAAAATTCAACTATTTACAAAATGCACTTTTACCTACACAATTGCAAAAACATAATAGCGGAGTTCAGTATTAGGCTTGCTAAAGTGCAAATGCAAAGTGTCGTTGCAATTTAATAAAATCTAATGGAAACTCTGTGCATTTTGTTGTTTGTTATGATATTTTTTGCAAGCCTAATACTGAATTCCGCTAATGTCAAAATAGCAACAATTTTAACTAACAAGATTCATCGGGAATTGTGTGTTCAATTAGGAAAAGATAAAGAAAAATGCTAAAAAGAAAACCTGAATAAAGAAGTGAATAAAGAAGTTCATTTATGTTGATGAAGTTTTTTCGTTGCATATTAACTGGTTTTTTTCTTATTTTCTGTTTTTCTTTTTTTTAATAAATAGAAAAAAAATAAATACTTGAATTACAACCTCTACTAGTGTTGTGAAATACATTTATCAATTTTAATTGTTAAAATATTTGGAATTTTATTTTTATTTGCAATATTAATTGTTTTTTTTTTTTTTTTGCAACTGAGAAAAGAAAATAAAATTGAATTGTTTATTTAACGTTTGTTGCTTAAGTCTTTTGTTGTGAGTGTGTTTACTTGTGAAAAATTTCATTATGTTGCAATTTATTTAATATGTTTTTAATGCTTTGTATTAAATTATATTAAATTGTTTAGCCATGTTTAGAAAGATATGTAAAAGAATGTTTAAGTGTAATGTAATTTAGAAAAACGTAATGAAATAATTTAATTCGCAATTGTGAAGTGAAATTATGACTTATTTTAAGAAAATTATTGGAAAATTTATTTAAAATCAGTCGTGGATCATTATGAGATTGAATTACAGTATATTAATAAATTTAAGCATATAAATAACAAAGAAATAAAATTAATTTTGAAAGTTTTCTTGATTGCGGTGAGTAAAACTCGTATCGAGTTTTACGATATGGAATGTGAAAAGGAGGTGATTTACTATGAGCCGACACTCAGGGGATGCCACCAATTAATTTAATGCGTGGTATTGGTATTAGGAAAAAATGTTAAGAGATGAAGGAAAGAGGGAGTAGTGTTAGTGCACATTTAAGTTGAATTTTTCCAAATTGAAGCCGATTTTACCTACCGCTTGTTCAACCAAAAAGCTAAATTCTCTGTAATTCGTTGTGCGATACTTTAGACAACAAACGAATGTGATGTGCTGGAAAAGCGAGTACAACGGGCATGCATTCGCATCTCAGGGTTGGCGTCGTCCATCTCAGCTAAGCACAAACCATCGTTTTATCGATAGTCATTGATGAGCTTTAAGGCACTCATTTGCACCAGACCCTGAAGCTTCAAGATAGACCTTGAAGCACCTGCCCAGACATGGGAGTTGTAATGCAGTTTCGGTCGGATATAGGCGGTATAAATAGTAGGTTTGAACGAGTTCTTGCACCGTTTTAAGAAACCAAGACACTTGATTCTTTTGACACTTAAAAAAACATGTTAGTTCCAACGAACATTACACTGGACTTGCATGCCTAGAACATCAAGAGTGACTGATTCCTTAATAGCCAATGATCAATCATCTACAAAAGTGCAACAGCCAGACGGACGGATGGACATTGTTAAAACACCTAAAAAAGTGATTCTGAGTCAAGCGGTATACTCGAAAATTGTTCTAGATTTCTATGTATATACTTGCTTATTCCATAGTTTTTGCTTATGTATTAAATTTCACAGTGTAAATACAAAAATTTCAAAAAAAAACAATTTTTTTTGGCTGCAAAAGCATTTTTACAAATTGAACATTTGCTAAATATGCCTCAAAAATGTAAAATATACTCTATAAGCCTAAAAAATTCTGCAAAAATAATTTTCTTACAAAATTATTCAAAAACATGCTCCATAGGGTAAAATATGCACTAACAAATCAATGCCAAAATTCCCAAAAAGCTCTAAAACGGATAAATATGCTGTTACTGCCTTCTCACTGCTCGTATAAGGAAAAACATGCAATTGCAAATTTATGTTTTCCCTGCTTATTACTAACCTATACCACATTACCTGCACTTACTCTAAATAACTATTTCTTTAAAACTGCAATCAAGTTATAATTACATATATTAGCAAAATTTGAAATTTATTTATTAAAATAAAAGATCCTAAATTCGACAACAAATTGGTATTTAAGACATAAATTCATTATTTCTAAATCCAAACAGTAGTTTTAGTTTTTTTAAATTGTTGGTTTACAAAAATTAAAAAAAATTAAACAACTAGCCACTTTTTATTGAAATTAGTGCACAACTTTTTATTTTATTCACAATTTAGTCACAGAAAAAAACTGACATATTGAAATTTCTATACAACGATGCCAAATGCAAACACAAATTCAAAAGTTTTACAGAATATCTATTGCTTCAAAGTTTTAAGCTTTTATCTCACTAAATTGTAAATAAAACCAAAGGGGGAGCACCAATTTCAAATAAAAAAAGGACTCAAGTCCTCTAGACAACATTTCACCGCAAGCTGATAGCCCAAAAATAAACTGGTTGTTTTATTTTTATTTTTTTAAAATTCTTAAAAATAAAATTTTAAATTTTTTTTTGGGTCATACTAAAATAATATCTCTGAAACTACTAAGAAAATTGATAAACAATAATTTCACGATCTAACGGTAATTTTTTTTTTGCCGAATTTCATTTTTAGAAAAAGGAAAACTCCTCTCAAGTTTTGGTAGTATATGTCGTGAAAGTGCCTATACTATTTACCTAACGCTATATTGCGAAAGCTAGAGCTAATGGAAAAAACAGAGTGCAGATTCACATTTCAAAGAACTATTAAATATTATTATTTCAATTTAGTTGAGTTGTAAATAAGACAACTTGTTGTGAACAGTTGTAATTTTTGCTATATTTTTGTTCACCGCAGTATAGCAAAGTTGTAAACCATAATACAAAAATTAAGAAATTACAATTCAACTGAGTTGAGTTGTAAACCGTAATAGGGGCCTTAATATACTTTCGAATCCATTTTCAATGCAAAAATAAGTAAATAAATACAGAACAGCTGATAGGAACGGCTTTTGTAGCGCGCGTTATGTGACTTGCAATTTTTCATGCGCTAAAGTTTTTAAACGCACGACAAACGTCGACGAATTAACGCGTGTTATGTATGTACTTCTACCTTAAAGGTTTTGAATAACGTAATTTGATTTATTGAAAAATCGAAGACTATTTTTAATTTACGTGTAAAATTAGTATTCTTGTTTCTTATTCGATAACAGCTTTAATCAATGCATTCTCTCCGTTTCCAAGATATTTTACCATTTGAAAAATATACCACGCAAAACCATAAACAGGGTGCCCGTGTACCCCATCTAATTTTTAATAATAAAACAGAAAAAAATATTAGATTTGAAAACGTTAAATAAAAATATAAACAAATTAACTAAATAATTTATCATTATTTTTGAAACCGGTTTTCTGCGTTGTACCCAGTTAACGATATTATTATAAGCTGTTTGCCAGTTTACCACTCAAACGCACCAAACAAATAAATGGAAAATGTTTTACTTTGTTTTTGTTTAAATAAGAAGAGTTGACATCACTAATTTATTGTAAAACATCTACTGTCATAATTTTGTAAAACAATCTAGTTTTTAATATAGAGAAAACGTACACACGTGCTTTTCCAAGTTCAGTTGTAACCATCGGTTATATCGTTTTTAATCTTATTAACTATTAAAATATAAATTGCAGTCTTTTATTTGAAATTCAAAAAGAGGCAATAATTACAACATATGCTTTGCCTAACAATCAATTACTGGGGCTCTTACAATGAAGTTCTTACACAAAGACCCTATTTCGGAAAGAAGCTTGTATGGGGGCTATTTTAAATTATGGAGCCCTTCTCCTTAATTTCCATAGGCTTGGTTCTTCTAGCAATTAGAACCTAAATTTCATCAAATTATCTCCAAATGTTGACCTGTACTTTGCGGGCAAGGGTTATATGGACAGCCAGCCGGCCAGACATCGTAAGATCGACTCAAAAAGTGATTCTAAGTCAATCGGTACCAAATATTTTAAGGTGTAACAAACATTAGCAAAAACACATAATACTCCATCCACTATTTGGGTATAAAAACGATTAAAAGAGCATGAATATCTCTTTCTAAATTTAGGAAATAACAACACTAACCTTTCCTTCTTCTAGTTTTCTTCTTGAAATTTAACGTAAGCAGAAAAAGCATTACAAAATAGTTTAAAACAAAACCGCAGGTGGATGTTTTTACTTAAAGTACTTTTTCCCCCAATTTTTAACTTTAAACAATTGTTACGTTTGTATGAATGTTTTTTTTAAACAAAGTTTACTTATTTTTTCTTCTTTTCTTTGAGTTTCTCTTAGCGCAATTGTTGAAAATTTCAAAAAGAAGACTTGAATAAATTTTACGGCTGTTTGCAGAAATTTTTACAAATATGTACGAAGCAAAAATATTATTTTTTTTTTTAAATACAAATGTTGCATATCAATTCATTTGTTTTGAATTTTGTAATATTTGAGTGAGTTTTCTAAAAAAAAGAAACAATTGAAAATTGGTTGCATAATTTTGAAAATTTTGTTAAACAAAATTTAACTTTTATAGAAGTTAAAAAAAAAACAATTAAAAATATATATAAATTTTTTGTAAATAAAAATGTTTATAAACTTTATTCTCTTTAAACAATTGTAGCAAATTTTCTTGTTTATTAACCATGTGCTTTTCGCTTTTTTTTTAACCATTTTATTTTATTTTACTTATTAAGTTTTTTTTAAATTTTGTACACTTTTTCAAACTTTATTTTACGCTCCATTGGTATGATGTCAGTATGAATTCACATTATCCACATGTTGGTTTCTTTTTCTATATTTTGTTATTATTTCTCTTTTTCTTTTGAGGTCTTTTTTAAAGTGACTTTTGTTTATTTACGAAGTTTTTGCTATTTTCTGTCATTTAATACTGTTACATCAGCAGATTTGTAGTTTTTTTTTCAAATCTTTCTTTAACGATCATGTTCATTATCATTGTTTGGAAATCATATTTTAGAGACATGAGACAATGATATTTTTATGTTTTCTTTTTGTTGGTTGCAAAAAGGCACATTGACAGACATTGTTTGTAATAAAAATAGATTAAATAGTCTACATACTGCAAAAAATATTAAAAAAATGTTTTATTGCAAAAATTTTCTTGTATTAGAAAGATTTTTTTCAGATTTGGATTTTGGCAATTGTCATTATTTTCCAATAATAATGGGTGGTCCAACCATAATGCACGATGTTAATTGGCAGTCATACCTAAACGGCAAGTTTGTTGCCCAACTTAATTTGACATTTCTTTGTTTCAGTGTTTGACAAATTCGACCATGGAGAGGTACACAATTGACAACGCGTTAAGATTATTAAAGCCTTTTTTGGACCACAATTTACTACTGCAAAAAGTTAAAAAATTTTACTTTTTAGTCTAATTGATTTATTGTAAGCAAACATGCGACAGACTTTTAAAAAATATCAAAATTGTGTGACATTTAATTTTTATTATTTGCAATTTAATTTCTTTAAAATGCTCAGTCTTTTCTTAACATTCTTAAAACATGTTGCATTTCGTATAAACTCTTACACAAGTATCTTCTCATTTTCATTTAATAACAAGCGTGTCAACTATAAATAAATTAAAGTGGATTAATTGTTTTCTAGTAATGGCATGCAAAAGTCAAACAAGCTCTCATACTAAACAAAAAACTTAAGACAAGAACTTTTAATTCCTAAGCGAGTACAAAAACAAACAAAAAACAACAACAAAGAAAATGTATCAATGCCAGACAATATTGTATAGCTGCTGTAACAAGTTTTATAAAATAGAAGTGCATATTAAACTGTTGCTGCTTTAAAAAGTATTTTAAATAAAATGTTTCCTTAATAATTTATGAGAATTCTAAAGAGATTTTTCATACCCAACACAAAAAATATGGGGGTAAGAATATTGTTATTGTCATTTCGTTAATAGGTTAGGTTAGGTCGAATAAAGGAAGCATTAGGCTGGTAGTGGCCTGTTGGGTGCTCCTTTAATAGAAGCATGAGATATTTAGGTGGATAGTCCTACCACCACCTATAAGGAGGGATAGACTTGCTAACATGACTTCGTCCCGAGGTGTTTGGAGTTTAATTCGACAAAGGCCGGGCAGTAGCAAAGAAAGTGTTAATAACACATATAAATTATCATTGGAAACCCTTTAAAGTATATATGTATTTATATTCTGGGTCTTTTTGTTACTCTCAGTAATGTTTTTCTGACTGCCTGGTAAAGGCTCAATTGAGCTCCCAATAGAATACTAAATAAGATTAAATTTGATAACTAGAATTTTATAAATAACATATTTACCCGCATTATTGTCAACGACAACCATAATATGGTTAAATTGGTACTCGATCAAGAAGCCATAATCAAACTATGGTTCCCTTCGAGCTCGTTATAGTTGAAGATAACAATAATTTGCTTACAACTAATAATTTTATGGTTTTATATTAACAATAACAATTTAGGCTTTTCAAGAGCAACGTATTATGGTTGAAAAACAACCATCCCATTACACAGGGCAACAAAATTCGAGTCATCGTTGCCAGCGTCAATACTTGCAACGCGAAATTAAACTTGGCTACTGGAAGATCAAATCTGCCAAACGCGTTTGAAAAGTTAGCTCGGGATTTCGAAATTTTGGTCCTTGACGTTGTTTTTTTTTTTTTTTTTTGAAAAGGCGTTTGTAGTAAGTAAACAAATTATTTCGAATGTCTTCGGTAGATTCTTTCTTAGAATATATTAACCATCAAACTTTCATTTTTACGGGTAATTTTTGTCCATTTTCCAAACTTTCACACAAAAGTTTACTAGAGCGGCACTTTAGTGGTTTAATATGCTGTGGAATATTTTTTGCATCAAATTTCACTAGGGGTCTTCGAAGAAAAAAAATTCATGCAATAAGAGTAAAATACTTAATAAGGGAAAATTGAAAAGTACCACATATTTTTATTTTTCACAAAAACAGTGTAAAGTATTTCCGCCCTAAATGGTAGGATTAGGATTTATACAAAAAAAAAATTTTATGTCATTTTTTTTAGAAAAATGAACACAATATTTTCATTTTCTGGGGTCTTTTTTGTCCTGTTAAAAAAAAAATACTTAAAATTATACAATAAATATGTCTAATATGTGCTACTAATATTTTGCAAAACAAAGTTTTTTCCGTCAAAAATATTAAAAACTATTTGTTTCATTTCGCATTGCAACTATTGAGGCAGTTTTTTTTTGTTGTTGCACAATTATAGAGTGTTAAACAAAATATTGTGACTGCTAACCCTGACATCGTCTGATGAAAAAATATAATGGTTATGGCTTTTTGATGAAGGAATTATTTAACCATAACATTGTTGCCGGTGACGTTAAAGTGACAATAATATGCCTAAAATGTTTTGTCAATAATAATAGTTTTGCTGAAGGTGATTTTATCGACAATTGCGCTTCCTCTGCGTGTATTGAAAACGGACTTAATCAGTCAGTTACTTTATCCATATAGTACTGCTATGGAAAAGATTCACATGAGCACCTGCCTTATGGTGAAAATTTACTCCCGGGTATGAACTTACCAACCTTCCCTGAGTATGAGATAAGCCAGCATAAACAAGTAGAATTTTGGATGCATAATTAGGCAGGATAATATACTCGCCCTTGTTAAGGAGCTGAATTTATCTTACCTCCGCTGATTTTAAACAGAACTTTGAAATGATTCGTCACTCAGGCCGAACTCTTCCATAAGTGGTGAAAAATCAATTCCGCGACTTTGGTTTTAAACCTTAACCACGTGATCGCCGAAAAAAATCGTCCTGAAAGACAGATTGCTGTTCTCGCAACAAGTGTACTTTTAGGTGCCTCAACTAATAGTCAGTCCGGTGCATGCTCACTGGAGTCTACTGCCTCCTGTGGTACCAAAAAGGATATCTGGTTAGCTGCGATTGGACTAGATCGCTTGATATCTTGTCATTTTTGATTATTGCCTAATCACAGGTATTGGCTGCATCTAATTTTCCTAGAAAAAATAACACCAGAGTGTGAAATATCCTTAAGATAACACAAGGGAGCAAAATTTAACTTTTTTGTGCGGCCAGGAACTTTGATGCAAATTTTTACTAATTTCAGGTCGCAGATTTCAAATCTAATCTCAATTTTTCTCTATCAACTCTTTTTTTTTGGAGATATACCGTTATGTCCAAAATGAAGGCACTTTCACTAAATATATTGGAATAACTTGCAAACGGTTGATTATAATCAGTTAAAAAAAACGAAACTCGGCAAAAGTATTATCTTTAAGCCGTGCTTATATTGTTTTTAAATTTGCTGTGTAGTTTTTTGTTCTTTATCACTGGTCTAATAACATTTAGCTTAATATAATTTCGATTGAAATGAGGTTTGTTTCATTGTAATCGGACAACAACTTTTTAATTTATTCATAATTAGAAAATACACCAGGAATACGCGTATAACGGAAGTAATTAAAATCTATAAAATTTTATAAATGTCTCTCATTCAAATACAGCCGCTTAATTAAAAGTGTGGGCTCGATAGAGGATAGAAGCAACGAAGGAGAGCAACGGTTTTACCAGCATATCAATAATTTTTAATTTTGAAGCGACCCAAATAGAAGGATTATGACTGATATCATTAATTTGGTACGTCCGAATATAACAATCCCACCCATTTAGATTAAAATAGTTAATTGTTATGATATGAACAAGCAACAAAAGTGGTTTTTGTGCATTAAATATTTAATAGTTTGTTTGAGATTTCAACGTTTTTCTAATAGTTTTTGTTTTTTGCTTACACTTTTTAAGGTGCGTTAAGTCCATTAATTGGGAATGTAAAGACAAGTTTATGTCATCGTTATAAATAATTTGTTAACTTAACATTGTACTTTATGACTATAGACAATTAATGATTTCGAATGTAATAATTTAACAAATATTTGCTATAATAACAAATTCATTATGTTGCTTGTCATCAATTGCAGGAAAAGTTGAATACATTTTGTTGTTGCTGTTGTTAAATACTTTTTTTTTGTACTTTAGAAACTCTTTATAATTAACTGGGGTTGGCTATTGAATTTTTTTTTATATTTTCTTATTAAATTTCCCCAATTCATCATTGCTGGGTATTTAAATTGATTTATGCTGCATTGTATGGCATTCGCGTTGTATGTTGTTGACATGTAGACATGTATTTAGACATACATGTATACTGGTTTCTAGTCATTTACCACAAAATAATGGACATGAACATTTTTAGTCACGTTATCTTTCTTTCAAAGAATGACCTTGCCCAAGTCAATAATTTATATTTTTTTTTATAACTTTTTATTATAATTAATCAATAATTTTGCGTAAAGTATTGCATACGAAATATGTAATTTTTAAAACATAGACAGACAGACAGACAGACAGACAGACAGACAGACAGACAGACAGACAGACAGACAGACAGACAGACAGACAGACAGACAGGCAGACAGACAGACAGACAGACAGACAGACAGACAGACAGACAGACAGACAGACAGACAGACAGACAGACAGACAGACAGACAGACAGACAGACAGAAAGACAGACAGACAGACAGACAGACAGACAGGCAGACAGACAGACAGACAGACAGACAGACAGACAGACAGACAGACAGACAGACAGACAGACAGACAGACAGACAGACAGACAGACAGACAGACAGACAGACGACTAAAAAGAGAAAAAACCCTAAACCTTCTAAAATTTTAAATGTTTTCTAATTAAAGCATATAGAAAAATATAAAAAAATTTACGTGCCTGTTCATAATGAGTTAAATTTATCGCAACAATTTTTGTTAAAGTATGTGTAAAGTAATTGAAAATTTATGAATTTGAATTTGATCGAAAAAAATGTTTTGTACAATTTCTCACCTGAATAGTTGTTGCATGGCATATTTCGTTAAATAAATTTGTTGTTTTATTAATTGTGTGATTTTTTTTTTGTTGTTTAAAACAAGATGATCTTCATGCTTCGTTTATTCGCAAATTAATTGTGAATTTCAATTTTATTGACGCATAGCCAACAAATGTGTCTTAAAGTAGGAGCACACCATGCAAATATTCAAAGATTTCTTTTTAAAAGATCAACAAACAACTAAATTTTTTATCAACTTATCAAAACTTCAATTCTGAAAAAATTGTATTTATTTAGAAAAATCAATAAGGTTTTAATGAATTTCTTATTTGGGTTGTGCTCCCCGGTAGGCTCGGAAGTAGTGAGCTAGTCTATCAGTGCAAAAGTTGCGGGTTCAATTCCCGACAGAGACTTTGCTCTGTTTCACTACAACGGACTGATGGTCAATGTTACTATTGCTCGGTTATTAAGGTTAGAATATTATTTTTTATTGTTTAAGTAACTCTAAATATGTAGATAACGTTAGCTAAAATGCAAGAAGGCGTAACAAAAAAAAAATTTAAAAATCGTGTTTTTTGATGGGTTATTATCAATGCCATAGAACTACATGTCTTGAAAAAATTTGACACTTCTGCGATCAAAAATTACGCTTCTTATTACAAAAAACGAAGGGATGCAATGCAAAATTACGTAATAATGGTAATGAAATGGTTCCCTTTAAAAATTTTTTTTTTTTCCATGGACGACTTATCAATGCATGTTTTCTGACATGTTTATAGTTTTCATTTTAAAAAGTTTTTTGCTTCTCCTGTAAAATTGTATTTTTGTTAGTTGCGCCTTTTTGCATTTTAGCTAACGATAGGTTAATAATTTTTTTTTTATAGTTTATTTCATCAAATGTTTGCTTAGCCTGACATTAGTAAATTTGCGTTAAAATTGTTTTCTTAAGAATTTGTTTGTTGTCTGCTATTTTCTATGGGCAAAGCTTCTAATAATTTAAGACAATTTGTTTTAAAAAAAATGCTTAACAAAATGATGTAATGTTTACGAAAAAATAAAATGATTAATGTTTGTAATGTATTTATTTGATTTTCAATACGAGTACCTTTTCAATAATTTTGTCACATAAATTTCATTTGACTATAACAACATTTTTATTGAAATTCATTTAAAATTGTAACCACGAAAATAAAAAAAATGTTTGTATAATTTTTTTACATAATTTTTATGTTTATAAATATATTGTTCTCAAAAAGATTTAGATCGAAAAATTCAATCAGGTTTGTTGGTGTACAAAGCTGATCGTTACATTCACCAATTTTTATATGCGCTAAATAAAGCGCTTTCTGTGTCAATGTATTGGTTCCAAGTGGAAACTCATCATATAAAATTTATGTCTTCCGTGAGCGAAACTTTTGTGTTTCTCCCTTACAAACCTGCTTCGTTGGAAGTTCTATTTTTTAGTGGGCAATAAACCCATGAGTCCCATATTGATTTTCCAAAGTTTAAAAAATGTTTTTTTTCAAGAGCGGGAATTTAAATATAAAATATAAAAAATTGAATATCCCGGAATTTCCGGAACGGGAAATATAACTTTAATTTGATATTAAACATTTAAGCTGATTATAATGCGATATTATGCATTATGAAGTGTTATAATAATGTTATATTATAACCTGATTATAATATCTGTGGTCATAACCCATAACAGCCTAACTCGAGTTAGGACGCAATTGAGTTTCCTCTAAATTTTTCATTTTTGTGTCTGTTATAGGAAGGCAATTAACCAAAAAAAAAACTATAAAGCTTAAGTTATTTTTCTAAATGACTGTTTTGGCATAACGGCCTAAGTCAATTCAGGATTACAACTTATATAAACATTATTTTTTCATTATTGCCTACATCAACTTTTGTCGTTCTTCTTTAAACTTTGTGAATTATTTTATAGGAATAACAACCTTACTGAACATGAGAGATCGTATCTGAAAAATGTTGGCACTGAAAGTTTTTTATTTTATCTGAAATAATAGCTTATCTTTCGTTCAACAATTCATAAAAGCCTAAGTGCCTTTTTCGGTTATATATTTTAACTACGAGATTAAATAAAATTGAGCTTCAAACGAAGCAGGTTTGTAAGGGAGAAATGTAAGAGTTTCGCTTACCATCTCGCTTACGGAAAGCAAGAATTTTATATGGTGAGTTCCCACTTTGAAGCAATACATTTTTGACACAAAAAGCGCCTTATTCAACACCTATAAAAACTGGTGGACGTAGCGTTCAGCTCTACACACTAAATGATTTTTTACAGTTATTTTTTAGTATTCTCCCTTACAAGCCAGCTTCGTAGCAAGTAAGCAAGTTTTTTTTTTATAAAACTTGCTTAGATTTCGTTTACTTATTTTAATGCATCTCTGTATGTCTTTTTCGCGTAGCGCATAATTGTGCGCATATTTTTATAAATGTATCATATCGCAAAATGATGACATTTTTTATTGGGAAAGTAAAAGAAATTCGTTTTTTTGGAATCTTTAGTAAAGTTTTCCAAAAAAGCCGTCTCCTGATTTTTAGTGAAGATTCCAAAATTATAAACTTCTGTACTGCAAATATTGAAAAACACACTTAGGCTATTATGACTTTTGAGCACAGATAAAATAACATATATTATAACCCAAGTAAATTGTGGTATAATTAAATTTTACTGTCTGTTTGAAGAACAAGAGCGCAAGACTCGTTCGCTTAGCGAACATTAAAAACAAAACAAATTTTTAAATTTTGTTCGTAGTTTTCAATACACAACTTTTTTTCCTTGTCCCCGAAAAATTAAAAAAAAATCCCCAAAAATCACCAATTGAAAAAACAAAACCTTAAAAAGTTAATATTTTTTTTCTGTTGTTTTTTTTGATCAAATTTAAATTTTTTTTTAAAAATAGTAAATTTGACAGTGTTTTAAATCCCCTGAAGATGACCATCGATGTATGGTCGAAATATCGGATTAAAAATAAAAAACAAAATTAAAAATACAAAAATTTGTGGATTTTTTATTTATAATTTTAATATCTGACCTTAAGCCCAACAAAAAACAACAACAAAGATAATCAACACAGGTCAACAATAAATATTGAACAATAGTAAGAAAAATTTTAATAAGAAATCCTCAAATTAAAATTAAATTAAAAATTTATAGTAAAAAAAATTATTTAATTTTCTTTCGGGATGTTTTTTAAAGCCTTTTTATGCGATTCCAATGAGGAATTACAAGCAGACCAATGTGCTGTTTTTGAAGACGAATAAGCCAATTTATTAGAAATTGGAGCTTGTTTAATCGGATTAAGCTACTTTAAAATCAGCAATAAAAATATATATATTCGTCATTTATTAAATACTTCCCATTTTTTTTTATTAATTATTACTTTTCCCAAACTTTATTATATTAAGGTCCTCATGATATCGTTTATAAGTCTCGTAATCTGTGCAAACTGTGCATTTTTACGCCCTAGTGAATGAACTGTCAAAAATTGTATGAGAATTCATTTACACAAAGTTGGTAAGGTGGTAAATTTGCCCAACAATTTTGTCTCGTTAACTTGCGCTGTTCAATTGTCCATTTATACAAACATTACTTGGCAGTACTTCTAATAAAAAATTGTGTGAGTTTGGAACAGAATGATGAACAAATGGCATTGCGGAACGAAAATATTTTCCAGCTGCAAGAACATAAGTGAACTCCTCCAAAATTGGCTATTCTGCCTTACGTTGGTTATCTTTTAAATACATACAAAAAAATCTAGAGTGTTAACATACATATCGACCCCTTTGCGCGAAATTATCGTTTATGCCATTTTATTTGAAATTGATTTTTTGATGCAATCTTGTTCTACATTCACTTGCAGGACATCATTTTTCAAATCTAATTGCAAAAAAGTTATAAACCATTTAAACCATATAGCTCATTCTGCGCCACCCTGTATTACTTGGGGCGATAAATGCAATATAGATTTCTGTGTATGGGAAGAACGGTAACTGTAAATGTATCTAAATTTAGTTTTCAAACAAGTTTACTAATTTTATTTCAAAGGGGGTAGCGCAGGAAGCGCATCGTGTTAAGGTAATATTATAATTGGCGTATTATAAATTATAGTACCACCTAAAGCAATTATAATGCTTTATAACATATTTTTATATAACTTTACTATTTTTATGATGTCTTTACAATACAACAACCAAATATCTTTTATCAAGTTATTATTGAAACAAAAATGATGCTACTTAAAATTTTCAATTCTAATTCTGTATGTTTATCATTTTCTTTTGTCTAGCTGTCTATCAAAATAAATAGAAAAAATCTATTACGAGTTTATAATTTATAAATATAAAACACCATTAGAGTAGAAGACCATGTACTACTTTTAGCCTTAGTTTTTTTATTTTTTTATTTTTTATACATCAATTACAATGAAAATATCTACAGAAAACTATAAAACTCAATAAATACCAGTGTTTAGTCTTGCATTGACTAAATGGGGGAAAAAAATAATTATAAATGAAAACTAAATGTGGTTAAATTATATGATTTGTTTGCACTATCTTGAATATTTGTAAGTTATTTTATGTTTTGTGTTTTCTTTATGACTACAAATAGTCGTCTCAAGTGATAATGACAATTGTAAAAATTATTGATTTGCCATTTGCTACTGCAAACAAAAAACTAATGTCATTTCAAAAATTTTGTTACTAAAATATACGAAAACATTGCTTACAGCGAAAGATAGCATTGACTTTGTGGTAGATAATTTATTATCATAGATTTTAAATTTGATGAGTTAGAAAAAAAATTTACAAATTATGGCTTGATTGTCGTTTGTTTACTTTATTTTACTTAAAAGGTAGTTATACCCAAAGTAATGAAATATGAGTTTTGCAATTGATACAAACTTCCTTATAAAAAATGAATAGATTTTTATACCCTCCACTAATAGTGGTGGATGGCGGTATACTAAGTTTGCTATTCCGTGTGAAACTTTTTAAAACCTAAGCTGCTTTTCGTAACATTATAGTGAAAGTCTTAAGGATTGATATTAAAACACATTTATGATTAAAATCGTTTTAAATACAAAATTCTTTTCTTCACTAAACACTTTAATGTACTTAATTCACTGATGTAGTACATTTAAATTCGTTTAAGTTTCCATTGGAAAAACTTAGCAATGTGGTCTCAAGATTAAACAAGCAAAGCAATAGCAGACAACTGATTTTTGAGGCCACCTTGTAAATAAACACACTTTTTATGATTTTTTTTGTAGTGCTACCACTATCTTAATTAAACAAGAATTTTTAAACAAAACTCAAAAAAATCAATCTGTATTTAAATACGATTTAAGTTTATATGAAAATTAACTTCATGTAGATTTAAATATTATCCTGAAAAATTGGGCGTGAAATTTTATTTTTAAGTAGATTTTAATTAAAATAACACAGTTAATTTTTATTTTATTATCGACTACTTTCTAAGAGTACACAGAAAGAAAACACTCGATATAAATGAAGTTTTTTATGATTAGTTTAAGCACGAGTCGTACTCAAAAATTCAAGTACAAATAATTACAAATGTATCAATCTCGGAAAACACTTAAGTACGCCTAAACCTTAAGGAATTTAAGTTGTAGTGTCAAAGGATCATAAGATAAGAAATCACTCTGCCAAGTTCGGTCCATAATTTACCACAGGCTCCATATAAATCCTACTCTGGGAAATCATTCAACCTTTCGGTTATTCTATTTAATATGGCAAGGTGCCCCTGATTGGGACAAATTAGTTAGAAATTAATTTTTTTGATAATTTTGTATTTCTATTTAATGCTTTTTATTGAAATTGAAAAAAAAAATATTTTGATTGGTATACCCAGTAGGAATGGGCAAAAAATATCGATATATCAAAATATCGATATTTAAAAAAAATATATAATCGATATATATCGCCGATATTTTAAATAACGATATATCGATGTATCGATATTTTTTAAAGTCAGTCTTCATTAAGAATTCAAAATGTTAGCCGTTTTTCAAACAATATGTTTTTTAAGAATTGGAATCATTGCATGCATCATATGTTTTTTAAACTAATATGAAGATCTAAAATGATTGGCATTTATAAGAAGCTGAGCCGGATACAAGAAGCAGATTGACTGGAGAGCACATAAAACAGAGAATGCTCCTGATGTCCATATCTGATGATTACTGGTTTGACTAAAACCAGTTGGTACTTTTGGGGTGCAATTCAAATTTTAAGGAAAATTGGTACTTTCATGACTTATTTACTTCCATTGAAATTTTTCGTAATTTTTTTTTTTTTTTTGTTTCATATGGTTTTTTTTGTATTCTTCCCTTTTGTTTTTGTTATAATTGAATTTTTTGTTTTGATTAAATTTTTTTGTTTTTATTAATTTTTTTTAACTAAAATAAAACAATTAACAGTAACAATGTAATTTCATATAATTTGTTTGTTCATAAATATGTTTGTACAAAGGTATACTGAATTTCTTAATTTGGTAATAATTTCAGCAAAATACGTTCGATATATCGATATTTTTGAAATAATAAACATCGATACTCTAAAAAATATCGATTCGATATATATCGATATATTTTTTCAACTTGCCCATCCCTAACACTCAGTGCATTCTGATAGGCTTGAAAGCAAACATGCCTTTCAAGATTTGCAATTTACGAAAAAAGTAACTTTGTAAATATTGTTATGAAAATAATGCTATTTTATGACTTCCCATAAGGTTTTTAGCAGATTATCATTGCCTTAATAAGTGGAGAAAAAGTAAGATCCCAAGTGTTGTTCAAAGAAAGTGTCCGATTTTTTTAAAATCATACTTTGCCATTTGGCATGGATATTATTCAAAGGAAAACAAATAATTACATAGAAATATACATATCGTCCCCTCAATATAACAATAGCGTATAATTTTTTTGGGTTTTGAGAAAATCGTGTTTAAAGTTTTTGTCAAATCGGATGTCTATTAAAACCTCAATATAGTGGTAAATAAAAATTCTTCATATTGGATTTTTCGACGAATACATAATACCGTTTCTTGTCTTTAAATTGACCCATTTTGTTTTATTCTACGCATCCTTTAAGACCATCCATATGTCATTCAAAGTGCAAGTCCTTTATATGGGCTATTTTAATTTTTAATGAATTCGTATGATGAATCTGATACACTATTTTATTTTGCATGGTTTACGCTGTTTTATTCAATAATTTTACGGTATTTTTATTAAAATATTTGATCTCAAAAATATAAATTTGTAACATTATAAAACAGTGATTAATTCATAGTTTTGTTAATTCAGTGGCATATATTCATTACTTTTCAATTTGGGTTATTAAAAACAAAAAATTATGACAAATTAAGGTATACATTGCGTAAATCAAAAATAACTAGAAGTTCATTCGCTTCTTTCCACCTTGTAAGTTATAAAAAAATGGCTGCGAGCCACGATGAATTACATTTTTCTTGTACAAATTTTGGAGATCATGCAGCTTTTGATGGTCGGAATGCGACTATTTCTCAAACAAAAGTGTATATTATTATAAGCTATTTTATGAGTTAAAGTTTTCATAAATTATATTGTTTTTCTACAGACTAAAATGGAGTATAATGCGTATACACTATTATATTTTTAACAATTTTGGAGTGGCAATTTCAAGTAAATTAGCGCATATGAGCTTACACACTTATTGAAGGAAAATTTTTAACAAGAAATTATACACTTTTTTCCAACGACATTTTGACCCACTTTTTGGAAGTAGAATTTGACGAAATTTTGACCAGACATAAAATCAATGATGGAGATTCTAAATATGCAATAAAAAAATAATAGCGTATGAGCACATACGCTATTGTTATACTAAAGAGATGATATGTACATACATAAATTATAAATGATCGTGTTTTTTAATTCCTTTGTCTTTCTGACTAAAGAATAATAGCTTTATTTTACAAAACAAATGCATTTGAATAGTTTTTTGATAAAATAAATCTTCTATACATCTTTCTGATTATAAAATTTTTGATATTGCATTAAAATTTTTTATTAAAATCACTTTCTTTTTTCCTTTAAATACATTCTAAAGCCTATAGTACACGGAATGTAAAAAGCTACATGCGCATGTGGTTCTGATGTAATTTTGACGTCAGTAAAAAGCCACAATAGCAAGTTCGTGTTGAGTGATTACGTCAAAAATACGTCAGAACATCATGCGCATGTGAATTTTTACATTCCGTGTACTATAGGCTTAAGCCATATGGCAAGATGCTCAAAAACCACTTTTGCTACAAAATTTAAAAAAAATGGTTGTTGATTGTTAATGGCATAAGTTATAAAATCGAAAAAAAAGATCCGAAAGGGTTAAATACGGCTAAATCCGTTACAAATATAGATATTGTAAAAAAAATTGGTCCAATAATGCTTTTATGTGGCTAGAAATGACACTTTCGAAGAGCAATAAAAAAGCATATCAAAGATTCGGCACAGCCGAATATAGCACCCTGGTTTTTTTAATTTTTTGCTAATAGTGTTTACACTTTATACTTATAAAACCCCAAATAATTAAAATACAAAAAAAGAAGCAACGCTAAAAACTCCATACGTACTTACTTTGTTTATCAGTTAATTATTTGTAAAATGTGTAAATATTTATAAAAATTTGCTAAATAATTTGATTGATTTTTTTGTTTTAAGCATTAATAATGGTAATTAGAAGTGTTTAAATGGTAAAAAAAACAGTAGCACCTTGATACACTGAACACACGGGTCATCAACTTAGACCTTTTTTCAACAGATCACGCCTGAGTGGTGCCGTCTTGTTCGAAAATCAATCATTGAAAGGCTGTATTACAAAAATCAGCATTTTGTGCAAAAAGTTTTTCGAGCACTCCGATCCAGATGTGGTGGGCATCATTGACCTTTTGAGACCACTTTTGGCAATAATATCCGCAAGTTTGAGTCTAAGTGTAAATGATTGGATGAAACGTGACCGAATATACTAACCAACCGAAGAGGAAAGAATACCGCAGCTGTGGCGAAGCCCTTCCGCGCCATTATAACAGATTATAAGAACAAATATTAAATTCTGGATAGCAAAATACGAATCCTGGTGTCCTCGCTTTGCATTTCAATATTAACGTTTCTATTTTTGTTTTTAATATAAAGCAAAAAAAATTTTGCAACAAACACATGATTACCAAAGTCTGATATCGAATTGATTTTCTCAATGTTTCAACAAACTGCCTGTTATGTCCACATAGATTTACCAAACCAATAAACTGTCCGTTAATGGTTTTTTCAATATACCAACAAAAAAATTTTCAAAAGTTGGTAGTCAGCCGATTAAATTTATCTGCACGGCAAATAAACGAAAACTAAATAATCGGCAGATGAGTGCCGGTTGCGAGAGAAAACAAGCAAATGAGACATTGAGAAAAACAAATTTCTTTAATGTGCAGTTTTTCGTTGGGAAAACATAATCGCCTAATGTGAAAACGGCCATAAAAGTTAAATATCGCAAAGGACAAAAAAGTACTAAAAACAACGCGGGGGTACTGCGGTATTTTTAATATGAAAAAGTACTAATGTACTGAATTTTTCAACACTGTTCTGAGTGGACCACCTACCAGCAGAGCTGTAAATAAATCATAATTTTTTGAATTAATGCGCGAACCATTCACTGAATTAGCAAATTTTGAATTAATTCTTTTCACACAAAAACATGAATTGAAGGAAATTTAAGTCAACTGAAATGAATTTGGTAAAAATGAATTGCAATTCATTTCCAATTAAAATGAATTTGTAGAATGAATTGCAATTCGTTTCTAATTCAAATGAATTTGTTTAAGTGAATTGCAATTCATTTTACAGATTCTGTTGAATTGAATTGGTTATGAATTAATTCAAATGAATTATCAAAAATAATTAGCAATTCATTTTCAACTCATTAAAATTGAATTGATTGAAATTTGAATTGATTTTGTATTTGAATGGAATTGTCAGGTAGCGTTAGAATAGCAATTAATTTATTAGGTATAGGCGAAAATCCTATCAAAATGGAAAGATTTTGTTTATTTGCTACAAGAAACATAAATTTTTATTTTTATCAAATTGTGTGAAAATATTATTAAAAGTGTGTTTAACAATAATTTTTTGTTTAAATAATCTCATATTTGTGTAGCAGGGAAAATTTATTTTTTTTAATTATTAAATTGAATTTAAAAGATTTTAGCAACTTTGAATCTTAACAACATGTTTTCTGTCAAAGCTGTGCTCGTTTACTCAAAATTCGTACTAATTTTACTACAATTGGAAAATTTGTTTACTTTTTGTATCGAAAACTTCCAACTGCTATACAAATAGTAATCGCAACTCATTTTTGATTACATTCATTTGAATTGCAATTTATTGTTCTAATTCATTTAAATAAGTCCAAAATCAATTCAATCCGTAAAATTAATTACAATTCACTTTGACAAATTCATTTGAATTGGAAACTAATTGAAATTCGTTTCTGTCTTATTCGTTTGAATTGATTCAAATATCATTCAATTCTTTTTTGCTGTGAAAAGAATTAATTGAAAATTTAGTTAATTTATAATGAATTAAAATCAAAAAAGAATGATTCATTTACAGCACTGCCACCTACACGTTAGTCGGGGCCAACATTTGAATAAAATTATTTTTGAGAAGTGAATTTTAAAGGGGTTTCTTTCGGAAAATAAAAATGATTCCGATATTCAGTCCTACACTGATAAAAAGGCGTCGTAACGTTAATGTATTTTGACATCAGTGTTATGACAAGTTTCTCCGTTTTTGACCCCATTAAACTTTTTATCATTGTAATGTCAGCCTTAAAATCACTTGGCCAAATTGTAATCAGGTGAAATTATGTCACATAAATAACGAACTGAGGTCACATTAAAAAAAATTGTCATCAGTGCGATGACTCAGTAATATCGGAGAAAGGACTCTTTATGCTAAATTTAATAACAAACTGTGTTTAAATTGAGTCATTGGGATTGACTTAAGTCAAAGTGAGAGAATATTTACTAGGGAGTTCAATTAATCGGGGTTTATTTTCGTCCGATTACACGATTAATCGATATTGGCATTTGTAACTTATTCGATTAAACGAATAAAATTTTAAAATTAATCGAATAATTCCAACTCCAATAATTTTATACATGACGAAATTTTTTTCGATAATTTTAAAAAAAATTCTTTTTTAAATAAAACTTGTCAATGGAGCTTTACTTCACTTTTGGGCACTTAGATTTTAAAAGAGACAATATAATTGGATGTTTTGAAACTTTTCACGGACATTCCATCCTCAGCTATGCTTCTGCAAATTAGTTCCTCTAGTGAATCGATCGTAGTATCTTGTTTAAAATATTTATTTATTGGACCAATTGTAGCTCCTTTGATTTTGTTGGTGGAGCTTCGTCTTCAAGGACTATGTTATAGCCACTGTGTAAGTGGTAAATAAGTGAAGTTGTTGAAGAGCATTTACGTTAATACATTTTTGGACACCTGTTACATTTAGCATTATTAGATTTTTCCTTCGTATAATATTTTTAAACCAAACTCATGCTAAAGAGGGAAACGCGTGGCCTATTTTGTTAAAAAATGCAAGCGTATTCTAGAAATGGATATGAAGTGGATTTAAAATCGAGCAAATTTTAAAAACAAGCCTGCTCAGAAAAAAATTACGACAAATCAATTGTCATGTTAAATACCATCTTCGTCAATACAATTAACTTTTTAATTGAAAAGGCACCAACAACTAAATTTGTAAATACAAAAAATTGTTTTGTTAATTAAACTTGTTTAAACTCTACAAACATTTTTAACAATGAGTTTGTAATATTGAATAAAATATTTGTTAACAGTTAAATATAATTTTTATAATGAGTTTGTCATATTAACAAAATAATTTGTTGCTAACTAAGCAAAAAAAAGATGCAATTAAAATTTGTTTTAATTATTTTTTTGTAGTAAAATACAAATGCATATTAAATAACATCACTAACAACATTATAATCTATTTAAGTCACAAATTAAGACCTGGATGCACTGGGAGGTTCATACATCAGCACAAAACGGAATCTTGGCACCATTATAAGTTTCCAGAATCTATAATTTATGAAAGAATGGTTAAAATGTATTTATGTATAAATCATTAGATAATAACGTTACTTACTGTATAATTTGATTAAATTTCGCAATAACCATCATATCGTTTATTCTTTTAAAGATTTTTAGATCGAAAATCCAAATTTTTTTTTATTTTATATTTTTAATTTTTTGACACAAAATTATTTTTTTCTTTTTAATTTTCTACAAATGAAAGAAATTCTTAATATGACAATTTACAAACATGTTAATTAAGAAAATTGTTAAAAATATAAGAAAAGTTTTAACAAATTTTCTTTAATTACTAAATAACTTTTGATATTTTTTTCTGTGTGTAATGAAAGTTCATAAAAAATATTTCATGTTATCTACTTCATTCTTTACGTATCACACGCATAAAATATGAAAAAATTTTATGATGACGTTCGTTACTCTTTGCCTCATTGATGCCATTTGCAATAACATTGATGTCACAATTCTGATGTTAGGGCATCATCCATATGAAGATGCATTTTTCTATGAGTGTGTTTAGCTGTTCTATTTGAAATTTAAAAAAAAGGTTAATATGAATCATCCTTATGATATTTATTAAAGGACATTCTCATTCTTAAAAGAATTTAAACTTATTGTAACAAGAGTAGTAGTCAAAATTTTATTTTAATTATTTAAACAATATTAAAATGTTATAACCAGAGAAACCGTAAACACGTTATTGCATGTTTTTCTTTCTGCGACTGCATGAATAAAAAATATATTTATCCGTTTTAGAGCTTTTTATGAATTTTGAGATCGATTTTGCGGAACTAAGTCAAATAATATATTATTAAACATACAACTCAAATATACTACTATAAATTATTATATATATTTGCAATATGGGGTTTTGTACCGCAAATGTATTTTAATATGCATTATACATACATAAAGAGTTTAATAAGCCATTTAGTTTATGCCAGGGCCATTTTCTGATACATACCTGCAAATAGAGAAACAAAATTGGAAATAAATTATAAATTGTTTTAAAATATTATATAACCAATAAATATAATGAAAATTGTTCAATAGATGAAAATCTTTTAGCAAACAAAGTTTTGTTTTATAAAATTAAACAAAATAACTCATTAATTTCTTATTTTATTAATAAGAAATCTGAAAAATTTTCTTAAAATTTTGCTGTTTTGCATCCAGAATAAAGATGTTGTTGCAATAGTTTATATTTTCTTCTAAAAATTGCAATTGACATTTCTTGTCATCTCGTTACAATTTCCAATTTTTATCTGAACTTTTGTCTAAATTTTTTTTAATACAACTTAATCAATTGTAGTGGGGAATGTAAGGAGAGATAAACTCACTGTTTATTGTTGATGATTTTGTTTAAACTTTGATATTGTTACAAATAGAACTGTTTCTGTAATTCTTATACGCTTAACAGTTTTATTTGGTTTAATATCTTTAGTTTTTCTAAAATCTTTATGGATGAAGTTTCCTGATGATCTGGCCTTAGCAATCAGTGAAATGCGCATAGGAATTGCTTATCCCATCAACAATAAATTTCAGTGTTTTTATCAAATAATAAAAATTGGGAATTAAGCACGAATAACAAAATCATTTAAATTAAATTTTGTATTCCCACGAAAATTATTTTGATAACAACTTAATTATTTTTAAAAAATAACTTTAAATAACTTTAGTTTCTTTTCACACTTAAAATTTATGTGTGGAAAGTAAAAAAATGTTAACAATTCATTCACTTTCATTTGTGAAATTCAGTTTAAGATAAAACAAAAAAAAATGTATAAGAAGTCATCACGAATTGGTGATCATTTTGAGTTTCAAAATATCATGTTTAAAAATTACTGGGATGCTGTGAAATGTTATGAAATTTTTCAGGTTAAAAAAAAATAATTTTTTAACGACGCAAGTATTTTATTGTAAAATTTTTATGGCAATTTATTTATAGTTTTCATGCATTAAATTAACCCACACGTTTTCTATTTTTAAATTATGGATTAGTAAAAATATTTCATGGGAAACTTGAAATGAATGAGTTTATAAAAATGTTAATTTCAAGAGGAAGTTCTCTTGAAAAGTAGAGAAATAGGACTTGTTTGTGCAAAAGTGTGACTTTTTGTGTAAAATGTATGAAATTTTGTGTAAAACATAAAGGACGGTCAAACCATAATGCACGATTTTAATTGTGAGTAACACTTTAAATTCAAGTTTTTAGCCCAACTAAATTTGACATTTCTTTGCTGCAGTATCTGACAAATTCAACCATGGAGAGGTACACACAAGATTGTTGATGCATTTTGCGAAAATGGTCATTCAGATCAAAATGTATTTGGTGTACTTTGTAATTTTTTTGGTCAGCATAATGGAATTATTAACAAGCAAAATTGTTGCATTTAGGGCAATGAGAATCCACGAGAATAACGCCGGAGTCATCGGGCCGTACTTCTTCGAAAATAAGGTCGGCCAAGCAGTTACCCTCTATGGTGTTCGCTATGGCGAGATGATAATGGACTTCTTGCAGCTAGAAATTGATATGGATGTGGACGATATGTGGTTCCAACAGGATGGTGAAGAATGTGATAATTCGGCACAATAATGACATTGAAACTCAATTATATCTCAGAGTCATTGAAAATGTAGACCGTCGGATAATGGTATGCCACTGAAGCAGTGGCGAGCATTTGGTTCACACATAATCATCATAGATCCTTCTATAATAAAAAATAATAATTCCCTAAAAACTTTCTGTTTTATTTACTATTAACATCGTGCGTTGGGACCGACCTTTATGATTTTTTGTGAAAACCCGCGTCTTTTTGTGCAAAAAGTATAACTTTTTCTTATAAAAAAATGTTTAAACATTTTCTTTTAATTTAAATGATTTTGTTATTCGTGCTTAATTCCCAATTTTTATTTTTGATAAAAACACTGAATTTTATTGTTGATGGGATAAGCTATTCTTATTAAAAATTAAATTTTGTATACCCACGAAAATCATTTTCTTTTAAAATAAAGCGTTTTCTGCATTTTTAAAATAAGTTTTTTAGTTCACGTTGCTTTTGATAGCATTTTACTTTAATTTGCTGTGTTAATAGTCGAAATCTATCTGACTTAAAGAAATTATTCATAAATATAACATAAATCTTTTAAAGTTTATATTGTTGATTTATAGCTAAGAATCCCTAAAACCACAACAAAGTTTGATTTTTTAAATATTATAACGGTTTTTTTTTTGCAACACAAATTGTATAAACATGAAAGCCACCCCCAGTTTAAAACGGGAATTTATAAAATTTACATTGTTTGCTTTTTAATCAAACTTGTTTTAATTATGAAACACAACAAAGTCCTTCAATTTTAATTAAAAATTCTATAGATTCAGATAAAATACAATGAACATTCTAATTTCTATGGTATTTGAAATCTTAAGTAAATTAATTGCTGTTGTTTTCTATTAAGACATATTCCACAGCATATGAAAACGAGTTTCTTTTTTAAGTCTTTTGTTTTTTACGATTTCACTTTTAATTTAATTAATTTTAATTTATTAAAAACAAAAACTCCTACTCATCTGCTCTAGTTTTAACTGCTAAAGATGTTCAATAAAATACAATTTTAATTAAATGTTAACAACAACTTAGTGTCCATTATAATAAACTGACCTCAAAATTGTAGATAAGTTGTAGATTGTTTTTTTTCAAGTATTTTAGACTTGGTATTTTATTAATTTGGTCGCTTCACCTTGAATGTTGAGCAAAGTCAATAGTAAAAACTAGATATTTTTTAAAATAAATTTCGTTTAATACTTTTTGCGCTTGAACTAAAAATGTCACTTGCAAAATTTTGCTGCAAATAAAAAGGTTCTATTTTAGGCATTTAAACGCAATTTGAAAAACTTCTACACTTCTACTATAATGCAATGTAAGCCAGTGGGTAAGTTAGTAAGTACGTCATTTGCTTAAGTATTTATTTTATAATAAGTTTCAAAGTCAATTTTTTGCAAATCTTTTTTTTTTCTTTATAAAATATTTTTATTTTTGCACTTGTACTTGCACATTTGTCCAATGCTGCGTTAAAGTCTGTCGTATTTTTATTAAGTACATATTTGTTTCATCATAAATTTATTTATTTTGTTTTAACATTTTTATTTTACATTCGAAAATGTTTATGTTTTTATTGTAAAACTTAGGATTTGGCAAATACCATTTTTTTATTACGAATTCATTTGGTATGCGTATCGTGTAATAAGTGTTAGGCAAATTATTTGGTGGGTGTTTTATGGCCATGCACGTGCATGACTTTGTGATATTTTTTTTTCTTTTAATAGATTTATGACTCAGAGTGGGTTGTTTGTAAGATTACTTAATGTTTGTTATGCTACTTTAGAAAAATATTTTATGCAAATGGAAAGAAATAAATAAATAAAAATAAATTACGTATTCACAAATTTTGTTTTCTTTTGGAAAATTAATAAGGTTTGTTGCTAAAGTCTTTTTTTTTTGATAAAAATTCGTCTTAATTAGAATGTAAAAAAAATAAATGGAAGCATAAATATATATTCATCAAAACTGTGTGAAATGGTACTTTTTGTAAACACAAAACCGTAGCCGTACCATACTTTTTTCTAAATATAAAACATTTAGCGTATAAAAGATTTTTTTTAAAAAATAACATTTATGTTTGGGAAGTAACAATAAAAACTCAAGTAGTGTAATTTCTGTATTATACACGGAAAGAAGTTTATTTTCATAAGTAATCAATTTCGTTTCTTAAAACAAGAAAATCCAAAATTGAAAAATAATATCTTGATTTTAACTTATTTCGTTCGCCCACTCCTGTCATTTCCAGGAAACACTGAGGAAACCAAGAACCTAACACCCGAAGTCATATCCTGGATAAATTCTTTAAGCTTGTAAAATAAATTTATTATCTATTTAACAACGAAAAAAGAAAAATAGATATATACACATATTTATATTTTCTCAGTATCCTAAATCCATACGCTAAATAAATTTAGAATAAGTAATTTTTGGCTTTGACGGATTTTTGCAAAATTTTCTAGGTTCAAGCCCTATTTAGTCAATAAATCTTTCCGTATACAAAATTACAGTGTTGATATTTAAAATTTATTTGAATAAGATTTTAAAAACAACGAATTGAATTTGAATACATGGTAAAATTAATAAGAACTTATTTATTTTTAACAAAATTAAACAGTGCAAAAAGTTACAACCTTCTTGTTTACAAAAAATAAAACAGGTTTATAAAAGGGTTAATAGACAAATTTTCATGGGAAATTCGTTACACAATGCGGTCATATAAAGTAGCTCAATTATATTTGCTAATTAGCTAATGCGACGTAAGTGTCCAACGTTTGGAAATCTGAACTATTCTGCATCGCAGTTTTTGTATCTATTGTATTTTCTAATACTGTTTGAACTAGCAAAATTGCGTCAGAAAATGTAGCCGTGGATTTGCTTATGGATTTTGTGGTCTCTTGGAAGCAACCCAAAATTCGTAGCAAAAAAAAATAGCAGAAAATCTTTATCAATGGGAGAACGTGTTATTATTATGGTACAGGTCCACACCAAGCGTTTAATGCGTTTATGCATCAGTCCAAAAAGTAGTACTTAGTATAAAAGCATAAAGTAGGATTACTTTATACTTTAGCACGCGTCTTGAGAAAAGGTCAAAAAAGTAATATACGCGTAGAACGCGTCGTGTGGACCTCTATTTAAAGAATTAAGAGAAATTTCTTATTCCGTTTGAATTTATGCTCTGCTTTAAATGTGTTATTGCTTTTAGTTGTTATGCGATAAATAAGAATTGCAAATTAAATGGTTTTTTCAAAAAACAATAAAAAAAATATTGTCGTCTCCCCAGTAAAATATCGCCGATACCGATATATCGTTACACCCTAATTTATATATCAAATAGAGTATCCACTCGATTAATCGTTATTTTATCGAATACTCAAAATAGCCTCGAACAATTTATGTCAATTAATCGATTAAGATGAATATCTTTAAAAAATCTACTTTTTTAAAATAAAAATATTTGTTTTTAGATTTCTAACTGTTTAACATTATTTAAAACTAAATTACATGTTCTTAACTTCTACATTTATTTTTATCACACAAACTTTTGAGCATATTTCAGACCCTTTTTAGATGTTGTTGTGTGAGAGACAAACTATGTATATCATTATAAAAATTATATTCCATACGTTAGAAATTTGGCATTTTAATAGCACATTTTTCATATATTTAACATTTTTCGTAAAAAATGTGTAAATTAAAGAAGATTACAAAAATTTATAAAGTTCACAGTGAAATTAATATCAAAGTAATTTTAAAAACTTAAGAGTATAAAAGAAATTATGAAAAATTGGGTGATTTTTAAAAAAATTTTAACTTAGAATGTTCATCGGATTCAATTTCACCCGATTTCTAGGAATAATTAATTGGATTTAAAAGTTTTTCAAACCTACTTGCACCTCTCACAAAACATGCCGGAACTAAAAAGACAAAAATATATGAAGTAAATAAAAAATTGTTGTTAAAATTATGAGCTCAAGCCTATATTTAATACCTGCATTAAATTAAGCAGGCAGGACACAATTGTAAATTATAAACCGAAAAAATTATTGGATACCGTCTGCTAAAATGGCTTTCAGATCATTTTATAGTCTGTTAAGGGCCAAATACACATTTTAAATGCTTGTCCAGCAGGCAAATTCACTCGTGTATGTACGTGTGCTGGCCATAATATTCGCTGTCATATCTATATTTTTTGATTTTGCATCCAGTATCATCGGTGTGACACATACAAACACATGTTCACTAATACTATCATAGCGCATGATAAGAAATACTTGACGTGTACAGACCCCTTTAAACCGAATCAGTGTTTTCTTTAATCTTGTTTCGGTCTTTTTAATGTATAAAAACTGTATTTTTTGCTGCCGGTTTTTTTTTTGATTTTTTAAATTATTTATTTAATTTAAAATTTTCAAACTATCTACATAGCACACATCGCTCCTTTATTGCAATAAAATCATATCTCAAAAAAAGTCAAACTTGGCAAAATGCGATTAAAGTTTTCAAAATCAACCTTTAGACACAGGTTTAATGAAATATATTTTGCTATAACTTCGGTTCAGTTTGAGATACAATACTGATTTTATTTTTGCATATAAAGAAGGTACGAATAAACACTTTTGTAAAGCAAACTTGAAATTTTTGATTTTTTGAGATATGACTATGTTGCAATAACGGAGAGATATAAATTGTTATTTTAATTTTTTTTTGTTAAACTACATGTTTGTATTAAGGTTTTTTTTTTATTAAAATAATAAAAGTATCAATTCATGAAGAGATTTATGTTTTTCCCCATTGGATAAAATTATTCGAATTATTCGAACAATTTAAAAACCTTACTCGATTAATCGAGTAAATTTAAAATTCAAAAATCGATTAATTTCTTAATCGAACAAAACCAAAAGTCAAATAATTGGATATTCTAATATCAAATATAAAAAAAAAATTTTGTGTTTTTCGGAAAAAAAGTAAAATTTTTATAACAACAACAAAAATTTTGTGGGACAATTTAATTTTTGTAAAAAAACAATTAAATATTTGTGAAGAAAAATAACAGTTTTGTGGAAAGATAAAACTTTTGTAAAATAATAAAATTTTTGCTAGAAAGTAGAATTTTTATGAAGAAACATACAATTTTTGAAAAACTTTTAGCCAAAAAGGACTTGCCAAATTTTTGTTAAGCGGAAATGTACGGAAATGAAACTAAAAATGGCTGCCAAATTGGCACGAAAATGTATTAAAAAAAATGGCACGAAAAACGTCACAAAATAAAAAATCGCACCATAAATAAACGTAAGACTGATCCTTATTTTCTGACTTTAAAATTTACTTAAAAAAGCATTCTGCAAAAGTTTCAGATCAATATTTTAATATTAACATGTGCTTCATTGAGGCACGAAGAGGTACGTCATAAATGATTAAGATTTCACAGTGCGATCAATCGCGATTACAATTATAATAATCGTGCAAAAAGTGTTTTGTTAATAAAAGTACCAACACTGTTAAGCTTTTGAATTTCTAAAAAGTAACAAATTTTTGTTTTTTAGATCAGTTACGAATGTCATATAATTTTTATATCTATTTTCATTGCTTTAAAAGAAAGATAGGGTGGTAAAAAAGTTCCAAAATAAAGGGTTTACATGTTTACTCCATAAAAGACCCCAATTTCAAAATAGTAGCAGACACCTGCCCGCGTATTTTTTTAATGAACAACGAAAATTATTAGTTTTTTTATCTCTTTCAGTTTATAGTAATATTTTAGCGTTTAATTAAATATGTATTTTTATTTTTAGCATAAAATATTTCCTGTTGTTTATTTTAAGTTAATCTAGAAGTTAATTTAAAACTAGATTTACTCTATTCTAGCACACATTCCTTACATTTAAAGATTCCAATTAAAATTTTTAGAAAACTAACAATAATTTATGCATGAAACTATGTCTAAGATAATTAATAATTAATCATTTAAATTATTACTTAGACATATTACAGGAAGAGAATAACCAAACAAAATCAAGTTTGTACAAAGGTTAACAAACTAATCCTATTTTCTATTAATTTTTGAACATTTTCTTAAAAGAACCCCATTTGATTTTAACACAGTCCTCATTAATTTACATATTTATTTGAACTGCCTTGAACTCATAAGTGAAAAAAACAAAATCCGCTTATAAAAAATGTAGTTTAAAAATATTTCAGCTTAAATAAAAATGTTATTTTTTACCAAATAAAAACATAAATCCCTCCAAATTTAAAACTAGAAAGTATTTAATTTTATAATTTATCCAAAAAAAAAAAAATTAAAAAATATTTTAAACAAATTGTTTTTATTAACTAACCTTGAACTCTTAGCGAACAAGCCAAAACATTTAGACAAGAGGAAGAAGCTTAAACTGAATTAAAAAAGTGTGATATATCGGGCTGTGCCGAATCTTTTATGCCCTTCACCGAGAGGGTATTATATGGCATATATAAATTATAAGCCAATCTTAATAATATCACACCTCCCAGTATTATAATTATTTAGCTAATTGAATTAAAATATCATGATTTGTTTCAGAAATATTATGAGGCATTTTAAAGACGTATCAGGAGGTGATTTTATATTAAACGTTTCGAAAATTATGGACCATTCATCACAAAATTCGGAAGAGTGATTAATAGTATTAAAATAATCTAAAGTAGACTATTTTTAATACAGTAATACAAACTTCGCGGTTTTCGAATGGCCGCTTTATATTATCATTTGGCAAAGTATTTTCTTATCTTATAAAACCACGATAGAATAAACTTTACTTCACAATCATTATCCTTTACGGTACACAGTGGGTTTTTTAAGCTGCAGGCGCGGATTTTTGGTACAAAAAATTAAAAAATTTGTTTTTAAAAGTTTATTAAAATTAATATGTGTATATTTATTAAAAAAACTCAACAATAAGGTTAAATGAAATATAAGATCAGTTCATTATAAATTTATTTTTTTAATAAGTAATTTATGATTTCCTCGTGAGGCAAATTTAGATGGTACAGTCTTTCTTCTGTCATTGTTGATCTGAGCCATGTTTTTATTAGACGACGGCTAAGAAATGACCTCTCTCTAGCAGCATTACTGAAGAGTACGGCAAGTTTTTTATGGCATATGCCATTTTTGCCATTTCTTCACATATATTTTTAAATAGAAATTTTTGGTCCAGCTTGCCAAAGAATAGCTTTTTGCAACCTAGAAAAAAAATTTTAAATAAGCTTAGCGAATATAAGGCAGAATCTATTCGAAATGCTAACTGAATAATACAAAAATCGGACGTAAAAAGTACTTTCAATGCATCTGCTCAAGCCTCTTGAAGTTACAAACGAAAGCGATTTCTATGAATGAAAGCTTTGGCTTAATTGACAGTGCTAAGGAAAATAATACAAGATGTCAGTAAAAAAGATTTTGTTGAAAAGTTGTCGGTAAATTATTCTACTCCTGAAAAATCTATAAGGCTTGGCATTTCAATTTTAAAAAAGTGTTTTAATCGATTATCTCACAATTTTGATTTAATGTAAGTGAGACGGATGAATTTATTGACAACCTTTCTCCATCATGGGTATTCTAGAAATCGAAGACTCAAAACGCAAGAATTTTAAACGTCGTTCTTTAATAAGATTTCCCTGATAAAAAAATTTTATGACAAATATTATAAAAATATTTCTTTATTAAACAGAATTTTATAACAAAAATTAGATTAAAAGTGTATTAAAAACAACTTTCAAATTCTTGCATTTTGCCCCAAGAATTTTTTTTTTTGACAATTTAAAGAAACAGAAAGTACAATATTACAATAAAAACTTAATAAAATAAATGTTTCTTAAATAACATGTTTATTTTTGCCATTTTGCCAGCCATTTTTAACCATTTTTCATGCCATTTTAAACTTACCCTGCTGACGAGCATTGAACCGAAAATTTTAAATATTTTTCTTAGATTTCGGTAGATATCTTCGTTACAGTTTCTTAAAGCATCTACAACGTTATCTGATAGATTTTCAGATATTTCCCATGTTTGTTGCAAATGCAACAGATCAGACTCAAGTTTAGATGTTAGTAGGTGTTTATCTATCTCTTTTATCAAACATAATCAGCTCATCATCTAGTTGTGATTTTAAAAGTTTTGTATCTGTATTTGACTTGATTACACTTTGAGGTAGAAGTTTAGGTATGTTCAATACATTTAAAATATATATTGGGAAACGTGTTTTGAGATCTTCTAAAATAAATGCAAAAATAGGAATGTAACCTACAACTGGGTAGTAATCTTCAACATTTTGAATGTGATTTGAACCTTGATTTGAACGCAGATAACTTTAACTTTTTCAAAAATCGCTTTAAATAGTTCTTCGGCTTTATTTCTTTTCTCTTCAAGGATTGTAGTTTTGATAAGGCTTGATCCTTTTTTAAGATTTATATCGTGCTTGTGTAAAATGATACTAAGCGGCTGTAATACAATAAGTATCACATTTAATATGTTTATTCCGTAAATGAATTCAAAAGTAAGTTAAGCGAGTTCCTTATTATAAGGCTTTTGATGAAGTATCTCTACCTTTTTACTCAGATATTTTTTCCAAAGCTTGTACTATATGATGTACACTAGTTGCAAAGTGTAAAATTGAGTCGTGACGATCCAACCATCTTGTCTCGCATAATGTAGAGAGTTTGGCTCCCAAATACTTTGCTAAAACTGCGTTTCGCTTGGTATTATTATATTTAATAATATTTGTCGTTTCTTTAACAAATGATACAACTTATTGTATTAATGGCACTTTGTTGCTTTTTAAAATTGAGTTGTTTGATGTATGGGAATAGCAAGGCGTTTGTTTTGCATTTGACCAGAATTTTATTACAGCTCCATTTTTGCTGACTGGACACCCATCTGGTCCATTTCCTACACAATTTTTTAGGTCAAGACTAAAATTTGTCAAAACTTTTAGAACTATTGATGATAGTGCCTTCGCATCAATCAATCAATGTGATGTGTCAACATTATCAATATCCTTCGAAGCCTCTTCAAATGTGTTTACAACAAAGCCAATAAATGCTTTCCTAATATTTTTTTCTTGTATGTTGAAATATCTTTAAGATAAGGAAATCTGGGTTTTCCTCGAAAAATCTGTGTTTTTGTCAAAAATTATCGAATAGAATTTTGATTCATATAATAAAGGCTTATAAATAATTCAACCGCATTTTCAAGTCAAACGTTTATTCTTTGGATATAAACAGATGCCACCTGCTGGGATTGAATGTAGAATAATAAGTATTTGAATACAGTAAACTAGATGTTTCATTGGAAATATCTAATAAATAACTATTAGAATTAAGTTTTGGATACTTATTGAAAATTTCGTTAGATTCAATAAAAAAAAAACAAAAAAAAACCTTGCTGGGATTTCCTAAAATTTTGTGCATATAAAAAAATATTATTATTGGAAATTCTTGTATTATCGAGATAAACCAAACATATTTTTATAATTTAGGGGGGGGGAAATTTCCTTATTCCCCCCCCCCCCTGAATCCGCGCCAGCCACCGGGTGATATAATAATTCATATTACGAAAACAAAGTTTCCCATAAAAGTTTTATTAGCTATGGCTGACAATAACTGAGCGTGGCATCAGCGATCCTGCTTTCATAAAAGCTGTAAACGCTCAGGCTTATATTTGTCAAATGTCTTCCTGTACTTAAAACATCATTGATTAATATCATAAGAATGACAAAACCCTATTTTGGCTGGACTTAGCATCTTCACATTATGCTAGAGCCTCACAGTCAACTTTGGGTGATTTAAATGCATAATTTGTACCTAAGGAGTTTAGCTTAGCCAAACGCCAATTGAAACTTTTAGGCAATATTGAAGAAAATGTCTATGGAGAGGACTACAAACCAAAAACCCTGCACCTCCTTAAAAAATAAATAGAGAGCCAAGTGCCATTAAATATAATAAACGCCCATATTTAAAATAAGTAATTATTATTTCTTTAAAACGATCTTCACAAAATTTTTTAGTATAATTTCCAATCATATAAAATGAATGCGTTCATAACTCTTTTTCTGCAAATGTGCTTTCTTTCAATCTTGAACAGCTTATGAGAACTGAAAAGAATTTGACACAAATAGCGTTCTTGTCTCTTGAGACATTCAAAGGTGAGCTTTTTTTAACCGGCGGACAGACACGCAAACGGACATTGCTAAATTGATTTAAAATTGCTCAAGGACCAAGAATATAAACATGTTATGGGGTCTGATATTTATATTAAAAAGTCTCACGCGGAATGATAAACTTAGTATACCCTCATGCACCACTTGTGGTGGAGGGTATAAAAACCAAAAATTATTGCAAACCCCCACTCATTAAAAAAAAAATTTATAAAAAAATATAAGAATTAATAAAATAAACAAAATTACTGCATAAATTTCGGTCATTAAACTGGTTCGAAATAAACAATTTAATAATACACAATAAATATTTAAACATTTTAGAGCTCGTTTATATTTAGAACGAGTAAATAAATTTTTTAACAGGAGCCTCAAACATGTGAACTTATTGGGAACAAGTTGTTGCACTTAAAATTAATTTCTACAATAATTTCTATTATTTAAATTTTTGGCCATGAATTACATCAGAAGATGTTTTTATAATGTGTGTTTAAATTTTAAACTTTAAAATAATATTTTTGGTAGAATTTAACAAAATAACCCGGTTTGAAAGATGGGAGTGACTCAATTTCTATTGCCTAAAATCGGATATTAAATAAACATAAACACAATTCGCGACATTCTCATCTTTATTTGTTATCCACGCAATAGTCTCTATCATTCTCAATCAACCATTTTTTTATAAAAAACATCTTAAAAAATTTTCCAAATTTTGAAGCCCCTTAAATATTTTGTTTAATTAATTTTGTCACAAAAAAGTTCCTTGTTTTAAACAAAATATTCCTTTACGTATAAAAGGTCCATCTTACAAAATGTGAAATAAAAAAAATTTAATAATTAGTATTGTGGTAATTTTGTTGAACTATTTATGGTTTTTATCCAAATTTTCAATGTTTTAAATCAGGCTTAAGTTCATAAAATTTAATTTCCATTAAATTATTTTTATGAAGAAAGAAATTTTACAACATGACAATTTGGCAAAAATTTGATTTACAGAAATAAACCGGTCAACTCGCCTCTGAGTTCATGCGATTTGACACCTTTCGATTAGCAATAATAACGTAGACATACGGACAGCAATGCTCGAAAAAGTGGCGCAAAATTGGACGTCCAGAATATGCTTCGTCAATAAAAGCCGCAGTGTCCATTAAGGTAGTTCGAAAAAAAGTTGAGAAAAGTTGAAAGAATTCCTGAAAATTTTTTTTGTCACATCGCGGGATACCACCCTATTAGTTTTTTTATATTGTGTCGCCATTTAAAGTCCGATCATAACATATTGCGTATCATTATTAATGGCTTATTTATAGCTTTATTTTTGCCTTTGGTGACAATTAAATCCGACATCAAATTTTGGCCGCCACTTATGCCATATCGGAACGTACACTCCTTATGTCCAATTTTTCGCACGTGGCAAAAAATCCCTTCTAAAACTTTGTACTTCTTTCTTTTTTTGTACTCACTTTTCTTTACTTCTTTATTACATTAAATTCTTTGTTTTTTATATATGCGACATTCTCCGAGAAAACGGGTTTGGACTTAACAGTGGATTCTGGTACCTAAAAGGGTGTAGAATAAGATGAAATGAGTTTTTCTCAAAACTTAATTTTCACACAGTAGGTCCCTCTTCTCGGAGAATGTCAAATATAGCGCCGGCATTTAAAGCCAAATTTTGTTGTATCGCATATAATTATTAATGGCCTTACTATGGCTTCATTTTTGTGTTTGGTGACTGTTTAATCCAACATCTAATTTGGGCGCCACTTATATCATCTCGAATCCTTTTCCCCTAATGTCCAATTTTTTTGCACGTGGCTAGAAATCCCTTCTAATACTTTGTATTTCTAGGTTTTAATTTGCACACTTTTATGCCAGGCCCCATTATAAACAGGTAGATCAACATACAAAAACAAGAAACCTGCATCAGTCAGAATAAAATTGTATATCAATGAAGTATCTAGAATTGTAAAATAAAGAGGTTTTGCCATCCCCCAAAATGCAGTAGTTTTTGTTTTTTATATAAACGGTTTTTAAAAATTCCGTTTCGCATATTGTCGTTTATGCCTTGAATGTTACTTTATTTTTGCTTCTGCGAAATTTAGTGATATTCATCGTAAGAGCACATTTCTGGTATCTGGTATGGCGATTGTTTAGGGACCGAACTACTTTAAGTGTCCATCCGCCCGAAATTATTTTCTAATGTTAATGGATATTTTGAATACAAAATTTTTGTTTGATTAAAATTTATTTGTTTGTTTTACAGGTTTTAAAAAATAGCGATATTATTTGTGGGATCATTAGCCCCGGAACTTGTTGGGTACTGAAGTGGTTATAGATGAAGTTCTACTCTATCTAAATAACAAGAAAAGATCGATAAAGGATATCGGGTTATTATTGAACCCCTACGCAGAGAAAAATATTTTCCAACAAAATTATTTATAACGAACATTTTTGAACAGCCTATTTTGATGTAAAAACTTGGAAACTCCATGCATTTTTTGAAAACAAATAAATTTACTCCACAGTTGTATAAAAATATGCATTCTTTATATACATATTAAATCATTTCTGAAGGTTTTGATTCATATCGACTGCCAAACAAATTCGGCTTATTTTTAATATACATAAGAAAGAATAACAAGAAAAAAATATATTTTGGAAAAACTGGGCACCTCCATTTTTTCGTTAAAAAACATGTTAATGAACGTGCTGAGTCAAATAGTTAAGGTTTTTCCACAAATGATTTATAAAGTTGCCTTAATTCCGTAAAATAAAAAAATAAATTCAAATTTTTTTTTTTTTTTGGAAAAACTAGATAACTCCATTTTAAATAAATATGTTAAATGTTTTTTTGTCACCGGCAGTCGTATAATGCTTAAATTAGACATCTCTTCAGAAGTCGCAACCATATTATGGTTGCCTCTAAACATGTTATAGTTAAATACCACCAATAATTGTTCAGTTTGAAAATAATAATAGTATTTTCCTCTGTTCCAAGAGCAACATTTTATGGTTGAATAACAACCATACTATTATAACTGTAAAACATATTTTTATTGTTTTTAACCATAATATGATTGTGGCTTCTTGATAGATGACTAATTTAATAATTATATGAGAATAAGAGTAACAATAATATGATCAAGTTAACCATAAACTGTTTCAAAAGTTCCATCAAAAATAGTTTTGTTGGAGGCGACCATATTTAAAAATGTTTTTCGTCTGGGTGTTTTTTCAATGTGTAACATGCTGATGATTTAGCAGCCTGATCTTGCTTTCCAATAGAGCAGTAGAGATCCGATTGCTCCGGCTTCCAAGTGAGGGCTTAATACTTCAATCTACAACCCAAATTAACCTTAAAAACAAACCTCCCTCTCATTCCACATTTCCCTTTTGATCTTTTATAGAAATCATGAAATAAATCATTTTACCAAAGTTGCTATTTTTTGGTATTATAAAGTTAATTAAAATTAATAAGAATTGTGGTTATTTTGTTGAACTATTTATGGTTTTTAATCCAAATTTTTTTTTAATATTTTAATCAGGCTTAAGTTCATCAAATTTAATTTTCATTAAATTATTTTTATAATTAAAATTTTTTAATTCATACCATCAATAAAATTAGACACTTTTAAACAAATTTCCTAAAAAACCAAACAAAGTTCCTCCTTCTTCAATTTTAAATGAAAAAAAAGCAGCAAAAAACTTTCATTATCACGATCATGCAAAACAGGCCATAAACACAAAGAAAAAAGCTCGCACTAGCAAATAAATTTCATAATAGCAAAACAACCATTCAAAATTTTGAAAAAAGTAATTAAAAACATAAAACTAAAAAAAATTATTTAAACACCTAAAAAATATAAATAAAAAAAATAAAAAGCAGTAGTAACAATTAATTTGAAACTATTAATAATTTTAGGCATTAACTAGGAAGTTTTGTTTCACAACAATCTTAAACAAAATTATAAAAAGAAAACAGTGGAATGTAAAACTTTTACATTAAGCTAAACAAACTTTTACATTAAACGAAACAATGAAACAAACAATAAAAATACAAAACAAAAGAAACAAATTAACATAAAAATATATTTTTTTTAAAATAATGACACAGTTTTTGTTGAAATATTATATAATTTCTTTAACAAATGTCCGTCCGTCTGATGGTTTCTGTTTTGTTGCCTTCGTGTTGACTTCTTTTTGGCAAAATTTCTTTGTAATTTGATTGAAAACTTTGTGTCAGTGAGCGATTGTTAGTTAATATTTACTCAATATTTTGAGTGTTAAACGTGGTATGAAAGTGAAATTTATTTCTTTTTTTTTTTGTTTTGTTTGCTTTATTTAATGAAGTCTCTTCTTTCTTCTGGTTTGGCATCAATACATTGTTGTTATTTTCCTTAAATTTGTTTGTATTAAAAAAAAATAATACATTTAAAAGTTTATCAACGTAAGAGTAAAAAAACTAGGTTGTGTTAAACTAAACTAAGATAATAATGTTTCATTCATACATAGATTTTATTGTGGATTAATTTAGTGTATTTGCATTTGAAATGAAGTTATTACGTTAGAGAGTTAAAAAGAAAATCAAAAACCTAAATGACATAATTTTGTTTTTTAACGACATTTGGCAAAATGTCGAAAATTTAAAGTAAAATTAAAGTTAAGTTAAATGTTGATTCTTTGAACAAAAAAGGCCGGTATAGGAACTGGTTTCAAAATAGTCAATTTGCTTCTCTTGCCAGGGTATCTGTAGAAAAGTTATAACAATGAATATTTTAGTGCTGAATTATTAAAAAAAAATATAAATAATAATAAAAAGTTTTATTAACAAGTAAAAGATTGTCTTCGATTTCAAAAGATTACAGTATAGTAACCAGTACGAGAGAAACAATTGCATTATTATCTTATGTAATGTAAAAAAAGATATTACAAGAGTCGATTAATAAAGTCGATTAACTTTAAGAAACAAATGAAGAATTTAAGAAAGTTTGGTTGCAGTCAGTTTGGTTTTCACTTTCGAAACTGTTGGCTACCACTGCTTATAAGCTTTTAAGTTTTTCAGAAGAGTTATACAGAAAGTAGTGCAAATTTGCGTTGTATATATGAACATATTAATGACAAGATTTTGCTTCAAGTAGCATAACGCTTTAAAGAATATTTTGTTTTAAGTTTTGTATTTTAGCACAGTGTTTTTGCGTGCTTAAAATTTTTAAAATTCTGTTGAGTAACAGGTTCGTCTTTCTCAAGAATGTTAACCGCTTGATTGCCTTTCATATCTCAGTAAAGCTTAATTTGGTACCAGTTTAAAAATAATTGATGAACTTAATTACATGTCAAGTTTAATGACAACTTATGAACCTCTTAACTATTTGCATAACATAAAAGTAAGATCATTCTGAATTAATCAAACCAATAAAATTGGTCTGATGATGTCTACAAACATTTTTTAGAATGTGTTATTATGACGACTTAGACTATTTTGTTTATTTTATCATTTTAACGAAATTTTGAGAACTACGTTTTTGCAAAAGAGATAAACAACTTTAGAGCAAGGCGAACTCATGTATCCGGTGGTGGCAAGACTTAAACAAGTAAAACCAAAAAAAAAAACACATCATTTTATTTTTATTGTTGCTTTTGTTAGTCGATACGCCAAAAACACAAGCAACTTTTGACACTTCTGTCTCTAAATTTTATTTATTATGCTTAGTTACTAATTTTCTGATGAGAAACAAAAAAAAACTATAGAACTTATTTAGCTTACGTGTAAAAAAAACGTTGGAAAATGGTACTACGCAATTAACTTTACACTAAAAGATAGTTAATGCCTATTTAGTCACTTACTTCTACGGTTTTTATAGGTGAAACAACAATTACAATTTAATTCACATATATTTTTTTTTAATTTCCTAAGCTTGTCTGCAGGAAAGAATCCAGATTCTCTTACGGGAATCGAACCCACAACCCCGGCGCTGATAGACTAGCTCACTACAAAGATTTTTAGGCAGAGCTTTGCATAATTTGCATGCTCAGTGCTGTGTCTACAAATTTGTAAATAAGACAGTGGATGGTTGCTTGCAACAGTATTGTTCGAAACCTAAGCAACTTTTCGAGGCATTATAATAAAAGATTTACATTTTATTTTTAAGTAAATTTAATAAAAATAACACAGTTAATTTTTATTATATTGTGCAACTGCTTTCAAACAGTATCTACAAAAGTTAAATTGTATTCCCTTGCAAGAAATAAACAATAACAAATTAAATAAACTCTTTGAATAACTGTTCAAAACTTAAGCAACTTTCAGTACTTCGTATATTAGCCTTTGTTTCTTATGACCTCCGCACATCATTTTGACATAGAATCACTAAGATTTTTTGAAATCGTTGATGACATTGACTCCCACACTAATTTTAAGCACTCCAACAGCTCCTGCTTATTTTTGAAATGACCAGCTCTCACCGGCTCTTTAGAATGCCGAAAATGTTCTCTATGGGATTTAAGTTTGGTGATTGAGCTGGCCAATCCAAGACTCGAATCCTATTACCAGACAATTAATATTTGATTAGTTTTGGCGAGTGTATTTGGTCATTGTCATATTGAAACACCAATAGAAGTGGCATTTCCCATTTGGCCCATTGAAGAAAGTAGTTGGCTAACAAGTCCCTAGAAAGAAACCGGTCCATTTTGTGTGTATTTCAACAAAATTGCAAACTCCACGCCATTACATTTCCGCTTCCATGGCTTATTGCATCTTTACAATAAGGTGGATGTTACCATTACATGTTTACCATTCACTTTGACGCTCGAGTTGTATACTCCGTCTTAACTTAACAAGTTAAATTTAGTCTTGTCGTTAAATAAAACAGTTTTCCATTTTAAAACAGTCCAATTCGACTAAGCTTTTTTAATACACAGAAAAAATTAAAAATTGTCTCTAATCACCAAATTTATACCAAATTCATAGAATCAAGCAACCCATTTGTTGATTTTGCACCTATTTCCAAAATGATTATATTGATTACTATAAATTTAATATTTTTGATATTTTTTTTCAATAAATAATTTTAATTAAAAATATGATCAAAAAGCTTTGCCGTTTCAAACAATGAGTTGACTGATTTTGACAATTTCTGACAATTTCACAAATTTAAATTATTTTATTTTTTTGTTATTGAATTATTTTTTTTTAATTCAAAATTTATTTTCAAACAACTAAAATGTTAATTAAATCAAAATTATATTTTTAATTTTCTTTCAACAAAAAAAAAATTATTCAATTATCACATAAATTAATTTCAAATACTATTTATGTAGATAATTTTTTGATTGATAACAAACTTCTAATAACTTTTTCTGTGTATCCAATCTGAAATTTCTTCAAAATAATGATAATTATAAGTCTTTGATTACTTTACTTAAGTTGAAACCTTAATAATAAAGAAAATAGATTTTTTTGTCTCTCTTCAAACAGTTTTACAGCTTAACCAGAATGTGAATAACGTGGCTTAAGCAACTGAGCAAATACCGGTTTATGTATAAAACCATATTGAACTTAAGGAAACTTTTTGTTAAGTTTAATGAAACTGTAATTTGCATAAGCAAAGTGCGGAACTGATAGCACATTGCGTACGGAATCAAAAGTTTTTTTATATTGTTTATGTTTTTTAAAAATGCATTTGAGAGGATTTCCGATTATTTTTCACAGTAGTTGCTTAAGTTTTTTTTATGCACATTCTGGTTTGGCCTTTAGCCTTTAAAATGGCATTACTATTGGGCTTACCGAGCCTAAGCCGTTGAAAGCGTCTAGAACAGAAAGAGAGAGAGAGCAAAAAAAAACTCAACTGTCAAAAAAAAACGTAACTCTATGATTGTTTTTGTCAGAAATATCAATAGCTAATTCATTATATGCATTAAGCTGGCCACACACTTGTGATTTGTGCTTGCTCGACATCTTGTTACTTGTCAATGGGGCTGTGCATGCACAAATCACAAATAATTGCAAATTTTCAATTTCTTGTGATTTGCTCGATGCGTTAGTGGGCTTAAGAATTTTCCGTAAACCCAAAGCCAATAAGAGCCCCACGAGGTCACCTTTTTTGGTGATGGTTTAAAATAGTTTCTTTTTTATTAAATAAAAGTAACTTTTTAAATAAAAAATGTAAAGCGTTAAATTTTAAGATTTTAAATTTATTTTTTATCATATTTATTTGTTCTTTTTTAATAATGATATCATTAACAAAAACTGTTCTTTTTTGGGTTATTTATTTTAACAATTACCAAAAAATCTTAAATAAATTAAGACAAGTGATGAACACGAGTACAAAATGCCAAAAAAATAAGAGAAAGTTGATGTTTTTTTTTTTAAAAGATGTTCAAAAAGCAAAACAATCCCACACTGTAATGGACTTTAAATAAATGAAGTACTTAAATATATAAATTATGTGTAAAGTAATATCTTTGATAACGTTTCCAAAACAGCGAATTCTATAAACTATCGATGTATAGGTTCAGGCATAGGGCGGCAGTATTAAAAGACCGCCAAAATTCAAAGGTAAAGTAATGATGGGTTATCGATTCTGACCACACAAATAGAAACAAATAAAAATGGATTTCAATTGAAAACCTTGTGATATTAATTAAAAATTTAATTAAATTTGCACCAGTAAACATATTAATAGTATCAATTAAATATTACTTGATATAAACAATATTTTTTGCAGTAATATTGTTGATATAAGTAAACGGGAAATTTATTTAATTTAAATTTAAATCAATTCTGAGTCGATCTAACAATGTCCGTTAGGCTAGCTGGCTTTCCATGCAATTTTGGAGATAATTTGATTAAATTTGGCTTATAGGTTGTTATTGGCACAAGGGCCAAGCCTATTAAAAATGGGCCGAATCGTAGGACCACAAGGGGAGAAAGGGGCAGTTTCTGCCTCTCTCAAATTTTCGAACCGATTTTAATGAAATTTAAAACATAGATAGATCCATATTTATATGGACACATAAGCATGATTCTCCATGGGTCCCGAATAGGATGTTCTCTCGTAAATGTGTTTTAACATACTGTGGCATAGGGAATCATATAGTCGGGTTTGACCGACTGTACTTTCTCACTTGTTTAAATTAAATTTAGGACTTCCTTTTAAAACCCATAAAAATTTTGTGGTATTTGTGTCGTTTTCAAAAACTATAATACCAATTTTTTTAACGACTGGTTTTCGACAACGACATTTATAATTTTGGATTGGGAATTCGAGGTGTTTCTTAATAAAAAAAAATGCGGATGCTTTTAAGTCTATGCTTTTAAGATCTCTTCGGTCTACATTACTTCAAATTTCATTGTCAGAGATATGTACATATGTCTGATTCATGAAATGTCAAACATTTAAATTATTATTTAAATAGTGTAAATAAATGAGAGGGCTTTCAGTATGAGTATAAAATTGCAATTTAAACGTTTGACATTCTATAAATCTGATATGAATAACGATACCATAATGGTAAATGTGGCAGTTAGGTAGATTAAAATGTTCTTAAAACAGGGCAATTACAAAATATCCCCCTTTTGAATAAAAAAAACACCATAATTCTCAATCTCAATTAAATGATAAAAAACATCAAAAATTCAACTTTGACCTTAAATTTCTCAAAACTGCCAAACTAATTTTAATAAAATTAAAACTGTAGAAAATTTCAAGAAGTCTTATCTCTATCAGTTCAAAAGTTACAGATTTTTGGCCGATAAAAATAGATTCACTGTATATAATAATGGAAGTATTCATCTCTATCGTTAATAAAAACTCCCAAGGAATTTGTATTCTTTATTCTTTTATTATTATATTTATGACTTCAGGTAAGATTTAATTAATTATTTAATCCTTTAGCTGATTTCGTGCATTGTGCTGTCCATTATTAAAATTTAAAAGGCACTCCTGCAGCTGGGTCTGTACCGGAATCAGTAACTTTTTTTTACCTTGTCAGAACTTAGTGTGGCCCTAGAAAAATAGCAGGTATTTCTATTATATGCTTAAAAACTTATACATATATCGCACTTGATCAATAAGAGGGTATTAAATCAAAAAATTTTAACAAACAATTTTTTTTTTTTTTTTGTCAAATATTTTTTAGATCTGAATATACCTTGCGAAGTTCTTTTTCTGGTGATGAAGTTGTCAGATAGATTTATGGTATGTATTTTTAATTACCTTCTCTGGAAAAACTTTTAAAAAATTAAAATTTTTTTTTTCGCATCCATTTTTCTGATTTAATTTGTAATTTTAGTAAGTTTTTTGCAATAAAGACTTTTTAAGCCACGACACCAAAAAAAAAACGATTAAGTTAGTTCAAAAAAACCGCCAATTGCTTATTTTTTGTACTAATTTTTCATAAAGTTGATTAAACTGAAAACATTTTTTTTTTTTTTTTTTGTATAAAAATTAAAGTTAGTAAGAATTTTATTTAAATTTTTCCCGCATCTTGCAAATGCTTAATTAAATAATTTCTCAAATTTATGATTAATTTTGTATTATTTTTATTTTTGAAGAATTTTAGAAAAACGTTTTTATTTAAACACTTTTTAGATACCAAGCACCACCATAATAGAGACGGTATTATTCGTTTGTGGTGATATGTGTAAAACTTAAGACTGAATCACTTTCTGAATCGACCGGGCTTGTTGTCTGCCCATGTAGATATTATGCTCGAAGTACTTAATCAAAATTTTTAAAAATTTGAAAAATGAGTTTTCAAACCCCCGTTGAAAAAAATTATTTTTTTTTTTCATACCTGCGTTAGCCGAATCCTACGAAGATAAAAACTCTTATACAAGTAAATACGGTTATAATTTATGTAAACATTAGCTCATTTTCTAAGACTTTTTAAAATATGTTAATTTTATTACCACATTTCTTGTTTTAGTAGCCTGAGACATGGTAATGGCCTGTGGGAATTTCAATTTTTTAACCAAATTTTGTCATTTATATCTCACTAGAACAATAATTAACACGTTGATTCTTTTACATTTCATTTCCAAAGTAACAATTTAATGGCAAAATTTTTGCAAAAACCAAAAAAAATGTATTTTCCCCTTGTAAATGCACCTTCCAAATTAAGTGCGCATGAGCCACGCCTTCCCGATATGCGATCAGCCTAATTTTTGCTAAACATAGTTCTTTGAAAGGAAGAACATTTCTAGGGAAAGAAACGATATAATATCGCAAATATAAAAATTAAGGCGCATCCTAGTCAAAAATTTGGCCGTTAATACTGTGGTGTAGGATATCATATGTTCGGGCTTAAACGACTTTACTTTTTTACTGGTTTTTTTAAATTTTTTTATCATCATGACTTTATTTTAATGATGATTAATTTGCAACATTTATATAAACTTTGAAATTTTAAATAAGAAAAGAAAGAAATACTGGTCTTGGTTAATTAAAAAAGTAATTCAAAGTATTTTTTTTAAATTATTTTGGCGCCATTTAGTGTATGTTTATCTTGTTGTTTGCTAATAAGTTTTATCAGAAAATATAAGCAGGTAATTTATATATATTTAAAAATAACCGGCTTTATTATTTAAGAATAAAATCTATTTCATAAAGAAAAATAGACATAGACCTAAGAGAAAAATTCTAATAGAATTCAGAAAGTTCATATTAAACAAATTCAATCAGATAATTCATGTTTAAATTTTTCTTCATTAATTAATATTTACTAATTCTGTATGATTTCGATTCTAAGGCACGTTATTTGTAATTTAGTTTTTTTTTGGGCCTAAAATATCGTTTACTAAATTCTGGCAAATAATATTATCTACCATTAAAAATGTTAGGCACGTATTTGTTCGATTTCATTTTTGTTTGCAGTTTTGTTATTTTTTCTTTTTTTGTAAGCACATTGGAAAAACCCAAGAAATTATTTAAGCTCATCTTAACAAAAAAAAAAAAAAAAAAAAAATTTAAAACGAGATTTGTTCTTGACCTCCACCGAATGTTCTTGGAAAACGTGACTCATAATTTTTGCAAAAGAAAAAATTTCAAGTGATTTGAAGAATTTTTTTAATTAATATTAATTTTTAGTGGATTAAACATAAATCATCATTAGTCAGCAGATTAACTTGTAAAAGGATGTAAAAAATGTATTAACATTTGTGACTTTTTATTGAACTTTTAATTTTTTGTTATTTAAATTAGGCTTAAAACTGCATACAATTAAATTTTCATTAAATCATATTAACTGAAGGAAGAAATTTCCAACATGAAATTAATTAAAATTTTTTTTTTGATAATTTTATTCTTGACTGAACACGGAATTGAACTCGGGTCGAATTTACATGTTTCGAGAATAGCCACATTGTCATCGTCAGACATCTTTGTCTAGTTTTGACATTTTTTATCGCAAATTTGTGTTGATCAACATGTTTATTTTATGTTTGCAACATGTTGCTCAAAACAAATTTGCGATAAAAAAAATGTTAAAACTAGGTACCTTCACTTTATCGGGAATAAAACACGAATTTATCCATGGATTTTCATAAAACAAAATTTATTTTATTTCTATTATATGCAGCTTTATGAAAAAATAATTAAAGTAAAGGATTAAACAAAAATAATGTGTAATAAAATGGCAAAACTTTGTGATTTTTAGCTAAACACAAAATAGCGATAAAAAAGGTCAAAACTAGGTACTTTCAGTTTATCGGGAATAAAACAAGCATTTATCCATGGATTTTTATGAAATAAAATGTATTTTACTTCTAATGCAAGCAGCTTTAAGTTTAAGTACTAAAACTGGTAAGTATTTGTTGATTTAAATTTTTTATAAATTTTTTGAAATCAAAAATTTTATAAAAAAACAAAAAAATAATTCTTTTTCTGCCACTTTGGCCTTAATAACTCCAAAAGTAATGGCTAAATTAAAAAATGATATTAGAAAAACTTAAATCTGGCGTAATTTAAAATGTTTTGAGGGACTGGATAACAAACCGGGTACGTCGTTCAAAAGCTACGATAAGATGTAAGGAGCAGCCTTTTCAAAAATCTCAATTTTTAGAAAAAAATTTTTTTTAAAAAAACCTCTCCATAAAATTTAAAATTTGGACCATATTTGTACTACTAGAACCACAATACATCAAAATTGTATAGTGGTTTTTTAAGCCTTTAAAATTTTTTCGATTTTGTTAAATTAAGTTTTTCGAACTTTTGGTCGAGCCTTTGTCTTAAAAACTTAAGAAAATTTATTTTTTATGTTTTTTTCTTTTTGTCTTCTTCTCGTTGACCATTCCGTGCACTACATAAAGGACTTATGTAAAGATATAAAGCTTGTGCTAAAGCTTTTTGATAACATTCGCGATTAATTGAAGTGCTGACTTTTTAATTGAAGAATGAAATAATTATGGAAAAAAAGTTTGTTTAAATGCCCAATTGGTTTTTGAGAGAAACAAATTGTGGTCAAAATTACATACAATTAGAAACGAAGCAATTAAAATTCATTCTTTTAATGAGTTTTTACACATTTTCTAGATTTAATTCATTTAAATCAAAAGACTTAAGACATGAGCTGTTATCAGGTATGTTCAAAATATATTGTTATTTTAACTTTTTGCTTAAGGCAGAATGCATGACTTAGAAATTTACTACCGTTATTGCGAATGAATCCAACGGTATCTAAATCAGGGATTGTATCGACATTGACTATGCAGATGACATATGTTTACTGTCACTTATGCTGAACGGCATTCAAGAAAAACTCGAAAGTCTGCAATAGCATGACATGCGTGTCGGTCTAAAGATTGATATATCCAGAAAACAAGTGAACTCAAGATGGATATATCCGAAATAAAGTCTATTTAATGAAATCGACACTCTCGCGATTCTTTTAAACGGTACGCAAATATATGATGTGGATAAATTTGCTTATTAAGGCAGTATAGCAAGCATGGCCGACGCTGCAAATATAGATCTAGCAAACAGATTAAATCACACACCAAGTGCATTTTTTCAAAAAAAGTCTCGGACATACAAAAACAGTATATTCAACTCGAGCGTGAAATTACTTCTTTCTTATGGCTGCGAAACATGAAAAGTAACTCAATCAAAATCGTCCAAACTTCAAGTGTTTGTAACTAAATGTATGCTCAAAACTAAGAGAATATATTGGCCCAACCACATCTCAACCGCGCCGTCTTGTTTTAGAGAAGTAACCACACATCGATTGTCTATAAAATACGACGCTGAAAATTGACATAAATAGTTCACACGCTATGGAAAGGTATCTAAGACATAGCAAACTCAAAACAAAGGTGGATGCAAAGTTGGACGCAGAAAACATCATGGAGGAGATTGATGGAAGCAAGCACCGACAATAAGGGCTTACATAGCCACAATTACGCCAATTGTCACAATACGCGGCGAAATGGAGAGCCTTTGAGAACAATTTTACCAACAAAATTTTTTTAAAAAAACTATCGTAAATGCATGCATAACAGATTTTTGAATATTATTTTCCTCAAATGATTTCCTGTTAGAGCCGCACGTGTCGGTTTTGTGCTGACTACATAAAAACAAAATAAATTATTTAAAAAAGTTTTTTTCTTATGTCCTGCTCTATTAGCAAAATAAAAATATTTGGAGAAAAAAATTTACGTTTTAAAAATGTAACAACCTTTTTTAAAACATATTCGAGAATTTTTAGAGAACAAGTTTTTCATGACTTTAAAATTGATGATATATGAAAATATTTCAAAACTCATTTTAATTCTTTAAAAGAACTTTGTTAAAATCAACACCTTTTACACATTTTAAGTCAAATTTTTCAATAAGCTGTACATTTTAAGTCAAATTTGACAATAAAATGTTCTACAACTTTCTATAAATTTATAAGTTGTATGCCTTTATAGTGAAAATCTCCCGGAAAAGCCTTAAATCTGATTTTCTTACAGAATTGATAAATATGATAACTATCACATGAAAGTGTATTTAAATTGATTTAAGTCTCTTCAAAGTCACGTTTGCAGCTCAAGGCGTATCGCAAAGCCACTACTCTATTAAGATCCACAAAGAAAATTTAAGTTTAATTTTAATGCTACTTTTTATAATACACAAAAGACTTAAGAGGGGAACGTTTTAATGCCTTAAGGAACATGTATACGACATGTTTTTACATCTGACTTGTCAACTTTTCAAGTCACAGGTAATTGTGCATGTTTAACAAAATTGTTTATAAATTGTAAAATTTGGTCAGAAATATACCTGTAATTAGCTTCTGACATTGTCTCTGTTTTTTTTCGCATAGTTATTGCAGAAACCAAAGTACTTCTCGGTTTAAAAATAGCTTGCTGTCGCGACAAAAATATATTTTCGCCTTAAGATATTATAATGAAACGTGTTTATATGTGTACAATGTACACTGTACATATGTACATATTTTATATTCAATGTCAAAATTACTTCAGCCGGCTAATGATTCCATCTATAGTAGACCGCTGCTGCCGGTTTCATCCAGGCGTAGATTTCTGAGACAGCTGACGTCAGATGGTTTGTCAGAAGAATTTTGTCAAATGATTTGGCATCTGACTTTTATAGAATAAAATGTTATAAAGGTAAAACACTTCATGTATGTATTTAGCAGTAGGAAATTTGAAAAGTCAGCTGTAAAAAACTTGACGTGTACATTAGGGTGTCCCAAAATTTTTTTTTGTCAGAGGCTCGTGCATAATTTGAAAGCTTATAGGGTCCAGTATTTTTGAATTTTTTTTTAGATTTTTAGGAAGAGGTTTAGAGGTCGCGCAATTCAAGTCTTTGTTAAAAATCTGGGGTTTCGGGCTTTATTCAAACTTGACTCATAACTTTGTCAATAACCACGTTCATTTAATTTTTTGACCGAATATTTCTAAAGAAAATTTCCCAAACTTTATTTCCATATGCAACAACTTTAAGTTCTGGCAATATTTTTGTCCATTACGATTCCACATATTAAGTATTTTTGTAATTTTTTAACAAATTCTGTAAAAAACGGTTTATTTCTTTCCAAATTTATATGAAAGGTATAAAAACTAGTGACGCGATTTTAAATACCGATAAGTTCTAAACAATTAAGAAAAACCAAAATGAAATTTTGTCCTACAGTTTCCGAGTTACACTATTTTTATAGTTTGTACCTTAAAAATGGTGCTACTTTTTTCGTTATAATTATTGTATATTTCCATTAATTTTTATAGTTGGGTTTTAATTGTCATTAACTTCTGACATTTATTGACCTAAATCGTTACACGCTGTCAGTTTCACTTTCTATTTTATGTGTATTCTCCGCTATAATATTGTCGTTATACGATTTTACATAACACAATTTTTTGATTTAGCTGACCGACGAATCAAATAGAAAAGTTTTTTGTGTATGTGGCAGCGCATAGAGAAAGGGACCTAAGGGTAAAAAAATTAATTTTTACTTTTTTTTTTTTATGGGGACATCATCTGAGCATCGAATGAGACCGATCCCATGCCCCAAAAGTGTTCCCTCCCAGAGATATGCGCGTTTTATGAAGTGATGGTACACCAAAATGGCTCTCCTGAACAAAACCGGGGTTTTCCCTTAGGTCCTTTTATATTTGCGCGTCACATATATGTATAAAAGTTTTTGTCGACGTACCGGTAAGAATTTTTTTATTTTATTATTTTTTTTTGTTAGTTCAAAAATGTGTAATTTTATTCAAAATATATATGAATTTTGTGAAAACAAGAAATGTGTGGCTTGTGGGAAAAATTTTAGATGTCCTTGAACCCTCCAAACCGCCGACAAAAATGCAAATTTTGCCAAGATTTTTTAATAACTTATATTGGGTATAAAGATAAAAACGGGTATAACTCAGGAACGGTAAGAATAAATTTAAAAATTGTTTATTCATATTAATTAGAATTAATTTGTCTTTCAAACTGCATCATTAGTTTTTTTCGTTTTCATTTAAATTTAAAAAGTTGTAAAGCGTTATTACAAAATTTTTGAAAAAATTACGAAAAATTGCAATTTAGGGTATCTAAATGAGTAACCTCATCACCAAAACTTATAAGATTTTCACACAGGAATAAAGCTTGGATAATTTTCTTTAAAACTGTTTCCTCAGGAGTGCTGAAACTCGTGGTATTAACCAAGTTATCCGTAAAGTTAAAAAAAGGGCCGAAAACTCCGGTTTTTTATGAAACCTCCATTTGCGCGACCTCTAAACCTATTCCGAAAATTCTTAAAAAAAAACCAAAAATACTTTACCCTATAAGCTTTCAAATTATGCACGAGCACCAATGAAAATCATAAATAAATAATTTTTTGGGACACCCTAGTGTACATGTACCTTTAAAATCATAAAATAGTTTTTAATGCCGATTCCTCATTTTACTAAAGAAATAGAAATTGATGAAACCAAGGCACATTCAACATGGTAAAATTGCCGCTCTCTTAATTTTTTGTGTTTATAGAAAATTCCAAAATATTAAAATTGCCTTCATCTTAAAAAAATAAAACTTAGCGCACACATGAACATTTTTAGACTCATTCATAGGAATTAAAAATAGTTTTTAACATTTGGAGTTCTGATTATACCTCGCATTTTCTTATGCCCATTCCTGATTAATATACCTTGGATGAACCTACGTACACCAAAATTCTTAAAATAAGTTTTTAAAAACCAAAGACTTAAGAAAGCTACACAGTTTAAAGGTTGCTAATGAAATTCGGTACTTTAATAATGATACTTTTAAATATTTTTAGTAGAAGTATAATCAAATACTAAGCTTGCATAATAAAAACATGCCCTCTTATTTTGTGAAACAATTCACCTCAGTTAAAAAATATTTTTATAAAAATTTTTGAAAATTCTTGAAAAGTTTTATTAAATTATTTTTTTGAAGAAAGAAATTTCACAACATGAAATGAATTAAAATGTATTGATTATTTTCATACTTGACTGACCTGGTAATCGAACACAGGTTTTCATGGACAGGTTGGCCTGATATGTTTCGATAGTAACAACACTAACTCTTCAGAGGTAAATTATTAAAGTAGATTATATATGAAAATTAAAATTGATAACATATTCTTGCGTAACAAATTGGCATAAAGATCTGTTTAGAAAATGAATAAAAAAGAAATGAAGTGGGCAAAAGGTTTAACAGCTGTTAATATCTAAAGCCAAAGTCCCGATTGTAATGTATGGTTTTTAGTAGGACGGCAGCATTAGTATTTTTATCTTGAAATATACAATTTTCTACGACATTATTGTTAATATGACAAGTAGTTAAATATCTTAAAATGAAACCCATAATCTGGGGAATTTTTTGCAAGAATGTTGTCTTTAGAATCATCCATTAATTCAATATATTTTAAAATTAAGATGTTAAGAGCTTTGATGACATTTGGGTTGAATAAGATGCTACTTTTTTAACTCAGTATATGTACAAATGGTTTTTTTGGAAAAACATTATTGCTTAAAATTTTTGATAAACTACAAAACTATCAAAGTTTTTCTTGGGTTTCAAAAAATTAATTAACAAGGTTTCGTTTAAATGTCCTAAATTCCCATTTCATACTATTGACAAACTGAAATGAATTGTTGATGGGATAAGCTATTCATATGCGCATTTCACTGGTGGCTTAAGCCAGATCGTCAGGAAACTTCATCCAATGATTTTAGAAAAACTAAAGATATTAAACAAATAAATTGTTATTTTCTATAATATATCTGTTTTTTAAAATGTATTGAAGCCAATCTGATAGTGGGGCCAAAAATTTCCTTGCTCTGCTTTAATATTTAAACATTTTTGCATATACAAAAACCGCTAGATTCACCAAAAAATATCTAAATTGCAATTATTTATTGAAAATAGTGGTTAAGCGCGCTGTCAAAATCGGAATTTCCAATTGCAAAGCTTTGATGCCGCGTTATTTGGTAATGCTTCATACAAATTGTATGGGTATGACAATTTTTGTTAACTAGAAATCGCGTTACGCTTTAGCTTTGGTACGGCTATAAGTTTTCTTAATGATTTTTTTAACCCTTCTGCATTTCCTGGGTTATTATGGTCCAATTTTTCTTTTCACTTTATTTTCACGTTAATAATACATTACCGGCCGAAATTTTTATTTTATCCTTAATAGGAATGGAAATAACTATTTAGTAGCAAAATGAAGTAAAAAAGTTTTTATGCTTTTCGTTCACATCAAAAAAGTATTTTAAACATGTGTAATGTGACCCCGCTGAATTGTTGACCTTAATTCTAGACCTTAAATAAAAAGTTTGTCATTTGTTTCTTATTCTGCTATTATATTAATATGGTAGCCTCAAATAAATATATAATAATGTGCCAATATAAATTATCAGGCATGTTTTGACAATCGCACGATTTAAAAACGCAAAACGCCACATTTATTTTGTGGTGTTCTGAAACCCGATCGTTTTGCATGCGATCTGAATTAGTTTCTAAAGAATATTCTATTCTACTGCTTGTTTTGCGATTTAAGAAAAAAACACCTTTTATGCGATTTAAAGTTAGAATCATAAATGTTAAGTATTTTGCGATTAGAACATGCCTGTATATTAAAATTTACAGTAAAATAAAAATTTCGATCACCACTTGTAACGCAAATGAATTTTCAGTTTACAGATTCTAAGAGATAGATTCTTAGTAATAGTTGGGTCAAAGGGAAAGTTAGTGAAAGAAGGTTTAATAAATTTTAAAAATTGTTTTTGAATTTTTAAAAATCAAAGATCAATTTAATCATGCTAAACATATTTTTATAACTTTAGGCTGAAAGAATTTTGTTTTTCAAATGTTGCTAAATTTGTTTTTTAATTTAAAAAAAAATCTTATTTGATAACAAAATTGAGCTTAAAATTACTACTAAAAATTCTTGTTCTTAAAAGTTTGCTGGTTATTTAAAAAAAAATAAAATAAAATAAATCAAATCTAAAAAAATATTTAATAATCGTTTAAGAAAACCCAAATTTAAAGAGGAGAAGGAAAAAGATTCTTACCATAATATTAATCCAATTAAAAATTGTTGTTTTTCCATTTTATGTAGATGTTTGTTAGTGTCCACTATAAAATCCTTAAAAAAGGATGTTTTTACTGATTTATATTTATTTTGCGTTGTTTTTGTATAAATTATAAATATAAAATTAAACTATGACTTTGTTTTATAGTAATTTATATTTAAAAAATTAATTAAAATTAAGTTTCTTTTTAATAAATATAAGTAAAAAAAAATTTGGCACTTTTGCTTTTTTAGTTAAACTTCTTTTTAACAACAGGAAACACTTTTAAATATAATTTTTTTTCAAAATAAATTTTATTTTTTTCTAATTTCGTTTAAAAAAAATGTTTTATTTTGGACACTTAATTTTTATTTTAATAAAAAATAATTTCGTTTAATAACTTCTTTTTTATTTTAATGTAACTCAATACAAAATTATAAATTTTTGTTTTTATTTTTTTTATTTTTAGTTAAAGATACGTCTTGCCAAATAGATAATAACCGATAAAATATATTTTATAATTGATCCTTTCGCCGTTTAGCATAACGTACGTGTTGGCAATACAAACATTGGAGCGAATTCAAATACTTTAAGTACTTAAAGGATTCGTAAGCCAGCCCGAGTTTTTTTTTTTTTTTTTAATAAAACACGATGTCTATTTAACAAATAAAACCAATACACAAAATCGAAAATTTTCTAAAATTCTTTAAAAAAAAAAGAAGAGAGAAACTACGCGCACGCGTGCTAACTGCAGCAAGCGCTAAAACAATCTGTAAGCTTAACGAAAGTTAAGCGAGCGCAAAAGTGCAAAGTTGATGACAAAATATATAAGCACACACAAACAAACAAACTTTGCAATATAAACAGCAAGTAGCTGACTGAATGGCTGTAACTCGAATAGCAGACAGTTGTTAGCTGGAATTGTTGGTTTTAACTAGTTTTTTTTTCTTTTCTTTTTGTTGTTTTTGGTTTTAAAGCTTAGATTTCGTTTTCGTTAGCTTGACGCGCACGTATTTTGAAGCTTACTCAGCCACTCTTACTACACAGGCACAAGCACACACGCAAACAATACTCTAAAAACGCTTAACGAAACAAGTAAATAAACACTAGTTTACGAAATATTCGATATAAAAAAAATTTAAAAAAAAAAAATTATAAAAAGCAGACAAAAGAAACGCAAGAAAAAACACCTAGTCTGTCGTGCCTTCTACCACGCGTTCGATGACTTTTTTGTCTTTGCTGGCTCAATATAAAACTCTATCTGAAAAGCCCTGGGTGAACGTAAAGCGTTTTTAATACAAAAACACGAAAAGTGCAGCACTATAGACACACTCACACACGCTCTCATACATTTTTTTAGCTTTTTGTAACATGTCGGACTTTTCTTGCCGTGTATGGGTGAGCATTTGTTGAGGTGTATGTTTGGAAACCGGTAAATGCCTAAGTGTGAATTGGAAAAAACAACTTTTTTTTTATCAGAAACCCCAAAAGTAATTAGTACTCTTTAACTTCCAAAGTACCCTAAGCGCGGAGATAAAAAAAAATAAAATAAAAGTTTTTTGATTTATTAAATCGGTTGAGAATTGGAAAATTATTAAGAATTTGCGAATCAAATATTTCAGTCTTCCCATTTTGCAAAGTGTCCTATATAATTTCAATATAAAACGTATTTGTGCAGTACGAAGTTAAAATGAATTGAAAACGTTGTGAGTGTTTTAAAGAGATTTTACATCAGAGTATAATTCAATATTAGAAATTAGTTTCCAATAAACTTACGTATGTAGATCTTATTCTCAGAATTTCAAAAAAATGTTCAAGGGGCGGTCAACCAAAACGCATGATATTAATTGTAAATAAATCAAAAACCACAAAATAAAGTTATACCTAAAAAGGTCCGAGAGATTGTAAAAAATCAAAAAAATTTCATCATACTAATTTTCGCATTCGGAAGGCCAATATATAGGATTTTAATTTAAAATTTATTTCGGGCAGCTGTTCTTGGCAAGGCGCCTTCCAATTTTGGCTCACTTTTACGAGCATTTTTGACCTGGAATAAAACGAACAATATAGCAAGCAGCGTCAATTGCTGCTAGTTTTTCAGCATAAGCTAATGGCATTACATAGCCTTACAGGAAGTAATCAAGAGGTGTCAAATCACCAAACTCCAAATTTTAGGTATATTTCTCGAAATCAACTTATCGCCAAATCTAGATTGTAATAAGTGAATCTTTGCGGTCTCCGTATGTTAAACCGAATGTCATCCATATTTTTAAGCCAATAACATTATCATTGTTAATCTACCGCATCATGATCAATAATTATTTTTTGGCTTGTGCAAATTGTGAATTGTTTTGATATAAAATCTATTAAAAGTGTGACAGATGGTGAGCTCAGATGGAGAATTAAGTGCGTCATAAAAATCACGCAGCCTTAGCGCCTTATATGCTTTATATATAATATAACAATTTATTGTTACCTAAATCGCAAAAGTCCCAATCTAATGTTTTGAAAAATTTACAGGAGAAGCTAAAAAATATTAACAACACGCAGATAAAAAACATGGTTGTGGTAAACATATTCTAAGAGCAACATATTTTAATAAGATTCATGATTGTAGTCACCATATTTTATTATTATTGAAACCTATTATGACTAAATATACTCGTAATATTACATCATAATATTTTTGCCATAATCATATTATTATTCTGTTAATCATACTAAGACAAAAAGTAATTAAATTATTGTCATGTTAATCATAATAAGTTAAGAAGCAATCATATTATTGTCATGTTAATCATACTAAGACAAGAAGTAATTAAATTATTGTCATGTTAATCATAATAAGTTAAGAAGCAATCATATTATGATGCAGCACCTTTGATAACTGTCATAAAAATATAAAATAAATTAAAATTTTCTTGCATCGATTTTTATTTTGTGGCTTTGTACAATTTTTCTTAATGTAAATCAAATAGCGGAGTTCAATATAAGGCTTGCAAAAGAGAAAATCCAAAATCTGTGATTTTCATGGGCAACCGCGTTTGTCCATTTTTTCTTATTTTTCTTTTCCGATTTTGAAATGTTGATGCCATATTGCCTAATTTTAATTGCTCTTTACATGTTTCTAAAAACATTTGAAAAAAGATGTATTAATTCCGATTTTTTAACGTGGCGCACAATACCTATCCCATAGTTTAATCTAGAATGGTTTTTCGGCTCTCTTGAAAATTTTGTTTTAAGACATACGCAGTTGCCCAAGAAAACAACAGAAATATCAAAACACTTTAATAAAATATAACGAAATCTCTATGTGTTTTGTTGTTGGATTTTACAAAAAAACTACGATAATTCCCATTTGCACTATTAATCACTAAACTGAATGAACTCTAATATTTTAATTTTTTTAAATTCATTAAGCTTATTTTTTCTATGGGAATTTACCTTTAACATATAAAATTAACGACACAACTGATACAAAATTATTTTACAAATGGCGCTAACATAATATTATTAGAGTAAAAATGGTTTGATTGCATCTTAAACATAATATGATAAATGTATAGAAAGTTATCATGTTATGGCTATTAAATATCATTATATTGTTGTGAGTAATATAATATGTTTTGAAAGTAATCATAATTTAGTTGTTAGAAAAATAATTATTTTTCGTTCAACAATACTCAAATTTATTATTGCGATAAACGTTGATATGTTTACAGTAACTATAATATTGTTGATATTAATGAAAAGTAACAATTGTTTGTGTACGACAACAATATATTGTTATTTAATTTATTTATTTAATTTAATTTAATTTAAGTCTATGGACAAATTCCTTACAGACTATCTTAATGTATTTACATAATAATTTATTTTTTTAAGCAAAGAAAGAACAATTAGTATAAACATTATTGATTTAAATATAATATGATATTGCTTTTTATGATATTTATGTTCAGAGAATAGTCGATAAAGTTATACATTTCATTGAAACAGCTGCATAATTTTCTTATTGGATCTGACATCGCAAAGTTTGTTCGGCATGTCCTGACATATAGAGGGTTGAAAAAACGAAGTGAACGTTGAGGAATATTAAAAGTAACGTTACTCAATAACAATTCGGAATGTGTACTACCATTTATAAGATTAAACATAAAAGATATATTTAGCATCATTCGCCGGCTTTTTAACGTTGGTAAATTTATTTCAGCTAGTCTTGTTGAATATGAAGGTAATACCAGGCATCCTCTATAATCACTTCTTAAGCAGAAAATAAGAAATTGTTTTTGAACTGATTCGATACGATCATTATGAATATTATAGATCGGGTCCCAAATAATGCTGCCGTATTCCAAAATTGGTCTGACGAGCGAAGTAAAAAGACGTTTTGTGATTAAGGGATCGTTGAATTCTTTTGCCCATCTTTTAATAAAAGCCAGAACACTGCGGGATTTATTAACAGTCATCGTTATATGTTGAATAAACTCAAGTTTTTTGTCCAACAATATTCCCAAATCCATTATTTCATTAACATATTGTAAAGTACAGCCATCAATAACGTAGGAGTAAGCACACTTTTTTACTCTGGAAAATTGCATATGTTTGCATTTATTTAAATTTAGTTCCATCAGGTTAAGTTTACACCATTTGTCAAAATTATCCAGGTCATTTTGTAGATGTTGTTGATCACTAGGAAGTTTTATAGTCAAAAATAATTTTACGTCGTCTGCATACATCAATACATTACAATGTTGAATTGCTTCAGGCAAATCATTAATAAAAAGAAGGAACAAGATTGGACCAATGTGGCTACCCTGAGGAACCCCAGATTTTACATTGATTTTTCCCGAAACTGCAGTATTAAATTTTACAGATTGAGTTCTACATGACAAATATGATTTTATCCAGCTCAGGAAGTTACTATTGAAGCCCATTAAGTCCAATTTTTTCAACAATAGTGTATGATTATATTAAGCATAGTGTTGTTTCCATAACCATGCCCAACCATATTTTTTCTCTGCGTGTACTTCTATTATTTTCACTACTGAATATTTACTTACTCAACAACTACTTATTAGTTTTTATTTAAGTACTGAATATTTACTTACTGGTAACGTACTCAATAACTACTTATTAGGTATATTATCTAGTGATTTTTTGGCTTCTGGTAAGCATATTGTAAGTACTTACAATTCAACTTGTTCGTAGTGAAATAATAACTAGATATTTTTTGACTTATAGTAGGTGTTGTTGTTGCTGAGTAGAAATGGAAAGCTGGACAACATCTTAATTCTTTTCATACATTTATAAAAGTGTTTTTGCATTTCCTTTATTTATTTTTTTAATGTCTTTCATTACGTCTATGCCCTGTAAAAACTTCGCTTACTTTTTCAAAATGAATACTTTCTCTCACCCATTATTTAGTAGCTTTCTATTTTAACTGCGTCTACAACAACTTCTATAACTACACATTGGAAATAATGACTTATTTTTTAATAATTTAGTTGTTAGAAAAATAATTATTTTTCGTTCAACAATACTTAAATTTATTATTGCGATAAACGTTGATATGTTTACAGTAACTATAATATTGTTGATATTAATGAAAAGTAACAATTATTTGTGTACGACAACAATATATTGTTATATTAAGCATAGTGTTGTTTCCATAACCATGCCCAACCATATTTTTTCTCTGCGTGAAGGAGAAATTAATAAATTGCCTTAAACTGTTTATAACTTAATTTCCTTCTATTTTTCTTGCGTTGGCAATTGTTTTGACAATGTCAGATATTATGCAAACTATCAGTTAGGTTTTTTAGCGTTTATCGTAAAATCTTTTGTAGATAGGGGCCGTTTGTTTTTCGTTATCAAACTCGCTAATTCTAGTCGAAAGATTCCAAAGTTTTTTGTGGACAGTTGAGTTGATGCAAGACATCAGAATCCATGGAAAATTCGATTTTAAATTTATGGCTAGTTAGGGCTTTTTTCCGGTTTAGGTAACGATATAACAATAAACTTTTAAATGTGAAACTTTTAAAGATGATTTTATTAAAATAGAATTGCTTCTAAGTTATTCAATAAGAACAGTTTTAGTTTGTGTTTTAATAATTAAACGCTTAAGTTCAAAATGGATTTAAGAAACAAAATGTCATCTTAAACCATTCCAGGGATTTAATCTACTTGGGGCAATGAACCTAGATATAATCAACCAAATATGAATTATTTAAAGTTTCTAATATTAATTTTTTTAATTAGTTTTAAGTTTTTGTTTTTATTCCTGTTAATTTTTATAAATTTAATAGTTCCACTTATATTTTCTGCTTTCAATGAATTTTTTGTATATTTTTATGTTGCAGCAGTTTTTTTTTACAGAATAAAACCTTAACTTGATATCAGGTGTAATTCCATTTAACCCTTATTCCGTTGTCATGGGTCGAAATTGCCTAAACATTTTTTATTGCTTATTATTTTTAAAATTGGCAATTAGTTTTTTTGAAATTGGGTACAATTATTTTTTTAATGTAAAAGTATGGTTTTTTAAATATTTAATTTCAAGACTTTTTCGTAATGTGTGCACCAAAATAGTTATTTTGTAAATATGGGTAAAAATGGCCCCTCATTATTTAGCCAACACAAAGTTTTCAAAAATATGTACAATTAATCCGAAACTTGCTATACATGCATAACATTTAAAGAAAATAAGAAAACCAATAAATTTATGACAAACTTTTAACATTGGGCAAAATTGGCCAACAAATACCAGATTGTTTAGCGCAAGACAAGTGTTAAATCGGCTAATTTTGCTTCATATCAAGTGTAGTTTTTAATCTTGCTCGTGTTTATACTGTTTTTATATTACATTCCTCATTAAATAGGTGTGTAAGGTAAATTGTTAATCAACGACAACATATTTCTCCAACCGGATCGGTTCTTTGCTTTACTTCAAGATTTCGTCCTTCATATACTTCCAGCGGAGTTTTGGCTGTACTTCTTTTCGTCTTCCTTTGAGTACGTTTTCAAAAACTTCTCGAGCAGGTTCATCTTTACTTATTCTGCTGACATGAACTACCTAGCGTAATCTCGTTTTGTTGAACTGTTGTAGTATAACAACGTCGGGATGTATAGGTAGGTCATATAGATCATGGTTCATACTTCGTCGATACACGCCGGTGTTCACTATATGAACATATATTTTGCGGAGTATTTTCCCTTAAACTCTTAATGCTGTTTCGTCTGCTAGCGATAGGACCCAGGATTCTGCATCATAACGCAAGACAGCCTTTATTAGAGACTGATACAATTGCTTTCAGTCGTTTTTTCTTAAAGAACCTTATATTCAATGGATAAACGACTTATTCCACAGCAGCTGGTGTACAAACTTGGATTACTTTTTTTAAATATTGAACAACGATCACCATGACGCCAAACGTCGGACATGCTTTCGGCTAAGCAAACTTTACAAAAGAGTTGATGCAAATGCTCTATCATCTTATATCCTCAAGACTTAAATAGATTAGCCGGTAAACCGTCGGCTCCTGAGGATTAATTTCTGTAAAGCCGGGTAATTGTTCGGACTTTGACTTGGTTAGGAGGGGGTAGTTGATGACATCATCAGTTATATGCTCTATTGTCTCATCGTCATTGGAATTATCTGGTACCAGTAGCGTGGAGAAATGGTCTCTTCATATCGCCAACAAACTACGCACATCAACGACCGGATTCCCATCCTTGTCTTTACAGAAGGATGACCCTAAATCATGGCCATTAATTTGACTTTTGACTTTCTGGTAACATTTTCGGCTCTTCTTTTTTCTATAGTTTTCAAGTTTCTAACTCTTCCTCTTTTGGCACATCTGTTTCTTTCGTCTAAAGAGCCGGGTTTCCCTTTTTCTCTTCTCCTTATACCGCTCTGGCGCAGATCTCATTGCAAATGATTACAGCATTATTATCCGTTGAGCGTTATTTTCATCATTTGCATGCGAAACTCTTCAACGTACCATGTTTTGTCTTGAGGAGCCTTTTCTTAACCAAGTATGGTCATTCCAACTGTCGTTATAGAGTGGAAAACATTGTAAATGTCTTGTTCTGTCAAAATCTGCTTTATTTTCGCTGTCACCTGATATGAATTTGCTTTGTATAAGTGAATGAAATATTGCTAACAGTGTAATCCGAGATAGTTCAGTTCTTCTCCGATTATCTTACATGTACATGTAAAAACTGAGCTTGTTAATATTTGACTATCACTAATTTAGAGACTTTATATTCATGGACAATAAATCATACTGATAAGAACTTTTTGTTTTCCATTAAAAGATAATATTATAAAGAAAAATTTAAATTAGCTTTTAAAATTGCCTTATTTAAACAAAGACTTTAAAAAATTTTAATTAAAAACAAAAACTTATTAAAAAACAGGGTATTCAAATGTCGTCTTTGACAATTATTAATTAAAAACAAAAATAATTGTTAAATCTCAAAAAGCTTCTAAAAACAATTTGCGCTCTCAAGTTAATTTTGCAACTGTGAGTAAAAAAGATTAAAAAAGCACTAAGAAGACAGAAAAAACCAAATAAAACCAAAAAGTTGATTAAGCGTTTTTGAGATAAGAAACCATGTGCTCATTTATCTAAATGCAACGAACAAGTAAATTGTTGGTGTTTTTTTTTTAAAGTACTTAATAACATATTAAAAAAAATTTTAAGGAAAAACTAAAAAACAACAAAAAATAAACAATGATTAAATTAAAGTTACCCAGAGAAAGTGCGAACAAATACAAACAGCTTCCTCCACCTCCTCTTCTTGAACAACAAAAATTAAAAAAAAAGATACAAACAGACTTCGAAAAGCTTTGACGGAAAAATATTTTGCTTTTGGGGCCTCATAAAATCAAAAATTTTAAACAACAACAACAAACAAACAAAAAAACTTGTATCTTTTATATGTTTAAAATTTAAAAAAAAGGAAAATAAAATTGCAAACAAAAAAATTGAAGTCAAACGAAAGTAAAATCAGGTCAATATACGCACCTTGTTTTGGGTCTTGTTCGTTTGTTCAGCCGTTGAGTTTTTGTGTGCAATTTGTGCGTCTGTGAGCATTAACTATTTTATGTTTTTGCGACTCAAAAGTTTATTTATGACTTTTGCATAATTTTTTTTTGTTTGTTTTTTTTTCAATAAATAATAAATAGCAAATATTTATGCACATTTAAATTAATTTGTTGTTGGATTTTTTTTATTTTAAACGATTCTTTTTTTTATAATTCAGAGATTTTTCTTATTTTGTTAAGATTTGTCTGTGTCTGTCTAGGTTTTGTTTGTTTCGACTTTTTTCTCACTTATTTTTCTGTGAAAGGCGTCACGCGCATGTGTTGAGTCAATATTTAATTTTTGCACAGTTTGAATATTTTATTTACTTAAAATTTGGTTTTTTTACAAAAGACGTAAATTGAATCACCAAGTGGAGAAAGGGGTCCACTGGCATTTACTTCATCAACCTTATTTGAGTATTCCTAAGAAATCAGTGCAAAAAGTGTCATCTTAGACAATTACAAATTGAAGGCAGTTCTCCACACTTCTCTCAGCTAAGAACATAAAACTTTCTGTATTATTTCTATCTACACTGTTTTAATTTATTAGCTCTAAATGAATGTGTTAGCAGTAGTTCCCTTTCTGCACTTAGCGATTCAATTAAAAAGGATTAAAGAATTTCTAGCAAATTTTTATATTTCTTTAATTTTCGATGTTTTTTTTTTTGACAATTCTGGTGTTAAGTTTGTGTTTTCTTAGTTTTTTTTTTTTTTTTACAAATGCAGTGAAATTTTCTTTCGCGGACACAACCCTTCGACAGAAATTGTTGCCAGGGCCCGGCAGCGTTACATAAGGGAAATATTGAGTTCTTTCGAGAGGACATCAACATTGTACGGACAGATTGTAAGGGCCAATTTGGTGCCCGGTCATAAGAGATTCCTCTGTATTTGGTTAGGGAAAAAGTTGAATAAAAACTTCTAAGACTTGAGTTATATAATGACTTTTTGCCTAGAGGAGCAGACATAACTTTAAATGTTTTTAGGCGGAGAATGTAAAAAGTTATATGGGATTGATAAGCATTTCGACAACCTTAAAAAATTTAAAGTCGTCTCTCCAGGGTTTACAAATGCTTTAGTATATCTTATTGCTAAGCTAAACTTATGCAAAGATGAAAAAAGGATGAAAAAGAGAAAGTAAAAAATTAGCTTAAGCTCATTATGTGCAGTCAGCAAAGCAACAACTTCAAAAGGAATTGCTGTAAGTAATAAGATATAGTTTTTTTTGCTTTTGCTACGCTTGAGCTCAGCAAGAAAAAAAATTAGCGAAACTAATATTGATGAATCATTTTCTTACAGTTTGAAATAAATGTAACTAAGTGAAAATTAATTAGATCCATGCAGGAAATTTGTGTCAATTGGTCCAACAGGCTGGTCCTGGGATTGGTGAGAATAGAACAAGTACAAAAAAAGGACTCATTACCAGTGAAAGAAGCACCATTCTCTTAACTGGTTTATGAGGAACAAAAAGGTAGAAATAGTAATGAATTACAGTACAGTCTTCAACGGTCACATTTTTTGGTACTTTCTAAAATTTGGTTCTTGAATTTAATTATAAGGCATGTATTATTGAAGTAGAACTGCATTGTATTGAAATAATACTACAATGTAGTAACTGACATCATAGAGAATAGATCTGTGGCTGGTCAAATGGTGTCAACTGACCACCTGTCAATGTAAAAGTGACAGGTCTTATTTATATAAAGTGTTAGAACTAGAACCGGTCTCTACCACCAAAGACCTATCGCGGGACCACTTTGGTATCAGTTCGCTTCCCTCTAGGGATGTTCTTAGAAATTAAAACGTATACATTCAAGCGCATCAATCAACAGCTAAGCAAAACACAAGAAACGGCAACAGCAATAATTTTTTAAGTGGTTACTTTGCTGACTGCTTAAGCAGAGAACATGAAGATAGTGATATTAAACAAATTATTTACTCTCTCTTTTTCTGCTTTTACTTATTCTCTATCAATGTGTTAAGTCATAAACAAAGTTTTTTAATTTGCTACAAAAAAATTAAGCAAAAATGTTATTGCTGTTGCTATTTCAAAACAAGCAATTTTAGCATTACATTGCCTACACGCAGAGAAAATATTTGTAATGTTCACCTCCAACAAAACATTTTTTAACGAAACATTATTAAACATATTATGGTTACTTTAGCCATTATATTGTCATGGACAACCATATTATGGTTAAATTAGTCCTTTTTACTTTTTTAAGTAGGTATAATTTAACCACAATATGGTTGCAGGTGACAAGAATATGTTCGAAGTAACCATAATTTAAAAAATTTCGTTAAAACAAATTTGTTAGAGGTGACCAACGTAAAAAATGTGTGTTTTTTCTGCACGTACCACTAAGCAAGAAAAACATATTGAGAAAACAGTCTAAAAGCAACTAAGTTAAAACAAACTTTTAACACCAACCTCGTATAATAATATTAATTGTATATAAGTATGTCTTGGTTGTATCGCGATCATAATTTGGGATGCAGCATCAATGATGATGTAATATTCCTACAGCTTTTATTTTTTTAATATTTTTTTTGTTTGTTGATGCTGTTGTTTTTTTCTCTTTTGCAAATGTGCCGCCGAGTACCAGGTAAAGGTCTGCTGTCGTTTATTTTTTTAGTTTAATTTTTTTTTTGGTACCCTCTTATGCCTTTTGTTATTTGACTCTTATCAGCAAAATTGTTAACTTTTTTTTTTAGTTTAAAGCTCATGTGATATTTTAGATAAATACTACTAAAACATCAACATCAACAACAACATCATAAAACTTTTAATTTGCATGTTTTGTATCGAACGTAATGAATGTCCAACAAAATTTTAATCAATTCGCTTTTAAATGAAAGTAAAAGTCACTAAATTACAAGATTGAGTTAAAGGTATGGTTTTGTTTAACTGCAAAGATTACAGCATTTTTAACCCAATTTCTGGTGATAAATTTTTTAAGTTCCGTAACAATTTCAAATTTTGTATATGGATCCTCTTTAGGTAAGTCATCTTCTTTACTCTTAAATTGAACATCTGGATAATGGAATGAAATGAAAATGCTTTTAGATTTTTATATATTTTTGTATATTTATGACCTTATTTATAAAAATATTTTGCAAATCAATTAATGTAAATCGTTTAAGTAGATATATGCATATCCATTTGAGGATCTATACAAATCATAATAAAAATAATTTGTGAGAATTAATGATGATGTTGATAAAGAAAATGTGTTTGTTAAACATTTAAAAAATGTATTTACCAAACGCCATAACAATCGAGTTGTCATCTATCGTTAGTGGAAGGGTTTCTACACCTACTATTCAAACTAAGGGAAATTGACAAAGCTATTGCTGATTTAAACTCTAAGAAAGCACTCGTTATTGGTAAACTAAGTATGAAAATTCCCCTGGCGCTAACAAAAATAGCAATAAAAGTAATAATTTGAATTTTTAATGCAATTTTACGAATTTAATGCTACGCTCTTGGATGAAAAATCTCTCTAGTTACTCTGACGCCTAAGCCATGAAGAGATTACACAAGAGTTGAGTCTTACAGCTTTTTATCTAAGATTTCAAAAATATTTGAAAACATTTTGCTTTCTAAATTAATTAACAAAACAAAAATTTGGATTTAGGAAAAAACAAAGCACAATTGAACAAATACATAAACATAAACATGTTAACGTAATTAGAAAACATTTGAAGAATAGAAATATTCTTCTGTTTGACGTTTTTCTAGCTTTTGACAAAGCCTGGCTGGCATGAAGGCTTTATACATAAATTGATTCGTAATTACCCAAACACTGTTAGAAACTTACTTAGTCGGTCAAAAATTTATTATTAAAGCTTCGATCACAATGGCAGCAAAATTTGCGATTTTTCTTCTATCTTTATTCTTTTCAAAGTATTTCATAAATTTTCCTTTAATTTTTCGAAAAAGAAAAATTAAACTCAAAGGCCTAACCATAATATGCATAGCCTTGCTTAGCCTACTGTCAAAAATTAACAAAAAGTCTCTCAAATGTATTTAAAAAAACAGAAACAAAATAAAAAAACATTTGATTCCGTACGGAATGTGCGATTAGATTCGCACCTTGCTTAAGCAAATGACAGTTTCATTAAACTTAGCAAAAAGTTTCCTTAAGTTCAATATGGTTTGCCTCATTTAATTAACATGTTTTCGCACATTTGCTTAAGCCAACTCAAGCACATTATGGTTAGGCCTCAAGTCTTTTTTTTAATTAAGCTACTTTTGCACGCAGAGAAAAATCATGTTAAAAAATAGTCTCACCTCCAACAACACTATTTTTAAAGAAAATTTTAACCATATTATGTTTTATTTAACCATTTTATTGTCAGCGACAACCATATTATGGTTTAAATTGCCCTCCACCAAGAAGCCCAAACCATAATTTAGTTTTCTCTAATCACGCTATGGTTAAATATGACAATAATTTGTTTCAAAATTAATAATAGTATTTTCCTAGTTTTCAAAAGCAACATGATAAGGTTGAAAACCAACCATGCTACTATAAGTCCTAAACATATTTTAGTTACTATTACCCATAACATGTTTAAAAGCAACCATAATATGGTTATGGCTTATTGATGGAGGAGTATTTTAACCGTAATATGGTTAAATTAAACATAATATGTTCAACATTTTCTTTAAAAATAGTGTTGTATGAAATTATAAATGACTTTTATAATAATTTTATTAAGTTTTGAATGAAAATTTTAACAATATGGGATTTTATGATATCACTTAAAAGTCTCGCAATCTGTGCATTTTTTTCGTCCCCAGAAATGAACTGTCGACAATTGTATGAGAATTCATTTAAATTTGCCCAACAATTTTGACTCGTAAACTTGCGCTGTTCAATTGTGCATTTATACAAACAAAGTTTTTAGTGCTTTTAACGTCGTTTTCAATCACAACAATAAATTCTGGCAATAATTTGAGCAAATTAGTCTTTTGGCTTTCTTTGTGCATTTTAAAAACAAATTTCACAATAATATTAATCACAAATTTCTACTTTTAAAAAAACATTCAGTGTGTAAAGCTGATAGCTACACTCACCAGTTTTTATATGCGTTAAATAAAGCGCTTTTAATGTCAAAAATGTACGATTCTAATTGGCCGCCACGATCATGTGATATGACACCGTTGGACTTCTTTCTTTGGTGATATTTAAAAGAATAACTGTACGTCAATTAGCCAAGAACAATTCAAGAGCTTACGGATGAAATAATTTGGCACATTAACAAAATTTAACATCAATTATGTCTCAGAGTCATTGAAAATATGGATCATCATCACCACTGGTGAGCATTTGGCCGATATTTGTTTCAAACATAATTGTCATAGATCCTTCTATCATAATGAGAAAAAGTAAGATAATGTCTTAAAAACTTTTTGCTTTATTTACAATTAACATCGTGCGTTTTGGTTGGACCACCCATCATAACAATTACTTTGCGCAGAGAGTCCTGTCCCCCTATTTAAAGCAATAACTAAATAATACCTCAACATCTGAATGTAACATATCTCGGTATACTGGCTCACTGAAAGAAATTCGGTCCTTAGTCTAGACTGTAAACTCCTAGCTTACAGCTATTTCTTGAAGCGAATGTGATGCTATGGTATTCAGCTATGGGGCCTGCCTCGGCCTCCAATAAAAAAACATTCCAAAGGCGACTTAACAAAATGCTACGAATCCGCACATCCGCTCCCTGCACGTAGAGAAAAGCATGGTTAAAGTATGGCTAAAAAAAACATATTATTATCCCGGCAATCGCAACTAACAAACTTTTGTTGTCTTTAACATAACTTTATTCACGATTGATAATATTTTATTTCTATTTAACAATAAAGTGTTTATCTCCCTTGAAACTTCAAATATGGTTGAATTTAACAACATATTTAATAACAATAATATTTTGGAAATTATTATATTTTAAAAGATTCTATGTTTAATTTTAAATTAAAAATAATAATTAGAATTGTGATTATTTTGTTGAACTATTTATGGTTTTTAATCCAAATTTTTAATATTTTTATCAGGCTTAAGTTCATCAAATTTAATTTTCATTAAATTATTTTTATGAAGAAAGGAATTAATCATTCATTCTTGACTGTCCTGAGATTCGAACCCAGGCGGCTGGTTGCCATGACATGTTTCGATCACAACCACTTGATCTCCTCAGATGGATTTGCCGTCTTACACTCGCAGCCATCGACGACTGCTGACGTCAATAGTCAGACATCAATCCTTAAACCAAATTGTATTTTAACCTTTGGTAGATCGAAATTTGCTTTTTTGAATGATTATCCATTTTAATTGATTTTACATGTTTTTCCTAACTTCTGTTTTTTCCGTGAGTGTAAGACGGCAAATCCATCTGAGGAGATCAAGTGGTTGTGATCGAAACATGTCATGGTAACCAGCCGCCTGGGTTCGAATCTCAGGTCAGTCACTTAATTAAGGTAAGAAAACTACATTTTAGCATTTAAAAAGTAAGGTATAATTTATTTTGCTTGTAGAGCATTGCAAAAAAATATAGATTTTCTTAACTAAAACAAGTCCAATTGAATACAACTTATACAAAAATTAATTTTGTGACTTTTAAAAATTAAATAAATTAAAGCAAGTACAAAAATCAAAATGATAAAAACATAAAAATATAAAATAAGAATATGCCCACTGGTGGCCACTTGGGCCCAATATGTATTTTGTCATTCTGGGACAACGTGACCACCGGTGGTAACAAAAAAAACAGGACACAAAAAAAACAAAAATATATTTGGTTTATCAAAAATAAATATCACAAAGTCATACCAATTGTAAAAAATCAATTCAACTAAGTTAAACAATTTTTGTCTCAGCTTGTCAACCAATGAATAACCACCAGTCAGCACGCGGTCCACCGGTGCAGAAAAAAACTGACCACAGATCTTTTAATGATTTTAACGTCGTTTTCAATGAAAAATCCAAGTGTCTATAAATCACAAACAATAAATTCTAGCAATAGTTTCAGTAAATTGGTCTTTTGGCTTTCTTTGAGCATTTTTAAACGCAAATTTCTCATACATATGTATTAATCACAAATTTAAACACAAATTTTTATATTTTTGAATTTTAATTTTTAATTTATTTTTGTATTGACGTTTCTTACAAACTGACATTAATTGTTTAAAATTACACAAAAGTAAAAAAGGGGCTTCATGAAACAAGACTCGTAAGTTTGCGCATTTGCACAAATGGCAATTTTAAGCGACATCATGAGGACCCTTATTGTGATTTTGGTTATATTCTGATGGACATAAAAACTTTTTGTTTTTCGTTTGTTTTACTTTTATTTAATAACACGGTGCTACAGTGTAAAAAAACTTGGAAAACGACCTAGCGTGGGTTATTGGTCTTGTTGAGCACATAAAAAATTGTGTCAAAAAATTTCAGAAACACCCTCAAATTCAGAAGTTATTTAAAAAAACCGTTTTCAGTGATGTTCGTCAACTTATCGACCTGTAACTCAGTTAGTTCTTGTCCGATTTTAATTTTTTTAACGGGTTTGGAAAGAAAACTAATTTAAAATAACGTGCATTTTTTTATACATTTGATAGTTAAAACAATTGTTTTTGTTAAGAATATCTTCAAAAAAAACGAAAATTATAAACTTTTTTGATTTTAGTAGCTTTTCATTGCTTATTTTAATATGAAAGCTTATAAAAATTTATATAAACGTATGAAGAAAATTTAGTTCTTAACAAAACATGGTTTTAATTTTTCAAATCGGATAAAAATTGTATAAGTTATTCAACTTTTCATTAAAACCTGTTTTTAGTATTTTCTCCCCCCGCGCAAAACATATAAATAAAAAAAACAATTAACTATACAGGCAAATTTTTCAACTTAATAATTTGTTTGTTGTAATTTTACAGTTACGTTTTTGGTATTAACTTATGTGTGGTTTAAATGTAAGTTGAACGGACGAGTATGGCGCTCGTGTTCTGTAAACCACATATCAATAAGTTATTGTTAATCTGTCTTTATTTAAAAAAAAAGAACTGGAAGATAATACAGATGAATAGGGTTTATTATGCCCTATTTTTTTGAATCATTAAACAAGTTTAGAATATTTTTATATGCAATTTTTAGTTTGGATAAATACATAAACTAATCGAATTTATTACCAACACAATGGCAAAGTTTAAATACTACCTTTTGGTGAAGGATATTGTTTTTCGATAAGAGTAAAAAAAGGGTAAATAGTTTAAAATTTGTGACAAGTGAAGTGATATTAATATTTAATTTTATTTAAATAAGTAAGTTTGTAATTTTTGTAATCCCTTAACAAATTTTAAATTGTGTTTAATTTTTTCTGCAGTGTGTGATAAGCGTAATAATTTTTGTTATGTTTGCGGTTCATTAGTTGACAAAAAACATCGCTTTGATCTGAGGAAAAATAAAGCCTTGGTAAATGACTTCAATACAGTTTTTAACTGCTCATACAGTTCGAGCAAATGTTGTGAACCCGAAAGTATCCGAAAAGTTTATAAGCCAGCCATTACCATTATATTTCCCAATGATTTAGAATCATAAAATATTCCATAAACAACAAGACTGTTATTTTTGCCAAACAAACATCACTGGTTATCAATATAAAAATCGTGATAGCATTAAGTATGCTAATGTGTTAACTGTTACTAAGCCAGTATTAAGTGCCATTAAATGTAATGAAACTTTACATAAACAAAGTGATGATGAATCTGAAAACGAGGAATGTGATATGGAATATTTACCAAAATCGGCTGAGCCACATTTTGTGCAAATGCATATTTTTGCGATCTTGTGCGAGATTTAAAACTTTAGTAACTTTTGCATTTTAACAAATGATATCTCGTTTTTTTCTACATAAAATTATCTTTAAAATACAGTGCAAATAAAGATAGGTTTTCATAGAAAAAAATTAAAACAACTCTTGTTGAATTTGAAAAATTAGGAAAAAAAATAAAAAAAATTAGATAATTTTGAGAAAAACTCAACTAATTTTTTTGAATATATTTTTATGAATACATTTCAAAAAAGCTTAATTCTCTAATCTAATCAAAAATCTAATCAAAAAGTGTGTGAGTTAGAGGTACTAAAGTGCTACGACCTACCCTAAAACAGTTTTTTGAAAATAACTCAAAATTTTGAGGGTGTTTCAAAATTTTTGAAAACGGTTTTAGTATGTCCTCAAGTAGGCCTACAACCCCCACAAGGTATGTTTTCAAGTTCTGACAAAAAGTGTTTTTTTGTAGCAGTGTGTAATTATTTTTTATCGCGCAAAATTTTAACAACATAATTGAAAATCAGTGTTGTTAACGCCTATTGAAATTCAATGAAAATTTAATTTTGGAATTTGGGTGAATTTTGCTTATTAATACATTTTTGGGGTTTTATCTACATATTTCTCAGAAATAGAAGTTATTTTTTAATATTATTTTTTTGCTTTAAAAAAGGTTATTTCTAAATTGAATAGAATATAAACAAATTAATTTAATTTAACAAATTATAGTTTTGCACGGACTCTGGGGATAAACTCAGCCTTAAATCTGGTTTTTTTCTTTTAGCAATCAAACGAAATTAAAAAAGGAACTGTTATTTTCTTAGCAAAAAATAATATTCAAAAAAAATTTATTCAATGAGAAATAAATAAAAAATCAGGAAATCACTTTATTTTTCTAAGCGAAAAATAAGTTTCAAGAAGTCATTATTTCAAATTTTAAAAATAAAATAATGACCTTCTGCCTAAAATATTCCAATTTGTCTTGAAACTGTGAACTTGAAATTATTTTTTTAGAGTGACAGGAAATAATTGCGAAAAGATAAGAAAGTTATAAATCAATATGTCAAAGTTAAATATTTGTTCCGAATCTTAGTAATATTTTATTTAAAATTATTAGTTTCACAACTTCTGCGAACGTGTCATTATTGCAATAAATTTTATTTAGAAATAAAAATCACATGTATGTGGAACAATTCATTTTAAAAATTGTATTATTTTAACAATTAGTTTGTTGCATGTGTGACTTTCTCCGAGAAAAGGGACCTAGTGTGTAAAAAAACGGGTTTGGACTTAAGAGTGGGTTCTGGTACCTAATAGGGTGTAGAATAAGATGAAATGCGTTTTTTCACAACTTAATTTTCACAGAAGGTAAAATAAAATATCTGGAATACATATATATATGTATGTATATAGTTATATATACTAGGGTACTTTGGGTCGCCGATTATTTCGAGTTTAATATATGTAAAAACTTTGCTTTTTTTATCAAAAATAATAGCTTATTTCACCCATTATTTAGTAGCTTTCTTTGCTACTATTTGCGTTTAATAGCAACTATTGCATAACTACTTCTTATAAGTGCTGGTTCACACACGTCAAGTTTGACTCGTCAAGTCTTGAGCATTTAGGAGAGAAGGGAAAAGAGAAGGCCATTTCTTTTCCCCTCTCTCCTAAAAACTCAAGACTTGACGTGTGTGAACCGGCACTAACGTATTATATGAATCAATATTACAATGAAGAAAATAGCCACTTAAAACGTAATGATGTAAAGAATAAATTCAAACAAAAAAGAAATATTCTTTTAATGAAAATATACTTCTGACAAGTTTACAAAATTGTTTATTAACTTTCTGTTTGCTACATCCATATACTTGACTTTTTGGTAAGTTTTTGCTTCTTAAAAACGTTTTGGTAGTTAGTTACCATTTTGAATTCTTTTTAGTAAAATTGTAACTAATGACATTTTACCTTTTTGGATGGAATATTATTAACTACTTACTTTTTTGATGTTTGTAGCTATAAAAATAATGACTTACTTTTTAAGTAATATTTAGTTTAATGTGAATCCGTTCATTTTATGACATCTTTTGTAATATTCATTAGTTCTTTCAGTAGAATTGTGAGTAATATTTTTGCTTTTTTCTGATAACCCACAGAAAATTATTTTATTTTTATTATTTTGCAGGCGAAGTTTTTGCTGGATATTGTAAACAAATTCAATAATTTTGTGTAGAGTTTGCCTGAAGAAGAATATTTTAAAATTATTTATTGTAAAATTTTTCCAATAAATAACCTGTATTATAACTGCTGAATTATTGGAACAAACCTAGTTCACCGACGCAGCTCCAAATCAAAAAAAGTACTTAGATTGATAGAAAATTGAAAATAAGAAGAAAAATTAAATAAAAAAATTGTGTTATGGACGTTTCTAGTTTTCATAGAAATATGTAATTTTTCCACTACATTTAAAAAAATATATGGCCAATATTGATATCATTTTGTAGGTTTTGACTAGATCTTTCTAGATATATGTAAATAATTTATTTAAAAATGTTTAACTCTTAAGCTCAAATTACAGCTTTTGTGTACTAAGTGTATAATTTATTAAAATAAGAGTAAAATACAAATTTTATAAAATAACAAACACCAATGTCGCAAATAAAAACTTCATGCTTAGCCGGCTTTCGGCAGGACGCAAATATTTTCTTCTCTATGGATAACAAACACCGGCTTTGCTAACTAAAGCTTCTCTACATAGCCGGCCTTCGGCCAGGCGCTAGGATTTTCTCCTCTATGGTATAACAAACACCGGTTTCGCTAACTAAAGCTTTTCTGCACCTAAAAGATACTTAAATTAACATAGAGAGGAAAAGAATATGCGAACACAAAAACAAAATACATTTTTGCAATCGTTAAATCATATCACTAAGTGGGCGGGGCAGTTTTTTGGATCCAGGGGGCCCCGCGAGCCACAGCCCCCTTAAATTGTTATTATGGTTTTTTTCTTTTTTTATTCTGAATCGGGTAGCATATTTTTTTTCGTACGCCCCGTAAAGTGCACTTCAGCCCCAAATTTTATTGAATTAACTAAAAATTGCAATCAGAGATTTACATAGACAGGCAAAATGAATTTTCTCATCCCATGCTATCGGTCAAATTCAGCCTGATTTTTGCGCCAAAGTCTTAAAAAATTGGACTTTTTGCATGCACTCTACCCTGAGAAGCCGTAGCGTAGCGGTCATTTGAAAGATGTTATATTCCACATACATATAATGGCATCAATAGGTCTTTCAAACGAATAACAAATTTTGCTTATACATACATATGTATCTCACACACACTTTCTTTGATTTAACTTTGAAAATAGGAAGCGCTTAAAGAAACGCACTTTAAAAACGCATTTTAAAAAGATTTATTTAATTCATAAAATAAAATACAAGAACTTACCATTTTAACTGTAAATATGAATTTTTTACAAAAAAATTATGTATGAATTTTTTACAAAAAAATTATGTATGAATTTTTTACAAAAAAATTATGTTTAACTGACAATTCAGCTTTTCAAATCACTAAATATGTACATATGAACAACCGGCCTTTACACAAAAATGTTTTAAATTTTTACTAGACTCATTACTTTTGTTTAATTTAATTTTTTCTTATATCACTTGTATATTTTGAAACTCACATTTTTATCACTTATGTATGTATGTAAATACTTAAAAATTCTTTAAATTATTTATTTTCATTATTATTAAAAAAAAACACGAAATTTTGCTTGCAAACGTAAGCATGCCCTTTATAAAACTAATTTTTAATTAATAAAGAATTATTTTATTTGTGAGAATATAAACAGAGAACTTTTAGTATTAAAAGAGTGTGAGTAACGGCTCATTGCACTTTTGCTTGTTGTTTGTTATTGTATTCTTTGTAAACATTTTTCATAGGTATTCAAGTAGCGAAGAAGCACAACAGTGTAAACTAAAATTGAATTCAAAGTATTGGTAGAAAATACATTAGATATAAATACTAATTGTTGTTGCAGTGTAAAAATATTATTTGCTTGTACTGTATTTAAATCTAAAAAGCAATACAGAGCTGCCAGTACTTATTTTATTACGAAATGCGTAAATTTTAACATAAATATTTTTAACATACATATACACATATACATATATATTTACAATTTTAAATTTTATATAATAAATTAATAAATTTATAAATTTAAGATAAAATGTTATACGTAATTCTTTTTAATGAAATTAGCGTTATCTAATTTGTTTCGTTAACAAATAATAAAATAACAACCTGTTCTTAAAAGCATTAATTAAATTTCCATATTTTTGTAAAAAATAAATTTGTTTTTGGGGAATTTCTGAAAAAAAAGATCTTTAAATGTACAACAAAAAAACTTGTTCAAAAACATTTTCCTTATCAATAACATTTCTGATAAATCGGCAGTCACAAAATTGGTGTTAGTAACTATTTGTCATATATTAGTTTTTAATTATTCGGTTATTTAATTTTGATTGATTACTTTTTAATAAAAGCAAATATCGAGTTACTATTCTTCGCACCTGTGAACTGATTTTATTTTCAATGCATTTAGTTGAAAACAAAATTGAATGACAACTTCTGTTTTGGCAAAATAAATGATCACGTGCTTTTTTCACCAAAAAGTTAATAATAATTTTTTGCTAATAACACAGAGACAAATGAATATTTAAACCTGTTTGAATTGTTAGAGAAAAATAAAAGAATATTAAACGGAACTTGCAAAAAAAATGTTGTTATACATAAATTCATGTGACTAAAATTATTAATATTTGTTTTTGAGAAAAATTAAAGTAATTTTATTTTTAGATACATATGTGATTTTTAGCCGCTACGCACAACATCCTTGACTTAATTAAAGAATGTTTTATGATCATGCCGGATGATATAAAACATGTGCCAAAATAATTCAGCGTTTTATGAAATCTTGCCTAATTGTTTAAGGCCACTAATTAAGCTCTATCTTAATTTATTTTCTTTAAAGGAGTCAAAGAAATAAATAAAATGCGGAAGTAAAGGATGCAAAAATATGCATTCATTTAGAGTGCTAAAAATATTTCCAAAAAATAGTTTGCTTAAAATTATAAATGGAACGAAAAGATCTATAATATCAAAAGCAATAATGTTTTAAGCCAAAGAAAAGTCGCAGAACAAAGAAATATCTCAAAATACAATAGAAATTTTTTACTTTTCATATTATATCTTAAAAACAAAGTTTAAGTCTAAAGAAAATGGTCTAAAGAATTCATTTTTTTAAATGTCAACTTCTAACTGGGTGCTACATGTAATTTCATTATCATGGCAACATTTTGATCAGTTTTGCACAGCTTATAGCTAAAGGCTTGTTTACACTATCATACAAGTCTTACCTAATACTTTTTGAGATAGAAATCTAATAAGTTTGATTGCGACTGTTTATAAATCTAATGTAGCATTACAGTTTCTAGTCACACTATCAAACATGACCATGCTTTAGTTAAAATACAACCCTGATCAAATGAAAAGTTTTTTGTTGTTGTTTTTGTTAAAGCTTTGATATTGTTACAGGTAAAACTGAGGTTTATAATTCTTATTCGCTTAACAGTTTTATTTGTATAATATCTTTAGCTTTTCTAAAATCTTTCGATGAAGTTTTCTGTTGATCTTATCCCTTCAACAATAAATTTCAGTTTCTTAATAGTATGAAATGGGAATTTAGCACATTTGAAAGAAACCTTGAAAAGTATTATTGTTTAGAAATTTTTTTGAAAAACGATGAAGTCGTATGGGATGCCATAATTTTTTTCTTAATACTTCTCGTATTCACAACACACTGCATTCACTATAACACTTCTACATATAACTTGAGTGTTTGCAATGTATTAATCGTCCATACAATTTGTATAAAGCATCCCTAAATAGCGCGGCGTCAACGCTTTGCAATTGGAAAATCCGATTTTGCAGAGCGTTCAATAGTGAAGTTGGCTGCTATTTTAAATATATAATGGCAATTTAGCAATTGATTGGATGTTCAACTTCAGGCGAAAAGCCTATAATTAAACGTCAGCACTTGAAATTCTCTCTCGTTTTATTGTTTTAATTTTTTGTTTTCGTTGGCCGTTTCACACACGTCAAGTTTGACTCTTCAAGTCTTGAGTTTTTAAGAGAGAGGGGATAAGAAATGGCATTCTGTTTTCCCTTTTCTCAAAAATGCTCAAGAATTGACGAGTCAAACTTGACGTGTGTGGACCAGCACTATGGCATTTAGTTTTCGTAAAAAAGTGACTAAAGCCAGAGTAAAGCCATGATTTACAGATGGTTGTCAGTTTTGTAAGCAGCGTTGCAAGTAGAAATATTTGTCTGACAATGGTGCAATTGTGACTATGAGTAGCGAAAAAATGATTGATTTCAGATCACTTTTACGAATCAATGCAAATACAGAGTATAACTTCGTTTCTTTACTTAAAAAGATCCAAGCAAAGCTCATTCAAAAATTAGCAACTAAATCGCATCTCTATCAAGCAGATTTTTTAATGGTTAAAGAATTTTCAACAGCATCGGAACAGTTGCATCACCTGTACCCATGTTCTGTAACTATAGTGAGAACTTCCCGCATCGAAAAGAAGTGAAACAAAATATTCCATCGTTTCTCGAAAAGTGAGAAAAAAGTGTGTCTGTAACTCATGTCGAAAACTATCAAAAGAAATTACGTCGTAACGTTATAAATGTCATAACATTGCACTCGAAGCCGATGTGACATTGCAGACGGTGAGAACACCAGTAACATATATCGTTAACGGCGACCAAAATTTACTAAAGTGAAAAGTTTTTCAACGACGGCGGTGAAAATACAATCGTCGGCTATACCAAATAATGTTAAGTGCGACTTTAATGTTTGTTGTTTCCAAACGAGCTTTGAAAATATTCGTATATTTTATAAAAATGTTAAAAGTAAAAGAATTAAACAATAAAAAATGTGCCAAGAGCAAAATATTATTATTATTATTCTTTGGGGTTTGCATTTTTAATTGTTTTTAGTGTTAACATTTTTTCTCGCCCCATTTTTATTCGTGAGTTTGTTTGACAGTTCAAAGCGGGAACTTCTCTCACAAAAATGTTACAGACACACCTTTTCTGTAACTTGGCGAGTAATTTCCTTACGTGACAGCTAGAACTCGCCAATAAAATTACAGACACAGTTTAGTGAGAAAAACAGCTGTTTGTTTCAATGTATGACATTTTTGTTTCATTTCACACATTTCAATCGAAAAGTTTCTCGACGCGAGAGTTATAGAACAGGGGCACTGTTTTATTTTTATTGCTGCTTAACTTTTCGTTTTACAAATTGTAATACTGAAATTTTGTCTTAATGCTTCCAACATTCGAGCATCTGGTACGAGATTGATTGACCAAAGATTTCTCAGAAGTAACTGTTCAAAAGAAATTCATACGATCCAAGAAGAAAATTCCCTAAAGATTTTCAAGGCGCTTGAGAGTTTAAATAGATTAGTGCAATAACTGGCACTTTATTTTAAAACTGAGGCCATGAAGAGCAATAGGGTTATTGACAAGCAAAAAACAAGAGAAACAGTAGCTCCAGGAGAGACTGTTAATTGGTGAGGATAATCTAGAACATGGTGAAATAATTAGAAGGTGGCAGCACTACGGAATCAATTATTTTTTGCTCAATGCATGGTGAACTTCCTTTATGTCAAAATTATTTGTTTTTTTTTAGGTAATGCCACTTAAATACATTTTTAGTAGATGAAAGAAATTGTTGGCGTTGGTTTGTCGATGCTGACGAAAACCCCAAAAAGGAACGTGTTATGAATTATGAAGTAAACTTTGATTGGAACAAGCGTACCCGTGTTTCTACTAAGTAGAAATTGTAGTTTATTTGTTATAAATACATCAGAAAGAATAAAAATAGTTTTTTTTATGAAAACGAAGTAGTTAATCAAGAATAATTTTGTCCAATTTCAAGTGATCTATAAAAATTTTAAAAGATTTGTAAAATACATAATCAGGGGGTAATTCTGGCAGTCGTGATCGAATACAACACAGCTGAAGGGTTTTATTTTATGTAAAGATGAACAAATTATGTGTAATTCTGTATACATATGTTGTTTTGTGTGATGAGCTACCAGAAAATTTAAGACTAATTTCTATTAATTTTTTCTCATTAACCTTTATTTATAAGTTTTCAAGTAGCATAATTTCATGTCGTGCTATACTCGGCACATAAATCGAAAAGGGATTATCAAATTCTTTAAAAAAATTTTAATTTTCGTCCATGTAATTCTTTTTATAACGTTCATCTATAATCTTTATTGTTTATATTCAGTATAGGTATGCAATAAAACAATAATATTTTGGTGTGGTGAAAAGTCAGTGTAGAAAGAGGGGTAGAAAAATAGATATGAATTATATTCTTTTGATTATAAAAATTTCGAAAATTTTTAAAAATTTACAATTGTGAGTATTTGATTTTCAACAAATGATATTTTAAATTTTAATTAAAAAAATGATCAAAAACCTTCCCGTTTCAAATAATGTGTTAATTGATTAAATTAAATATAGCTAATGTTTTGACAATTCCCAACAACAATTTTACAAGTTTAAATTATTTTATTTTAAACGAAAAATGTTTTTGCTATTTAATAAATATTTTTATTAAAAATTTATTTCAAAACAACTAAAATGTTAATTAAATAAAAATTATATTTTTAATTTTCTTCAACAAACAAAAAATGATTGATTCAATTATCACATTAATTTAATTGAAATAGTCTTAAATTTTTTTGATAATAAACTACTGTAAAACCAAAACAATATCTTATAATTTGTTTTGGTTTTAAATGAAAGTTAAGCGAACGAAGTCTTCATTTGGAAGTAGATGAACAGGCAGTTAAACATTTCAATTATCAAGACCTAAATTAATATCAGACTTTTTCGAATTTTTTTCTTCCCCCCAATATGTTAGCCATTTGTTTAAATGCTCCACAACTGAGAAGCCACATGCCAGTTAAAATGAATGACTTTAATATTGGAAAGTGTGTTTCATTATAATTTTTGTTTCGCAAAATTAAATTTCAAAATTTTTAGGGAACAAAGAATTTTTGAAATTTATAATTTATACAAAAATTTGATATGTAACACCAAAAATATTGAAATGTGTTAAAAGAAATCAATAAACAACAACATTCATACATATTTTGAATATTTTATTGAACTTGATTTATTGTTAATTTTTGTATATCTTAAGATTGTGTAATTAATTTACAAAATTATCTAATATTTCTGCAAATTAGGTTTAAGATTTGATAAAAATAACATAAATTAGTTTGGTTTTAATATGTTTTGTTTATACATGTTTTTTTGTCAAAGTGTTGAACTTGATGTTTTTTTTAATAATAAAAAACACGATTTAAAATTTTTTTGATATTTAAAACAAATCCGTTAATCAATAGTCATAAAATACACACGTTTCACTTATGTTAATGGGCCAAATATATTTGAATATAATTAGCTAGATTTAAAATTATAACACTCTCTATTTCTACCCCAAGAATGAAAAACTGTGGTATCTTGGTACCACCAACACCGAAATTTACAAGCACCTTCTGCATCATCTTCGCCCAGATTATTACGAACATTAACAAAATCATGTACAATAAAACAGCATCATTTTTTTCAAAATTTTATAAAAATTATTTTCTTTGGTACATATTTTTTCTTACTTTTTCGACAATATTATTCATAACGAACCAGTTTCAGTAAAACCTTCAGTTGTTATTCATTTTCTTAGGGAAATTTTAAAAAATCACATAATCACAAACTTAAAAAAATATTATTTCAATACTTTTTTAAATAGGCAACATCGATAAAACAAAACTGCATCACTGCGTCGCCAGCGCACTTGAACCTTAAAAACATACATAACAAATAACCAACCAACCAGCTTCACAATTTTAAATATCATCTTGTTTTTTTTTTTAATAACTGAAAGTGAAAGTCAATGTTTAGAGCCTCTGAACATCCATGTGTCTGTCCCACATTTTTGTTACCTGACCACATAACTGAAATGTGCATATTGTGTTGCACACTGAAACCAGCTAGCAACAGACATCAACAAACTTAAAGGGCTGATTGTCTAACCGGCTGGCTGGCTGGTAATATTAAACCTTTTCTCAATGTTTTCATTTCCAAGTAGTTTAACCGAGAAATTACATGACAAAACCGGCCGTTTATTATGTAATTGTAAATAAGATCAGACAAAAAAACAAACAAGACTCCACAAAAAAATCTCCATGAACACATACACTTGAATTGTTTAAGGGCTTTTGGTGGAAAACAAAAGACTTAAGAGACAAGCGCTAAAGTTTCAAGTGATACGTTTTTATTAATAAAAAAAAAAGACTTCAAAAAGGCGGCTGTTTCAAAAGCCAAATGAAAAAATGTATTTGTAAAAATAAAAATTAAAAACAAAATCATTAAATATTTTAGCACCCCGCAATGTTTAAAAATAAAAGTCTTCTTGTCGCTAGACGCTCGATTTAAAGTGTTTAAATAAACGTATAAGGAAGGAGTATTAACCATTTTTCTCTACTTCAATTTTAACTTTAAATTTTCGTTTTTTTTTTAATAAATAACTTTATTGGAGCAATTGTATCATCTCCTAAAATATCATGGTCAAATAAGGTTCCGTTACGATTTTATAGCAAAAACAATTTTAGCTTAAGCGGCAACCTTTATACAAAAGGTTTTTTAAAAAAAATAAAAATAAATCATTCTCCTGTAAAATTGTGTTTTGTCGCTTTTTTGTTAAAAAGGTAAACAATAAATAAACATAATTTTCAATTTTCGTTTTTAATAAATGACTTAATTGGCAACACTTGCATCATCTCCTAAAATGTCATGGTAACATAAGGTACCGTTACGATTTTATATCAAAAACAACCTTCATACAAAATGTTATTGATATAAAATAAAAAAAAAAAACATTCTCCCGTAAAATTGTGTTTTGGTCGCTTAAGCTTTTTTGGGCTAATGGCGCGATATATTAAAAGTAAATAATAAAAATATGCAACTATGCAAAAGCGGCTATAATATCTGTAATGTTTAATTATCTCCCGGTATAGTTTTCTATTTCTCCACTTGTGGCCAATTGGTAAACCTGAGGACGGCAATCTAGATCCTTTCGAAATGCCCAACTTTTATATTAAATCTCTTCCAGGCGTTTACAGGTGATACTATTTGGCAAATGTTCATGACTTAAATTAAGTAGTTATAATTACGGCTTTCAGGTACATTCGATATCGCTTTGTGGGTAAGATGTATTTTAGACGATTTAATCTTAATGTTCCTTTATTGGAGATCGGTTTGTACCTGATGTTTTATGTGTAGCGGTTCTGTGATTCATATTACTTTACGGTTATTGAGTTTTAAGTGTTACTAGCATTGACTACCATTCATCGCTCAGTACTTAGTAGAGTTTTTCTTTTCCCTGACTTTTGTATTTCCCGTGAAAGCGAGATTTATTTTTCAATTTCCCGGGATCCCGGGAATTCCCACTCAATACAAATTCATGCTAAATATTATTTAATTAAATTTAATTTATGTGAACAAATAACATTTCTTGATACTAATTAAATAAGTTTATAAATGCATTCAACTTTTTTATTTATGTGGTAAAAGGAAAAAGTGATCAATGATACCTTAAGATCTGCATGTTCAAAAGTACGCATTGTAAAAATTTCAATAATTTTGTAGGATTTTGAGGAAGTTATTACTAAATGACTTGTTGGTTATTTTTTTCAAAGTGCAATAACATTTGGAATAAAAACTCAAGTTTACTTTCGATCGGTAACATTAGGAGTGCTTAGGAATAAAAACTTAAAACACTATAACCGCAGAGAATTGATGATTTTATTAAACTCGGAGTAAATTTTTTTAAGTTTTAAATTGATATCCTAAAAAGTTAAACTTTTCAAACAAATTATTGCGATATTTTTCTGTTAAAATAGGATTTTAGTTCGGAATGAGCATTAACAGAATCGTTTGAAAGCCAATTTTTAATTTTTATCAAGAAGATTTCAATGAAAAAACACGTTTTCCTTTAACTGATATTTATCTTTATAGCCAAAGGAACATTATATAATCTCTAGACACTTCCAGTTTTATTAGCACCTTCCCTAAAACTTGTAATCCTCTTTAAAAAAAGAAATATTTTCTTTGGATCGATTAAGCGTTTGCTTTATTAATAACTTTTGCCATCATCTATTACATAATCTAATCGAAAAATTGTTTATGCAGCTACTCTGCATATAAAATCATTAAATGTTTTTAAGCAATTGGGAACCAATTTTTTTCGTTTCTATAAATTAAATCTGGGTCTTTAAACAAATTACAAATTCTGTACATTTTTACCGTTGTTCATTCAAAACTTTAGAGCATTAAACATTGGCGTACTTATCTTTGGCGTCTGGCAAAACTGTCTTAAGTCAGAAACTGTAGTGTTTCGTTACATTAAATTAAAAAAATTTTATTTGGTGTGTATCATATACTTTTTTTCTAAGAGCAGAAGATAACGATAAGAAGCAGTTGTGCTAGACTTAAGTAATTTTAACCAAAAAAAAGAGAAAAAAAATTTAATTCAAGCCTACCAAACTCAAAATGCTTTATTAAGTCCTTTTTGCCTAATGGCTAAGGTCTATTGCATTTCACAACATAATTTTACAATTATATCAGCAGTAAAGTTGACATAATTAAATTAAAATAAATCCCAGGAATTTCAGCACAAATTTCCTGGGTTTTTTTCTCCCGTATGAATAACACTATTACTAAAGGGTGGTTAAATGTTATACCTCTTCTTTCAAATAACCCCAAAGAAAAAAGTCCAACGGTGTCAAATCATATGATCCTGGCGGCCAATTGACATCTCTACCACGTTTTTCGTTAGCTGTGTGGCAAGTGGCACCGTCCTGTGACAACCACATATCGTCCACATCCATATCTTCAAATTCGGGCCATAAAAAGTTCGTTATCATCTCACGATAGCGAACACCATTCACAGTAACTGCGTGTTCGGCCTCATTTTGAAAAAAAATACGGCCCTGATTATTGACGAATCCACTGAGGTGCCTCATCACTGAATCACTAAGTGCACGATACGCATTTTGATTTGAACGCCAATTTTCATAATAAGCCTGAAAAACTTTAACGCCTTGTTCGATTGTGTAGTCTGAAATTGAGAAATGTCAAATGAAATGCAGAAAAAACTTGACGTTTAGGTGTGGTTTACATTCAACATCGGCTCTTAAAATTTAACTAATTTAATTTATGTCACTAACACTATAAACCTTTCAGCTTGTAGATTATTCATTTAAAGTATGTTAGAAAAATTCATTAATGGTTCTTAGTTTCATGTGTTAGTCTGTCAATTGTATATCGTCGTTCATCCATTTGTTACATTTAATGACATTTTAATACCGTTCGAAAGATAAAAAATGCTGCATCGCCTAAGAAAAACATTTCATTCAATTTGGAATTTTTTAGAATATAAGAAAATAAAGCAAATATAAATGGGATTGGTTGTAAAGCTAGAAATAGGCGATGATATCATTAAATGTAAAAAAAAAAAGAAAGAAAGAAAAAGACTCAATAAAAATTGTTTACTTACTGAATCGACTACGTAAAGCCTGACGACCGACAAATCGATAGTTAGTGGAGCGTTAATGAGAACAATAATGAGTGACTTGTCGCTAGTTTATCTTATCGATCGACATGGTTTTTTATTGGTCTTGCAATATATGGCCGATTCTTCCTTAAAATAAATGAACTACGTTCGATGCAGGGCTCCTATTATCGTCTGACACACCAAATACAAAGCCCTGCCTTTGAGCGGTGGATATTCGGCTTTTGCGTTGTCTTACAGGACAACCAAACTTATCTGGGATTTCGACTTGTTGCGTACCCAATTTCCTTGATTTTCGATGAATCCCACTTCATAAACATGTTTTTAAGTTGATGCTTTACCCAATAAAAAGTTGTTCTTCGAGCGAAGAATGTTTGTGAGGGAGTTCTCACTTTGAAGCAATACATTTTCGACACAAAAAGAACTTTATTCAACGCATGTAAATGCCGTGGCACTTAAAATTTAATTTTTTCTTAATACTTAAATTTAAGCTTACTCTACTGCGTCTCTGTATTTCTTATTGCATAGCGCATTATTACGCGCTTATTTTTATAGATGCAGCACTAGTGCTTCGCAAAATTATAAAATTTTTTATTGGGTAGTTATTCCTAGCGATTTTTTAAGTTCTTTCTGATTTTGACAAGAATGCTAACAGAAAGCCTCCTATCCATTTGTTATAGCCAGGACGAAAGGTATCTTCAGTATTAATATCATCACTTTTGAACCGTTTTAACTATTGAACGTGCATTAAAATTAGGGAATAGGATCAGGAAGAGCTTTCGTGAGCAATCGATCTAAGGCAATGATTTTTTTCTTGTTATAAAAATGGACATTTTCGAAGCACAAAAAATATTTGTTTTTTACACTGTTTGATGACTTAGTGAGAATGAAGAATAGATGTTTATGATCAAAAATGCGATATAAGCTGTTAAAGATACAAACTATGTATATGTAAAATATAGGTTATCTGTTGTGAATCCTGTATTTAGAAGTTTAAAGCAAGCTAATAAACGTATGTAAATATACAATCTAATATTAAATTTTTATCGAAATCTTTAAGTGTACAATTATAAAAAAATATACAGATAAAAACAAAAGGCTAAAACGAGAAGCATGTTAATATAAAAAAAATCTCCAACAATACAGCACAAGTACGAAATGGTCTATACAATAAAACATATACATACATATCGCACTTGTTCAACAATAGTGTATTAACTCAAAATTAAAAAATTCAGTAGTAGCAAACAATTTTTAATTTTACATAATACGCATATGTGCGAAAAAATCTTAAACCAACAGTTTCATTACCATAAAGTAAACCAAATAGCATGATATTTTTACAGCGGTTAGATATAAATACATATAAAACGTTTCGTTTTTTTTCCAAAAAAAGAAAAGAGAAAAATTTTGAGTTAATACACTATTGTTGAACTAGTGCGATATGTATGTATATAAACCCAGTTGCGTATAAAAACAATAATAATATTATACTTTGATAATATTTATAAAAAAAAAAAATCATAATTTTGTTAAAATCAAAATTAATGTAAACAAATAAAAGTGAGAACCTTATATAGGTTATGGCGAATCTTTGATACCCTCCACCGGGAGTAAGAATATTTCAGCAGCGGGCTTTATATGAGATCTATGATAAATTAGAAATCAGTCTTTAAAAATCCTGCTTTCACTGTACTCCGAGAGTGCGCTTGTTATTGGACTTCATCACAACATTTTATGTTTTTATTTATCGTCACATAAAACTTGTTTTCGGTATAATTGTAGCTATTGACTAGAATAAAAAAAAGAAAGCAAAACAAACAAATTTATCAAAAATAAAAATTGATAATTTAGCACGTCATAGAGAAATCTTATTAACCCTTATACGGTCTTCGGGTAAAATTTCACCCATTTTATGTTTCAAAATATAATATCTTTTAAACATTTTGCTGGATCTCAATGAGAATTTTTTCAAATTTCTTAAATTTAAATTTTGCACTAATAACATAAAGTTTTATTTTGGTATATCTTAACGTTGCAAGATTATTTAAAGAATTACGAAAAGTCCGTCGGGTGAAATTTCACCCATTTATAAAAACGTCTAGGCTCCTACATCCGATTGAATATTATGAATGATTTTAGGTTATTGTTTATTGTTTTCTTGTTAAATATTATTTTGTATAAAAAATAATAAAAACACCTTCAATAAAGGAAAACCAGGCCCTAGTGGATACAATATGCACAAAATTTTCATTTGGCCAATTGTGACGCCCACGGTGTTTTTTTTTTTTGTAAAATGCACCTTGATTGAGGAATTCATAAAGTTTCGTTCTAATATACTCAATATATAACATATTATTTTTGTGATTATGGTTTTTTGAAATTCTTTTATGAAAAATAGGTTTTTAAATTTAATTTATGACAAAAAAAAATTTTTCATAATTTTGTTATTGTTTTTTGTTTTTTATATTAAAATTAAATTTCCTGAAGATGCTAACCAAAGGTTAGCGAAATATTGCCAGTAAATAATTTAATATTGAAAAGACCTACTGCCGTATTCATAAAAAATTAAAATGGATTTGAAATGCATTTTAAGAAAAATTTGTATGAAAATTTTGCCTTAAAACATATTTTAAACTTATTTTATTTTTTATGAATACGGCAGCTAGAGCTTGATTAAAAAATAAAACAGTTATTAAATTAAACCAGCTCAAATATAAGTTTAATATAAAATTATTAAGTATATTAGAGAAAAAAAATGGGAAAAAATTAAAAATGCGTGGCCAGGCCCAGGTATACAATTAAGGGCTAATAGAAGTATGTATTTGAATTGAAACAATTAAAAAAATTATGTTGCTTACAAAAAATATATGGATTTGTTTATGTATGAAATTTAACTTTGATATTTTCAAAACCGAAAACCGAACCGAAACCACGTTTTAATTATATTAAAACCGGCCGGTATCAAGAAATTTTAATTTATTAAAACATAAAATATGAACTCAGAAATCCAATATATTCACAAATTTTTCATCAAAAACATATAAATCAAAGTCAATAGATTTTAACATATCAATTCCTCCTCGACAATTTTTTAACAATAAAAGGTGACAGACTTTCAGGTTTGCGTTCAATCGCTCTGATCTTTTTAAGTGTAATGAAGTCGTTGGTACATCTTCATTTTTTTTTTGTAGTAGAAATATACTGTCTTGAAGTAGCAACAGGTTGTTTCAACTTTGCTGAATTAATGTTGGCTTGGCGTAATGCAGAACGAAAACCACTCAAATTTGGCTGACTAGAGGAAGAAGCTGGATTATTATCGACCCACTCTATGTTCTAGATATGGAAATCATGTGATATTGAAATGGGTGGAAATTTTCCATTAAATTTCTTTTAAAATGATTTCAGTAGTTTGTAGTAGTATGAGTTTACAAAATCAGGTCGATTTGATTTTTTTCCATTTTAAGAACATGAGGTTGTTTGAGTAATTTATGAAAAATATTCATAAAAAAAATAAAAATTTTCGATTTTTTAGCACCCTGCAGAAATTTTTGTGTGTCAGTTGTTCCAACAGACTGGTTCTGGGATTTGTGAAAATAAAACAAGTACAAAAAGAAAGAACTCAGATCCATTTAACTGGTATATGCAGTACAAAACAAAAGTCTTCACCGGTGGTGTGACATATTTGTTGGGACTTTCTTAAATTTAGGACTTGTTTATATTGAAATAATACTACATTCACAGAACAAATTTAAAATTTTCTCTAATCACCAATTTAATACCAAATTCATAGAATCAAGTAACCCATTTGTTGATTTTGCACCTATTTTCAAAATGATTATATTGATTACTAAAAATTGTAAAATTTAATATATTGAATATTTTTTTCAATAAGACCATATTTACACCATGTAACTACCGCCGCAACTTTCGCATGCAACTTTTTGTTTGTAAGCAAGAGGTGTAGGGAAGAAAACTGGATTGAAAAAGTTGAAAAAATGCTTAGAAAAAATTTAAATATAAATGTGAAAAGAGCTTCGTAGCATATATTTTTAATTTTAAATAAAAACAATTAACAAAAAATTGCCGTTTCAAATAATGTGTTCAATGATTTTGACAATTTCCAACAACAATTTTACAAGTTTAAATTATTTTATTTTAAACGAAATAATTTTTGTTATTTGATTATTATTTTAATTCAAAATTAATTTTAAAAGAACTTAAATGTTAATTAAATCAAACTTTTATTTTTAATTTTCGTTCAACAAAAAAAAAATTATTGATTCAATTATTACATTAATTGTGTTTAAATATTTTTTAAATAATTTTTTTAATTGATAAAAAACTACAAATAATTTTTTCTTTGTTGTCTTGAAATAATACTACAGTGTAGTAACCAACACTAAAAACGTTCATTGAGAATCGATGTGTGACTGGTCAAATGGTGTCAATTGACCCCCTGCAATGACAACCCCATGTAAAAGTGATAGATCCCATTTTTATAAAGTGTTAGTACAAGAACCGGTCTCTACCACCAAAGCACAAAAAATATGTTGCATCAGTAAACGCATTAATCAAAAATAAAATCAGTTTAAATTAAAAATTGAATCAAGTGAATTAAATGTTTAATCAAGTGAATTAAACGTTTAATTGATTTTATTCATTTGTTTACTGATGCAAATTAATATTGTCAATTAAACATTTTAAACACTTCATTAAATGTTTAATTCAATTGGTTAAACGTTTAATTCCCTTGATTACATTATTAATTAAAGCTGATTTAATTTTTGATTAATGCGCTTACTGGTGCAAAATTTTTTTCTGTGAGACCTATCACGGGACTACATTGGTGTCAGTTCGCTTCCCTCTTGGGCATTTTGATGCCCTAAATGCAGTTTTTTCGGGTTAGCATCTCGTACACTTTTTTTCTTCTAGTCTAAAGCTACAATTCTAGTTGGTTTCCAAGATATAGCCGTGAAAAAAATTGCACGTTCTTCGCAATAATCAAGTCTTAGCCAAAATAAACATGTGGAAATAAAATCCGAAAAAGAGTTATCCTATTGCGTGTTATACTGTGTCATAGAACGATTTCACAAAACTTCATGTCATGTTTGCAGCCTCATAAAGCTAAACTGAAAAAATTTTCAATAATTAGTATTGTTGTTATTTTTGTTGAACTGTTTTATGGTTTTTAATCCAAATTTTGATATTTTAATTAGGCTAAAGTTCATCAAATTAAATTTTCATTAAATTATTTTTATGAAGAAAGGAATTTTACAAGATGAAATTAATTAAAATTTATTGAAAATATTTCATTCTTGACTGCCGCGGTGCTGGAAGTCAGGCTTTCACGGACAATCACCACAATCTCATTGTTCGTCATGCTTTTAGGAGAATAAAATTGATTTCCACTGTAATTCGGGTACGCTGAATCCAATGTTGCTAACCATTTTTTTTTTTTATGTTAGCTCTTGTTTTGATTTATGGGGCTTTTCTTCAATATATTTCAAGTCTGCATTGAACATTTTGTATGGGAGCCTCCTTAAGGAATGGAGATAGCGGGTAGGTATGTTAGAAATATATAAATGATCGTCTTTAAAAAACAAAAATTTTGAAATTTAGATAAAAAAAAAATGCTCATACTAGATACAGTTTTACTTTTCTAAAAGGAATTTCGGTTTTTTTTAGTAATTTCAATAAACCTCCTCCATTTTCGAAATAACGGTATATCTCGGAAACAAGAGATAATTAAAACAAAACGGTTAGCACCATTGGATTCAGCGTACCCGAATTATGTTAAAACGACATGTTCCCGGCTTATCTAATTTTGCAACTAGCACAGTTGTAAATTATGGACCGATCTTCAGACAATTTGGAACAAATTTGTGCAAAATTAAATGACAATGGTTGCTTCCGCCAACAACTTTCCTAACTTTTGGTAGAGGAACCTTATTAACAATAAATTTTATTCTCCCAAAAATAATTTTGATAAATTTTTTAAGAAGGTTATTCCACATTTGGCTCCAAAACTTTGTTCCTACAAAACCGATTGCGCTGGACTTTAAACTTCTTAGGAGAAATAGAAACAATTTGACAATTTGAACAATTTTTTCTGTTGATTCGTCTGAAAGAGAGCGTGATTTTCAAGGACGATCAGATTGGCATTCGCACATGGCCAAATCGTCTTAAAGTTTTTCACTTAGCGAGCATATAAATACTTTATGGAGCCTTAAATGAATGTCTGAAAAGTCTAATACGGAATGACCAACTTAGAGTACCCTCATTCACCACTAGCGGTGGAGGGCATACAAATGTATACAACTAAAATCACATACAAAAATAATAATGTAAATATATGAACATATGTATATGAATATATCAAACAACCGGATGTTAATTCATTCTTTTTAAATAATTTTTGCAAAAACAAAAAATAAACACCAAAAAATTCTATATCACACTCAATTGAAACATTGTTACTCGTTTATCGACTAAAAATCACTTACAGTTCAACTGGATGACGTTAATTTGACAGTATCAAAACATTTGTTTGTATATTTGTTGTTTTTTTTTATTGTTATATAACTTTATTCTTAACTTAGATAAAGCTTAAGAAGTTTTTATGGTTATTTAAAAAAAAAAATAATAATAATATAAAATAAAAACTCTTTTCTTTGCCTATAAAAATAAACGTGCATTTGTGTGGGTGATTTTGAGGGAAGGAATTGTTAAGAGTCGTGATTTAATTAAGTATCATTTAAAGTCATGTTGTTGTTGTTTTATTTTTATGGAGATTTTTAACTTGAAATAAGAAAATTTTAGAAAATATACTCATGAGTAATTTCATCATTGAACGTATTGTATTTTATTCAGTCATCAACGCATTAAATGATTTAAAGTTTCAGTCATTCACAATAGTTGTTATAATAAAAACATGCTCCTTAAAGTATGCTATAGGAATTAATCATAATTAGTGTGGTAAAAAGTGGACTAATTAAATTTTTATTAAGTTGATCGCATGGAATAATCATGTTCCACTTCTTATATGCTAAATTAGCACAGTATATTGTTGCGGCTAAAAGGTTCAATTCTTTTCACAAAATTCTAAAAAAAATTTATTTTTAAATATTTACAGAAAAATAAGGGAATGAATGGACCCGGAATCAATTTTAAGTATATCGCTCAGACTCAGATTTCCCGAGTCGTTCGCAGCATATCTTATCTGTTTGTTAATGATTAATTTTTTTAGAATCGTAATAAAATCTGGGATATCAAATATATATTTTCTGAATATCTTTAATGTTTTGTTGAAAAAATACAAAATGTATTCTTGTAATAAAAAAGAAACTTCATGAAATACTCGTCGAATGTTCTATGTATTACATTTCGATAAAAATTCATATCGTAAGATGCCCAAAAAACTTTAAAGCGCCTTAAACCTTTATTGTAAGGCTTATGAAAGACAACCAAAACAATTAAGAAAGTATAGTCGGTCAATCCCGATAACATAATACCCTACACCACTGTATATAAAAATAAAAACAAATGTTTCTAGTGTACACTATTTTGGGACCCATGGCAATCATTTACAATCATGTAAAAGTTATTTGTGCCAAATATTATTTAGATATTTTCATCTGTAAGAGATTGACATGACATAGAAGCTATCGTAAAAGTTATTATGTATCGCCAGTTTGTATGTTAATACCAGCAGTTACAAGAAAGTTATGAAGTAGTTTTTGTATGGAAGCTATGGTCATATATACCATTCCATATTTGGTTAGACAATTTTAATTGCAGTTATATAAGTGGACTAAATTTAATATAAATGCCAACATAATAAGATGGTTTATGGACACAAAGGCACTATTCCAGAGAGAAGCTTGTATATGGGTTTTGTGAAATTATGGGCCCATCACCCCATTTTCAATAGGTTTGGTCCTTGTGCCAATTAGAACCTATGTAGCAAAATGTCATCAAACAATTTCCAAGATTGGTACCTGTACTTTGCGCACAAGGTTAAAATGAAAAGACAGCTAGCTAATCGGTTTACTAAATGGTTGCTCTAGGACCAATATCCACTATTGTGGTGTGGGTATATTTACACTGTGCTAGTTTAAAAAAGTAAATAAGCCGGGCACCTGCCGTTTTAACCTAATTTGGGTAAGCTTAACCTAGTGGTGCTAACCGATTATTTTTGAGGTTGGCTCTTGTTTTCGAGATATATCGTTATTTCAAAAAGGTAGGAGGTTGCACAAAATATATTCGCGTAACTCAGAAACGGTTTAGTTTATTGAAAACACTTAAAAAAATTCTGCGTAATTCTCCAATAAAATTTTAGAAACAAAATATTTTTTTTTGAAGAAAAAGGCAAATAAATGCCCAGGAGTTGCCTCTGGTGGAAAATAATGCATGACCGACTTCAATTAATTGTTTGTCTTTGACATTTTATCGAGAGATACTTGCCCCTCTTCAACAAATATTGCGTTTTATGAAAATTTTAAATTAATTAACTTTAAAACTAATTTTTAAATTAATCGACTTTTGTGAATAAAATCAAAAGTTGCTAACAGATTTTAATAATTTATAGCTTGTTTTGTTTGCAGCTTCGTTTTTTTTATGAATTTTTAAAAAACAAAAATTTTGAAATTATGGTAAAAAATTCATTTTTTTTTTAAACGAAATATTATGATTCTAAAACGACTGCACATATAAGTTTTATGTTTCTTTAAGGGAATTTTATTGCGGAATTTCGGTTTTTTTAGAAATTTCAATAAACTAAACCGTTTTTGAGTTACGCGAATATATGATGTGCAACCTCCTCCATATCTCAAAAACAAGAGATAACCTAAAAAAATGGTTACCAACATTGGATTCAACGTACCCGATTATGTAACGCCAAGTGCCCAGCTCGTGGTCCACATGAGTCTGGCCAGTCCTTTTTCACTGCGTATAGAAAATCAAAACACAACGAAAAATTTAATCTTTTTTTTTACTTGATTTAAGAATTTTAAACTTATTTCAAGAATTTCCGGCATTAAGTTTCGAAATTAATTCCATTTAGGATTGTTTTGAGTACTTTTTAGTGTTATTCGTACTTGAATTTTTGAGTACGACTCGTACTTAAAGTAATCATCAAAAACTTTATTTATACCGTGTGTTTTCAGTGTACGCCCTAACATGTTAAACTTAATAATTTTCCGGGTATTAAAAGCGGGAATTTATAACAATTAAATATTCCCGAGAACAAACCATACTAATAAAGCAAATAAAATAATTTGACTAAAACTTTATAAATTCTTTGATAACAATAAATTAAGGCCTACAAAGCAGATTCTAAACATTTGCTGTTAATGCACCGAATTTTTGGTAACACACCTTTGTTTGTTAAAAATTATATTAAGAACTTTGTTATTTTAAATACATACTTTAAAAGTTTTGTATAATTTTTAATATTTTAATTCGGCACAAGTTCATCAAATTTAATTTTCATTAAATTATTTTTATGAAAAAAGGAATTTTTACAACATGAAAATTAATTAAAATTGTTATTGATAATATTTCATTCTTGACCGTGGCCGGGGCTCGAACCCAGAGCGGCAGGTTACGATGACATGTTTCGATCGCAACCACTCTATCTCCTCAGATGGATTTGCCGTCATACACTCGCAGCCATCGACGACTGCTGACGTCAATAATCAAACATCAATCCTTAAACCAAATTGTATTTTAACCTTTTTTGCTCTTTTACGCCCGTTCTGAATTACTCAGCAATTAAAACAGTTGTTTTCCAAAAGCTTCAAAAAAAAGAAACACGAACATTTCTTTTTATTTACATTTAAAGTAAAAATTGTAAACCAGTTAGAAGGCCCGACCGTATGGTACCCTACACCACAGTATATAAAAACTAATTTGCGAGAGTGTACGCTATTTGGGACCCATGTAATGCGCGATTGTGTTTCGAAGCAGTAAACAGAACTTCAAAATATATTAGAGGGAACTATGACAGGTGTTGTTAGCTAGAGACTTGTCGATAGTGCCAACAGGAACTGAAGATGATGAAGTTAGAGCCTCAAATCAGCAGCACCTCTCAAAATACATGTAAAAGTTGGGAATCAGCTGATTGAATTTATCTGTACGGGGAGATGAGTGCTGGTTATTAGCTTTGTTATTAGCAAACGAGACATTGAGAAAACCAAATATCTTTAATGTGGAGTTTTTCGTCGGGAAAAAAGATAATCGCGTAATGAGAAAACGGCCATAATTATATAAAGGGTGGTCTAACCAAAACATCTTTATATTTTTTATTATATAGATCTATGGCGATTAAGTGTGAAACTAAATATCGGCCAAATGTTTGCATCGGCTTCGGTGGCATACCTCCGATCCGATGGTCCACATTTTCCATGACTCTGAGACATAATAGAGGTTCAATGTCGTTAAAGTACCGAATTATATTATCCTTTAGCTCTTGAATTGTTCTTGGCTTATTGACATACACTTTTTCTTTTGAATAAGAAAGAAAGAAGTCCAAGGGTGTCAAATCACATGATCGTGACGGCCAATTAACATTCCCACGACGTGAGATAACACTGCCATTGAATTTTTCGTTGGCTGTGTAGCAAGAGGCACTATACTGTTGGAACCACATATCGTCCAGATCCATGCCCTCAATTTCTGACCAGAAGAAGTCCGTTATAATCTCGCGATAGCGAACAAGTATGGCCCGATGATGCCGCCAGCCCATAAACTGCACCAAACACATTTTTCACATTTCCTACAGACCCGGAAATTTTGCGATACATTTGGTTGATTATGCGGACCAAAAAAAAATCGCGAATTGCACGAAATGCATTTTCAGTGAGAGAAGCTATTCATTTTGAAAAAGAATGCGAAGTTTTTACTGGGACATTATGGTTTTCCAAAAATATTTGATATTGCGATAATCATCCTTATTGTGGTTGGCGTAGGCGTATTTAGACGAAAATGTTTACTTATGTGTACGCTGTTGTAATAAAATAAATTTTTGCAACAAATACGCCAACGACGATTTTTAAACAGTGTAGTATTTGTTGTGGCTTTTGCTAATCAAGATAACTTTTTTGAAATACGCCTAACTTTCGCCACAAAAACGCCAACCACCATTATGCTAGGAACACAACTGGGACGAACGACGAATTTTTGGCCGCGAATATTCGTCGCCAAAAATAAAAAATATCTGTGTATATGAAAAAGCACACAATTAGGGCGCCGACGAAAATTCGCCGGACGTTGCAAACTTGAAATAGATTTAATTCTAATTCTTACGCCGGCGAACGACGAACAAATCAGTACCGGGTAGCCGTATTGTTTGAAAATGGTAAGTGTTTTAGTAAATAAAGTTACTTTTTACTTTAGAAATTGTAAAATTTTAACTGAATATAATTTAAAATACAAATTGTAAAAAAATTGACAAAAAAAAGTATTTTAGTTAGTTGTTCTTAATGTTTTGTTTGTGAAGTATTTTTTGTTCATATGGTACCACTATTTCTTGTTTATACAACATATTTTATTTCCATTTTGTTTTTTCGTCGTTATTGTGTTTCATACGCCAAATTTATACAGCGAATTTCTTCCGAATAATTCGTCGTGCTGGACGAAATTCGTCGTTCGTCCCAGTTGTGTTCCTAGCATTAGGGTGAATGTTAAGGCGACCGTACACGACATGTATTTGTCATCTGACATGTCAAATTTCCCACTGCAAAATACATACATGTCGTGTGTTACCTTTTTAACTTTGCTTCTGTAAAAGTCAGACGCAAAGTCATCTGACAAAATTTCAATTAGAGCGTGCTCTATTTTCTTCTGACAAACCATCTGACATCAGAAATCTATGCCGCGAAAAAACCGGCTGCGGCGCCCACTATTGACGGAATCATTAGCCGGCTGAAGTTAATTTTTTACAATACCGAGATATGTTTGATCATCTTTCCATTGAATAGAATTTATGTGAATATATATATATAAAAACCGTTTTATTATAAAATCCTAAATTGGTATCTTTGAATTAAAAGAAAAAAATGTTAAGATGGCTAAACTATTTTACGGCGCAAGTAAAAAATTTCATGGCGGCAGCAAGCTGTTTTAAAACCGAGCACTACTTTGGTTTCTGCAATAACAATGCGAAAAAAACAGAGACAATGTCAGAAGCAAATTACATGTACGTTTGTGACCGAATATTATAAACCTTATGTAAAACAGCGATTTTGACAGACATGCACAATTACATGTGACTTGAAAATTTGACATGTCAGATGACAAAAACATGTCGTCTATATGCTCCTTTAAGGCGAAAACACACAAAAATTTTATAATCCGAAAAAGTCCAGGAAAACGTTTACTGTCCCATTTTTGGAATAATACACAGCAGTGATGTGAAAAACACAACTTATTTTAATGGGCAAATTTGTTATTCTCAAAAATGTGTTCTTTTCGTTTTTTTACACTACACGTGTACTTCGCGTATACAATTATAATTTTGCAGACTCTATTGGGAGACACTGTATGTACTAGGGAATTCAGTCGATTAATTCTTATTCGATTGATCCAATAATTTTAGACGATTAATTGTTCGAACAATTTAAAATTGCTAATTTCGATTAAAGGATTAATCGAAAAATAATTATACAAAGTATTTCTATTAAATGCATAATTTGTTTAAAGTTTAAAGTCGAATTAACAAACCAAAATGTATGTGTCTGTTGGAATTTAATAAAACAGTCATGTTAAGTGAGTAATTTAGCTTCTATTTTTGTTAAATTTTTTCAACACAATTTAATAATTCATTACACAAAATGTTAACTTAAAGTTTTATATTAATTTATCGGGTATGTTCTGGAAATCGAAATGAAGTGAAATTTAAGTCGAACTATAAATTAAATTCAATTATTTACAAAGTTTTTAGTGGTTTCAAGTGTTATTCTTGAAAAATAAAAGATACTTAAAGAATGAAGTAGATAAAATGGAATATTTGTATGAACTTTCTTTGCAGGGTCGTTTTTAAAAATTGCTCGATTTTAAATTCACTTCATTTCCATTTCAAAAACACGCTTGTATTTCAAAAAAAAAAAAGCTCATGCGTTTCCTTCTTTGGCATGAGTTTGATTTAAAAATATTGTACGAAGGAAAAATCTAATAATGCTAAATGTAACAGGTGTCCAAAAATGTATTAAAGTAAATGTCCTTCAACAGCTTCACCAATTTACCACTTACACAGTGACTATTACCATAGTACTTGAAGACGATCAATGGGGGCTACAAGTAGTCCAATAAATAAATATTTTAAACCAGATCTTCGATATATTCTCTAGAGGAAATTATTTGCAGAAGCATAGCTGAGGATGGGATGTCCTTGAAAAGTTATATTGACTCTTTTAAAATCTAAATGCCTAAAATTGAAGTCACAATTTGAAGCTACATTGACAAGTTTTATTTAAAAAAGAATGTTTAATAAAAATTATTGAAAAAAATTTCGTAATTTATGAAACTTCTGGATTTAGAATTATTCGATTAATTTTAAAATTTTACTTGTTTAATGGAATAAGTTAAAAATGTCAAATATCGATTAATCGTTTATTCGAACAAAAATTAAACTCAATTAATTGCACACCCTAGTATGTACATTAATTAGTAGTTTTATGGCATAAAAAATGTATGCTTTATTGTGTTGTTGCTTTAAAAACCAAAACACAAGCACACAGCTGTGTTGATTTTAGTACTCGCAATCAAAAAGTTATATTTTATAGGAAACATATTATTTAAACAATAATATTTTTATTTGTTTATTTCTATAATTTGGCATTGTTAAAATTTTTGTGCGGTAGTAATTTGGCGTGTCAACCAAATAATTCATAAATTTTGGTTCGATATCAGTTTTGGCGCCTTTTTAATATTTTAATTTTATTTTTTACAATTTTTCAATACAACAAAATTTTTTTACTTCCCAGCAAACACAGAAATACACCTTATGTATTGCCAAACGTATTGCCTGGATGAAAAATATTATTGCGGCAATAATCGATTTCGTATTGCGGAAGATGCTTCCTTCGGGAAGAAACGTGTCTCGATAGCAATACTTCTCAGCAATACGAAAGCGATACTTCTAGATGATTAACTAGCAATATCGCCAGATAACCACTTATTAGAAAATAGGAAGATATCGCCAAAATATCATTGGGATGATAAAAAGAAGATTTTGCATTTTAAAAAATTGTCATTTATGTACAAAGAAGCACAACTTTTTATTTAAAATTAAATTTTCAATTGTATACGTATAAATTTTGCTCATAAATAATATAATTTATAATTAAAATAAAGTAAAATAATATAGAAAAATATTTAGTTTCCACCATATTTTTAATGAAAATTCCTACCACCACTTCTTTGGAATTGCATCCAAGGTTAAGAAATTTCTTGACTAAATTGAAAAGCAAACAGATTAATATTTAACAGATTTGTTTTATTTAAATAATTACCTTTTGCAGAATATTTTGAGAGCCAGTTTGATTAATTTTTATTTTTTTTTATTTATGACGTAGTAACATACATATGTATGCATGTATTATAATTTAATTTTTTTAAGTTTATGTTGCGTAATTTTCTCGAAAATTGTAAAAGAAGGAAAATAAAAAATTACTTTGATTATTTTCTTTTAGATGACAATTTGGCGATATTGCTTAACTATTGCCTTAGGGGATATCTTCCATTTGTTTGCAGGGTTAAATTAAATTTTTTATCTTCCATTTTTTTTATTGTAGAAGATGACTTTTTATTAATGTGCGTTACTAGCCCGACGCTTCAACAATATTTTTTTCGTTCATATGGTAACGCGCAGCACATTTTAGCTGATTACTCTTAACTGGTGTAGAAGGTTGTTCACCCAGGTGACACCACGTGGAGGTCAGTGTCCACAGTTAAGATGCTGGTGGGACCAATATAGGGGTGGGCTTTGCTATGTTAAAACCTATTAGAGCCGCTGCTTGCTGTCCAACACCCTAACGTTATCCACGCGTTTGCCGAAATAAAATTATAAAACTAAATAGTGAAAAAAAAACATAAACAGTGAAGAAAGTTCCTTGGATATGAAGGAACCCCTTGAAAAAAATATATGTAAATGATGTACAAAAAATGCAAGTGCAAAAAATTCATGACGATGAAGAGGCCTAACAATTGAAAAAAAATTATATTAAATCTAATATTTGACAATGAAGTTCCCGTATTTTTTAAATTTTTATTGTACATTTTGTTAAAATTAAGCATGTGAATTATTTTATTTTTTAAATTTTGAAATAAATCAATAAAAATGCATCATATATTTTTATTGATTGTGTTCAGAATGGGCTATTTATTACTATACTCAGAATAATGTGTTATCGAAATGACAACCGAATGTGGTTTTCAAAAATGATAACAGCATGTTGCTGAAATGACACCATTATGTTTATAATATATTAACATTTTGTTGACAGAATGAGACCAAAAGGTGACAAAATCAAAACGTGGTGCTTAAGAAATATTGACACCATCTGTTATCAAATTAAACACAAACGTAGTTGGCTCACTTTTGACAACGAATGGTGTCAATTTTGATACTTATATACCGGATTTTTCCCTCTGTGTACACATAAAAGTACAATTATATACAATTAATTTCTCTTTATTGTTAAATTTAAAAACTTTTTTTTATTGCTTTTCGCAAGTTTTATCAAACCATTACACTGTGCTAGAATTTGCAAAAAATTACCCAATTCGGGTACGCTGAATCCAATACCGGTATTTCGAAAATGGAGGAGGTTTCACAACATGTATTCCCGTAACTCAAAAACGGTTCAGTTTATTAAAATACCAAAAAAAAAAAAATGAAAATCCGCAATAAAATTACCTTTAAACGCAAACATTTTTTCTAACATGCGCATTCGTTTTAGAAACATAATTTTTTTTTTTTTTGTCAACAAAAATAATTTTTTAGCAACATTTCGAAATTTTTTTTTCTTTAAAATTCATAAAAAATTGCAGCTATGCTTATAACTTATTGCAGACATAAAAAAACAAAGTTTTAAACAAAACAAGCTATAAATGATTCAAATCTGTTAACAACTTGTGATATTACATATTCACAAAAGCCAGCATATTTGAATTAAATTTAAGAATACACCGAAATATTTGTTTGGGAGCCCACTTAAGAGGTGGTGATAAGGGGCAAGTATGTCTTGAGAAATTGTTAAGGACAAAAACCAATTAAGGTCGGTCACACATTATATCTCCCTAGGGGCGACTCCTTGGCACTTATGGGACGTTTTCTTCCATATATTTCTAGTCTGTATTAAACATTTTGTATGGGAGCCCCCTTAAGGAATGGAAATAGCGGGTAGGTTTCTATAGAAATAAATGATTAGGATGAAAAATAAAGTGGGGTTGGTCATAAATTTGTTTTAAATGTTTAGTGATGTTCGTGATCTAAAACCAGGCAGTAATTTGAACGAGTTTTGCACTCGTGTCATAGACTGAAAGAATTTTCTTCGCAATACCAATGAATTTTGACATTAATCCCATGAAAAATTTCATTAAAAAGGAACCTATGCAGCTCTTCGTTGGATCAATGAAACCTGTTTCATTAAAATGTATTTAATGAAACATTACATTAGATTTATGAATATTCTTGGATGAATACTTCAATAATGTAAAAATTTGTTTTTTTATTTTGTTTTTTTTAACTTTTTTTCTATCTCATTTTTTTCTGTCTCTGGCGGGAATGTTTGTATATTGTTTTTTATGTTCCCAATTAAAAGTTTAACTTGGACAAACTAAAGTTTTCATATATCCAATGAAAATTTTTAACGTAATTTCGAAATCCCATGAAGCGATTTTAAAGAAAATACTTCATTATAACTATGAAATTCCATTTAGACAATGAAAATTTTCATTTAACCAATGAAAATTTTTTTATGAAAATGATTCATTAAATATATGAAGCATTTTTCTTTCAGTGTAAAAACCGGCAGTTAGTGCACTAAGTTAGTTACTAAGTTGTTCTTAATGTTTAAAAAAAAAAAAAACTTGTACAATAAATATTACAATTTAATGACTAATAAAACCCTGACTTATATAACCTGAATCTATTTTGAGTTCTAGATAAATCTAACGGTGCAAAATAAAGTATTTTCGCGGACTTTAGTATTCTCATAAAGTAAAGAGTACAATTACTCGAAATAACGTACAATACTTAATTAGAAAGTACGGGTGGCAAGCCTAGCTGTGTACCAGAAGCCAAGATTATTGCTTATAATATTAATACTTTGTGGGTCGCATTTTCAAAAGGGATGTTACTGTTTAACAAATGATTTGAGTTCGTTAATTTTTTTTTTTTTTTTAATTAAATTTGTGTTTATAATTTATTTTCTAACAATTAGTAATTAGTTTGTACATTTTATTTTTATTCACATTTGTTTCTTAAGCTTGAGGTTATTTTCTTTAGAAGATCTCTTAAAAAATAAATCACTTAACTTTCTCATGAGATATAAAGGTAACCATATAACTAAAACTATGCCTAAAACTACACATAACAAAACATCTAATAACAAATATTGATAAAGTGGCATAAAAGTGCCATATGATTTGAGAAAATCGGCTCCTTTGTAGCGTATGACATACTCAATCCAATACGAGGCCTCATCCAAAGGATGCATAGGATTATCTCGAAACTTTTGAGACATTTCCAAGGCATTTTGTTTGTATTGAGGCTGATTGATGAGAGCTTCAATGTTTGATTGAAGCTTTTTTGCCGTTAGTTCCGAAAAACTCAGAGAACGGGCATAACCGGCTCTTACAGATTTGATGGTATTACGATGTTGATCGCCGTAGAGAGGTATACAGAGCATGGGCTTTGCCCAGTACAGACCTTCTTGACTGCCAAAGATGCCACCATGAGTAATGAAGAGTTTTACGTTGGGATGGGCAAGAATGTCATTTTGGGGCAACCATTTTTGTATCATTACATTTGAAGGTAAGTCGCTGACGCTTTCATTCTCAAATTTCCACAGGACATTCTGTTTTAAATTACCAAAAGCTTTTAAGATAAGGGATATTTTGTCTGCAGGCATATCGGTACTCTTCATATAGGATCCAAGGGAAAAGTAAACAACACCATCCGTTGAATTATCGAGGAAGCTCTAAAAGATAATTGGTTTAAGTAAACATTTTTATAAATATTCCGGTTATTAATCGGCCGTATTATGAGTTTTGTTGTCGTAGCCGAATAACAGATGCTTTAAAAATTTGCTTTTCTATTATCGTAAACAGAATACATACAGAACACGTAGTTGTTTCCATTCACGTGCGATTTGTTTCTCGGTGAGCTTTCGTCAATTGAATCAATTGAAAATAACAACGAAAAACACACGGAACACCACATTTGATTCTAAATCACGTGATTTAATTTAAAGTGATTTCAAGAACAGGCCTGATATCCACATTAAATACGAAGATGTGTTTTACATTATCGAAAAATTGAATTAAAATCAAAAAAAGGTCAAACTACTACGACTTCGAGCACGACAACGACCCCGTAATAAGGCTGATTATGTCATTACCTTTAAATTGCTGGGCAAGGCTTTAGCGGGCTTTATATGAGCTCCCCCTACATTTATCAAGCCGGGCATACTTGGTCGGGGTAAGTCCACACTTCTATGGCTGTTAATTAACATCAGCGAAATATTTTTCTCCAAATCTCTAACATTGGGCAAAGGACCTTTAATAAAAAAATTCAAATAAGTCATTAATAATATGTATTTTTAATGAGTTCATGGATTTTTTTCTCACCCTCAAGATAAGAACCAAAATGCCTCTCAGCCATTTCTTGCATTTGCGGCATGTAAATCCATCTTCTGACAACAGCATCATAAAATGACAAATACGAATTGTACACCCTTTCCGTAAAACTCATACGATCAGTGTGCGATAACACCAGATGGGGTATCACCGACCAGGGTGTTACTAAGCCCATCGCATGATCCATATTATCAGCATAACCCATGGTGCCAATTGTTACAATGGGGCAATGAAATTTATGTGCAAACATTAGAAAACTTTCGTGAAAGAATTGCTCCAATATAAGCAAATCGAATTTCTTATCCTGGCTTGCAATTAATGCCTTGACTTTGGTGTTATTAAGGGCATATTCGGAGGTTAATAAGCCGACATTCCACCACATTTGTAGATTTTGAAAATCGCTGGCAAAACGCATTTTGAAGACGTTTTCTTTAGGAACTGGAATTTTAATATTAATTATTATTAAGAGAAAAATAAATAAAAGAAAGACATGCAGACCAGCCAGAATAGGGGCCTCAAGCGTTTCTTAGATGCTAAAGAGTCTTTTATCAGATTTTATAATATAAATCTAAATATTGTTTGAAAGAAATGGAGAAGGTATTAAATAAAATATCGCTTGACGCCCTTTTTACATTTATCTGTTAAACGTTGTGAACTTACAGTAGTAGGGTATATCAAATTTAGGATCTATTATAATTTCGGTTAAATTTGGATGTGGACTTTTTGTAGGATGATTGTTAACGGAGGTTATATGATGACCTCTTTTTAAAAGATCTCGCTGAAAATGATCCAACCACAGCCAATGACTAGGTGCTGGAAAGGGACCCATAAATAATATGTTGTAGGCATTACAGTGGGAGAAAACACTTAAAGTTAACAAAAATTGAAGGCATTTGAAGGTCTGCATCTGTAATAAAGTAAATTATAAGAAGTTAATAAATATTTAAGCATCATATGTGTTTTATTTGAGAAACAATCGCCATGCAATATTCATATCAACCCGATGTAAAAATATCGTGCTATTTTGTCTACTTCTTGGTTATAAAACGGTTGGTTTTAAAATACTTTTTAATATGCCTTTAATATTATTTTAAAAATTTTGTTTCTACTTAATAAACACCCTCTTGTTGATCAAGTGTTAGTTGTAAGCTAAGTTTCAAAATGTTCTCGATTTATTTTAAAAACAATATCACGATATAACAGAATTAATTTAATAATTCTTCTTCTTTATCTAATTTTTGCTCCATCTGGATGAAAAAATTATATCATAAATTATCAAAAAAATATTTGAATTAAAATTTTTTTTCAAAATGCATGAAATTTACGTTTAAAAAATATTTTAGATGCGTTGTTGTTTAATTGTGTTCTTTAATATTTTTTATATTTAATTAATACACAGAAAATCAGCTTTATGCTAGGAACACAACTGGGACGAACGACGAATTTTTGGCCGCGAATATTCGTCGCCAAAAGTAAAAAATATCTGTGTATATGAAAAAGCACACAATTAGGGCGCCGACGAAAATTCGCCGGACGTTGCAAACTTTAAATAGATTTAATTCTAATTCTTACGCCGGCGAACGACGAACAAATTAGTACCGGGTAGCCATATTGTTTGAAAATGGTAAGTGTTTTAGTAAATAAAGTTACTTTTTACTATAGAAATTGTAAAATTTTAACTGAATATAATTTAAAATACAAATTGTAAAAAAAATTGACAATAAAAAAGTATTTTAGTGAGTTGTTCTTAATGTTTTGTTTGTGTAGTATTTTTTGTTCATATGGTACCACTATTTCTTGTTTATACAACATATTTTATTTCCATTTTGTTTTTTCGTCGTTATTGTGTTTCATACATGTGTTGTGTGTCCTGCCTTTAAACCAATTGGAATTCATTTCAGGTGATCTAATAACCCTGCTGATAACTTTTTTCTGCACAACAAATTAGAATTTGATTGGAATTTGATTGGAATTTGATTGCACAGTTGTACTAATTTGTGGTCGGTGATTTCGAATCTAATCGCAATTTTTCTTTATCAGCTCTACTTTTCAAGATGTACCGTTATGTTCAAAATTAAGGCACTTTCACTACATACATATATTGGAATAACTTGAAAACGGTTGACCGACCAGTTAAAAATCAGTTAAAAGTTTTTGAAAAAAAAACAAATTTTTTGTTTTGTAAAAATTAAAAAAAAAACATCACAGTTTTGGTCTAACAACATTAAGCTTAACATATTTCGAATGAAATGAAAAACATTCTTTCAACATCGCAAGATCTTAATAAAGCATATTTCAACGCTAATAGTTCAGATGCAAAAGGGTTGTATATAAATTCAACCATCTCACTTTCATTTAAATATAAGTAGTCCACTTACAAACACCGCAACCATGGTAAAATAATAAAGGTGGCAGCACTAAGGCAACTAATACAACATTACAACCAAATTGAAAAATAACCCAGCCGGCAAAATAATCCGACGTCGTTCAGATATCTGAGAGAAACGTCGGCAAAAAAGTCGGAATCGTATACGAATTCTGTCAGATTTCTGACCCAAAAACGTATGAAGTGGTTAACACGAATTCTGACAGACATGTCGTGGGAAATTTTGGTTTTTTGTCGGCATTTCTGATAGATATCTAACAGAAATCTAATGGAAAAGGCATGGGAAGTTCTGATGTGTTAGCCGAGATTTGTTTTGCTTTCGAACTGATAGCTGAAAGAAATAATTTTATTACAAAATATGTACATAATTATAAATGCTTTTTATCTTGAACAAATAAAAAAAAATTAAAATTATTTCCAACAGAATGACAATTGTCATTATTTTAAAAAAATAATAAGTCTCGTTAGACAAATCTGAACGAATTCTGTCGGAATTCTATTGGAAATATCTGTTCATAAATTCCCCCCGATATATCCAAGCGAAATCGATGAGAAATAGGCCAGACCGTAAGTATATTCAATGTCTGACAGAAATATAAACGAAGTCTCTAAGAATTAAGTTAGACATTTGCACGAAATGTCTGATTCAGGCAATGTCGAAGTATTTTGCTGGCTGGGAAGTCTCCGTATACGTCAAAAATTATTTTAAAACAAAATTAATTTTGCTGCCGAACGCGATGAAATAAATAACATTTTAGCCAATATTTTTGTCACTATTTAATTATTTAATTTTAACAAAAAAAAAATCAAAAACTTTAATGCAACTTTTATGCAAGTAATTACTTGCAAGCCGTGTATACGTTTTATCAACGAAAAATCGAGGAAACAGCCGATTAGCTGAAAGTACAAAAATTGTGTGAATGCTAGTGAAAAAGTGTTAGTGTATTTAGTTTATCGAACTTGCACTTGCTTGTGGAAATGGGGGTAAGACTAGACAAACGATAATAGAGGAAAAAAATCTTTAAAAAAAATGTCTGAGAAAATCGATTAAAACTGTTTTTAAAATTGAAATGCCAAGCCATATAGAGAGTTTTGCAGGAGTATTGAATTATTAACCGGAAATTGCTCGTAACTTGCGGAGTTTTGTACGAGATTGATAATGGCTTAGGGATTCATTTTAAAAAACAAATAAAATCTCGGCTTTTACAGAATTCGTATTTGTTTAAGTGGGCTACTCACATAAACTATTTCTTATCTTAATTAATCTTGTTTTTCTGTGTTGCAATCTAAAACTTTTCAACAAAATCTTTTTTACAGACATCTTTAATATTTTCGTGAGCACTGTCAATTTACTGCCTATTTCACGATGTCACTCGAACGCTTTCGTTCGCACAAATTACATGTAAAACAAAAACAAACTCTCAAAATGTACATGTAATTTGTGCGAACGAAAGCGTTCGAGTGACATCGTGAAATAGGCAGTCAGTCTAAGGTTTCATTTGAGGAGGTCCATAACAAAACGCAACAATTCCGCTTTTTAAGTTTAACGTTTTTTATAGTGAAAAATATTGTACACACTAAAATCCTTTAGTTATTGTTTTAACGAATTTAATAATTTTGTATCGGATCAAAGCGCAACAATTTCACATACATAAGTACATCGTACTGGCTTGAAATCCTTTTTTTATTCATTTATCCAAAAATTTTAAAAGTGGAATTCTTTCGTTTTGTTATGAAGCTCCTCATTTATAGAAACCCTTTTTGTTTTTTATTTTAAGAGACTTGAACAGATGCATTGGAAGTGCTCTTTTATGTACACTTAAGGCTCAGTTAGAGGAGAATAAAGACTCAGTTAAAGCTCAGTTAGCCGGGAGTAACAGTAACCTTACCGTCAAAACGTAAGACCAATATATTTCTCACAGATTGAGTCGCATCATCTTACTGCTAACTATAACCCATCTAATTGCTTTACATGCAAAAAAATGAAGCAACTTATTTGTTACGTTACTGTTACTCCCGGCCAACTGAGCCTTAAGCCTGGAGTTACAGTAACCTAATTTTAAAAGGTAATACCAATCTATTTCTAACAGATTGAGACGTTATATCTTACTGCTAACTATAATCATTATAATTGAGTTACATCAACAAAATGAAGCAGCTGATTTGTAGCGTTACTGTTACTTCGTGCTAACTGAGCCTTTAGTCATTTCTTATGTCCGATTTTTGCAACATTCATTTAGCATTTCAAATAGATTCCGCCTCATATTCGCTAAGCTTATTTAACAATTTCTTCTAGGTTGCAAAAAAAAACGTATTTTTTTGCAAGCTGGTCCAAAATTGCGAAATAATTGAAGAAATTGCAAAATTGGCATATGCCATAAAAAAACCCGCCTATGACAATACATTTTCAAATAAACCAAACAAATTTTTTTATTTTGATTTAAGCTTTTAATTTAAATAAAAATTTAAGCTTGTTTGAAATAAATTTTGTTATTATTCTTATTTTGTTATTTATTTAAAATTCCGGCATTTAAATGCTTTCCGCATTAAAAACTTGTGCAAAAAGAAAGAACAAATGCGGTAATAAAAAAATATCGCTTAAGAAAACGTGAATGTTTACTAAGAGAAAAAAAATTTTATTTAAATTTAATTTTAAAAATAAAAATCACTAATAAATTTTTCAAAAAAATCACGTTTTCAAAAACCTTTGGCAATTAGCGAATGTCGTTCGCCAAATCAATGACACTTGTCTCAGAATGATTTAATCGTTAATGTTTAAGTAAAAAAAAAAAACAAAAACAAAAACAGAATTTAATTAAATTTAAAACCAAATTTTTTAAAACAATTGAAATTCAAAGAAATATTTATGCCAATGTAAAAAATCTTCGTTTAAGGTTGTTAAACTTGAAATCAATCAATTTGTAATTGTTTAACGATTTATGGCATTCCGTATGCAAATTAATGATTTCGTTAAATGAATTTTTATAATTGATTAACAAGCACTTTTAATATAAATCTTTGATTATAATTTATTGATTATAATAATTAATAGTATCACAACGTTAAAATGAATTTTTTTATTACGTATCCATATGGGGCGTGAAAATCAGATTTATTTTAAATGCGTCAAAGAATTTTAGTGGCACTTAAAAGTTTCCTTTTTTGAATTGCAAGCAATATTTTTTATAATTAAGATTATTTTTACAAATTAAACAAATCATATAATTTTATAAAACTTTAACTTTGTTTTAAAGATAAGCCCTTTTTTAGTAAAAAAAAATTAAGGCAGACAAAACAGTTCAAAAAAAACTTGTTATTACAGCAAATAAATTTAATAGATTAAAAGAACTTTTTCATTAAACACCTTTTTTGTTAAAATTGTATTAATTTAAAGGAAAGAAATTTTTCAGTATTGAAATAATTTTTTAAATTTTTTTCTGCTTCACGTTCGTTTTAAACTGCCAACCAATGAACACTGTTCCGATTTATATTAGATGTATTTCAAATACTAAACAAATTTTTTTAACACTTGATATGCCTAACATTAGTTTATAATGTAGATTAAACAGCTAAAAAACAAATAGTATAATTTGTCTGAAACGTCATAAATTCTTAGATAACACGCTTAAAAATTAAAACCGACAAAACAGATCATTAAATATTTTTCATTGCCATGAATTTTTGGTAACACACCTTTGTTTGTTAAAATTATATGATTAAAAGAATTTAGTTATTTTAAATAATTTGTATTAATTTATTTTGAGAGTTTTATATAATTTCAAAAACTTTTTTCACTTTAACGTTGCTCAGCGATTGACACTGTTCTTTTAACAAATGCTTTGAAAAAAGCACGAAAATATCTTTTTATTGTTTAAATGTAAAGAAAAGTAAAATAAAATGAATTTTGTTTTTGCTGTTTTTGTTTTGCAAACGCAAGCTTTTGATTTGCTAAATGACACTTTGCAAAAACAAATACGCTTGCAACTGTTTGTACAGCACTAATTGTATTTTTATTTTAAAAACTTATTAATTCTTCTTATGACCAGCACATCTTGGTAACACGGGAACCAGTAGCCGCCAAGACATCATTACTCTTGAAATAATTGTTATGGAGGTTATCTTGTATCAGCGGCTACACTCAAAAGAAAAATCAATCTATCCGTACTGAGTTCGGATTTTCTTGAATCAAGTACAGAAATGTTGATTGATTTTCAATCACAAAAAACTTAACTTATTCATATTAAATCCCGAATTTGTACTTGATGTAAACCGAAAATAAGGTTGATTTAAGTAAAACTAAAATTGAATTAATCTTAAAATGCGTTTAATTCAAATATTATAAAGTTGATTTAATCCCGTATTCGTGCCTGAAATAACCAAAAGTGAAATCGGAAGGAGAATTTGAATATGATTAATTTACTAACCCGTTTTACACCATACAGAATTTGAATTATAAAACAGCAGCATCATTCCCGATATGAATTTTACTTTAAAAACTTAATGTACAAATAAACCTGAAAATATTAACTAAATGGGAAGCATGAGTTCTAAATTTTTCTCTGATATATGCAAATATTAAGGCAAAATGGGTGAAATCTAATCGAACCATTCAGAACTTCAACTCCAAATACGAGGACTGGCTTAATGAAGACACCATCCTGGATATATTGGCAGTAGATGAACCCACCACATCAACCAGAGGAGCAAAAGGAAGGCCAAAAAAAGTATTAAGGAGTGTTCAATTTTCACAAGAAAGAGGAAACTTGCCGATGCCACCAATGACTTGACCACGAAGCATTTATCGGACGCGCTGTCTATTAAATATACAAAGGATAGTGAAAGAGTTAGGTCACAGATAACCAAATCTGTTGCTGATGCAAGCCCACTGCGACTTAAAAGGATTAAGGAAAGCATTCCCACGCCCACAAACGCACACATTAAAAAGTATGGTTCCGAAGAAGCCTTGGCCTTGTTTATGGACTTAGAACTTTCCAAAGAGAAATATGAGAAACTACGGGCATCTTTAACGCGACACGGCGCTGACGTTTTACCCGGATACAAGCATATTACGCAAGCCAAAATAAATTCACGACCACTGCATACGGAGTTTACGGAAGTCTCTGCGAAAGCCAATCTGCAGGATCTCATGGGCCATACAGCAAAACGGTTGTTGGAGAGTCTTCCTGAAAATGAGTTGAAAATTCTTCCTGAAAAGTTGACATTGATCAGCAAATGGGGCTGCGATGGATCATCCGGACAAAGCGTTTATAAGCAAAGGATATCTTCCGATGACGCTACAATATCGGACGGAAATATGTTTATGGCATCTGTTGTTCCTTTGCGGCTAAAATCTGATGTTTCCCTACACTGGAAAAATCCACGGCCGTCATCAGTGCATTATTGCCGACCAATAATGTTTCAGTTTGCAAGGAAATCGGCAGAACTCATAAGGATCACCGTGAAGGACATTCAAGAACAAATAAGCAAGATTAAGCCTACAAAGCTGCAAATTGGAGAAGGAAAATATATTGAATGCAATTACGAGTTCCACCTGACCATGGTTGACGGAAAAGTCGTAAACGAACTGACAGGAACAACCTAAACAATGTCATGCCCGATTTGCAAAAAGAGTCAGAAGAACTTTGGTAATTTAAACGATTCTACAAATGAGGAGAATTACGAATATGGAATGTCACCATTGCACGCAAGGATAAGGTGTATGGAATTCTTGCTAAAACTGGCGTATACCCTACCACAATGGGAGGAAAACTTCGATGAAAATACATCAATAAAGGATAAGGAAAAGATCAGAAAGAAGCAAATACAGGATGCGTTTTTTAAACAAGTTGGACTAAAAGTAGACTGTCCCAAGCGCGGATACGGTAACTCAAACGATGGAAACACTTCTAGGAGATAATTTGAAAATGATGAGGCAGAATCACTGGAATTGACAATCAAATCGTGAAGAGATTGGGAACGATCTTGGATGTTTTAAACTGCAAAGAAAATGTCAATTCTACAAAATATGGAGAATATGCGTCGAAAACTGCATCTCTTTTAGCAGAAATGTATCCACAGAAGAAGTTGACCCCGACCGTCCATAAAATATTGGCGCATGGCAAAGATATAATTGAGTACCAGTCTTTGCCAATTGGAGAGCTTTCTGAAGAAGCACAGGAGTCTCTTAACAAATTTTATAAAAAATATAGATTGCAGAACACATTCAAAGCATCAAGGGTAAGGCAAAATGAGGACCTCTTCAAAATGTTGGCAGCATCTTCCGATCCACTTATTTCTTCCCTGCGGCATGTGAAGTCACGAATAGAGTTTAAAAAAAAATAATTATAGTTTAGAAATGGTTAGTCTTTTAGATATACCTTCTCTTACGAATTGTGATGAATATTTTACAGAAAATTTAAAATTATTTTTTTTTAATTTGTTGGGTAATAATTTAAAACATAAAACCCTAAAGAAAAAAATAAAAACAATCTAAAAATGTAAAAATAATTTTTTTAGTTACCATAAAATTGATTTTTCCACTAATTTTAACTTTGATAACCCATAAGTAGGCCCCTACAAAGCGTAGCACCCTTTCCAAACGCTCATTTAATAGGCTGAACAGTTATCTATCATATGCTGTTTAAACTGTTCAATTATCTTATTCGGTTCAAAAGATATGATTTTTGCAACGAAAAAACTCAAATGGCGCCACTGTGCAACGATGAGTTCAATCTTTTTCTTACTTAATTTTAGAATTTTGTACTTTTTTTAAGAAATTCCGCGACTGATTTTCAAAAGTTGTCCCTATTAGGACTGTTTCAAATACATTTTAGTGTTATTCGTCTTTGAATTTTTGAGTGCGACTCGTACTAAAAAAAACTCAAGTTGTCTCGGGTGTTTTTTATTTCTCTGTGCGATTTTAACTAAAGATAAGGACTAATTCTTTCCCAAAAAGTAGAGTTAAATTCGCCAGGCTTGCACATGTCATTCTATTTCTATTCAACATAATCTGCAGTGCTGAGGGCATGTTACAGCTTTAGCCCTAAAACAAGGTCCAGAGAGTCATATACTAAAATTGACGCCTGTAGCTGCCGTTTTGCGCCTTGTGAAATTATTTAAACAAGTGGTGGTCAATACTACTTAACATTTTAATGGCGTCCTATCTTTGGCTACAAAATGATATCAAACTTTTTTGTACTTCTTGTTATGCGTATTTGTTATAGTTTAACCGATCATCATAAAATAACACCATTTTGATCATTATATGCTTTTTTTAATTCCTAATTTTTTTTTTTTAACAAATGTCAAATTCGAGCACAGTGTAATTATTATTTGCCTCTTAATTCCCGGAAAGTTTTTTTCCCTAATAAAAACTAAAGAAAAACACATCTTTAACGAGGATTTGCTTTGCTCGGCCGCCATACGATGCCTAGGTGTAAATACAGTTGCACATTTAATTGAAAAAAAAACAAAACCTTGGCAATGAAATTATTGTTATTTTTTTTAATATAAAATGTTGTCTAAAACGTTTTATAAAAAGCTTATAATGTAATTTTAATAAACAATAAAATTTAACAAAGCGGTCTCAGAGTATATTGACCGGCATTTGAACGTGTATGAAAGTTCTGCACGCAAATTAAAATAAATATCAATTAAATTTTAATTTTAATGTTAATAAATATTCAAATAATCAACATGCAAGATTTATGATTAAAATGTAGAATATATGTACATATGTATATAGATATGTATGTATGTATGTATATTAAATAGACAAATATGTGTTTGTTTGTTTGTTTATTTATTTGTTTCGGACATATTTTGTATTGTATACCAACAACATTTTCTTATCTGTTAAATATAATTGTCAGTGTGTTTGCACTAATAACATGTTTATTTGTATTTGAAATTTTATTAAATATTAAATCTCAATAAATCGTTATCATATTCTGTACGACAACTTGCATTTAGAAGTGAGAGCAGGTGAAATTTTTTTTTTAACTAAAAAACACCATTTTTTCCAACTAAAACGTGCCGATGACTTCCTTATCAGCCTTCTTAATAGTTAACAACGTGTTTAAGTGAAATGAATTAATTTTTATACATGTATTTGACAAAATATTTCTAGCAAAGGGTTGTCAAAAAAACTTGAAACACAAATTTGTTGAGTTTTATGAAAAGAAAAGCAAATATTGCTTTAAATATATGCACAATGGGGCTTATTAAAAAAAATGGGGAAAAATCTGCTGTTTCTAAACTGATAGTTATTTGAAAATTTTGGCCAGTAGATGCCTTAGATTATCTTTAAAATTCGATCAAAATTGTACATGAAACTGCTGTGTCTGAAATTAAGTGAATTTCAAATTCAACACTTAAACCTGACTTTACCTCTGCTAAGAATAATATAAGATTGATCAAAAACAATTAAGATGTTTAGGAGGATTATCTACATATAATTGAAGTTTGTATATAGTTTTCCACATTTTCTGAATAAAAATTTAATTGTTTCATTAAATATTTAATATAAAATAAATACACAGTGACGTTTATGTTAAAGGTTGTTGAAAGTATAAATTTATAGGTAACACTAGCCTTTTCACGTGAAAATAAAGTCAGATTAAATTTTTTTTTATAAAAAAAATGCATAAAAATTTTATTTAGTTTTCTACATGTATATTTTTTTTTTTTTTTTAAATATTTCTATAAACAACCTTTAAGGAACTCCCTCAACAATAAATTTCAGTGTATTTATCAAATATGAAAAACTGGGAATTTAGCACGTCATACGGAAATCGTATTAATAATAAATTTTGTATTCCCGAAAATAACTTTGATAATAAGGAACTACTGTTTTCCGCCAACGCATACATATGAGTTTTGAGCACTCGAAACTCTTAAGCTACTGACACACAGCTGTCCATGTGAAGAGCAAAGGGCGTCTTAATTTATTGCGGCCACTGGGCCTTACGTAATCTGTATAACAATATTATCAAAAAGGGAAAAATTACCAATTGATCTCAGCTTTTACCTCTTAAAAAGTAGCCTTTATCGTAATCTTGTTATGGTATTGAAACAACAATGTTTACTTGAATGTCAATACTTTTAACTATCTTATGGTAACCCTTAAGTAATTGGTATTAGTCTTAAGTAACCTGTATATTTAGTAATAAGCATCACTGGCATGTAAATTAGATATACATATTTTAGGCACTTAATAAATGAACTTTAAGCATACAACAAATCTAAGCCTATATGGCTATCTCTATACCAAATTTATCCAAAAGAGAAAAAGTGCCAACTTTTTTCCGTGCTTACCCTTGAAAAGTACACTATATTTTAATCTGAAACATACACAGATAAAAATATCTCAAGAAAATGTTTAACAACACAGTTTGCTAAAAATAAAATTTAAGGTCAACAAACTTTTCATTTGATTTAATGAACAAACTTATGAAAATTACACTTTGCAAAATAGCACTCAATAAAACAAATTTCATAATGAAGTAATTAAAAATTCCTTTGTATTCAATAAAAAAAAATATTTGAATCAAAGTAAAGACAGTCTTTTTAAAACTCTTGTCCATTTTTTAAAAGCTTTGATAGTGTGTGAGTGTTTGTAATTCTCATTCGTTTTACAGTTTTATTTGTATAATATCTTTTGTTTAACCAGTCTTTGGAAAAAGGTTTCCTGATGATCTGGCCTAAGCAACCAGCGAAAAACTAGATTATCCCCCCACAATTAATTTAAGTGTACAGTAATTTTGACTTAGCTGCACAATCTCCTTTGCACGATTTTTTTGCACAGATAAATCAAAAATGCAGCTATCTGAAATGAATTTAGCTGCCTTAATGTACATATTACCTGCATAAAAGTGCAGCTAAAGTAAAGTGTTTGAAAGAGGAGTAACAGCGTTTTTATTAATACATTGATAAGAACAATGACGTTCACACAACCTGTAGTCAATCGTTATGCATTTTTATAATGAACGAGGTAGCCAAATTGGTAACACTAAAGTGGGGAACAGAATAGTCGCTGTAGTTCAAAGCTAAGAATAGCGCTGCAAGCTGTCAAAAGTTAAAAACGGCAGTTACAAAGTAGTGTCAACAGAATACCTAGTTGTAGTAGTCGTTGCAGTTAATGCGCAAAATTAGAAATTTTGCGCTACAGAGCATGCGTCAGTTTTAAATACTACTACAACTACATTATTCTGTTCCAGGCCAAGATTGGCCATTCATATCGTGGTTAAGTTGATGTAACCCCACACCATATGCAAAAATGTACACTCAAAAAATTATGTAGTTAAATTCAAACGACAATTCATTTGAAATAAATTAAAATTCATTTAAAAAACGGATCATTTACATTTCATTTAAAACAAATGATTTTTACATTCATTTTTAATTTTTTTGTTTATTAAAGGCTAGTTTACACGGTAATACATTGTATTACGACATTATGTAGAATAAGAAAAATCATACCGTGTAAAAGCAAAATGTATTGAGTAAGAGAGAATACGAACACAAAATCTGACAAGCGGTCGGGTCGGTAAATGATTTTTTTCTAAACCATTTTAGAAACTTATGTATTTTCATCACACCAGAGTTGTATTTTAACAGAGTATATTGAAGGTGGTAGCATTTTTATTAGGGTGATCGATCGAATAGTATTCGACCGGTTTTAACCGGTTATTTTAGTTTTGCCCAAATCGAATATTTTAAAATCTCCATTTTTCGAATATCGAATAAACCGGTTATTTTAGTAAAATTACCCGGTTATTTTAGTAATGTATAATTTATATACTTATTCCTTACTTTTGTTTTAAATGAACCCGTAATTTAAGTATTTTTCTAATTGAATATTTGCAAACTTAAACTTTTTATAAAAAATGTCGAAACAAAATGAAACAAAACTCAAAAAAACATTATGAGCACTGTAAATACAAATCGCTTATATAAGCGTGTGTTCTTGTAACAAAAACCAAAAACAATATAAAGTACTACAAAAAAAGTTCAGCATAAAAAGTAATAAGCAATTGGACAGTATTATAAATACTATATATAGCTTTACAAAGATGTCATCTCTGGTGATATTTCGAACTGACTTAAAAAAAAATTGTGCTTAATAGGCCCTTAAATGATAAGTGGCAAAAGTTCTTTACATCACGACTTATTAATCACTTTTAATTAGTCTACAAGCTTGACATAAATATACGCCAAGTAAAACTTAACAGGGTCAAGTAGTTTTTAAGAGACTGCAAATAATACTTTACTAAAATATGCTGCCAATAATGAATGAAAAACTCTTAAGTAGTTCTAGCACATCTTCATGCTTAAAATAAGAACATACCGGCGGAATCAACGTTATGGGAAAATTCATCAGTTTTATTTATTAAAACACCAAGAACTTAAAATAAAATTGAAGGAATCAAAAATGTCCTGGAAGGGTTTAAGTTGTGTGATCGACGAATTGACAGATAGTTCATACAAAAAGCATGTTCATATTACTATTGTTTTTATAATGCTGAAACAAAAATAATTGAAATATATAATCCTGGAGAAGAGGTTTTGTTCGCCACTTTTCAAAAATATGGCTGAAGTTTACTGCTTCATATAGACATGCTTTACCAGCAACAAATTAAAACTCATTTACAATAAATTTAGGAAAATATGTCAAATAATAAATTTATTGCATTCCTATATTTTTAAAACCAATGTTTTTAAAAAATTCTAAAGCTATGTTCACACCTATTAAATGTTTGACTCCTAACGTAAAGAATTGTTTGCTTTTGCAAAACGTTTGGCTAGAGCAAACATTATTTAAGGGTTTCGTAACTACATTATACATAAATACAATTATCATCTTAGACATAAAGTTTAGCAAATAACAAGAAATTATTTAAAATAATCCTTGAGTTTAATCAATTTACTGGTTTCGCTTTTTTTTGATTTTATCGTCTGAACATACCTTAAGTCATATCTATGCATTGAGGCCCTTTGCTCCTTATAGGATCGACGGGAACATATATATATACATATATACATACATATACAGTGAAAACTCCCAATAGCGGACACTCTCTTAAGCGGACACCTCCCATATGCGGACAATTTTCGAATAACGTTGCACCAAATTGATTTTTCAGAGCAAATTTCTCTCCCATGAACGGACCCTCCCTTGAACGGACACGGACAGCAAAATTGATCATTATTTGGTCAAAAAACCTCTGAAAAGAGGACAAAAACAATTCAACATAAATCAAAATATTAACAATTGGACTTTTTTACGAGATGTTGAACTCGAAAACATTAAAGTTATCTGGTTATCTCCAAACCCAACATCAATTTGCCAGCCGTTGGACCAAGGCATCATTTGTAGTTTAAAATTCTACTATTGAAGTTTTGTAGTAAAGAATATAATAACAGCTTTTGATTAAAATACAGATGTAGCAAAAAAAATCAATATCCTTGAATCTATATTTTCCATCTCATCTGCGTGGAATAAGAAACCGCCGAAACAATTCAAAACTGCTTCCGTAAGGCCGGATTCGATGAAAATGCATACAGTTCACGGGATTTATTTTTTTAATTTCCTAAGCTTATCCCGCGAAGCTCTACGATTGTCTGCAGGAAAGAAACCAGAGTCTCTGGCGGGAATCGAAACCGCCACCCCGGCGCTGTTAGACTAGCTAGCCTACTGGGGCACTCGGTATCCCACTAATAGAGTCGCAATCATTGATACAAGGCTGTGGATTAGGCAATGCTGAAGAGTACGTTACCGTTGACGAAAATATTATGGCAGAAGATGATACCATTGTCATTGAATTAGCGAATAGTGAAAGCGAAGTGGAGCCAGAAGAACCTTTAGATGAAGAAAATTGGATTGCAGTTCCAAAAAAGTTATGAATTCTACCGATGCCTTGAAATATCTTTACAACATCAAGGAATTTGTAAAAACTGATTATGCAGCTTTTACATTTGTAAACAATTTAGAAAATCACCTTCAAACTTGTTTAGCGACAGAAAAGCAGGCAAATATGAAACAAAAAACTATAAAATACTTTTTTATTTCCAAAAAAGTACAAATGCGTATATGTATGTATGTACATACATACTAATTTATGTTCTTTTTAGTGCCTTTAAAGCAACTCTTACCATGCATTTTTTTTTAATAAGTAACACATTAATTTATCAAATTTTTTTTTTCGTTAAACCTCTTTTGGTAATTAGTAGATATGATTTGAATTTTGTGTTAATGCTCTAAATAAACAATGAAAATAATTTTTTTTTCATTTGTTTTCCAACTCCCATAGGCGGACACCTCCCAACAACGGACAAATTTTGGTCGACGGTGGCTGTCCGCTTATGGGAGTTTTCACTGTATATGTATTTTGTAGGTTCCTTACCTTCGTGAATTGTTTTGTTTTTGTTTTAATTAACTTTTTATTACAAAAACTAATTTGATTTTTGTATTTTTATGTATTCGAATAAAAACCGGTTAACCGGTTATTTTAAAAATGCTTAACCGAAAACCGGGTTTTTTAAAATAGCAACTATTCGGAATATTCGAAAACCGGTTATTGAAAAAAGTCGAATAATCGATCACCCTAATTTTTATACAATTACAAAAACAACTAAAACCAACTTAGGAAATTTTCATGTTGTTTTTGTAAAAATTGTAAAACTGCAACCATCTGATTTTTTGTTATTATTTTTGATTTTACTTGTACCATCCGTGTAAACATGGAAAATACATACAACAGATTTTTATTTTTTCTTTTAAACACGGAGAGAATTTCATAATATTTTGATTCTACAAAGTCGTAATACATTGTATTACCGTGTAAACTAGCCTTAAACAGCATATTCCGCAAAATTGAATAGTTTTTACTTTTAAAAATTAAAAAATATATTTTAACCGAAAAAAATCAAACTACATAACAAAATAAATACGGAAAAACCTTATTTTTTGGTAGTTTGTTTTTTGAATAACTATATTTTTATTCAATTTTACCAGTACGGAAAACGAATTTAATAGCCCACAATCAGTTACTGTAATAATTTTATAAGTGTAGGTAAATGCAAACAAAATAAGTGAATTATAATGATGCCAACATGACTTGTCTGCGATTTTTGTTTTTATAAACAGCTTAAATTGGATATTTATGTGCAAAAGTGGACACCATATTGTTTATGTGTGCAGATAACTTTGATGTTTTATATGAAAATATTGCGACCTTAGGACAACAAAGTTCTATCTAACATGTAGTTAAGGTACAAATAGAACCTTGTTGTTCTAAGGTCGCGATATTATAAAACTGCCCAAAAAATATGATAAATATGCAGATATATAAAAAGCAGTAAGCAAAAGGTTGAAGAATAATGTATTTTGGGAAGTCAAGTCAAAGTGCAGCTAACTTTGATTTTTTGTATGAAAATAATTTAAAAATGACAAAAATTGTATGCATTTATCTTAAAGCTATAGAAAGTGCACTTAAAAAAGGAATTTGTATGGTATTTTAAACAATAATGACAAAAAATATTAATTTTGTGCAGTCAAGCCAAAGTGCACTTAAAAAAAAGCAAGTAAGTCAAAACGACTGTATTTATCAAAGAAAAAAGTTGGGCAAATAAAGAAAAAGATTCGGTAAACATTATGTTTGATTTATTCAACATTTCCAACAATTTACTTTAACAAATCACGTAATTATTTGGTTGAAAAAAAATATTTTGGGCAACAATTTTTTTAGACCCAATAAACTTGGTTGTTGACTAAAAATTTAATAACTAAACCCAAAAACTTTTTTATCAATTCCGCAAAAATCGTCATCGCAGAAAATTTAAGAATTTTTTTAATCAAATATACGATTTTCATATTCAAATATGAAAATAGTTTTTTTTTGTGTATAATACCATCTGAATACAAAAAGTACCAATTTGTTCACGTTCTTACATTTTAAAAGTACCTAATATTTAAATATGGCCCATATGCTCTCCGTCTAATAAATTTCATCCAAATCCATTAAGCGAGTTTCGTTTAATTGCGCCACAAACTTATAAGCTTTCACATTTATAACATTAGTAGAATAAATATCGCAAGCGTCATGTTTTTCTTCAAAAACTAACTTAATGAAAAATATTGATCGTAAGCGCCATAACTATTGCATTAAAAAAAAAACAATAATTTGTATACCCTAAAAAAACACCAAAAAAATCTACATTTTAGGGCTGTCATATGACCTATGGATACGACTTATATATCAAAACTAGGAATGGGCAAAAAATATCGATATATCAAAATATCGATATTTAAAAAAAATATAATCGATATATATCGCCGATATTTTAAATACCGATATATCGATGTATCGATATTGAAATACGACTATCGAATTCGATATTTTTTAAAGTCAGTCTTCATTAAGAACTCAAAATTTTAGCCATTTTTCAAACAATACATTTTTGAAGAATTGGAATCATTGCAAATATGAAGATCTAAAATAATTGGCATTTATAAGAAGCAGCGCCGGATACAAGAAGCAGATTGTCTGGAGTGCACATAAAACAGAGAGTGCTCCTGATGTTCATATCTGATGATAACTGGTTTGACTAAAACCAGTTGGTACTTTTGGGGTGCAATTCAAATTTTAAGGAAAGTTGGTACTTCCATGACTTATTTACTTCCATTTAAATTTTTCGTAATTTATTTTTTTTTCTTAGGGTTTTTTTGTATTCTTCCCTTTTGTTTTTGTTATAATTGAATTTTTTGTTTTGATTAAATTTTTTTGTTTTTATTAATTTTTTTTAAATAAAATGAAACAATAAAAAGTAACAATGTAATTACATATGTATACATAATTAATTTGTTCATACATATGTTTGTACAAAGGTATACTGAATTTTTTAATTTGGTAATAGTTTCAGCAAAATACGTTCGATGTATCGATATATCGATATTTTTGAAATAATAAATATCGATACTCTAAAAAAATATCGATTCGATATATATCGATATATTTTTTCAACTTGCCCATCCCTAATCAAAACATCGCAAATTTTTAGTAGAACATATTTTCTAAAAAACTCGGAAAAATTGGTTCAGATACAAAAAAGTTATGCCCAAATTTTTTTTAAGCAACCACTTTCAGGAACCATACATCTTCCCGAGTCCAAGCTTTATAACTCAAGTAAATAGTAAATTTCTTCTTAAGCACGTCGGAATACATACGAAACCAAATGAACAAAATGTATTTATATTTAAGTTTTAATGCATCAAAACAGATCTATGTTCCTTGTATTTTGTTAGTAAAGTACTTTAAAATGTAAACTCAAATCATGTTTATTTTTATACCCTTCACCGAACGTGTAAGGTAATATACATATAAGTTGATCATGTCCGTCTGTTGAAATGGCGTTTTCGAAGACGGGTTGTTATATATGTAACTCTATCACATCGGCTCCGTTAAGATCGACTGCCTTTAATATTTTTCATATAATTCCATGTTGCTGTTGTTGTTTTTACCTATGACAAAAAGTAACGAATTATATGACTTTTGCGTTTTGTTACACATAACAAATACATACATGTACAGCGAAGTTTATTTACCGATGTCCGTCTATTTTCCTGTATGTATGGAAAGAGAAAAAGTTTCCAAATTTGGTACAAGCATCTTGGTTTGGATAAGTGGGCGTGGCACAAAAAAATAATTATTTATATATAATTGGTGTTTACATAACTTTTTGTTCTTATTACACCGTGGTGAAGGGTATATAAGATTCGGCATAACCGAATATAGCACTATTACTTGTTTTTATTCAAATTTAAAAAAAACGTTATTTTAATTGTTTTACTACTTCCCTGATGGTGACACATATTGCTGTATCGAAATATTGGAGTTATAAAATAAATGCTAACATTTTTTTTTATATAAAAAAGAAAAACCTTAAGCTCAATAAATTATACAGCAATTTAATAACTTTTATTAATTTGCGAAAGCAAATACAAATTTGAAATATTTTTTGTTTTTTTCGTAAACTTCTAAAAAGAAAAATTTTATTTTAAATATATCAGTTTCTACAAAGGAATAATTTTTAACAGTATTTTTCAATAACATGAATTTGTGTTAACTAAATCAATTGTTTTTTCAATAAAACAAAAACTAAAAATATATATTTCATTCAATTAATATTTCAATTGTTAAAAAAAAAATCTATAATTAAAATGTTTATGAAATAAATCAAAATTTTAATGAATTTTTCGTTTAAAATAAATTAAATTAAACTTGTAAAATTGGTTATTGTCAAAAGATGAGCTTTTTTTATCAAAAATAATGTTTAATACAATAAATGTTAGTCTTTTTGCTGCCAATAAAGCTTCCAGGTGTAAACGGTTTATTAAGAACGGTGAAAATATTGAACTTTTTTTTTATTAATAAAAGCATTTGAGTTCTTTCAAATGCAAATCCAAATAAACACACACACACTTATTCAACTTTACAAACTTTATTGAAATTATTTATATGTTCACAAATTTTTTCCACTATTGCAAGTAACGAACTGAAACGTGTAACGTATCCAATCAAACTAAACTAAACTTTTATGATTTAGCCTGGATTTATAGTTCACAACCAAAAGTATTAGGAGATTCAAGAACTTTCTTGTTGATTCCAAATCATTCTGTTGGAATTATTTTAAATTCTACTATTAAATCTCAAGTCTACAATACAGTGGCACAACTAACAATTTAAACTAATACGCAGTGTGACTCTTTTAGCATTTTCACTGCTTCATTTAACATTATTTATTTTGATTTAGCAGCGAATTTTTCAAATTGCACTTAGCATAATTTCCAGCATTTTTCTGATATTTTATTAGCACTCTTTAGCATTCTTTAACCTTATAAATTTTATATATTTCTATTCCACAATTTAACTTAACATTTCTGTCAATCTTGTATTTTGTCATTTATTCGTTTATACAAATGTATAATAACACTATGCGACAGTCAAAATCGGGATGGGATGAAACCAACGGGAAATGTTACATCGGTAAAAAAGAAGTTATACGTGTCGCGGCGTTTCGCTGGGTCACGTCTAGGAATCGAAATATGTATATCGATTTGAAAAATGGGATAAAAAACATCAAAATTTTTATAAAAAATTTTAGGGCTGCCATACGTCCTATGGATATGACTTGTATACCAAAGAATATATATTATAAAAAACTCGGAAAATCGGTTCAGATACAAAAAAGTTATGACCAAAATTAAATTATATATACCCTTTTTAGCTTCGGTGAAGGGTATAAAAAGAGTAATTTTTAAGGATTCAGTATTTCGGTTATAACTCAGCCATTTCTTAACCGATTTGACAGATTTATATACCGACGTGTTTAAGAAAAAATCTACCATTTACTTGAGTTATAAAGCTTGGACTCGGGGAGATCTATGGTTCCCGAAAGTGGGTATTTAAAAAAATAAATTTAATTTTGGTCATAACTTTTTTGTATCCGAACCGATTTCTCCAAGTTTTTTCTGCTGAAAATTTCCGTTTTTTTGGTATATAAGTAATATCCATAGTACGTATGGCAGCCCTAAAATTAAGGTTTTTATAAAAATGTTGATGTTTTTTAGCCCATTTTTCAAATCGATACATCTTGATTCCTAGACCCAGAGAAACACCGGGACACGCAAAACTTCTTTTTTACCGATATAACTTTCCCCGGTAGTTTGAACCCTTCCCGATCACTGACCCCTACCATTTGTCGCACAGTTTAATAGCAACCCTGTAAACACCAAAAAAAATTTAAAGAACAAATGGTAGATTTTATTACAGAAGAAATAACGGTTTTGGAACAGCATTGCAATGGCAAAAGCTGAAAGCATACGAATGGATGAACCAAAGTTCAACTAATGGATAAGAGTTTATGAGTACAGAAACGTTTTCAAAGAAAATGCTTTCAACGAGTTAGCTTCTTTTGTTATGAAGTTTTTAATCTTGCCATTTAGTAACGCGGAAGTTGAAAGAATGTAAAAGGTTAAATAAATGTTGCCGAGATTTTTCCATTACTGTTATTAAAACGTGGGAAGAAAACAGATCATCTTCCAATGGTATTTTGACCAACAATTTGGCAGTTATAATAATGTGTTTAATGTTTAATTAAATTTACCGAAAATGCTTTTATGTTTTTAATGACAATTTTTGTTTTTACTTATATTTTGTATTTAATAACATATATTTATGTATGTATATCGTTATCTAAAACGCAAAAAGCCATATCTAAAATTTTTAAAAGTTCACTGGAAAAGCAATAAACTATTTAAAGTGATAAATTTATTAATCGCCTGAAGCTGTTTATAATTTATTTTTCTTCTACTATTCTTGTATAACCTATCAGTTGTTTTGACAGTTGACAATGTTGCATATTTTGCAAACTGTAGGTTAGGACTTTAAGCGTTAATCATGTTATATTTTGTAGATAGGGCCTTTTGTTTGTTTTTTTTTTTGGTTAAAAAATCGCTAACATTTGTCAAACTATTAAAAAATATTTGTGAACATTTCTGTTGATGCAATACACACGAATCAATGAAAAAGTCGATTTTTAATTTTTGTTAAGTTAGGGATTTTAAGGAATATTGAATTAAATAAAAAATTCTTTATAAATTTTATATTTACCATACATTTTCATATTAATTCGAATGTGTATTCTAAGTCAAATTACAATTTATAAAGCTCTTTAATAGTCTTATTCCTTCAATATTTTTCAGCAATATTTTCTTTGCACTATCACAATTATTTTGTACCTATAAATTTGTATAAAATACTAAAAGAAATATTTGCATATTTTATGCAAATACATAAATTTACATGTATGTAAACACGTACTTAATTTACTTTGTTTATGTTCCTGAATTGTTTTTATTAAATAAATCTATTTACCAATGTATATAAATTTTTTATATCAACTTCGTTTTAAATAAAAGAAATATAACAGGTTAATTAATTTAAAATTTATTCATTATAATGATACAATCATTTAAGAAAATTTAGGATTTTCAAATTTTTTTTTCGCATTTTTAGCATTGTTTTTTAAGCCTCATTTCGCATTTTTTTTAGTTGTGGTCACACTTCTAATACGACATAAATTATAATTTACAAGATAACTTATAACTAAAACGATAAATAATTCTGAGTAAAATTTCGTAACAATAGTTAATTTTATTTCTATTTTTTTTTTTTTTGCTTTAGACGTAAATATTTAAGTGTTTCCAATGGTTTGCTTTAAATGGCAACTATGTATTGAAAAATGTGGAAAATATTATTTCTAGATATACAAAACTAAATTAATTAATTTTAATTAAAAATAATTATTAATTTATATTTCAATTATATATTATAATTAATTCTATAAAACTCTAATTTAATCTAACAAATTAGGTTATTAATTTGTATACCCTTCACCAAAAGTAAAAGGGTATATATAAGTTTGTCATTCCATTTGTTATTTCTACAATATTGATCTTAGACCCTATAAAGTATATGTATATATTCTGGGTCCTTATGAAAAGCGAAGATAATTTAACGATGGCCATCTGTCCGTCCCTGTATAATTTTTTTATATTTTTTTAAACTTTTTTGTGTTTTTTTACCAAATGGTAATATTCTTCTAAATCTAGGGGGTTTGTTAAGGTAAGAAATTGCGGGTCCCTTGGTTCGAAAATTGGTTTTTAAAAAAAAACATTTTTAATATATTTTTAATGTTCAAAAAATTAATTAAAATAAAGATTTAAATGAAGTTTTAGTATTGTAAATATGTGTGTATGTATATGTAAAATTATTTAGTTTTTGTCTGGTTGCTCCGTATTCTTCTTGTACAATGGTGAAGGGTATATAAGATTGGCACAGCCGCATATAGCACTCATACTTGTTAAATTTATTTTTTAAATACCTGAGGTAATTGCATTAAATATAGATTTTTTTGTTAATTAATCTTTTTTATTTGAATCAATTAACATGTTGTTTAAAATCAAACTGTTAAATGATCCTATTTTTAATTTAAATTAAAACGATTTAAAAATAGGAAATTATTTATAACTATTTAAAATTTTTACAACTTTTAGAAATCAATATAATCATTTTGATGATAAAAGCAAAATCAGCAAATTGTTTACTTGTTTCTACGAATTTCGTGTTCATAATCAATTTTTTTATGTATTTAGAAGGACATTTGCAAAATAACTTAATACCTTTAATTTGAATGAAAAACTGCATTTGCAATGAAATTAAATTAATTTTCTTAAATCTAACAAATTTTTAGTATATTTTTTTAAATTAAATTTAATTTTATGAAACCAAAATTCCTTACAAAATTTTTCGTAAAATACGAAAATGTTGTTGTATTTTACAAAATAAATTTGCTTCAGAATATTTTTTTAGTTACCTGAAAAATAACAGCACATATGCCGTATTTTACAAAAGTTATTTTGAAAAACTTAAATTTTGGAATAATTACGAAAAATAGGACTACAAAAGAATTCGTTACTTTCGTAAATCTTAAATATGCTAGAGTAAACTTTTTTCGTATTATATACGAAACTTCTGTAAGTAGTAAACAAAAGTAGCTACGAAAGTTTCTTTCGTAAAATGTTGCATGGATATTTTTGAATAAAATGTCCACGAAAGAAAGGGAGACGCCAACGAAGTAGACGGTTAAATGTTAGTCATTAGTAAAGAAATAATAGTTAACATAGTTATTTTATTATAATTGAACCTTTTTCCCAGCGAAAGTAATTATTTTAAACAAATCATTAAAAAAAATTGAGACCTTTTTTTATTGTATAAATTCTTTATTATGTTTTCACTTCTTTTTATAGTCCTTGTTTTTAAGTAAATGACATTTTAATTAAAATATTATGGTATAATAAAACTATTTGGGTGTGTCTAGATGAACATATGTATTCATTTGAATAACATTTTTGCATTAAAGTTGACATTTTATTTATTAATAATAACGAAAAGTCTATAAAATGATTTAATTTCGCAATGACGTTGTATTAAGCCAGCCGCCCACCAGTTTTATTGTTTATAAACACGTGCACAAATAAAACCTGTTGAAAATCGCTTAAAGAATTTCATCAGGTTTGTGGCGCCCTTAATATGAAATTATTTCAACGATACAGAATTTATTATAACAATCAACTCCGTCATTTAATCTTACTTTGTCTTTCAAACAAAATAACTAAGGCCCATTATTACAACTTGCCGTAAGTTAAGGGAAGGATTTTGTAGGTGCTCTTCACTGTTATAACTTTGCTTTAAGCTAAAGGGGGCAATATTTTAAAGGCAAGTTCATCCCACCGGGTAAGTTAAAGTAAATTTGAAATAATATATAACTTGCGATACGTCCGACAAAATCCTACCTTTAACAAATGGCCCTAAAACTTATAGAAAATCCAACTCTAACTCATAAATCTACAAGCTGCATCGATGCTTTAAATTTTTTTTAATGATTGCAAAATTTCTTAATTGTTTGCAAATATTTGTTTTAAAAAATTTTGCATAACATATCCGACTTTCTATATGAACAAATCACCTGACCTTTTAAAATCCAAATATCATAGACATTCTTGGTCCATTATGTAAACATTAATGGTGGGACCTGCAAATTATAAAGGGTGGTAAAATTTTAAGAGCCGATGTTTGTTGTGAACCACACCTGAACGTCAAGCTTTTGTCTGCAATTCGTTTGACATTTTTCAATTTCAGACTAACTCAATATGAACCATGGAAAGATACACAATCGAGCAACGCGTTAAAGTTAATCAGGCTTATAATGTAAATGGGCATTCAAATAAAAATGCATTTCGTGCACAATTTAATCGTCCAAATGTGCGTACACCGGGTCTGTAGGAGTGTGGTGTGGCTGAAGAGCCGTCCACCTCAACTCGTCGTCATGCCGAACAGTTGCACCTCTCGCGCTCGTCGTTGATGAACATTATGCATAAAGGCTCTTGACCATTCCAAACTCCGTCAATGGTCAGAATGGTGGCAAGAAATGGCAACAGTGGATGATAAATTTTCGAAGAAAATCATCTTCAGTGATGAAGCACATTTTCACCTCAGAGGATTCGTCAATAAGCAGAATTGCCGCATTGGGCGAATGATAGTCCAAGAGTGATTGTCGAAAAACCAATGAACCCACAAAGAGTGACTGTTTGGTGCGGTTTATGGGCTGGTGGCATCATCGGGCCGAATATTTTCCAAAATGAGGCCTGCCAGGCAGTTATTGTGAATGGTGTTATCTATCGTGAGATGATAACGAAGCTTTTATGACCCAAATTGGAAGATATGGATGTGGACGATATGTAGTTTCAACAGGACGGTGCGACTTGCCACACAGCTAACGAAGCAATGGCTCTTTTGCGCGGAAAATTCAATGGTCGTGTTACCTCACGTGGTGGCGATGTCAATTGGCCGCCAAGATCATATGATTTGACACCGATGGACTTCTTTCTTTGGGGTTATTTGAAAGAAAAGTTGTACGTCAATAAGCCAGCAACAATTCAAGAGCTAAAGGACGATATAATTCAGCACATTAACGGCATAGAACCTCAATTATGCAGCGCAACGAAAATTTGGACCATTGGATGGAGGTCGCGGCGGCCATTTGGCCGATATTTTGTTCCATACATAATTCAACAATACCAATATTATCATAATAGAAAGAAATGACAATAATTTCCTAAATAATTTTTGTTTTATTCAAAATTAACATCGGCGCTTTATTTTAAATGTAACCACCATTTACTAGTGAAGCAAAAAAGCATTGTTGTCATTTAGGTTGCCAGATTTGGTAACTATATTTCGATCAAGAATGTTTACAGTTGTATTTTAGTCAAACATTTCAATAAGAAATCTGGCTCAGTTTTGATTTAATGAATCTTGATGAAAATTCTAGAAATATTCCTCAAGCATCACTTGTGCTTTAAAGGTCGTATGAAAATATTGGTCATCAAGTGCATTAAAAAAGATAGAACTGCTTGCAAATTTATATACGTATTTATTGCTAAGGACGCCATCATTTTTTCGTCAGAATATCGAAAAATTTATCTGGCAACACCATTCACTACATAATGACAACTAATTTTGTCGTTAAAAAAAAACATAGCAATCCTTGTTCCTACTATAAAACATTTGCTTAAGAAACACTCATCAATACCCTTTTGAAAATGCATTCGCGTTCATTCAATGAAACTTCTGTTTTTCAGCATTTAATTCATTAAATTATGGAACAAAATTATTTTTCTCAAAAAGGATTTGCATAAAATTTGAACCTGTTAAAAAAGTGGGATGAAACCTCACAGAAGCTAAAGGACAATAAATGGCTGCGTTATGAGTACTACAGCATAAGGGACATTACATATGGGCGTGGCAAAATTGTAAGCGTAAGTATAACGGTATTCAGCCAGTTTGCTCACGTAATACGTTTTATTGCTTTATGGAAAGAAGTAACAAAGTCTTAGGGTTTGCCCGAAATGCCCCACTGTGCATAGCCCCAAAATCTTGTAACGAAATTTTATGAATGAAAAATGTTTCCACTCGTGGCAGATTTATGGAATTAATAATGATTTTGAGGTATGGGTTGCATACTGTACTTTTTTAAATTACAATTCCAAAATTATCTTTTAAAACGTTGGTTGCTTTGAGTTTTATTTTGATATCAATAAGTTTATTAGAAAAGGATTTATGGATTTTAAGGCCGCTATGGTCCTGTAAGGGCATTGCACCTAAACATTATGTCAAATTTTTCCCAACAAGTTTTATTTCGTTTGTTTGGTGGTGATTTGTCAAACTATGGTTGAAAATTCGTCTATTTAATCAGTCTTGAGTCAAATAAAGTTTCTATACCAAATTTCATTCATTAACACTGCTAAATAGTTTTGCCAGAAGTTGCCAAAATTGCATACATGTAAGTTTTTTTCTTTTCTAAAACAGTAACGAAGAGAAAATCGCATAGATTTTTTTAATTGTTGACTGTTTTTTTTTTTGTTAAATTATTATTTTGTGAATGTGTTAAAAAAAATTTAAAATGCGTATTTTATATTTTTCAAAAATATTCTTCATAGTTTTCTTTTGAAATAAAATAACATATGTTTTTAGCACAATTCTCTGCCTAATCTCAAGGCTGACGTTGTTGTTTTCTTTCAGATCCGAGAAAAATTTATGTTTTTTCTACTTACTTTAATTGCGAGTTGTAGATACTTAAAAATTTATGTACCAAACTACTTAAGTCAACTCAAAATGGGACAACTTTCAAAAACAAAACCAGTGCCCATGTTCTGTAACTCTCGCGTCGAGAAAATTACAATTGAAAGGTGTGAAATTAAACGAAAATGCCATACATTGAAACAAAGAGCTGTATTTCTCACTTAACTGTGTCTGTAACTTTTTTGGCGAGTTCTAGCTGTCACGTTAGGAAATTACTCTCAAATTTACAGAAAGAGTGTGTCTGTAACACTTTTGTGAGAAAAGTTTCCTCTTTGATCTTTCAAATAAACTCGCGAAAAAAATGGGGCGAGAAACAAGTTTAACACTAAAAAACGATTAAAAATGCAAAATACATAGAATAATAATAATAATAATATTTTGTTCTTGGCACATTTTTTCATTAAGGGTATTCACGTCACAAGTTGCACCCTTGCGAAAAAGCAAAAGTGGAAAAATAAAACAACCACGCAAACAATTAGTTGTGCGTAAATAATTTTCTTTGTGGTTGTTGTTATGTGCTTGCACTTTTGCTTTTTTGCAAGGGAGCAACTTGTGACGTGAATACCGTTATTGTGTAATTATTTTGCTTTTAATATTTTTATAAAATATACGAATGTTTTCAAAGCTCATTTGCAAACAACAAACATTAAAGTCGCACTTTACATTATTTGGTATAGCCGACGGTTGTATTTTTGCCGCCGTCGTTGAAAATGTTATAATTTTAGTAAATTTTGATCGCTGTCAACAGAAGAACTCTCAATAATAAGACACCTATTCTACTTTAAAAATTTGATTTTTTTAACTAAAGAATTTAAAAAAATAGAATATAGGAATTTTTTCTTCTTATAATACATTGTAATCATGAAAATAATGTTAATAATATACAAAATGTGGCATCAAATTGATGTCACTATAGTCATAAAATAGATGACAAGTAAAAAATGACAAATTGTACGAAGACGTCAGTCATTGGATTGATGTTACTTTTTACATAATTGATGTCATTTTTAGTAACATTGAAGTCACAATTCTGATGTTAGGGCATCATCAATATGAAGATGCATTTTTCTATCAGTGTAGGCCAAGTTAGCAGAATGGTTTAAGTAGAACCAGCTCGAAAAGTTTTTGAATAAGGAACGAATTCATAAGAAAGCTAGACATTACCAACTGGAGAAATAGAGCCAAGCAACGATTAGGTTGGAGAATTATGTCTCGTACTCACACCACTGTCTGGTTCCTCAATGGGATACTATGGGCAGTAATGGATCCACTAAAACAAAATTTTGTAATCTCGTATAGATTTTATTTATTTAGTTTTATACATAAGTATTTGCTCCGAATATTATTAATGTTTAAAAATTTACATACACGATATTTATTTAATGTGATTTTCGTTACGGGGTCTATTTGGGACTTTAGTTCAATTCTGAATCTACTTTTATAAACAAGTTATAATAGAAGTTATTGTTGACAAGTTTTATTTAAATACCAACATTATAAGAAATTTATAAAACGAAACTTTATAATAAAACTTAATATTTGGGTTATTCCATGTCAAATCGACCAAGAGTGGAAAAAAATTTGGTGAAAAGTTTCCTTTATCCTATGAGTACAGGGCTTAATATATGCAATAAAGTATACGTTTGGACGACATAAACAAAACTTAAGACAAGAATATCTTCGCATAAATCCGACCAAAAAGCTAGTAACAAGCCTAATGAGTAAAAAACTGCGCTAACAGCCCACTGTACGCTAACACACTATAAACCACATTTCGAAGGAGTACAAATATTACACGAAGAGAGAAATTACTCAAGGAGATATACACTAGAGATGCTACATATCATTGATACTAAACCAGAACTTCGTCTCAATTGCCGACAAGATACAGAAAATTGTGCACACGTAAACAGACAAATAATAATAAACAAAAAGAGACGATCAAAAACTAGATTTAGTTAAGAAAATCCTATAGCAAGAAAAACAAGTGTTTTTGTGAAGTTTTGTTATTATTTTTTTATTTGTTTACATGTAATTATCTTTGTTAAATTATGTTTTGTTTTTTGTTTAATATGAATAATAATTATTTTATGTATTTAAATATTCAGACCCCTGAAGATGGTTAGCGACGCTAACCGAAATATTGGGAATAAAAATATAAAAACAAAAACCACGAGTTTTTTATTTTTATTTATTCACTTGGACCTGCTGCCAAACAAAAACATCTAATTATTAGAATATTTTTCCAATAAAAATGTGTGTTTTGGGGTTAGACACACATTACAAACACTGCATATAAATTATTTTTGTGTTGCAAGATCACAAACAGAGAAACGTTTTATTTTAATGATTTACTACACAAACACTATTTGCATTTCTGTATTCCACATATCTACCGAACACTACAGAACAGTATAAACTGTTAATTTTCGATCACAGTTTGTAACTGTGAGAAATATTTTCAATATATGTAAATCGAATTATTATTTTCAAAATAAAGCTTTTTTTAAATTTAAATTTGCCTGGTTTCTTATTATTTTGTTACAGATATACATACATACATACATACATACTTACATATGCATAATTTTCTTTATGCTTGAAGTGCCCTTTTAGAAATATGATTAATGATAAGAAATCATATTCCATATAATTTTCATAATTTCTACATCGCATTAAACAAATACACACTTCCGCAGGTCAATGACTTCTTAAAACTCCCCCTTTTAAATTTCCAAAAATTTTATGAGCCATAAAAAACGATCATATTTCAACGAAAATTATCCTTGTAAATATTGTAATTTATTTATATAAATAAGGGGAAAAAAAAGAATGGCCTTTAAGAGATGGCAACTCTAATTATTGATTTAAAGTAGAGTATTTATAAATACGAGAACTACAAGGGTTTTGGTGGAGATTATTTGAAAAAAATATTTGTTTTCAATGTTGAAATGTTACCACTGAGGGTTTGGTTGCCTCTTTGCAATTAGAAAAAGTAAATTTTTATGTGATGTTTAGGGAAATGCAATGAAATAAAATAGAGAAATAAGAGGCCAAGCCTTTACACTTTGACGACATAAAACAATACCGCAGTGTTAATAAAACATTTGTATGCATTTTTAGTTAAATATAATAAAAAAAAAATAAGTAAAAATAACATATCCGGCTGTGCCGCATCTTTGATACCCTCCACCAAGCACACCCAAGTGGGCTTTAAATACTAAATGATGAGCCAGAAATCACCAGGATTTATGATTTTATTTCTACTCATATAAAACTTAATTGGACGTTATGTCAATATACACTCCCTGTCACATGAATAAGACCCCCGAACACAATTTTTTGGAGAGGTTTAAAGTTTTCATTTTTATTTAAAGGTAATTTAGATGCTAATGAACACTACAAAATTTGGTTTAATATATACAAGTACACTGTTTATACGGCCTTTAACTGTTTTCCTGTAGTTTGATTCATTTCTGACTAGGAATGCGCAAAATATATCGATATATCAAAATATCGATATTTAAAAAAAATAAAATCGATATATATCGCCGATATTTTAAATATCGATATTGAAATACGACTATCGAATTCGATATTTTTTAAAGTCAGTTTTCATTAAGAACTCAAAATTTTAGCCGTTTTTCAAACAATATGTTTAAAAAATCATATGTTTTTTTTAAACAAGTATGAAGATCTAAAATAATTGGCATTTATAAGAAGCAGTGCCGGATACAAGAAGCAGATTGTCTGGAGTGCACATAAAACAGAGAGTGCTCCTGATGTCCATATCTGATGATTACTGGTTTGACTAAAACCAGTTGGTACTTTTGGGGTGCAATTCAAATTTTAAGGAAAGTTGGTACTTCCATGACTTATTAACTTCCATTTAAATTTTTCGTAACTTATTTTTTTTTTCTTATGGTTTTTTGTATTCTTTCCTTTTGCTTTTGTTATAATTGAATTTTTTGTTTTGATTAAATTTTTTTGTTTTTATTAATTTTTTTAAATAAAGTGAAACAATAAAAAGTAACAATGTAATGACATATAATTAATTTGTTCATACATATGTTTGTACAAAGGTATACTGAATTTTTTAATTTGGTAATAGTTTCAGCAAAATACGTTCGTTGTATCGATATATCGATATTTTTGAAATAATAAATATCGATACTCTAAAAAAATATCGATTCGGTATATATCGATATATTTTTTCAACTTTCCCATCCCTATACATTAGTATAAGATAGTTATTTCTTAATAACAGGATTTCGATATTCTAGACCCACTAGTTTGATGAGATTTTTAACAAAAATTAAGGCTTAAAAAAATGAGCTTACATTGGAGACAAAAAGAAAATAACCGACGCATAAACTTCCTTACTGCCACAGAGTCACTCCTAGAGGAAGTTCCTTTATAGATTTTAAAATTTTATAAGATTGTAAAAAATTTGCCGCACAGCTCCTATTATGCCCCTAAACGGATCAAATGTGTAATCGCCTCCACTTTATTTTTCAAAATGTTCATTCTAACACACCTACCTGCTATATCCATTTCTTAAAGGGGCTCCCATACAAAATTCATCCCTCTGCATTATACATTTAACATAAATAATTGTATAAAAAATTCACTCATTGTATGGATCCCCCATTATGGAATGAATCTAATGAATCTCTTATTATCTTGTAACTTCATATCGACTTCAAACAATTTCGGCAGTATTTTTCTTGCGTTCTCCACCTCCTCATTAAATAGATATTATGTATTTTGTTAGAATGAAAAAGTTAATAGCTTAGAAAAGTTGTAAGTGAGTTAGTTTTGATCTTTCGTCTCCCAGTTTTGCTGTACTTTTATACTATTTTCGTTCAATTCTTCTCTTAGGAGGACTCAGTGTTGTACAGATTCGAAGACTTACTCTTCGGAACAGAGTTGAGTTGAGTTTCTAGTCCTTTCACTACTATCCTTCAAATTTTTCAAAGTTCTTTAACTTATACCTCAAATGGTTACAAACCCATTAATTTTGCTTTTAGTACCTTTATTACTTTGAAGTGTCAATATAAAATATTTACTCAATACGCCTTAATTTAGTTTTTACTCTAAATAAATTAAAGCAAAAACTTAAAAATAGGAATACTTTCAAGCGAATAAACCTTTTGAATATTTATGCTTGAATGGGTGTTTCTTCGCATTACCATTTAACTCTACCGGAAAACCAACATTTACTCTACCCCAAACAGTATAATCCACCACAACCAAATGTATTTAAATAGATGGACATGTTAAGAAGGCCATGGAAGCAAAAATGTCAGCTTAGCAAATTAAATGAAATTATGCGTGCAATAAAGTCATTTAGAAAAAAATTTGTTTGATTTTAAAGACAACGTCTCTTTTTTAATATTTAAGGTTTGTTTAACAATCCACTAAGCACACGGACACTAATACTTTAATAGAAAGGAAAAAGGAGTGGAACGAGTCAATTTGGTACCAATACTTAGAAATCTGAAAAATGTTTTCGAATCTAGTCGAAAACTGGTAGTGTTTGCCACGTTATGTATTAGAAGTTATTGTCAGAGAACACTTTAATTTTCGATTAATGATATTTTGGGGCGTTAAGACATTTAACGAATAAATTTGGCAAAAAAAAATAAAAAATAATATTTTCAGGTGGCGTTGAAAACACAGCTGTGCTACTTTTTTTTCTTAATTAGAGAGAGGAATGTCAAAAGTTACTTGTGTTTTTGACATATCGGCCAACGAAAGCAACAAAAAAATGCATTGTTGTGTTTTTGGTGTTCTTACTTGTTGTAGTATCGACACCACCGTTTACATGGATTCGCCTTGTCTAGCTTAAAATGGGTTATTTTCAATTTTAAAATCCTGCCATCATAACATTTTTGAAACGACAGGACGCATCCGAAAGCAACTAGAAAAACAGAACTTATATAAGTACAAGGCGGCGCAAAAGTAGCTCTGTTTCACATTCGTAACGAAACAGACCGAACTTGCACAAAGTAACCCAAAAGCGTTTCTGATAAAAAATTTCCAAGCAAAAGAAAAAGTTTAGTTTTTATTAAGAAATATATTAAAAAGCAAACATTTCGCTGACTCAACATTACAAGGTTGTATGTGAAAGAGCAAAAGTATGAAGAATAAAAATTGTATACATATGTTCTTATTTTTATTCAGCTTTTTCAAACTAAAAAAACGCAACATTTACTTAAGCAAGGTTGTCAAGAACGTTTTTCCGTCTCTGAATCAACACTTAAAGCTCAGTTAGCCGGGAGTAACAGTAACAGTAAGCTTACAGTAAAAAAATAAGACCAATCTATTTCTTACAGATTGAGATGTACCATCTTACTGTTAACTATAACAATTCTAATTGCTTTACATACAACAAAAACCAGCAGCTGATTTGCAACGTTACTGCTACTCCCGGCTAACTGATCCTAAATTGTAACATACAACTTAGAAAAATTTCTAACTGAAAATCGAAAAAAAATTGTACATACGACCTTGTAATATTAAGCCGGCGATTTGTGAAGTAAATAAGAACTAGAGAAAGTGTTCCTAAGAATGAGAAATAATTGCTTCGATTTTTTTTTGGTAAAAAACTCGCCGGTGGTGTTGGCGCAGTGTGAATTAAGACTTATTGAGAATTCTCGGCCGTCCGACCCCAACTTAGCAAACACTACGTCGCACTATGGTATATCGTAGTGTAGGACCGCCTCATAATTAGTTTTTACAAAAAGCGTGTTTTCCTAATTTTTTAGCGAATTTCGCATCATCAGGTATTTAAAATCTTATTCCTAAAAGAAAGATGAATATAAGAAAATTCTAAAATCCCTTATTCGCAGCCAAAAAATGTTGTTATTTTTTGACAAAAGCCATGAACCCTTTGTGGCACACGCCTCACAACGCACACTATAGTTTTTCCAGTAGTACATGATAATAGCCTTTTTACACAGATCAACATCTTACATCTACCATCAAAGATGTAGAAAATGTAAAACACTCGTTTACATTGGTCACATCTAACATCTACCATTAAACAAAAATGTCACTATTATTTAATAAAAATGTTTTTAAAATAAAAAAATGTTTTTTCTACAAAAGTGCCAAAATTTAATAAGAAAACACAGAAATGTATTTGAAGTTCAGTTTGTATAAAAATATAAAAAATACCTAACAAAAAAACATTGCAATAAAAGGGAAAACTTGACAAATGGTAACGCTGCTTTCAAAACCAATTTTATTTTTTTGTCAGTGATGCCACAATAATAATAGAACTTATTGCCACTTTTTTAGTGATGACACTGAAATAATCGAAAGATGCAGAATGGACTAAAATGAGATAGGAACATCTTTTAAAGATGTTGGTTTTAGCCCTATGTATTTCTTATGGAATTTATTATTTCTTAACATCTTCGCAAATTGTGGAAAATTGATGGTAGATGTTAGATGTTGATCAGTGTAAAAATGCTATAAACCCAATTTTATTTATTTTTAAAAACAAATTATATATTTATGAATTGCATTTCTTTTACTTATTTTGTGATTATTATTAATGAATGTATAAAAGAATTAATTTTTTTTTAACGAAATGCTGTAAGAGCTACTTAACCACATAAAGCGCCTAAAATAATGTTAAATTCACCTATGACATTAAGAGAGCAGGGGTGGGGTAGGATTTGGAAAAAATTTTACTGTATTAATGATCATCGCAATACATATTTTTTAATATAAAAACGATATTATACCTCTAGTCTTATATTCCATTAAAATTTTAAAGATTTATTTTAAAAATGTTTGGTGGGTGGACTGTTTCTGAGATTTGCCCAAATGTCCATCGGAAACATACATATAATGATTTTAATGAGCATGACTTAACGTCAGCAAGAATTTTAAGTGCGAGCTACACTTCGCTACGCGCTCATATATACATATAATTAAAGCCTGATTTATTGCTAAACTTATGTAGAAAAATCAGGTGCATATTCGTGCCTAAACAAAATCTTCATACAAAAGAGTTTAAGAGCTCAAGACTGGTGTGAAAAATTTATACCAAATAAAATTTTTTGTTTTGACAAGTTTAGATATTTATAATAAATTCGAAATGATAATAAGCAGGGAAACCAAAAATATGCGTTTGCATGTTTTTCCTTGTGCGACCAATGAAGGCGAAAAAAATATAATTATTCGCTTTAGAGCTTTTTATGAATTTTGGCATCGATTTGTTAGTGCATGTTTTACCGTTTGCAGCATTTTTTGCATAATTAAGTTAAAATAGCTTCTTTGCAGCATTTTTTATAGCATATTTTGCCTTTTTGAGTCACAGAGCTTGCGAATGCTTTGTTTTTGCGAAATTTTGGCTTTTATTTTTTAACCATCCGTCCATCTGGATGGTTGCATATCCATGTTAATTTTGTGCGCAAAGCAATTTTGTAGATACTTGGATCAAATTCAATAAATTGTTCCTGCTATAAAATCGTAGGAGATGATGCAAGTGTTGTCGCTTATTAAAAAAAATTCATACAATTAATATAAAACAAACCTTAAGGTCGCGAAATCAACACCATTCAGTCGAAAATATCATTTTTTACAGATCCTTAGGCCAGTTTGTTTTATTGAAATTGTATTGACAATAGAATTTTCATATTTCAAAAACGCTCTTCTCTAGGTAGCTCAGTAAGTGTTATATGAATCTTACAGAGAGTCGCCCAGGGTCTAGGACCAATATTTTTTAGTGTTACACACATCAGAATAAAGGCATAACGCCCTCTCCAATATTGTGGTGTGGGTACAAAAAAACATTTTTTTTTTTAATAAACTGATCTCTATTTACATCTAGTTTACATTTTATGTGGTAATATACCCAACAAGTATTATAAGTACGTTTTAGTTCTGAAGTAATATGTTCGTGCACATTGCTTGTTTCGTTTTACTTTTTTATTAAAGTCAAAGAATTCTGATGAAAGAATGTGGTGATTCTTGAAACATATAAATTCAACCCGGGTTCGAGCCCCAGCTCAGCCAAGAAAATTCTCGATAAATTTAAATAAAAATTTCATGTTGTAAAAATTCCTTCCTTCAGTAAAAATTAAGTAATTTTATGATAATATATACGAATATTTGACAACTCTAATATGCAAGCATTCTTTTTAGCCTTGCCTTAGCTGTGTACAAATTTGCCCGATCGCAGTCCTTATATTTAAATAACTCACTCTCTCTATCTCTTACAAAGTGGTTGTATGTAAATGTTGGAAAAACTATTGTAAAAGTTTACATGTTACTGAAGTACCGCATTCAAACATTATTAAGGGGGATTTAATTCTTTTTACTACGTATTTATCGCTCACACAAAATAACGAGTGCAAAGTTTGTTCTTCGAACACAATTTTTTGGGTTTGTTATTCTTTAAGCATTTAGAAGAATCAGGGTTGATAAAGTTGGTACAATTGTACTGTTTTTGGTACAATATTAAACTAAAAAATACGCTGGTACCCCCGTGACTCATTTGGTACTATTTCCAAATTTTTTAAACCTACATATTTATAATTGATATAAAATGGCAACTCGTTTGTACTGTCCAATGAATATAAGCGGAGTTTAGTGGTTGGTGCAAATAGTCTTGCGAAAATGCAAAATGTCACAGCTCTTTTATGAAATCTAGGGAAAACTCTTTTTTTTGTTGTTGTTGGATTTAACAAAGCAGCTATGATATTTTACATTTGCTCTTTTGCAAGACCATTTGCCTCAAACACTGAACTCTGCTATTGTGAATATATTTTTGCACTTGTCCATTGAACGAATGCTAATGCCACATTCTAAATTAAGTATCAGCAGCCCAAGTTTTTAAAAGATATTGTAAACCACTTCTGCAAAAGTTTTGGGGAAGGAGACGAATTCCTCCCATTTCAAGATTGTTTTGGAGCGGAAACTCATAATATTTTGAAATATTCGCCAGCAAGATGGTTGTTACGTCAAGAATTAATCAACAGAATTTTGGAACAGTGGAAGCCCACTCCATTATTATTTTAATCCGAATTACTTTTAAAAAGATTTTACAAGCACTTAATTAAATTTTATTATATTTGGACTTTCTACTCCTTTCCTGTTTCTGCAGTAAATATTAAAAATTTCAAACACAATAAATTTGGAAATGCAATCCGAAGATGATCGTATGCACATATTTTTAGAACACTTGAAAATTTTATTTTCGTTTAAAATTCGAGATTGCATTAGGGTAATTCCATGTCAAAACGACCAAGAGTGGGACACGACCTCATAGATGGGTCAACTGTATGACCAACCCCACTTTATTATTTATTGCCGAATTTCGGTTTTTTCAGTTATTTCGATAAACTAACCCGTTTTTTATTTACGCAAATATATGCTGTGCAACCTCTTACATTTTCGAAATAACGGTAATTCTTGAAAACAAGAGCCAATCTAAAAAAACGGTAAGTCCCACTGGATTTAAGAACAGTTTGGGGTATTATATAAAAAAAATCAGCCAAATAAAAAAATAGGTTTTTGACTTAGTCCGTTTTTAAAATTTAATATTTTGCAGATATTACATTTTTCAAAAAAATTATTTCTTTTCAGCATATGGTTTGTAGTCCCAAGTATTCTCTTTCAAATGACATTTTAATCATCTTCGTATGTCCAGTAGTTTTCGAGATATTGAAGAAATAAGCTCAACACATTCGGCTAAATCTGCGAAATTATGACATTTTGAATATGACATAACTTTTGAAAAAAAAATTTTAAAATTGTTTTTCGTTCATATATGTTCCTTATAAGATAAAAGGAACCTTCTCACCAAATTTCATCACAATCGGAAGAGGTCGTGTCCCACTCTTGGTCGGTTTGACATGGGATTACCCATTATCGTCAAGTTTCCACAAAAAAGTCGATAAATTCTAAAAAGTCTATGGAAACGCTCTCTGGCGGCAATCAAAAATTAAAAATAAATGGATTTTTCGACCCCAAAAATCGCACGATACAGGTCTGGCTAGACCAAATACAATTTTCTTGTCTCTATTCTTGAATATTTTGGAAAACTAACTATTTTGAAAAATCTGGAGTTCGAAATAAATTTTTTACCTATGGGGTCTTTGGCAAAGTTGCTTGGAATGAATTATAGAACAAGAGTTGCGATGTGCTTTTGACGCGTAAGAATTTTACCCGTCCTATTATTAAGTATGTATAATTAATGGTCATGTTTATTTTGCTATCTATTATACTTTACATGTTCAAATTAATTTTAAGTGCCTTTTGTTTTTATTGTTTTAAATTTTAGGTTTTAAAAATAAAATAAAAAAATGATTTAGTACTATTGGGGCCGAAAAAGTACGATTTTAAATGTTCGTTGGTACGATATTAGTTTTCTCATTTATCATCCCTGATAAGAATCGTATGTTTATTTAATAGTTGTTGATTTTAAGGACTCAAAAATTTGTTTACATCAACTCAAAAATTCTCATTTATATTTGTACATATCTAGAACAAGAAAACCACATGTGTTGTTGGCTTGTGAGTACAATTTTTCTTTCCTGTTAAGAGTTTGAGGGTTGTTCGCAGAGTTTGAGGTTTAAAGTGATTTATACTAGATGTTGTATTTGAGGGTCTACTATTTTGTTTTTACTTAATGATTCTGTTTACATGAAATGAATTTAATGTACAAATGAATTGTAATAAAAAATTAAAATGGTAAAGGGGTGATAATGATAAGTCAAGTCGTTTTATTATGAGTTTAAGTTATTGCAGGAAAAACTATGGTGGTTTGTCGTGGTGGTGGAAAATTATTTTTTGTTTTCAATTGTGCTGTTAATGATGACAGGAAAATAATTAACACTAGGAAAAACTGGGAAAATTACTTACATATATTAAAAATATTTAATATTATTACAGATAATTTTCTTGGGTTCTTGAAAGTAGTTTTAAGCAAAATGCTTTTGATTATTAAAAATAGCTAAAAAAAAAAAATACTTTTCTCGCTGCGTGTATTGAGATTAATATCGAAAAGGAAAAGGTATGGAAAAGATTCAAATGGATACCTGCCCTAGGGTCCATAGTGGATGTAAGCCACTGGGTGACAAACAATGCGTAAGCCAGCGCCCCCAAGTGTGGGTGCAACTAAAACCCCCAGGTTGAAATTTGAGCGCGTAATCCGGCCCATAATAAGCTCGCACATTTTTTGGGAGCTGGAGCTAACAACCTCTGTTGCTTTTAAAAAAAATCAGGCCGAACTCCCCACAAGTGGTGAAAAATCAGCTCTTTAGTGGAATTCTCAGGCAGTGTTACCGTTATGCGACTAAAGTCGCATTTTTGCCCCTTTTTGACTGCCGTGCCACTTTTTTGGCCCCTTTGTTTTAAATCCCCTTTTGTATCATTTTGTAGTTTTTTGTGCCCCTTTTGCCCCTTTTTGAACCAAATTTTTTTATACTGTCAATCAATGAATCCGAGCTCAATTTGAAGAGAAAATAGCATCTAATTTGGAAAAAATTTAAATAATTCAGGAAGGGCTATCTATTAACAATACAATTTACCTCAAATTTCTAGTATATGTATTAAATATTATGAATAAATTAAACCTTAATTTTCAAAGCGAATCATCACAAATTATATATATAGTTTCAACCACGAAAGATATTGTATTAGAAATTTTTAAAAATTTTTTAAAAAAGAGTACGTTATGCAAACAAATATATGTAGAACAAATTGATTTTGTTGATGTTCTGCATATAAAAGAAACTCTTAATATATACATATATCGGCCACGAAGCCGAGCTAGAAATATGTACTAACAACATCTTAAGTAGTGATATTGTAGAAATTAAAAACAACATTTTACTTTTTTACCAAAAGCTGTGCAAAGAAATTTTATCAAGAATTAATATTAGCGATAAGAGGCTGAGTTCATTAAAGGTTTTAGATCCAGTATTTATTAAGTCAGCTGAAGACATAAATTACTTTGAAATTGTTACCGTTTTTGTTGATATAATTACTAACCCAGATGATTTTGTAAAAGAGTTCAAACTTTTAGATACCAGATCAAACGATAAAAGCTATGAAGCAATTTTTAAAATATCTAAGCCTGAAACATTTTGGTACGAAATTGGCAATTTAAAAAACTGTTTGGGTGACAATTTATATCCAAACTTGTATAAATTTGCTTCGTATGTTTTTACTTTACCACATAGTAGTGCATCCGCTGAGCGGATTTTTTCTAAGTTAGCATATTTAAAAAATAAAGTGACAAATAGACTGAAAGTAGATACCTGTCAGTCTATGTTAAATTTGTATCAAAATGACTTGGAAGATTGGATTCCAAGTGATGAATTGATTAATAAATATAGATTTACGTTTTCAAAAAAATAGATATTTAATAGTTGAAGAAACAACATAACGCTGCAATTTATAAAAAAATGGATCTGTACCTGATATTAACTATCTTCCTATCAATACTTTAATATGCTTTTTCCTCGAGGTTTTTTCGTAACTTAATTTTTTTGGTAAAAAAGTAAAATAATCCAAGTGCCAAATATTTATGTAAATATACTTACATATATACATATCTCTATCTATTTAAATGTAAAGTTTTTTTTGTATCAAATCATATTATGAACTATTTTTTGTTTTTGTAAGTATTGTTATTACACTATTTTAAGCTCGTTTTATTTAAAAGTAATTAGTAACTGTTTTTGTATAAATAATTGAAATAAATATTTTATGCAATAGTTCATTATCGTTTACTTGCAAACAAGACATGTATTTTCACGATATGTGTATATTTATACATATGTATATATATGTATATATATATATATATGTGTTTTTTCCCCAAACAATTTGTATTATATACCTATAATGTATTTTTTTATAAATATGAAGTTTATTATTTGTTATGTTTAGTTTTTGATGAAAATAAATACATACGTTTTTTTTAAATTTTCCTGTTTTTAAAGTTGCCCCTTTTTTTCTCAGAATTCCCCATTTTGTGACACTTTTTTTTTGAAAATCCCCTTTTTGTGCCCCTTTTTGAAAATTTTGAACGGTAACACTGTTCTCAGGTTATGCCTTCCCGCAACTTTAAGTTGTTTAATTCAGCTGACGTTTACAGAAGCAATTCTGTGTTTTCTCTTACACGCGAGTTAACTGTTTGGGGAGAAACAGTTTTTAAATAAAACAAAATATATAAGTATTTGTTTTCTGACGTTCTTTAGAACGTCTTATTTATTTTAAATGAATCTTAAGACTGAATTTTTAATTAAAAATAATTTTGTATTTGTAAAAAAGCTAAACTATGGGAATAGAAAATTGTAATATTATATTTATTTTAAGCGTTTAATATTACTGTCTGGAAAAAATGTGGGAACATAAAATATAAATGTAATATGATGTTGGTTCCCTACACTTCTACCAGCCAATACTATTAGACAAAGGAGTGAATATGTAACTCCTCCACCCCTTGTTTGAAATACTCCTGGATTTCATTATACTTGATTTTTCTTATGGTTTTTAAATAATTGTTTTTTTAATTTATCAATATAAAATAGATTTTAAACTTTAAGTGTTATTATAATTTTTATTTTGTCAATATTCCATTGTAAATATACTGCATTTTTCCAGTTTATTTTATTTTTATAAAAATTTTATCTTAAATTTAAATTATTAGATTTTTATTATGACTTATATTTTTTTAATATTTCTCCTACTTCATTTGAACCTGATAATTCGGCTCTGCTACCTCTAGTTGCAACATTTTCTTTAATGGTTACCTTTACATTATTTCTTTTAATAAGGCAATACAAAACTACAGATATCACAACGATTATAATTACTAGCGTTGCACTTATACCATAAGAAACTGTTTTATGAAATTTAAGCTCCTCAATTTGCTTAATGTTCTCAAAATGCTCTGTTATGATATTAGTAAATTTTGGGTTAACATTTGATATACTTAAATTCTCAAACTTATTAAAGTTTGGATAAAAATATTTTTCTTTTATTATAAATTTTTTGTTGGAAAATGTTTGGTTGCGAATTGTTATACTACAATTATTAAAATTTATAAAAAAGTTTCCTTCCAATTTAAATTTTCTATCATCACAATCTTGATTCACCTTTTCGAAAAAAACATTCTTTACAATAATTGTTTCCTCGTCAAGACTTAATATAGATGTAATGTTATTAAAATTAAATTTACACGTATTATAATAAGTACAATGATTAGTTATTTTCAATTTCCTTAAAGGTACGTTATCTTGATATGCAAAAGTTTGGTTATCAATTTCGACTATGTATTCGTCATTTGCGTCTATTTCAATTTTGTTTTTGTTTGGAATAGGTGTAATCATTTTTAAATCAGTTTTAATGTAATTGTCAGGAATTAGTACCGCGATAATCAAAGAATGATCACTATAAGTCATTATGCCTACTTTCAACATCCTTAGCTTATAAAAATCAATTTCAAACTTCTCTATTTCTTGTGTAGTAAACATACTTGGATGTATAATATTACTTTTTGCTGAAACTACATTATCCTGAATCTGATCTATTTTATGTTCTAAGGTTTTAAGTTTTGTAAGTTGGTCTAAGTAAATTATCTCCTTCACTATTTCATTATTCGTGTTCTTTATCTTCTGCAAAAATATGCTTATTTCCTTTCTATCGTTTTCCACCGCAGTTTTCAGATGATGCAGTGATTTGTTCATCGAATTGTTGATTATTATTTGTTTATTTAAAGTCTCGATTGAATTGTGTGAATTTTGTTCAGTAACGGAAAGGTGTTCCAGAATTTCTTGTCTATCATCATCATCCATTGTCCCGAAGAGCCATTTGTAGACCTTTCCTCCTATATTTATCAAACCTCTTCGTTTCCTATTTTGAATTGGTTTAAGAGTCTTGATCTTAGATTCTATTAATTTAATTTCATTTTGCATAATTATCTCTTCATGTAAAAGTAAATGTTTTATGTTTCCCTTTATTTGGTTCAATATTTCTTCTATTTCGATTATGTTTATGACATGTACAAGAGTAGTCGTTTTGTTGACAATTTCCACTTCGCCTATTCTTATTTTGATGAATCCGCCGTCTCCTGTTATTGGATTAATCCGTAGAGTGGATTGGTTCAGCTGAATGTTCATCAATAACAGAAGCATCAGTGATATTGTCTGAAAATTTGAATGGTCTTTTAATGTTTGATACATGAACATTTTCTAAAGGTTTTTTAATAAACTTTGGTTCTTCTTTATGCCTTAAGCTTTTATAATTTTTTATAAAACCTACGTTCCTATTTTCTACATAGTTTTCACGATATTTATTTCTTTTTTGAACTATTTTGAATTTAGCATTTTTTAGTCTCTCTTTTATAATGCTATGATCAATCAATTTATTTTGAACATCTAAAGGACTGCATTTTATTGTGCTATGATAATTACTATTGTAGAATTTTATTGCTTTAAGAATTTGGGAATTTATTGGGAGTTTTTCTTCCAAATTAAAAACTCTGATTTTTTCTGTGACTGTATTATTGAATCTTTCAATATCCGAATTACCGGTATGGCTGTTTGGTTTTGTAAAATGATATTGGATTCCCTCTTGATCAAGGTAGTCCCTTACATTCGCATTATTGAATTCATTATCTAAAACAAATTTAGTAATCTTACCTTTGATGGCTAAAAATGCTCGAATTTTACCAACTAGGGTTTGACTGTTTCTGTCGTGCAAATGGAATGAAATTACATGTTTTGAGAATTTGTCGATAAAAATTATAAATGAATGTTTACTGTTTACGTAAGTATCGACGTGAATTATTTCATTCGTGGTGGAAGGGGTTTCAGTTATTTTGAATTTTGGTTTTATTGGGTTTCTATCGTATTTAGCCCCGGAACAAGTTTCGCAATTATTTATTACTTTTTGTACGAATTCTTTCAAATTAGGGTTGTATATTTTGTGTTTAATTTTTTCGTAAGTTGGAATTATGCCAGCATGGCCCGTTTCGAATTTGTGAAACAATGCTATTTGTTTTTTTAGGTCATTTTCCTCAACAATATCTTTGGCAAATTTAGAACACTTAACAAATTTAAAGTTCTTTTTGTCAGGAAATTCTTCTATCAACTTCAGTTGAACCTTGTAATATTCGTGATCATTCAATTTGGAAAATATTCCTATTTTTCCTTTAGCAACCTCCCTTCTTAAAATATTTGAAATATTTTTATTCGCGATGTCGTTTCTGTCTATGTAAATTCGTTTTTTACCAAAAATTGTTTCAGTGACTACCTCCTTAACATCTAGTATTATAATTTGAGTTTTAAAACGATTAACCACCGTATCTAATATTGGAACACTATCGCCTAGATCTTCCTCTTGAGAGTGTATGGTCTCACCGTCTTCTGACTGATCAACCAACAAAATTTTCAAAGTAGTAAGTACTTTGTTACAATGGTTTTTAAAGTTCTGAACAGAGCATATAGAAAAAAATGGATCATTCTTTGCCCATTCTATAATATAAATGCCATTATTGTTAGCTCTTTTTTGTAACCTTAAAAGCATTTCACCGAAGTTTGATGTTTCGTTAACTAAGTCAATACTTACAATACTTTCAAATTTGTTATACATTCTGATCTTGATGTTTGTAACATCTTCAGTTTTATAAAAGATTTCTGATTGAATTCTTGAAACTTTCTCATTAAACTCTCGTAAACTTTCGATTGAGTTTTCATCCAGAGAATGATCAGTGTGTACCAACAATGAATCTTGATCCCTATTATCGTTTGTATCATCGGAGTCATTTTCTGTTAAGTAATTAATTTCATTAGTGTCAGAATTAATACGACTCAAGAAATCGGCAACTTTGTTTAGTTCACCTTTTATATAATTGATTTTCATATTATATTCTCCCAATTGAACCAACCATCTTTGAAGACGTGGGTTGATGTCCTTACCCGTATATTTTACTTGTAACCACTTCAATGGTTCATGATCACACTCAAGATCAAACTCTCTTCCATAGATATATGGTCGGAAGTATTTAACGCCCCATACTATCGCCAACAATTCCTTTTCAATTGTTGAGTAGTTTGTTTCGTTTACATTCAGAGTTCGAGAGGCATATGCAATTGGGTGGCCTTCTTGTGAAAGAACGGCGCCAATTGCGAAATTGCTTGCGTCAGTGGTTATCTTGAATCTTTTGGAAAAGATTGGATATCTTAGGATTGGTGCATTGGTGACGATTTCTTTTAATTTTTCAAAAGCCAAAATGTAATTGGGATCAAATATATTAATTTTTCCATTTTTCCTAAGCGCTTTTGTTAAAGGGGTTGCGATTTTCGCGTAATTTTTAATAAATTTTCTGTAGAAACCTGTCATTCCCAGGAATGATTTGATTTGTTTGGTCGTTTGAGGAAGTTGCAGGTTTTGTATTATTTTAATTTTCTCGGGATTCGGTTTAATGCCTTTATTGGTCAGTAAATGACCTAGAAATTGCGTTTCTTTCTTCAGAAAGTCGCATTTATCTATCTGGATTTTTAATTTGGCTTTTCTTATGGCCTCGAAAATTGATTTTAAAGAATTTTTATGTTCTTCTAGAGACGTGCTAAAAACCAAAATGTCATCCATATAGACAACACATGTTTTATTAATTTGCTCACGCAGAATTGAATTCATCAGCCTTTGAAAGGTTGATGGCGCATTTTTCAAGCCGAAGGGCATACGAATAAACTCGTAGTGTCCGAAAGGCGTTGAAAATGCTGTTTTCTTGCGATCTTCTTCTCTTACCAAAATTTGGTGGAAACCTTTGGCAAGGTCTAAGGTTGTAAAATATTGGGATTTTCCCAATTTATCCAGAATACCGTTTAGATTTGGTATGGGAAATTTATCATCGACTGTATTCTCATTAAGCTTTCTGTAGTCAATGACAATTCTCCATTTTTTTATTCCCGAATTATCTTGCTTTTTCGGTACGACCCATAAGGGGCTATTATAAGGAGAATTACTTTCCCTTATAATATTTTGTCTGAGCATGTCTTTGATTTGCCTTTGGATTTCACTTTCGTGAACTTGGGGGTATCTATATATTTTTGAATAAAGAGGTCTATCAATGTTAGTAATTATTTGGTGTTCTATCTCAGTTGTTGCCGAAAGGTTGTCTCCCTCGACATAAAATAAGTCCGTGAAATCCCTGAGCAAACGTATCATTGTATTTTTTTCGTCTTCGTTTAAATGACTAAAATCGAGCTTATCTAAAACATGTTTTCTTGAGATAGGTTCCAATGCACATATGTTAACAGTATGGAGTGGATGGTTTATTTTCTCAAAAAGGAATTTATTACCTAAAATATTCACATAACCATGCTCATCATCTATTACAGCCTTGAGTGGTATCAGAAAATTTTGACCCATTATAGCGTCGTATCTATCATTTCTAAAATCTACTATTTTCCAACTAAGTGTTCCCTTACATTGAAATTCCTTGGGGAAAGGTGTAACCACATGAAAACATATTTCATTAAACCCATTGATAGTTCGATATTTAATTGGGGTTTCCAGTTTCTGTTCTGGGTAATTTTCAATCAATATATTTTTCTTAACAATACTAGTTGTTGATCCGGTGTCTATAAGGCACCTGACCTTTTGCTTTCCCAATGAAATAACTATTATGGGCAGTGTTGATTTTGAGGCTGCATCAGAAAATTTATTTCATTTTCCCTATAAAGGTTGCCTATTTCCATTGGTTCGTCCGTGGACTGATTATTACGACTGTCAGTACGACTAGTCCTTGTTTGATTGCTATATCTATCTTTATTCGGGTTGTACTCTTGTCTGTTTTCATGGCTTTGCCTTCTGTTACTAGTTTGTGTAGTTAAATTATTGTAGTTAGTTGGTTGGTAATTATGTCGGGTTTCATAATTTCTATTTGTGTGTTCTGAGCTAAAAATATTTTGGTTATTTGCATGATAGGTTTGTCGTGTTCGGTTAGAATTTTGTGAGCTTAAATTATTGTAATTTTTTGTGCGATAATTTTGTCGTATTTGGTGGTTTTGGTTTTTGTTAATGATTGAAACTCCTTGGTTGTATCCCTTAGTCCTATGGTTGAAAGCAATGGCTCTTGTATCGTCCAATAATTTAAGTCTTGTGTATTTAAGAATAATGTCGGTCAAAGTCTCATGTTCTCCTATGTGTGCCCTAATAGGTCCGTCTATTTTTTCTAGCAAAATATCTACCAGATCCCTGTCGACATTTTCTGGCCTATATATAGTTGGTTTGAATTGATCCCCTAAATATATGTCGTTTATTTCGAATTTAGCTTTTTCAAATATATTAAATAATTCATTTAGATTCCTTACTTTTATTGTACGGCAGTAATTGAAGATTTCCGCATAGGTCCTTCTCGGTCTGTACTCTTGTAGAATCCTTGCTTTAATTTCCTCCCAGGAGGCATTGTTTGGTAGTTCTCTCACCCTTTTACCAGCATTTCCGAGAACTTTTTCGTTTGCCACAATCCTAATGCAGAATTGAGCCAGAGTTTCATTGTTCCTGCAGAGAGCAAGATTTGCCTCAACGGCATGTATAAATGCTCTTGGGCTATGCCTTTCGTCAAGAGGCTTTAGACGCCGGAACTGTTCAATGACGTCCTTGGCCGTCATATTAAATCCGAACTCATCGTTCAGAGGATATTGTTGTGGGGGTAGCTGTTGTTGTTGTGTTTGTTGTAGATTAAGTTCTTGTAATTGTTGACGCTGTTGCTGTTCTTGTTGAGCTTGTTCTAGTTGTTGCTGTTGTATTTGTTCCTGTTGTTGTTCTTGCAACTGCTGTTGCATTTGCAGCTGTTGTTCTTGCAACTGCTGTTGCTGCTGGAGGATTTTTTGTTCTTGCAACCGCAGGACCGCCTCTAATTCAGCGATCTTTTCCTGCATTGCCCGGTCGTCTTGCTGTAGATCCCTGTTTACATCGAATCTATTCATCTTTTCGCAGTATCTTTTAACAAATATCACTTTGTTGTTTTTAGTTTGAACAATTCAAACGTTTTATAAAAAAAAATATGTTTATTTATTTTTCCTTAAAAAATTTTTCTTTCTTTTCACAAATATTTTTAGAGTTCTCTTTCTAATTTTTTTTTGTTTGTATAAATAAGGATTTAACACTTTACTTTTTCTCAAAATTATTAAATATGGGTTTCTTTCTTCTCACAAATATATATTCTTTTAAAGTTCTCTTTCTAATTTTTGTTAATTTAAAAAAAAAGGTTTAAAACTTAATTTTTTCCAAAATTATTAAATATGGTTCGCGAAACCGACTGCGCCAGTTAACTGTTTGGGGAGAAACAGTTTTTAAATAAAACAAAATATATAAGTATTTGTTTTCTGACGTTCTTTAGAACGTCTTATTTATTTTAAATGAATCTTAAGACTGAATTTTTAATTAAAAATAATTTTGTATTTGTAAAAAAGCTAAACTATGGGAATAGAAAATTGTAATATTATATTTATTTTAAGCGTTTAATATTACTGTCTGGAAAAAATGTGGGAACATAAAATATAAATGTAATATGATGTTGGTTCCCTACACTTCTACCAGCCAATACTATTAGACAAAGGAGTGAATATGTAACTCGCGCGTATGCAATTTTCAGTGGGAAATTTGACAAGAACAACTCTAAATACATATCGTCTCAAACCACCTTAAGTTATATCAGCTAACTCTATATATATCAATGGAAAGCTATTATTTAAAAAACTCACATATTTGAATAAAAGCAAATGAGCTAATCTGGTTCCTACGGATATAAGTTAAAATGAATTCTAAAATCTAGAAACATCCGAAGCGAAGTTTCCATAGAAAAATTAAACTAACTTTCAAAAACGTTAGACGAACTTTTTTAAAATCACCAGACTTGTAAGGCCGGGTTTTTGAGAAGTGGCTTAAGTTTAAACTTAGTTTAGGTAAGGTTCCATTGGCAGCCGTGATCAAGCACAGCTCACGTGGGTCTACTTATTAGTTCCCGTTGTGCTATCATGCCACACCGTCTCCCATGGGTCCTATGTTATCTTATCTGCCACACGGTCGATTCTACAAAGGAGTGGATCTTGCTTAAATCAATATCAAAGAGACAAGCCTTGTCCCCAAGGGCTCTTCGACCAAACATTTTAAGTCTCAGATCTCCGGATGTCAGACAGTTACAGAGGAGATGTTTCGTTGACTCCTCCTCGCCGCAGCGACTTCTACAGAAGTCATCATAAGGCAAGTTTAGTGAAACAAACTCTGAAACTCGGATTTTGCCTGCAACTCTCAACTCAACTTTGAAACTCCTAACTTTAATTTAAGAATAAAGATCCAGACTAAATTTTTGTTTTGATAAAATGGAAAATTCCGGTGCGGTGCTCAAAACTCAGGTAAATTTGAACTCTCATGACATCTCTTAATCTACTGCAACCTCCAAAAATCATTTTTTTTTTTTGTAAATTTCCATAAAATAAAACCAAATAAACAAACCTCTAACAACGTACCTCTATGCCATAATTATTACCGTACTTGTGACTTATTCCTAACAAAACTTAAGAATTTTCACAAATTGATTAAAACAACAACACAACAACCGAAAACAGGCTTCCTGAAAACTCAACACAAAAAAACTATAATTCATAGTAAACGAAAAAAAGAACTTCCAACAAAATTGGCATGCATCAATGAAGCGCGGAAATGTTTAGCGTGGGATGAGCGTTTTATCAGCTTAACTCACTTGAATACATGTGTACTGAAAACAAGAAAAAAAAATTACTTAGAAAATTATTGAGAATTAAAAAAAAAAAAAACTTTAATATAAAAATGCCCTTTAAGACGGCTTGTTTCGTTTTATCTCCCTTTTTGTTTGTTTGGCTGTTTAAATAACAAGAATGAGGCATTCACAAATTCATTCGTTCCATTATTTAGTCATTGAAATGAAAAACCATTTAAACCAGATACAAGTATGTAGAAAGAAGGTGAACGAAGTCGACTGTACAGAGATCTATTTAAATATCATATCAAAGACCGCAAACCATAAACATACGTCTGACTAAACTAACCTTTTACCCATTTACAATATTTTTCGAAATAATGAGCGGAGTCTTTATTAGGAACACATAAAAATATTCTGGGCTTTGGGAAATAAAATTTCCTAAAGGAAGACAAAATTCTGGCATAAAACATTCTATATATAACAAATAAAAGTCCTATATTCGGCTGCATAGAGTCTTTGATACTCTCCACCATACGTTGGACCAATCGTCACAAAGAATTATGATTTATAATTAGTTGAAAGTAATATCAATGGTTTTGGTTTTAACCGCAGGAGCAGGTTTTATGGTTAAACTAAAGGAAATTATGTGATTTATAGTATTAAAAAAATATATTGTGCAGAGTTTCAATACAGGAATACAATTTGTATTGTTGCGTTTTAAAGTGATTTTACGGAAGGCTACTTCATATGGGACGTACTGCAACCTATGGACCGATTATTTATTAAAGTTTTTTTTTCGATAATTGGTGTATATATGAGGCCAATGGTAAATTATCGACAGATCATCACAAATTTTAAAGTGTTACTTCTAGTCTTATGGAACTATGAGAGAAAATATTTTTGCTACAATAGCATTATCCGTTACATTTAAAGGCGAACTAAAGTATTTTCCGAGAGTGGGGTTTAAAGCATATTACACCGGTTCAAAAACATTCACCAATATGGCCCCAAAAGGAAAGTGAAGAACAGCACCAAAATTTTACATGTGGCACAACAAAACGAAATTTTGGGGCAATTTTTTGTATTTATTTTTTTTTTTTTGGTTATTTTTAATTTTTTCGTTAGGGTTTTAGCATTTTAAATGCAACGAAAAATTAACCCAATATCAAGGAAATAAAAAAGACCCCAAATTAAATCACAATTTTTACTTTGGGGCTATTTTTCGTTTACTAATAAAAAATGCAAATTGTAAGAAATGAAAAATCATCCCAAACATTTTTAAACAAATTATATAAATTTTATGTAAAAGCTTCTAGGGATAGTATAAAAAACCCGAATTCTTATACCAAAGTGGAGAAAATCATTAACGGTTATGCAGAGAAGCTTTACTGGGCGCAGCTGATGTTCGATATACCATAGAAAAGAAAATCCTTGCGCCCTGCCGAAGGCCGGCTAAATAGTGTTCGTTATATCATAGAGAAGAAAATACTTGCGCACGGTCGAAGGCCAGCTAAATAGAGAAGCTTTAGTTAGCGAAAAGAAAATCCTTGCGCCCTGCCGAAGGTTGGCTAAACAGAGAAGCTTTAGTTAGCCAAGTCAGTGTTCGTTATATCATAGAGAAGAAAATACTTGCGCACGGTCAAAGGCCGGCTATAACGTGAAGGTTTAGTATGCTAAACCAGTGTTCGTTATACCATAGAGAAAAAAAATCATTGCGCATGGGCGAAAGCCCAACCATGCTATCAATCGTACGATTTTTAAAACACAAAAGTGCATAATTATTCGGATTTTGAAATCGGGATTCTAAATTTGGGATTTTTACTTTCCGCGGATATGAACTCCACCCAAAATGTTTAATATAAATTTCTTTGTGTTCTTTTTTGGGGTTAAAGTTTATTATAAATTTTTAGGTGATTTTTCATAATGCAGAAGTACCCCAACTTTAGGGTTATTTTAAATTTTTTTGGCGTAAGGTTTCATTAAAAAAATTAGGTCATATTACATTATGAAAAATATCCCCAAATTTGGGGTCAAATTTCATTTATTTTTAGGGGCCATATTTCGCAGCGCCCACCTTTTTGCCTTAACCTCAAAAATTATATGCTTTCTAGGCTAAATTGGGGCTTCTGAGCATGAATATTCATTTATTTTTCTTAAAAAACGTTTTTTGGGCACAAATTTAAGGCTTTCTTAGTTTATTTTGAAAGTTTTCAAGATATTTGCGAAAAACATTTTTTGTGGCATAAAACACTATGACCAATTTTCCGAGTTAATAGACCGATCATTTCAGTCTTATAAAACTATGACACATCTAATGTTACTCTAATAGTATTATTCGTTATAGTTTAAGGCGTAATAAGCTTTTTTCCGAGAATGGGCTTAATATGGCGTTTATGGCATATTACACCGGTTGAAAAATTATCAAATTTTTGCCATTATCTCAAAAAATAGATGTTTTCTAGGTTAAATTTAAGAAACATTTTGTGGGCACAAATGTTAGGCTTTCTTAGTTTACATAATTCGGAGCGAGCGATTCATTTTGAAAGTTTTCACGATATTAGCGGAAAACATTTGTTGTGGCATAGTGCTATTGATCAATCGTTTCGAGTTTTAAGTCTGATGTTTTCAGTCATATAAGACGTATAAGATACACCAAATTTTACTGCAATGGTATGATTCGTTATGATTTAAAGCGTAATAAACCATTTGCCAGTGTGGGCTTTATATGAAGCCTATGGTAAATTATCAACCGATCTTCAAAAATAATAATCAGTAAAGCGAGTCCGAGTATTTCGTCAGCACATCATGTTAAGTTTTGAAAAATAAAATTTTTTTAGGAAGGTTGTTCCACCTTTAGGTTCATTACCTCTTTTCGTACTACACCGATTATGCTGGAATTTAATTCCAAATTGCATAAGAGAAATGGAAAGATTTTTACACTAATACTGTTCCTTTCTGTTTAGTCATTCGAAAGTCAACATGTTGTCAACAAAGGGACAGACAGACGGACATGGCGAAATCTATTATTAAAAGACCCAGAATATGTAAACTTTATGGGGTTTTAGATGAATATTCAAAAAGTTTTAAAACGGAATGCCAAACTTAGTAAAAACCAATTCACCACTAGTGTGGAGGGTATAAAAATTAAACAAATTGGAAAACTATTTCGCCAAGATTTAATACTGTAATATTTACGTCCGCCTTTAGTCCTTTTTATAGGTTCTATTGTATTCTGGGTTTTGATACGAAATTCAACCCAAGTCTATGCTGTGTACAAACTTTGTCTAACATTGCAAATTCAAATGTTGCTTATGCCCGTAATTCTACAAGCATATATCTGGTCGTGCTCACACCTGACAGTTATCTTAATCTATCCGGTAAAACTATGTTGGTAATTTTAACAGAAATTTTGCCTACGTGTGTTTTTCTTAATGTTTTCTTTTAAAATATGGCAACATTTGTATTATTTATTTTTTTTTTTAATAAACTGTCAAAAATCTATTGTTTACAGTTTAACCAGTAGGTAAACCTGACCACACACTAGTGATTTGTGCGTGTGATTTGTTCCATTCCATTTCTCCACGCAAGACAAACAAATCACAATAACCTTAAACGTCAATAAGAAAACACGAATTGTGAAGCGGATGATGCAATTGAACTTTTGTTAATTTTTTTGTGTAAGCAAACAAAAAATAAATTAAAAAAAGAAAAAAATTTAAGAAAAATACAAAAATTTTCTGTATGCTAAACAACTACGCAATAGATACAATTAGATGTTTCATGAAAAAATTTTAAAATGTTCGCGCACAAGCCCACTAAAACATCGAACAAATCACAAGAAATTGAAAATTTAATCCAAATTTTTTATATTTTTAATCAGGCTTAAGTTCATCAAATTTAATTTTCATTAAATTATTTTTATGAAGAAAGGAATTTTACAACATGAAAATTAATTAAAATTGTTATTGATAATCATTCATTCTTGACTGATCTGAGATTCGAACCCAGGCGGCTGGTTACCATGACATGTTTCGATCGCAACCACTCGATTTCCTCAGATGGATTTGCCGTCTTACACTCGCAGCCATCGACGACTGCTGACGTCAATAGTCAAATATCAATACTTAAACCAAATTGTATTTTTAACCTTTGGTAGATCGAAATTTGCTTTTTGAATGATTATCCATTTTTTAATCGATTTTACATGTTTTTCCTAACCTCTGTTTTTTCGTACTTATGTCAAGAATTTTTTGTAACAAAATTATCATTTTTTTTAGGTGGTGGTTCCACATTTTGATTCATAGCTCGAGTCTTACTGCACCCATTTTGCTGAATTTCAATTCCAAACTGCTTAGGACAACTACAAACAATTTGGCACCAAGTTTGTTCATTTCTTTTGAGTTGTTCGAAAATGAGCGTGTTTTCAACAGACGGACATGGCTAAATCGACTTAGAATCACTCAAGGACCCAGAATATATATACTGAGATGAATAATAAAAAAGTTTAACACGGAATGACAAACTTAATATACCCTCTTCACAACTAATTGTGGTGGAGGGTATAAAAAACCAATTTGCCAATTCAGTTTTCTGCACGGGCACATGCAAGTTTATTACCAAAGTTATCTTTGGAAAAAATTTCCTGATGAGCTGGCCTAAGCCACCAGTGAAATGAGCACAGAAGCTAGCTTTCCCTCAACAATAAATTTCAGTGTATTTATCAAATATGAAAAATTGGGAATTTAGTACGTCATATTAATTAATTTACTCACTTTGAAATTAAGGCTCACAGATACAACTTATGTTTTAATTATTAATTTGATTTCTCTATAACGTGCTAAATTCCCAATTTTTATTATTATAATTTTTTTTTTTATTTATTTTTTATAGAAGATGCTGCCTGCAAACATTGTTTTATTTGGCGATTTTCTTTTCTGCGAAATATGTTGCATATATGTTACATGTTTTACATTTTTGCGTTCGTTTGTACAAAAGATACAACTGTGCGAAACATTTTCAAGTTCTTTAATGAAAATGTTGATGGAAGACATGCAAAACATGTTGCATATTTTGCCCTCTTTTTTATTGAAGGTGTTCATTATGCCCTGCAACTTTGATACTTCCTACTTTGTTTGCATAACAAAGGTTTTATTTTGTTTGTCATAATAAATACCGCTCAAGCCTAATTCATTACAGGTACTCTGGGAACTACAACAAGCACAGCTAATGCAAAAACAATCAATTTGTACAATGTCAAAAACACCTGCAATAAGTTGACCTTAATATAAAGGGAAGCTATTATTATTACGTTTATACGCACCACATATTCGCAAGTAAATAAATTGCAAGTAGAGAATATTGCCGCATAAACAGTGATTTAAATTTTTATTTGCGAATAGCAAACTCATGAAAACCATTCCTAAAATAAAATTTTACACTTTCAAATGACAACGAAAGTAAAATTAAATAAAAAATATGGAAATAAATTTAAAAATACACAATAATTTTTTATCTTTTTTATTTAAAAAATAAAAAGTCTATATACATCTAGTGCTACTATATGAATAAATTTTCCATCTGGCATCATTTAAAAATAAGAATTTTCATTAAGAAAATTGGCACATAAACCGTAAGTTAGTTAATCGCAAATAATTTTTATTCGCGAATAGGCTACGTATAAACGTAGCTTATGTTTCACAAAAATATTTGCCGTAACATTTTCTACAAAGTTGCTGAACAAACCTTGTACTTTAGATGAAAAGAACACATAGTTTCAAAGAAGAAAATCTAACACGCCCCCCCCCCCCCCCCCCCCACCTAACTTAAATTCAGATTTGATCATTAAAAACGCCCGCACACTTTTCTTTTTTGGTCTTCTCTACCATAATCCACTGTCAGGAAGCCGTTATTTTGGAAAAACTTTGTTGTACAGTGCTTACACTTATTTACATGTGTTACATTTTAAAACCCCACATTGACTTTGGTCTGTTGGTCAAAATATTTAAAATGTACTTTTTGTAAAACAGTACATTTTAATCGAAAAAAACAGTTCATTAATAAAAAAGTAGTTTTTAATTATTTTTTGCTAAAAAAAAAACCTTTTTCACAAAAAGAATTTGAAAAATGTACTGTGCCACTTATACCCACTGTAACGTACCTTCAGCAACCTAACAAAATAAAATAGAATTTAATTGAATTGCGTGTGTGCGTGTGTGCGTGCCTTTCATATCAGCGGGAAAAGGCAAAAAAACTAATGATGGGCTTTCGCTGACTGACTGGCTGTGAAGAGGAGACAAGACCTCTGACCATGCGGGTAAATGCTCATCGTATGACCATTAAAAAAATATATTAATAATAAACAAATTGTACTCCTGGTGATTTGTAATTTATGTATGTTAAATAAAATTTATAATAAAAGTGGCATAAATGAAATGTCAAAAAAAGGGAAAAATAAAGAGAAAAAAACTGCACCCTGTTTTATGGTGATGGTGATAATGATGGAAGGGCTCGCATTCTAATTTGTAGCCACATTCAAATTACAGACAAATTATGAGCCCTGTTTGTTGAAAATTACAAATGTGTACATGTTTAAATTAATATTGACACATTGTCAGTTGTGTCAAATCATGTAAATGTCTTAATTTACTACGGCAGCAAAAACAAAACTCATTAATTAAATAATTCAAGGCAGGGTGGTCGAATCAATTAATTATTTTATTAGCGAATTTTGGAGAAGAATTTAATGTACAACTACTTCTAAAATATCTATTAAGTGATTTTTTTGGTACAAATAACAAGTAACAAATCAAGTGAAACATGGGAGCGTTTATTGTAATAAAACACTCTTTTTAAGTACGAATTAATTCAATAATTGTTTTACATTGATTAAAATTCAACAGCTCAGCATAATGTTTAACAATTTTTATAAAACCAAATAAAATAACACATAAATACAAAAGTTCTAAATTCGGTGTGGATTAACTTGTTTTTTTTACCTGAAACAATTCATTAGCAAAAGCCCTGCCCTGCCCTATGCTTTTGTTTTTCGTCACTTTTGACGACAATTTCGTTTGTAAATCTTTCTTTGTGATTCGGTCACGATTCTGCATTTAAATTTTGTACATTGTTAAAAAAAAACAAAGTCGTCGTTTATTTAATTAAACAAATTAATTATTCAATTTTACAACTTATTTTATTTTTTAAAGCCAAAATAGTTTCCCTTTTGTAGTTTCTTGGAATATTTAGTTAATTTTATTAAATTTCTTATAAATCGTTTGAGTCAAGTTTTTAATTTGCGAAATTGGAAAAAGAATATTTATTCTTAAATATCCGTTTGGCGGTTTATTTAAATTTTTGCTTAAAATTTCACTTGTTCACGGGAATTTTGCAAATTATATGGAAATATTTTACTTAAATAAGGATGCACAATATTTTTCTTAGTAAAAGTTTAAATTAAAAAAAGTTACTAATGGAAACTTTCATTCTATGCATTCTCTAACCATAATTCTTTTTTAAAGGCATCCTGCTCTTTAGTAAATAAATGTAATTTATGAATTTTTTATTATTTAATTAAGTTTATTAATCAAAGTATTAGTGGGATATTACAATACTCACATGGTTGTAAATTTAAAGTGTTTAAATAATACATAAATCCGTTACTAGTCCCTTGATTTTAAGCTGAAGCTATCCAATCCAACCTTTACTGTCGAAAAACAACAGCTTCTGTGTTGAGCAACAGCACATAACTTTCCGACAATGGTCGCCTTTTCTGCGATTTGGGTTTCAAACTGATGTTACCACGTGAATCTTGTAGGAACCGTTACAATAACCAGCCCATGATCGAGGTACCAGAAATGACTATATCCCGTGATTTTAAATAGAGACCTCCGGTCAGTCGTACGTCCAGAAAGGGAGATCTGTCAAGGTGTTGACTGCACCTTTTCCCCAAAAAGTTGTATTCCCTTATCTACATTAAATACATTTTAAACCAGTGTTCGAAAATTAACAGAACATGTTGAAAAATTTTTTTGAAAAACATTTGGAAATGTCAAACACCGAATAATTTTAACGCTGTACAGTTATGTGACAATAACCCAATGCAGACGATAACACACGAGGACGGCCTGATGCCCTTAAAAGCCCAAATACACTGATCAAAATTCTCATCAAGCATTGTGGTAGTATTAGTGAAAATGTTTTTGTATGTGGCACACCGACGATGCTGGATGGAAAATCAACAAATTTAGATATTACGGCGAATATTTCGACCAGCACACGTACACGTGTGACTTCCCCTGCTCGACAAGCATTGACAAGTGTATTTGGCCCTTAAGAAATACATAATGACAATGACGAGCGAGATGCTTCTTACTAAAAAACGAATGTAACCAACTACCTGATCATAAATAAAATAAACAATAAAACGGACTGCGCAGGTCCTTCATGATGTGGATGATTTGTATAACGTAGAAAAAGACTATTGCACTTTGTTACGAATGCAAGTTATCACACTGTTTTGCCTTTTGTGACGACATTTTGCTGGCATGCGCATGGATATGAGGAATTTGTATTCCTACCAAGACTTTTTCATTAAATCTCGTGTACACAAGTGCCCATTCAACAAGATTTGGCAATGATACCAGAAATTTTAGAATAAAAGATAAGTTGGATAAGTTTCGTCGAATTTTAGTGTCTGAACAAATTTCAAACCTTAAAAACTTAGATTTTTCTTAAGCAGTACATTAAATTAGTAAAAAACGACAAATATTTCTCAATTATTACGAAAAATCCTTGGAATTTCCAAAAATCAAAGAATAATTTCAAATGTCCCCAGGCTTAGAAAAAAGAATGGGAAATAAGGAACCCTAGTACTTCTTTTGGCATACTACTTTTTGTAATTATCTTCTTTAACTTACAATTCAAACGTCATTAAGCTTATGGAAGAATTTCAGTACTTAACAATTTATCTTTAAAGAATTTATAAATTTATTACATTTTTAATAAAAATGCAGTTTGAAAAAACTTTTTAGACTGATTAAGATAGATTCAATTTAGTTAGTTACCACTTGAAAGAGCTCTTAAAAAATATAATAAATGAAAATCATGACAGAAACATTAATACCCTACATTAATATCCTACAATTAAATAGAAATTTTTAATTATAAAATCCCAAGCAAAAAATAAATTTATCTGATTCGAAAATGATTTATTTGTGAAATTATAATTCGAAATTTTAAAGTTTGTTATTCTATCGATATGATTTCTTTCTATAGACAACTTGGGAGCCTGAGATAATTCGACGGAAATTGTATGCGTCAGAATTCAATTCAATTTTAAAAACCTCTACACCCTATACATATTCGTCTTCTTCTTCAACATTTACTTTCGTAGGGCACACGAATTGCATATGCATTTCTGTCAGCCTCTTAGAAAAGAAAACACTAAATATTTGTAGAGCATTCCCCCTACAAAACATCTACCTACATACATACATACATTTGTATGTTCATATATAAAATCAAATAAAAAAAAAACAAATAATAACGTTAAAACAAATGCACAAAAGACAATAAATTCAAATAAAAAATCAATTAAGAAAACAAAGAAAAAAACAACAAAAACCAAAATACAACAAAATAAAAACCTCTTGTACACAAGAATTCTCTCCAAACAAAACCCTGTGCTACAAATGCTGAGAACCTAATCAAAATTCCCATATGTTTACACAAAAATCTAAACCAACAACATCTTTAACGTCATTATCGCCTTCAATAAATGATGCTAACAATCATAATCAAACGAATAAAAAGCACATCCAACCAATCATGAAACAACGTTGAAGGAGATTCATTCCAATACGAAATGATATAAGAACGAACGAACGAGTCATCATGCAGTCATATGAATCGGTAACGACATTATGGGAGAAAAAGTACTTTTTTAGTTTAGTTAGGAAATGAAATTGTGTACCTTTTTTGATAAGTCACATATAAAAGTCCTACAATCCTAAAAAAATTAATTCAAAATCTCAGGAACTTTGTGTTGCAAAAGCAGTTTCTAAAGTCCTCGTCTAACTATTCTATGAAATATTTGCTGCGAAACATTTGAGTTTGAGGATGAAAAGGGTTAGACGAATGGAAAAGTGTACTTTTTCGTGTACAAGCAGATTTTGTGAGTTTGTTATTGTGATGAAGAAGAGGAAAGGGAGTAGAAGAAGGAAAAGTTTGAAGAAAATTTTTGCAGCAACTGTTTCATAATGGGACAAGTGGCCAATCATAAATTCGCCAGAATTTTCTTTTTTAAGCTTAAGATTTATTAAAGAATTCTTTGTTCAGAATATTATTTAGTATTAACAGGGTGGCGCAGAATGAGCCATATGGTTTGAATTCTTTTTAACTTTAGATCAAATCAGAAAGTGATTCTGAATCGATGGGAATGCTAAAAGAACCATTATTTTAATGTGTTAAATACATCAGCACAAACGCATAATACCCATGCAAATATTATTGAACCACCTGATCCAATTTAATGAAATGGACTACTCCATGGACTGGTCCGATGTAATGCAAGCATGTACCATGTCATTGTTAAAAAGTGTTTGTAGACGTTTTTTAACGACATGTTTTCGTTTTTAAACGAAGTTAAAACTAATCCTCTTGTGTACACAATAGAGTAGTTTTAAAACTACTCCTTTGTAGTCCAAAGATGGGTTTAATGGTCCTGCCCTAGGACATCGTAATGTTAAATATACCATGTTTTTTCCATACGTTTGGGTTACTTTTGGACTAGTCCTAGTCCCTTGTGGGTTAATCTTTACACGCGTGTTGGGACTGGTCCTATTATTTGCAAAGACCCTCTCCACTACTGTGGTGTTGATATAAATTCGGCTTGCCAGATTCAAATTTGCAAAATTCTTGACATTTACCAAAAAAAATCTTGATTTTCAAAAAGTTCTTGGCAATTCAAAACACAGACACTTTAAGGTACCTGTTGGACAAGGGTCTTGGTCCAAATAACGAAAAAATAATAGCAAAACGAAATCGTTGGTTTTTCATTAATAAAATTCTTTGAATTCTATTTATTTGTACACGAAAATTCTTTTGATATTTGTAAAATTTTTTAAATTACAATTCAACGGTATGCAAATTCAAATAAAAAATAGAAATACTTGCTGGTTGCATCTTTGCTCGATGGCTGTTCAAAACGAATTATCGGCAAAATGTGTGTATTTGACTTATTCTAATTCATCTTCTTTCTTTCAGAAAAGAAGTAAAACGAGAATTAGCATGAATCAAATAATAAAGATGTCTAATTCAGCAATATTAGCGCAAAATTCAAATTTACACTAATCGACAAATTTACAACCACAAGTATAAAAAATGAAGATTTGTACACTATGAAATTACAAATAATAAAGATATAAAATAATAAAAAAAAATGTAGAAAACAAACAAAATACATGAAATTGAAGATTTCATTTAACAGTACTCATCGACTTCACAATACAAGATAATAGTCTGGTGGTGTATAAAGTCATTCCTAAAAATTTAAGGAATAGGACTATTACAAAAAAAGCTTTATAAAATACATAACTGAAATTTAGCTCATAGAATAAATTTGAAAATATAACAAATTTTGAGTATTATTTAGAATTGTAAATTCAATAAGTTGCGCCACGCAAACAAAATATATGGCGCAATTTTTCATTCAGTCAACATATTACAAAATATTTGTTTCTGTGCAATACGTGTGTACATTTAGTTGTTGTATGTACATTAATTAATTTTTTTTTCTGTTCGATGAAATATTCATTTGCTTTTTACACAGACAGCTATACCTACGTAGAATTGTAAACAAATTTAAAAAATAATTACGTGATTTTTGGGTCGGCCCATGCCCCAATTAGTAAGTCTGCGCGCAACTACAATTGTCCAACAATAAAAAAAATTGCTACAAAAACAATTGCACGTCAAAAACGCAACTCTGCCTACTAATCGGACCATGGTTTGGCCTTGAAAATCTTGACAACAAAATTTTGGTTTGATTCTTGACGTTCAAAGACATTCGAAATTTAGAAGCAAATTTATTCATAGTCAATCATTCTAGAATTTTATGAAACAAAACGTGAAGATTTAGTTGGTCGTAGTGTATGTCGCCAAGCAGGCAAGCAAGGATGTTTGAAATAAATTCTTGCAAGGATCAGTTTAATAAGTCAGGGTTAACACGCTTCAACTTGATCCTCGAGTTTTGAGTTTTTAGGAGTGAGAAGAAAAAAAAGGATAGATTTCTGCTTATATCCGTAGTTATGTGCTTTAGATTGCTAAAAGAAAATTATTTACTTGAAATAGATTGTTGCGTGTGACCATTTTTTCAACTTAAAAGAAAATTGGAAAGAAATTGAGCAGCAAAATTTGAAGCGTGTAAACCATCGATATGCAACATATACTTTTACATTTTGCAATTGTACATTATGTATGTATGCATTATTTTAATCCTGTAAAATTCTCTTCATTGTGTGTGCAAACGTACATAATAAAAGAGAAAACACGGCGCCCTGAATTTCCCATCGCAGATGTAAACCCTCACAAAGAGGTTTAAGCATGTCTACGTTTTCATATTGGAAATAATAAGTTTTCTTAAAATCCGTCTAATTTTCGAACTTCTTAGAATCCGTCTTAAAGACCAGAGAGAATTTCAACAGCGTATTGAGTTATTAATGACCTTTTTGGTAATCTTGTTATTGATAATTCCCGTTTTTTCTGGGATCTTTTTTCATTAAGCCCGATATTCCAACAAGGGGCTCTTATGGGTCCCTTTAAAAGATATAAAATTATGCAGTAAATTTATTGTATGTTCCTAAGAGCCAGTTTTTAAGTTACAGCAGGGCTTTGCAGTCGTCAAAAATTAGTTCTTACTCCGACTCCAACTCTAAATCCTACTCCAACTCCTACTCTTACTGTGATGCTGAATGTATATGAGACTGGTCGTAATTTGACTTTAAACTCTTTATTTTATGCAGTACCTTTTAAATTGTTAAATATAGCAAGAAAATGTTTCTATAAAATTATTAAATCGATATTTTATACATTTCAACGCAAATTTCGAAGAATTTAAATTTTGGAAAATATTAGAAACATTTTTTTTAAATTTTTTATGCCGAAAAATCTTGTACAGGTAACCCTCCTACAACACGGTAGATAGGTTCCTAGAAAACGCCGTGTTGTAGGAAAACGTGTAATATGAGGCTAGGAGACAGTGTAAAATATAAATTTTTTTTAATTAAATATTTTCTTTAAATTCATTGTTTTTATAAGAAATATGTACATTAGAGTGGCCATAGTGGAAATTTTTTTGAAAAGTTAAATTTTTCGCACTGAAAAATATGAGGTTGGGGATAAAAATAATTATGCATATTTTATTTTTTTTTTTTTTAATTCCGAGTACCTCCGGGTTGAGCCCAAACTTTTATTACATTACCCATTTGTCATTATTTTTGTTCCTGTTTGTATTTAAATAACAAAAAAAATCTGACTTTATGTTCTCAACTGAATTTCTTCGATACCTTTAATTATTACCTTACCAACGAGCCGCAATAGTTTGCTGATAAACTATGGATAATCTTGCCCGGAATACCCAAAAACCAAAGTCCAAAAAAATAGGTGAATTTTTAAAATTTTTTTTATTGTTGATAACTTACTAATGAAGCCTTTTTGTTGGCTTATTGTCTTCGTCGTCGTCGAAATCTGTAATTAGTTTTTAGTAATTGCTCTTTCTGCCGGATCATTTACAACGGTTAAGTGTTGCCATATTCGTTTTGCGGTGCAGTATTCTTCTTGGTCCTTCCAAATTGCAGCTCATACGCTATAATTTGTGCTCATACGCATAAATATTTTTAATAGAAGGTATGAAAAACCACAAGCTCCAATTTTTAGGCAAATTTTGTGCTAGATCGTTTTCGTGAATTGGTCGTAAAAACCTAATGGAATTTTTGGTTTTATGTTTTTGTAAACATTTTACTAAAAGATCCAAAGCAGGTAGACCATTTTGTCTTATGTCGAAAAATACTTGCCAGTTTTTACATGTAAAAAAATAAGTTTGGTTGTTACCATTGAAGGAAATTAATAAAAACGCTTAACCTTGAAGTAATTTTTTATGATCAGTTGTTGCATCAGATTATGTCAATGCATTGGTCGAAGGGTTATGGAAATTTCCAACCATTCTGATAAAAAAAACACATGCAATAACTGTTTAAAAATGTAACGGAATTTTGTGGTTTTATGACTTTTTACTAGAACATTCAAAACAGGTAGACTATTTTGACTTTTTTCTACAAAAATGTGAAAAATTTGCAGTTATAAAGTAAAAGTGATAAGAGAAACAAGTGGGCAGTGAATAATAAGTTAAAACAAATTAAATAAAACAAAACAATATAAAGTTATAATGGCAAGCTCATCTAAGAAACGACGATCCGATAATGATATATTTTTGGTGGGAAAATGCGAAAGTGAACTGAAAGGCGCAAAGTTGCCTAATATGAAGCAATTTCTTCAATTATTTTTTTATAAAACCCGAGTGCAAAAACTCCCTGTGAAGGCAAGCATAAAAAATACAATGCATTCAACTGTTGAATTTTGGCAAAAAGCAAATATTCCCACAATGACCGAAATCAACTGCATGAAAAAATTTAAATTACTTTATGCCGAATGGAAAAATTTGTCCAAGAACAGATTTGGCAAATATGAAAAATATAGAAACGATGAGAACGAATTCTGTGAAAAGATAGAAAATTATATATCTATTTGATATCGCAGCTGCAGATGCACTTGAAACGATGACTATTGAAGAGGACAAAGATTTCCTTCTGTTGCAAAGATAAAAGGGTCGGCCAGGTTGTATGTCAGGCCAGGATTTGAAGCTGTCACGAAAACAAGAACGCAAAGCGAAGCTACTGAAAGAATCAGAAAAGCGCAAGCGAAAACATTAAGCAGAGTCACAAGAAGTTCAAGATATTGGTCAATATTATGGCTTTTTTATTGTTATTTTAGCAATAATTAGCTTGTTGTTCAAAGATGAGGTTGCGTCTGATACAGATTCCTCAGAAATTATTATATACGAAGGTGTAGAAATGAACAATTCAGCTCCGGAAGTTGATTTTATGAAGGACTAACATCAAGGAATCCATCGATCCCGCGGAAAAATCCATTTCGTTGATGATCGAATGTTAGCAAGCATGGATAAATGCCGCATCAGTGATCGCGATGCAATGCATTTAACATCTGCTACAATTACAGCCGTCTTGCGGAAGTTGCAGGAAATGCAACCTGACTTAAACGACATAAAAGTGGAAGATTTCGTCTTTAACCGAACATCGTTTCAAACAATGCGAAAGGAATATCGGCGCAGACAAGCGAAACAGATCATAGATGAATTCAAGGTACATATTTAATAATTAAATATAAATAAATATCTTGAAGGAAAATAACATAATATTTAATTTCAACATAGATTCCTGAAGTATTTGTCTTGCACTGGGAAGGAAAAATGCTTCCAGATATGAAAGGCAAGGACAAAGTTGATCGATTGGCTCTCGTTATAACCGCAGAGAACGAAGAAAAACTCCTTGGCATTGCAAAACTTGAAGAATCTTGTGGTGAAAATATTGCTGAAGGCATTGAAAAATTCCTACGCAAATGGAAGATTGATAATTTAGTGCAAATTGTGGCTTTTGACACAACATCTACAAACACTGGTATTGAAAAAGGCTCAGCATATTTGCTTGAAAGTAAATTGGGTCGCGATTTACTTTTTCTACCGTGTCGCCATCATATCAGCGAATTGCTTATTAAAGCTGTGTTTGATTTAAATTTCGGAAAAACATTAGCACCAGAAGTCACTCTCTTTAATCGTTTTTCAAAAGACTGGAAAAATATGAATATCAATACTTTCAAGAGTGGAGTATTGGATGAAGCAGTGCAAAAAAACTTAACAGCAGCCGAAATAGAGACGCACAAGAACTTTTGTCTTGAGGCGTTGAAATCTCATTATGTGCGAGCCGATTATAAGGAGTTGTTGCAACTTTCGCTAATTTTTCTTGGTAAGGAAGTACCAAATTTTACGCAGTTGCGTTTGCCTGGCGCAACAATTCATGCAAGGTTTATGTCCAAAGCTATATACTGCTATAAGATTTTTTTGCTTCGCGAACAATTCAAGATGACATCCTCCGAGCTGAAAGGCATTCGAAACATTTGCATTTTCTTGTCGCGAATTTATGTTTCGTATTGGTTCGGATGGGTTAACGCTGTATCTGCACCGCGTCAAGATTTACAATTTATTAAAGACGTTATTTCATATTTCGATCTAAATGTTTCAAATGCCTTATTGTCAAAATTCAAAAACCATTTATGGTATTTATCGGAAGAGGCGGTGGCTCTTGGATTTTTCGATGAAACTATATCTATTGAAGTGAAGCGGAAAATGGTTGAAGCTCTTGGCAATCATGTTGACGAAAATGACAAAGTTATTCCAAAAAGATTAAACTTAACGCTGGAACAAGTGAAATCGTTTGAAAATAAGGATTTAAGTTCTTTCGTTACTCCTCGCACCAAGCGTTTTTTTCATCGTTTAGAAATCGATGTGACATTTTTTGAATTGGATCCATCGATTTGGAAGGACCAAGAAGAATACTGCACCGCAAAACGAATATGCCAACACTTTACCGTTGTAAATGACCCGGCAGAAAGAGCAATAAAACTAATAACAGATTTCAATCGAGCATTGACATACGACGAAGAGGATAAGCAGTATTTGCTTCAAGTTGTGGAGCACTACAGAAACAACTTTTCATCCCACAATAAATCTTCATTAGTATAATATTATCAGCAATAAAAAAAAATTAAAAAATAAATAAAAAAAAAAATTAAAAATAAATTTTTTTTTTTTTGGACCTTGGTTTTTGGGTATTCCGGGCAAGATTATCCGTAGTTTATCAGCAGACTATTGCGGCTCGTTGGAAAGGTAATAATTAAAGGTATCGAAGAAATTCAGTTGGGAACATAAAGTCAGATTTTTTTTGTTATTTAAATACAAACAGGAACAAAAGTAGTGACAAATGGGTAATGTAATAAAAGTTTGGGCTCAACCCGGAGGTACTCGGAATTAAAAAAAAAAAAATATATGCATAATTATTGTTATCTCCAACCTCATATTTTTCAGTGCGAAAACTTTTGGATTTAACATTTTTAATTTTTTCTATATAACGCTATGGCCAGTCTAATGTACATACATACAAAAAACTACATAGACAAAAATAAACAAGAGTTACATTTTTATTCTAATCTAGTACTTTTGTACTATTTTGGTACAATTTTAACAACCCAATCATAATACAGTTGCAATTCCATTTTATCGTGTTTAAATGAAAACGTGTTGTAGATGAGGAGATTTCCGCAATTTTTTTTTCGTGTAAGATCGAAATCGTTTTGTAGGAAGCCGTCTTGTAGGAGGGTTTCTTGTAGTCGGATTTGCGAGTTTTTGTGGGTACTTCGAGTCTGACTCTGGTACAAAATACTCAATTCCGTCTCTTCACCTTTTACTACACAGCATTGACTTAAAGATTAGCCATTCAATTAAAATCAATCTTTAAAAGTCTTTTTGGTAGTCGATTATTTAATTTTGTTTGCTAGTTTATACCAGTAAATATCACTTATGAATGTAAAATCCACTGTAAAAAGTTATTAAAGTGGACTTCTCATGTGATGCGAAACATTTCAAAATAGTTGAACACTTAAATACGACAACTATCAGGGTACTGGGAATGTCCGGGGTTGTCGCATGGATGACTCATTCATTGATCAATTCGTTGGCTTTCCAATGGCTTAAGTACTTATCATGCTCGAGTCTTATACCATTGCGCAGATGGGTTAGACCTGTGAGCCGATCAGCTCCATATCCAGGGCACTGTGGCCTGGCTATGATAAACGGACATCTACCACTCTTCTTAGGTTTATTAGGGACCAAATTAGAACAGTGATATCAGTTGTAACTGGGCACTGGTCGGTGGGGACTCATGCTGGTTTTAGAATTGAATGTCTACTGTAGAAGTTGTCAGGATGAGGAGGAAGAAGAAACTGTGCTTCACTTTCTATGTCAATGTCCTGGGACATGGGGCAGCAGGGAAAAATATCTAGGAGGTCCGGTGTTTGCCTGCTTAGAAGCTCTATCTAGGATAGAACTAAGGTCGTTTCTTCTCTTCATTAGAAAGACGAATTGGTTGAAATCTGAATTGGCATTGGCGCTGGGTATCACAAAAGGGACCACTAAAGAGCCCTAGGGACCTATCCCTCGATGCCTGCCCATGGAACCGAACCTAACCTATCAGAAAAGATCAATTAGAACACGTCCAAATCACTTCAATTTATTTAAAAACAAATAGTTGGTTGAAAAATTCCAATTGACCAACAATTTAATATCTTCAACAACAAGTTTTATTAAATCTTCCTTCTCGTTAGATAAAAATGCTTCATCATTTTGTCTTTTTTTTTTTTTTGTTTTATTGGATTTTGTTATACACGTTGTGAGCAATAATTTTATGACACTTTTTAAATTCTGCCAACGCTAAAAGCTTTTATTCATAAAAAATAAAATAAGTTTGAAATTTTCATAAACATTTTTCTTAAAATGCATTTCTAATCCATTTTTATTTTTTATGAATACGGCAGTTAATCTTCAGCTCAAAAACATAAAAAGGATTAAATAAAGCTTATTTAGTTATAAGATTTAATCATTTAACTCTTAATCCTGGTTTAATCTTAAAGTCAAAAACTCACATTAAAAGTATTTGTGGTAAATTTAATCACACAAAAGTGATTTTTATGAGTCGGCCTTATATAGGAGCTATGTTCAATAAAGGATCAAAAAACACCAATACAAAAACGAATATCAACAAATCTAAAACTTGTTTTTGTGTTTAAGCTGAAGATCGAAAGAAAATTTGTGTCTGGGCTAGATGAAGTCATGAACCGACTCTCAAATATTTTTAAATGGGTTGTGCCTTTAGGTAACACGAATAAAGTTTAGTACTATTAACACTAAAAAAATATTTTCTAAATATTGGTACCATATTTTCTTTACATCCCCGGCAAGCATAACTACTCACCACTAAACGCCAAATATACAAGAATTAAGAGCAAAAAAACCATAAAATTATAATAAGAAAGTGAAACAAGAAAATACAAAACAAAAACAAAAAAAAAACATAATAATAAATAAACATGTAAAACATGTGGCGCATTATATTTTTTTCTGTTTTGTTGCACCAAATGCTTACAAACATACAACTCAATGTTGCGCTTCTTGCTGCAAAGAGGCAGTTAACAATTGTTTGAGCTGCTGCTGATGATGATAATGACGTTGTTGAATGGACTGATTAATGATACGTACGAGTTGCAAAGATTCTTTAGTAAAAATAAAATTCACTTCTTTCTCAGCTCCCTGAAAATACAATAAACAAAACAGCAGAAAAGAACGCAAAAACACGAATATCCGTCCAAACAAGTCGTTTGTTGGTTTTGTTAACACATGTTGTGTGTTTTCATAACATTTTGTACTACACGATGCTACAACTACTTGGTGATGCCGGATGAATCAAAAAGTCATAAGCCCATTTCGGTGGAAATAAGAGCTAGAGAATATTTGTTAATAACACAAGGCATCAAGGTTTTGGGCTGGAGCAACTAAATAACTTTCCCAGGGTAATTTGGTGGCCTGAAGTAGATTTTGTAATTGGTATTTCTCTATCACGTCAGGTTTTAGAGATACAAAAAAGATGTATTTGTTCGTTTGATACATAAAAAATCAATAGTTTATTTAAAACTCAGTGAATTTTCAAAAGTGAATGGCGTTATTTGAACGTCGTTTATATTTTGTTGCTTCGGTTTAACGTACTAGAGTCCAGCAATAGTATCCCAGCATTCTTTTGCCTCAATATCCTAGATAAATTCTTTTAATTAAATCTTGTTCGCGCTCACTGCACCAATTTTTTTTTTTAGAAAAATATCTAAATGCGAATGAAGAATATGCAAAACATTGTCGATGTCTACGGCTTGTCTAAGTTTCTGACTGCTTAACCAAAATAATGTAAATTTGCATATTTTAATTATTCCAACCAAATATTCACCACACACAAAGCAAAAATATCAGTACTACTCGATCTACCTGACCTGCTTAAACGCTACTATTATCAAGATTTAGAATGAATGTGGGCTTCTGTCAAAAAACTTACTATGAAATTGTAGTGCCAGTAGTGCCATTCGATAAAAAAAATAAACAAGATGTGATAGCCCCCCATTTTTAGGCTATATTCGAATTCATCGCACCCAGATTAGTTAAAAAACATGCTTCGTTTCTGCAGTCAATTTTTTCCAAATTTGTAGGCCAGTGTAATCTTTAATGTTATCTTATTAAAAATTCACAAGTTTTTATGTTAGTAATATCACTGTGCAAGAAATTTACACTTTTTTTGAGACAAGCTGGGCACCTGGCGTTTTAACATAATTCGGGTACACTGAAACCTGTGGTGCTTGCCGTTTTTTCAGGTTAGCTCTGGTTTTCGACATATACCGTTATAGGTTGCACAACATATTTTCGCTTAACTTAAAAATATTTTAGCTTATTGAAAAAACTACAAAAACCCGAAATTCCGCAATAAAATTTCCTTTACGAAAACTAAAACTTTTTTCTAAGAAACATATTTGTTTGACAAAAAAAATTTTTAGCCACATTTAAAAATGTTTGTTTTTAAAATATTCATAAAATTGAAAAACGTAGCCAGGCTTCTAATTTTTTGCAGACATTTAAACAAGCAAACAAAATAAGTCATAAATGATCACAACCTGTTAGCAAATATTTATTTTATTCACAAAAGTCGCAAAATTTTAATTAACTTAAGAATTTCAATATTTGTATGGGTTAAGGACAACAAATTAATTGAGGTCGAAAGAAGAAGAAAAGAAAGAAAAGGAACTGCACAAAAAAGTTTACACGTACATTAATAGATTTCCGATACCAGCGAATCAGATAAAATGTCGGGCCTGTTGAAGGTGTCTGACTTTAAGTAGAATTTCACATACTCCTTGAGTATAGTGGATATGGAGACCTTGTAAGTTTAATAAAACTGGTTTTCTGATGTTCCACTGTTAGCGTTAATCTTTAGGAGATCTGTCAATTTAAACCTCTGACAAACTTCAAGTATTGCTTGCACAAATATCTCACCTGAGTACGTCAAAATGTACAAGAATGCTCCTCCAGTGGGGATCCAGAAAGCAAAGGAAAATTACGTAATTTGGGACAATTTGAAATTCGTTTATTTCAGATGACTAAAAAGTTGAGGTAGGCGAATGATTGCAAGAATTTTTTTTTAGGCGCCACGTTATGCCTCTACTGTTAGTTGTTGCATTTCCCATAACTATGCAGCCTCGTCGTATACCAGCTTTAACTAAAACCCTGTCGCTTACCGAATTTTTGTGAAGTGTACGGCAATTTGCGTTTTTGTATAGTTCCCGGATTATCTCTATTATTTTTCTGGGCACGCCTTTACAGATGAGTGCCTTCTAAATGGCAGTGAGGGCAAGTGTGTCGAAAGCTTTTTCAAAATCTATAAAAACCATGTAGAGGGGGATCACAATTCCACAGATGGCGCAATTATAATATAGAGGCTATTTATGTGGTCTATGCAGGATTTGTCAGCCTAAAATACAGCCTGTTTATTGCGAAACTCTTTGTCAACGGTAATTGCCCTCCAGTTTTTGCACTCCGTGATATCACCTTTCTTCATTTAAAATAACTTTGGAAGAAATCGACATTTTTGTTTTCATTGTGAATGCAACTTTAAACATTTGAATTTTTAACCAGTTAAATAACTGCTGATGCAAAACCTTCTTTACATCTGGCATCACTCTTCAATCTGCCACAAGAGGATGGAAGTGATCCTCCCTCCCATTTTTCGGCAAACGATAAACTTAAACTATTTATAAATTCTCAATTTGCTCTAAAATACTCAGAGAACAATTAAAAAACAAAAATGTTGTAAATTGGGAGCCATACACTAAAGCAGGGGTTTCCATTTCTTTGCACAATTGTGCAAACCACTACAAACACATATTTTTATGCTCTTCAATTCAGTCGTCGGTGTGACTTCGACAAGTGTACATGTTTAGCGGATGGTATATTATTTTGTTTCAGCGTACACTCAAAAATATTGTGCGGTCAAAAATGCTTTTGGTAACATCCAATGCCTTTCGTGCAATATTTAGAGTCTAAATTTTAAGACTTAAATGCAGAGTAATATAACATTTCTATTTAATTTAAACATAATTTAAATTGTTGAAAATATTTAACAGCAAAGCTAACGTAAATTTTATTAAGTAACTTTTTTTTAACAATAACATTTACTGCAACGTTTAAGCTAACGATATGTGTTTTGTTTGTGGAAAAAAATTCTTTGATACCTGTAAAAGGGTCCCTTTTGCTTTCTTTAAAAAGACGTACATAAATGCAGAAATTATTAAGAAAAAAAAATATCCAAAAGAATTTGTCGGTATTTTGCTTGTAAAAATATTTTGGTTTCTGTACCAATCGCGTCGGTGGGTTTTTTCTTTCTTTGAAAACACTTTTCTTAACTAAGTAGAAATATTTAAAAAGAAGTAAAAAAGTCTTGTTTTGCTACAATTTATGTGTAAATAACCTGTACATATAAAAGCAAATGTGACAGTAGGTAAAATGTTTGGGTAAGAAGATGTGTTTTATTGATGTATTAATGAAACTTTATTGTTTCGCACTATTTATTGCTTACTTTTTTATGCTACAATTATTTGACCGAGCCCAAAGAGTTAAGGCTCAGTAAGTCTTTACTTTCTGTTCTATTACGAACCAGCTAATTTGTTTTTGTTATTAAAAAACCTGTGAAATTGATTAGTTGTTCTGTTCTGTTGCGGTTCAGTTTGATAAAATCAAAAACTTGTAAAGTAATTGTAAGTGACCGCAAAATAAAAAATACATTAATTAAATTTTATTTCTTCAAATTTATGTGCATAAAAGTTATTGAAATAAAACAATGGATGGTGCAAAACTAATAAATTTGTCATAAATGGCTAATAAGTTGCTACAGAAAAAGTAACTTTTACAATTTAGAAACAGAACGGCACGGAACAGAAACAGAAAGTAAAGACTAATTCTGCCTTTAACCTTACTAATTTATGGTAACTATTTAACGTAACTTTGACCTGTTATAATGACTTTATACATTTTTGCAGGCAAACTCATGTGTGCATTTGGTATTTTCTAAAAAGTTATGATATACCATTAGCTAGAATAAAAATGTATGCACAGATGTTTGAAGTATGAGCAACCCAACACCGTGAATACCATTTCTATATTACTTACCACTATGAATACCCTAACTGTTTACTAAAATAACTTTTTCACGTTATAATTCTCATATTGAATTGAAAAAATGGTTATTAGAAGAGGAAATTAATGAACCAAAATCAGTTCCCAAACTGAAAATGGAGATTTCAAGTTTAGTAATATTGGAAATTGTTAAGAAAGGAAGACCATTGTGGGATGGTGTTTTTATCAAGCAATTGCTGAAGAAAATTTGGGAAAGGCTTAATTATAATACTAAATTTATAGAGTCTCTTCCCCTGTCCAGTCAAACGGTAGGTCGTCGTACTGTTCAATTAGGAACTTGTGTAGAATTAGGGAAAAAGTAGTAAATTGCTTTTTTTTCAATTTGTTTAGACGGAAGCACTGACATAAATGATCTGTGTGAACTTGTAATTTGTATTCGATGCGTAGACAGGAATACACTATTTTTGAGTCAATGTTTACTTTAGAATCATTTTATGGAAATGTAACTGGCACGTTGTTGTATGATGTTGTCAGAGAAAAGCTTCTTTCCATTGTAAACATAAACAAATTTGCTGGAGTCTGCACAGATGGAGCCAATGTAATGTTGGGCAAATATAATGGACTTATAGGCTAATTAAAAAAACACGAATTTGCAGTTCATAATTTTCACTGCATAATTCATCAGACCGCTCTTGCATCGAAATTCATAAATGATTACCCAGCTATGAAGACAGCAGAGGATATAATAAATAAAATTCGAGGCGGACATCAAGCGTAGTTTTAAAATCAGCGACATTGAATTGGTAAAGAATTGCTACAAATTTTTTATCAACACAAAAATTTTTAATTTTGTACCTTTGTGTTATACTTATAAAATATATTACTAACATTTTATTTCGGCTGTAAATAAATGCATTTTCTCAATTTGCTTACTCTCTGGTACTCACTAATACACAAGCAAAAACATTTTGGAAATCCCTGCACTAAAGCACCCTAAAAGAAGCAAACGGAAAATTTGAAGATGAGTACAAGAAATGGGGAATTCCAAATAAGAGAGTAATCCAACATTTTACAGAAGCAGCCGATATCTAAATATTTATTCATTCATACAACCACCACAGCGTTCGAAGTGGCAGTCACCAGTAGTAGAAGTAGTTGTTGCAATGAAATACACAGTATGATTGCTAGACCCAAACACACTTTGGCCCGCACTCACAGATACTCCGCCAGTCAAACACACACTTACACTCTTAAACCAAAGTAGTTCGCGGGTGCGCCCTGTATGTCTGTTTGTTTATATTCATTCGATTGTATTTAATAGTTAAAGTTCGTTTGAACAATTTTCTTACGGTTCTTGTTGATTTTGTACTCAGTATTTTTGTTCACCACCGAGAAATTCGTTTCATTTTAAGAGGCCAATTTTTTTTAGTCTATTAGTAAACGTCGGACACAACGTATCGTTCCGTTAAGGAAAACCCGCGTAGTGAAATCGAAATTTTTTCATTTGTAACGGGGTGCGTTTTGATGTTCATGAAATTTTTTTTACAAAAACAACAAAAAAATCAAGAAAATTTGATTTCTGGAAAAAAAAAAAGCTTGAAAAACAAACTAAAATTTATGAGTGTTTTTTTTTTTTTAATTTGTGGTAAAAATAAATAATTGAGAGATATGAAATCTCTAAGTGAAGTTGAAGTTATTTTTTAAATGGAAATAAACATTGTTGCATGCAACAAAGTGTTTAATATAATGGTGGGTGTAGCAAAGATTCCCCCTAAATAAATTATTTATAAAGTGGAAGAAAAAATTCAATTGGTGGGGCCAACAAAAATTTAAAATTTCTTTGAATCATGAATGATATTTTTTGTGTTTCTTGAAATGAAATTTCAAAACAAATTTGAAAAAAAAAAATAAATAAAAACAATAAATTAATTACAAAGAAATGCTTTTTAAATATTATAATTTGGCAAAAAAAAAATGTATTTATGAGCAAAATTTTACTTCTATAAAAAGAATTATAAAGAAATTAATCACAAGTGACACAAAATTTCAAATTAATTGTTTCATTAATGAAAAAAGAAAAAATATTTTGCAAATGTTAAACTTACAATTACAACCAAAAATAATTTAATTTGAGTTTGAAAAGAATTTTGGAAAAAATTAAGCCGCTTAAAATTTTTTTTTAATTTCGAAACCTAAATTCAAAGCAAAAATACAATTAAACATCAAAATCTTTAAGAAAATAAGCATTTTAAATAGATTTTGATTGACTTTTCAGACAAGTAAAATGCAAAAAGATTTTGCTAATTAAGGTCATATAGAATCTGGCAAATTGCTATGTCTATAAAGACTACACAGAAAACTATAACTACATGTACAAAAATATATTTTTTTAATTCGAAGTAATAATAAAATTTGTTGTCAGACGGAAAAAATTATTATGAGAATTCGAATTTTTGGTTGCAGTGCCAAACGCTTAAGTTCAGGGCCAAATAAACGACACAAGCAGTTTGACAACAACAAGATGATCAAAAAAATTTTAATATGTACACAAATATATTATTATTTGTATATGTGTAACCGTTTGTATGATTCATTTGTCCCTTTGTCTTCAATTCAGAATAACTTGCCATCTCAATAGACAAAATCGCAAAGATCGAAATCGTATTCCATTTCTTGATTTTCATTTTATGGAAACTAAAAGTTGTTGTAGGAATTTTTAACTTAAAAATTCAGAAATTATTGTGAAACACAAATTGAAATATATACCCCTGTTCTGAAAATCATGTAGTTTCAAATCTCGTGCTTTTAAAATCAGATGTGAGATTTTGTGGTGTTCGAAAAATCACACCATTTTTGTGTTTTGCTGTGTGCTTTTGGCAATTGAAAATCACAACGAAAAACACAAAAACGGAACACCACAATATCACTCGTGTGAATTTAAAAGCACTTGTGATTTCTGTAATCAAGTGATTTTCAGAACAAGTCTTACATTAATTTATTTTTAGTGTGCGTTATGAAAAGTTATGAATTTTTCCCACCATTCTGGCAACCTATAGACTCCGTGGGATATTTTCTTTGAAAAAGATATTCCTGAAGAGATCTTGCTTTCTACCCGTGTGAAGTCCACCGGTACTCGACATTCCGTGTCCGCTTTCATTTAACAGAGTAAAACAAGGCTCCCGTCTTTCAACAACTTTTGTCCTACTGATGCTAGACTTCTTAATGCAGTGAAAACAGTCAAGTCCCAGGCCGTATACAGTGGATACTTTATAGACGCTTAAATGATACTGACTACGCAGAAGACACCTGTCTAATGTCTAACCGTTTTTGGGACATAAAAACTAAACAGAACAGACTATCAGAAAACGCGGCAGGTGGTCTTAAAACAAAAATCAAACAAACAAAACTAATGCGTTTTCGCACAAACATTACAACACTTCTGACAATCAACGGTATTAACATTGATAACATGGAATCTTTCTGCTATCTTGGAAGCTTCAAAACAACAAACGGTGGATCTTAAGATGAAGGCCGTATAAACAAAGCAAAAGTAGCTTTGCAGGCAATTCATAAAATATGACAGCCTAACACCATCAGACGTAAAACGAAACTCCGTCTATTTGACAGAAGCATTAAATCACATGCGTTGCATGACTCCAAAAATTACAAAGATAAATATATTCGTGAATCGGTGCCTAAAACGGATACTGCGCATATATTGGTCCAACACGATATCAGCAAATGAGTTACATTCCCTCACAAACAATAGACTTGTCGAAGAAAAAATTAAGAAACGTAAACGGACGCGTATTAGCCTTGTTTTGAGAAACGAGAACACTAAGCCCTTAACAAAACATGGAACCAAGTTAGGAATTTTGTTAACAATCGAAAAACATGGAGTGAATTCATAATCGCTCTGTGTTCAACATGATCTTTTTCTATGTTTTTAATTTGTATTTTTGTGTCTTGATACATATAACAAATAGAGGACATGCACACATATACATCCATTCATCGCCAAATAAACTGAAGCTTTTTGCGACCAAAAAAGGATCAAGCCGATTCGGGTACTCCATTTCGAAATAGACTCATAATTACTTTCTGAGTCGATCTTGCGATGTCCATCTGTCTGGCTAGCAGGCTAGCTGTCCCTGTTAACTTTGTCCGCAAAGTAAAGGTCGCAATTTTAAAGATAATTTTATAAAATTTGGTACATACGTTATCATTTTTTGCAAATGATGTTTTGTTGACACAAAAATCTAGATTTTTAGATGTTGTGTATTAAGTGGGAAAACGGTAAATTTGAATATTTCTTATTCGAATGCTATAAAGCCTTTGTACAAATATCCCACAAGTTATATTCATATTTCTACTGGTTCAATAATCGTTTTTACAAAATCTTCTCAATTATCAAGAATTCCGTAGTTTTAAACAAAACAATAAATGGTTAATATAAATATCTATAAATTTTTCTTACAACAAAGTAAATAATATGCGAGAGCAATGGTACAGTTACAGAACAAAAGTTTTATTTGTTCATTAAAAAAAAAGTATTCCAACAGTGATCAAGAAAAAAAAGCAAGACTAATTAATAAAATAAATTCAGGCACTTTAGTCACAAATGCCAACAAATACTTTAGAACAGTGGTGGAGAACACACCATAATATAAATTTTCTCTAATCAATAATAAGCATTGTGGTTATTTTGTCGAACTGTTCCATGGTTTTTAATCCAAATTTTGACATTTAATTAGGCTTAAGTTCATCAAATTTATTATTTTTATGAAGAAAGGAATTTAACAACATGAAATTAATTTAAATTTATTGATAATTTTTCATTCTTGACTGACCTGAGGCTCGAACCCAGGCGTTTTTACGGACAGGTTACCCTTACATGTTTCGATTGCAAACACTCAATCTCTTCAGAGGGGCTTGCCGTTTAACACTCGCAGCCATCGACGACTGCTGGTAGTCAATAGTCAAACAGCAATCTTAAAACCAAATTGTGTTTTACCTTTGGCAGATCAAACTTTGCTTTGAATGATTATCTATTTTAATCGATTTTACATGTTCTTCCTTACTTCTGTTTTTTGTTTTTGTCTCTAATCACCAAATTCATAGAATCAAGCAAACAATTTGTTGATTTTAAACCAATTACCAAAATAATTATTTAGAATACTAAAAATTGCAAAAATTTAATATTGTGAATATTTTTTGTTAAATAAATGATTTTATTATTTTAAATAAAAAAAGTTATCACAAAAATTTGCCGTTTTAAACATCGTGCTAATGGATTTAATTAAATATTGCTCAGGTTTTGACAATGCCCTACAACAATTCTTCAAGTCAAGGGCCTGACTTTGGCAGTCGTGATCGAGTACTTTATAGATTCGAAAGCTATTTTATTAATAATTCTTTCAGTCGATAGGGAACGAATCGAAATTATTTTTTTAGCATTGTGAAACTCAAATAAATGCTTTACACCACTGAAAAAATAATTCCGATTAAGTTAATATTGACTGAAATAATTAGATATTAAATTGCTTACGATTCGAGAAAGTACTCGATCACGACTGCCAGAATCAGGCCCCAGGCTTGAGTTCATCAAAATTAATTTTTCATAAATTTTTTTAATTAAGAAAAGAATAATTCAACATGAAATAAATTGAAATTTTTTGATAATTTTTATGTTTGACTGAACGGAAGATTTAAACTCGGCTCGAATTTACATGTTTCGAGAATACCCTGATTCGCCACTAGTGTGAGAGGGTACAAAAACAGTTTAATCCCGGTCGATATTAAAAAACAAAAAAGTTTTCTTTGCGTACCCAGAAAACGCAATTAAATACACATCAAAGACAATTTTCTAAAACCTTCCATTCTAAGATATTGTCATCTCATGGCGCTCTGTCGTCATGGCATTAGGAAAAATTAAATCTATGGATGTATGTGTATGTTTTCAAAACATTTATATGCTAAAGAAATCATAAAATCTGCCTTCATATCAAATCAAATCAAAGCAAAACAAATAAATTTTGGATTTCGTCTTTAACATGTGGCATGACACATATTGTTCTTAATCGTGATATTTAAATTGTTAAATTAATTTATGATATCAATATGCAAAAGACAAAGACAAAGAAAAACAAATAAATAAACGAATAAAAAAAACACCCAAACCAAACTGAAGATAAAAATCATAGAAGTTTTAAAAAAAAGATTTATAAGAAGATAAAAATGAGACATTTTAAGTCGTGTGAACAGTAAAATAATTTTTAAAATTTAATAATTTATAATGTTAAGACGATTACGATGGAAAACCTCTCTGATAAGTTAATTATCAAAATAGTTTTGAAATTTTAGAAGTAGTAAGTATCTATGTAAACTTGAATCGCAAAACTAACCTATTAATAAAAAAAAACAAGTTAGAGTGATATCTTCGGCTGTGCCGTATCTTTGATGCCCTCTACCGAGAGTAAGCATATTTCAGGGTATTACAATTTATTTCTAAACATTTACAATAATTACGCAGAAAAAATTAAAATTATCTCTAATCACCAAATGCATATAATCAAGCAAACAATTTGTTGTTTTTGCACCAATTACCAAAATGATTATATCAGTGGAGTTCCAAATTAGGCTTGCAAAAGAGCAAATGCAAAATATCGTAGCAATTTAATGAAATCTAACGGAAACTCTGTGTATTTTGTTAGTGGATTTAGCCAGTGTTGCCGAAACTTGGTGACCAAAAGTGGCTAAATTTACGGAAAAAATGGGCTGAAAAATGGCTAAAACCTTTATTAAATAAAAACGCATTAAAATTCCATAACAAAACAGAAATAATTCATTTAGAGTTGTTTACGATGAGCATGTTAGTTAAGACCAATTTTTAAATAAGAATAAACGTAAATTAATATTATGATAGATATTTTAAAAATTAAATCATCGATAAATTCGATGTCGTTAGTGTTCATCTCAAAGGAATCACTCGTGCCTATTAGTTTTAAATAATTTGAAGGTTAATCCTAATCACGACAGCATTAACCAAATGAATCAGCTGATTTGCAACAGTAACGTTCCTAACCGGCTAACTGAGCCTTTATACGTTTATTGCTCTTCTGATTGGGTGAGTGATGCAGTGTCTCTTCTCCTTAAGTGAGTGTGTCCGCTATAATTTCTAATATTTCAAGCTAGGGGATTTGGGTGCAGTTCAAGCATTTTGAAATATTGCACTGCATATTTTGTAATCATTGTTTTGTACTAATGGCACATTAAGATCCATATGGATGTTAGAGTTTTTAACATACCAGGGAGCGGTTGTGACTATTCGAAGAAATTTATTTTTGCGCCTTTGAATTTTTTCGATATTAAAGCCCGAGGCAGTGCCCCATAGTTCAATGCCGTAGCACCAGAAAGGCTTTAAGATAGAGTTGTAAAGTAGAAGCTTGCAGTCGAGACTTAGGACAGAATTTCTTCTAATAAGCCAATGAATTTGAATGACTTTTAGTTTCATTTGAGTTAATTTTGCCTCTATATGGCTTTTCCACTTTAAACGGCGATCTAAAATATTTAACATGCGAATGTTAAGGGGCATGATTCCTGGTGCAGGGTGGTTGTTATATGCACATTTTTGCTCATTGTCCTTTATCCTGCATTGTTTTAATCACAGTTCTAGTTGGAATATATGTTCCTGTAAGTATCGAGACGCTTCTTGACTATATTCGTGTACGCTTAGAATAGCTGTATTGTCCGCAAATGTTAAAGTTTGGGTGTATTTGTTTGTTGGCATGCCCGAAGTATAAATTAAGTGTAATAGAGGGCCCAGGATGGTGCCTTGTGGGACTCCAGCGCTAATTGGCTGAGCTGAGCTTAAGAAATTTCATTCTTTTATAATAAATTGACGACCGACTAAGTAGCTTCCTAACAGCTTTTGTGTGTTTACTTGTAAGTTTTGCTTTAACTTATGTAAAAAGCTTTAATGCCAGACTTTATCAAAAGCTTGCGAGGCATCGATGAAGAGTGCTGAGCGATATTTTTTTTTTTCTTCAAAAGATTTTCTTATGTCATTAACTATTCGATGAGTTTGTTTAGTGCTGTGTTTTCTTCTAAATCCAAATTGATGGTTTGAAATACAACTATGTATTTTCAATTAAAAATTGGTGTTAATTTTGACACTTATAAATTCTCAAATAGCTTTGATGTATTCGATAATGGCTCAACTTTTGTATGATCTCTACCGCATTAATGTCATCAATATTTTTGTTTAAAAATATTGATGAGAAATTTTGATGGTGGTAACGATCTCCATTTTCCATAACGTGGCAATTTCGTTAATTCAAAAAACATTAAGCCAAAAGTATGCCTCATCGCTGACCACAATTTTGCGATAAATCATCGAGATAATTTGTTAGCGTTGTTTAAGCTTGGTCTATTCATGATGCTTTTCCGAAGTATAGTGATAGTATGGCAGTTCTTTTGACAACTTACCATTTCGTACGTTCAATCGGGCTTAAAAAATATTTTTTATGTTATTCTAAAAAAAATGTACTCTCTTTTCTTATGAAGTTTTAAATGTCCTAGTTTGAACGGTCTAAAAAGTAAAAATAATTGTTAAAAGTTGGCCTCTGTTTCACTCGATCACATAAAAAACAATTGCAAAACTTTGCAAAAAAAAAAATTAAATCCTAAATTATGCCAATTCTAATGGCGTGTCTTCTGAAAACTTTCCATAAACTCAACATCAAAAGACTTCACACTCAAAGCGTTTGCATTGAGTAAACAAGAACATCAGAGTCGAAACAGTTGCCAGCAAAAGTCATAAAAAACAACAAAATCTAAAATGTTAAAGGCAAAAAATCCGTTGCAACTAAAATGCATCTAGTGCAACAAATTTCAAAGAAGGGCACAAATGCTGCACAAAAAAACATCACAAAATAGAATTTATAAACAAAAAAATTGGCGTTAAGAAAATCATGTTTTCTTTTTGCAGCAGACAAATTTATGTATAAAGAAAAAAAAACTACAATATTGTTGGAAATAGAGCAGTTTTGATCTTGTTTTTGGGGGAAATCATTCTGTTTGGGAGTTATTTTTTATGACTCAAATGTAATTTTTGTATTTACATGCGAGACAAAAATGATAATAAAGTCTTTACTGATGTTTTTGTTTAAATGGATCTAATTTTTCTATGTCTACTTCTTATGAAATTTTAGATTTTAGCTTGCAAAAAGTCATACGACTTGAAATTGCGATCAAGAACTAGCACCCTAAATCCTTCAAACAATAAAAACAAGTTCCTGATATGTTTATTTTTTTCTTTAAAACAGATCTTAAGTGATTAAGGTTTTATAGGCGATAAGTCCTATTAGCAGACCGCAATAAGACATACAGAAATGCAGTAAAGTAAGTGAAAGAACTCTCAATAACTTTTATAAAAAAAAATAACATTTCAAGTGCCACGGCATTCACTTACTACGAAGCAGGTTTGTAAGGGAGAATACTAAAAAATAACTGTAAACAAACATTCAGTGTGTAAAGCTGATGGCTACACTCACCAGTTTTTAAAAGCGTTGAATAAAGCGCATTTAGGGCCAAAAATGTATTGCTTCCATATGAAATTCATGCGATAAAAAATGCTGGTGTCTTTGCTAAAACAATTGCGTCATACAACTTTTAGAAAAGTTTTTTGAATTACAAGGTATGACGAACAACAGCAATTTCAAGGAGACAACTTAGTTAAAATTTGTAGCGTGCTACACTTTTCCAGTAGCTCTTTGAAAAAGCAAAGGAAAAAGCTTAGCAACCAGGTTAAGAAATGAAATACTCGAGAATTGTGTTAAAACTGGCTAGCAAAATTTACTCCAGAAAATGTTATTTCAGTAAAAACCTACATTTATTGGTACAGCTTTTATAAAAAATATTTCTAAATGAAAGAGCAAATTATGATACCATTCATAACGAGTTTCGAGCGCTGTCGGATAAAGATGCTTTACCAATCTTCAAAAACGAAAATATTTAGTAGAATAACCAAAGGAATATTTTCTTCGGCGAACGGGGAAAGAAAATTTGCATGCCAAAACAAAGTAACGAAATAGACTATGGCCCGTTTTCACAACTTAAAGCCGTTTTACACTACCCCACAAAGTCTTTAGTAATTTGCGCAAATGCAACGCTGTTATGATAAGTTGTACGATTAGTACGATTTTAAAAGTTCGTTAGTACGATATTGGTTTTCCTGGGTAGACGTAGAATTCAAAAAACCATCATTTTAAACTACGTAGTTTTGACTTAACTGCATTTTTTAAGTGCAAAATTAATATTTTTTTGTTAATATTGTTTTAAATACCATACAAATTCCTTTTTTAAGTGCGCCCACTTTCTATACCTGTACATTTAAGATAAATGCACAACTTTTTTTGTCATTTTAAAATTATTTTCATACAAAAAATTCAAGTTAGCTGCACTTTGACTTAACTGCGCAAAACACAAATTTTCTGTAATTATTCATCAAAATCCTTGCTACGTGCATTTTGTATACCTTTATATTTATCACATTTTTGGGCACCTTTAAAATATTTGCATATAAATCATCAAAATTAGCTGCACACATAAAAAATATGATGTCCACTTTTTCACATAAATATCCAATTTAAGCTGTTTATTAATAACAAAACAAAAATCGCAAGTATGTCAAGTTGGCATCATTATAATTAATTTATATTGTTTGCGTGTACCTACATTTTTGCATATGGTTTGTGGTTACAGCAACATTATAACGATTATATGAAAGGAACAGCAAATCTTAGGCCTTGAACCGGTAAAGTTGTTGTAGTAGTTTTTGAAGCTGACAAATGCGCAGTAGTTTAAAACTTCGAATTTTGCGCTTCAACTGCAACAACTAAGTATTCTGTTAACACTACTTTGAAACTGCCGTTTTTAACTTTTGACAGCTTGCAGCGCTTTTCTTAACGTTGTACTACAGCGAATATTGTGTTCCCCACTTTGATTACTTCGTGCAAAGGAGATTGTGCAGCAGAGCCCAAATTACTTTAGTACATTAAGTGGACGAAAAAAGGCAAATATGTATATAATATTGGTATTTTTTGTAACCCATTTATTTTCTAAAGATATAAAGATAGAAATAAAATTTCAATTGTATTCTCCCCTCCTTAGGAAGCCCTTATTTTGCAACAATAAAATTTGAAATAATATTAAAAATATAATTAAATTATATGACGCCATGCAAGAAACATATTTACTATATAAACCTTGCAAATAATAGGACTAGTCCAAATACGCGTGTAAAATGTAGCCCACAAGGGACTCGGCCTACTCCAAAAGTAACCCAAACATATGGAAAAAACATAATCTATTTAACATTACGATGTTCTAGGGCAGGACCATATATAGTATATATATAACCCAGCTTTGGATTACAAAGGAGTTGTCATAAAACTACTCCATTGTATACACAAGGGTATTAGTTTTAAAATTCGTCTAAAAACGAAAATATGTCGGTAAAAAACGAAGACATGTCGGCTCACTCCAAACACTTTTGAACAATGACATGGTGCATGCTTGCATTGCAATTGGATCAGGTGGTCCAATATTATTTTCAGGGAAGTGATGCAGGAGAAGGAAAATTGGGCACTCACTTGTTGATTGTGAATCTATAGTATAAATATCAAGCGGGTTTCACCCCTTTTGTTAAGTGTACAACTATGCTTTATAAAATACGATTTTTTAGTTAAAATTTACGTTGTAAATTTATAAATCTGCTGAGTGAGACAAGGAGAGAGATAGAGTTTTGTCAACTATTGAATTCTGGTAGATTAAACACACATGTTTACTACAGTAAGGTGTTCGTAAACTGTACACAGCATATTTGTTTTCTATTTTTCCATGCTCACAACCCCCCCCCCCCCTCTTTGGCAGGTATTGATCACAAACAACACCAAACAAAGTTTTAAGACAATTGGCGTAGGCTAAATCATCCCCCACGACCGCCAAAATTTTAGAAATCTTTAAGTCCGACTTTTATGCCTCATAACTTGGAAAATATTTATTTTACATAAAAATCGTTTACAAAGAAGTTGTCATAAGTGAAGTTTCCAACAACTTTTGTCCTAATAAGTTTTCTCTAAATCTCATATTTAACAAAAAAAAAAAAAAGAGTAAACATTACAATTGATGCGAATTTTATCTTTAGAACTATTTTTTATTACACACGTCAATACAACTTCAATATTTCTGTTTGTGTGCATTTGCTTACAAAAATAAAATAGTTGAACGCATATCATTTGTTTCTATCATACCTACCCGCTTTCTTCATTTCTTATGTCCGTAATTTTTACAAAAAGAAAGCAGGTCGTGTTCGTACGTTGCAGTTATCTTTTCCTATTTCAACGTTTATTTTGCCTACGTGTTTTTACTTCCGTTTTCCTTTTACACCATAAATTAGTGCATAGATTTCTTTTTGTAGAAATCACGGGCATTAGTTGTCAATACAGAATAGAAATGGCCCATAACTGCCATGGAATCCACCTAAGGGACATAAAATATATGACGGATCTTCAATAGTTTTTTATGCTAAACTTTTTCTTAAAAGATACTTGCCATTAATCTCCACCCCTTAGGGAGGCTCCTATACAATTATGCCCCTAGATGTGTCAAATTTATGACCGATCCCATTTTATTGTTTATCGCCATCATTTGTGTTTTACATACAAAAATTTCAATACAGACTAGCAATATATTGAAGAAAAGCCCCATAACTGCCAAGGAGGATAAAATGTATGATGGACCTCCATTAGTTTTTTGTTTTTAACATTTTCCAAAAACAAACTTGCCCTTTATCACCACTTTTTAGGGAGGCTCTCATATAAATATTGCGTTTTATGTAATTCTTAAATTTAATGGACATTTATCGTCTTTTGTGAATAAAATCAAAAGTTGTGAACGGATTTTAATCACTTGTTTGTTTTTTATGTTTGCAAATTCGTGTTTATCATGTCTAAAAAAAATTATAAGCACAGCTGCATCTTACAATTTTTTATGATTTTGTAATAAATTTGCTTAAAGAAATTATGTTTCTAACGGCCATTTTCACCAAGTTCGGTTGTAATTAACTATCGGTTATAGCCGTCAAAACATATTGGTAACCGGAACTTTAATTGATAGTTAGTTTTAACCGAACTTGGTGAAAATGGCCATAAAATGACTGCGGATATAAGAAAAATTTTTAAACTTTTTTAAAGGAAATTTTATTGCGGAATTTCGTTTTTTTAGTTTATTCAATAATAAACCGTTTTTGAGTAACGCGAATATATGTTGTGCAACCTCCTCCATTTTCGAAATAACGGTATATCTCGAAAACAAGAGCTAACCAAAAAACCCAGTTACCGCCACTGGATAAAACGCCAGGTGCCCTGCTGGTCGGTTTTTTTTTATTTAGTAATAAAAATGTTTTTCAACAAAATTAAAGATACGTAATTCATGCGTTACTTTAATAAATTAAAATTATTATTTTTTTTAAAAAGGCTCGAATTGCATCCGAACCCACAAGCTCGAAATATTTTAAATGATAGCGGCCACACTCGCTTAAGAAGAAGAGACACTGCAGCACTTGTCCAATTAGATGAGCGATAAACACCTAGATAAGTGAACAGAACCCGTGATAAAGAAAATTTTTGTCTGGCACTGGCAGGACATAAAATAAAGTATTAGGTTAAGATTTGATTAATTATTGTTAGTTCATATTAAATGTATGAAGATTCAATAAATAATATTGAAAAAAAAAAAAAAAAAAAAAAAAAATAAGAGATTAAGGAAAAATTTGCTAAGAACTATTCTACAAAGATAATATTTTCCAAGTTATGAAACATAAAAGTCAGATTTCATGTAAAAATATAATTTTTCTCAAACTTTGGTGGGCGTGAGGGACGGCTTAGCCTTCGCCGATCGCCCTAAAATTGCGTTTTTATCAATACCCACCAAATTGGATGGTGAGACCTAAAGAAATCCAACTTTTGATTTAAACGGTCACCCAATTACTACAGCTTTTTGTGAGATTTTTCAATAACAGCGAAGTGAATAAAAATTTAATGCATTTTGTTGTTGCGGTGTTGTAAATAAACGTTAACTACATGAATATGATTAACAAGGTCTACAAGGGTACTTAACTTCCAAGAGTGAAACCCGCTAATGTTTTAATAGCTACACAAAATACTTATTAATTACCATTTAAATCACTTGGTAATTTTTCTGCACCACTGGAAGATTTTTATTTCCAATCACTGTTTGTGTTGCTTTTTTGTTTATGCATGAATAAAACATATGACACGTTTTTAAATGTACACCAACGTGTTTGCAGTACAATATGGTACAGTACGGTACAGTACAGTATGGTACGTTACGGGTACAGCAGCGTTTGCCTAACTTAGCCTTAAATCCTATTCTATAACCTTACAAAATCCCTCAAAACGTGCTGTATCTAAATAATCGATTTGGGACAAATAACTAACTGAAATCTTAATACACTAAAGAGATGAAGAGGCGAGATTGGTCGGCCTTTACCAACTTTACTTTTTCCTTGATTTTTATTAGACTGATGATTTTAAAACTATAAAATGGTATCAAACAAAGCTAACCAAAAAACCCAGTTACCGCCACTGGATTTAGCGTACCAGAATTTGGTTAAAACGCCAGGTGCCCTGCTGGTCGGTTTTTTTTTATTTAGTAATAAAAATGTTTTTCAACAAAATTAAAGATACGTAATTCATGCGTTACTTTAATAAATTAAAATTATTATTTTTTTTAAAAAGGCTCGAATTGCATCCGAACCCACAAGCTCGAAATATTTTAAATGATAGCGGCCACACTCGCTTAAGAAGAAGAGACACTGCAGCACTTGTCCAATTAGATGAGCGATAAACACCTAGATAAGTGAACAGAACCCGTGATAAAGAAAATTTTTGTCTGGCACTGGCAGGACATAAAATAAAGTATTAGGTTAAGATTTGATTAATTATTGTTAGTTCATATTAAATGTATGAAGATTCAATAAATAATATTGAAAAAAAAAAAAAAAAAAAAAAAAAAAATAAGAGATTAAGGAAAAATTTGCTAAGAACTATTCTACAAAGATAATATTTTCCAAGTTATGAAACATAAAAGTCAGATTTCATGTAAAAATATAATTTTTCTCAAACTTTGGTGGGCGTGAGGGACGGCTTAGCCTTCGCCGATCGCCCTAAAATTGCGTTTTTATCAATACCCACCAAATTGTATGGTGAGACCTAAAGAAATCCAACTTTTGATTTAAACGGTCACCCAATTACTACAGCTTTTTGTGAGATTTTTCAATAACAGCGAAGTGAATAAAAATTTAATGCATTTTGTTGTTGCGGTGTTGTAAATAAACGTTAACTACATGAATATGATTAACAAGGTCTACAAGGGTACTTAACTTCCAAGAGTGAAACCCGCTAATGTTTTAATAGCTACACAAAATACTTATTAATTACAATTTAAATCACTTGGTAATTTTTCTGCACCACTGGAAGATTTTTATTTCCAATCACTGTTTGTGTTGCTTTTTTGTTTATGCATGAATAAAACATATGACACGTTTTTAAATGTACACCAACGTGTTTGCAGTACAATATGGTACAGTACGGTACAGTACAGTATGGTACGTTACGGGTACAGCAGCGTTTGCCTAACTTAGCCTAAAATCCTATTCTATAACCTTACAAAATCCCTCAAAACGTGCTGTATCTAAATAATCGATTTGGGACAAATAACTAACTGAAATCTTAATACACTAAAGAGATGAAGAGGCGAGATTGGTCGGCCTTTACCAACTTTACTTTTTCCTTGATTTTTATTAGACTGATGATTTTAAAACTATAAAATGGTATCAAACAAAGCTAACCAAAAAACCCAGTTACCGCCACTGGATTTAGCGTACCAGAATTTGGTTAAAACGCCAGGTGCCCTGCTGGTCGGTTTTTTTTTATTTAGTAATAAAAATGTTTTTCAACAAAATTAAAGATACGTAATTCATGCGTTACTTTAATAAATTAAAATTATTATTTTTTTTAAAAAGGCTCGAATTGCATCCGAACCCACAAGCTCGAAATATTTTAAATGATAGCGGCCACACTCGCTTAAGAAGAAGAGACACTGCAGCACTTGTCCAATTAGATGAGCGATAAACACCTAGATAAGTGAACAGAACCCGTGATAAAGAAAATTTTTGTCTGGCACTGGCAGGACATAAAATAAAGTATTAGGTTAAGATTTGATTAATTATTGTTAGTTCATATTAAATGTATGAAGATTCAATAAATAATATTGAAAAAAAAAAAAAAAAAAAAAAAAAATAAGAGATTAAGGAAAAATTTGCTAAGAACTATTCTACAAAGATAATATTTTCCAAGTTATGAAACATAAAAGTCAGATTTCATGTAAAAATATAATTTTTCTCAAACTTTGGTGGGCGTGAGGGACGGCTTAGCCTTCGCCGATCGCCCTAAAATTGCGTTTTTATCAATACCCACCAAATTGGATGGTGAGACCTAAAGAAATCCAACTTTTGATTTAAACGGTCACCCAATTACTACAGCTTTTTGTGAGATTTTTCAATAACAGCGAAGTGAATAAAAATTTAATGCATTTTGTTGTTGCGGTGTTGTAAATAAACGTTAACTACATGAATATGATTAACAAGGTCTACAAGGGTACTTAACTTCCAAGAGTGAAACCCGCTAATGTTTTAATAGCTACACAAAATACTTATTAATTACCATTTAAATCACTTGGTAATTTTTCTGCACCACTGGAAGATTTTTATTTCCAATCACTGTTTGTGTTGCTTTTTTGTTTATGCATGAATAAAACATATGACACGTTTTTAAATGTACACCAACGTGTTTGCAGTACAATATGGTACAGTACGGTACAGTACAGTATGGTACGTTACGGGTACAGCAGCGTTTGCCTAACTTAGCCTTAAATCCTATTCTATAACCTTACAAAATCCCTCAAAACGTGCTGTATCTAAATAATCGATTTGGGACAAATAACTAACTGAAATCTTAATACACTAAAGAGATGAAGAGGCGAGATTGGTCGGCCTTTACCAACTTTACTTTTTCCTTGATTTTTATTAGACTGATGATTTTAAAACTATAAAATGGTATCAAACAAAGCTAACCAAAAAACCCAGTTACCGCCACTGGATTTAGCGTACCAGAATTTGGTTAAAACGCCAGGTGCCCTGCTGGTCGGTTTTTTTTTATTTAGTAATAAAAATGTTTTTCAACAAAATTAAAGATACGTAATTCATGCGTTACTTTAATAAATTAAAATTATTATTTTTTTTAAAAAGGCTCGAATTGCATCCGAACCCACAAGCTCGAAATATTTTAAATGATAGCGGCCACACTCGCTTAAGAAGAAGAGACACTGCAGCACTTGTCCAATTAGATGAGCGATAAACACCTAGATAAGTGAACAGAACCCGTGATAAAGAAAATTTTTGTCTGGCACTGGCAGGACATAAAATAAAGTATTAGGTTAAGATTTGATTAATTATTGTTAGTTCATATTAAATGTATGAAGATTCAATAAATAATATTGAAAAAAAAAAAAAAAAAAAAAAAAAATAAGAGATTAAGGAAAAATTTGCTAAGAACTATTCTACAAAGATAATATTTTCCAAGTTATGAAACATAAAAGTCAGATTTCATGTAAAAATATAATTTTTCTCAAACTTTGGTGGGCGTGAGGGACGGCTTAGCCTTCGCCGATCGCCCTAAAATTGCGTTTTTATCAATACCCACCAAATTGGATGGTGAGACCTAAAGAAATCCAACTTTTGATTTAAACGGTCACCCAATTACTACAGCTTTTTGTGAGATTTTTCAATAACAGCGAAGTGAATAAAAATTTAATGCATTTTGTTGTTGCGGTGTTGTAAATAAACGTTAACTACATGAATATGATTAACAAGGTCTACAAGGGTACTTAACTTCCAAGAGTGAAACCCGCTAATGTTTTAATAGCTACACAAAATACTTATTAATTACAATTTAAATCACTTGGTAATTTTTCTGCACCACTGGAAGATTTTTATTTCCAATCACTGTTTGTGTTGCTTTTTTGTTTATGCATGAATAAAACATATGACACGTTTTTAAATGTACACCAACGTGTTTGCAGTACAATATGGTACAGTACGGTACAGTACAGTATGGTACGTTACGGGTACAGCAGCGTTTGCCTAACTTAGCCTAAAATCCTATTCTATAACCTTACAAAATCCCTCAAAACGTGCTGTATCTAAATAATCGATTTGGGACAAATAACTAACTGAAATCTTAATACACTAAAGAGATGAAGAGGCGAGATTGGTCGGCCTTTACCAACTTTACTTTTTCCTTGATTTTTATTAGACTGATGATTTTAAAACTATAAAATGGTATCAAACATTTCGATTCTATTATTAATTTCTTGATATAACAAAATTTTAATTGGCTAAAAATATTAAACCTTTTAAACTTATTGGTAACTTTAAAATATTTATGACATTTTTATAGAAAAAATTTGTTCCTTCTATCAAGGTAATTTTCATAAGCCAATTATAAAACATTTAAAGAAATGCAATAAAATATATATTTGCATTTAGTTGAAATTTTATTATATTTAGCAAGAAAAATTCAGCTTAATTAAATTTAATTTTTGTATTTATGAAATAAAAAAAATCTTTGAATACATGCGGTTTTTAGCCATAAAATAATTAAAGACTTTTCAACTTATTGCCCATCTAAAAAAACCCCCAAATATTTCAATTAACAAAAGTTTTTACAATTTTGGCACTTATGTAGGTAACACTTTTTATGACTCTCATTATAAAAGTTGGAAACAATATTTAAACATTTTTATGACTGTAATTTCACGATTTAGAAAATGTTTAAAACATATTTTAACACTCACGATAAAAATTTTAAAAATCTGAAAAAAAAGACACAAATTTCAAATTTATGGAGACAACCTTAAATACAAAACCTTAAAATCTATTATTAAAATAAAGCATTTAAATATGTTTTTGTGCATATGCTTTTTTAAGTATTTATATGCACTTTAACACGCATAATCTGTTTTATTGTTCGCATTTAGTCGTGAGGTTCAAATTGCTGGTAGCTTTCATTTCAACTTTATGTCTAAATCTGGGATTTTATCTTTTATGATAAAAATTATATTTGCTGGCTTTAGATTTTTTTTTTTTTTTTTTTGGGTAAAATATCAGTTTATATTAGAAAATAGACATAAAAATAAAATTAGTAAATGTGAATTGCTGCTTTTTTATGTAGGCATTACATCAAAAAAGCATTAAACTCTGAAGCAAAATAAGAAAACTTACAAAACAAAACATAAATGCCGCCACTAATAAAAATCTCATATTTAAATTTAAAAACTTTTAAATTTAAAAAAAAAAAATTAAACTCAAACACCGTGATTGTAAAAGTATTTGTGTAGAGATTTCAAAATAAAAATCTAAATCTATCTAAAAACACATAAATGACAAATCTTGTGCATTTTTTTTTCTCTTTATAAATTTAAAACAGAAATAAAAACAAAAATAAAAAAAAGAAAAATTACCAAAATAAAATAAAACACGAAGACAACAAAATTAGTGATGATTTAAATTTACTTTACATGAGCCAAAGGGAAAAGTGGGGAAGATATCCTGAGAGAAAAACTTTAAAAAAATCTTGTAGAATTTAATATAACGTACTTTGTTTAATTAAAAATGGGTTTGCTTCTCACTAAAATCTTTTTAAATTTTGAGTTAATACCCTCTTTCTGGTCAAGTACGATATGTATTTATATTCAGCAAATTCCTTCAGGAACACAGGCTGTGGCCATAGAATCTTCACCTGTTTCGGTCTACTGCAATGCGTTTCAGTTGTTTGATGTATTTGACGGTTTTTGTTTTAAATCGTATTTATCCAAGATGTTTTAGGTCTTCCGCATGTTTTGCAACCCTAAATCCCAGTTAGCTGACAGTAATAAAAATGTAACCGTACAGTAAAAAGGTAAGAAAAATGAATTTTCTACAGATTAAGACGTAAGGGTTAAGTCACATCTTACTGCTAACTATAATCGTTCTAATTGCTTTACGTACAACAAAATTAAGCAGCTGATTTGCAAAGTTACTGTTACAGTCAGCTAACTGCGGCTGAAAGGTTCCACGCCAGTGTTGCATAACATATTTTGTCGTTCGGATTTTAAAGCGTGTGGCCCAACCACTTGTATTTTCTTTCAAGTTTCACATCCATATAGAAGTATAGATTTAATACAGGCGTTGTAGATGTTGAAATTAGTTTTAATTGATTAGACTTTGGTTTTGCAACTGTTTCGTAAAATATAGTATGCAACCCTACTTTATTGAAGCGTGAATATACAGCGGGAGCGCTGATTTGATAGCCGAATTCCGAAGCTCCTAAGGCGCGGTTAATTATTTTCGGCTGCATATTGTATTTGGTGATAGTTAACAAAACGATGTCAATGTCATCAAGCTGCTGATTGACTTTCCATTGTGTTCCCCTGGTTACACCAGAAGATGTGGATAGTATTTCATCGAGAGTTGTGATAAACAGCATTTGGCTATAGGAGCAGGCGCGGATCCAGCTCGAGCCTTAGGGGGGGGAAAATTTTTTTTGATACGAAAAAGTAAAAAATTTGTTTTTAAAAGTTTATTAAAATTAATATGTGTATATTTATTAAAAAAAAACTCAACAATAAGGTTAAATGAAATAAAGGATCAGTTCAATATAAATTATTTTTTTTAAATAAGAAATTTCTTCTGTCATTGTTGATCTGAGCCATGTTTTTATTAGACGACGGGTAGGAAATGACCTCTCTCTCGTAGCATTACTGAGGAGTGGTGCAAGTTGTTTATGGCATATGCCATTTTTGCCATTTCTTCAATTATTTTTTTAAAAAGCAATTTTTGGTCCAGTTTGCCAAAGAATACCTTTTTGCAACATAGAAAAAAAATGTTTAAATAAGCTTAGCGATTATGAGACAGAATCTTTTCGAAATGCTAACTGAATAATGCAAAAATCGGACGTAAAAAGTACTTTCAATGCATCTGCTCAAGCCTCTTGAAGTTACAAGCGAAAGAGATTTCTATGAATGAAAGCTTTGGATTAATTGACAGTGCTAAGGAAAATAATACAAGATGTCAGTAAAAAAGATTTTGTTGAAAAACGTTTAAAAACGTTTTAGTTCGTAATACGTGTGGTAAATTATTCAAATCTATATGGCTTGGCATTTCAAATTTAAAAAAGTGTTTTAATTGATTTTCTCACAATTTTGTTTTAATTAAAGTGAGACGGATGAATTTATTGACAACCCCTCTCCATCTGAACTTTTAGTGTTCAAATATGCTCCAGTTACATCTTGCGATGTTGAAAGAGTGTTTTTCATTTATAGAACTGTTTTATGTGATAACAGGAGATTATCAGGGGTGTTCTAGATATCGAAGACGCAAAACGCAAGAATTTTAAACGTCGTTCTTTAATAAGATTTCCCTGATAAATATTTCTTTATTTAACAGATTATAACAAAAATTAGATTAAAAGTGTATTAAAAACAACTTCCAAATTCTCGTTTTGCCCCCACTATTTTTTTTTTTTTTGACAATTTAAAGAAACATACTATTGTACTTACAATAAAAATTTAATAAAATAAATGTTTCTTAAATAACATGTTTATTTTTGCCATTTTTCGTGCCATTTTTTATACTTTTTCGTGCCATTTTGCCAGCCATTTTTACCCATTGAAAACGAAAATTTGAAATATTTTTCTTAGATTTCGGTAGATATCTGTATCACAGTTTATTAAAGCATCTACAACGTTATCTGATAGATTTTCAGATATTTTCCATGTTTGTTGCAAATGCAACAGTTCAGACTCAAGTTTAGATGTTAGTAGGTGTTTATCTATCTCTTTTATCAAACATAATCAGCTCATCAGCTACTTGTGATTTTAAAAGTTTTGTATCTGTATTTGACTTGATTACACTTTGAGGTAGAAGTTTAGGTATGTGCAATACATTCTAAAATAAATTCAATAAGAGGAATGTACTCGGTAGTAATCTTCAACATTTTGAATGTGATTGGAACCTCGATTTGAACGCAGATAACTTAAACTTTTTCAAAAATCGCTATAAATAGTTCTTCGGCTTTATTTATTTTCTCTTCAAGGCACATGATTTAAGTTTTGATAAGGCTTGATCCTTTTTGAAGATCTTTATCGTGCTTTTGTAAAATGATACTAAGCGGCAATGGTACAATAAGTATCACACTTAATATCTTTATTTCGTAAATGAATTCAAAAGTACTACGCGAGTTCCTTAATATAAGGCTTTTGATGAAGTATCCCTACCTTTCCACTCAGATATTTTTTCCAAAGCTTCTACTATATGTGATACACTTGTTGCAAAGTGTAAAATTGAGTCGTGACGGTCCAACCATCTTGTCTCGCATAATGTAGAGTTTGGCTCCCAAATACTTTTCTAAAACTGCGTTTCGCTTGGAATGATTATATTTAAAAAAATTTGTCGTTTCTTAAACAAATGATACAACTTATTGTATTAATGGCACTTTGTTGCTTTTTAAAATTGAGTTGTTTGATTTATGAGAATAGCATTTGCGTTTGTTTTGCATTTGACCAGAATTTTATGACAGCTCCATTTTCTGCTGACGTCAGAGGACACCCATCTGTTCCATTTTCTACAAAATTGTTTAGGTCAAAACTAAAATTTGTCAAAACTTTTAGAACTATTGATGATAGTGCCTTCGCATCAATTGACAAATCAAATTATCAATATCTTTGGAGCCTCTTTAAATGCGTTTACAACAAAGCCAATAAATGCTTTCCTAATAATTTTTTGTTGTATGTTGAAATATCTTTAAGATAAGGAAATCTGGGTTTTCCCCGAAAAATCTGTGTTTTCGTCAAAAATTATCGAATAGAATTTTGATTAATTTTCAAGTCAAACGTTTATTCTTTGGATATAAATAGGTGGCACCTGCTGGGATTGAATGTATTTGGGATTGATTGAATTTGAATACAGTAAACTAGATGTTTCATTGGAAATATCTAATAAATAACTATTAGAATTAAGATTTGGATACTAATTGAAAATTTCGTTAGATTCAATAAAATAAAAAAGCTTGCTGGGATTTCCTAAAATGTTGTGCTTATAAAAAAATATTATTATTGGGAATTCTTGTATTATCGAGATAAACCAAACATATTTTTATAATCTAGGGGGGGGGAAATTTCCTTATTTCCCCCCCCCTGAATCCGCGCCTGTATAGGAGGAACCCTTGTTTTACTTTACTTATGGTATTAAATGGTTCGCTTGGTTTCCCTAAGTTGGATATTCGCATTTCGCTGTTATCATTTTATGCGTTTTAAGAGCACCCCATATTTTGCCTCGATCGATGGCGTCAAAAGCCTTTGCGAAATCAATTAATGTCATAAACAGTGCGGAATTATGATTATTTCGCTGCTCCACGCAAGCTATTTAGTTGGTCGACCCATGACCGTTTTGGGCGAACAATTTGAACCATGGAAAGATATGCAATCGAGCGACGCGTTAAAGGTATTCAGGCTTATTATGAAAATGGGCGTTCAAATCATAATGCATATCGTGAACTTCGTGATTTTTTCGGTAAATTCAGTACTGCAGAAAATATTGCTGCTGTTTGCGATAGTGTGGCTGAAGAGTCGTCCACCTCAAGTCGCCGTCGCTCCCAACAATTGCAGCTCTCACGCTCGTCGTTGATGAACATTATGCATAAAGACTTGCAGTTAAACGCTTACAAGGTGCAATTGACTCAAGAACTAAAGCCTCTTGACCATTCAAACGTCGTCAATGGTCAGAATTGTGACATGAAATGGCAACAGTGGATGATAAATTTTCGAAGAAAATCATTTTCAGTGATGAGACACATTTTCACCTCAGTGGTTTCGTCAATAAGCAGAATTGCCGCATTTGGGCGAATGATAATCAAACAGTGATTGTCGAAACAAAGAGTGACTGTTTGGTGCGGTTTATGGGCTGGCGGCATCGTCGGGCCACACAGCTATCGAAAAAATGGCTCTTTTGCGCGACAAATTCAATGGCCGTATTTATCAAACGTGGTGGCGATGTCAATTGGCCGCCAAGATCATGTTGTTTGACACAGTTGGACTTCTTTCTTTGGGGTTGTTTGAAAGAAAATGTGTACGTCGATAAGCCAGCAACAATTCAAGAGCTAAAGGATGAGATAATTCGACGCATAGAACATCAATTATGCCTCAGCATCATCGAAAATTTGGACCATCGGATGGAGGTGTACCGCCGAGGTTGCGGCGTCCATTTGGCCGATATTTCGTTCCATACATTATTGAACCATACCAATATTATCATAATAAAAAGAAATGACAATAATTTCGTAAATAATTTGTGTTTTATTCAAAATAAACATGGGCCCTTAAAATGTATATCAGCTTCTGTTGATTCGCAACAGCTCCTGGGAATATCTTCCATTATAACTAACCTTTCCGCAATAGGAGGGAATTCAGCAGTAAGATCCGAATTTTAAAGAAATACCTTTCCATTAACTTGGCCATAAGCCACATCAGCCATGCGATTCTGAAGAAGACTTAAAAACAAACAGTCGCAGGGGCCACTGGTTCTTCTGAAACCAGATAGGATCCCTGGTCAGTCGTTGTCTACAACCCCGATCTGGCTCAGCTGAGTAACGGGTATAACTGACACCTGTATCCCCAGATTTTGTAAAATCAAGAGGTGAACTATCCCAGAAGAGTTAAGGTATATTTAAACCTTGTAGATATCTTTCAAAAGCCCTAAAATTAGAAGCAACTAACTACAAATTAGAACAAGTTTTATTCCTTAGCGGCGCCGCTTAACCCCTCATTGCGTGGCCACTTCAGTAGTATTTTATATGTTTAAATTTTTGGCTGCGCACCGATCGCTGCTTTGCCGCTCATTGAGTGGCATCGGCCTAAAGGGACAACTAGTAATTAGTAACCAAAATAAACTGTTGTACTTAAGGTTGGACTCATTATCTAATCGAGCTACATGTAGATATGGATTAACTTATGAATTCTAAAGGAGTTCCATATTAATTAATAGAATGTTATGCAACATGCATTGATAAAAGCTCCAAAGTAATGTGTTAAAGTAGCAGTTGCTTAGAATTTTGAAAGTAAAGATTTTTCTAAATAAGAGACATAAACGGCAGCTTTAAAGCTACTTTTCATCAAACTGATTTCTATTTAGCAATACTTCCCTTTATTTTAAACATTTTCCGATATCTAAACACAACCGTATATGACTTCTTAAACTAAAACAAATGTTATTTTTATAAGATTTATGTTTTTAAAAGACAAACTACTCGCTGCAAACTCCATAGCAGTGTCTCAGACTCTATACAAAAATACAAAAATAAAAAACATCTGCATGTTCGTGAACCAGGGGCTGGTTGCACCAACATCTCCGTCATTATCATCATCATATTAACGTATGATGCGTACCTATATTTGTGTATTTTTATTAAAATTTTTACAAATTTATTTGTTAATATTAAGAAGAATATGGGCATAAATTGAGTTTGACACTGTGTAACGGGGAGTTGTTTTCATGCAGCTTCTCGTAATTATATGACCCTTGTAATGTGTGTCTGCTTCAACAGCATAATGGCAAGTGAGGGAAAACAGGAAAGTTATGTTTAAAGGAAAATGTTCTTCAATTGAAGCAGCAATTTTTTAGTCACATGTTTAAAATATTAAAAGTTTTTCTGAAGGTGTGGCGACAAATGAGGGAAGTAATACAGATAGAAGTCAGTAGAGAATTAGATTGAACTTTGACCAGAAAAACTATTTTTAATATAAACAAGTAAGAGTGATATATTCGGCTGTGCCGAATCTTATATACCCTTCACCATGGTGCAATAAGAACAAAAAATTATGTGAACATCATTCTTAAGATATAAATAATTATATTTTGTGCCACGCCCACTTATCCAAACCGTCCACATTTTGTAGGATGGTGTGTATTGGAAACCTAAATGTGTGTACCTAATTTGGAAACTTTGGCTCTTGCCGTTCTCAAGATATACAGAAATAAAACAAATACAACAACAACAAGGGATTTTTGGAAAAATTTAGAGGTAGTCGTGGTTTTTTGCTCATATCTCCGTCATTTTTGGACCGATCTGGCTGAATTTCAATAACAAACTTAAACGGAGTATATGTGACATAAATATACGTCAACCTAGTCCACATCATTTCTGAGGTTTTCGGAAAACCCATTTCAACATACACACGGACAGACGGACATACGGACAACCGGATTTGAACTTCGCTTTTCATAAGGACCCAGAATATATATACTTTATAGGGTGTAGGATCAATATTGTGGAACATACAAACGGAATGACAAAGTTATATATACCCTCTTACCTTCGGTGAAGGGTATAAAAAATTTTTTGAAAATTCAGCTTGGATAAATAAGTTATAAGCACATGAAAATAAAAATTTTAAAACAAGTTGATTGTTGGGCAAAAATGTCACCACAATTATATTTATAAAGAAACATTGTTAAAAAGAATGGTTGAATAAGTCCAAGGGATAGTCATTAGAAATTTTGTTCTCAATTTCAAAACCCATATAACGTCAAACAAAACAAATTATGAAAAAAATTAAAACAAGCGCCAAAAATCAAATAATTTATTTTAACATTACATGGGTAAATAATAGAAACTCTCCCTAATGAACATGGGTGGTACTTATTATACTTTGATTAAAGAGTATGTATTTTTGTAAAAAACTTTTCTAAAAAAAGAGAGCATCTTTATATTTTAGTAAACATTGTCTTTAAAAATATTCCTTCTATTCGTAAAGTGCTTTAGGTGAAAAAGCCGCTCCCGTGTCATTATCTTTATTTTGAAGGGTAATAAGGCCGTCCCTGTTTGTCTGCATGGCCTTAACCCCTTTACAGTTTCCATTGGTTTTAACTTAACTTTTTGCATCGTTCTGGTGAAGTAGCAAGAAGAACTAACTTGTATGCTGTAAATATGGCCAGAACCCGAACTGCTAAAAATGATCTCAATCACCCAGCGAACTTAAGGAAGGAGTAATTTTCAAAATCCCTCAAGGATCGAAGTAATTGGCTAGGCATAACACTCCGCCACCTCAATACCAAACATATTTCTACAACAACAACACTAAGAAAAGAACAGGCAGGCCTTAGACCCCATAAATCTTGTATTGATATTTGGGGGATTCACAAGGTGTCATAAAGTCATATGTCTTAAAATAATAACATGAAAAATATGAATGTTGTGAACATCACTTGAGTGTGCTATTTTGAATTTAAACCAGCTAAATAATAAGAATACTAAGGAAAAATTTCGAATTAAAAACCTCGAAATTTATAATGTTCACTACTTCTGAAACTTGGGTAGCATCATAACAAAAACAAACAAAAACGACATTAAGAACCCGTCTCATAAAAGCCAGACCAACACTTGTTATGCTGAAATCCGTTTGGAGCTCGCAAATTCTATCCCGGCGAGTAAAACCTAAAATATTTAATACAAATGTTAAATTAAAATCTCTATGGCTGTGCAACATGGAACGCTGCTCCGCAAGATATCCAAAAACTACAAGTGTTTGAAATCCAGAGCTCCCGAAGAACAATTCGTATCACGAATTTCAGGTTATGAGCAGAACCGAACCAAATACCAGTTGCAACGGAAATAAAGTAACGATTGACATCGAAGCTTCTACCATGAAAAAAAGCTGGGGAGAAATATAATTTCTTGCGTTAGATTAATCACGTTGGAACGTGTTTGCTCCTCATAGGAACGGGAACGTATAAATATATTTATATATACATAATTTTTTTCTATTTGATCCATGATTGCCCATGTGTTCTAAATAGGGAACGCTTTCAAATATTTATTTTAAATACTTTGGAGTAGGGTATCGTATGATCGGGCCTGACCGACTATACTTTTTTAATTGTTTAATATTTATAAGGGGCTCAAGTAGGAAGTTACAGCTTCCTGCATGAAGGTGTAGGTCATTCGAAGGTTTCAAGAGGAGGCTCATTAGGCGTAATTCGTAATTTGTGATGGCTTAATGAAAATTTCAAAGGCAAATAATTTCTGACAGTGGCTTAATTTGCATACAGTTAACCCAAAGAGAAACTATTATTTTATGTAAATAAATTTCAACTCGAAGGCATATTTTCCAATCACAAAGCCAAATTTAAAGTTTTGAATCCTGCACAGGGAATTTGTAGCCCGTTTTTTTTTTTTTTTTTGTTTTGTTTTAGGAGCTACAGCTGATAAACTATGAACTGTTATTTCAAGCAATTGAATTAACTTATTTGAGATTCAAGAGTTTTCGTGATGTTTGGTTCAACTGATCATGTGTTTTTCACTCAAATCACTCAAATATTTGAATTTCGTTATATCTTACGGAATTAAGACTGCTTTCAACAAACAAAAAAAAAATTAAATGACTTGGAAAGGCCCGTTTCCAAAATTTACCGATAGCTAAAAGTATACTTTAACCGGCCTTATAAACAGTGTTCCATTATTAAAACTTTACTTTAACCTAAAGTGAGCGATAAAGTAAATTAAGCTTCATCCTACCTGGTAGGTTAAAGTAAAGTTGTAACAATGAAACACTTTTTATACGGCATTTAAAATCCTACCTTTAGCTATCGGTCAGAAATGAAATGTTTCTTGTTAAAAAATTTTTATTAAACTACTAATAATTTTTTACTGTTTTATTTACAGCCAATTTTACCAAGTTTGCTGATAATTCACTACTACGCTGACTATCAAAAAACATATTGTTAACAATTATTAAAGTTAATTCTAACCGAACTTGGTGAAACTGACCGTTAAATATAGAAAGTGCAACAAAACTTAATTTAAAATACCCAAAAATGTTTTCAACTTTAAACAAAATAAGTTTTTAAACAAATTTAATATATAAATCAAAAATATAAATAAATTTTACCAAAAATAAATAAATATATAAGAGAAACAGCAATTTTCCAAAGGAATAAATCATACTTTAAAAAGAACGAAAAAACAAAATTAAATAAATTTAAAGCAAAAAAACACTCAAAGAAAAACTTTTCTAATATCCCCATTCCCCCCAACTACCACTATAAAATATGTTGATTTTTAACAGCTGGCGTATAAAATTGAAATGATGGATATTAATTTTTATAATTTTTATTGTCTTTCCGTTTGCCGTAACTACAACAACAAACAACTTCAACACCCGTCGTCGGAAAACTATTAAAGTGATGAAAATCCAAAAAGAAAAACATAAAAACACTAAAAAAATTTCTAAGTGTAAGATTATTTCTCCAAAATCTTTTTAAAGTGTTTCTTACAGCCGTCTAACTGTATTAAATTACATGTCATTGTTTTATTGTTTGTTGTTTGCTTGATCACAAATTGATGTAAATATGACGTTAATACAACAAAAACTATTTATCATTTGGATGATGGTGCTACAACTGAATCGTGTGGGAGATGCCATGAAAGGTGAGTTAGAATTTAAAGAATAAATTATTTAAAGAAATTAAATTTTTAATATAAAAGATTTTAATGTTAAAAAGCGAAACCCTTTTAATTAAATTCAATTACTAAGAAAAATTTTGATTTAAATATTTAAATGGAATTTTTTCTGGTATGTTTTTTAAACAGATTCCTAGAAAACTTGTAAAAATTGCTAATTCTTTTTTTCCAAAGATCAATAAAGTACACTTATTCAGCAAAACTATTTTCCAATTGTTTCCTAACTCCTATAATATAGAAGTCAAAGTGTCAAAACTTAATGGGCTTTATGTGACATTACCCATATATGGATAATATTTATAAGCCTAGTTTGTTTTGTATGGACCCTTAATTTTGGTTGATACTGGTCTGGGGGTCCACGACCGCTTTGGCTCGTTGTTTATATTTAATTTAAGAAATAGTTGCGCCAAATGGGCGCTATTGTGCCAAAACTACCATTTTGGTTAGAAATATGTAGTTACATTTATTTCTCTAATACGGTCACCGTTAATCGGTTAATCGATTAATTACGACCCGATTAACTGACCGGTTAATTACAGTCGATTAACCGATGTTACAAAACTTTGAAAATAAGTAGTATTTTAACATTGTTTTTTATGTTGTTAACTATTTGTTTCGTTTTTCATACAATATATTTCCTTTTAGCAATAAATAAATTTTAAAATACAGTACAAAATCCGTTACTAAGAAATTCGGAAAAAAAATTTTTGCAGAATGTTCTGTGCTGAGCTTTGCCAGGTCGAGTAAAATGATAACCTAAAAATAGCAGAAACACTCGCTAGGAACAAACACAATCTTTAAACGGAATTTTCCGAAACAATTCGAAGTGTTCACAATTTTAAAAAATTAAAACCGGACTGTAATTGCAAAATGGAAGATTTTATACGTTAAGGAAAATCCTGGGGAAAAAGACTGAAAAATAAGATATTCTGTATTATAGGTTGTTTTCGATTTCTCTAAAATCTTTGATTAGTAAATATAAAATCCTATTTTTTTTTGCTCGTTTTAGTCCAAGAATTGTTTCTTTGGTTATGTTATTGTTTGTTTTTTTTTAAAAAAACTCCAAATAATAAATAATTTTTGCATTTTTATTTATTGAAATTTCTTAATTTATAACTTAACTTTGTTAATCGGTTAACCGATTAAATGAATACCCTACTATCTATATATTTATATAAAATTCTTGTCCCACGGTGTTTGTAATTGAACTCCTCCGAAACGGCTTGACAGATATTTATGAAAATTTGTATGTGTATTTGTTAAATATGAGAATAGGTCGTAAGGTATATTTCATATCGCTACAGGGCGTAAAATAGGGCAAGAGGGGTAAAAGATCTCTCTACCTATATCTTATTAACTAATCAACCGGGTTTCTTAAAATTTGGCACGCATATACTGTAACATCTAAAAGGGAATAGGTCGTGAAATAGGCCAAGAAGGGTAAAAGCTCCCCCTCCCTACATATTCTTAACTTATCAAACGTGTTTCCTAAAATGTGGCACGCAGACACTGTAACATCTAAAAGGAAATAGGGAATAGAGCGTGCAGTAGGGCAAGAAGGGTTAAAGCTCCCCATCCCTATATCTTCTCAACTAATTAACCTATTTTCTTGAACTTTGGCAGGCAAATAGTGTAACATCTATTAGGAACTATTACCTATAATTTTTATTGTTTAGAGCGTGAAATAGCGCAAGAGGGCTAAAAGCTCCCCCTCGCTATATCTTCTTCCCTAACCAAGCGGGTTTCTTAAAACATCTAAAACAAATAAGTTTTAAGGCAAAACAACGTTTGCCGGGTCAGCAAGAATATACATAACATTCTAGTCCCCATTATAAATGGGGTCTTCGGCAAATCCATTTCAACAGACAGATGGACATAGTTAGCTCAACTTCGCTACTCATAAGGACCCAGAAAATATACACTTAATATGGTCTAAGATCAATATAGTAGAAATTAAAACTTACATATATTTATACCCTTTCCCCCTGTGGCGGAAAACAAGAAAGAATGCCATATTAAGCTGTGCCGAATAAATAACACCATCCACCAAGAATTTGAAAAAATTTCATTGGTAAATTTCAATTTGATTTTGCCTTAAAGCTATGGCAAATTATAGACGAATTGTCTACCGAATCTCCTTAATACTCGGTCGATTTAACGTTTAAGAAAGGATTTGGCGATTTTTACATGAAATACAAAGACTTCTCCGATCAGACAAAAAAAGTTCAAAGATGGTGGTTGAATTAGACCGATTACTTAACCGTAGATCGAGCCTTAAAAAAAATTCATAATTCTTCCTATGTATCATTTTTGATACATACTAGAGAGCATAGGAGTAATTGACTAAAATGAATACACTAAAAGTTTTTTTTACTATTTTTTATTTATGTTTAATTAAGTCAATAAAATATGAGTAATTTTAGAAACCATTAATGCAATCAACGCAAACATTTTTGGCGTGTTTATCACTACAACAAGGCTTCTGACATAAAAAGCAGAAATTTGATGACCATTTGTTTTTATTTTCACCCGAAGTATAACATTTTTGACATCTAGCACGTTTCTTTTTTTCAGAATTTTCGGTTTTATGTTTTTTTGTTGAACCAGCTTCACTGTCATTTGATTCATCTGTGCTTTGGGCTGAAAGTTTTTTTAAAATTGCCAGAGAAAATTCATTTCTAGGACGTTTTTGACGTTTTTCCATATAGGGCTTTGACAGTGATATTGCTAACTCGTGAAGAAATGTTTTACGTTTTGTACTGGTTTGAGTTTGTTTCCAGTTGGCGTCAACTTCGTTGTATATAATGTAAGCATTCAAAGCAGATATATCAATAATGTTGGAAAAAACAGCCATCGGCCAGCGATTATTTTTTCGTTTGCAACTATAGCAACTCAACATTTTATCAACAGTATCAACTCCTCCTTTCGTTGAGTTATAAAACGATATAATTTCAGGCAACTTTTTGGGGCAATCCGCAACTTTAGGCTCATGATGCATTGTACTCATGACAATTGTACACTTGTCTTTGTGGCTTATATAACTAACCATAGCTGTATCAGGGGTAAAAGCGAATGTTGACTCATACCGTGGAATTTTTTTACATACCAAAAGCTTTGGAGGAATTGATCTTTTGTTTTTTCGCATAGTTCCTACCATTGTTATATTGCGTTTTAAAAGCTTTTGACCAAGGCTATACGAAGAAAAAAAATTATCCATTGTAACATTATGTCCTTTTAGACCATCCACTAAATCAAGAACCACCCGTTCTCCTTGGTTTCTCTCAGGAATTCCTGATGTAGCCTTTCCCAAATATGGTTGAATTTTCCATACATAACAAGTACGCGAGTCAACAAGTAGCCAAAATTATAGACCATACCTCTCTGGTTTGGATGGAATATATTGGCGAAATTTACAGCGACCATGAAAACCTAGCAATTGCTCATCCACTGTAACACAATCATTAGGATTGTAAAAAGTTGAGAGGCTGTCAGACCATTTTTCCCAAAAGTTTCTAATAGGTGTGAACTTGTCTTCACTCTTCTGGGAACGTCTGGTTAACACATCATCAAACCGTATTATTTTGTGTATATACAAAAATGTTTTTTCAGACATTATTGACCGAAATATAGGACGTCCATAGTACTCATCAAAAAGATCGTGTAAAGTTTCATTTTTTGACCTATTGAATATAAAATATATGTGTTCATATGTATGTCATTTGAAAACCTATAAATTTGCTTACTTGTATACTCCGGCCAACAATAAAACCGCCAAATAGGCATGAAATAATTCCTCATCGATTTCAATATGATTGGAGCCATTTATATGTTTTCCATATTTGTTGGAGTTATTGATTACGATCTTTGTTATTTGTGAGGAGAAAACTAACAAAAACGAATCTCGAATAGTATTTACGCGACTTGAGGCAAATTTTGTTATACCTAAAAAACAGGTCTCAATTCAATCACCTTTTTTTCTAATCACGACTCACCTGGGCGCATACTAAGAATATTTTCCTTTCCTAATCTACCAATGGGATAAGGTTCACTTCGCCAAGTAGTACCATCTTTGGCTAAATACAAAGGATCACTATTTGTGCTACTGCTAATTCCTTGATCAGAATCCGAAGACGAGCCACTTTCGTGTTCTTCTTCATCTGAAATATCAGGGTCACAAACTGCAATATCAGTGTCATCTGCTTCAGAAATGTCATCATCTTCATCACTTTCACTTAGCACTTCATTTACTAGTTCTTCGAGAGTCAAAAACCGTGGATAAGACATTTTTAGAAATTATCACTTTGAACTGAATTTTTTTTCTTCAATAGAAACGCACAACAAATCAAAATCACTTGTTCTAATTATATGCACAGCAGCACAGAAACACACAAAATGCTGTATGTATCAAAAATGATACATAGCTAGAATTATGAAGTTTTTGAATTTCTCATGGCCTGCTTGGAATTTTTTTTTAAATTGTTATTTAAAATAACGGCAAGAACAATGTTAACAAAGTCTCAATAGATGTGGCATCCCTAATTTTTTGGAAAAAAGTTATTTTGACGCAAAAAACGAAATGTATCATTTCTGATACAAGGCTCGATTAACGGTTAATAGATGCTGTTGTCAAACTCAAGAAAAGCTTTAAACCCTAAACAGCCATATAGGTTTTACTTTTAGAAAAAAATAACTTATTTTTCACATAAAATACACTTGTTGCTTGTAGAAAAGACTAAAAAATACACATGCAGCAGTAAAAAGTACCTGTTTCACAAAAAAAAAAATAATAATTTCTCTACCATCAATATTGATTGAAATATTTTGTATATCTCAAGCAGTACTTTTTTAAAGGACATTTTTTCATAAAAGACTTAGTTGCAAAAAGTACACTCATGTTTTGTAACATTGTTGAGGAAAAAACATTCCATCGTTTCTCGAAAAGTAAGAAAAAATATATCTGTAACTCATGTCGAAAACTATCAAAAGATATAACGTCGTTACGTTATAAATGTCGCCATATTCCACTCGAAGCCGTTGAGAAATTGCAAAAGTTGAAAACGCTAATCACACATATAGTTGACGGCGCTCACAGGGGCTTAAGTCGGCGATTTCACGGATTAATTAAAAAAAAGTTCAAGTACCGTGAAAACTAAAAGTACTTTGTTAAAGTGCATTCTAAATCAGTAGGCGAAAAATTAATGTCAAATATGTAACGGTGCTTTTGCAGTGAAGCGTTGAAATTAAGCATTTTTTTTGGAACAGGCGGTTTGTTTTAAGAGCTACGCGTATCAAATTTAATGTGCTTTGCTATTGTAGTTATAAAGAAGCACACAAGGAAATAAATAAAAAAAATTATGGTGGGGCCCCGTCTGCCCCTTCCTATACCACCGCGATTTGTTTGGAACTTTCTAAGAGATACGCACATCTATTTTAGTGTGCTTCACTATTGTTGTTCTGCAGATATGAAAAAAAATAATAAATACTTTGTATGGGGTAGCTGTCTTCCGTGTTCAATAAATCCAAAATTTTTTTGGAACATGCAGTTTATTCTAAGAGTTACGCACATAAAATTTTGTATGCCTCACTATTATATTATTCAGATATAAGCAAAATAAGAAATTTTTTTATTATGGGGGTACCCGGCTCCCCCTCCTATACCACCAAGATTTTGTTTCAAGATTTACACAAATAAAATTTAGTGTACCTCACTATTGTAGCCGAAGAGATAGGAATTTATCCGCGAAAAAAGGGCTTATCGTCCCAATTTGGGGCGGCCCAAATTTTATAAAAATACAAACGTCGGCTGTACCAAATAATGTACAGTGCAACTTCAATGTTTATTGATTATCAAATAGCTTTGAAAACATTCGTATTATTTTCAAAAATGTTAAATAATTAAACAATGAAAAACTCACTTCTTTCCTCTTCCGTGTTATTATTCATTACATTTTGCATTTCTAAAATATTTTTGATGTTAAAATTTGGTCTCACCTCGTTTTTATTCGTGAGTATATTTGACAAAAGTTTTACAGACCCACTTTTTCTGTTAATTGGCGAGTAATTTTCTTACATGACAGTTTTTACTCACCAAAAATGTTACAGACGCAGTTGAGTGAGAAAACCAGTTGCTTGTTTAAATTTATGACATTTTTGTTTCATTTCTCACATTTCAATCAAGGGAAATGGCCACAGACCACTTTTAGGAAAAAACAATTTTTTTCTTTTTCTTTCAAGTAAAGTAAACAGATGTTAAAAGAAAAGTCTAGCAATATCTAAAAGTACTTTTCTCACAAAAAAAAAATTTTTACACAAAAAGTACTTTTCCCAAAAAAAATCTTCAAAAAAAAAATAGATTAATATTTCAGAAAAAAAAACTATTTTTGTTCACAAAGTGACGGTCAAAATACGAGTTAATATGTATTTTTAAATACTTTTTGTAGTAATTGCTCTTAATATTTTCTGTCATTCTGTCCATTTATTTATATAAAATTTTCCTAAGAAAAATCATAAACTCATGGAAAAAAGTTCATTTCCTTTATATAATGAAGTTGCTACATTTAGCCACACAGTAAATCTACGCAAACTTAATATACCCTCCATCTATCACCAGTAGTGAAAAGGGTACACACACAGAAAAAATCAAGTTTAAAACGTAGAAAACAAGGTTGTTTCATATTTTTTCGGTGTTGATTTTGCTTATAATTAAGTATACTAAGTTTGTCTTTCTGTGTGAAACTGTTTTATATTTATCTAAAAGAGCATTTACACTTGTAATTTTTAAACTAGTTTATGATCGTAAGCTACTTTCATAAACTATACCGTTTACATCAGCATTTAAGACATTTAAGTTGTTTATCTTTAAAAAGTCACATTATTCTAGACGTTGATGCACGTACATATAAACATACCTTTTAATTTTGCGTGAAATAATTTCTTAATGGCTTTCCAAATCAAACAATAGAAAGTTCTTAGTGAAAATCAAGGAAAATTGCGGAAAATACGAAATGTGGAAAATTGGAAAATCTCTCCGCAAAAGTCGGAAAATTGGAAAAATCGAAAATTGATATTTTTGTACGAAATTTTGTGTGAAATTATTCCTTAACGGCTTTCCAAATGAAAATATATAAAGTTCTCAGCCAAAATCCGATAGATGGCGTTATACGTTGACTTAAGCTTTGCGCAATCTGGCAGGTGTCGTTTTGGCATTGTATTTTATTTTGATGATAATTGTTACTCTAAAGTTTGTTTGAAGGCTTAAAATTGGGACGAGACGAATTTCGCCGGGTCCGCAACTTATAACCTGTTTATGTCGTAGGTGTAAATGCATAAGACCTCATAGAAAAAATATATTCTGGGTTGTTGTTGAGTTATTATAAGTCGATTAAGCCATATCCGTCCGTCTGTTGAAAACACACTCACTTTCTAAAACCTCAACAGAAAAAAGCTTTGTTGTAAAATTGTTTGTAGCACTCCGAAGCAGCTTGAGATTGAAATCTAGCACAATGGGTTCAGCAGGAAAAGAGTAATGGATCAAAATGTGGCACAACTAGGGAGATCGATTATTCGACTTTTTTTAATAACCAGTTTTCGAATATTCCGAATAGTTGCTATTTTAAAGATAACGGGTTTCCGGTTAAGCATTTTAAAAATAACTGGTTAACCGGTTTTAATTCGAATACATAAAAATACAAAAATCAAATTCGTTTTTGTAGTAAAAAGTCAATTAGAATAAAAACAAAACAATTCACGAAGGTAAGGAGCCAACAAAATTCATAGGTATGACTTAAGGTATGTTCAGACCTAACAAATATTTGAAGATAAAATCAAAAAAAGCGTGACCAGAAAATGGATTAAACCGAGTTTTTTTAAAAACTCTTCTGCAGTCTTATCTTGACTAAAGATGTTTTGTCAAACTGCCACAGATATTGTATTTAGAATACTGTCAATTACTTTTTAAGCTGAACTTTGTTTTTGTAGTATTTTGAATTGTTTTTGGTTTTTGTTACAAGAACACACGCTTATATAAGCGATTTGTATTTACATTGCTCATAATTTTTTTTTGACTTTTGTTAAATTTGGTTTTGACATTTTTTATAAAAAGTTTAAGTTTAGCAAGTATTCAATTAGAAAAATACTTAAACTACGGGTGCATTTCTAACAAAAGTAAATTACTAAAATATCCGGTTTATTTGATTTTCGAAAAATTTACACTTTTTTAAATATTCGACTTGGGCAAAACTAAAATAACCGGTTGAATATATTCGATCGATCTCCCTAGGCACAACCTTCCTAAAATTGTTATATTTTTGTAAAAAAAACTAACATAAATCGGTGCAAGAATGCAACGATTCCCATTAAATTTTACATAAAGAAATCTCGCTGAAATATTTCCTAAGAATAGTCCACAATATCACGAAATACCCACTTTAAGAGTAGTTTGGAATAAAACTTTTATACACCTAGAAACCTAACTAATTATAAATCTCTTGTTAACTCTTGGCTTATTATTTCTGGTAGATATAAAGCCCAATCCTGAAATATTCTTCCTCTTGGTGGAGGGTATTAAAGATTCGGCACATCCGAATTAAATACTTTTACATGTTTTTATTTCAATATTTTTTCTACAAAATAATTTATCAAATTAAAATATATTTAAACAGCATGTCAATAGCCGCACTCTAAAAGCCGCCAGAAACATCTTTTAAATAAATTCAATTAAAATAAACGACGGTTTTAAATCCCCCGAAAACACACACAAAGAAATAATCATTAAAAATTGGCACCAAATTTAAATTAAAAAAAAAGAAACACGTATAAGAAAAATCAAATTCAAAAACAAACAAAAAATCGTCTGTTTTGAAAATTAATGTGACTAAAAAGTGAAAATAACGCACGAGCTTCAATAACTATCACAAGTGAATAAAACAAAAAGTGTAAAAACTATTGAGAAAAAACAATTTTTTAAAAACTAAAAAATACGGGAATGAATCATCCTCATGTGTGACACACACACACACAAAATTACACATACACAGAGGCATACTCCTAAAGAAAAATGACGTCACGCACTAAAAGTGTGAAATTATTGAAAAATTAAAATTAAACAAGAAAAAAGCCAACATGAAAAAACTAAAGAAAATTTTACAATTTTAAATGTAAAATTTAAATCAAGTGTAAAACTGTGTGCGTAAAATAAAGAAGCTTAAAAGAATAAAATTTCCCTAAAAAAATTTTAAATGAAATTAAAAAATACGAAACCAACAACTTTTATTTTGAGAAATGCCCCCATCAGTGAATTAATTCTCTTATAGGCCTGAACTTGCACCACTTTATTTAGCAGACTTTGCTTTTCATAAATAGATTCTTTTTTTCAAAGTTATCGTCGGCATGTGATCAACAATGTTCTTGTTGCACGTTTAATGTTGCAAGCAAAACAAAAGAAAAAAACTTAAATAAAAAAAAAATAAATAGAAAATAAAAAATTGAAAAACAACGAAAACAGAAAAATTTTAAATAAAAAAAAAAGTCATGACTAAAATGTGCTTTAACAAGTCAAATGTCAAGCGTGAAAAATGCGTTGAGTGTTTTTAGTTGCACCGATGCATTCATTTACTTTTATTTTGCACACTTTATTAAATCAACAGCAACAAACCATAACAACAACAACTGCCACAACGGAAAATTTTGTTGCAGACAAAACTGTACGAAAAACTTTTTTGTTGCAGCTTTTCAAAAAAAATTTTTTTTTCTGTTTGCAACTTGTGGTCTTTGAGGCAGCTATTTAAAGATTATTCATATCTTTTTGTACTGTTTAATTTTTCATCACACTTCCATTTGAGGTCTTTGTTCAGTGGGAAGCAGGGGTGGTAAATAAGAGGCACTTAAGTTTATTTAAGGGTGAAAAGTTTTTATTTTCGCAAAAATTAACATTAGTTAATTAATTCAAAAAAATTTAATAAAAAAAATTTAACCTTTTTCGAGAAAAATATGTTTTATTTGACTTTTTTTTGCAAAAAAATTTGTTTATAAGAAAGCAGCTGTTTGTTCCCGGCGCTGCTCAGGGATTTTCTAAATTAATATATAAATTTAATAACTGGAGAATTTTTTTTAATAACTTGACCCCAGCGCTATCTAAATTTCATCAGGAAACTTATTTTTGTTTATTAAATATATTTTGTGAATTTCAGCCAAATCGTACGATAAATAAAAACAATTTTAATATCACCCCCCCCCCCATTTATCGGGATCATTTATCGGTCCAGCGGTTCTAGAGTTTTAGGGGCACATACGCGGCAAAAACGTTTTTATAAACATATTTAGATTAACTTTTGTTAAAAAAGTACTTTTGTAGAAAATATACTTCTTTTGATAAAAATACTTTCTTGGTGAAACAGGGACTTTCTGTGACAAAATACTTTGAATAACATTAAAAAGAAAATTTGTGTACAAGAAATAAACTTTTTTCATTGAAAGAATATGACTTTTTGTGACAAAAGTTTGTCGTTTTGTTTCGTTAGACGCAGAAACTTTTAGGAACAAAAATTCTTAAAATTAGGTGAAGAAGAAAAGAAGGACTTTTTAAAACGTTGAGTTTAACAAAAAAAGGCAACCAGTTTGTTTATAGGTAAAAAGTTTTTTTTAAATTAATTTGTGACAAGCCATATATGACGTTTTGAGAATAGATTGAAGTTATTACGAAAATCAAAATATTGTGCAACATTCACATTACGGTTAAAAATGTTTCCCATCCCTGTTTTTCAGCCAATTTCTGCCACACAATTAGTTTATGACCAAATGTAAATATAACTGAGTTTATTTCACTTGGAGTCTTTTATAATTAATTCATTATTTTCTTATTTTTGGCATAAATACAACAGCAGCACGTTCTGCACACAATTCGGTTTGCCTTCAACTACACAAGAAAAATTGAGGACATGAATATGTTCAATATACAATTTGTTTTTCTTCTTGTTTAACCAAAAAATGTTAAATTGTTATAACAACTGTACATATTAGTTAGTCAGTAGGCAGCTATTTAAAAAAAAAAATAACAACCCAGTTAACAATTAAGATTTGTTAGGAAATAACATAAAACAAAAAAATAAGTAAAAAAGCCAGTAAGAAAATATAGTCGGTGAAGCCCTACCTCCACAGTGTTTAAAAACACAATTTCGAGAGTGACCCATGGGCAATTATAAACCCGATTAAACAATGAGGTTAAGATTCACGTAAAAGTTATTTATGCCCAGCATTATTAAGATATTCTACATCTACATTAGAATTATTTTGTTAAAGTGATTTAACGTGATTTTTGTATTTGGATTTATATGGGACGTATGGTTTGGACCTACCAGTACATTATTCTGTCATGACGTAGAAGCTATCGTTAAAGTTATTGTCACCATTTTTATGTTAATATACCAACGTTTAGAAGGAAGTTATAAAACTAATTTCATGGGTGGAGTTTGTATTGGAACATTGGTCAAATATGGCCAGATTCCAATAAGATTTGGTAAGACGATTAAGAATGCAATAAAAAAGTTTAGACCAAATTTAATCCAAATGCCAACAAATATGATTTCTTATGGTCACAAAGACTCCATTCCGGAAGGAAGTTTGAATGAGGGTTATATGAAAATATGGGTTGGATTTCACTATTTTGAATATGATTGGTCCTTGTGACACTTTGCAAGCCAGTCGTTGTTTTATTTTTTTCAAACTAGACCGTAAATTTTGTTGGGTTAGAAAAAAATGTCTACTTGGGGTAATTTTATGTCGTGTACAAACCATTTTTGGTTCTTGTATATTTTTTTGTTTTTTAAATATTAAACGAATGAAAACAAAGAGTCGTGCATTGATCTTTTTAAGATAATAAAGATTAATTTTATATAACTCTTGAGATACATTTAAAATACTTAAATGGAAAAAATCAAAAAGCACAAAAAAAATAATTTAATTAAGAAAATAAGAAAAATCCCAAGATTTTCAGTCAGTAGACTTTGATGTCATTAACTTTTTTAACGTGATGTCTTCAATGTACTTTACACTACTTTCAATCGCTGTATTTTAATGTAAACTTTAATTGCAAACTAAAAATAAAAAACTTCACTTTCACTAAAATAAATCAAGTTTGTGTTTGTTTCCGACTCCATTCACTGAAATTTTTTAAGTACGACTCCAACTCCGAATCCGACTCTAACCTAGATTCTATATGAGACTGGTCTTATTTGACTTTAAACTCTTTTTTTTAATACAATATATTTTAAATGGTAAATTATGGTAGGAAAATGATTTTGTAAAAATTTCATATCGATATTTTAATTCCAACACGTGCCGCATTGAGCTTTAATATAGTTATTTGCACATATGTTAGTACGTGAGATGCTAAACTAGTTCGTACACTTTATAGCGTCTAGGGTGTTCAGTCGAATAATTTTAGACGATTAATTGTTCGAATATTTTAAAATTGCTAATTTCGATTAAAGGATTAATCGAAAAATTAATACCGATTATAATAATATGTAATATATAGTATATCTGTTAAATGTATAATTTTTTTAAAGTTTTAAGTCGAATTAACAAACCAAATGTATGTGTCCGTTGGAATTGAAAAACAGTCATGTTTAGGTAGGTATGTTAACTCAAAGATTTATATTAATTTATCGGGTATCTTCTACACTCGCAATATTCTGTACGTAAAATCAACTGAATTTGTAATATAAAATAAATGAAAATTCAGTAAAAAGCCGGTAAACTTATTTTTCATTGATTTTTAATGAAAAGTTCTTTTAATTTTTACTGTCAAAAATTCAACCCCATGTTCCGTAAAAACAAATAAATTTTCAGTTATTTTTAAAAACTTTTCTTTAGCTTCACCTCGGAAAATCAAATCTTGTAACGTTAATTTAACCGCCTTTTACTCATAGCAAATGGATGAAATTTTCAGGCATACATATTCCCGATGACAATACACGAATACATGGGCGTAGCCAGGATAAAATCTAGGGGAGGGGGGGCAAAATTTTTTTTTGGTAAAATGCTTTTTTGACTGCCTTCTAATCAATGCAAATGGATAAAACTTTGCGGGCATTTAAACTCCCGATGACAATACACGAATACATGGGCGTAGCCAGGATGCAAAGAAAGGGGGGGACCAACATTTTTTTTTTTGGTAAAATGTTTTTTTGACTACCTTCCACTCAATGCAAATGGATTAAACTTTGCGGGCATTCATACTCCCGATGGTAATACACGAAAACATGGGCGTAGCCAGGATGAAATCTAGGGTGTCCAGAATTTTTTTTGTAAAATGCTTTTAACCGCCTTTTACTCAATGCAAATGGATGAAACTTTGCAGGCATTCATACTCCCGGTGACAATACATGAATACATGGGCGTAGCCAGGATGAAATTTAGGGGGGGCAGAATTTTTTTTTGTAAAATGCTTTTCTTTACATTCATTTATCATAACAATAAATACTAATCCACAAGTGAAAAGTTTTATTATATGTCATCCAGTCATAAAAATATTTTTCAATATATAATGTTTAAAAAACAAGCAAACTTGTTAACCAATTTGCATTTTTTTTAATTCCCTAATTCAACTCTATTTCATCAATATTTGTGCACTTCAAACAGAAGGGATAAACAGTGAACCAGCCTATTTTGTTAAAGAAAATGCAAAGAGAGTTTTGTTACCAACTACACACATAAAACACAGAAAAGGACATGCTTCGATACAGGTTTCTTATTGCTTGAGGTTAAAACCTACGATAAATAATTGGCCGGACATCAGAACGTTTTATGCTCTTATTTATTATAATAAAAAAAATTATTATCAGGAGGGGAATTTATATTGGACCCATGGTAAGAAATGGATGAATTATCACAAAATTCTATAGTGATTTCTGGTGTTAAAAACTAAATTATCAAGTTTTTGGGGTGGTTGGCCCACCTTTCGATTCAGAACTCTTTTCCTACTGCAGCACTTAAGCTGAATTTCAATGCCAAACTGCTAAGGAGAAATACAAACAATTTGATACGAGTGTTTTTGTTTTCTTTTTCATCGTTCGACAAAAGATGTATATTAGATGAATAAAAAAAAGGTTTGACAACCTTTATACACCCTCATTCACCCCAGGTTGTGTAAAAAATTTACGTTTTTTGTAAAAAAAAAACAAGTACTTGTTATGTAAAAAATGTACTTTTTATGTAAAAAATTTACTTTTTATAAGAAAGGAAGTGTTTTTATGTTAAATGAAACTAATTTATGAATATAGTTTTGATGTTAACTGTACATACTTTGGCGACAATAGCTCAGTAAAGTGTAAAAAAAAAACTTGTTTGGGCTAAAAGAAATTTTTACAATGAAACCCCCAATTGATGATTAAGAAACATTTGTGACAAAAGTATTTTTTTTTAACGGACTTTTATGTAAAACAAAGAAGTTTTGGCGAAACACAAGACTTTTTGTGAAAAATGTACTTTTAAGTAAAAAAAGGGAAAAATTAATTTTAAGCAACAAAGAAATTAATTTTAAGAACACTCTTTTAAATCCGTGTTCAACCTTTTAATCTTTATAATACTTAAACACCAAAAACACACACTTTCATATTTCAGATCATCTTTTCCCAATTCAAAATCGCTACCTAAAATTACAACATGTTTCTATTACTCTAAAACTAAGACCTAAATAAACAAAAACCAGATGTTTTGTCTATTCCAACAAAAAAAAAATAAGTAAGAAAACACAAATAAACAATTCAGACAAATTGTATTTTTAAGCATAATATTTTTCTAAAGATTTTTTTGCCACCAATTAACCATAATCTTCAAGTAGTTAAACATTAAATTTTTAAAGACACCAAAAAACTTAAGAAAATCACTTTCGACAGCAACTCATGATGACCCATATTTGCGAAACAGAGCAACAAACAAAAACACTCGAAAGAAAAACGATGAAAAAACCATAAATTTACCGAAAAAAAACAAAAACCCCCCGTTTCCACATGTTCAAGTTCGAAAAACTCATGAATCAAAAAAACAAGATTGCGCATTCAGCCGTACAAAAAAAATTTTACTGCGCATCTACGTCATTACAGACTAAACATGAGTGTTGGTTGTAAAACATGTAAGACACACACAGATGCACATACACAAAGTCTAGTTCTTCGTCGCACACAAAAATAACGGATCTGCGCAATGCGCAATCTTGTTTCTTTGATTCATGCGAAAAACTCAATACACTCAAGGCCATGTCAGATAAAACTTTTGCTTCGCGTTGCGTTAGAGATTCGCTTTGACATCCAAGATGAAATATTCATACTTATACGAAACATGTCACACAAAGAACTTTTAACGCAGAGCGAAGCGAAAAGTTAGGCAACTCTCATCTTTTTGCGCGCTTTGACAGTCTGCTAGTATAATTTTTTTTATTTATTTATTTTTAACAAATAACATGCATTCACCTTTTGCGTTACGCTGTTCTGTCAAAGTTAGATACGTCACGCAAAGCGAAGAAATTTTATCTGACATGGCCTTCACACTCTTTCACTTATATATATATATATATATATATATGCACAGCGCTTATTTAGCGAACAGAGTTTGAAGCTAGCAGATAAATAGCGGACAGTTGCATACTTAGCGAACAGTCCGCTAAATGATTACATGCCTAGAGCATATTCACCGGACACGTAAATTTTTCCAACATTTTTTAATATTTTTTTTTTTCCCCTTTTTTTTTACTTTATTTGATCGCACTGGGGTTATTTATCGATCAAATTGTATTAAAACTTCGATATATACCGTTTAAATGTGTTAATTTTGTATTTCTCAACAAAATTTGTTGCTTACTATTGCCAAGTATATTTTTGTTTCCCCGTTTTTTACTACGTTAAAACTACATACATGTGACTTCGACGCCGCCAGTAAGCATATATTTTTTACGCCGTTTGAATTTTTTGCTTCGCACTTGATTAAAAATGTTTATTTTTTTCACTTTTCGGAAAATAATATTAATCTATATAGTTTTAAAAAACATAAGTATTTATGTTTTAAAATAAAACAGAAATAGCTTAAAATAATAAACTTAAGGCCATTATTACAACTTTCCGTTAGTTAAAGGCAGGATATTGTGCCACGAATAAAATACTTTAAACTAAAGTGAGCAATATTTTAAAGGCTAGTGCATCCTACCGGGTAGGCTAAAATAAAGTTGAAATAATAAATAACTTGTTATAGGTCCGACAAAATCTTACCTTTAACTTTTTTTTTTTTAACTAACGGCAAGTCGTAATAATGGCACTTAATCCTGTAAATAAATTAAAATTAAACGGATAAAAAGCAAAAGAATAAAAAAAATCCCAACAACATTATAATTAAATTAAAGTATAATTAAATTTTAAAAAAATTTAAACATTTCCCAGCTAGCATTTTCAATCGTCTAGGAGTCTTCTAAGAATCTCATGAAGAGTGTTTTTGATCGTCGACGAGCTCATTTTTAATCGTAGACGATTCCTAGCACGGGAGAAACTGTTACACGTGCTGATTCGTCTGTGAGACTATTTCATAACGCAGCGAAAGACGATTATATTAATCATAAAGGGAATCGGTTATGATGCATGTAGAGATTATCTAAAGTCTTTCAAAAAGCATGCCAAGAGTCGTTTAAGACTCATGCAGGGATTATTTTGCAACTCGTGAAATGCTCAGCCGTATAACTGAGCTACCTAAAAAGGGGCATCAAGCATATTTTTCATGTCAAAACTTCTAATTTCCATACAATTTATATAAAACAAAGCTTAAGGTCGGGAAATCAACACCATCCTGTCGGAAAATCCTTTTTAACAGATCCTTAGGTCGGTTTGCTTTATTGAAATTGTATTGACAAACGAATTTTCATATTTCAAAAACGCTCTTATTTAGGTATCTCAGTAATTGTTATACGATTCTTACAAAGAGTCTCAAAAGGTTCATTCCAAGATTAAAAGACGAACGTGTCAACAAATATATAAAAAAGTAATAAATAAAAAAAATTTTGATGTTTTTTGTTTTTGTTACTCGTCAGATAATCATAAGAAGATTCTTTTGGGAGTTGTATATTAAACATAATCGTCAAACAGCCTATGCTAGCTGGGTTTTATAGAAGAAATTTCCATAGATATTCGGTGGGCGGCGTTGCCCACCAAGAATGAATTTTTAGCTAACTATAAAGAAATATAAAGCCTGGGAGGTTGCTGAGTATTTCGATTCGAAAGAAATAATTTACGAGTTCGAAAATTTTGTACTGTGTATTTCGATTTTTGACTTTCAGGTGGCGTTGAAAACACAGCTGTGCTACTTTTTTCTTGCATAATTGGGTAGAGACATGTCAAAAGTTGTTTACATTTTTTTTAATTATGCAGAGATATGTCAAAAGATGTTTATGTTAAATTGTAGCTGGAAGTTTTTCAAATTACAAATCAAAATAAACTTCAAAGTGAAAAATTAATTTTAATTTTTTTATTTATTTTTTATAATTTTTGTTATAAGCTTCTGTTTAATAGAGAAATATTTGTATATTTGTCATAAAATTCTTTTATTACAGAATCTTATTCAAAGACCACGTTTAAAAATGCCTGCGTTTTGGTTTTTCGATTTCCAGAATACTCCTAAAAATTTCCAAATTTGTTGTTTTAAATTTAAGTTAAACGGACGAGTTTTGCGATCGTGTTTTATAAGCCATATAATAACATAACATATAATAATAATAACCATATATAAACGTTTTGGATTGGCATCAATCTTTGTTTTTGACGATTGCAATGATACGGGCGTGGACAATGAGTTATGTTTTGTTTCATTTTTACTTGACGTGGCTGTGACTGCTTTACTTGTTGGATGTAAATCGTTATCTGCATATCTGAATCGGTACTACTAACTTTCTTCTTTTTATCCTTTTGTCAATTTCTTTTAATTCTGACAAATTTCCATCTTTGCTTTCATTAACAACCCAATTAAGAATAAAAATTCCCCGGGAGTTTTCTCCCTTCTCCCATTTTTCCTATGTAAATTCAATTGCAAAAAATGGGAAAAGGAAAAAAACTCCCGAGGAATTTGTATTCATAATTGGGCTGTAATTCTGAATTTTCATAGCTGGCATTTAAAACTACATCTTCTTCCGAAAACGGATTTTGACACAGCAGATATTTGCCGGAAGAATTAACTTTAATTTCCTTGAAAGCTCGTTCAGACATAAAACATCCACAAGACCTACAAAACGAAATTTGCCAGACCTTTCCAAGCCAATCAAATTACAAATATACGGGGTGTGACGGGTGTCTAGCAATCCTTTCGTTTTGTCTTCTTCAGCACAGAAAAATCGATTCCTGCAAACTTTGTTGGGTCAAAGCATAGAATTATCAACGATTTTCACGTTCAGCATCTTTTTTTTCTAAAATTGTAAATTAGATTAGTAAAATAATGCATTTTTTAAAACAAAATAAACTCTACCGGTTTTTTAGACATGTGCTGTAGACTAATTTTTCCAACCTAATATAGAGAAATGTCAAAAGTTGTTTACAATTGAATTCGCATTGTTTATGTTTTTTGAAATACTGACCAACTCAAGCAACAGTAAAAAATAGTGTTGTTTTTCGTGTTGTTGACTTGTTGTAGTCTCGCCGCCACCTGAAGTAAATTCGCCTTGCTAATTGCGATCAATTGTTAACAGTGTTACCAGAACTTTTAGAGGCAAATTTTTTTTAACAAATCTAGTTTACCGACGCAGCTCCAAATAAAAAAAAGTACGTATGGCGATAGAAAATTGAAAAATAAGAATAAAAAAATTGCCGCAAAGTCGGTAAACTAGATTTGTTCCAATACAAATATATAGCAATAAGTTCCAGCAGAAAATCCAATTTTTGCGTAGTAGATTTGGCTCAAAGAAACAAAACGAAGACATATTCAACATTATTTTTATTTTATTCAAAAAGTTTGATTGAACGCAATTGCATATACATAACAGAATATAAAAGAAGTAATATTTTTAGTTTTTAAATAAGTATAAATTACATATCTATAAATAAAATTAATAAATTTTTAATTAGAAACTGGGAATTATTTCCTTTCATAGGTTACTTTTTTTATATTATATTCAATATTCAATATACTTCATTGCTATCCAAAGGACAGCTAAGGTAAAATGTAACAAGAAGATACAATATAATAGTCTGGTAGTGTATAATGTCATTCCTAAAAATTAAAGGAATAGGACTATTACAAAAAGCTTTATAAAAATACGTGACTGAAATTTAGCTCATAGAATAAATTCGAAAAAATATTGAATATAATAAATTTTTAATTCAAAAACATTTTGTTCTACAGATTGAAATTTATACATATCGCATACTTAATCTTAATAGGCATAACTCAAAATTCAAAAATGCTTAGGAGGCCGAAAACTGGCTTCAAAAACATGGTTGCAAGAAGACAGTGTTGCAAACGAAATTTTTGTGGTCGTTATAGGTTTTATTTATACTGGTTTATGTGTTTTGGTGCTTGATTATGATTTTGTGTGCGATATGTACATATTTTGAAATAAATATTTATTTTTATGCATAGTTTAAATCGATTTTAGCAAATCTGGAGATATTGAAGTGACAAAACTGTGTAACTTTTTAACTTTTTTGTGAGCAATTATCCGACTAGGTGTTCATTTTCCAAACTCTTTTTGGACTTTTGTTTTATTTGGATTCACCTGTCTAAATTTGTTTGACGCTTGCCAATGAATAAAGCAAAAACAGGATATTCTGAATGAATTAAGTCAGAGTAGAGATCTCATAATCGGGACCAGGAAGTTTGATTTCAGAAATTTTTTCCAAAAACCCTATTTAAGCTATTATAGATATTTACAAAATTGAACCGTTTTAGTTCTCGAAACTTGGAATCCAATTTTCGTTTTCCATATTCATTAAAAAAAAGTTTGCAAAATATTTCTCATTATTGAATTACAGTTATTACTTATTAGTAAATTTTCAGTCGCTTTGCTTTAAAGCATTCCCTTTATATTAGTTATTAGAATTATTTACTACATCACCAGAACCTAAAACCAAGAATATTTTGCACCATTCTCGTCCAAGCCAAAAATGTCTTATTGTAAACCCAGCCACAAAGTTTAAGCAAAAAGTTATGACTCTGCTAAAATTTACTTAAATAAAGGAAAAATAATATATTTTAAATTTTTAGTTACTTAAATCAAGTTTTCTTTGCTTATGACCAATTCCAGTTATAAATCAATTCATATTTAATTATACTTCTTCATTTAAATTCAGTTTTATTTGACATTAAAAACGACTTCGAAATATAAATTGATATTTAAACATATATGGTGAAATTGGTCATTAACATTTTACAAAACACGAAGAAACGCCTGAATTCTTTATATAAATCGTATAGCATATAAGAAACTTTTAATAGATTTGCTTAGAATATCGATTCAAATAAAAATTAATTGTATTAAAGCAAGTTTTGTTGAGCATTTTCTGAAAAAATTAGAGAAATTCCTAGCATTTGTTTCAATACAACTTAAAACTCAAGAAAACCAGACTAATATTAAATAAATGCAGCTTGAACTCAGAAATATTTTTCTTATTTTCAATAAAAACTAGCAACTTTTGAATTTCTTGTTTTAAGAAATTTTTGATCATATACCAAAAACGTGAATTTTTGATCTTTAGAAAATGTTTCTTTATTAAAGAAAATTTTAGTAAATACGAACAAAATAAGTTAAATCATGAAATTAGTTTTGGATTTTCTTAAAACTTTAGAAAATAAACTTCTTTCCGTGTATAATGTACGTAAAATAATGTATATACTTTTTATTTTGGAGTGTTAAGATTATTTTATTATATTATAATATTAAAAATCTTATATTTCGAGCAAAAACCTTCAATCTGCATTTATATATATTATGGACATAAAATCTGCAAACTGCACTTCTGGCAACATTGATTGCAAACAATCCCATGCCTTGAATACAGCCATGTAGGGCTGCCAGACGGACTTTATTTCTCAGTGTTGCCGGAATTCAAATTATGTTTCATCGTCTGTGGTAATGTTTCTTTTTTGATATATTATGTTTCCACACACAATGTTTCATCGTGTTATTGATGCTGATGTTTTTTCTTTTTCATTTTGTTGAGAGCAGCTGTTGTGTGCGATGTTTTTGCAACTTTCGGAAAAAAATGTAAAGAAAGAAATCACAAAATAGCAACAAGAGCAAATAATTAGAATTAAAAAAATTTAAAGGTGAATATAAAAATTTTCCAGATGTATAGCCTCCCTACAGATAATATTGGACTTCGTGGTCCATTATGGCTTAAATGGACTACTTACAACATAGTCCAATGTACTGTAGTATGGACCATGTTATAAGAAATTAACATCAGTGCTGCCAACAACTGCATGTTGTATACCTTTCTATAGTTTACAGTATTACACATTAGTAGCCCTGATGGTGTCCATTATTAATTGTTTATTTAAAAGTGAAAGGTGAAAGTTTGTAAAATTTGTAAAAAAAGGCATGACATATGATACTATATTTTAGTTATTAGGTTTTTTTCTAAAACAACAAATTAATTAATTTAACTTAGGTTTTTTTATAAGGATAATTTAAAAATAAAATGGAACACTAATTTTTTATTAAATAAACATTTTCTTCAAAATAACACTACATGCAAACTTAAGTCCTTCACCGTAAACATATATAAATATACTATATGGGTGAGAAAAGGATTGTTTTTATTATATTTGGATTCACCTGTCTAAATTTGTTTGACGCTTGCCAATGAATAAAGCAAAAACAGGATATTCTGAATAAATTAAGTCAGAGTAGAGATCTCATAATCGGGACCAGGAAGTTTGATTTCAGAAATTTTTTCCAAAACCCCTATTTAAGCTATTATAGATATTTAAAAAATTGAACCGTTTTAGTTCTCGAAACTTGGAATCCAATTTTCGTTTTTCATTTTCATTAAAAAAAAGTTTGCAAAATATTTCTCATTATTGAATTACAGTTATTACTTATTAGTAAATTTTCAGTCGCTTTGCTTTAAAGCATTCCCTTTATATTAGTTATTATACCTACACGGAAAGAATTATTTACTACATCACCAGAACCTAAAACCAAGAATATTTTGCACCATTCTCGTCCAAGCCAAAAATGTCTTATTGTAAACCCAGCCACAAAGTTTAAGCAAAAAGTTATGACTCTGCTAAAATTTACTTAAATAAAGGAAAAATAAGATATTTTAAATTTTTAGTTACTTAAATCAAGTTTTCTTTGCTTATGACCAATTCCAGTTATAAATCAATTCATATTTAATTATACTTCTTCATTTAAATTCAGTTTTATTTGACATTAAAAACGACTTCGAAATATAAATTGATATTTAAACATATATGGTGAAATTGGTCATTAACATTTTACAAAACACGAAGAAACGCCTGAATTCTTTATATAAATCGTATAGCATATAAGAAACTTTTAATAGATTTGCTTAGAATATCGATTCAAATAAAAATTAATTGTATTAAAGCAAGTTTTGTTGAGCATTTTCTGAAAAAATTAGAGAAATTCCTAGCATTTGTTTCAATACAACTTAAAACTCAAGAAAACCAGACTAATATTAAATAAATGCAGCTTGAACTCAGAAATATTTTTCTTATTTTCAATAAAAACTAGCAACTTTTGAATTTCTTGTTTTAAGAAATTTTTGATCATATACCAAAAACGTGAATTTTTGATCTTCAGAAAATGTTTCTTTATTAAATAAAATTTTAGTAAATACGAACAAAATAAGTTAAATCATGAAATTAGTTTTGGATTTTCTTAACACTTTAGAAAATAAACTTCTTTCCGTGTATAATGTACGTAAAATAATGTATATACTTTTTATTTTGGAGTGTTAAGATTATTTTATTATATTATAATATTAAAAATCTTATATTTCGAGCAAAAACCTTCAATCTGCATTTATATATATTATGGACATAAAATCTGCAAACTGCACTTCTGGCAACATTGATTGCAAACAATCCCATGCCTTGAATACAGCCATGTAGGGCTACCAGACGGACTTTATTTCTCAGTGTTGCCGGAATTCAAATTATGTTTCATCGTGTGTGGTAATGTTTCTTTTTTGATATTTTATGTTTCCACACACAATGTTTCATCGTGTTATTGATGCTGATGTTTTTTCTTTTTCATTTTGTTGAGAGCAGCTGTTGTGTGCGATGTTTTTGCAACTTTCGGAAAAAAATGTAAAGAAAGAAATCACAAAATAGCAACAAGAGCAAATAATTAGAATTAAAAAAATTTAAAGGTGAATATAAAAATTTTCCAGATGTATAGCCTCCCTACAGATAATATTGGACTACGTGGTCCATTATGGCTTAAATGGACTACTTACAACATAGTCCAATGTACTGTAGTATGGACCATGTTATAAGAAATTAACATCAGGGTCCCATATAAAGCCCCTCCCTAAAATAATTTTAAGACGAAAAATCTCATAAAGATGTATGTATGTAGATATCTAGACCAAATTCGGCATACATAACTTTTCTTAACTGTTAACCTCATTACAGAAATTCGTGATTGCCAGTACAATTTTTTTTCGGCAGAGTTGTTATTTTTGTACAGGATGTTATATTTTGCCTATTTCAAATATTGAAAATCGGACCATAATTCCACATAGCCCTAAACAATATTCTCTCCGTATAAAGTTTTGTACTGTCTAATTATGTTGCTATTTATATTGAACTCGACCCACATTTATTGTATTGCAACTCAATTTATCTTACCAGATTTTCTTTAAATCAGTCAGTCAATATTTTCCATAGCTTCCATATAAAAAAAACCACTCTCGAAAATAGCTTTTAATGCAGTAAAAAGGTCGAAAATTACGTGGGATTGAATTTACGCCACACTTAAAAGAAACATCTTAGATGTCAGTATCATTATTCGATTTGTTGAGGACTGCATTACATATTTGGTAATATTGTGGAATGTTTTCTTCGAAGCCTATCAACCCCATTCGTCTAGTTAACACGGCGAGGCATTTTGTTTAAAACATTGTCACTTTAAATTTCAAATTATATTATTTCATACAGTTATAAATTTTGTTAATAAATAAATACTTACTAAAATCAAGTCTAAACTTATGAACACCAAACACTAATTAATTTAAAGTAACATACTTTGGCGCCCTATGCTCCAATGGGAGTTAGAGGAACACATATATATATAACACCAAAATATATTTTAAAAAAATGTTTAACCGAAAGGTTTAATTAATTCTTTACATTGTAACCATACTAATAATGCAATATTGATATTATTCATATTCAGAAAATTCTAGAAATCATAAGTAATAAATAAATATTCAAAACACACGCAATACAGATGTTTCGGTTTTAGTTAACATGAGTAGTTATATATGTTTCAACTAATGTTGCCTGGTGTGAGGGCAGCATAATGTTGCCTCGTCCGGTAGCACTTAACATGGGGTTTTTTTTGTATGGTAACATTAAAAGTAACGGTGCATGGATAGTCGGCGTCCGCGTCCATTTAAGATGGTTAGTTGCTGATCGTGGAGTTGCTGTTTAAAAGTTATAAAGCGTTATTTACAAAATTTAGCTAGTGTTTGTTATACGATAGCGTAGAAAATACTTGCGACACATTTGAAAGTGAAGTAACGCCATTATATATATATGTATATACACATAACTGACTGTGTTGCGGACTGTGTGTGCGGTAAGTACTTTTATTTAAATATACATTAATTTGTTTTTAAATAGTTATTTATTGTAATTTAAATTTACAGATGTTTTCTTTAATAACATTTTTAAATGGGGAACAGACAGTTTTATCTTCACGAAACGTGAAGATAAAAGACGAAAATGTCTGCAGCGCAAAATTTAAAGGGGCGTGGTATGCCGCAACACTGGTGATGAAAGGTGGTATGTAAATTAAAAAATACTGTCATTTACCAAATTTTGTTATGATAGCATTATTTTACGGTTTTAGGCGTACTAAACTGTTTTCCGGGAGTAGGGTTTATATGGGGCCTAGTGTTAATTATAGACCGATCTTCACGAAACTTCACAGTGTTATTTCTAGTACTATAAAACTGTGATATACGAAATTTTGTTATGATAGCATTATTTTTTACGTTTTTAGGCGTACTAAACTGTTTTCCGGGAGTAGGGTTTATATGGGGCCTAGTGTAAATTATGGACCGATATTCACGAAATTTTAAAGTCTTATTTCTTGTCCAATAAAACTGTGATGTACCAAGTTTTGGTATGTTAGCATTATTTTTTACGGTTTTAAGGGTACTAAACTGTTTTCCGGGAGTAGGGTTTATATGGCGCCTAGTGTAAATTATGGACCGATCTTCACGAAATTTTAAAGTCTTATTTCTTGTCCAATAAAACTGTGATATACCAAATTTTGGTATATTAGCATTATTTTTTAGGGTTTTAGGGGTACTAAACTGTTTTCCGGGAGTAGGCTTTATATGGGGCCTAGTGTAAATTATGGACCGATCTTCACGAAATTTTAAAGTCTTATTTCTTGTCCAATTAAACTGTGATATACCAAATTTTGGTATGTTAGCATTATTTTTTACGGTTTTAGGGGTACTAAACTGTTTTCCGGGAGTAGGGTTTATATGGGGCCTAGTGTAAATTATGGACCGATCTTCACGAAATTTTATTGTCTTATTTCTTGTCTAATAAAACTGTGATATACCAAATCTTGGTATATTTGCATTATTTTTTACGGTTTTAGGGGTACTAAACTGTTTTCCCGAAGTAGGGTTTATATGGGGCCTGGTGTAAATTATGGACCGATCTTCACGAAATTTTATTGTCTTATTTCTTGTCTAATAAAACTGTGATATACCAAATCTTGGTATATTAGCATTATTTTTTACGGTTTTAGGGGTACTAAACTGTTTTCCCGAAGTAGGGTTTATATGGGGCCTGGTGTAAATTATGGACCGATCTTCACGAAATTTAATAGTGTCATTTCTAGTACTATAAAACTGTGATGTACAAAATTTTGGTATGTTAGCATTATTTTTTACGGTTTTAGGGGTACTAAACTGTTTTCCGGGAGTAGGGTTTATATGGGGCCTAGTGTAAATTATGGACCGATCTTCACGAAATTTTATTGTCTTATTTCTTGTCTAATAAAACTGTGATATACCAAATCTTGGTATATTAGCATTATTTTTTACGGTTTTAGGAGTACTAAACTGTTTTCCCGAAGTAGGGTTTATATGGGGCCTGGTGTAAATTATGGACCGATCTTCACGAAATTTTATAGTCTTATTTCTTGTCCAATAAAACTGTGATATACCAAATTTTGGTATGTTAGCACCATTTTTTACGGTTTTATGGGTACTAAACTGTTTTCCGGGAGTAGGGTTTATATGGGGCCTAGTGTAAATTATGGACCAATCTTCACGAAATTTTATTGTCTTATTTCTTGTCTAATAAAACTGTGATATACCAAATTTTGGTATGTTAGCATTATTTTTTACGGTTTTATGGGTACTAAACTGTTTTCCGGGAGTAGGGTTTATATGGGGCCTGGTGTAAATAATGGACCGATCTTCACGAAATTTTAAAGTCTTATTTCTTGTCTAATAAAACTGTGATATACCAAATTTTGGTATATTAGCATTATTTTTTAGGGTTTTAGGGGTACTAAACTGTTTTCCGGGAGTAGGGTTTATATGGGGCCTAGTGTAAATTATGGACCGATCTTCACGAAATTTTATTGTCTTATTTCTTGTCTAATAAAACTGTGATATACCAAATTTTGGTATATTAGCATTATTTTTTACGGTTTTAGGGGTACTAAACTGTTTTCCCGAAGTAGGGTTTATATGGGGCCTAGTGTAAATTATGGACCAATCTTCACGAAATTTTATTGTCTTATTTCTTGTCTAATAAAACTGTGATATACCAAATTTTGGTATGTTAGCATTATTTTTTACGGTTTTATGGGTACTAAACTGTTTTCCGGGAGTAGGGTTTATATGGGGCCTGGTGTAAATTATGGACCGATCTTCACGAAATTTTAAAGTCTTATTTCTTGTCTAATAAAACTGTGATATACCAAATTTTGGTATATTAGCATTATTTTTTAGGGTTTTAGGGGTACTAAACTGTTTTCCGGGAGTAAGGTTTATATGGGGCCTAGTGTAAATTATGGACCGATCTTCACGAAATTTTATTGTCTTATTTCTTGTCTAATAAAACTGTGATATACCAAATTTTGGTATATTAGCATTATTTTTTACGGTTTTATGGGTACTAAACTGTTTTCCGGGAGTAGGGTTTATATGGGGCCTGGTGTAAATAATGGACCGATCTTCACGAAATTTTATTGTCTTATTTCTTGTCTAATAAAACTGTGATATACCAAATTTTGGTATATTAGCATTATTTTTTACGGTTTTAGGGGTACTAAACTGTTTTCCCGAAGTAGGGTTTATATGGGGCCTAGTGTAAATTATGGACCAATCTTCACGAAATTTTATTGTCTTATTTCTTGTCTAATAAAACTGTGATATACCAAATTTTGGTATGTTAGCATTATTTTTTACGGTTTTATGGGTACTAAACTGTTTTCCGGGAGTAGGGTTTATATGGGGCCTGGTGTAAATTATGGACCGATCTTCACGAAATTTTAAAGTCTTATTTCTTGTCTAATAAAACTGTGATATACCAAATTTTGGTATATTAGCATTATTTTTTAGGGTTTTAGGGGTACTAAACTGTTTTCCGGGAGTAAGGTTTATATGGGGCCTAGTGTAAATTATGGACCGATCTTCACGAAATTTTATTGTCTTATTTCTTGTCTAATCAAACTGTGATATACCAAATCTTGGTATATTAGCATTATTTTTTACGGTTTTAGGGGTACTAAACTGTTTTCCGGGAGTAGGCTTTATATGGGGCCTAGTGTAAATTATGGACCGATCTTCACGAAATTTTAAAGTCTTATTTCTTGTCCAATTAAACTGTGATATACCAAATTTTGGTATATTAGCATTATTTTTTAGGGTTTTACGGGTACTAAACTGTTTTCCGGGAGTAGGGTTTATATGGGGCCTAGTGTAAATTATGGACCGATCTTCACGAAATTTTATTGTCTTATTTCTTGTCTAATAAAACTGTGATATACCAAATTTTGGTATATTAGCATTATTTTTTACGGTTTTAGGGGTACTAAACTGTTTTCCCGAAGTAGGGTTTATATGGGGCCTAGTGTAAATTATGGACCAATCTTCACGAAATTTTATTGTCTTATTTCTTGTCTAATAAAACTGTGATATACCAAATTTTGGTATGTTAGCATTATTTTTTACGGTTTTATGGGTACTAAACTGTTTTCCGGGAGTAGGGTTTATATGGGGCCTGGTGTAAATTATGGACCGATCTTCACGAAATTTTAAAGTCTTATTTCTTGTCTAATAAAACTGTGATATACCAAATTTTGGTATATTAGCATTATTTTTTAGGGTTTTAGGGGTACTAAACTGTTTTCCGGGAGTAAGGTTTATATGGGGCCTAGTGTAAATTATGGACCGATCTTCACGAAATTTTATTGTCTTATTTCTTGTCTAATCAAACTGTGATATACCAAATCTTGGTATATTAGCATTATTTTTTACGGTTTTAGGGGTACTAAACTGTTTTCCGGGAGTAGGCTTTATATGGGGCCTAGTGTAAATTATGGACCGATCTTCACGAAATTTAATAGTCTTATTTCTTGTGCAATAAAACTGTGATATACCAAATTTTGGTATGTTAGCATTATTTTTTACGGTTTTAGGGGTACTAAACTGTTTTCCGGGAGTAGGGTTTATATGGGGCCTAGTGTAAATTATGAACCGATCTTCACGAAATTTTAAAGTCTTATTTCTTGTCTAATAAAACTGTGATATACCAAATTTTGGTATATTAGCATTATTTTTTAGGGTTTTAGGGGTACTAAACTGTTTTCCGGGAGTAGGGTTTATATGGGGCCTAGTGTAAATTATGGACCGATCTTCACGAAATTTTATTGTCTTATTTCTTGTCTAATAAAACTGTGATATACCAAATTTTGGTATGTTAGCATTATTTTTTACGGTTTTAGGGGTACTAAACTGTTTTCCGGGAGTAGGGTTTTAAGAAACAGTGATCTTCTTCACTAATCACAATGTTCCTTAAAAATCACTGCATCGCTCATCACTACTTACAATATTTCCTAAAAAATACAAAACATATATAACAAAATCAGTAAGACTTTTAACAAATAATACTTTGTACCATAGAATACGTAGAGTCCCAAGCAAATCGTCAGAAATGATATAAAAATAAGAAGATGAAAGACAAGATTAAAATACAAAAATTGTAAGACTAGAATTTCATAATCTGGACACTAATTCAATTTCACAACAGAATGTTGAACTAAAAAATAACAACCACTAAAAGAAAAAATTTGTAATATTTTCAATTAGATTTTAGTTCATCAAATTTAATTTTCATTAAATTATTTTTATGAAGAAAGGAATTTTACAAAATTTTACAAATGAAATGAAATGAAAAATTATCTATAACAATTTTAATTAATTTTCATGTTGTAAAATTCCTTTCTTCATAAAAATAATTTAATGAAAATTAAATTTGATAAACTTAAGCCTAATTAAAAATATTAAAAATTTGGATTAAAAACCATAAATAGTTCAACAAAATAACCCCAATACTAACAGAAAAATTTTATTTAGTAGACTTAGGTTTCTGACTATACGTATTCTATGGTATACAAATTTATTAGTTAAAAGTCTTTTTGATTTTGTTATAAATGTTTTGTATTTTGTAGGAAATACTGTAAGTTTTGAAAACTATCGCCTATATGGGATTTATAGCGAATTTTAGCCATCTTCGCTACAGAAGCGAATTCTTCCTGTAAGAATTCTGATTCTTTACAACTTTAACGATTTAAAATAAAGTATAGTATACTTTGCTATCAATACGCTGTAAGTGAATTATAACTACAACAAGTCCTTTGTCATGCTTTTAAAAGATTTGCCAATCTGTTTATTTCATAAATCCAAAATTTTACCATAGTATATATATATTTGCGTTATAATATTTCAGATAAAGCATATCTCTTAGACTACAAAAATAAATATAGTAAATCAAGTATCACACAATTGTCTTTGTCAATGCAACAAGTACCCACAATAGAAAAGCTAGACATTCCAAATTTAAAAGTGAATAGTCAAGTTAATACAACACCTGGTGCAACCATTGCTAACATATGTGTAGAATCCGCACCTGTCGAGAGTCTCAATTCGACTTTATCCATCGTCTCAACACCTATAGCCTCATTACTTTCGAAAAATACTTGCCACAATTTAAGATCAATTTCTCAAGCAAAAAACTCAAGATCAATTTCTCCAGCAAACAACTCAAGATCAATTTCTCCAGCAAATAACTCAAGATCAATTTCTCCAGCAGATAACTCAAGTTTAGCTAAAACACCTGGTTCGCCCCTCGCAAAAATGTTATGTGTAGGATCTGCACCTGTCAAGAGTCCCAATTCGAAAAATACTTGCCACAATTTAAGATCAATTTCTCAAGCAAAAAACTCAAGATCAATTTCTCCAGCAAACAACTCAAGATCAATTTCTCCAGCAGATAACTCAAGTTTAGCTAAAACACCTGGTTCGCCCCTCGCAAAAATGTTATGTGTAGGATCTGCACCTGTCAAGAGTCCCAATTCGAAAAATACTTGCAACAATTTAAGATCAATTTCTCAAGCAAAAAACTCAAGATCAATTTCTCCAGCAAACAACTCAAGATCAATTTCTCCAGCAGATAACTCAAGTTTAGCTAAAACACCTGGTTCGCCCCTCGCAAAAATGTTATGTGTAGGATCTGCACCTGTCAAGAGTCCCAATTCGAAAAATACTTGCAACAATTTAAGATCAATTTCTCCAGCAAACAACTCAAGATCAATTTCTCCAGCAAACAACTCAAGATCAATTTCTCCAGCAGATAACTCAAGTTTAGCTAAAACACCTAGTTCGCCCCTCGCAAAAATGTTATGTGTAGGATCTGCACCTGTCAAGAGTCCCAATTCGAAAAATACTTGCCACAATTTAAGATCAATTTCTCAAGCAAAACACTCAAGATCAATTTCTCCAGCAAACAACTCAAGATCAATTTCTCCAGCAGATAACTCAAGTTTAGCTAAAACACCTGGTTCGCCCCTCGCAAAAATGTTATGTGTAGGATCTGCACCTGTCAAGAGTCCCAATTCGAAAAATACTTGCAACAATTTAAGATCAATTTCTCAAGCAAAAAACTCAAGATCAATTTCTCCAGCAAACAACTCAAGATCAATTTCTCCAGCAGATAACTCAAGTTTAGCTAAAACACCTGGTTCGCCCCTCGCAAAAATGTTATGTGTAGGATCTGCACCTGTCAAGAGTCCCAATTCGAAAAATACTTGCAACAATTTAAGATCAATTTCTCAAGCAAAAAACTCAAGATCAATTTCTCCAGCAAACAACTCAAGATCAATTTCTCCAGCAGATAACTCAAGTTTAGCTAAAACACCTGGTTCGCCCCTCGCAAAAATGTTATGTGTAGGATCTGCACCTGTCAAGAGTCCCAATTCGAAAAATACTTGCAACAATTTAAGATCAATTTCTCAAGCAAAAAACTCAAGATCAATTTCTCCAGCAAACAACTCAAGATCAATTTCTCCAGCAGATAACTCAAGTTTAGCTAAAACACCTGGTTCGCCCCTCGCAAAAATGTTATGTGTAGGATCTGCACCTGTCGAGAGTCCCAATTCGACTTTATCCATCGTCTCAACACCTAAAGCCTCATTTCTTTCGAAAAATACTTGCCAGAATTTAAGATCAATTTATCAAGCAAAAAACTCAAGATCAATTTCTCCAGCAAACAACTCAAGATCAATTTCTCCAGCAGATAACTTAAGTTTAGCTAAAACACCTGGTTCGCCCCTCGCAAAAATGTTATGTGTAGGATCTGCACCTGTCAAGAGTCCCAATTCGAAAAATACTTGCCACAATTTAAGATCAATTTCTCAAGCAAAAAACTCAAGATCAATTTCTCCAGCAAACAACTCAAGATCAATTTCTCCAGCAGATATCTCAAGTTTAGCTAAAACACCTGGTTCGCCCCTCGCAAAAATGTTATGTGTAGGATCTGCACCTGTCAAGAGTCCCAATTCGAAAAATACTTGCCACAATTTAAGATCAATTTATCAAGCAAAAAACTCAAGATCAATTTCTCCAGCAAACAACTCAAGATCAATTTCTCCAGCAGATAACTTAAGTTTAGCTAAAACACCTGGTTCGCCCCTCGCAAAAATGTTATGTGTAGGATCTGCACCTGTCAAGAGTCCCAATTCGAAAAATACTTGCCACAATTTAAGATCAATTTCTCAAGCAAAAAACTCAAGATCAATTTCTCCAGCAAACAACTCAAGATCAATTTCTCCAGCAGATAACTCAAGTTTAGCTAAAACACCTGGTTCGCCCCTCGCAAAAATGTTATGTGTAGGATCTGCACCTGTCAAGAGTCCCAATTCGAAAAATACTTGCCACAATTTAAGATCAATTTCTCAAGCAAAAAACTCAAGATCAATTTCTCCAGCAAACAACTCAAGATCAATTTCTCCAGCAGATAACTTAAGTTTAGCTAAAACACCTGGTTCGCCCCTCGCAAAAATGTTATGTGTAGGATCTGCACCTGTCAAGAGTCCCAATTCGAAAAATACTTGCCACAATTTAAGATCAATTTCTCAAGCAAAACACTCAAGATCAATTTCTCCAGCAAACAACTCAAGATCAATTTCTCCAGCAGATAACTCAAGTTTAGCTAAAACACCTGGTTCGCCCTTCGCAAAAATGTTATGTGTAGGATCTGCACCTGTCGAGAGTCCCAATTCGACTTTATCCATCGTCTCAACACCTAAAGCCTCATTTCTTTCGAAAAATACTTGCCACAATTTAAGATCAATTTCTCAAGCAAAAAACTCAAGATCAATTTCTCCACCAAACAACTCAAGTTTAGCTAAAACACCCAGTGACTATTCACTGATATCTTGCGATAGTCCCAATTCGGCTTTAACCATCCTTTCAACGCCTAAGGAATCTCCACAACTATTTTCAACTGCAACAGACAAGGAAAAACAACAAACTTGTTTAAACTCGTTATTTTTCAAAAATTCTCGTAAAAATTCTAGATCAATTTCTCCAGAAAATTTAAGTTTAGCTTCAACACCTTGTGAGTCATATGTTATATATGTCGAAAGTATCGATAGTTCAAATTCGGCTTTACCCATCCTAACAACACCTCATGAATCTCCACAATTATTTTCAACTGAACCAGACAAGGAAAACAATCAAGCTTGTTTACCCTCATTTCTTTCTAAAAATGCTCGTAACAATTACAGATCAATTTCTCCAGCAAACAACTCAAGGTTATCTAAAACACCCAGTGAATCGTCAGTGATATCTTTCGATCCTATCTATAGTCCGAAATCGGCTTTATCCATTCTTTCAACACCTACGGAATCTCCAAAACGTTTTGCAACTGTACCAGACAAGGAAAACAATCAAGCTTGTTTACCCTCATTTCTTTCTAAAAATGCTCGTAACAATTCAAGATCAATTTCTCCAGCAAACAACTCAAGGTTAGCTAAAACACCCAGTGAGTCGTCAGTGATATCTTTCGATCCTATCTATAGTCCCAAATCGGCTTTATCCATTCTTTCATCACCTACGGAATCTCCAAAACTTTTTTCAAGTGCACCAGACAAGGAAAAACATCAAACTTGTTTAACCTCATTACTTTCTAAAAATTCAAAATCCATTTCTTCAAAAAACAAGTCCAGTTTTGCTAAAACGCCAACTGCTCCTGCAGAGATATATCTCGAATCCGCACCTGTCGATAGTCCCAGTTCGAACTCTTCCTCCCTATTTACCCCTGACGTGGCTTTATCAAAAATGTCTTCACCTTCAACACGCAAGCATAAAAATAATTTGAAATCCACACCAACAATATACCATACTTTATCTTCCAACAATTCGACCTCCATTTCCCCTTTTTTTAAAAAACCTCATGTATGTTCTTCCAGTCGTGAAATAGGACATTTTGCCAATTCTGTTTCAACGTTAAATAGTACTTACAATTCAAGCATTTCGAAATCTTGTAACAATACTACATCTGATTACTTTCCGGACTCAATGATAGATACCACTAATGAAAATCCCAACTCCACAAAAATAGTTTCGGAAACGCAAAATCTAAGTTTTGAAATTATACAACATCCATTGAAATTGTCAGAGGTGATGATCCCACATACTTCCAAAAGTACAAAAAAACATTTTTGCATTTTTTGTAAAACATTACAAACCAAATTATCCAGGCATATGTCCCTCAAACATAAATCTGAAAAGGAAATTAAAGAAATTTTAAAATTACCGTTCAATTCAAGAGAACGAATGAAAACAATGGAAGAACTGAGGAAAAGGGGGGATTTTTTACACAATACCAGTGAAGAGTACAATACCGGAATATTAATTGTGAGCAGGCAACAGCGATTCACACAAAACAACAATGCTGATGATTATGTGTGTTGTAAGAACTGTAAGGCATTTTTTTCAAAGAGGACTTTACGGATCCATTTACGGAAATGCGGTGTTAATAACTTTAATTCTAGGGATAATCTAATATCTGCGAGAAAAATAACCCAATATATTCACAAAGAGGCTAATGCAACAATAAGGTCCGCCGTTTTTCCTGTTTTACGAAATGATGAAGTTACTCAAGCCATTCGATATGATGAATTAGTAATAAAATATGCTAACAAATTATCAGAAAATTACTCGTTAAGACACCTGCATGATATGATAAGGTCACAATTAAGGTTACTGGGACGATATATAATCGAAATCAAAAAGCTTGATAAGAGGATTAAAGAGTTAAAAGATATTTTTAAACCTGAATTATTTGATACATGTATAAAAGCGCTGAGAAAAGTCGCAAACTGGGACGACGAAGTAATGTGGTTCAGGACGCCTGCAGTTGCTACCAGCTTGGTCTCTTTAGTGAAAAAATGCGGTCGGAAACAAAGAGCTGAATTTATTAAAATAAGTGCAGAGGATCCCAGAAAAGATCTTGACAATTTTTTGCTACTGTGGGAGGAGGAAGTACCGGTCTTAATAAACAAAAAAGCATATGAAGATCAGAGTAACCAAAGGCGTATAAAAAAGGTAGTTCTGCCCTCAAAAAATGACATCAAGAAATTATATTTGTTTTTAAAGGATAAAATGTCTAAAGCAATCGCAGTGTTGGATAAAGAATTTGATGAACAATTCTGGAAGGAATTAGTTACAACCACTCTAATATTTATTCAGATTTTCAATAGAAGACGGGCAGGTGAGATAGAGCGACTCACAATCAGCAACTACACAAACAAAGAGGTAATAACGGAAAATTGTGAAAAAGATATCATTGAAAATATGTCTGCCGAATCAATTACATTTGCGAAACAATTTGTTCGGTTGACATTGAGGGGGAAACTAGGAAGGACTGTGAGTGTTTTGCTTAGCCCTTTATGTATAAAATCAATTGATCTAGTTCTTAAATATAGAAGTAATGCAGGGATAAACAAAAAAAAATGAATACATTTTCGCTAAAAAAAATACGTCGAACTTTTCAAAACCCTATTACCGAGCTTGTCCGCTTCTTAAACAATATTCGTCTGAATGTGGAGCAGAAATTCCAGAAAGTTTGAGAGGAACAGCGCTTAGGAAGCATATTGCAACATACACATCAATGCTTAACATAGAGGAGGCTTCTGTGGATCAGTTGGCAAATTTTATGGGCCATCATAAAGATATTCACAAGAATATATACAGGATGTCAATTCCGGTGGCGGAAATAACTTGTGTCTCTAAACTTCTAATGGCTGCTATAGGTGAAGATGACGATGAAAATGTTGAAGTCATATCCAATCAGGATGATGCAGACCCTCAAAATGTTGAAGTCTTGTCGAATCAGGATGACGTAGACCCTGGCGGGAATCAAAATTCCAGCACATTATCAAAGAGAAAAACACGAAGCAGTAAGTATAAATTACGTTAAGTTTATTCATTAATCTTATCTAGGCTTGCCAGATATGAAATCCATAAAAACAGTAGGTACATTGAGAAAAAAACGGCAGTACATTAACGTAAAAAGAAGTAAATTTTTTTTATTTTATTAACTTAAAATTCAGTACATAAAAAAATTATTAATGTTACTATAAACACAAAATAATAGTAAAAAAAAGTACGCGTACTGCTGAAAACAGGTCGTCTGGCAAGCCTAATCTTATCCTATTTTTCGTAAAAAGTGAATAATTACGTTTGCCCTTAAATATGGTATAGCAACATTCATTTTGAAATAAAGGTTTATATATCTAAAAATTTACATTTGGTAAATATTTTCTATATTAAGTCATACAGGCCTAGATACAAATTTTCATAAAACTAATACTTTTTTATTTAAGTATCTCCATATGGAAAAACCAAGCGGAATAAATGGACTCATGAGGAGCAGGAAGCAATCCGGTCTACTTTTGGTAATTTAAAGGAATTAAAAAAATTGCCAAGCGGAATTGAGTGCTTAAACGCTGTTAATAATAATGAAGCTCTTAAAAATAGGACACCACAGCAAGTAAAGTCCTGGATAGACAACCAGAGGAGATACAAGTAGAAAATTTTCCTCCAAATTATTAATAATTGCACAATATCGACCAATATCTTTAATCATAAACATTTTTAACTTTTTGCAAGAACTTTTTATATGGCGAAAAACAAGAATGAAAGATTATCAATAACAAATTTAATTGATTTTCATGTTGTAAAAATTCCTTTCTTCATAAAAATAATTTAATGAAAATTGAATTTGATGAACTTGAGCCTAATTAAAAATATTAAAAATCTGGATTAAAAAAATTAAAACAACAAAACCGGTAATAGTTTTTTAGCCATATTTACTTTTGTTTTTATTAAAAAAAAAATTATTTTTGCAGGAATAAAAACGTCAAATTGTACAAACTCGCAAGATAGGTAACACTGATACATGTCAAAATTTTCGTGTGACAGTGCAGCCACACGATCAAGATTTTCTTGATAGTCTTTTACATATACTGTTTGTCAAAATTTCCAAATATTTAAAGTTGTGTCGTAGGCTGCATTCAATTTTTAAGCAATTTACTTTCAAGATGTCATCACAAAAACAAATTATAAAGGCAAACGAAAAATTTGCTCACTAACCTTGAAATCAGCTGTTTTCTTGAACGTAAATTGAATCACTCACTGGATAGAGAATTTTAAAGGCAAGTTCGTATCAATTTTTAAAAGTATGAGTGTATTGGTAAAAAAGTGTGAGTGTATTAAAACTTGATAGACAAAACTTGATCGTGTAACCCTCAAGTGAAATAATCAATGTTGCTCAACATTTTTCACAAACTTGAACAGAGTACTAGCCCTGCAGATAACAGGACTAGCCCATACATGCATGTAAAGAGTAGTCCATAAAGGAGTAGGAGTACTCCAAAACTACTCCAAATATATGGGTAAAAGGTGGTCCATTTAACATTACGATGTCCTAGGAGGGGACCATATAACCCACCGAAGTAGTCCCTAAAATACTCCATGGAGTACTAAAGTGGGTTAGTTTTAAAAGTACTCCATGTCACTACAGTATGGAGTACACTAAAGGGGTAGTTTCAAAAGTTCTCCATGTCACTACTCCATGGATTAACTAATAGGGTTAGATTTAAAACTACTCCATGCAACTACTGAATGGAGTAGACAAAAGGGGTAGTTTGAAAACTACTTCATGCCACTACTGAATGAAAGACTAAAAATAACTTTACAATTAAGCTTTTTAATTTTTGCTTATTAAAAATAAAATAATAATAAGAACAATCCTTTTCTCACCCATATAGTATATTTATATATGTTTACGGTGAAGGACTTAAGTTTGCAAGTAGTGTTATTTTGAAGAAAATGTTTATTTAATAAAAAATTAGTGTTCCATTTTTTTTTTAAATTATCCTTATAAAAAAACCTAAGTTAAATTAATTAATTTGTTGTTTTAGAAAAAAAAACCTAATAACTAAAATATAGTATCATATGTCATGCCTTTTTTCACAAATTTTACAAACTTTCACCTTTCACTTTTAAATAAACAATTAATAATGGACACCATCAGGGCTACTAATGTGTAATACTGTAAACTATAGAAAGGTATACAACATGCAGTTGTTGGCAGCACTGATGTTAATTTCTTATAACATGGTCCATACTACAGTACATTGGACTATGTTGTAAGTAGTCCATTTAAGCCATAATGGACCACGTAGTCCAATATTATCTGTAGGGAGGCTATACATCTGGAAAATTTTTATATTCACCTTTAAATTTTTTTAATTCTAATTATTTGCTCTTGTTGCTATTTTGTGATTTCTTTCTTTACATTTTTTTCCGAAAGTTGCAAAAACATCGCACACAACAGCTGCTCTCAACAAAATGAAAAAGAAAAAACATCAGCATCAATAACACGATGAAACATTGTGTGTGGAAACATAAAATATCAAAAAAGAAACATTACCACACACGATGAAACATAATTTGAATTCCGGCAACACTGAGAAATAAAGTCCGTCTGGTAGCCCTACATGGCTGTATTCAAGGCATGGGATTGTTTGCAATCAATGTTGCCAGAAGTGCAGTTTGCAGATTTTATGTCCATAATATATATAAATGCAGATTGAAGGTTTTTGCTCGAAATATAAGATTTTTAATATTATAATATAATAAAATAATCTTAACACTCCAAAATAAAAAGTATATACATTATTTTACGTACATTATACACGGAAAGAAGTTTATTTTCTAAAGTGTTAAGAAAATCCAAAACTAATTTCATGATTTAACTTATTTTGTTCGTATTTACTAAAATTTTATTTAATAAAGAAACATTTTCTGAAGATCAAAAATTCACGTTTTTGGTATATGATCAAAAATTTCTTAAAACAAGAAATTCAAAAGTTGCTAGTTTTTATTGAAAATAAGAAAAATATTTCTGAGTTCAAGCTGCATTTATTTAATATTAGTCTGGTTTTCTTGAGTTTTAAGTTGTATTGAAACAAATGCTAGGAATTTCTCTAATTTTTTCAGAAAATGCTCAACAAAACTTGCTTTAATACAATTAATTTTTATTTGAATCGATATTCTAAGCAAATCTATTAAAAGTTTCTTATATGCTATACGATTTATATAAAGAATTCAGGCGTTTCTTCGTGTTTTGTAAAATGTTAATGACCAATTTCACCATATATGTTTAAATATCAATTTATATTTCGAAGTCGTTTTTAATGTCAAATAAAACTGAATTTAAATGAAGAAGTATAATTAAATATGAATTGATTTATAACTGGAATTGGTCATAAGCAAAGAAAACTTGATTTAAGTAACTAAAAATTTAAAATATCTTATTTTTCCTTTATTTAAGTAAATTTTAGCAGAGTCATAACTTTTTGCTTAAACTTTGTGGCTGGGTTTACAATAAGACATTTTTGGCTTGGACGAGAATGGTGCAAAATATTCTTGGTTTTAGGTTCTGGTGATGTAGTAAATAATTCTTTCCGTGTAGGTATAATAACTAATATAAAGGGAATGCTTTAAAGCAAAGCGACTGAAAATTTACTAATAAGTAATAACTGTAATTCAATAATGAGAAATATTTTGCAAACTTTTTTTTAATGAAAATGAAAAACGAAAATTGGATTCCAAGTTTCGAGAACTAAAACGGTTCAATTTTTTAAATATCTATAATAGCTTAAATAGGGGTTTTGGAAAAAATTTCTGAAATCAAACTTCCTGGTCCCGATTATGAGATCTCTACTCTGACTTAATTTATTCAGAATATCCTGTTTTTGCTTTATTCATTGGCAAGCGTCAAACAAATTTAGACAGGTGAATCCAAATATAATAAAAACAATCCTTTTCTCACCCTAGTATATTTATATATGTTTACGGTGAAGGACTTAAGTTTGCATGTAGTGTTATTTTGAAGAAAATGTTTATTTAATAAAAAATTAGTGTTCCATTTTATTTTTAAATTATCCTTATAAAAAAACCTAAGTTAAATTAATTAATTTGTTGTTTTAGAAAAAAACCTAATAACTAAAATATAGTATCATATGTCATGCCTTTTTTTACAAATTTTACAAACTTTCACCTTTCACTTTTAAATAAACAATTAATAATGGACACCATCAGGGCTACTAATGTGTAATACTGTAAACTATAGAAAGGTATACAACATGCAGTTGTTGGCAGCACTGATGTTAATTTCTTATAACATGGTCCATACTACAGTACATTGGACTATGTTGTAAGTAGTCCATTTAAGCCATAATGGACCACGTAGTCCAATATTATCTGTAGGGAGGCTATACATCTGGAAAATTTTTATATTCACCTTTAAATTTTTTTAATTCTAATTATTTGCTCTTGTTGCTATTTTGTGATTTCTTTCTTTACATTTTTTTCCGAAAGTTGCAAAAACATCGCACACAACAGCTGCTCTCAACAAAATGAAAAAGAAAAAACATCAGCATCAATAACACGATGAAACATTGTGTGTGGAAACATAATATATCAAAAAAGAAACATTACCACAGACGATGAAACATAATTTGAATTCCGGCAACACTGAGAAATAAAGTCCGTCTGGCAGCCCTACATGGCTGTATTCAAGGCATGGGATTGTTTGCAATCAATGTTGCCAGAAGTGCAGTTTGCAGATTTTATGTCCATAATATATATAAATGCAGATTGAAGGTTTTTGCTCGAAATATAAGATTTTTAATATTATAATATAATAAAATAATCTTAACACTCCAAAATAAAAAGTATATACATTATTTTACGTACATTATACACGGAAAGAAGTTTATTTTCTAAAGTTTTAAGAAAATCCAAAACTAATTTCATGATTTAACTTATTTTGTTCGTATTTACTAAAATTTTCTTTAATAAAGAAACATTTTCTAAAGATCAAAAATTCACGTTTTTGGTATATGATCAAAAATTTCTTAAAACAAGAAATTCAAAAGTTGCTAGTTTTTATTGAAAATAAGAAAAATATTTCTGAGTTCAAGCTGCATTTATTTAATATTAGTCTGGTTTTCTTGAGTTTTAAGTTGTATTGAAACAAATGCTAGGAATTTCTCTAATTTTTTCAGAAAATGCTCAACAAAACTTGCTTTAATACAATTAATTTTTATTTGAATCGATATTCTAAGCAAATCTATTAAAAGTTTCTTATATGCTATACGATTTATATAAAGAATTCAGGCGTTTCTTCGTGTTTTGTAAAATGTTAATGACCAATTTCACCATATATGTTTAAATATCAATTTATATTTCGAAGTCGTTTTTAATGTCAAATAAAACTGAATTTAAATGAAGAAGTATAATTAAATATGAATTGATTTATAACTGGAATTGGTCATAAGCAAAGAAAACTTGATTTAAGTAACTAAAAATTTAAAATATCTTATTTTTCCTTTATTTAAGTAAATTTTAGCAGAGTCATAACTTTTTGCTTAAACTTTGTGGCTGGGTTTACAATAAGACATTTTTGGCTTGGACGAGAATGGTGCAAAATATTCTTGGTTTTAGGTTCTGGTGATGTAGTAAATAATTCTTTCCGTGTAGGTATAATAACTAATATAAAGGGAATGCTTTAAAGCAAAGCGACTGAAAATTTACTAATAAGTAATAACTGTAATTCAATAATGAGAAATATTTTGCAAACTTTTTTTTAATGAATATGGAAAACGAAAATTGGATTCCAAGTTTCGAGAACTAAAACGGTTCAATTTTGTAAATATCTATAATAGCTTAAATAGGGTTTTTGGAAAAAATTTCTGAAATCAAACTTCCTGGTCCCGATTATGAGATCTCTACTCTGACTTAATTCATTCAGAATATCCTGTTTTTGCTTTATTCATTGGCAAGCGTCAAACAAATTTAGACAGGTGAATCCAAATAAAACAAAAGTCCAAAAAGAGTTTGGAAAATGAACACCTAGTCGGATAATTGCTCACAAAAAAGTTAAAAAGTTACACAGTTTTGTCACTTCAATATCTCCAGATTTGCTAAAATCGATTTAAACTATGCATAAAAATAAATATTTATTTCAAAATATGTACATATCGCACACAAAATCATAATCAAGCACCAAAACACATAAACCAGTATAAATAAAACCTATAACGACCACAAAAATTTCGTTTGCAACACTGTCTTCTTGCAACCATGTTTTTGAAGCCAGTTTTCGGCCTCCTAAGCATTTTTGAATTTTGAGTTATGCCTATTAAGATTAAGTATGCGATATGTATAAATTTCAATCTGTAGAACAAAATGTTTTTGAATTAAAAATTTATTATATTCAATATTTTTTCGAATTTATTCTATGAGCTAAATTTCAGTCACGTATTTTTATAAAGCTTTTTGTAATAGTCCTATTCCTTTAATTTTTAGGAATGACATTATACACTACCAGACTATTATATTGTATCTTCTTGTTACATTTTACCTTAGCTGTCCTTTGGATAGCAATGAAGTATATTGAATATTGAATATAATATAAAAAAAGTAACCTATGAAAGGAAATAATTCCCAGTTTCTAATTAAAAATTTATTAATTTTATTTATAGATATGTAATTTATACTTATTTAAAAACTAAAAATATTACTTCTTTTATATTCTGTTATGTATATGCAATTGCGTTCAATCAAACTTTTTGAATAAAATAAAAATAATGTTGAATATGTCTTCGTTTTGTTTCTTTGAGCCAAATCTACTACGCAAAAATTGGATTTTCTGCTGGAACTTATTGCTATATATTTGTATTGGAACAAATCTAGTTTACCGACTTTGCGGCAATTTTTTTATTCTTATTTTTCAATTTTCTATCGCCATACGTACTTTTTTTTATTTGGAGCTGCGTCGGTAAACTAGATTTGTTAAAAAAAATTTGCCTCTAAAAGTTCTGGTAACACTGTTAACAATTGATCGCAATTAGCAAGGCGAATTTACTTCAGGTGGCGGCGAGACTACAACAAGTCAACAACACGAAAAACACTGTTTTTTACTGTTGCTTGAGTTGGTCGGTATTTCAAAAAACATAAACAAGGCGAATTCAATTGTAAACAACTTTTGACATTTCTCTATATTAGGTTGGAAAAATTAGTCTACAGCACATGTCTAAAAAACCGGTAGAGTTTATTTTGTTTTAAAAAATGCATTATTTTACTAATCTAATTTACAATTTTAGAAAAAAAAGATGCTGAACGTGAAAATCGTTGATAATTCTATGCTTTGACCCAACAAAGTTTGCAGGAATCGATTTTTCTGTGCTGAAGAAGACAAAACGAAAGGATTGCTAGACACCCGTCACACCCCGTATATTTGTAATTTGATTGGCTTGGAAAGGTCTGGCAAATTTCGTTTTGTAGGTCTTGTGGATGTTTTATGTCTGAACGAGCTTTCAAGGAAATTAAAGTTAATTCTTCCGGCAAATATCTGCTGTGTCAAAATCCGTTTTCGGAAGAAGATGTAGTTTTAAATGCCAGCTATGAAAATTCAGAATTACAGCCCAATTATGAATACAAATTCCTCGGGAGTTTTTTTCCTTTTCCCATTTTTTGCAATTGAATTTACATAGGAAAAATGGGAGAAGGGAGAAAACTCCCGGGGAATTTTTATTCTTAATTGGGTTGTTAATGAAAGCAAAGATGGAAATTTGTCAGAATTAAAAGAAATTGACAAAAGGATAAAAAGAAGAAAGTTAGTAGTACCGATTCAGATATGCAGATAACGATTTACATCCAACAAGTAAAGCAGTCACAGCCACGTCAAGTAAAAATGAAACAAAACATAACTCATTGTCCACGCCCGTATCATTGCAATCGTCAAAAACAAAGATTGATGCCAATCCAAAACGTTTATATATGGTTATTATTATTATATGTTATGTTATTATATGGCTTATAAAACACGATCGCAAAACTCGTCCGTTTAACTTAAATTTAAAACAACAAATTTGGAAATTTTTAGGAGTATTCTGGAAATCGAAAAACCAAAACGCAGGCATTTTTAAACGTGGTCTTTGAATAAGATTCTGTAATAAAAGAATTTTATGACAAATATACAAATATTTCTCTATTAAACAGAAGCTTATAACAAAAATTATAAAAAATAAATAAAAAAATTAAAATTAATTTTTCACTTTGAAGTTTATTTTGATTTGTAATTTGAAAAACTTCCAGCTACAATTTAACATAAACATCTTTTGACATATCTCTGCATAATTAAAAAAAATGTAAACAACTTTTGACATGTCTCTACCCAATTATGCAAGAAAAAAGTAGCACAGCTGTGTTTTCAACGCCACCTGAAAGTCAAAAATCGAAATACACAGTACAAAATTTTCGAACTCGTAAATTATTTCTTTCGAATCGAAATACTCAGCAACCTCCCAGGCTTTATATTTCTTTATAGTTAGCTAAAAATTCATTCTTGGTGGGCAACGCCGCCCACCGAATATCTATGGAAATTTCTTCTATAAAACCCAGCTAGCATAGGCTGTTTGACGATTATGTTTAATATACAACTCCCAAAAGAATCTTCTTATGATTATCTGACGAGTAACAAAAACAAAAAACATCAAAATTTTTTTTATTTATTACTTTTTTATATATTTGTTGACACGTTCGTCTTTTAATCTTGGAATGAACCTTTTGAGACTCTTTGTAAGAATCGTATAACAATTACTGAGATACCTAAATAAGAGCGTTTTTGAAATATGAAAATTCGTTTGTCAATACAATTTCAATAAAGCAAACCGACCTAAGGATCTGTTAAAAAGGATTTTCCGACAGGATGGTGTTGATTTCCCGACCTTAAGCTTTGTTTTATATAAATTGTATGGAAATTAGAAGTTTTGACATGAAAAATATGCTTGATGCCCCTTTTTAGGTAGCTCAGTTATACGGCTGAGCATTTCACGAGTTGCAAAATAATCCCTGCATGAGTCTTAAACGACTCTTGGCATGCTTTTTGAAAGACTTTAGATAATCTCTACATGCATCATAACCGATTCCCTTTATGATTAATATAATCGTCTTTCGCTGCGTTATGAAATAGTCTCACAGACGAATCAGCACGTGTAACAGTTTCTCCCGTGCTAGGAATCGTCTACGATTAAAAATGAGCTCGTCGACGATCAAAAACACTCTTCATGAGATTCTTAGAAGACTCCTAGACGATTGAAAATGCTAGCTGGGAAATGTTTAAATTTTTTTAAAATTTAATTATACTTTAATTTAATTATAATGTTGTTGGGATTTTTTTTATTCTTTTGCTTTTTATCCGTTTAATTTTAATTTATTTACAGGATTAAGTGCCATTATTACGACTTGCCGTTAGTTAAAAAAAAAAAAGTTAAAGGTAAGATTTTGTCGGACCTATAACAAGTTATTTATTATTTCAACTTTATTTTAGCCTACCCGGTAGGATGCACTAGCCTTTAAAATATTGCTCACTTTAGTTTAAAGTATTTTATTCGTGGCACAATATCCTGCCTTTAACTAACGGAAAGTTGTAATAATGGCCTTAAGTTTATTATTTTAAGCTATTTCTGTTTTATTTTAAAACATAAATACTTATGTTTTTTAAAACTATATAGATTAATATTATTTTCCGAAAAGTGAAAAAAATAAACATTTTTAATCAAGTGCGAAGCAAAAAATTCAAACGGCGTAAAAAATATATGCTTACTGGCGGCGTCGAAGTCACATGTATGTAGTTTTAACGTAGTAAAAAACGGGGAAACAAAAATATACTTGGCAATAGTAAGCAACAAATTTTGTTGAGAAATACAAAATTAACACATTTAAACGGTATATATCGAAGTTTTAATACAATTTGATCGATAAATAACCCCAGTGCGATCAAATAAAGTAAAAAAAAAGGGAAAAAAAAAAAATATTAAAAAATGTTGGAAAAATTTACGTGTCCGGTGAATATGCTCTAGGCATGTAATCATTTAGCGGACTGTTCGCTAAGTATGCAACTGTCCGCTATTTATCTGCTAGCTTCAAACTCTGTTCGCTAAATAAGCGCTGTGCATATATATATATATATGTCCTTTATTTATTTTAATATTTATACAAAGTATGTGTTTTAAAATAAAAGTTCAGGTGAACATAGGGCGTTTACAATTTCTCTCCATCTGCTTCGATTATTGGCAAGGGCTTTAATTTGGTTCCATGATTTGTTGACAGCACTGCATTCTCGATTTATCGTTCTCATCCAGGTGTTTTGTGGTCGTCCGGGTCTGCGATGACCTTGGAGGTTCCATTGAAGTGCAGCGCGAGTAATGTCATTTTGCGGTCTTCTTAAAATATGACCTATCCACGTCCACTTACGTTTCATTATTTCTGCTTCTATTGTAGTGTTTTCTGTGAGCTGTAAGAGTTCGGTTGTAGATATAGTGTTGGGCCAGAAAATGCGAAGGATGCGGCGTAAACATCGGTTAACAAAACCTTGGAGTTTTTTCATATTTGTCTGCGTTACTCCCCAAGTTGTAGAACCATATAATAAAACAGATTTAACGCTACAGTCAAAGATGCGAAGTTTGGTTTTGCTGCTGATAGAGTTCGACTTCCACAGCTTATGCATTGATTGAAAGGCCACTCTTGCCTTGTTTATACGGGATCTTATATCTGCTGTTGTGCCGCCATCTTTAGTAATCACGCTTCCCAGATAATTGAACGATTCAACGTCCTCGATTACAACATTTTCAAGTTTCAGTGGGGTAGTTGAGCTTGTTCCTATACGCATTAGTTTGGTTTTTTTCAGGTTGATTTTAAGTCCAAATTTCATAGCGTTCACTGAGAGTTTTTTTAACTTATCTTCGATGTCGTTGAAACGGTGAGCCATTAAACAAATATCGTCTGCGTAATCGATGTCGTTAAGCTTTTCAGATATGTTCCACTGAATACCGTTTTGAGCCTCGGTATTTGTTTTCTCCAGTACACTGTCAAGGAGCAGCAGAAAAAGGGTTGGAGGCAGAATACAGCCCTGCTTAACGCCTGTAGTGGATGAAAATGGTTGACTATCTTTACCATTGAAACGTACTCGACTAGAAGACTCTCTATATAACTCTTTCAATTACATTCACACAATATTTTTACTTTCAGCCAGCGTTGCCAGAATGAAGATTTTTTGACCAAAATAAGATTTGAAGATTTTTTTTCTCAAATGAAGATTTTTATTTTTAGAAATAAAGATAATTAACTTTGCTTGTACAATATTTTTAAAATTTTTTAAACAATAAATTTTTGAAACAATGAGGTTTTGTATCAGCTTGTTGTCCATTGGTTTTGCGCACTTTAACCCATTGTCTAGCATACACAAAAATGCATCATTATATCTGGGTATACAAAATATTAAAAAAGTATCGTAGATTAGCGGTTGTTCATTTTGGGAAATTTATTTGTGAAAAGAAAAAAAATATTTTTATAAAGTTTCATATATTAAAAACAAAAAAGTGCATGTATTTACGACCAAAAGTTTAAAAATATTGGAAATTAATCCTAGGGTTGCCGTCTTGGTCTGACCAGACGAAATTTGTTTGATGCTTGCAATATTTTTCGAATACAACAAAAAATCAAAAAACAGGGGCGTGAATTCTATAAATGATATGTGCTTAATCGAATGAAACTAATTTGGAATCGATTGGAGCAAATTAGTGGGTGAAATTCTATTTTATGTAAATGTCTTTAAAACTGCCTGCACTCTTGGCCAGACCAATTTTTTTTTTTTTTGCTTGCAATATCTTTCAAAAAGGACAAAATATCAAAAACAGAAACGTTAATTCTATAAATGATATGTTCTGAATTGAATGAATCAAGTTTGAATCAAATTTGAAAAATACGGCCCGTTATGAGGTAAGTTCAATTTAGCTACAAAAACCATGCGCAAAACTCGTTTCAGCTGTGGTAGATGCGAAAAAGCAATGTGCAATTAGGGACTACATTTTCGAAGTCTTGCATGTAAAATAAGATAATGAAATAATAATATTATATCCGGGCCTGTTTTGAAAATCACGTGATTTCAAATCACAAGTATGATTTGGTGGGGTTCTAAAAGTCATACCGTTTTTGTGTTTCTAGGTGTGCTTTCGGTAATTGCAGATCATACCAAAATACACAAGAACGGAACACCAAAACATCACACGTGTGGTTTAGAAAGGAACATGTGATTTGAAATCACGTGTTTTGAGTTAATGTGATTTTCTGAACAGGCCTGATAATAAATTCGTATTATATGAAATAATAAGCATACGTAAAATATAAATTATATTTATTTACTTTGTATTTAATTAAGTTTTTTAGCTGTTCTAATTGTGGTCTGGCCAGACCAAGGAGAACTTCGCGGTAAAAAGTTACTTTAGTTTGAAAATTCCTTATTTTATGTTTATGATAATTAAATAATTTTTATGAAGAAAGGAATTTTACAACATAAAACTAATTAAAATTTTCCATTCTTGACTGCCATTCCCAGGAAGCTAGAGCATAATTAAGGCTTATAGGGTAAAGTATTTTTGGGTATTTTTTCAGATTTCAAGTCGAACTTTTGATAAAAATCGGGTTTTCCGGCCTTTTTCGAGTTTTCTTTATAACATTATCAAAAAACACGATTGTCTTCACTTTTAAGGGAATAATTTCAAAAAAAAGTGTCCAATGTTTATTTTGGTGTACAAAGACTATAAGTTATTCCAATGCATTTGCTCATTTAGGCACCTTTTATTACAACTTTTCCATAAATTTTGTAAAAAACAAACTAAAAACGCAGAAAGATCGATTAGTTTTTAATAATTTAGAAACAAAAATTTTTGAATTTGCTGTTACCGTTCCTGAGTTATACCGGGTTTGAGTTTTGTCCCCAGTTTACTCATACCCATCAAACACATAAAACTCAAACAATTTGCTTTGTTTAAAAATCATTTATTAGAGTTCTTACGATGAATTCTGAAAATCAGTTTCAGAAGTTGTTACGTTGAACTAAGTGTTATTTTGCACTTGTTATAAAATATTTTAAGATATTTCTCTTCAAAATAAGATTTTTTATCGCCAAATGAAGATTTTCCTTCCAAATCTTCTGGCAAAGCTGCTTTCAGCGAATCGGCTGTTTCCTCGATTTTTCGTTGATAATACGTTTACACTACTTGCAAGTAATTACTTGCATGTGGAAACGTAGGGTTAACAAAAACGAACTTTCGCTTTCGAATATTTCTATTTTTCGAAGTTTATCGAAAAACAAACCCAAATATTTCACACATGGAAAACACAAAATTTTTGCTGAAAAGGTTGAGAAAGAAATGTTTTATAGAAATAAATTTAAAAAGACAAAATTGGAAAATATCAAAAGCAAAATTATGTTGAAAGTTCTACAGAGGTTCATTTAAGCAAAAGCGCTGGGAAGGAAACCTAATAAGAAAAATCAAAGATATTTTATAAAAAGACGTTTCGTTAAAAATATTACTTTTTTATGAAACGAGGAATTTCTGCAAAAGGTACTTTTTGTTAAAAAAAAAATCATTTTGAGAAATTCTTTAATATCTTTTGCGAAAAAAAAACTTTTTTTGGAAAATTGTTTTTGTGAAAAATGGATAGATAATTATAATTATTAAAGTGTACTTCTTGTAAAAAAGAGCGAGAGTATACTTTTTTTTATTTAAAAGGGGATTTTATTAAAAATCAAAACTTTGTTAAAAGGGTTATTTGCCAAAACGATAAAAAACCTTTTATACAATAATTTCTTGTTAAAAATCACTTTATATTTGACCAAAAAGAGACTTTCTCCGTAAAAACGAATTTTTTTGTAAAAAAAAAAACAGCACATTTTGTGAAAGATTGGCTTCTGAAAAAAAAGTAATATGGACTTTTTAAAAGATGCCACTTTTTAGTCAATAAAGGGCCATTTAAAAAAAATTGCAAAAACAGAACATTTGAAAAAAACCTTTTTTGTGATAAGAAAATAAATTCCTGCGTAATAGCTGAATTCTACATAAAGGTGTGGTTTCCTTTATTTAAACAAAGAAATCATTAGCTGAATACCATTTTCTGTAATAATTAGCCATAATTGTGATTTTAATAAGAATAAAGATAATATGTATATTCTTTTTTTATTTTAATTTAAGCAGACAAAGTTATTAATTGCATTTTATTTTCTTTAGCTGAATAGCAACCACAATAATCATTTGATAAAACAAAGCGATATCATTAATTGAAAAAAGAGATGTGTTTTACTTGATTTTTGCAAAAATATTATTAGCTTCATAGCGATTTCTTTAGCTGAAAAAACACGACATAATTAAACCATGCTATATTATTGATTCAAAGAGAAAAATCTTTAGCTAAATAGCCACAATATCGATTTCAAATGATAAGTAGATGTGTTTTCTTGACCCCGAACAGACAAATTGATTAGCTGAATATTAACAATATTAAATTTTATGAAAAAAACACACTAGCTAAATAGCTATAAGATATATGTATATATTTTAACTGATAAAGAGGTGTTATTTCTCTTAATTCAAACTTTTAAACATAATTAACAGATTAGCTGAATAGCCACAAAAAAGGTATTAGAAGATAAAATTACGATTTTTTTTATTAAAACAGAAAAATATTGAGATAAATTACATTTTATTTTGGTCAATAGTGCTCTTATTGGTTATGACCAGAGAAACCAGCAATATGCTCTAAAAACGCCTGTAATGCGCATAAAATATGCAGTAAAAACTTGAAAATATGCCCTGAAAATTGTTAAAAATATGCCCAAAAAAATTCAGAAATTGCTTATTTGGAAACAAAATATTTAACAATTTAATAACAGATCCATGTTATAAAAAAAAACGGCCTAAAATTATAATCGGGAAAGCCCAAACTCCAATATATTTCCAGACAAATTTTCGAGATGTTAGCTTATTTGGTAACGATGGGCAGTAATCGGCTCACATAAACAAAGTTATGTAAAGAGGTGTTATTTGTGCCGAATATTATCTGATATTAACATCCATATGAGATTTTTTTGTCTTAAAGGCATTTAAAGGACGGCCGCTATATTTTTTATTAATGTTAACTTTTTAAATAAAGTTAAAGCTATTAAAGCTCTATAGATGGAAACTTTGGGAAAATGTGAACTGATTCAAAAAGAATTTAATTTGCAGTAAAATATTTTTGGGGCGAATTTAATCTAAGCAACACCATATTTACATAGATGGTTTTCGAACACAAAGAATCTAATTTGGAAAAAAAATGTTATGGGTAATTTGTGAAATGTTAGATCAATTCTCACTTCGTCCTTAGTACAATTAAAATGTATTTACCAAAGTGGATCAAATACCTACCAGTCTACATACAACTTGTACTTTGCGCTCCAGGTTAACATGAACAAAGAACCAGCAAATACGGACGGATGGAAAAAAGTGATTCTTAGTCGATCAGTATACAATTTAAAAGATTTTTCCAGATTTCAATGTATCGCCAAAATTGTATATTGATTTTTCCTTAACTTTTGCTTATTCATATACAAAATTTAAAGTTTAAAATAACATTTGTCTCTAATGACAACCTGCTTTTTCTTACAATTTTCGAGTAAAAATAAAATGCAGTTAGCGAAATTGAAACAACATTTTTGGTAAACAGATAAATAATTAAAAAACAAAAGTCAAAATTCCGCAAAAAATAAATTTTTTTTATTTTCTGCGAAAGCTCTTGGAGGCATTAAAAAAATGTAACATGTATCAAAAAGGTAAAATATGCGCTAATAACTTAAAAAATGCTACAAAAAGGCTCTTTTAACTAAATTATGCAAAAAAAATGCTGCAAAGGGTAAAATATGCAAAAATATGCACTAACAAATCGATGCCAAAATTCCTAAAAAGCTCTAAATCGGATAAATATATTGTTTCTACCTTCATTGGAAAAAAACATGCAAATGCATATTCATGGTTTCTCTGGTTATGACTAAAAAAACGTTGCACCATTCCTTTAAATTGTAAGAACAAAATCATTAGCTGAATAGGGACAATAAAGATATTGTATGATAAATAATATGATTTCTTTAAATTTAACTGAAAATAAATAAACTAAATAGCATTTTTTAGCGCAGTATTGGATAAAGGGATGCGACTTAAAAAAAGTAATTAGCTGAATAGAATTTTCTTTAGCTGAATAGCCACAATATGAATACTAAACGATAAAGGAAAGATTTATTTTTGATTTGAATGGAAAACTTGTCAGCTAAATTTTTTTGTGTTATTTTAAAATAAAAAAATCGAAAATCTTTTAATTTAATATTAGAATTTATTCGAATGCTAACAAGGTGCCCTTCTCCCTATTACCAACATAACACTTACACACACATTGTCCATACTTAATAATTCACTATTGACGAAATCGATTCAAAAAAGTTCTTTAGGTTTAAACATTAAAAAAAGCGTTTTACATACAAATTACCATAAAAATCTAAATTAGATAGAATTTTTAAAAAAAAAAAAACTGCAAAAACTTTTTGAGGAATTTTGTATTTAAGCATTAAAGATCCATATGTTTTTAGTGTGAACTAAATATTTATACCAGAAACTTCTTATTTATTTTATAAATTTAGCATTTTTACGGTTATTATAGATTTTAATCGCAATTTTTTGTTTTTTTTTTTATACTATTTAAACAAGTTTCACTGTTTAAAAATTGGCGGGAATATTTTCCGTTTTTTCACCTTAAAAAGTTTTCATAGTTTTTGTGTTTTCAGTTTTTTTTTTTAGTTGTAAAATAATTTTATGTCTTTTTTATTAAATTTGTAATGAAATATCGAACACATGTTTTAAGTATATTTTACAGCAGATTTCGGCTGTTGCTTATTGAGCCCGGTGTGCTGTACTGAAGTTTTCTAAAACATTTCTTATTTTATTTATGGCGCTTGTTCGACTGTTAACATGATTTTAGGTGTTTTATGTTGATTTTTTTTTATTTATTTATTTGTTAAGGTTTTTATTGGCTGCTATAAAATATTTACTAATAATATTGAAATGTAGGGAATAAGATCGATATGATCATGAGACACGTACATTTTAATGAAAATGGAATCAGTGAATGGAAAATAACGTCGTCTTTCATATTAAAAGCAATTAGATACATATTGTACATTTATTTTAATATGAAAATTTTATAGATTCTATTATTATGTATCTGCTAAGGAGGTCCATGGGCTCATTTTTACTGAATCCATTCCATTCAAAATTTAAGTGCTTTTCTGACTTATAAAAATATTTACAATTATTCATTTTTTTTTTTTTTTTTTGTAATGTTATTCATGATATAACCGAAATGATTAAGCCCCGCTTGTTAATTCCAATATACCTACCAAAATTGTCTAAAGTACAGAAACTTCGTTTTAAGGTCTCTTTTTCTTATTATTTAGACACTTTGTACAGTAGTCGTTTCGTTAACTTAAGTACTTATATCAGGGTTGGAAAACCCCCGTTTTTAAAAAAAACCCCCAACCCAGCGGGTTTTTAATGCGTTTTTTTGGTTTTTATGTTTTTCGTGTAATGATATAATAATTGGTCTAAGCAATGTTTTCAACTCAGCCCTTTTCGGTACAGTTTTAGCAAGAAAATCTTCAAGATTTGTTTATGACATCATCATCAAATGCATGCGTGGTTAAAAGAAAAGCTAGGACTTAAATAAGTCCTTGCATATATGCCTCAACTGTAAAATTCTGTACAGTGGAACTTATTTTAACCTTGAATTTGACAATGACATTTATACAATTTTAAATAACGTTTGGTTGTATTAAGAAGCTTTGAATATCCAACAAACGTTACCCAAAGTTTAAAAAGCTCGAAATGCTTTACAAAGTGACTCCGTTACAATTGCAACTGCCATTGATGTCATTTGTTGAACAATGATATACTACTGTCAAAACGGGATTTTGTTGAAGTTGAAGGTACGAAAACCCTGTTTTTTAGCCGAAAATCGAGATTATGCAGGTGTTTCGCAAATTTCAAGGACAGTCTTGTTGTGCTCGACAAGACCTAATTGAAAAAATGTATCGCAACCCAGGTAAATTTCCTGTTTCACTGACAAGAAAACGTAAACATAGTGGAAGAATGGATAAGTCAAAAGCATTTCTCATTTCTTGCACCTTGTTTGCCATTTAAAATTAAAGTTGAAGAATATTTTTTACAATAACGGTATTCAGTTAAGATTTTATTTGATTGAAAAAATGGAAAAATGCATTTTTTGCAATCAAAACAAAAAAACTAAATGTCAAAAATTTAAAATATTTACCAGCAATTTTTTACGATTTTTTCACTTCAGTAATAAATCGCCTTGATAATTCAGCATCAATAGAAAAAAATAATTACATTTTATTGTTTAATATAGAATAACCATAGCAATCGTCTTAAATTGGAAAAAGCATTAGCTCTTTTAAAAATATATCAACATTTAAAATCTGAGCCACATATGTACGTGTTTGCGCTGCAACTTTATGATTTTTTAAAATTATTTTCTTGTAATTTTTTATGTATAGCAATTCCAGTTTTTTAAAAAACAAATTCAGAGTTTTCAAAAGTATTTTACAAATCATATTCCGCATTTTTCAAATCAAAGTCGGCACTTCAAATATTAAAAATCAATTTTAATCAAATTAATTTTAAAAAGCCTGATTTTGATTTCTAAAAATAATTAGATTTAGAAAAGGCCGAATTTAAAGTTAAAAACTTCAAGTGGTATACCATCCATGTTTCAATTAATAAATAGAGAAAAGCCCTCTAACGTTAAATATACATACATACGGACATGTTTGTGTAAATAAAATGTAACAATTTTACCATCTTTGTTTAAATTAATAAAAAGAAAAAATCCCACTTGGGTTTTTTTAAACAAAATACCCATTATATCCCGGGTGGTTTTTTCTGGGTTACCCACACACAGAACAAAAATACCAATGTTAAATTAACATGGCAAAATGTTGATTGAGAATCATGGTTAATTTCTGCAAAACTATGCCCTTTATTTAAATTTAGCATTATTTCATATTAATTTTAAATGAAAAATATTAAAATAACCTCAAATCACGTTAATTTGATATTATTCACTGTTAAAATAACATTGTTCAATATTGAATCCAAAAAAAAACCTGTTTTATTTTAAACTCAAAAGCTTATCTTGTTAAATTAACATGCATACATTCTTGTATATACATTTTTTGAATTTTCATTTTTAAAATATGATATAAAAAGAAGGCAATTCCCGTATTCTTTTAATTAAAATTATTTAGTACATCAAGTTTTCAAAGTAGAATGATGACGAAAACTATATGCCATTCTGCTGATGCTTCTGTTAACAAAGAAGAATAAAAAATAAATGAAACATGTGTTACAGGGTAAGTGTTTCACACTGTTATATCATACTCAAACCAATTTGATTCTACATGAAATCCACGTTGTTTCAACTTGAAATAACTTTCTTTTAACGTGATTTGGATTGTAATTTTAATATAAATGACATTTTGCTCTAACTTTACTGCAATGTTAAATTAACATGAATTATAGTTAATTTAAAAGAAAAAATATTGTTCGCAAGTTACTGTAAAATCATGTTAAATTAACATTAAGTAACAATCAAGCAACATCACTACCGAAAGCGGTAAAATCGACCTTGTTTCCGACGATCTTACATTGATTTTTTTCTGAGTGCAGTGGGCAGCCAACCCTGACTTTTATACAAAAAATTGTGTTTTTTTAAATCTCGGGAATCGGAGCTTAAAAATATTATTCTCACGTAAAGTTCTTTAAATGAAGCCCCAAAAGAAGAAAACCTAATGCATTCTGTCTATTATTACCCAGTTCGGTTAGACTAGAGATTACACAATCACATTAGTATAACTTTGACCATAATTTAGGAGAAAGGCCACAGAAATATTGGTAGAATCTTAAGGGTTTGGATTAGATCGATCGACTAGAATGTTGATAGCAATTTCCAGGCGGAGGTTCTTGCGAGCAAAGAAGCTGTAAACTGTCACAAACTATCCGCTGTGTCGACGACTGCTGTGAATAATTGCACTGGTAGCCGAACCGTCATCATGGCCTTGGATTTCCGTTCCCTCTGAACGAAGACAGTCCTTGACTGCCACTTATCTCCAGACTAGATGTGTGTGCCTAGGGATACACTGGGAAAAATAAGGCCAGATGAGCTTGCTGGACTACCTAACGGGTTCCACCGGATATTGAAGGCATTGGAGTGCTTCTGCTCTCCTCTTTATTTGAACTTTAGCGATCGGCTAGCGATATTGCTAATGACAGATGGGCCGCGAACACTGTATGCCGGCAAACTATGTCTTGACTATCGATGACCAAGAGAGACGAGTAACTTTTGTTGTCACGGGTCACTGTCTTATCGGTAGGCATGCGCACTTCTAGGAGCCGGACACTATGATACCTCCCGCAGCTGTGATGATGAAAGATAACCTTCTCTAGCACTGCCCCGTACTGACGAGAATGCGACTGGGTTGGTTCTACAGTTGGGGATCTGTTTAGTGAAACTCTATGTTACCACAATGGATCATTTGGTCTAAATGTGTTAGATTGATACTGACGTCCATTTCTAGCCAACCTAACATGATATTTAACTAAACTAAACAAACAAACAATCAAAAGCTCTTTCTCACGTAAATTGCAAATAAATAAATTTAAAAATCCAATTTAATTTTCAAGCGTAATGAAATCCTTCGTCAAGATTTATGTAAATAGCACAATGTTACAAATCTCCAATTACATGCTTAAAAACAGCAATAATCAATTTAATTAAAATTATTTTATAAAATTCACGATAAAAATCTCTCATTTACACATAAATAAGAAAACTAATTGGATTTTTTTTCTTCTTTGTTTGTTCGTCTCTAATTTCAGTTTCATTCTTTGGCGATGGCTTTATATCGATGCCACTGCAGGAGGCAAAAATGTCTACAAATATTCGTGTTAAATTTCGCACACATCAAGAGAATGCATTTTTATTTATGGCCAATGGACGCACCGATTATTGTCTAATGCGTTTGGAGGCTGGAGCCATTAGTTTCACCTACAAAATAGAACGCAATGTTGTACAGGTAAGATTAACTGAAATTGCATGGATAAATAGGCAATTTTTAAGCAACTGCGATTTTTTTTCTTCAAATACCAACATTTATAATTTTTATGATTTTATCTGTACTAATTTGTTCTTTTCCTGTCTGTTTTTTTCGTTTTCTTTAGTTGCGTTCTCCTAAAAAGCAGAAGCTTAATGATCTCGACTGGCATGATGTTGCTGTTCAGCGTTATGAGAATAATATTACTTTACAAGTGGATGGCACAATTATAAGGAAAACATTACCGCCAGAGATGGGCGCCTTAAATGTACATTTTGGCACATTTTTGGGAGGTCCCGGAGAGTACTCACCAGAATTTATCAATGACTTGGGAAGTTTTCGTGGCTGTATATCGGATGTAAGTATAAGAAATAATTTTGTATATGGGCACTGCCACAGAAGTGTCACGTTACGCCACTAAGCAATAAATCTTGTATTTAAAAGCCATGTTGTTCAAATTTTTTCTTATCTTTCACTTAATTGTGCTTTATAACAATATCCTCAAAAAGATCTTTGGATGAATTTTCCTGATGATCTGGCCTAAGCAACCAGTGAAATTCGCATAGCAATAGCTTATCCCACCAACGATAACTTTACGTTTATCAATAGTAAAAATTGGGAATTTAGCACATTAAAACTTAATATTAATTTTAAATTTTTAATCCAAATTTTTATTATTTTAATCAGGCTTAAGTTCATCAAATTTAATTTTCATTAAATTATTTTTATGAAGAAAGGAATTTTACAACATGAAAATTCTTGACTGACCTGAGATTCGAACCCAGGCGGCTGGTTACCATGACATGTTTCGATCGCAACCACTCGATCTCCTCAGATATATTTGCCGTCTTACACTCGCAGCCATCGACGACTGCTGACGTCAATAGTCAAACATTAATCCTTAAACAAAATTGTAATTTAACCTTTGGTATATCGAAATTTGCTTTTTTGAATGATTATCAATTTTAATTGATTTTACATGTTTTTCCTAACTTTTGTTTTTCCGTACTTATGTCAAGAATTCTTCTTGAAGTCCATTTCAAATAATATATTAATTATTCTTTGAGAAACAATTTAAAATGCTTGGTGGTATAACGTGACAAAAAGTAGACTTTCCTGTGGAAATGCCCATATCTGAAATCTGGCCTTCAACTATTTTAATTATTTTCAAGGTAAAAATATAATAACAAATTATATTTTAACTTAATTTAGTAACGTAGAACTACACACCATGGTAATGAAATATACCAGAGTATCTGAAAGGAATCGAACCCTTTTACTAATAGACTAGCTCACCAACATTTACCCAACTTATGGCTAATAAATCACTAATGGCTTAAACGCTGGTTTAGTTGAACCAAACCTGAATTTATATGTAGTTTACACTCAACAACTATAAATAAGTGTCCCATGTTGTTAAAAAAATAACATGCAGCACTACGATAAATCTTGGTCATTATTGATAGTTTAAACGCCCAATTTTATGCGTTTAAAGATGGTTTATATTTTTAGTGATTTAAAGATATGTTGGTTTAATCACATTTTAAACCAAAAAGAGAGTTAAACTTGCTTTGATTTTTTAGCGCTTAGACACCCGTTTTAAAAATATAAAAAAAGATTGTATTGGAAATACGTCTTCATTATAAATTTTTACGATTTACGTAATTTACATTTGAGTTTAGGTTATATTAATATAGCAAACCAATTTTTCCAGCAAAAAATGTTCATAACAGTTCCTCCATTTCACGAATTAATGTTATTTTTATTCTTCTTCTAAGAATCTGAACAAGATATTCTTCTGAAATTAATTCAAACTTGCAAAGCAGACAGACAAGATGGGTTTAAAATAACCGTCAGTATCTCCCATGTAGGGATGGGCAAGTTGAAAAAATATATCGATATATATCGAAATAATATTTTTTTAGAGTATCGATATTTATTATTTCAAAAATATCGATATATCGATACATCGAACGTATTTTGCTGAAACTATTACCAAATTAAAAAATTCAGTATACCTTTGTACAAACATATGTATGAACAAATTAATTATATGTAATTACATTGTTACTTTTTATTGTTTCATTTTATTTAAAAAAATTAATAAAAACAAAAAAATTTAATCAAAACAAAAAATTCAATTATAACAAAAACCAAAGGGAAGAATACAAAAAAACCATAAGAAAAAAAAATAAATTACGAAAAATTTAAATGGAAGTAAATAAGTCATGAAAGTACCAACTTTCCTTAAAATTTGAATTGCACCCCAAAAGTACCAACTGGTTTTAGTCAAACCAGTTATCATCAGATATGAACATCAGGAGCACTCTCTGTTTTATGTGCACTCCAGACAATCTGCTTCTTGTATCCGGCACTGCTTCTTATAAATGCCAATTATTTTAGATCTTCATATTTGTTTAAAAAAAACATATGATGCCTGCAATGATTCCAATTCTTAAAAAACGGCTAAAATTCTTAATGAAAAGTGACTTTAAAAATATCGAATTCGATAGTCGTATTTCAATATCGATACATCGATATATCGGTATTTAAAATATCGGCGATGTATATCGATTTAATTTTTTTTAAATATCGATATTTTGATATATCGATATGTTTTGCCCATTCCTACTCCCATGTGCTCCAAACATCGACGGAAATTAATGCGCTTACCAAAAGACCGGCGGTGATAGTCGTATTCTTCTCTTGGTTCCAGGTTGGAATTTAGTCGGATATCTTACAATGCAACGCGATAAGAGACCATCTTCAAGACACATTCATAGAAATAGACGGGCTTCGGGAACGAGCAGTAACTGTTTGATATATGGTTTATACCAAACTGAGGCTTAAATTCATTTGATTGCGAACTGCATGTATCAGTAAATTTATAAAGAATTTTTTGATCCGCCATGTAATTTTAGATAAAGTATCCAATAGTTTTTTTTTTCACAGTTCATCATGGCAACGGTGATGAGCCGTTCGAAAATACGTGAACTATGGAACCGGCTGCCAGATACCAGCGGTGTTTTTCAGGCGGAAATCCCTTCCATTAGGCGGTCGGCAAATAGCGCTGGTATTGGTACCAGGGCACAGTGGGTCCAAACATGGCTGTCTCTTAGACGACATATTCTTCAATGGTCTGATCGGCATTAAAATGGCTCGCTGCAAGACTCTCATCGGACGTGAGTCATACAGAAAGGTGCAGAAGAGATGGCAGGGTGAGAATACCTGCTTGATGGAAAGGACTTTATGGCCTTGCTACGACGCGGCGTTAACGCGCGTGCTACTTGGTTTCGGTAGGGACCAGATAAGGACAGTGATAACGGTCATGACAGTTCAGTGGGTTGTTGGGCTTATGCCAGGAGAATAATTCTTGATTATAATGAAGTTGTCTAATGAGGAGGAGACGGTGTTTCATTTTCTCTGCCAATGCCCCGGTCTCCCCCGGCATTTTGGGTGACCGGAATTACTATGTTTAAAGTCGATCTCTCTGTTTTTAGGTGGTTTTGGCCGCAGTGATGTCTGGGGAATAATCTGGTTAATACTGGCTGACTCTTGTCGCTGGCTAGGGGTATTACAAAGGGGCCGCTATAAGGACCCAAGTGCCATTCCATTTTTCCTAACCTAACCATCTTATAGTTTTCTATCGATTTTTTTGTTAATATTTCTTACTAAAGTAATCATGAATTCTTAAAAAACATTTTAACTCCTGCTTACTTTTAGGTATTCTACAACAACATCAATGTCATTAAAAGAGCTAAGGATGGTACCGCCCATACCGATAGCAAACGAGTCTCATGGACATGTAGTTCTGAGTTTGAGGGGACCACTAAAGACAGCATAAGTTTTCTAAATAGTGACTCATATGCTCTTATGTCCAAAGAGTCACAAGCAACAGGAGAGACGTAATTTTTTTTAAAAATACTAATCGACTTCTCCAATACAAAATTCTTCTTCTTTTAATTTAGCTTATTCCTCAAATTCCGCACAATGGAGGAAACAGGCGTCATCCTTTATAATGGCGGCTTTGATTTCATGTTACTAGAAATAGAAAATAAATTATTGCATTTCAATTTCAATAAAGAGGGCAGTTTAATCAAACTCATGGGCAACGAAACAGTTTCCGATGGTAAATGGCATAAATTGATTTTGCGCTATAATGCTGTAATGGCTGAAATGATTTTGGACGATAAAGTGTATCGTGGTACCCATGACAACGATACTAAGCCGACTATAAATTTGGAGAAAAGTATTTTTATTGGTGGTGTACAGGAGGATATGCGAAGACGTTTGTGGCACAAGGGTTTAAGAATTAATGATCAAAGTTTTATGGGCTGTATGAAGGATATACAAATTAATAACTTTGACTTGGGTTTTCCCCAAATGAATAAGTCTCAACATCTGGCCTTGAAGTGTATATGGAAGTATCCTTGTGTAGAATATGAACCATGTCTGAAGAGTGGCTATTGTAATCAGTATGGAGTGGATGAGTTTATATGCTACTGTGATCAGTCGTATTGCATTAAGGCCGATTTTCAGGGGCCTTATAAGGTAAGTAGTCCTTTACATAGTGAGTTTTTGCATACTTCTTTTGGAAACAAAGATCAGTGTTCCGTGTCGAATCTTTTTTCTAATCTTCTTGTAATAAATTGTTATTCTGTTTATAGATCTTCACTGAAATCAGTCCCACAGTTGAGTTGTTGTATGTCGCCCCCATGGAATTGCTTGAAGGAGGCACTGTCTTTCTTTCGCCCCACTTCTTAGATGTTCTCCTGGATACGCGTAAAACTTCTGGTATTTCGGATTCTTCTATAGTCTTCCATGTAGTCCAACAGCCCCGTTATGGCCAACTGTTGCAATTCTCGCCCGAGAAAAATAATTTCGTCACCTGTCGCACCTTTAATTTAGTAGACCTATCCACTGATAAAGTCAAATATGTTCACAATGGCATTGAAAATTTCAATGATCATGCCACTTTGGATATGCAAATCTATGGCGATATACATAAAGTCCCGGAGAACCTCTTGGGTAAACATCGATTTATGTTGCATGTCAACGTAACACCCATCAATGATCCTCCTCAATTGAAAATACCACCCAACAAGATTTTGCGTGTTATAGAGGGTATAGAAAAAAATTTGGATATAGATTTATTTAACATACAAGATCCTGATAGTCCGGCCAATGTTTTGGTTTACACTATTCTACCCTCAACAAATTCTCAGGAGGCATTCGGTAGATTTATGGTTAATGGTCAGCCCACGATGACTTTTGCTCAAGCCGATGTTAATATGGGTAAAGTAACTTTCCTGTATAATGCCACAACTTCGGACGCCTTTAGCTATCAACTGCTAATGCAGGTTTCAGATGGCATAGAAACTAGTGACACCGTATTCCTTTCGGTATCCGTGCATCCTCTAGAACTGCGTTTGGTTAATAACACAGGACTCATAATGATACACAAATCGTCTTTGCTAATAACACCCTCGAATTTGTCAGTTGGCACTAATACAATCGATGAAAATATTGATATACGTTATGATATTGTCAAGGCTCCGCAATATGGTTCCATACAAAGGTTAAGGCAAGTGGATACCACCTGGATTAATGTGGACTGGTTTAGCGATAGTCAGTTGTTATTGGGTCACATACGTTACGTGCACAATCATGATTTTCCCTGGCAAGATGAGTTTAAGGTAGAAGGTGTTTGAATATTTAGAAATAATTTATTTTTTAAATGGCAATTTCATTTCTGTCTACAGTTTATTGCCTCGTTTGGTTTTGTTACCACCCAGACTTTTGATTTTCGCATAACATTTACCCGGCTGCGCATTAATTCCCGCAAACCTGCCATGATTGCCATAAATGGCTCCCGGGAATTTATATTAACTAGCGATGTTTTATCATACGAAACAGTTCCTATTGAGACGTTTCCTCGCAATATTATTTACAAAATTTCGAATCCAACGAAATACGGCAACATTTATGTGGAGGGTTCCAGAAAGTATGCAAAAGTAAGTAAATAAAAACTCATGTTTCCAAGTATAAAAAACTTTTACCTCAATTGAAAACAATTTCTCTGATTGACTTTCCAGGAAATGGACTCCTTTACCCAACTAGACATCGATAAAAATCGTATTCGCTATAAAACCCATTATAGTTCCTATTCTAGTTTCTCTGATTATCTAGAATTTATCGTATCCGTGGCTGAGTGTGATGATGTGGTGGGCAAGTTGAAAATCATGTTCTCTCCCTTGGAAGAATTAACCAATAAGTTGTCCTACCAAACCCGAGAAATCTTACATGTCCAGGAGGGCGAAAGAGCTTTGATAACTAAAAATCATTTTGAAATACGTTTTAACATCTACGAAAGTCTGAAATTTCTTGTGACCCATAAAGCAGAACATGGCACACTGTGTCGCTACGATGAGAGAGATATGCAAGTTTTAACTATCATGGAATTCACTTTAGAGCAGTTGTTTCTAAATGAAATATACTACTGTCATGATGATACCGAGTCCACAGAGGACTCATTTGATCTATTAATTTTATCTAGTGAGGACACTGATCTACAATTTGTTTCCAATATTGAAGTAAGAATTAAACTGAATAATGATAATGCTCCGTATCGCACTATGGAGAGAATTTTCCATGTTATGAGGGAGGGCATACGTACTTTGAATACTGAAGTTTTGCTTTATTTGGATATCGATATTAATACCAATAGTTCCGATATTCATTATATACATATATCCTGCACGAATGGCGCTTTTTATAAATCGGGCCATTATGTGGATAGTTTCACTCAAGATGATATAGCCAATCGTCGCATTATGTTTCAGCACAGTGGTCCCGATGTGGGCACAGCTTCTTTTATTGTAACTGATCGCCAGCACGAGGTGAATGGGTTTTTGGAAATCCACGCCTCAGATGCTTTTGTCTCCATGTTACCAACTAATGCCACCATAGTGCAAGAAGGAAAATTTGTGATTTTAAAAAATAGAGACTTTATATTGGAAACTAATTTGGATATGAAATTGGATGAGATTTACTATGAGGTCATTAAGCCCCCGGCTTACGGTATTCTTATGTATTTGGGTAGACCGAGGGCTAGTGAAGAGTCCTCCTCCACTTCTTCCACTTTACATTACAAGTCCTCAAATTTAACTTCTTTGAATAATTTTACACATTTGGATATCGAAAGAGATCGTTTGGTGTATTGGAATACAGAAATTGCGACAATGGATAAAGTGAGGTATGAATTTAATTCACATTGCTTTAGGAAATAAAAAATTAATTATTAATTTCTTACAGATACCGAGTCCATATTAAAAATATTACAGCCGAAGGAGAGGTTATGTTCCGCATTTATCCCTCTGCTTATTGGGAACCTTTGCAGGTAAAAAAGAATCAAACTTTGTTTGTAGAAGAGTCAACAAGTGTTTTGATATCTAGAGATATATTAGAGGTGGGTTATACTAATTTTAAGACCATTACCATAATTGTATCTGTTTTTATCTCTTTAAGGTAGTCCATCCAAACATCTCTCCTGGAGACATTACCTTTCTTGTAACATCCTCTCCATTACATGGTTATTTGGAAATGCAGTCCATGTCTTTTGATGATGAATACAACTGCAAGGTCTTCGATCAGTTGGCCATAAATACCGAGAAAATGTTTTACATCCAGGCTGGGGTAAATCAATCCACCGATTATTTTGTCTTCGATGTTACTAATGGCATTACTTGGCTTAAAAATCTCTTGCTGCGCATTGTTATCATACCTGAAAAGCTGTACATGCACTCCAACATCATATCAGTGGTGGAGGGTAAAACAGTACAATTAAGTTCCTCCGATGTGCAGCCCTTCTCGGAGTACTATAGGGGCAAGATATTGGAATATATAATAACTGTAAATCCCAGCTCGGGTTATATAATGGCGGCCAATTCGAAGGTTAAACGATTTACCCAAAAACAATTGGATCAGGGTTCCATACAATACATACATAATGGCAGTGAAAATTTGACCGATACCATGACTCTAGTAGCCACAGCTCGTAATAAGGAAAGTGAGCCATTTGAATTAGAGTTTTCTGTAATACCAGTTAACGATGAACAACCCGTGGTGATTACCAATACCGGATTGCAGGTTTGGAATGGAGGAAGATATATTATACGCTTCACAGATTTGAGTAAGTATTTAGAAGAAGTATTTAGAAAATGTACGTATCGAATAAAAAAAAATGTTAACACTTTAAGCGGCCCGTGATTATGATACGCCTCCTGAGAACCTGACCTTCTCAATTAACCACATTTATGGTGGCTATTTGGCTTATAAATTTTCACCGGAAAAGAAAATAGATTCCTTCACCCAAAACGACATTAATAATGAGCAAATTTACTTCATACACGATTCCAATTCAAGGCGCAATGAAATGTCTTTTATTGTTACCGATGGCCTATTCAATACCTCAGAACAACTACTAAATATTGCCATAAAGCCCATCGAAATTATACAAGATCGTAATGAAAACTTGCATGTCTTTCCATTGACGAAAAAGCAAATTCTAAGGGATCACTTGTATTTTAAATGCTCCGATGAGGAGCGGGAAATACGCTATAACATCACTGTACCTCCCAGTTTGGGTAGGATTGTTAATGAGTACATGGAAACTGGAGGAGGTATGGCAAGAGATGTCTCGGAATTTACCCAAGATGATATAGATAATGGTCGTATATTTTATGAACATACTGCTGTTATAATTGAGTTTCGCATAAATGACTCATTTTATTTTGATGTCATTGCCGAGAGAAGTGATCGTTTGTTGGATCAAAAATTTAATATTGAAATATCAGTTTCCTCGGGAGGCCTGTTAAGATTTTTGCCCGTTTCTAAGCTTTCGGTAGATGAAGGAGGTTCAGTGCCTATAAAATTGGATTTTTCTAAAATGTTGGAGTATTTAAAGACTAGGGCCGGATTAAACAACCCTGAATTGTATATAGAGGCCTTACAAAAGCCCAGTCATGGTTCTATTGGTTTGGGTCATGAATTCAGGCCCATGCAAAAGTTTCATCCGAGTGATTTCTTTACCAAAAAGGTCTACTATATTCATGATCACACCGATACCTTGGAGGATACCATACTGATGTCTGTCTATTTGGAGCAGGGGTAAGTCTATTTATTGTAAGCGACTTCTTTGTTTAACTAATGTTTTCTATATCCCTTAGCAACATCTTTCTTTGCAATCTCACCATACCAGTTTCTATAAGTCCCATCAATGACCAGCCGTTTAAACTGGTAACCCATTTACCTGAAATGACTGTAGTAGAGGGTGAGAATCGTACTATAACCCGCAATTTTTTACTTACTGAGGACAAGGATACTCCTCCAGAAGAAATATTATATGATATTATGAGCGGTCCGACTTTAGGAGTCTTAAAGAAAATATCCAAAGATGGTGTGGCCGAGGAATTGTTGGCATATTCCAACCAATTTACCCAAGCCGACATTAATAATGATCGTATTGTCTATTTGCACTTTGGTACTCCTCAATCGACCACATTTTGTTTTACTGTATCCGATGGCAAATTCAATCCTGCTTATGAAATATTTACCATCAAAATTGCTCCCATTTCTTTGCTACCAGCCGATCATCAAATACCGGTAGAGGTGCAACAGGGTTCAACTACGGCTGTAATGAAATTAGATCACATAGGCGTAAAGACTAATGTCCAACCCGTGAGGTTGGCCTATAATATCACGAATTCTCCTTTGTATGGTATAATTGTGTTAAAGCATCAGCCCACGTTAAGATTTAATCAGCATCTATTGGAAACTGGTCAGATAAACTACATGCAAACCGATTTAAATAGATCAAATGATACTTTCCAAGTAAGTGCCTATGTGGCAGGTTCAAATTATGCTGCTACAATAGATGTGTTAGTGCAAGTGGAACCGGTTATCAAAATAATGGATATATCCATGAAGGGCGTTGGAGAAGGGGAAAAAATACGTTTAATGTCCTTATTGGTGGCCGATAATCCCTTGTCGTTGAAACTAAATAAATTTAATCCGAAATTTTTAATAACGAAAATGCCTACCACTGGACAAATTCGTAAAATTATACGTAGTACTGGATTGGCGGCCGATAATCAAAATGAAAAACCCACTAATACTTTTTCCTACAAGGAACTCAGAAGTGGTGTAGTGTATTTTATTCCCTATGAAACAGTTGAAAGAACTCTGGAAGATGTAGATCGATTTGAATATCAGCTGCATATAAAAACGGTACAACCAGCCCAAGCCTCGGTAAAGGTCGTGTATCGGCAAGCTGTGGAAGACAGCGGAGTGGTCACTAAAGCCAGCACAGATTTTTCTTTAAATTATGTGGCCATTATCTGTGCTCTCATTTTTCTACTTATGTGCATTTTGATTATAATGCTGATATTGAAATTCCGTTATCTAAAACGTCATAAAGCCAATATATCAAAAGATCAGCCTCCCTCATTACCCTGCCCACCTGATCTTACATCCGTTTCGCCACAACATCATTTACAGCATCATCATCCTCATCATTATGCCAGCTCTGAAGCGGATTCTGTGCCAGTTACCGGTAATTCGACACCTTTGCCTGGTTTCAGCAATATTCCACATTGTAAGATAATTCCCGTCGAATCCTATAAGCACGACTATCCTGACTATGATCCCGATGAAGATGAAACCGATGATCCCTGTGATGCCCAACAAATGATGCTGCCACAGCGTTATAATCCCTATCAATTGGAGAATGATACATGGAGTTCTTCTTGTGATATGACCAATGATTTTGGTGGTTACTCGAGTGTACCCCAAAGTACAGCACAGGCAGCTTCGGCAACACCGCCCTCGGCGCCGCCAAGTAATCCTTTGTTAAGGCGTAATCAGTATTGGGTTTGAGCATCAGCAATTTCTAGTTTAAGTTACGTTTTTTTGTTCGTTCTTTTGTAAACAGTGCTTTAAAAGTGCCTTTTTAAAACAATTTACACACGTACTCATTTAAATATTTACTTTATTTATTTTTTCACTCAATTTTGTTTCATTGATATTTTTGAGAACTTTGAACACAAGGCCAGTTTTCACAACTTACTTTTAGCTAAAGGTAGAATTTTATCGGCCGTATTAGAAGTGTTCCATTATTAAAACTTTACTTTTACGTACCAGTTAGGATGAACCTTAATTTACTTTATCGCTCACTTTAGGTTAAAGTAAAGTTTTAATAAAAGAACACTTTTTATACGGCCAGTTAAAGTCTAATTTTAGCGATCGGTAAGTTGGGAAAACGGGCCTTAGGCTGGGTTTTTGAGATCTCGGTTAAACTAAGTTTAGTGAGTTTTGACGGAACAGCTTAGTTTTGCTTAAAATGTGGACTTTAATGAAATAATAAAAAAAAATCATATTACGCCGGAAAAATCCGAGTTTCAGACTACGTAAAACTAAGTTTAAACTTAATCCACATCTCAAAAACCTGGCCTTAAGAAAAATACGAACTGTTTTACGATTAAGCTAAATTTTAACTAAATATTTTAGGGTTTTCTTATTTAGCTATTTAAGAGATTTTTTTCATTGTAAAATAATATGCTTTTCAGTCTAAGTTGTAAGTGTAGTGCATTTTAAGAGTTGTTTAACAAAACATTTCTGTTTATAATACACGAATATGCCATTTCTTCATGTTGCCATTTGTAGTTTTAAGAGGAGAATAAATTTGAGTGTTCAGGAATGAAAATGTGTTTGCCGAAAAAATTGAGTTTATAACGAATTAAAGATTTCCATACTTAAAAGTATGGGACTTAAAGAAAATATCATTTTTATACAGCATATCGTAATTTTAGTCAAATTTAAGTTTTAGTTATAAAAGAAAATTTTTTGTAAACATGATTAATTTAAAATAAATGACAATAAAAACTGGGAATTATTTCCTTCCGAAGGTTACTTTTATATTATATTCAACATTTTTTATTTTTCGAATTTAGCTCATAGAATGAATTCGAAAAACAAAAAATGTTGAATATAAATGACAATAATTTAAAAAAAAAAAAATCTCATGTTTTGTTTATTTATTACAGATGAAGGAAGCAACATAGATAAATCAGTATAATTGTGGGCTTATAAATTCTTTTTTGTTTTCGATTGGCCTCAGAATATTTAAAATTTAGGTTTTAAATTAGAAGGTATAAGTTTAAAAGAAAACTTTTTCTACTTAGACAGGATTAAAGAGGTTATTTTAAATTATTTACCATAGTTTTTGTTCTGAACTGACACCGCACTTTAACTCTAACCCAATATGTTAACCAACGACAGATCTTATTAAAACAAACAACTCATCAACAAACGTTATCTTATTTTGCGTTCGTAACTTCATAAGAGTTTAAAGCTGACAAAAATCACACAAAAACATTTGTATGAAAGGAAAATAATCTTAATGCATGTCCAAATCCCGTCTCCAAAAATTGTTTGGCCTCTGGTCCAAAAACCACTTAACTACCTCAAATCTCACAAAAATTTTTGTATTTAGTATGCAATGTAAACGTTGGGTTCATAATGAGCTTTATGTCCTTCCGAAAAATAACTTTAATTGCCGAAAATATGACAAAAATATTGGTAGAGTCCAAATTTGGCAGTATAAAATATTATAGAAGCCAAATTCCTTAAACTTCGTAGGCGAACCCTAGAATGGTAAACATATTTTTTACCTTTTTAATGGTAAAGTTGAACTTAAAAGAAACACCGCACCCAAGTCGATTTCTAAAGAGCCTTAAATGTTTATTAATTAAAAATTAAGATTTTAATTATTGTGCAAACAGTGAAAAAACAGAATTAAACAGCAGAAGGTTTTTTATTTTATTTCATGAAAATATTGTATGAATATGAATAATACCTCATATCCCTATCCTATTGCTGAAAGCCAACCAATACAAATTTGTCCTATTAGCACATCACATCACATTTTAACAGCTCTAAGAAGCGTTAAATCGACATATAGTGGCAAACAAATTATTATTGTCGCACTAAGTATTGCTCGAGAAATACGTAGAGTTTTTTTTTCCCGGAGTTTTTCGATTCCCGGGAAAACGGGAAAAAATTTTAAATTTCCCGGGATCCCGGAATCCCGCTCCATATAAATAATACAAAGTAAGTTTGTTTTAAATTAATGAAAAAAACTTTTTTTTAAAAAAGCGTAAGGGAACTTGTTTACAAAGTTAGTAAAAGAAATGCCTAAATACTCCCAAAATTTATTAAAGGTTGAAAGGGGAACTTGAATTATTATTACCTTAAGCTTTTATATGTAAATTTCGTATCATTATGCTCTAGATACAAGATAAAAAGATAACATAAACATAACAATTTAATTCATAAAACAATAATAAAAACAAACAAAAATTATGGTACTCAAGTTTTGAGATCAAAAAGTAAATTTATAAAATAGATAAAATATTTTAAATAAATATGTTTTATAAATATATTAACATTTTTTAACAGCTTAGGAAATAATATTAGGACACACTCAATAAGTTTAGAAAGTCGGCAACGAGTATATTTTTTTATTTTATTTACTTATTACCATGTTTCCGAAACATTTCGTTCAGTTTTTTACCGAGATTGGACAAATTGTTTAAAGTGAAAAAGTTAAAAGTTGTTGCAAATTTCTAATTTACAATCCGAAGTAATTTTTCTTTTTTATAAACAACGTCTATATCAGTTAAATGTATGTCAAGGTTGATGCAAAAAATAGCATCAAACGGACTTCTTCTTACAAGATCCACCTGTAATATTTAGGACAATGTGTTTTTAAAATTGTATGTTGTAGTATCTTACACGAGTTTCCATAGTATTTTTTTTATTTCTGTTTCCCAGCACTTCCCAGTTATATAAGCCGTCACAAAATGAAATAAATTTATGTTTATCACCTTATTAACATATCGTCATATCTCAACATTTTTTTTTAATTTTAAGTTTACTAAGCAAAGTGTTCCTTCTACTTTCTCGTTACAAAACATCGGTTTTTATCTCAAACTGAACCGAAGTTATAGCAAAATATATGTATCTTTAAATCGGTACATTTTAACTTTAATCGCATTTTGCCATTTTGTAGATATGACTTTGCTGCAATAAAGGAGCGATATTTTTGGATATCTCCTATATTTAAGACTTGTCCTGCATCTTATTTTGAATTTATGTTCTTTATAAACTCTTCACTTCACTAAATTTCTAATTAACAACTGTTGCACGGCATATTCTGCTTTTGGTAGATTTATTGCGTCAGAAGACATTGATTTACGAACGTACTCACTTCTTGTTATTGATCTAATCGACAACCCGTCAACAGATGCTAATTTTTAGAGAATATAAAACTAAATTTCAAAGTATAAATAGCTTTTTCTGAAACTATGAGGAACTTTTATTTCCCGGGCTTCCGCAACAAAAATCCCGAGAAAACGGGAAAGAAAATAATTGAAATTCCCGGGAATTCCCGGGACGGGAAATCTCGGGAAAAACCCTAGAAATACGGCACATTGGTCTTGCATCGATTTATGTTTTAATTTGTTCAGCCTTACTAGCTTTTTCTTTTGATAGCAGAAAAAATGACGCACTGACACGGGACGAAGTTAGTGGAAAATAACATCCGAGAGTGGAAAAGGAGTCTCATATACTGATTCTTAAAGAGCCGGGAAGCAAGTTGTAAGTTCACATGAAAGTTGATGCTGAAGACTCAAATAATAAACAGGTGCAATTATGCGAGCTCTTCAGGGAAAAAAATTCTCGCTTACCAGCTTGATAGGCGTTTGCTGCGATGGGGAACCAACCAATACTGGAACTGAAAATACGAAAGTTTAAAGTTTTATTGAAGAAGCCATGACATTGGTTTGTTTGTTTTATGCATTTGAACGAACTCCTGCTTCGCCATTTGTTCAATGCTTAAGAAAAATCTACTAAAAGTGGGACACGTACTGCTAGTGGGATTTTGACGAAATTAATTTAGTCCTGTAAAGAACTTCCGGTAAGCTTGAATTTATTTTATTAAGGCTTAATGTTAGTGCCTCTAAAGTAAAAAAACTAAAGATTTTGAACCAATTTCATTAGAAAATATGCCTCCACCTTTGGACGCTAAAGATGAACAAAATCTTTCTACTGACGTCCTATATCTCTTTCAAATAGCCAAGGCTGTATCGGAAGTTCGTGCCCAGAAGATATAGCCAGCATGAAACCGGGGCAAATTGTTCATTCTCGCTGGTTAGCAAAAGTCAGCAGAATCTAGCGCCTATATGTTGCAACTAGTTTACCTTCAACAGATTTAAAAATTTGTGTCTAAATTTATTATAAAAAATTATGTACCGATGTATTTTATTGTAAAATTTTATAATTCAGTAGTAGTACATGGCAATTGGCTTTTATATAAATTTATTAAGTCAACGCAATTATTACCACAAAATCTTCGTTTAATCAGCGTTGCCGTTGTTACACTAAAGGATCACTTTAGACACTTTTTCATGCCAATGGCACTTTTTGTGACCCTTTTCTAATTTATCCCTTTGTATCATTTTAACAAAATTTATGACACTTTTTGAATCTTTCTGAAATAGACTACAAGTTTCCATATTCCTTACGAAAGTTCTCATGGTGTTTGTGAACATACATATCGTTACTTTAATATAGAAAAGCCTTAACTAATATTTTCCTTAATTTACAGGAGAAGGAAAAAACTTAATAAAAATTATAGTCTTGTAGTCGCGATTTTTTTTAAAACCAGTTTTTATTAAATTGCCTAGAGAATTGAACAAAAAACTGCTTTAAAAAAAAATCGTTCTTTCTCCTGTAAAGTAAGGAAAACATTAGTTAGGGCTTTTCTTTATTAAAGTAACGATATACAAATTGGTAGCATGCTGTAACGTCCAGTGTCATACTGTCCACGGACACTTTTTACAAACAAACTTAAAATAGAAACTTGTGAGTCCATGCTTTCCTCTCTCAATTTGCTCGAACCGGAGCTGGAAGGATGGACTCCAAGTGAAGAATTAATTACAAAATATAGACTAAGTATTTCTAAAACGTGATAAACATTATCAAAGGTTTTTGTAAAGTAACTTCTTTTTTTGATAATATGTATGTCTAATATTGAATTGTACCTGTGAGATGTTTCTTTGTTTAAACGTTGATTTATAATTCAAGTATGTGTAATTACTTTTATTTAAGTCTAATTTATTTAACTAATACATACTTTTAAACTTAACCATATATTACTTTAAAACCCCCTTTTTCTTCTTAAATACCCTTTTTATGACACTTTTTCGAAATTTACTACGGCAACTCTGCGTTAAATTGTAAAAAAAACTATACAAAACAATGCATTTTTCGCCCATCCGGAAAACACTGGTTTTCGACGAAAGGAAACTAGTTCGTGAAAGAGCCATTAACAAAATTTTGTATTGTCGTGATCAATTGTATGACTCAAGTTGAGTCACTCTACAAAACTCAGGGTTTATAAAAAACATCCCGTTAATTACAATTGCACAGATGATATGGATTAAGTTGACTTAGATAATGACAACAGATTATCAGGGCAACCATATTAAATCTGATCAAATAAATATACTCCAATAGGTGCCCGTGTGGGATGCTTGCAGTAAATTTCATGTCCTCAGATTAGGGCATTCGCGCCGACAGAAGATCAATCCGCTAGTCATTAACTCTTCTACTCAACTATTTAATGCCGTTATAAACCATCCCACAAAGTCTTAAGTATTTTACGAAAATGCTGCCCTGATCTAATTATTGGTTGAAAATTTTCAAAAAACTATTAAAACTTATAATGGCAGGATTGTATTTTTTTTAAATGCGTAGGCCTTGTGTGATATTGTAAAGCAGCTATTACCAGTAACAGAAAAAAGTTTGATATGAAAAAAAGTACTTATTACTTATCTTAAGTTAAAAATATTTGACCTTCTTCTCTTCTTAAGATTTTTGGAAAGAAGGGAATAAAGAAAAGTGGTAGGTACAGACTTTGATGTACTCGCAAAATTGCTTCCTTTTTGTTCGTAGTCTAAAAATAGTTCCATTAAGTTGCATATTAAATATTTAAAAACCCCTATTTGTCAAGGTAAACTTCGCCTGAGCAGAAGTGAAAGAAAGTTTAAAAATAAATTTAAAACACTTGGTCGAAGAAAACGATGCGTACCATAAAGGGGTCTTTATGACCACAGAGCATATGACAGCCGTACCTAAAAAAAGCGTAAGGCAGAACGTTTTCTTCCGCTTAGCTTTTATACTGATATCACAGAGCATCACAGATATGAATAAAGTGACGTGTGAAAAATGCGCAAATCATTTGTGAGAACAGCTTTCGAAGAAAGAGAAATAAAGTTTATTGGTAGTGAAATGGCAATGTGTAAAAACAGGCCGTCGCAATGAACACAAATTGCGTGTTCAAAACAAAAATGCAAAAAGGGCAGCTTTCGAAGAAAGAGACAGTAAAAAACACAAAATTTTCTGTCTCGTGACACATCTGTGTGCTCTATGCTGATATGTCATAAACAAGAGCGTCAACGTTGTGTCACGAACAGTAAAGTTAACTTTCTTGATTATTAAAACCCATATAGTAGATATACAAAATGGAAATAAAACCGCTAGATTGACAAAAAAAAAGCTCAATTGCCATTGTTTATAACAATAGCGGCCAACTTCACTATTAGACGCGCTATCAAAATCGGATTTTCCAATTGCAAAGCGTTAACGCTACGCTATTTAGGGATGCTTCATACAAATTGTATGGGCATGAGAATTTTTGTCAGCTAGAAAACACTTTACAACAACAAAAAAAACTGTAAAATTCACTTACCTGTCATTCAATATTATTCGTGTAACATTTTACCTTTATGACGGATGATTATAAGACACTGAATAGTTAAAAATTATATTTAAACAATTTAATATTTGTATCATAGTAAATGTGTAAAAAGTCGATAAACATTATTTACGATGCTAGAAGAAAAATAAAATGACAATGTCACAATGCTCAAATATGCATAAATCAGTAAGTACTTACAATGGTGCTTTCAGGACTCATAGATCAGCACTAATAAAAATGTGTTTACAAAAAAATCTTGTTGCTGTTTGGTCAGCAAACCATTCACATATCAATCAATTCTTTCATTAAACTATTGTTTTAAAACAATAAACTTTTATACACTTTTATTTATTCCACACTTAATTAATTTTTTTATATTAACACCAAAATATTATTATATATTTTTATTGTTTTTTAATACATATCAAATAAATTTAATTTTTACAAGCTATTTCCAAATGTTCTCCACTCCGCGTCGACTTTGTTTTACTAAAGAAATAAAATAATGGCGCCATTTTAAGCACACGTTCTTACAATAATTAGGAAACATTAGGATCGTAGACACATTAAGCTTTTACATACATGACAGTTGAAAGCTTTATATGTACTTGTTTCAATACTTTTAAAGGTGCTTGTCTAAGCTACGAGTTAGTGTAGACATAAGCAATTTCGATATTTTTGAAGAATATAGAAATTGATTAATTAAAAAAAATAACGATATTTCTATGTATCGAACGTATTTAGCTGAAATGTGTGTTTTAAAATTTAAAACTAAATAAATGCAATAAGCAGGGAAACCAAAAATAGGCTCTAAAAAAAAACGTTTATGCGTATTAAATAAGCAGTAAAAACTTGAAAATATGCGCTGAAAATTGTTAAAAATATGCCCCAAAAAATTTAAAAAATTGCTTAATTGAAAACAAAATATTCAACAATTTAATAACAGTTTCATTTAATAAAAAAAATCCTAAAATTACAATCGGTAAAGCCCAAACTCCAAACTCCATCGCTTCACTCCGATCCGACAAATTTTGTTCAGCTATGAGGCCCATTTCAGGCTGAATGGGTATGTAAACAAACAAAATTGCCGCATTTGGGATAAAGAGCAACCTGAAGAAATTCAAGAACTGCCACTTCATCCAGAAAAAACAATGTTGTGGTGTGGTTTGTAGGCCTGTGGAATCAACGGTTAATATTTCTTTGAAAATGATGCCGGTCAGCGTGGCCATTTTGGCATTTTTGCAGCTAGATTTAGCATTTTTTTGTCTGATTTAGCTGCAAATTTTTCATTTAGCAGTTAGCATTTTGTTTAGCATTTTTCAACTACATATTTAGCATTTTTAAGCATTATTTAATTTAAGAATATTAAAGTAATCTTTTTTTGAAAAACTACCACACACTTTTGTTGAATACAAATACAAACCCCTACTTTTTTGCTATAGAAACTGTACAATATTTTAAAGGACTTTTCATATCAAATGGTTTTAAAATTTGATCAGTTTGATCCATTAATTTCATGTAAAGACGATTTTTTCCCTCAATTACGATTTTGAATTTTTTGGAATCGAAAAGAGATACCCAAGGCGAATTCATTCCAGGTAATCTCGGTACTACAACTAGTACAACTCGTACAAAAACCACAAGCAATTTGTTTTTGTAAAATCATTGTACAATGCCACAGAAATTGTTTTATTTTACAGAAACAAAGATAATAAAAAAAAAATTTTGACATCAGGGCTTTTAAGACCACCCATAATAAATTCGACTTGGAGATAGCATAACTTTTGAAATAGAAAAAAAAAACAAATATGAATTACATGCCGAGATTTTATATGTCATCTTAGAAAACCGTTTAAAAACTAATAAATGAAAATTAAGCGAACGAAGAAGAAATTATTGATTTCACTGTAGAAGAAATTACAACTTTGGAACATCAGTGGCTGAAACCAAATTCATATGACAGTTGATTTCTGGATAAATGTATATGGATATAAAAATTCATTACATGAAAACCCATTCAGTGAATTAGCTTCTTTTGCTATGCAGTTCTTGGTTTTGCCAGTTAGCAACGCGGAAGTTAAAATTGGGTTTTAGTGCTATAAATATCTAAAAAACGAAAATTCGAAACAGAATGACGTTAATATATTATGATGATATCTTGATCGATACTTCAGAAGCTAAAGAAGAATATTCATTTGATGACGTATTTAATTTATAAAATGAAATATTTTATTAAACATGTTATATAAATTTTATTAAAATACTAAATAATTCCCATTAATGGGTCAAGTTCCTTTGAGTTTTTGTTATGGTATGTGGTACCTTTTGTTTAAAAACTTTTTTTTTGTACGTATATAAAGACTGAAATATATTTCTTTTACAGTTTTAAGACTTTTTATGTTTCACAAATATTATATTGTTATTCTTTAATCAGTTTGATTTATTGATACGATGTGAGATTATATTATAAGTATTTCAACTAAAATAACAAAAAATAAAACAATTTAAACTTTAGCATTATTTTTTGGCAGTTTATGATTTTTGTTAGCATTTTTTAGCATTATTTTTAAGCCGATTTAGCTGTAAAATATTTTTGGATATGGCCACACTGATGACATTTTAGGAGATGTAAGTGCTGCCAATAAATTTATTTATTAAAGAAAACAAAAATTGAATATAATGCCGCTTAAGCTTTTTTTGCGGCAGGGAATCGATGTATTGAGTAATGAAATGTAATAGAATTTGCCAGCCCTATAACGAATGTATAAGAACACCGAGAGATTTCTAATACCGGCTATTTTGGGAAAGTGTTAAGTAAAAAGTCTACTTTCAAAATTAATTTCTGGAATATCAAATTTTTTAATACATATAATATCAATACAATTCTTTTTTGTGCCTACTGGCAAAATACAATTTACAAATGTTTTATCTTAAATTTAAAAGACTTAAAAAACATAAAGGACTTAAATACTATCACTAGTTTAGCATGAAATGTGATGAATAGGTTTTAGATGATTATCATTGATTTACAAAATGTGGTACACTATTTTTTCTTAAAATGTATGCTCACAGTAGGGAAGACAAAGACAAAGAAATATACAAATTTAAATTATATTTAAAAAAAAAAAGAAAAAACTTATAAATAATAGAATCTTACAAGAAAGAATGTCATATATGTATAAGTAACATTTAAACCGCAGCAGAGACTGAAATCATTTTATAAATGATATTCTTAAAATTCTTTTAAGCGATACAAATAAATAAGCGCGAACATGGATGGATGGATAAATATTGAGAACTTTAAAATTATTCTTTTGTTTTGCCGAATATTTACGAAAATACTGGACCGCCATTGGGTTTTTCTGAAACTGGCGTCACGACCAGACCTTGATTATCATACGAATACTCATTGGGTTGAGGCGATGGTGTCGTATTTTCAGCCGGATGGCGTGAGCTAATCGGTGTTGTATTTGTTCTCACAGAACCTTCAGCGCCTTTTGTTATGTAAAAAAAGAAACACACACAAAACAAAGAAATTTAAAAGATTAAGATTAAAAGAAAATCTTCTTAAAGAGTAATAAATTTTTTGAAAAAACACAAAGGCACTTTTCCATTAAGTCAATCTTAATGCAGCATCCTCTTTGTTCTTTTCTTCTTAAAACTTTACCTGTCACACTGTAAATTTGTGATGGTGCTCTCTCAATGTCATTGATTGCACACATATTGGGTATAGTCGTGCCCTCTAAATCTTTGCCCGTAATGTGCGACTTTGACAGAACGGCCTTTTTCTTCAATTTCAATTTTTTCAGCAACTGACCGATACAACGTTTGTGATTTAACCATTTTATGAGTTTCCAGGTAAAATGACCGGCCGTTATGACCAGTAAAACAATCAAGAGTATGAGTATGACATTCTGTTGCATTTGTATGTAGTGAATTTCATTCTTAAGAGGTTGTAATTTGATAAAATCTAGAAATAAAAAAAAACAAAATAAATATGATTAATTAAAGATGCCATCATAGTGAAATAATAAAACAAATAAAATTTATCTTTAAAATTATTTATTTTGTAAATTATCTTGAAACCTCAATAAAAAAATATTTTATTTTTTTTAATGATTCACTTTTTTACAACCTGATAAATTTTTCCGCATATCACTTCCTAATGGCTCCATGTAACCAGCAAATGTAGAATCTATTCACCCATAATGCATTTAAGAAATTGAAAAGAAAACAACAAGTAGATAAAAATCTCTCCGATATTCTGTGGTTTTTCAAGAAGAAATTGTAATATAAGAACAGAAAAAAACCCTTAATGATTTTTTTTAACCAAATACCACAAAGAACTCTAAATTGTGTTTTCTATAAAAAGACACGAGACTTTTCATAGAAAACGAAACGTATTGGATCTATTAAAAGAGAAATAATGGTCTACCACACAATTCGAAATAGCAAAGTTAATTACAGCAGAACCTCGATTTATAAAGCAAATTAAGATTCAATGAGGCTAATCAAGGTTTAACAAGTTTCGAATTTTCTCTGTTTCTCTTGAATCTTAATAAAACACAAGGGAAATTAAGAGAAACATTATTTGTTGCTTTTACGCCAAATCGTGGGATTAATTATGTTTTTTATACTTACTTTAAGTACGAGTCGTACTCAAAAATTTATGTACGCATAACACAAAAACGTACTTAAAACAACCATATATGTGATTACTTTCGAAAATCAATTCGGGAATTTCTTAAAATATGTACAAAATTATCAAACCAAGTAAAAAAGGTTTAACTTTTCGCTGGTAGTGCCCCTCTGAGAGTAAAAGGATTAAGTGAGCGTTTCAATCTCATTTAACTAATCAAAGTTTGTTGCAGACACTACAACAACACCACACAAGTAGCTAAAACCGATTTGCTTGTTGTGTGTAGAAACAACAAAAACAAAAGAACAAGACGAAAAACGATTGTTTTCATGTTAAATAAGTAAAATTGAGAACTCTTGCTTCTCATTTAGTTTATATTTTCAGTTATATAAGTACATTAGCTGCCTGTTTTTAGAACGCGAGTGCAAAAGTCACCCGTTTAACTAACATTTAAAACAAAAACAAATTATGATATTTACATTTAATATAGTTTTGAAATTGAAGAACAATTTAATAATTGTATGGCCATTTTCTCAATGTATAGACGAACTGTCTGTTACTTAATGTCAACATAAATTTATTACACCGATAAACTGTCCGTTGACGATTTTGGGTTTCTTAATATACCGACAAAAAACATTGTTTTCTCTCAAAATACATGTAAAAGTTGGTTGTCAGCTGATTGAATTTATCTGTACGGCAAATAAAAGGCAGATGAGTGCTGGTTAGCTTTGCGACAGAATAGAAGCAAATGAGACATTAAGAAAACTAAATTGCTTTAATGTGCAGTTTTTTGTTGGGAAAAAAGATAATCGTGTAATGAGAAGACGGCCATTTACAGCGGTGAAATTAGTTTTAGCGTTATGCGGTCTAAGGTAAATTATCGACCGTGTATCACAGAATTGCATGACATTTTTTCTGGCCATATAAAGATATGGGAAAAAATTTTGCCGCGATATAGATAATCTGCTACGGTTTTAGGCGTATTTAATTAATTTATCAGAGTGGGCTTTTTATGGGGCCTATAGTAAATTATTGACCGATCATTACGAAATTTATTAAATTTTATTCTGATTGCATTATTTAGTACGGGTTTAGGCGTAATAAACTGTTTTCCGAAATAACTAGCAACAATTTGATACCAAGTTTGTTCGTTTCTTTTGAGTTTTTCGGAAGAGAGCGGTTATCAACAGACGGACAGACAGACGGAAATGGCTAAATCGTCTTAGAATTACTCAAGGAGCCAGAATATATACACTTTGTGGGGTCTAATAAAAAAGTTTCACACGGAATGACAAACTTAGTATACCCTATTCACAACTTGGTGGAGGGCAGTGATGGAAAATTGAAAAATTTAGATGGTACTGACCACCAAGCAAAAGAGTACTTTTTCAACATTTTGGTACTTTTTTGAAACATATTTTTTTTTTATGGAAAATAAACTTAAAAATGAAAAACTAAAATTCATATTTTTATTTTTGCTCATATCTCAGCTATTTCTGGACCAAGCTGGCTACATTTCAACAGCGAAATTTTGATGAGGATATCTGACATTAAAATGTTGGTATATTTTAATGTCAGCAGTGTTGCCATGAAAAATTTAAAAATATATTCAAATAATTTCCAAAATAAAAATACTTCGAAATTGGCGATGCAATAATTAAAATATTGATTCGAAATTTGTACGGAATCCGTTTCTTGCTATGTATAACCATTTAAAAGGTACTTCATTAAAAAAGAGTTTAAAGTCAAATAAGGACCAGTCTCATATACATTTAGCATTAACGTTAGATTAGGAGTCGGAGTTGGAATTTCAGCGGTTGTAGTCGGAATTAGTTCCCTAGCCCTAGTTGTTAATGTTAAAAAAAATATAAACTCTAAATTTCTAAACAAAGAAGCATAACCAGAAAAGAGTACTAAAACGGACGTGGGGGTACTGATTTTGAAAGCAATAAGTACTGAAAATAGTACGTTAGTACTGAATTTTCCATCACTAGGGGAGGTTATAAATACAACAGCAAGGGATTTTATGGGTAAACACTAGCGGCAGTCGTGCTTTTTGCCTTTATCGCAACCATTTTTGGACTGGTCTGGTCGGATTTGAGTAGCAAACTTTAACCGGTAATATGTGGCATAAATGCGTAACATAAGAACCCAGAATATATGTATGTACTTTATTGGGTGTAAGATCAACATTGTAGAAATTAGAAACTGAATGACAAACTTTAACATTCAAGTCTTAAATTCAAACTTAAATATTCAATTCTTAAATTAGCTTTAAATATTTTTTAGTTAAAAAGCGTGTTTTTATAAAATGGCACTTTTAACAGCGAACTTTATTTCTCAAATGTACAACAGTACTGAATTTTTCTGGGCGGGTTAATATTATGCGTCTATCAATATGCTTTTACAACTCATTAAGGGACCGTACAACACATTCAATGACAAATTTAGTTCAATGAACAGTTTCGTCAACACCACAAAATTACTTACATTTATTAATTAAATTGATTATTAAGATATGGCCTAGGAGAATTTTTGTCAGGAATTGGTAGAACATAAACATAAGAGTTAGAACAAGATTGAATTAATTATTGTTAGTTCACATTTTAACAAAAGAAGATTCAATAAATAAATATAAGGAAAAATAATAAAAAATCAATAATAAAAACTGGGAATTTAGCACGAATAACAAAATCTTTTGAAATTTATAAGGAAAAACTATTTTTAATATAACAAAAAATTCGAATTGATGTGTCATCTTTGAAAAAAATCCAGTAACAATTATTCTAATTAACATTAATGTTACCTCCAATTTATTTTACAATACCGTGAAGTTGAAAAAATAGTTACATCATCTTCAGATAAAACTGAAATATAATTAAAACAAAAAACAACTCACCACTGCACTGTCGATTACAAACACTGGGCTCATATTTTAAATCCTTCGGATCACATGCTCTACTGCAGGGCAAACAAGTTTGTTCAAACTGAGAACAATATTCTTCAATGGGACGGCAGGTTTCGCTATGACAATCAGCGTCTGCCCCCGCCACAAACACTTTAGCCAAGTGTTGAACCATTAAGAGAGTACAAGAACCGTATTTTAATAAATTAAAATCCATGATCGCCATGAATTTTTTCTTTTCTTTATTAATTAAAAAAATATTTATAAACTTAAAAGGAAATTGTTTGTATGTTTTTTGTTTACGCTTTAGTTTTATTATTTTTATTGTTGTTGTAGATTATTTTAACGTTCGATGTAACGACAATACGTGATCGCTTGTTTATGTTTTTTTTTGTTGTGTTTTAAGGAATTTAATTATTTTAAACAATTGCTGTTTTATTTACAATTTTGTTTTTTTTTTGTTTTTGTTGTAATTGTGAAGTAATTTTACTAATTATTTAAATTATTTACAGGCTGATACTTATTTGTGGGAATGTCTAACTGGTGAGAGTCGATTTTTACGAATTTGTTAGTTATTGCTTTTATGAAGTGGCAGTTGAAAAACGTTGATTTGATGACTCATTTTTCCAATGTCTGGGTTTATTTGTAACTCTTTCACGACTTATTCGAGTTGTTGTTATTGATGTTTTTTTACCAGACTTTCGACAAAATTATTTCTTTGTTGTGTGTAGGTATTTGGTTAACTGGTTTTTGTTAAAATAATGAGTTAAGTACTCTTTTGAAAACGGGTTTCAATTCTCTTTTTGTATGCGACAACATTTTCTGCGTTTTTTTTATTTTACAAACAAATTTTTCTGGATCCTCTTATTTCTTTAACAGGTTTTTTTTATTTATATTTTTGGTTTTTATTAAAACTGTTATGAATAAATAATAATTTGTTGAAAATAAATTTTGTTTTATTTCACTTCAACTTAATGCATACTTTAACCACAATTTTTTTTAATTATATTAACAATAACAAACAATTTAATAGATATTTTTAAAAATTTTAAATAATTATACGATTTTAGTTCCACTCTACTTAAAACAAGAATTTAACAAATTCTTAACTAAACCCCACAGCCGCACGATCGTTTCACTACTAAATGCTTCTAAATTAGCTAACAACTCATAAAAAGTCGACGGTGGGCGAAAAAAAAACACTGAGTTGAATTGTGGTTTATACCTCAAAATATTTACTGAAAGTTATTTTGGGCCATGGTTAATATTTTTACTATTTTATCGTTGATATCTTTTTACACTCTTCTGTCTACGACTTTTTCTGTATCTTTACGATTGTTTTTGACGTGTGTACGCTCACAAATGTTTTATTGAAAAATGATGCTTGTTATTGTGTTTTACTCACTTTTAACTCTTATTTTATGGTCATTTATTTTTACCTGTTATTTTTTGAGTGTTTTGTTTAACTCAGGTGGCTAAGTATTATTGTGCTCTCAAGTGAAATTTAAATTGCTGTACTTGAGAATTTTACTGCGTATTTAAGAGTCAAGTAAGATTATAACGAGTTTGTATACACTCTACTTTTGACGAAATGTTGTATTAAAATTACAAAAATACACCTTTGAAGGAATGTTGTATTAAAAAAAACGACAACAAATAAAACAAAGAAAAAAGTAAAGTCTGTCAAGCCCACGACTTTTAAGTATGTATTTTAAAGACACTATTTGGCACGTACGCCAATTATAGACCTACCGGGCTACGGGATTAAGATTTATATAAAAGTTATTTGTGAGTTTTATCGAAATATCATAATCGATATAAGATTTAAATTAATGTCCTCAACTGATATTTATATGGTGTTCCTTTTCTGACAGTAATGTTCCATGTATGCTACCATTCGCGCGGGTTTTTGTTCTATTCTAAAAAATATGCAAAGGTGTGAGAAGTTGTCGTTTTCCTTGCTAAATATGTTGCAAAAATAAACGGCAATTTTGTTCCAGTTCTCAACCCCAGTTATAATACCATTTTTTGCATCTGCGTTAAGGACTTTTTTATGCAAGCAAGTATTTTTCTTATCAACTTTTTTCTTGTGTTAGGATAAAAACCTATTTGTTTTTCGTTTGTTTTACTTTTATTTAATAATTATTTTTTTTGCGCAAAATTTTAAACAACAGCTGACTTTTATTATTGAAAATCAGTGCCGGTGACGCTTATTGGAATTCAATGAAAATTTAATGTTGAAAATCGCTACAACCGTGGAGAATAACGCTTATTAGTACAAAGTTTGCATGCAATATTTAACACGCTAAATGCACATTAGTGTTGAGTGTAAAACGGTGCTATTATTTTGATCCATTGTAATTTAGAAAAATTTATCAATGTTTAAGGGTGCGTGTAACCGGAAAAATATGTTACACAAACATAATGCATTATTATTTTTTAGAAAAGAAAACACCATAAGTTGCTTATTTCGTGTGAAACTTTTATAATATCACTGTGCCACATTTCGAAATTTTTGTTTGTTAAAAATTCATAAAAAATTGGAAAATAAAAACGAAGTTACAAGCAAGCCAAAAATTATAAAAATCTGCTAACAACATTTGATTTTATTCAAAAGAGTAGAAACATTTTAAATAATTTAAGAATTTCATTTAACCGCCATATTTGTATGGTTGAAATTCTTAAATTTGGCCCCTGCAGCGCCTAGGATGCCCCTTAATGGGTCAAATGTATGACCAACCCCAATTTATTTTTCATATCCTTCATTTATTTCTAACATACCTACCCGCTGTTTTCATTCCTTAAGGGGACTCCTCTACAAAATTTTCAATGCAGACTAGAAATATTTTTAAGAAAACGTGCCATAACTGCCATGGAGTTGCCCTGGGTAGATAAAATGTATGTCAGGCATCCATAAGATTATCGTTCTTAACATTTTTTTAAGCATACTTGCCCTTTTTCTCCACCCCTTAAGGGCTCCCATACAAATATGGGGTTTTATGAAATTCTTAAATTAATGAAAATTTTTCGTCTTTTGTTAATAAAATCAAAAGTTGTAATCATATTACTATCATGTATGGCTTATTTTGTTTGCAACGTTGTTTTCATTTGTCCGAAAAAAACTGGAAGCATAGCAGCATTTTCCAATTTTTTATGAATTTTTAACCAACAAAATTTCGAAATGGTGCTAAAAATTATATATTTTTTGCCAAAAAAAAAATAATGTTTCTAAAAGGACTGCGCATATAAGAAAAGTTTAACTTTGCGTAATGTTTTTGCGGAATTTCGGGTTTTTTTTTCTAAAAAGGCTGCGCATATAAGAAAAGTTTTAGCTTTGCTTAAAGGTATTGTTTTTGCGGAATTTCGGGTTTTTTGCGATATAACGGTTTACCTCTAAAACAAGAGCCGAATATCGTTAAACCGCCAGGTTACCGGCTTGTCTGTTTTTCAACTAGAACAGTGTATCAATCAGCCCAATAGTGAATAACAATTTTCCGAAGAATAAAAAAACTCCTGGGCAATTTTAATTCATAATAAGTCTGATATACTTAATGGGGTCTTAGTTGAATATTAAAAGAGTTTAACATGGGTTGTATATCTGTGGCATTTTGACAAAACATCTTAATTCATTTTAAAAATTAAAAAAAATTTTGTAATTCATACGAATATTCATTCAAAAACCATTTTTTTTTTACGTTTTTAAAATTTTGTATTATAAACTAAACTTTTCTTTGATTTTGTTTTGATAAATATGATTTTATCCTTGAGATTTTTTTAAACTTTATTGCTATCTTATCTCGACTTAAGATGTTTTGTCAAAATGCCACACATATATTCTGGGTTCTTGAGAAAGTCGATTTAGCCATATCCGTCCGTCTGTTGAAATGGCGCTCTTTTTCGAACAACTCAAATGAAAAGAACAATATTGGCGGCAAAGTTGTCTCAATCAGTTTGGTATTGAAGTCCAGCACAATCGGTTCAAAAGTTAAAGAGTTATGAATTCAAATTTCGAACCACCTTCCTAACAAAATGGATAATTTTGTTACAAAAACTAACATAAATGATCACAGAATGCGGAGATTGACGCAAGATTTTGCACCAATTTGTTGTATATGACTAGAAATCATACTACTGAGATTCGTGACGATCAGTCCAAAATTTACAATTAGCTCCATATGAAGACGGCTTTCGGAAAACAGCTTAGTACGTCTAAAACTTGAACGAATGACGCTATCTTTTATAGAAAGATTTGGTCTGTCTTAGTTTTCTAAGCCTACACGGAGAGAAAAAAAACGTTAAGAAATGGTCACCTCCAACAAAGCTATTTTAAAGGACATTTTAAACATATTATGGTTATTATAACCATACCATTGTCACCTACATTCATATTATGATTGAATTTGCCCTCCATCAAGAAGCCACAACCATATTATGGTTGCCTCTAAAAATGTTGTGGTTAAATATGACAATAATTTATTTAAAAATTAACAATAGTATTTTCCTCTTTTCCAAGAGCAACATGCTTTGGTTGAAAATCAACCATGCTATCATAAGTGTTAAACATGTTTTAGGTTTTTTTGACCATAACATGTTCGCTGGCAACCATAATATGGTTGTCAGTGACAATAATATTGTTAAATGAATCATAATATGTTTAAAATTTTCTTTCAAAATAGTTTTGTTGGATTATAGTCACATCTTAACATATTTTTTCTCTGGGTGTAGAAAATCACTGTTGCACACGGATTGACAAACTTAGTATACCCTTATTCACCACTAGCGTTGGAGATATAAAAATGTATATTCTGATATTACTACCAGTTTTCGTAATTTTTTATACCCTCCACCACAATTAGTTGTGAATAAGTTTCTTATTCCGTGTGAAACTTTTTCATTATTCATCTCAGCCCCCATAAAGTGTCCTTGACTAATTCTAAGTCGATTTAGCCGTCTGTTGATGTCAAATTGCTTGTAGTTATCTTAAGCAGTTTGGTATTGAAATCCAGCAAAATCGGTTCAGTAGGATTAGAGCTATGAATCAAAATGTGGAACCACCACCTTAAAAAATTTATAATTTTGTTACAAAAACTAACAGGAACAATGCACGGAATTATATTATATTTTGCAAAAATTTGTTATATTCGACTGGAAATCACGCTGTTAAATTTCGTGAAGATCCGTCCATAATTTACTCTAGGCCCCATATAAACATTACTACCGGAAAACAGTTTAGTACGCCTAAAACCGTAATTAATAATGCTATCAGAATAAAATTTAATATACAGTTATTTAGGACAAGAAATCACAATAATAAATTTCGTGATGATCGGTCCATAATTTAGTATAGGCCCATATAAATCCCACTCTGGTAAATTAATTAAATACGCCTAAATGTTTTTCTCGAGCTTTTTTTATGTTAGAGCTTCCCTTCTTTCCTAAAAGCTGAATGAAGACTTGACGGCTAAAACTTGAAGTTTGCGAGCCAGCACTTGTCGACACATATTATTTTTGTTCTACCATTTATGAATTTTTCAGTACAGCCAATAGCATGTCAGGATCTTGAAATATGCAGATCTCCAAAGGATTTACGGCTGACCGTAGTCAAATCTATAACACTAATGGCTAATAAATCAATAAATGTTAAAGCGTGGGTTTAGTTGAACTAAACTTGAATTTATATGAAGTTTAAGCTTAAAAGCTGTATATCAGTGCCCCATATATTATAAGTGGTGCAAAAAACAATAATGTGGCAGCACTACAATAAATGTTGTCAAATTCATATGGTTTGTATTGGTAGTTTAAACCAGTGTTCGAAATAAACCGTACATTATTTAGGGTTTGGCTTACACACCCAAGAACGATATCTATTTTTTTAGTGATTGTGTAGACGAACACAACCCTTAATAACGTTCGTAACTATTTTAAAGAAAGAACCGAAAATGATATTTTGTTCTGTTCTTCGTTAAAAAACAGAACAAATGCAGTGATACTGTAGACAAACATTGTATTTTAATGTTCTATAGATTTAAGCAACGACCGCACCACGAACAGCTTGTGTGTGTATTCAGTGTTGCCAGAACTTTAAGAGGTAAAATCAGCAAAAACCCATAATTTTGCATCAAAAAATCTGAAAAATCTGCGTCAAGATTTTCAAAATCTTCAATAAATCTTCAAAACACATTTATTACATGTTTAATGTAGTTTATTAAGAAAAAGATATAACAATTTATTTAAAAATGTTCTGGAATTTAAAAGTAGTTCTCATAAATATCCGTAAGTGGTCCTCGAAGTATAAGTTTTAAAAAGGAAATATTTTTTGAGCTCTTAACACAGAAAAGTTTTAAAAATTTGTTCGATTTTAACTCGAATACGATTTTCAGACCATGGCTAATAATTTTTAGATTTTTTTACATTAAAAATATCTATCTGAAATTAATTCCTCAGGCTGAGTTAAGATTGATTTATCACGACTATGTTATTTTAAACAACAAATTAAAAGTTAATTGCTTGACATGTTATTAACACTATCATTTAAACTATTATTAAAAACTTACAAGAGATCAAATATTGCAACTATTAAAAATGTTTACACAATTTCTACTAATAAATCTATGTATTTCCCCACGGTTCTTCCACCAATTTGATATATTTCGTTTATCAATGCAAAAAGTGGAAATAGAACAAACATAAGTGACAATGAAAAGAAGTTTTTACCGAGCTAAAAAAAATCTGCAATTTTAAACCAAAAATCTTCAAATCTGCTTTTTAATAATTTTGGGGATAAAATCTGCAAAATGCAGATAAATCTGCACTTCTGGCATCGCTGTGTTGTGTATTTGTTCTGTGTGTGTAAAATTATTTTGCTGGCTTTTGGTTTTTTCGAATGTGTATTTTGTTTTTGTAAAAAATGTTTGGTTTTTTACCAGCCAAAAGCAACAAAAATTAATGAGCCGCACCGAACACAATGAAGTTTGTGTTAAAAAAAAAACCGAACGGAATTAAATGTTCTCATCTTTTGTTGAAATTGATAAAAACAACGTTATTTTTTAATGATTTTCACACAAACACTTTTAGCGTTTGTGTTTTGCACAAATCTACAGAACCGAACACTAAGAAGCGATGTTTAGTGTTTATTTTCAAACACTGGTTTAAACGGTAGTTTATGCGTTTAGACATGGTTTAATGTTTACTGAATTATAGAAATATAAAATTGGGCGTTTAAACTACCAATACAGACAGACCGTATGAATTTGATAAGGTTTATCGTAGTTCTGCTACATGTTATATTTCTAACAAAATATAATAAATGGAGCACTGATTTATAGTTGTTGAGTTTTACCCACATATAAATTCAAGTTTAGTTCATCTAAGCCAGGGTTAAAACAATCAGTGATTTATTAGCCATAAAAATCACCCGTGAATTAAATAGATATTTGACCAGGGTTGAAAAAAAACTGCAGTCGAAACCAAAAACTGTCGAACAAAAAACGAAAATGTATGTACGCTTTTTGAGTTGGTTTGACAGCGACTGTTTACATTTAACGAAACAAAAGGATAAACAAAAGTTTTTTTTGGACAATGGCAAAGGAAGAAGTGGATGAAATGGCAGTTTATCTTCTTCAACTGCAGTTTTTTAAACGCTGTATTTGACTGGTTAATGGTGATCAACGTTCGGAGATCACTGCACTGTTTACCTAACTAACGGGAAGGTGAATAAAAAACTAACCTGCTGGTAAATTTCTCTGTGTGCAAGTGATATTTAACAGATGCTAATTTTTCATCTTCTAAAATTGATTCCTGTTGGTAGGTGCCCGCAGATAAAGCAGACATATTTTACCAACCATCTACTCTCAGTATAAAGTTGATCAGTCTAGTACAGCTTTTATAGATTGCAAATTATTTTTAACGCTCTGTTTAACTTGTTAACTCTTTTTTTTATGAATTCACTTAAACCAGTTTTGAGATTATTTATCGAATCATTTAACAGTTACCCTACACTGTGTACGTATTGCTGATACAAGTGCAAATATTACTTACACTCAATACATTCTACAGACAATTTTGTTTTTTGCAATATTTATAAAAATTTTAATTTTTCACTGTTCTTCAAATTTTTATAATAAATTTATCAATTTATTTACATATCGTAAGCTAAAATGCAAAAAGGCGTAACTGACAAAAAACCGAGTTTTTGATTGGTTATTATAAATGAATTATTTTAAGCAATATTTTGGACGGCATCATCCTTATCTATCTTAAAATAAACTTTAAGCAATTATTATTTTAGGCAATTCACTGATGACAAATTTCACCAGTTCTTATTTATATTTAAATGTAGTTTTTCATATTATTTAATTTTGATTTGACATGAAATCCAAATTTTAAACATAAATTGATATTTTAATAAATTAGTTAAGTCGGCCATAAGTGTTCTATTGTGTCATATTGTTACATTTATAGCAAACTTATAGCAAATTAAATCAATGCACTCACATTATTACAACAGTAACGGACTGTAGTTTATTTAACCCTTCTGCACTCCTTGGGTCAATTTGATCTAATTTTAGTTTTCAAACGCAAAATTGTTTCCTTTAATAATTAGTAATGAACTTAAAACTTAAATTTATCCATTACGGGGACGAATATTATAAATTGAAATGAAAATAAAAAAATTTACATTTTTCCTCCCCCCAACACATTTAAAAACACGATTTACAGACATTTAATATCCTTTGGGTGGGTCAATATGACCCAACAATCGATATTGCAAATTAAATTCGACCAGATCAACTAAAGTATTAGAGTTATTAAATCCTTCAAATAACAATACAAAAAAAAAATATATATGTGGCTAAGCAAAAAGTTATCAGCCATTTTCGGGAAATCGAACTCAAGTGAAATCAAAATCGAACAAACTTTTAAAACGATCCAGTGTTTAGAGTTCATTAAATAATTTTGCTTTATATACTTCATGCTATGACTACTGCTTATCTTCATTAGAACTTATCTTAAAATCAAAAAAAAAAAACACGGTAATTTAAACAAAAATTTAATTGAAAACCTCCATTGATTTCTATTTCACTCGATCCATAACATGGCTGTTTATGTACTTTTTTATTTGATTTAATTTTTAAGGGCCAATATTGATTTGAAACACAAATTCTATAAGAAATTATTGTCATTTCTTCATTACTGAAGATGATTTTGTTCGATATGCATTTTGATTTGAACGCCCATTTTCATAATATGCCTTTAACGCGTTGGTCGATTGTGTATCTTTCCATGGTTCAAATTGAGTTAGTTTGAAATCGAGAAATCTCAATTGAAATGCAGAAAACGCTTGATGTTTAGGTGTCGTTCACATTCAACATCGGCCCTTAAACGACCCGTTATATACCAAGTTGAATGTATACGGTGGCAGCTTAACTACAACAAAAAAAAAACCACAGAAACAGCAGATGTTTACGGCTCGAAAAGTCAACTTTTTATAAAAAAATATTATGAAACCAAAAGAAATTGGTTCGGACCACTGTTGCCAGAAGAGCAGATTAATCTGCATTTTGCAGATTTTTTCGTTGCCAAAATAGCAAAGTGAGATTTGCAGATTTTTGCTGTCAAATTGCAGATTTTTTAAATTAATTGTGACTTCAGAAATTTACAATAAATAAATGCATAAATTATTTTAAATACGATATATGAACAATGTATTTGGATATACATTTTTATGTTTTATGTAAAAAATTATAAATATTCAGGTATGTGATTAAAATTGATCGATTTCAAAACAATCGTTTTTAAAAGTTGTGATGAATTTCGAGCAATTTTTAATTTCATTTCTGAATAAGTCTTTATTTTTTGTTCAAAAATTGATCTAACAAGAATATACAAAGAAAGTAAGAGAAAAATGTATTATAAATAATTTTAAAAAGATCCAGAGAACGATGTTATCGGATTTGAATCGTTTCATTTTAAAAATAGTTTTCCATCAAATACCTGATCGTTTATATACATATACATATAATGTTTTTCTTTTGTATATACTAAATTTTTATTTTAATGTACCAAAATGTTAAATACACCTTTTAGTTTGTTGTATGAATTCGAAAATTAAAAAAAAAATCCCAACCCAAAATAAAGTATTTTAATTTCCCAGATTTTTTTTGCAGATTTTTACATTTTTTTTTGCAGATTTTCGAGATTTTTTTGCCAAATTTTGCAGACTTTTTAGATAAATTTTCTGGCAACAGTGGTTCGGACTGTCAAAGTCAGCAGGCTTTTCGCTGCCACTTGAAATGAATTCGCCCTGATTTAAGTAATTTTAAGTGTTATGTTTCCTTACTTTTAAAATTTTTTTTTATTGAAAAATAAAATCTGAAGTAAAATATTAGTTTTTCTTATAGTTTTTCAAATTGTCCAGTTATTTTTTTCAAAATCCAGGTGAATTTTTCTATTGTCCAGTTATTTGACTTTTGGTATCTGGAACCCTTTGCTGGTGTCTTATAATTGTGAGTTAATGTTCAGTTAAGGCAGAGTTAACCGAACGCTCACGTCCCCTAACGCAACGTCTGGTTCGTTTTGTTATTTGCAAACAATGCAAATGCTTACTGAATTTAAATGTCACGTTGACGGAACGTCTCGATCTGTATAAAACATGGCGTTGTTACGTGACAGTTGTAAAGCAGTGACGGGCTGCTTGTATGTTAAATTGAATGCGGGTATTTTTGCTCCTTTTTTTGGTACTTTTTTTTAGTATAGCAATGGAATTACGACAAAACAACTTAAAATATATATGTATATGTTAAGATGTACAAAATAAACAGATGCACACTTACAATGGAATGTGAAACAAATAAAAGGATTTAAATGGTATCAAAACCTTGTTTGGTGCATACACCACAATGTATGTATGCTAAAAAATATATATGCTAAAAAACAAATTTGTTTATTGTATAGTTATAATATAAATATTAAATGAATTTTACATACACAAATTACAGTTTTAATACTATTTAAATCACTTGGTACTTTTTCTGCACAGCGGTCACCATTTAAACATTTTTGATTCCCATCACTGTGTGTATTGTTTTATGTATACTATTGCTTTTTGTTTAGGTTTGGGAAAACATATGACACGTTTTTAAAAGTTCTATTAGTGCCATAACGTGCTTACAGTACGGTGCGGTACATTACGGGTACAGCAACGTTCGCCTAACTTTGCCTTTAGCCGGGAGTAACAGTAACGTTGCAAATCAGCTGATTCATTTTGTTGTATGTAAAGCAATTAGAACGATTATAGTCAGCAGTAAGATGTTAAGGCTCAATCTGTAAGAAATAGATTGGTCTAACTTTTTTATGGCAAGGTTACTGTTACTCTTACTCCCGGTTAACTGAGCCTTTAAACAATGGGGTCAGTACAACAAAAGTAAAACAAACATGTGTAATGGGGTAAGTAATTAATAATATTCTCCTCTCTCTCTCTCTCTGATAAGAAGATTTACTTAGCGAAGCCGGCCTTTGTTATACCATAGAGCAGAAAATCCTTGAGCCCAGAAGTGTTTTCGTTATATTTTTAATAGAGAAAAAACAACAAAACAATTTTTAAATAAATTAGAATTATATAAAAAGAAAAAAATGTAAATGAGAAATAAGGCCATTATGGCTTTATTTCCATGTAAGGAAATTATGGCCTTATTTTTCAATGGAATGGGAAATATGGCTTTATTTCCTATGGCTTAATTGCCTATGGCTTTATTGGCTATGGCTTTATTGCCTATGGCTTTATAGCACGGCGCCACTTTTCGTTAAAAGTAAATGAAAAATAATTAGACCGGTTTTTAACTGAATTTTCATTTACTCTATGTTACAATTACGGTTAATTTAACGTATAGAATATTGTGAGTGTACTTAGAAAAAATTATGCAGTATTTACAGGGCAATAAACACAAGAGCAGCTTAGGGCAAAGATGTTTATCTATGTTGATGGCATATCTTTTTTTTATCCGTATAATTATGCGACTGCAGTCAAACCCTACATGGAGCGCGATGCATCTCTTATAATTGAAAATATGCGGATAAACAAACTTTTTAGAATCCTAAAAAAAACTAAATTAATGCGATTTAGACCATAAATCCAGTTTAACACTAATTTCCGTATATATGTGACCTTCTCCGAGAAAAGGGACCTCGTGTGTCCTGCGTTGCCGTTGTGACACTAAAGTTTCACTGTTGACCCCTTTTCAAGCCAATGCCACTTTTTGTGACCATTTTTTTTAATTTATCCCTTTCTGTCATTTTAACAATATTTATGACACTTATTGATCCTTTTTGAAATAAACTACAAGTTTCCGTATTCCTTACGAAAGTTCTCATGAGTTTTGTTAACAAACATATGAAAATTGGCAGCATGTCAAAACGTCCAGTGCAATAGTGTCCACGGACGCTATTTACAAACAAACCTAATATAGAAGCTTTTCTCTCTCAATTTGCTCAAATCGGAGCTAGAAGAAGGGACTCCAAGTGAAGAATTCATTGCAAAATATAGAATAAGTATTTCTAAAAAGTGACAGACATTATCATGGGTTTTTGTAAATGTAACTTGTTTTTTTTTTGTTAATATTACTAATTTTGGCATGTAACTGTGAATAGTTTCTTAAGGCTTAACCATAATGTGCCTAAGTTGGATTAAGCAAATGTGCGAATAGATGTAAATCATGTGAAGCAAACCATATTGACCTTACGGAAATTTTTTGTTAAGTTTTATGAAACTGTCATTTGCTTAAGCAAAGAGCGAAATTGATCACACATTTCGTACGGAATCAAATGTTTTTTGATTTGTTATTGTTTTTTTAAATACATTTGAGAGACTTTTTGTTAATTTTTGGCAGTACTTTAAGCACGGCTATGCATATTATGGTTGGGCCTTAAGTCTTTACATTGATTTATAATTCAAGTCTAATGTATTTAATTAATACATACCTTTAAACTCAAAAAACGGGTTTGGACTTAAAAGTGGATTCTGTCTGGTACCTAAAAGGGAGTAGAATAAGATGAAATGTGTTTTTATCACAACTTCATTTTCACACACAAGGTCCCTTTTTTACATATATTGAATTCCACACCTCAAACAAATTACACACGACCTATCCTTGACAGCAAAAATTACACCCAATTTACGTAACTACCCACAAATTAGCAAAACTGATCTTAAATTAAACTGTCAAACTTGCGCGCAAATTTATTGCAGTGCGTTCGAATTTCTTAAATGGCTAGAAAAAATATCATGCAATTTTGTGATATACGGTCGATAATTTACCTTGGATCCCATATATAGCAGCCTTCTGAAATTCACTGTAAACGCTAAAACAAATTACACCGCCGTTTTTTGAAATATATTCAAATGTATCTTTTTATTACCAGAAATCACTCAGCAGAATTTTAGGATGATTGGTTTATAACTGACCATGGCTCCAATAAACATTCCCCTTCTGAAAATCATTTAAGTTTGCCTTAAACTGTTACGAATCATGATTTTTTCTTCAAGCTAGTTAAAATTGCTAAAAAAAAATCATAAAACTTTCTGATTGCCGGTCAATAATTTAATATAGGTCCAATTTTATTGCTGATGTCTCCTGAAATAATTGAACTGGCGGTGGAGGGTATCAATGATTCGGCACAGCCGAATATAGCACTCTAACTTGTTTATTGTTTTAAAGGCCCCCATATTATTTTCTTAGTATGTGCGCATTTTTCACTTAGTAATGAATTAACATTTATAAATTTTGCCTTTCAAAGGCTAAAAAATATCAAGAAGCTAAAACCAAAATAAAGAGGCTAAAACAAACATAAATAAATCCTATAAAGAAATAAATTTAGGCTCAAAATGGCTAAGCTGGCAGCACTGATTGGGACAAATTTATATGTCCGCAGGATTTCGACTAAAAATATTTAGGTGGTTGCCTTAACTAGAAGGTGTGTGTATTTACTAAATATTGTACTATTTTGGTAACACTCTTCCGATAAGTTTTGGAAGTACTGTAACTTTTGTAATCAAAGTTACCAAGTCCACCATTTATTTTAGCAACTGGGATTAATTTACTTAACTTTCTGTGTACAACCAACAAATTTTTCGTCAGTCAATAACCGGGTAATTCCGTGTTCAGATCTACCTTTTTTATTGAGTCAATATTCAGTTTATTGACATAATTATCTTTCTGTTCACATATGCACAGTTTAGCTAACTCAATTTATATTACTTTTACATACAACACTCAACGTAAACAAAAATGTACATGTATAAGAAAAATGTAAACAACTTTTGACATCTTTAGGGAATAAACATCTGGGTTTTGCGCAGGGTTTTTTGTTGTAGGTTCAGTTGCCAAATGTCAAAACACTTTTCTTAGTAAGTTGTGTTTTGCTCACAAAACACACTTGTGATAAGGTAGCATTTAAATTTTTCTCAATATTTACAACAATTTCGTATTTATTGAGCAATAACTAAATTGAAATTTTTTAAAATTTTATATAAAGTCATTTATTGCGGTATAAAGATCATCTTCTATTTGCTTTTTTTTCATATAAAAACTTGCCAAGATAATTTAAAATTTTTTCTCTCCACTTTAAGCACTTGAATCTACAAAAGAAATCCGATTTTAATATTAAGGTTGGGAAATTCTATTTTTGGAAAATTGATATTTAACTAATAAGCTGTATATTTAATATAATAAAAATACATTTAAGTCTTTTATTTAAGATACAAAATATATTTATGTTGTGGATTTCAAGCGCATTATCGTTGTTTATTTAAGATGCGATATACATACAAAATATATTGTTTATATTATTGTATAATATATGTATGAATATATAATTTTCAGTTTTGCAAAAGCTCAAGCACCACAGATGGATTATTGTGGCCTTAAAACGCAGTTTAGGAACAAAACAAGTATTTGTTTTCAAGAACACTGGATTTTCAAATTAAAGAGCAGATAAACAGGCTCTTTTTGGAAAACCGGCAACCGGCTAAAAACGCAGTTATTCTACTGGAAAGCAGTTTAGAATGGAAAACTTTTTAATTCAAATTTGATGTCTTAAGCTCTGTTTATACTTGGGGTTTTAAACGCGTTTAAGTATCTCGAACGTGATTAAACTCTTATCACATAAAAATTGAGATGATTATCTATTCATTAAAATTATGTGTTAATCACTTTAAATTGGCATGGTTAAAACTAAATCATTGTATTGATCATATAGAATTTTCTGAACATAAATCAAACTGAGTAAACGTGCCTTTCAGATGTACTGCCGACCACGTTTTCTTCTATATGTTTTTACTTCGTCCTTAATTAATCCATCAAATTTTATGATTCCAATCGAGAATTATAAATTAAAGAAGGTGAAAAATTCATATTCTTTGCCCATATAAATAACTTTAAAAACAATCATCAAACGAAAACTAAATAAAACCCTTAAGGGCCATTATAACAACTTGCCAATAGTTAAAAGTCGGATTTTGTCGGACCGATAAATAGCTTTGCATTATAAAACCTTCATTTATTATGTTTTCATCTATTAAATATTATTATTATTGAAAATAACAGCAATAAAAAATGGAAGTTGTTATAATGCAAAGCTATTTATCGGTCCAACAAAATCCGACTTTTAACTATTGGCAAGTTGTAATAATGGCCCTAAGAGTTTTTTATATTTAAATACTCTCCACAACTTTTGTGAAGTCAATCCGTGAAAAACATTTTAATATTCATCTAGGACCCCATATAGTATATGCATACATTCCATTCTGTCGAACGACTTAAAATAAGAGAATCATATTGGAGTAAAATTGTTTCTAGATCTCCTAAGCAGTTTTGGATTGAAGTCCGGCACAATCGGTTCAGTATAAAAGCTAACATTAATTGGAGACATAATGTATGGATTGTTCTAAAATGTTGCATATACTCGTCTTATTTAAATACAAATCTATTACGGAATTTCCCCAAATAAATCCCGCATTCGGAAAATATTTTAGAACAGCTAAAACTTTAACAAATAATGCTATTTTAGTAAAATTTGGTGTGCCATAGCTTCATAGGACAATAACTCACATACTAATTTTGTAAAGATCGCTCCATGATATATTTAAAATCGTAACAAAAAATTATGTTGCAGTAAAATTTGGTCTTTCATAGCTTTATAAGACCTGAAATCACACAGCAAAATTTTGTGAAAATTGGTTCATAATATACCATAAGCCTCATATAAAACCTGCTCTGTGGTAAAATTTAGTCTAATTTAGATATAAAACCATGCAATATTGTGATCATTGGTTCATAATTTACCATACATGGAATGAATTATTTACTAAATCACCAGAAAATATTGCATGAACCAAGAAAATCTTGCACCATTCCCGTCGAAGCCAAAAATTTCTTATTGTAAACATATTTATGTACATATATTTGGTTTGGTTTAAGCAAAAAATTATGACTCATAGCGAACTAATAATTTACTTAAATTCAACTTAAAAAAATTAGTTACTTAAATCAATTTTTCGTTGCTTATGGCCAACTTCACCAATTAAAATATCAATTCATATTTAAATATAGTTTTTGATAAAATTTTATTTTTGTTTGACATGAAAAATGTATACAAATTGGTGAAATCGGCCAGTAATGTTTGACTAAATACTAAGAAAAGGCTGAATTTTTACATAAAAACGTGAAGCATTAGTAAGTTTAAAAAAACTCAATTAGAATTTAATTTTGTGTGACATTGAATTAATAAATAAATAAATTAAATACATTTTTTTTACTAATTTGCTTAAGATGTCGATTCAAATAAAAACTAATTGAATCAAGCCAAGTTTTCTTGAAATTTTTTTTTAATTTAAAGAAATCCATAATATTTGTTTCTTAATGCTTGACATTCGATTCTGTTTTAAAATCAAGAAAACCATACTGGAATCAAATAAAGCAGCTTTAACTTTGAAATATCTTTCATATTTTTAATAAAAACAAGCTACTTTTGTCTTTCTTGTTCTATGAATTTTTTTATCACATACCAAAAACGTGAATTAAAACGTGAATCAAAAGATCATGAGAAAATGTTTCTTTATTTCAAAAAGCTTAACTTAATACGAAAAAAATAATATAAAATTATGAAATTATTTTTGGATTTGCTTGTTTTAAGAAACGGCATTGATTACCTTCATATAAAGTGGCCTTCCGCAAAGCAGTCTAAAACGCTAAAAATGCCCAAAAAAATATGTGTTTAAATTTCTATTTCTTTAAGCACAAATATTTGACTTTTGCGATGATCAATCCATAATTTGCCATAGATGTAATGTAAAATCCCGCACTAAAATTTCTTTTATACGAATTAAAGTGATACGATTCATAATTTTTTATTCAAATTACATAACTAGAAATAAAAGCATACAACTTTCTTATAGTCGGCTTACAATTTATAATAGGTCTAAGGCCGCTACGAATTGTAATAATGTGAGATCAGTTTTTATGAAGATTGGTTGATAGTTTATAGATTTTATATAAAGCCCATTTCAGAAATATTCTAACTCACAGTGGAGAGTATCAAAGATTTGCCACAGCCGAATACATCTTATTTGTTTTATATAGAATTTATTATGGAAAATCTTTATAATACGGAAAACAACATATGTTTTTCAAGGGAGGCGGCGGTTATTCTTTTGAGCATTTCTTGATCAATATCATCAAAAAGACATGGTTAATGCTTTTTGCGCTGAGTATTAATAATAAAGTTGAAGAAGGTAAAACAACAAAATGTAGCTCAACACTGGTTAGTAACCAGCTTATTTTGCAGTTAAAAAACAAGGCAGTTTCTCTAAAAATGCGAAAATTTCATAAAAATTGCCTTGTTTATTTTTAAATATTTGATAACTGGGAAATAAGCTGTTTAGCAATTTTTTGTTAAACCTTCTTCGATTTTAATTCGAATTTTTTTTTTTAAAGTACTTCATTATATGGAGACAAATATGCACATGAGGCATATTTATTGTAATTGCAAAATTGTAAAGACAAATTCACTGTATGGAAATTTATTATTAAAAGATCAAAATTCACTAAATTCGAAACGAAAAAGCTGGGGTCAAATAACACCATTCAATATCGATAAAAACTACCATTTAAGTTGTATTTTAATTTTAAAAATCTATTCTTACTGGGGAGAGCTTTGTGTATAGACTTTCACTATAGAGAAGTTCGACTGTATAATGATATTTTGCGAAAATCCGCAAAATAAATTACCACCAAAACTTGTTTCAAATTAAAAACTGAAAACCCCAATTAAGATCAAAACCGCTTATCTGACAACACTGTTGACCTCAAAGTAGAAATTCTGGGGATTTCCATAATACCTTGTGTAATAATTAACTAAATAAGGCAAGTAAACTTGTTTCACAGTGCCCTTCTAACTGTGATAATTTTGCCGTTTAAATTATTCTGCCGCTCTCGGATATACACTCACACAAACTTTTTGTAAATAAGAGAATACAAAAACAATAGTAGAAAACGCTGCTGAAGCTAGCAGCGGCAATGAACGAGCTAAAACATCTCAAAAACAAAATTCAAGCAAAGATTGTTAAAAGAGCAGCGAAAGCATGCAAACGTGTAGCGCGGTGTGTGATTTCGTGAGTGTTTATTTTAGTTTTTTTCTTTAAAATATTTTTTTGTGGCTTTTAATTAACAAAAACTAAACAAATGTAAACTAGAAAAAGCAAAAGAGTAGATACTAAAATTGCATAGAGAAGCTTAAAATGTAAAAAATGCATTAATGAAATACATAATAAAATTGTTATTGATTGGTAACGGCCACGGACGGAACTAATATCGAGATAAAAAAGTGAATTGAAACGAACGAAAATAAATGATTGTGAAGTGAAGTGCGGTGGAGTGTTTATTTTTTATAAAGTAGAAATTGTTTTCATAACCAATTAAAATTTATACCTACATAAATACCACAATTTTCGTGCGAGTGTGTAAAGAAGGGATTGTATCGACGAGACCAGGCCGTGTCTGTGCAATGAAGCATTTCCAATAACATACCTACATACATACATATGTACATATTTCTGTTCAATAAAATTATTGTAACCCTATTGAAGAAAAGGGTTAACATTTTGTTGTAATTAAAGAGAGTAAAGTTTTCTGGAGAATTATAAGAACTTAAAGCGAAAATCGGGCGTGAAATTAATATTTTTTAACAATTTATTTTAAACAACCTTGTTTTAAAACTGCGCAATTAAAGCGACCTTTAAGAGAAACCTTTTTTAAAAACAAAAAAGAAAAAATGTAATTGATACCCATAACAACCTCTACATCTAAAAAAACTAATCTTAAATGTAATAAAATACTTTACATATTGAAAAAATTGTAGCAGCGATAAAGTATCTTACAAATAATAACAAAACTGGAAGTTGATACATAAAACTTCCATTGCAACAACATTTTGCCGACCCAGCGAACTAATAAAAACAACAACAACAACAATTAACCGACCAAACAACATGCCAATGAAAAGTTTTACAAGATAAATATTAAAGTAAATTACGGTATTTCAACAAGTATCTGTCAAATACAACTTAGGTATAAAAAACTAAAAAAAACTCAACAACAACAGCAAATTAACAAAAAAAAAAAAAATACGGAGTAACAACACCAGACAAAAATACTCACGTTATTTTTGCCAGAAAATCTCAAGTGTTTGTCAAAATCTTGAAGCAGCCAAACAACGGCAGCTGCTTAATATTTTGTATCATTTTTTTTTGTTTTTTTTTTGCAACTCAACATAAAACTCTTCGACATCGTCCTTGAGTAAAGGCAAAAGTGTACAAATAAAACAAAATATTTCATTCAATTGCAACATATTTTGAAATTTTAAAACTAAAAGCCGACGACAAATACGACGACATTCATCAACATTTCAAACTCTGCTCTTGTTAACCTGTTTTCATTATTTGTATCTTTAATCTATCCGCTACATTGGCAAACGCATACAAACAGCAGTTTTTGTTATTCTACCCTTCGTTATGGCGAAAATGAATAATTTCTCAAAAACAACTGAAACACTGCCCAAGAGTGGCCATGTTACTGAAGGTAAGCTTGACTTTTACTACTGCTACATACTACACTACAATTCCAGGCTTAAAAGTATTTATAATATTTTCTAGATATTTTCCTCTTCTACATTCCGTTTTTTGTTATTATTGTATTTTTTTTTTTTTTTTGTTTTTATCTAAACTAAAAAGTATTTCATTCTCATTAACAATACTATGTACACTTGGATCTTGTTTAACGGTGTACAATACAATTAATACGATCTGATCCATATACATTTTTAAATGATAAAAATATACAAGAAGTTAAGCAATCAAATAAGTCAGTGACTTGAATAAAAATATCATTTTATATATCAACGAAGTCTCATTTTAGCTTTATACACTGTCCAACGTTTCTTCAATTTTTATATCCATCCAAAAAAAAAAAAGATTTGCTGTTCTGGTGCAAAATAACAATCGGCCCAATAATTGATAGTTTTTCCCCTTTTATAGGTAGTCAATGTGGATTGTACTGCGTGCATCCCAAAAAACGGATTTAATAACTTTAATGGCTTAAAAACCCAGCTGGTCTTCTTTGGCCCGGTTCGACACGATAAATGAACAATTTGGAAAGCTTTACGATCTCTGGTGTGTTGTATTGTATCCACGCTTTGTTCATGGTTTCGAAACGGTACAAAAACTTGTCTATATTGTGGTTGAACACCGACAAACACCCCTGCGAAGTAAGCACACGAATTTTTTAATGTATAAAAGCTGCAAGCGTTTTTTTTATACGAAACATACCTTAAGAATGCGAATTTAACACCACCCGGATCGAAAGTCTTATTTGACGGCAATAGAATTTTCTTATTTAAAAAAACGCTTGTCGCTCTTGTTTAAGTAGCTCAGTAAGAATTAAACTTTTGATGAACAAAAAAAAAAAATTATTTTTTTAGCACAAAAGTTTCAACAGTTCACCATAGTTTAGTGTCTTAAAATAACTTTAATCTTAAATTGTTTTCGTTTTCGTACTAGCCAGTAATAAATGTTAGATTCATTGGTAAATTAACTAAATAAATAAAACATTTTAGGCGGAAATCCCGGGAACATTACTTTTATTTCCCGCTTTCCTGGGAATCCAAAAAGTGCAAAAAGCATATTTTAACAACAAAAATAAGACTTTAGCCAAAAAGTTTAAAAAAACAAGTCTCGGGTGTATTAAAATTCCTACAGAAAAAAACCCCTTCATTCAAAAAAAAAAAAAAAAAAAATTACTGGCCAGTCATTTTACGAAATGTATGAAAAATAAAAAGAAAACAAATAATATTTCTTAAGAATATAAAAAAAAAATAACTTATTGTTTTATAAAACTACTTTTCTCATTTCTTTGTTTTTTTTTTCTTCTTTTTATGAGTTTGTGAGAATTTTGTTATTCCAGTCGTAAAAATTTAAAACCAGTTTTAAACGAATCTATTAATTAAAATCTACAAAATTGTATAATGAACTTGGGGAACTTTTACTACATACTACTTACTGTACACTACTGGCTGTGAATTACACTACTATTGTCTTTTGTCTGCTACAAAACCAACCACTAAGTGGATTTCGCGTTTTAAAATATTTTCTCAAGACTAAAAATATTTAATTTAAGTAGTTTAATGTTTTTGTGTGTAGGTGTTAAACGTAACGTTTTTTTACGATTTATAGCTAAAACACTGAATTAAATATTTAAATTAATTATGCAGAATGAAATTATAAATGTCATGTAAAGATTTGAACGTATTTAGACAGTGCATAAATTAGTAGTGCAAACGTAGTAAAATGAGAATTTAATGGGCAAATTGTTAAGCTTCATAAATAATAAAGAAAATAAGAAATATGAAACGAATTTTGTATGCAAATTTGTTAATATATAATTTTATAATTTTAAGGGCCGACGCTGAATGTGAACCACGCCTAAACGTCAAGTTTTTTCTGCATTTCAATTGACATTTATCAAATTCAGACTTACTCAATTTGAACCATGGAAAGATACACAATTAAGCAACGCGTTAAAGTTATTCAGACTTATTATGAAAATGGGCGTTCAATTCAAAATGCATATCGTGCACTTCGTGCTTCAGTGATGAGACCAATTTTCACCTCAGTGGATTCGTTAATAAGCAGAATTGCCGCATTTGGGCGAATGATGATCCAAGAATTTTTTTTTTCCTAAATGAGGCCGGTCAGGCAATTACTGTGAATGGTGTTCGGTATCGTGAGATAATAACGAACTTTTAATGGCCCGAATTGGAAGATATGGATGTGGACGATATGTCTTCTCAACAGGCCGGTGCCATGCAGCTAACGAAACAATGGCTCTTTTGCGTGACAAAATCAATGGCCGTGTTATCTCACGTGCAAATTTTTCTTTATGGTTATTTGAAAGAAAAGGTGTACGTCGATAAGCCAGCAACAATTCAAGAGCTAAAGGATGACATAATTTGGCACATAGAACCTCAATTATGCCTCAGCGTCATTGAAAATTTGGCAGATATTTTGTTCCATACATAATTGAAGCATACCAATATTATCAAATTAAAAAGAAATTATAATAATTTCCTAAATAATTTGTGTTTTATTTAAAATCAACATCGGCCTTCTTATTTAGAAAATTTTTTTTAATATATTGAAAAAATGCCTTGTATAAAAAGCTTTGTGTGTTAAATCTTTACGAAAGCTTTAAAAAAAATCTATTAAAAGAAAATTTATTCGGTGAAAATTATTAGTGCAAAAAGCTTGCAATAAAATGCCCTTTTAAAATATCGTTTGGCAAAAAAGTTCTTAAGACACTATTCTTTTAACATAAATACATAATAATAAAAGAAAGCTTTTAAAATTCTTAACAAAAGTTTTAGAGAAATAATTGGTTATGGTTAAATAATTTTGAAGTTTTTTTAAGATATAAAATGTTATCTTCTAATCCATTGAAACCTATTAAAATAGCTTTTCTTATATAAAGCTTTATTAATCAACAAAGAGCTTTTTTAAAGCTTCAAATAAAATCTGTTTAAAAATAATTTTAAAAACTCATTAGCAAAAGCGTAAAAAAACCTTATTAGCAAAAATTTAATATACATATTTTTAAAAAGTTAAAAAAAGCTTTTCAAAAAAAAAAAACAATAATACTTTTTACAAAAAATCATCTTCAGAAAAGTTTTTTAGGAAATGCTTTTAAAAAACTTTAATAAAAATCATGTTTTGAAAAACTTTTTACGGAAAAGCTTTTTGCAAGAAAAGTTAATTTTGAAAAAATTTTATATTTCGCAGTTTTTTATTAAAAGTGTGTGTATGGGTTTTTTTATTTTTCCTTAATAAAACTTGTGAACCAAGATGTTATTCTTTTACTTTACTTACCTGGCAAGAAAACTAAAATATTTAATGGAAACAAACACACTACATGGTAAAAAACAAAATATTGGTACAATGTACTCGATCTCGTGCACTTGGTGTTGTTGTATGTGGCACTATTGTTGTTTTTTTTTTTTTTTTTGTTTTGCCATTGTTATTTTTGATGTTGCACGTATTCACTGCCAGGCACATTTTTATTACTACTACCACAACGTCATATAAAAACTAAAAAAAGTAGAAATTGCTGCAGTCTTTGGCTTCAAATTGCTGCTGGTTGTATTCGTCGTGCCAGGGTAAAAACTTTGCAAGTATCCAGTTTTGTTTTCTTCTTTTAAGAAAATATTAGATTGAAAGAAGTTTGTACGCATTTACGCAAATTATTATTGTTCTTGCTCATGTTCAGCTAAAATGTTTTGTTTTTTGCATTTGTTGTTGCTGCTGTTACTGACTGGTATTTTGCATATTCTAAAGTTGTAGACTGTAATCAACTAATTTTCTAGATTTTTTTTGTTTTTATTGTACGGGATTTTAGATCAGTCTTATATATTTTTTTTTGCCATACGCTTTGTTTTTTTTTTTTTTTTTATAAAAAAGAATTACATATGTGTTAGTCAGTCAGTTTTTTGTAAGCTTTTGACATTAGACCCATAAAGCCCGATTGTTATCATAAAGATAATTAATCTGACCTTATTGATCCATGACATAAAATATTTGCAAAAAAAAAAAAAATAGAATTGGAAGTAAAGTAGTTTTCATTTTAAGGAATATTATAAAATAATTTGAGAGAGAGGTAGAGAGTGAGAATATCACCCACATAGAAACGAGCTTACCTGAAGCAATCCGAGATTTGAATTTTAAAAATAGTTACACTACACTGTTGGGATCTGACAGTTCTTAAATTGTACGGCCTCAATGGAAAAATTGAACCAAATTGACACAAATTTTAAAAAAAATTTGCTTTTAAATAAAAAAGCATATATTGTAACAATTCGTTAACCTTTTTTTCAATAAAAACAAAATACATTAGAAAGTATAGTCGGTCGAACCCTATCAGGGGGGTTACCGCGTATTTCGATTCGAAAGAAATAATTTACGATTTTGAACAATTTGTACTGTGTTATACGATTTTCGTACTATTTGTTTCGAATGAACGAAAGTTGTTAATACCTTTTCGAAAACAAAAAGTCCCATTCGTAACGGCAACTCTCTATTACGAACAATAAAAATCCCTTTCGAAACTCCAACTCTGTAGTACGAAAACAAGCGTCAGTTATGTAAAAAGAGTTGGGAAATTGTTCGAAAGCTATTTTGTTAGCGACAAAGTGCAAAAGATAAAGTTCAAGATAAATAAAAGTGTAAAACAAGCAAATAAACCTAATAACATTAGATTCGGTATAAAATACTAATTATTGTTAAAGCTAAGGCACGGGCTCTATGTGTAAATTTGTCCTTAAAGATGTGCTGAAGAAGGTCAACAGGAAAAAGAAAGACAAAAATGAAAAAAAAACATAAAAATGTACTTTGGACTTCAAGAAGTATTCTTGACAAAAGTACGAGAAAACAGAAGCAAGGGAAAACATGTCAAATGAATTAAAAATGGATTATCATTCAAAAAAGCAAATTTCGATCTACCAAAGGTTAAAATACAATTTGGTTTAAGGATTGATGTTTGACTATTGACGTCAGCAGTCGTCGATGGCTGCAAGTGTAAGACGGCAAATCCATCTGAGGAGATCGAGTGGTTGCGATCGAAACATGTCAAGTTAACCTGCCGGCCGGGGTTTGAATCCCAGCCGCGGTCAAGAATGAAAGATTATCAATAACAATTTTAATTAATTTTCATGTTGTAAAATTCCTTTCTTCACAAAAATAATTTAATGAAAATTAAATTTGATGAACTTAAGCCTAATTGAAAATATTAAAACCATTTGGATTAAAAACCATAAATAGTTCAACAAAATAACCACAATACTAATTATTTATAAAATAAATGCTTACTAATGTTATTATTGAAAATGTCTTAATATTTGTGGTCTTGAAATTTTAAAAAATGGTAGGCTTTTTCTGTTGACTCTTCAAACCACAGGGAAATGCAATACATTTTTATTAAAGAAACACAATTATAATATTATTCACACGTTGAGAAGTATTTATTATTTGTTTTGTTTTGGGATATTTTCGTCCATTTTGGTATTTAAGTGCTACCAACTTTTAATCAAATTTCCCATTTGTTTATAAATACGACTTTGTCATCGTTTCGAATGAGTTACGCAGTACGATTTAACTTTCGAATCGGAAATTGCTTTCGAAAAATGTTAGGATCCATGTGCAAAACCCACCAGAACAAATGTATAATGGAATTTTTGCTTCTTATTTTACTTTTTAACCATAAAAGTAATCTTGATTTTTCTTCTTGTAGTGGTTGCCGTTTTTTGTAGTGTTATTGTTGTTTCTACAAACATCTTTTAAAAAAACACACGCGTATGCACGCATATTACTTTTCGAAAGTTAACCCATTTTAGATTGATTTAAGTACTTTTTGGTGTTATTCGTAATTATATTTTAAGGTACGACTGGTACTAAAAATTGGTAGAAAAAATTTAAATTTAGTAAGAGTTTTTTCTTTCTGTGAAAATTTATCTTCTTTTCAAATAAACAAAGTTTGGGCTTAATTCAAAATAAAAAATCGACCTAAATCTCTATTGTCGAGCAAAATGTTAGAGTAATAAATTCAAAGCTAAAACTTTTTTATCAACAGAGTTTTGGCATTGAGCATTTCATTGTAATACAGGGTGGGCCAAAAGCCATAATGGGGTTTGAAATTTAAATGCAAAATTAAGACATTGCCTATGATCTGCGGGTTTTAATTCTTGCACCAATTGTAAATTATATGGGAATAACAGTAAATATTTTTTTAAAATGCTCTGTAGTGACTTACGTGGCATTTCTAGCTAAATTGGTAGATGTGTCTGGTGTTTCGTTAACACTTTTCTCTACACGTTCAGTATTTTCCGCTTTGCGAACTAAGCGTGGTCTACCGGTTCGAGGCAAATCACTTACGGTGCCATGTCGGCAGTGACGATGAACTAGGCAACTAATAATTGCTTCAGAGTGTCAAATTCGGACGTTAAAATGTGGACGTAATGCTCTTTTCGCTAAAATATTTGATCGCTGATTTAACTAAAAAATTCTCAAAGTTTTTCTTAGGATTCAAAAAATTAATTAACAAGGTTTCGGTTAAATGCGCTAAATTCCCGTTTCATACTCTTGATAAACTTAAATTTATTGTTAATGGGATAAGCTTTTCCTATGCGCATTTAACTGGTTGCTAACGCCAGATCGTCCGGAAACTTCATCCAATGATTTTAGAAAAACTAAAGATATTATTTTGTTTTTTGTTCAGCTGCGAATATCTCTATTACTAATTCTCCATGTGTTTTTTTGTCTATGATTTGAAAAAATAAAAAATATACAAACAAAATTTCCGATAGTGCATAGAACATATTCCTGGAAAATATTGAAGGAATAAGACTATTAAATTATGAAAGCTTTATAAATTGTAATTTGACTTATGCTAAGTTCACACTTGGTTTTTTAAACGCGTTTAAGCAAAATGTTGATTTATCTAATCAAAGCGGTTCACATTAAATTTGAGATGATTTAGATGACAGGTGATAAAGAAAAAATACACAACAAACAAATTTATATTTCTTTAAAGTATTAAAAATGGATAAAAATACTTTTATAAAGTTATCAGAAGATTATTTTAATAATTTTAATGATGAAATTGTAAAAATTTATGAATTATTTAAGGAAAAAATAAAAACATTAAGCAGAAATCGTGGCCGGTTGTTCAGTTCATGTTGGCCGATTCTACATTATACTCAGTTTGAGGTATGTTCAGTGGATTCTATGAAGTGATTTAATTTTTACTGTCAAATTCAGTTATTTTATAAAATTCAGTAATTTTTGTTTGCTCCACAAAAGAGCCGAATTTCAAAAAAATACCAGACAGACACCTGTCCGCTTGCTTTTCTAACGAGAGAGAATATTCATCCCTATCATGAATAGCAAGTGCAATTTTTGTTCCCATGAAATTTTCATTCCCCTCGAAGGGAAAAGGCAATCGTGAATCTCATGTGAAAAATTTTTCACGCTATCATTTCCAGTGAATGTGAAAAGGAAGAAAGATTAAAATAAAATTAAAAGGCAATGAAATTTTTGTTCAAAAATATACACATATATATTTAACAGAAAAATTAAAATAATAAAGCAAAATATTTAGTATTGGAGGGATAGTTTGATTACAACGTTAGTTTTTTGCACTTTTTAAATTTTATGTAGTAAAATATTTTCAGAAATTCTGCCACCACATCTTTCGAATGCTTCACATATCCGCAAGCAATCGACCTGTTGTTTTGCATTTTGTTGACCAATATATCGGTTTGTGCCTTAATAACGAATCTAGCCCTTAATATTCGATTTATAGGAGGAACTACTTACATACATGTTCTGTTCCCTTGCAAAAATAAAGTGAGAAAATCTAAGGGAAATGTGAACAAAATACGAGGGAAAAAACTTTCACGAAAAGGGGCATTTTTTCCCGTGAATACAAATATGGTTTCGGAATTATTTACTTTAAAAATTTGTTAAATAATTTTAACAAATAGAAACTGGGAATTTTTACGCAAAACAAGCAAATCGTTTTTTAGAGATAACTAAAAATTTATTTTTGGTAGTTAAATTATATAAAATAATTGAATATTCATTTGTTTTTAGGCAACATGGGGTTGAAATTTTGACAGTAAAAATTAAATGAACTTTTCGGTTTTTTAAATTACATTTTTATTTAATTTTACATAAAGAAGAATTTAACTTAATCAACGGACAATATTAACTGCAACTGAAAGTCCGTATTAATATGCACTTAGTTTTTTGAATAACTGTTAGAGAATCAGTTAAAAATTTGCTTGGAATTTTAAATGTTTATTTATTTACAAATAACTGAACGAAAAACTTCTTAAATAAACTACAGTCCGTTACTGTAATAATATTGTGAGTGTAATAAAAAATAAATATAAACGAAAACGTTAAGCCCCCTGGTGACTTTTGGCTCCCCTGTGCTTCCTTAAACACGCCTCCCCGTTGAAACTAAAAGAATTATCCACAATAAATAGACGTGACAGAATTGCCAAAAATGGTGGAGGAGTTTTGACTGCTGTTTAACCATCTGAGAACCGCACCAACAGAAGTACAAGAAATTCCATTCCTTTCTGTATGCGTTTCGTTTGAACTTGATCGAAAACCATACAATTATTAGTGGTAAACGTCTAACTGACTGCGAAACCCGGAAAAATGTCTATTACAGTTTTGGAATCTACTCTCTTAGAGCTTTCAAATGATGTCTCGAAATCCCATTCAGGTCTGTCCTAAGTGCCCCAAACTGATGTTCTCATATAGAGCTCTTTTCGATTTTTCAATTATTCCACCCCTCGTTACATGTCTCCTGAGAAACCCATAAAAATGTCCATTACGGTTTTAGTATGTACTCCCATAGAGCTTTCAAATGACGTCTCGAAACCGCATTCATGTCTGTCCTAAGTGCCCTAAAAAATAACATAAATTAGCCAATAAATTCTCAGCCACTTTCCTTATTAAAATAATTTTGTTTTCCAATTTTTAGAAAAAAGTTAAAATTTATTATGTTTTTTTTATTAGTTATAAATAATTTCGCTTTTTATTAAAAAAAATTTTAATTGTTCATTGTTACCATTTTTAACAAGGTGTGGAATGTTGTTAACAGAGGTGTGGGACGTATTTAGCTGACGAATTTATCTTCACACCCTTTCTTAACCATAATATGTTCTGGGACAATCATATTATGGTTGTGGCTTCTTGAGAAAAGACTAAATTTTATCATAATAGGATTACTCGTGACTATAATATGGTTTAAATTACCATAAAATATTTAGAAATTTGTCGATGAAAATATTTTAGTTTGAGGTGATCATATCGACCGAATGGTCACGGCAGTATTATAAGGGGAATGGATTGTAGCAGTGACTTCATCATTCTGAGAATGACATTTGGAAGGAAACCGCGAGTTACCTTGGCAGGACTCCGATCTGGTCATAGGACCTTCAGTTTTTACACTGACGGATCCAAAATAAAGAACGGAGTTGGAGCTGCAGGATGCAGCTACCGGGAACTGGGTATTCGGGAATCTTATAAGCTTCTCGATTACTGCAGCATATTCCAGGCGGTGATATTTGCGGCCAAGACGGCTGCTCGATAGTCAGGCGGAGATCAGGGCGATATCCGCTGAATATTCATACTCTTCAATCGTCTAGAAGTGTAGGGACTCCATGGATATTCTCTGTGCCAACAGGAGAGTACACATATACTGGGTTCGCGGCCACTTCGGCTCCGATTCAGAATATAAGGAGGGATATGGACTCAGCTATACGGAGGAGATTAGAGGCGGCTCGGGAAAACAGCGGAACGTGCAGGGTTTCCAAGGTAAAGTGGGGATCCTAAGATCCGAAGACGACGAAACCTCTTCTGTCGCTATCGAGAAGGCACTGCACACTTCTGGTAGGTTTTATAACGGGTCGTTGTTAGACTGCGGTATACGCTCAGAGGGCAGGGCGGCTGAATAGTGACAGTTGTAGATTCTGTGGGGCACCAGGAGAAAAGGAGGCGGTGGAGCATATACTCTGCTGCTGTCCGGCACTCGTGCGCTCCAGGGCGAACTGTCTGGGAGATCATTACTACTAGGGTATCGGGGAAATCTCTGGGATTGGGTTAATGAGACTCCTGTCATTCGTCAAGAGAGTGTGGGGTACTCTGAGTACTACCACATCGGAATGACTTTTTTCTAAATTTCTTCTGCGGGCTATCGTACAACGTGGTGACGCTATTGACCTATTTGGTCTGTGCGGGGTCTTTGTGTTCGGCCATTCTGACCATATCGAAAAATGTGGTTTCTCTACGTGGAGTTTCTGAATAGATTTTTGAATATTGATTTGATTCGTAAAAAGGCTTCTAAAATTTCGAATTTTAATGATTTCTTTCCTTTGAAACTCTGCACATTTAAATTTTACTGCTTATTTTTTTTTATTTTAAATAATCATTTTTAACTAAAGCAGATGCTTGATTTGTTGCAAAATATGCATATGATGGTATTTCTCTACATAATTATGTTGCTGTTTTTGCTTTTTTTTTTTTGTTGCACGTAACCCTAACTACATGTTGCAGTAAAATAGCAAACATGTTCAAGAAAAAACAACAACCAAAACAGAAATAAAAAGACGGGCCTGCATGTTGGCATCCATCCATCCAGCCACTCATGCTCACTTACTTACTCACACTCTTCACTTTAAGATGCGAAAACACTCCTCTCCTAGAATCGTATTTTTAAAGCCAAATTTAAATTATCTTGTGTTGCACGTTGTATTTATGTACATATGTATGCACCTTGTCATTGTGGTAGGGAAGAACTGAAAAAATATGGCTACTGTATTTAAGTTTTTAGTTTCCAACAAACAAAAACAACATAAATATTTGTTGCATGAATCCTTCCTTTAGTTTTTCGTTCCAATTCTTTATATATATATATTTTTTTTTTTTGTTGGTGTGTCTTTTTGTCATTTTACTTCTTGTGATGTTTTACATCTGATGCAAGTGACTGCATTTTAATAAAAAGCACAAGATTACGAGTTGCTACTAAATATAGCAACAACGGCAACATCACTTTGCAACAAAAATACGCACTTCAATTTTCATTTGCAGAAAAATTTTAACTCATGTGTTTTGTCTATTTTTTTCCTTTTTCACATTTTGTGGCTATAAATTTTTGTGTTAAATTTTTCTTTTTCCAAAATGTATATAAATTTACAGTAAGTCAGTTGTTTCTAAATATTAATGAAAAAAAAGAAGCAAACCAACCTGATGTTTTACTGACAGTTTGAGTTCATTTTATTGCAAAAACAGAAATAAAGATTTTTTAAACGATGATTCATTAAGTGACTGTGACTAAGGAAGAGAACGGGTAGCGATAAGTAGAGAATTGGGATTAAACGTGTGCACAAAGCATTTTCATTAAAAAAAAAGAAGCAAATTGTAATGGAATGTTTGAGGCAGTTAGAAGTGGGAACAAACTAATCAGTTTAAAAATTGAGAACAATAAGAAAATTGTGCCATTTAAAAAAGATGATAAAAATTTTTATCAATTTATTTAATCGAATTTGTTTAAATTGAAGAAAAATATGTATTTAGCTAAAGAACGACTTAATATTGGTTGAATGCCTTAATCGTTGTAACTGCTTGTTGTATGGCTTTGTTTTATATATTCGCCTTTCTGAAACGTAATTCTCATATCCATTAGGTTGGTGACAAATCACAGAGATGCCATATCATTTTTCTTTCTTAAAGTCAATGTAGATAAGATTCAGTGGATAGCATGGAACACATGTGTACATTGTACATTAAGTCGAGGATTATACTTTCCAATCATCTTAATAGAAGTCAGGAGGATGATGTACTTTTCTTTCTGAAACCTAATTCTTATATCCATTTGGTTACTGACAAATTTAAGAGATGCCATACCATTTTTCTTTATTCTTTCTTTGTTTAAAACAATGTAGTAAGATTCAGTGGAAAGCATGCCTGCAAATAATATTGGACCACCTGATCCATTTTGATTTAATGGACTACTCCATGGACTGGTCCGATTAAATGGAAGTATGGACCATGCCATTGTTAAAAATTGTTTGTACCCTGCCGATAATATTGGACTACGTGATCCATTTTAATGAAATGGACTACTTCCTGGATTGTTGCAATGTTATGGAAGCATGGACCATGTCATTGTTAAAAGTAGTCATAGTATGCATGAGAATCAAACAAAATTTGTTTACTCTAATAATATTATGGTAGCGCCATTTGTAAAATAATTTTGAATCAGTTGTGTCGTTTGTTTTAATTATGTCTATCGAATTATTTGATAGTGAGCGATTAAACAATTAAAAGAAAAATTCCCAAAAAAAAAAAAAATAAGCTTCAAGATATTAAAAAATAAGGATTTTAGCGGAGTTCAGTATTAGTCTTGCAATAGTGCAAAACCAAAATATCATAGCTCTTTTTTAAAATCCAACAAGAACACACAGATATTTCATAAAAGTGTTACGATATTTTGATTTTTGCTCTTTTGCAAGCCTAATATCGAACTGCGCTATTGTATTTGCAAAAAGAATATTGTAAAGTGCCACAAAATAAACAATCGATGCAAAAAATAATGTTAATTTATTTTTTTATTGTTATGAAAGTTATGAAAGGTGCTGTATCATAATATGATTACTTCTTGATTTATTTTTATTAGCATGACAATAATAATATGATTACTTCTTAGCTTATTATGATTATCATGCTAAGAATATGATTAAGGGAAACATATTATGATGTAATATTACGATTATATTTGGTCATAATATGATTCAATAATAATCATTATATGGTGACTACAATCATAAATCGTATCGTAATATGTTGCTCTTAGAATATGTTTACAACAACCATATTTTTTTTAGAGTGCATAATTAAAAGGTCGGCAGTACCTTCAAATTCTCTCTCATTTTATTGTTTTTATTTTATTTGTTTGAATAAAGATCGATATTTACCAAATCCATTCGAACGCAATAGAGTTGTTCTAAAAATAATTTCGGTTGTTTTGTCTTCGTGGAGCCCACTGAACTTGCCATTATATTTTGCTCGACTTGCTTTTATTAAACTTCCTACATTGAAAAGTCGTAGAACTATGCTTAATGTGTTATTTTCATTAAGTGTTATTAATGGTGACATCTTTTCAACGTTCATCCGGAATATCTAACCTTTATAAGTTAAATTTTTTAGTCCTAATTATGCGTATGCTGATCCCTTCAGAAAAATGTGTAAAACGTTTAACAAATTATATTGATCAATCGATTTTTAAACGAATTTATTTTTATGCGTACACAGAAGAAACAAAAAATTATTTCAATTAAAAAATTAATTAAATTTGCACCTTTTTTCTGTGCAGTAAACAAATTAAAAGCATCAATTAAATATTTTTTGATATTAACAACCTTTTCTGCAGTCATGTTGTTGATATAAGTAAACGTTTGATTCACTTGATTAAATTTTTAATTAAAACTGATCTTATATTGTATTAATGGTTTAATTGAAAATAAAATTGCCGAGAATTTTTGCTGTGTGTCTTTATGTAAATCAAGTGTTTTTTAAATTGTCTGTTTAGAAATGCTACTTAACGAACAAATAGTAATAAATAAATAAATTGAAATTAAATAATTAAAACACTGGCAGCAAATTACCGTATTCGTTAGACTAGATTTTCGTTACGGCTGCTTTGCTTGTAATAGCAGCCATGACTTTGAGTTTTGTAGGCGCAGGGTAAAGAAAGGTTTATTTACACTGCATGAACTTCTGCACACTTCGCCATCGCCCAAACAAAAAAGTTATAATGATAATCGCAACTTATCGATCAAACCTGCAATACAATATAAATAGCATTTTTTCGCTTAAGCGAAATTTTATTGACGTTTTTTTTGCAAACACGTTTTAAAAAGAAATCATTCAGTTGATGAGAAATGGTAAATTTATTATTTGTTTTGCAAAAAATTTTAACGCAAACAAAACCTCAATTTCGATTTCTTTAAAATTTACAAAAAAAAAAAAATAGAAAAATTAATAAAAAATCAAAAGTAAGAGCTTCTATTTATTATCAACATTTCTTGGTTTTAGACAAAAAGCAATCAAATACTTATTAAATATTTCAACCCAAAAGATAAATAAATCTTTTTTAATATCTAAAAATAAAAGTAAAATGCCTTTCAAAGCCAACAACTAAAATAAAAAACTTTCACACATTTTTCACACCTCTTTTATTAATATCGAAAGAAGTGTTTTTTTTTTGTTATCTTTTTTATTTTTGTAAATGTTAATGAATTTTTATTTTTATAGTTTCATTATAGAAAAATATTCATTTTGTACTTGTTTAGAGTTTAAAGCCCCTAACGAAAGAAATGTAGACAAAATTACTTACAAAAAAATTAAAAAAAAACGAAATATTAAATTATTTTTAAACACAAAAAAGACAGAAGATGCCTGTTTTTTTTTTTTTTTTTGTAAAAGCAAATAATTTAAACAACACCAGCCAATTTTGTTTAAGACAAAAAACTCTGACAGTTACCGCTAACAGATACACGCTAACAAAACTTCCAAATACATCAAACCAAATAACGATACCAACGAATTAAGCAGCTTCAGCATGCAAAAGGATGCAGACAATGAAAGAAAAATTTTAAACATTTATTTTTTTTTAGTTTACAAAAATATTTGTTTTTGGGCTCGTAAATAACTATTGAAAAAATTTTGAAATTATTGAATATTTTATAAAAATCTTTCATAGTTTTTCAAAAATTCTACTGAAGATTTAAGTTCGCATTGGACTATTTGGAATTGCAAAAAAATTTTTTAAGTAGGAACCTTGTTTCTTGTGTAGTAGTCGTGACAAACCTCATCATCCAGGAGGGATGTGAAAAAAATAGCAACAGTTTAAAATTGAAAATAATGAAAATGTTTTTATAATCAGGAGTTTTTAAACTTGTTTTAGCGTTCGGAACGATATCTATTTTTTTAATATCGTTAGTCACTATTTTCAAGAAAGAGCCGAACATTATATAGTGTTCTGTTCTTCGTTAAAAACCGAATAGTTGTAGTGATACTGTAGAAAAACATTATATTTTAATGTTCTTTAATGTTTTTTTTTTTTTTACTTAAAAACTACAAAAATAAAAAGCTGCTTTTCAAAACTCTGTGCGAAACAAATGCAGCTCCCTTGGAAAACAAAAATGTTGCTAGACACATTTCAATATTTTTCCTTTGTATTTCCCAGAAATTTTTTTTATATCACTCTTTTCAAATTTATGAAAAATGTTGAGCAACATTCATTATTTCACACGAAAATTTTGACATGTATAAATGTTACCTATCATGCGATTTGTACAATTTGACGTTTTTATTCCTGTAAAGTATGCGACATTGTTTTGCGTATGTAAACAAACCCGACATGTATTTAACTAAAAATAATTTTTTTATTAAAAAAAGAAAATTAATATTAATAAAAAACTTACCGGTTGTGTTATTTAATTTTCTTATTTAATAATCAGTTTATACTTTTTTTCTTTTGCTTAAAATTCCACGTAAAATTAGTGCAGCCTACATTATTTCGCAGTTGTAAAAAAATTTTGTCATAAACATTTCTGAACTTTTTCACAAAATGAACAGAGTACAACTCTATCAACATTATTTCATAGATATTCCGCACAAGTTTTTTTCATATGCGTTTTGACGGCATTTCACGTGAAATGTTGAACACAGTACCAGGCTTAATATTGAACAGAGTACCAGGTTTTACTCAAAACTGTTCTCCCTTATTTTTAAACAAATAGCGGGCAAATTTAACGCAGCACTACTGAAATTTGAAATAATTATTATGTATTTGTTGCTTTTACGCCAAATCGTGGGCGCATAGTGTCAATACTACTGAAATTTTAAATAATAAAATCGTCAAATTGTCCAAACTCACGAGATAGGAAACATTTTCAGTTCATTATGCAGCACAAAAAGCTACTGACAAATAATTTAAGGAAAGTGGCGTATGCGGCACAACACAATAATTTTTACTTTAAATAAAATACTAAGTTCGTAAATAAACGATCATAAAAATTTACATTTTTCTTCAAAACATATGCCAGAAGCAGTTGTGGAAATACAAAAAATTTTACCGGGTATATTTTCAGAAAACTTTTTGTAAACATTCATTGTAGTTTTTCTCCATTACGACTTTTTGGCATATGCGCCAAACCAATAATTAGTTGAAATTAGAAATTTTGTTCTCAATTTCAAAACCCATATAACGTCAAACAAAAGAAAATATGGAAAAAAATTAAAACAAGCATCAAAAATTAAATAAATTACTTTGACATTCCATGGGTAAATAATAAAAACTCTCCCTAATGAACATACCTGGTACTTATTATACTATTGTATGAAATAATAAATAGTGCTCAACATTTTTTACAAATTTCAACAGAGTTCTAGGTTTTAAACTAAAAAATTTTATTCAAAACATGTTTCAAAAGATTTTTAACAATTAAGGGCTATTAAATTTAACAAACGTTTATTAATGATAATTTTCATAGTAAATTTGTTCTTTAAGCCTTTTTTAAATTTAAAAATTTTTCATGAATACAGGCACTTATCTGTATTTAGTTATTAGTCTTTTTTTACCTTTAAATTTGATGTCTAAAATAAATAGTTCTTAAACTTATTTCAAAATATAGATAGTCAAGTATTGCTTTATGTCCGTTTTCACTTTAAACTAATTTTATGGATTAAGAGTTACTATTTTTAACCGTTTTTAATAAATATTTTCTCTTTTAGAGCAAAAAGTATTAATTTGAAAAAAAAACAATATTCATAAAATTAAAAAGAAAATATTTATAAATTATAACTTTCCCATACTTTCCAATTATCTCTCATCAGTCATTTTAGTGTAACAAATATGACTCTAATATAAAATTTTACACGCACACGCATCCGTTTCCAATTAATTCGTTGTTTGCTTATGCTTATGCTACAAAATACTGACAGCTGTAAGTTTAATCTAGCGGATTGATAACGCCAAAAAGGTACTGATAGAGTTTTCTTTACACATGGCCCGTATAAAAAATTAACTTATTTATCCTACATATCACTTTAAGGTTGCCATATGTCCCAGCCGAACTCCAATACAACTTATCTTTTAACTTATAATTTTAACAGATGAGATTTTCAAACGGTTTGTTTAAAAGAAAAAAACAAAAACAAAATTTCATGTTAAGATTGCAACATAAAGTTCATTGCTTGCTTGTTCATCATCATCGTCGTCATAATGATGCTAAAAAATTAAGCTACATGTTGCGCTTCATGTCAACATTCACAAAACAACACAACATCATTAACAATATCAACAGCCTTGAGTCAGGTTTTACCACTTTCGTTGCCAAAGTTTTTTTCTGCTTTTTTTGTCTCTAAAATATTTTCAGGCATTATGTAGTCAATGTTGGTGTTTTTCAGGTTTTAAAATAGAGTTTTTGTACAATAGAAAATTGCAACAGTTTCCACGATAATTTTAACACAAAACAACATAAATATCGATAATATTTCCTAAAACAATTTTTTGCCATCAAAACATCTCAAAACACTTTCTAAAATTTATGACAATATACATATTTTGTAACTTTTTCTTTTGTTGAAATTACAGAGCAGAGCGTCTCTTTCTCTAGGCCCCCAGTAACAAAAAAAAAAAACAATAAAATCATTAACAAAAAAAGTTGTGTAACTTTTCATTTTTTGTTTATTTAACAATGTTACACTTTTATTATTAATTTATTGTTTTTTTTACTGTTAATAGAGCTACCAACAGAATCAGAAACACTTTAAATTAAATTATGACGTTGCCACTGCAAGTCAACTTTTTGTTTTCATTTTAAATTTATTCCAAATAAAATAAAAACTTTTTTTTATCAAACAATCATTTTCGTCAAACAGATGATAGAGCTAAAAAACTTTTTATATAAATAACAAGTAATAAAATTTAGTAGGTCAAACCCAACCATTTAATACCTTACACCACAGTTTTTAAAATCAAATTAAAAAAAACTGTGCCCAATGTTATGAGCAGCGCAAAAACATTGTAATTTTTGTCATTTCTTCAGTTATTTAAAAGCTATTTTTGGTCCAGCTTGCCAAAATATACCTTTTTTTTTTGCAACCTAGAAGAAATTTTTCAATTAGCTTAGACCCCTTTCACACTCGGCAAGTTACTTGCGTAAGTCTCTTGCGCAACTCTTGGTTTGTAGATGTCAGCGGTAAGGTCGGGGTAAGGAAAAAAAAATTTTGTACAGACTTTGTTGTTGTCGGCAAGTTACTTGCTGAGTGTGAAAGGGGTCTTAGCGAAATCGGACGTAAAAAGTGACTAAAGGCTAGTTTACTCAGTAATACAATGTATAATGACAGAGCAAAAAATTATGTGGAATGACAAAAATCGTATCATATAAAAGGAAAACCCTGCAAATAATATTGGACCGCCTGATCCATTTTGATTCAATGGACTACTCCATGGACTGGTCCGATGTAATGCAAGTATGTCTTCGTTTTTTAACAACATTTTTTCGTTTTTTAACCACTTTAAAACTAAATATCTTGAGTTTACCATGGAGTAGTTTTAAGACTACTCCTTTGTAATCCAAAGCTGAGCTATATGGTCCTGCCCTAGGACATCGAATTGTTAAATATACCATGTTTTTTCAATACATTTGGGTTACCTTTGGACTAGTCCTAGTAGCTTATGGGCTACATTTTACCCGCGTGTCCTATTATTTGCAGGGAATGTAAGATGAAATACGAATACAAAATCTGACAAGCGGTCGGTTAATGTTGTTTTTCTGAACCATTTTGGAAACTTATGTATTTTCATTACATCAGAGGTGTGTTTTAACAACATATAATGAAGGTGGTAACATTTTTATACAATTACAAAAACAACTCAGGAACATTTTGTGTTGTTTTTGTTTACATAAAATATATTTTATACCTATAAGAGAAAAATATGTCACGTACGGTATGTCACGAACGATATAACATTAGAAAATGATGAATGAAAATTAAATTTGATGAACTCAGGCCTAACTAAAAAAAAATTATCAAAATTAAAAATTAACAGTTCAACTAAGAATCACAATTGTTCTTAAAAGATTGCTATGGCACAAGCTCTAATGTTTACATTTTTACTTCTAGTTGTACAAATAAAATGTCGACGAAAGTGGACAAAAAACATAATATACAAATGTATTCAGATTTTCAAGACAAAGTCTTGACAGAAAGAATACGAAAAACAGAAGGAAGGAAGCAACATGTGAATGAATTAAAAATGATAATTACAGCAAATTTCGAACCACCAGTAAGTATCACTGGTTAAAGATTGATATTTGACTTTTGGCTGGCAGGCACCGCAGTGGTGCAGAGGTTAGAACTCAAAGAATTCTGATGAAATAATGTGGGGATTCTTGAACCATGTAAATTCAACCCTGGTTCGAGCCCCAGCTCAGCCAAGAAAATTATCAATAAATTTTAATAAAATTCCAAGTTGTAAAAATTCCTTCCTTCAGTAAAAATAATTTAATGAAAATTAAATTTGATGAACTCAGGCCTAACTAAAAAAAATTATCAAAATTATTATAAAACTCTTAAAAAATTGTTCCAATTACGGATTATAAAGGAAAAATATGTGGTTTAAGGTTACAAATTAAAAAAAAAGAAAAAAAAAAACCTCCCGCAACTCGCAAATTTTCGCATTTTTTTACTTTCACCACAAAATCACTTCCATATTATGTCGCGTACGATATGCACCTATTTTGCTCGATATTTTGGACAACACTTAATAAAAAGTGTTACTACTATTTTTGCAAAATCTCTATCTCTCTTAAGGTGTACAAATGTCGCTTACGATGACATGGAAATGCCCATATGTCCACTTGCAAAAACCGCTAAGTTAAAAAAAATAGAAATTCTTAAAAGCCGTCATTGTATGTGTTGTTTAAAATTCCTCCCTTAAGGCTAGTTTACACTATCTAACAAGTCTTACGTTGTCCATAATACTTTGTGAGATAGAAATCTAATAAGTTTTGACGCGACTGTCTAAAAATCTAATTTAACATAACACCCTGAAGGAAACCTGGGTGCAAATGTCTCCAAGTCACCAGTTTTGTCGACTATTTTGGTGACATTGTCAATATTTGCCAATATATCAGAAGTAGGTATCCAATGACACGAACATGTTAAATATCTATAGTAAATTACATTGTCTGGGGTATAATAAGTCACTAGTACTAGTGACTGTGTCAACAGTGAATCAGTTTAGATTCACAAGTGACATTTGCTGCAGGGCAAATTATGTTCACACCATCACACAAAGTATAAACACTCACACATGAAATAAAATGCAACCCTGATCCAATGAAAAGTATTATTGTTAAGAAAGTTTTCAAAAAAACGACGAAGTCGTATGGGATGACAAACTTTTTTTTCATAATACTTCCCATTTTCATCACACATGCATTCACCCTATCAAAATTCTGTAAGTTTTAATCGATTTTCTCAGAATTATTGTTTTTTTAACTTAGCGGTGTTTGCAAGTGGACTGACTACCTACTTATATTTTAATGAAAGTGAGACGGATAAATTTATTGACAACCTTGCTCCATCTAAACTTATGACGTTCAAATATGCTTCGGTTACATCTTGCGATGTTGAAAGAGTGTTTTACATTTATTTTATTTTTTTTAATTTCACCTAATTTAAGCAATTTCCTTCTAGTCTTTTAATTTTACGTTTTCAAGAGAGTTAAATAAGCAGATCTTTCAATCAATAATTATTATTTCGATTAATTGAACTAAAGAAAATACATACATATTAGGAAAAGCATTATTTCTCGAAACGATTTAGCTAAAAGGTATGATTTGTATAATTTTCTGTTGGTTTTCGTGAATTCATTGACTAATGTAAACAAATGAGTATTTTCCGACTATTTGGATGGCAAAAAACGCGCCATACTGCTGATAATACGGCCCTAAGTATAAAATGAATTAACTAATTCGGCTTTATTATCTGGAGTAAAAATTGTAATAGAAATATCAAAAAATTTTGCTTCCCCATTTACAGTGGAACTCTGCCTTTATTCAACACATAAAACCCGAGTAGTTTTTCACATTAAAAACCAAAAAGAAATATTTTATTGTAACCCAAATAAATTTTATTCAAATTAAAGAAAAATTAGAAAACAACAAAAATTACAAATAAAATTCAATCGAATACATTAATAAAGCCAACATAATTATGAATTTATGTATATAAAATTTCAATACAAAATTGTGGCTAGAAAATAAATTATTTTTGTTTTGAAGAAACAAAAGACATGAGAAAAACACACGTAACAAACAAACAAAAAAATAATGCAACGGTCATAAAAACCCGGAAATACCAATGCAAAAGGTAAAACAAAGAAATGATAATAAAAAATAATTTGTAAACAAAACCAAAAAAAGAAAAAAACTAATAATAATAATAGTAATTCTTAATAAAGAAATGTTGGCTGGCACTTAAAAAAATCAAAGTTTATGTTGTTACTTAATATTTTAAGCTGAAATAAATAAGAACGCTGTATTTGGCTGTGCCGAATCTTTGATTCGCTACACTAAAATTTAGAATAAAATTTATTAAGTGCGTAACAAGACATCATTCGTTCTAATTTTAAGAAATTTACTAAAATTTATGAGTCCATAATATTCGATTTCTTATCACATTTCCTAAAGTTATATTAATTAATATATTAAAGTTTTCTTATATTTATTTCTGACAAATTTCTTGATAAAAATGAGTAGGCATGAGATTTTCATGCACAAAAATGAAAAAATATGCCCTAAACACTTGAAAATTTTCTATAAAAAATCGTTTTTTAACTAAAAGCAAAATTATAAAAAATTCAGTTCAAATTCATTAAATAAATAATTAAAATTGTTGTTGTTTGTTTAAATAAATAAGTACTGTTTTATTAAAAGTAAAACTTTGTCTTGCACTTGAAGAATGCCAATGCATTTTTAAAAAATTTATTTTCAGATCCCACTTTAATTTCAAATCAGATCAAAAATATTTGAAATTTTTTTTATTTTTTGAAATCCTTAAATTTTTTTTTGCAAAACTTTTTGGGTTTTTCATTAAATTTTTCGGGCTATTCTTCCTTCCACATTGTTAATTTCAATCATCGGTATCCAAAAGCTCTTCAAACAGAATTCTGAAGCGTCTAGCTAGGTCCCCATCTTGTTACTACTGGCTGCAGTGGAAGGGGAATCAAGGGAAACATTTGGCTTTTAATTTCCTCTGCAACACGGTATAACCCATGTGCCATTAAAGTAACTTGTAACAGTTTTGGGCAAAATATTTAATGCCCAATGGAAGCCTTATCCATGCAAGGTGCTGCATCGTTTTAAAAAAGAAGGATCTTTGGTAGAAATCTTGGAAATCTTTTATTTAAAGTCGAGCTCCAAAATAATTTATTAATTGATTTAAAATTTTTTTTTTAATGTATTTAAAAACTTTTTTTGGAACTTTTTTTATAATATGAAAATGAAAAAAAATCACTTAAAAATTTCAAAATATGCATTAAAACCCTAAATGTGCAAAAATATGCATTTTTACTAAAATGTGCAAAAATATTCAAAAACAAATCAATTCCATTTTAACGCAAATATAATGATTTGGAAAGATAGTTGGTCGACATCGTTCTTAGACTATCGACAAACTACATTATCGAACATTTCAATGCTTTTTGAGAAAATATAATACCCGAATAATGGATGCAAGTGGACGTATCATCATAAATGTCATTAGAAAAACTTTTGAAGAAAAACAAAATAACTTTCTTCGCTCTCCATTGATCTTACTCAAGCTTTTGATAGAGTCTGGCATTAAGCCTTGAAAGATAAATTGAATCTTAATTTTCCCAGAAACGCACACAAAATGTTGGAAATTACTTCGCCGGCCGAAAATTTATTATTACAGAAGAAGATTTTTTAAGCTCAGCACAATCAATTGATGGTGCGGAAGTAATTTAGGGCCTCCATGATAAATACTTCAGACACGCCAACCAACAACTACACCCAAACATACACTGTAGCTGATGATACAGCTTTCGAAGCGTCAACGAAAACCAATATGAAGCATCTAGTTACCTAAATGATCATATAGTTCAACTGGAAATGTGGTAAAAACAATGGAGGATAAAGGTCAATGTGCAAAAGTTATGTTACATATAACATTTGCTCAACGTAGAGAAACATGTCCTTTATTGAAATCAATAACAAAATAATACCTCAACATCCGCATGTAAAACATCTCGTAATACTTCGTGATCGAAGTTTAACATGGAAATGGCAACTTCCTCTAACTCCCACTGGAACATATGGCACCTGTGCGATTCGTAGCCATTGTTAGTTTTAGGAAGGTTGCTGTTCCTCCTTTGATAGGGATAATATCTGTGTTACTAATTTCACGTTGCAGTCGTTTGCCTACTTGCCTGAGACGTTATGATGTATTTTGACCTTTCGATCTTTAAGCGGAAAGCGATTGCCCGGGAATAACTTGTTGTATGAGTGAAATTTGTGAGCTACTTTGACAGTCAGGCAGAGGAATCATTTCTGGAGGCTCCCAAGTGGATGACATTTATAAACATTCCGCACAACTTGCACTTCAGAAGTCCCAGAGGCAACGTTAATTAAAATTCAGTTATGGGGCACTGCCTCGGCGTCCAAAATTAAAGGAATCCAAATTCGGCAAAACAAAATTTTTCGAATCATCCCATCCGCTCCCTGGTATGTAAAAAAAACTCAAACATTCACGAAGCCCTTAATGTGTTATCAGCAGGGAAACCAGAAATATTTGAAAACAAAATATTCAACAATTTAATTACATTTGCCTTTAAAAAAAACAATCCTAAAATTATTATCGGTAATTGTAGACGAATTTTCAAGATTTTACCCTATTGGGAAATGATAAGCAGTCATGGCCTCACAAAAACAAAGCTACATATGTTATCGGGTTAAAATTCATATTAGAGTTATTTGTGCTAATATTTTCAAGATCTTACATCCATATGATATTTTTTGTCTTAAATGGATTTTAGGGACGGTTGTTTATTAATGTTAATTTTTTAAAGGATTCGAAAAAAAATTAATTTGCAGTAAAATATTTTTGGGGCGAATTTAAACTTTCTACCAACATAATTAGATGATTTACGGACACAAAGTGTCTAATTTGGAAAGAAGTTTTTATGTTGGATATGTGAAATTACAGACCGATTGTCACCATTTAGCTTTGGTTATTCATACATATACATACATATACAATTTAAAAGTTTAAAATAGCTTTCTTTTACAATTTTAGAATATAAATTAAATGTAGACGGCGAAATTAAAGCAACACGTTAGGTATACAGATAGATATTTAGAACAGAAAAGCCTAAATTTCGAAAAAAAAAATTTTTTTTTGATTTGCTGCGACAGCTCTTTCAGGCGTCTAACTTAACATGTATCAAAATATGCTTCAAAAAGGAAAAATATGCGCTATAAACTTGAAAAATGCTGCAATAATGCTCTTTTAACTTAATTCTGCAACAAAAAAATGCTGCCAATGGTGAAATATGCCAAAATATGCACTAACAAATCAATGCCAGTATTTATGAACAGCTCTAAAATATATTGTTTCTGCCTTCATTGGTCGCACAAGGAGAAACATGCAATTTAGTATTTATGGTGTCCCTGGTCATCAGTATGTCTCGATAATTTCTTTTCCTATAGAATCAGTTCATATAAAATTTAGGCCCAAGCCCACGATTTCGACAAGACCATTTCTTTCGTACATTTGTATTTAAAACAAAAACAAATTTTAGTTTTTTATTATTGTTTTCAATATAAATATGCGAAAGAAATGGTCTTGTCGACATCGTGGGCCTGGCAGTTAATTTGAAACTTCTTAATTTTCGGTTGAGTCGCTTGAAGAGAGCGTAAGAGACAGACGGAAAAGGCTAAACCGATTAAAAAATTATTTCGGGACTCTGTTTATATATATTCTTTATGGGTCCTTAGATGAATATTTCTTAATGATACACAAGGAATGATAAACGTAGATTTCTCTAATGTATCACTGGTAGTGGTGGGTGGGTATAAAAATTACAAAAACAAATATTTTTTAAATTAAAAAAAAAGGTTAAAATGTTCAAGACAACAAAAAAGAAGTAGGAATAATAATGTTTAGAACTCAAAACAAAATCAGGTGTTTAAAAGAGATTAAAAATTTTTCATAAAGGCGGATCTAGTCAAGGCAATTTAAGAAAAATATGAAAAAGAAAAATCACATAAAATATTAAAATAAAAAAAATAATATTGAAATTCAACACGCTTGCCAAAGGTAGTAAATCAAAACAACAAGAACAACAACAAAAAATAACTAAATATTTACAACAAAAGCAAAAAAAAAAAACATTAACAGCAGAATGAAAACTGTGTGCAATGTCTGCTGCAGGTGATGGATGGACAGTTAGATAGACGGAAAAATAAAGAGCCAAATTCATTTAAAAGGTTTCCAATCAATAGATGAATGAATAAAAATAAAAAAAATCGTATGAATGAATGGATAAATGTGCGTTCGTATGCTCGGTTGAGTGGTTTATTAAATTATTAAAAAAAAAATTCTTTATACACTGACAGAAAGCCGTGAGAAATGTGGTTAATGGAGTTTAAAAGTTGGTCCGATGTTTCCAAATTAAGGAACTTTAGGTTTACACATCAGAAATGCAAACTTTTTTTAATGCCGATAAAAAATAATTTAAATTTTTTTTTTACTGTGTGACTATTATTTTTGTGGAGTATTTGACAATTTTTTGGTTCACACCAACTTTATTTTGAGCATTTGAAATAACTGATGCAGCGCAGTGATGCATTTCCGAACAGGCCCATTATCTCCGATGCCTGGGAGTGATAGAAAAGAATGGTCAGTTTTGAAGTTAAATAGTACTGGCAATATGCCGCTAATATCTCTTGGGATCTTCCGCTGTCCTGGAACCAAGTTCATTCTGTTATTAATGGTCGCATACGAATACATGTCATTAACAATTGGGCAATAGTCAAAGTCTGATCTTGTTATTGATTCTTTTGGTGATATGGTAAATCACAAACAATCAAGTGGATTCACTGTAACGTGAATCAGAGTTTACTGAAGGCTCCACGACTTTAAGTTATTTGCAAATAATTCATATTGAAATGAATGTCGGCCAGGCACCAACCCACCTACTGCGTTTTCCGTAATAATATTCTTTACGTCACGTTTTTAGAGCTATAAAATCCCTAGATTCTTTACCGGAAAATCATTGCAGAGCTCCAACAGCCTTTCTTAAAATACATCAAAAAGTCCTTGATTTTAATAAAAATGTAAACCGCGGTTGCAGAGATCTGAAAGGCAACATATGGATTCTTTTTTTAAAGAAATACGCTTCTTGTATATCTAGAAAGAGATCTGCCCATTTTTTGAGCCCAAGAACAAATCAAACTGTTTCAGTAAAGGGTTTTGTTACTGGTCCGGACTATCAGGTGTGTGAAGCTAAATTTTCTAACAACTATTTTCGTTATCGTTTTAAGCTGGTCTTGCAATATGTCGAACAGAGTTGTCATGAAATATTGTGACTTAATGTTTGGTGACATATGCCAGGTACTTCTCGGCCAAGGTTCGTTTCAAACGAATCAATTGTGCCCGGTTCATCTACCCTGTATTCGCCTGTTTCTGATTCAGATGGGACCGTTTTGTTTTCACCAATTGCAAAGCATTACCTTATCGCCATGGATATTTAGTTTTGGCGTTATTTTGGTTTAACATACGATTTCTTGCCCTTAGGGTTTTCTTAATAGATGTATAAGTTGTAATGCAAAAAATAAGCATTGAAAATTAAATAGTTTGTTCGAAAAACAAGGAGTATCGACAGTAAAATATCGCCGATACCGTTATCGACAAACGTGAAGTATCGCCGATATACTTAGCGGTATTTGTTGCATCCCTACACTCTTGTTAAAGTAAATAAAAATGTAATTTAAAGCAACTAAAAGTTCATTTAATTTTTACTGTCAAAAATTCAACCGCGAATTGCGTAAAAACAAATCAATATTCAGTTATCTTTTATAAATTAATTGTCAAAAAAATTAACTACATATTCCGTAAAAACAAATAAATATGCAATTATTTTATAAAATTTTACTGTCAAAAATTCAACACCATATTCAGTAAAAACGATTAAATATTCAGTTATTTATTAAAATTTTACTGTCAATTATTTACTGTCAAATTGTCAAACAATTAAATATTCAGTTATTTTATATAATTTTACCATTAAAAATTAATTTTTACTTATCTATAAAAAATGAATTGCTTGTTTTGTGTAAGCAATTCCCATTTTCTATTTGTTAAAATAATTTAGTTTTATACATCAAATTTTAAAAGTAAAATAATTGCGAAGCCATATCGGTCATGCTGCTGGTGTCTTATAATTGAGAGTTCTTCTGTAAACAACGTGGTCAGTACAACAGAAGTAAAACAAACGTGTGTAACTGGGTAAGTTAATAAAAATATTCTCCCTCTCTCGCTTATAACAAAAACAAGCGGACAGGTGTCTGTCTAGTATTTTTTTAGAAATTCGGCTCTTTTGTGGAGTAAACGAAAATTTAATAAAATAACTGAATATTTAATCGTTTTTACTGAATATGGTGTTGAATTTTTGACAGTAAAATTTTACAAAATAACTGAATATTTATTTGATTTTACGGAATATTTTTGTTAAAAATAAATGAAAAATAGGTAGACCGATTTTTAATTGAACTTTCATTTATTTTATATTACAATTTCAGTTAATTTTACGTACAGAATATTGTGAGTGTAGTATTTAGTACACAAACACTATAAGCGTTCGTGTTTTCCATATTTCTACCGTCAATTGTCAATTTGGCATTCATATTTACCAAACAATTTCAAATCTGGACTTTTTTGACAAAAATAAAGTGAGGAATTTTGTGTCACCCTCATATTACCTGAAGGTTTCGTAGTGTGCAATAAGAATTTCCAAAATGTTTACCAACATTTGGAATTTTATTTAAAAACCCAAAAAATTTCCTACAAATACTTTTTCGTATATTTTCGACAGATGTCACGCCATTTTAAAACCCACCATTACTGTTCATAAAATGCCAATAGACTATTATTTAAAACAAATATCGGAATCTTTTATTTAAAAAAAATGTGATACATTTAAGGTTAATAGTCCATTGTAATTGTTATGCTTTCTTTTACGTTTGGTTTTTCTCTAACTCATGTTTAAATTTCTTCTTATTTACACAATTAAATAACAAAACAATATTTATTTTCCGTGATTTCATAAAGAAAAAGGGAAATTTCTTGTTTGTTCTTGCTTGTTTCTTGTTTTTGTGGATGTGTGTTTGCGTTAATTTTGTCTATATTAAAAACACATAATAGCCATATGCTTGTAATTATTTACTTATTGGCTAAATTTTACAATAGAGTGAGTAGTAATAAGAAATAAACGAAGGAGAGAGAGAGAGACAGTGAATATCCATAGTGTATGCGTATTTGTGCATGGCTGCCTTGTTGTTGGCTTTAAGTGATAAATCACTCACTCAGTTCAATGCAATTTTTACTTATTGTCATCATTTATTGTATGATGATTTTTTGTTGTTGGTTTTTGCACAGAGAAGTTATTCTTCTTATCTTTTGTCTTAACTCTGCTTCTAAGATTTGGTGGTTAATATTAACTATTAAGAACCAAAAACGAAATTACTGCTTTTGTTTTTGGTATTTATTTATGTTTATTTATCAATTCAATATGTTTTGAATTGTGTAGGGAATTTTAAATAGTTTTGATTGTGTGTATGTCAGTTTGTGTGGTGGGCAGTGGATGGCAGTGATGTTTTGTTTATTTTTACTATTTTAGTTATGTACGTTTTATTTCAAGTCTACATCTCGTTGTACTCACTTGTACGTTAAATAAGAAGGTTATTAACTATATAACGCAAAAATATACATATGTATGTACATAAGTACATATAGACAATTTTGAATAATAAAATCAAGTTTGATAGTGAATTGTTTAAACAATTGCTTTTGAAACTAAAGTAAAATACGTGTTAATTGTTTAAAAATGGAAATGGTTAAAATAGTAGTATATCCAAAAAGAAGAGATGGTAAGTTATGGATTTAAACAACACAACTCAACAAATTTTCAACTTATAATTTTATTTGAAAGCAATTTACGGTATTCGATATCTATCGAAATTTTTATTAAGATTGTATTGTTATTTCGATAGATATCCCCAATTAACATGAAGTCAAACTTTTGATGTGTAATAACTTTATCATTTGATATCAAGCACAATTCTCAAACCATTTTCAATTGTTTGATTTAAACAATTGAATGCAAATTGTTATTGATTTGAATGTAAACATTTGACATTCCTTAGGAGTTTTATAGCTTGGACAGAAAAATCCAATAAAAATTCCTTTTCCTGCCCTCAATTACAAAATTCTTGATAGTGTCGTTACACAAAAAAGCTGTCCCTCCTGGGCTAGTCGAGCACTAGAACGCTAAAATCATAAATTGAGCAAACAGGCTGTCCTGAATGAGTTCCAACTATGCGACCCCCCTCTGAACTGAAGGCTTAATCCGCCCTTGTTTAATACAAAGCGCTTTATTATTTTTTTATTTTTGTGATAAATTTCCGAATTCTTTAACCCCATTATTCATAAAAAATGTTTTAGATTAATAAAATATTTGTTAGAAAAAGTTATAAGGCCTAAAGGGTTTTTCAAAGATTATTAAAAAAGTAGTACCAGGTTATGTAAGTTGCTCAAATTACACTAATACCAGATGATCCGATCAAAAAGAGATTCTGCTTTCATTTCCTTCCGCTGGTATTTAAAAAATATATTTTTAATAGAATTTCCCGGATTTTTTTCCCCGAACTAGAACTTTATAATTTATCAAATAACATTCCACCTCCAGTGCGCATAATTCTTTTTTTTTATTAATTTCACTAAATTACTTGTTCTCTGAACAGACTTTTTTCAAAGTTTATTTCTCTACAATATCTTCTTACCAGGGCAAGTTTTTATATACACAACAAATTTAAAAATATGCAAGCAAAACATAAAAAGAAAACAAATAATTCAACTGTTAACCAAAAAACAATTTTTTTATTCAACCTTTAATCAAAAATCAAATTATCTGTAATTAAAAATGTAATCAATCGTTTACTTATATCAACAACATTACTTACAATTTTTTCTGTATAGTATTTGAATTATAAGAGATTCCTAAATACCAAAAATCACCTTTTGTAAGAAACCGATTGCTTAATTGAAAAATATGATACTTTATGCAAATAAAACATTGCAAATATACAAAACTTTATTTTTCAAAAAAAAAAAAAAAAATTCTAAAAAACGAGCCCTGCATATTCCTTTTTTAAAAAGATTTCAACACTTTGGTCAAAATATTTACTTGTTTAAAAGCGTCGAACGTCTGTCTAAGTTTTAAATTGGTTTTCTAAACAATTAATTGTTTATGTTTGCATTATAAATGGATTTTTTCTTACATGTAGATTTGTTTTTTTTTCTTGAATTTTTGCTGAGATGTGTAAAATAAACCAAATATTTATGTTCTGGCTGGTCTTACAAAACCACTTTAACAATTAAAACTCTAAAAAAAAAGAAGTAAAACTGCTGAAGCACTTAAAAATGATGGATGGATAAGATACATTTGTCTTCTTTAATTTTTTGTAGTATTTGTGATTTGAAATTGTTCGTTATTAAAGAAAAGAAAAAAATAAAAAACAGTAGTAAAAAAGTTACGTCTAAAGACAAAGCCATGATTTTAAATGAGTAATTAAATTAATGACTTGTATTTGGATTTGATTATAAATAATTATTTAAAGTTTCTTTTTTAACAATAACATCCGTAGTAGAGTGAAAAATTTTAATAGGATTTAATTTAAAATATAATTAAGTTGGCTAGAGTAAATTGCTCCATTGTATAAGTAACCCACTGTGCGGCTATATATTAAATTCTGAAATTTTAGAATTCTTAAAAAAAATGTTGAACAGTTTTTCGAATTTTTTCTATCCCCTTTATTCTTATAAAATGCAATACGGTTTCTTTAAAGAATTAAAAGAGAAATTTGATTTACGTTTTGCTTCGTTCGAACAATAAATTTTTCAAAAACGATGTTTTTTTTAAATTTAGGTCAGAACAAAAAATGACTGTTGCAGAAATTCTTCTTTCATTTGTGTGGTTTATTTTTTTTTTTTTTTGCAAGTGTTGTTGGTATAAAAATGAAATTGAAACTATAAAAAATACCATTTACAAGCCCTGCTATGTGCAGCAATTAAAAAAATAAAATGAAAATATAAAATGTGACACAAAAGCATTAACCCATAATCAGGTTAGGTAAACAATAACAACAAAAACCGGGACAAAATCTCAACTCAAAAAAAATACCCAGCAGTTTCAAGTATCAGTGTTGACAATTAAATGCCTTTATTTAGCCATCTTTTTTATTCATGTAAAAATGTATTTAGTCATTAGCTGTTTTTTTTTATTATTGTTTATAGACCGAGAACAAAAAATTAATAGATAAATTCCTCAATGAATAACTTTTTTTTAACTCAAACTTGCATACAGAGAACTGCAGGGTAATTAACAAAAATTGAACAAATAACATTTCAGTCCTACAAAACAAAAACTACAACTAAGATTGAACATAATCATTATCAACATCTGATTTATGTCTGGATTTTTTTGAAGCCACCAAAAATTAACACAAAAACAAACATGCGTCACACATAAAACAAAAGATTCACACAACATTGTGTCTTGAAGAACGTGTGATGGTACATATAAGAGGGCTGGCAATATTGATACATCCGAGCAATTTAGGTACATATGTAATGAAGATGTAAAAACTAAGTAAAAACTACTACGGCTTACCCGACTTTATTATAAGCTGTAAGCCAAAGTAAAATACTAGCATTAGGTTAAGTTTATAATATGTAATTGTGTCTCACCTGCTAAACTTTTTATACTATTTCATGCCGAAAATTCGCCTTTTTTTTCTTTTTAAATCCTATATAAGAACACTTGCCATTTTAAGATGAATATAACGATACCTCAGTGGCGGATTTAAGTCTAAGTCTATTTACTTGCTAGGCACACTTTGATATGGCGCCCATATTAAACAATAACTAGAATACTGTTTCTAGACACTGTAATTTTCTTTGTAGTCCAATTGCTTCAGATCGTGAAGTTGTGCTAAGCACAACTGAAACGAACGAACATTAGGCCCCTATTACGGTTAACAACTCAACTCAGTTGAGTTGTAATTAAGGCAACTGGTTGTGATCAGTTATAATTTTTGTTATGTTTACGTACAGCGCGATATAGCAAAGTTGTAAAGCATAATACAAAAGTTAAGAAATTACAACTCAACTGAGTTGAGTTGTAAACCGTAATAGGGGCCTTAATGTACTGAACAACGAAGATTCTGGTATAAAAAAAAAACAGAACGAAAATTAATGTTCTTTTATTTTTGTTGAGTTGGATAAGTACAGTATTATTTTTGTGTTTGAAGATCACAAACAGAGAATCGTTATTTATTTCATGATTTCCACAAATCAACCGATTAGGAACGATATTTAATAATAAATTTCGAGTACTGACTTAAAGTAAATAGATAGCGTATATAATTCCTTAATAAATTTAAAAATCTTTGAGTATTCAATTTATGCAGGATGCATACATATATACATACATGTGCATATAAAATATCAAAGGTTCCTGGCTTTGAAAGTATGCATTAAGAAGTTCATGTGAAAGTATTTATAGGGAAACAATAGTACATTTTTAATGTTTTTGGTATCTACTAGGGTATTCAAACGATTAACCGTTGTTCGATTAATCGATTCATTTTGGACGATTAACTGTTCGAATAATTTAAAATTGCTTATCTTCGATTATCGAATTATTTATGTCGATTAATTGATTAATCGAACATTTTTTTTTCACAGTATGTATTAGTTTTTTTCTTTGATGTAAAAAACAAGCCGGTACGATTTAAATACCCTTTAATTGTTACTTAACTCAGGAACATTTCCTTCGGGTAAGAATTTTTCAAATTATAGTATGTACAAAGAATAAAACCAATATAAAATAAAACCTATATACTCTTTTTGAAAATTTATTTTAGAAAATTAGATTAAAAAGCTTATCTTTTTTATTTTGTTAAATTGTTGTAACCTTTTTAATAAAATTTTGTTAAAAAATATAGCTTTTGGTCTTATTTTTAAACTTCTAAACTGGACAAAATTAAAATTATTCGATTAACCGAATAATATTAAATTGTTCGATTACTGCGCTATTAATCGATTAATACAAAACATCGTTTAATTAAATACCCTAGTATCTACTGCTGCATTACAAAAACTGTATTAAATTGACAAATCTTTGCAACCCCAGTTTCCTTAAAAAAAATTCTCAAAAAGTACCAATTTTTGTTACAATTCCACCTATTTAAGTACCACTCTTAATCTTCCAAATGCCCATCCCCGCTCTTAGTATCTTTAAGTGTTTGAATTTAAATAAAAAAATTTACCGAAGAAACACACAACAGCTGTATTTATTTACATTTTTTCCAAAAATATTCATTTTTTTGTTTCTTTTCTTGTACTAAAAAAAAGATAAGCATTATTAACATTAGCACGCTTTTTTTATTGCCGCTAGTTAAAAAACTAAAAAAAAAGAAAAACACTAAAAATTTAGAGCACCTCTAAATTAACTTAGTCATCTTCTTTACATTTAAACAAAAATTTTACTTAAATTTGTTGTTTCATTTAAAAAAAAACAAAAATTGGTTTTGATTTGTAAATTCTTAGTAAATCCGAAATTTCCGGTTTTTATTAAGTTTAAATGTGGAAACAAAAGAACTTTATTTATTTTGGCAAAAAAAAAACTGATATTGAAAAAACATGACTTAATTTTAAAAAGACGAAATCGAAATTAAAGAAGAAATAGAATAAAATAAAAAGTGTATAATATTTAAGGGGGAAGAAGTAAAAACACAAGGTTACACCATTTCCTCAAATTATTTTAATTTTATTGGAATCGTGGAAATTCTTATTTTTACACCAAAAAAAAATCCAATTTTCGGGTATGTTCTAGAATTCCAGTTTACTCAAAAGTGGATTGCTTCAGCAGTTTTGGTGTTCTGCAATTCACAACCACATGTTTTAATTGGTTTTTAATTAGAGTAGTAATGTGTGGTTAGAGTAAATCATATCAAGTTTTATTCTTCTATGTGATAACATTTTTAATAAAAACAAAATTTGGGTTTTAGCGTGAAATATCCCTTATTCAATTTAATCAAAAAAAAATATATTTTTACACCATTATTATTACAAAAATTGTTTTTTAACTAATCCAAAAATATGAAGTGGTTTTTATTTAAAATCACTTGTGGCTTTTTTATGTTAAAATTTTATTGCTAAGGAATAATCTATAAGAACGATTGTGCAATGTTTTGCTCCGTAAACTCAAGAACCGCTGGACCGATTGACACCAAATTGACATTAGTTAAGTCTGGAGCCATGTTTCTCTTAAGTTTAATCCCGATAGGTGTCGCTGTTGTCGTGCAATTTAATTTTTTTAAATAATGGTACGATTTGGCTGAAATTCACAAGTTATATTTACAAAACAAAAATAAGTTTCCTGATAAAATTTTGACCTGGTACATAGCGCTGGGGTCAAGTTATTAACAAAATTCTCCAATAAAATTAGATTTTTTTTCCAACAAAAATTTCGAATACACAAAAACATGCGTATTTGAAGACACCAATTTATGAATTTTGCGGATTCAATGACACCCATGAATATTATTATTTACTTGCCCAGTAAACACATGTTTGTTTCTCTTTTGTTGTATACTGCCCTTTGTTTACAGAAAAAGTCTCAATTTTTTTTTTCTGTTAGGACCAGCACTCAGGGATGACCCCTACTAATACATTGCATTGTGTTGGAACTAGGAAAATAGGTTGTGGGAAGGAGGATATAGGGAGCAGTGTTTGTGAACATTCGACTTGAACTTATACATACGAACAGTCCGGGAAAAAAAACGAATTCTCTCTGTAATGCGTTGTACGATTCACCTGCCAATCGGCCACATAAGGGAACCAGAACCCTAATTTCGTCAGAACACATCCCATTGTAGTAACGATAAAACTGGCAAATACAACTCACATTGCGACGGTGCTCAAGGCAGTCAATTGAATTGGATACCCTACTGTCACCAATGAGAACCTTCGCCCTCTCCTGCACGCGGTTGTGAAGCTCCAAAATAGACTTTGGAGCGCCGGCCCACACATGAGAGTTGTATTCCATACGCGGTCGGATATAGGTGCTATAAATAGTAAGGAGATCAGATGGAGTGAAGTATATCTTACACCATCTTAAAAAGCCAAGGCACTTGAATGCTTCTTTCGACACATTGAATATATGTTCTGTCCATCGTCGTTGTTTCTTCATGCCCAGAACATCAAGAGATTCTGATTCCAAAATAATTATACCACCCATATATACAGATGAGGCACCTTGATCTGTCGCGCGTTTATGCGTCAGCACTATTTGCACGACCCAATTCCGAGACCATGTCAAGGTCTCGGCCAAGCGTATCATTCACATTCAGCCTCATAGCACCGACATCGGATACGCTTGGTCTGCATTCATATGAGCACGAATGGCAAAGGTTGCTGTCATCTGCAAAAGAGTAGTTAGGTGGAAGTTCGACATAGGAGGTCATTTAGAAAAATGGGAAATAGAGTAGGAGAAAGAACGGAGCTTTGCGGCACCCCTGAATGAATCTTGAACTCGTTTGACGAAACCCTTTCTATAACAACTCGTATAGTGCGATCTCTGAGAAAACTCGATATAAATCAAGAGAAATTATCACCGACGCCAAATGCAACAAGTTTTAACAAGAGTGCTCCATGCCAGACTCTGTCGAACGCCTTGGAAATATCTAAAGCAATAAAGCTGGCATTGATACACAACTTCATTGCGTATGTATATAGCAAGACACCGATGAAGATTAAATAGGGATAGAATCTGAAAATCAAAAGGATCGGAATTTTCAGATACCTGAGTTTCACATAAGGCGAAAACATCCGGCCGGTGGAGACAAACGTTAGCATATACAGAGATAAAATTCGTCGAAAGCGACCTCTCATCACAACATAAAAAAATTAAAATCAAACGCAAAGTATAGATATCTTCTCTGCTAAAAGTCGTTAAAAAACTGTTTAGTGATCAGTGTTATACCTTCATCATCAAAACAGTTCAAACAACGATTAACACAAAGACATCAGTACTAACAAAAATAGTCCTTCTTATTTTAAAAAAGGAACAGAAAAGACAATGCCATAAAAAAAAGGCCATAAAAGCCCTGATCTGGTCATCGTCGAAAAAAGGCCATCACTGGCGAGTTATTATTTTTATTGTTTGTTGTATTGCTTGTTTTGTTTATGTAGTTATTGCTGTATTGTTTCAAAACAGTTGTTTGTTTATTTTTTCAGATTTTTTGTTAATTTTGCAAGTTAGTGAGTTTGTAATTTTGGTTTGTGTGTTTGTTTTTTTTCAATTTTGTTTATTGTTTTGGTTTATTGCTGAGTTTTATTTATTAATTGTTATTAATTGATATATTATGTTCATTATTTCACTGCACGGACACTTTAATTTTGTCACAATTAGGACAAACTTAACGGACTAAACGTAAAGACATGTGTACACGAACAAAGACAGAACACTACTTTTTCAATTATTACCGATATGGTTTTCTCAATCATTCTACTCTGAAAATTTTATGTATTATAAAAAATAATTTTAAAAAAAAGAATATGGGAGTTATTGCTTCTTATTTTACTTTTGAAACATGAACAAAATCTTTGTTTTTCTTTTTGTAGTGTAATTTTTATTTCTACAACAAACTTTCACAAACACACGCGTATGCACGCAAATTGATGTTCTAAAGTTATCCCATTTCAAATGGTTTAAGGAACTTTTTAGTGTTATTCGTATTTTAATTTTTAAGAATGACTCATACTTAAAACAAGTGGAAAAACTTAAATTTAGTGCGAATTTTTTCTCATCATCATAATGCCAGCTGATTATTTTTTATGTATACAAATTGCACTACATGTTGGCTTTTGAGTAACCCCTTGGTTTTTATTGTTGTATCATGATGGCATAACGTAAATAACTTAAACTGTTGGGAAAAACGCGTAGTGTGCAGGTATGGTCGTTGTTTGTGTTAACCGTACAGTTTTGCCCATGCAAAAACTGTGTAAAAAGATTTAAACCCTTTGTAAATGTCTTTCCGGAATAAAGGCTTGCGAACGATATTAACCACAAGGGTTTAAGCTACCACTAGGAAAAATTCTGACTACCGATTCAAAAATTTAAAACTAATTTTAATAGTTTTCAATGAAATTTTGTTAGTTAACTGTTTCCAAAGAAAAAGTTTTATTGAATATAAAAAATGCTGGGTTTTTAGCAAATTTTTACTCTCTTAATAACTTATAAATGCTCTTGTCGATCGTTGTCAAGCTGGAACTGCGTTGTCATGCTGGTAGCATATTCACTTTTAATGAATTAATTGTATTTGGTACAAGATTTTAGTTTTTTTTTGGTGTTTAACTTCAACATTACCAACAAAAACAGATTTTTGAATTTTTTTTCCTTAACTTTTTTCGGGAAGCTCTAGGCTTGTCTGCAGGAAACCAGAGTCTCTGCCAAGAATCCAACCTGCAACCCCCGCACTGATAGACTAGCTAACTATCAGCTAGCCGACCGGGACAGTTTCGACTTCCTATACAAAGTTGAGGTCTTTTGATAAGTTGTGGTGAAGAAGGCTCCTTAGGCGCATGACGCAGTGCTCCGTAATTTGTGACGGCTCTATAGAATTTTCGTTGCCAGATGTTAAAACTTTTCGAAAAAACATGGCATCCTTTAGAGCATATAACAAGTAGGTCTATTGTTGTTGATTTTTTTTTTACTACAAAGCAGTTTTATATTGAAATTGGGTTTTTAAGGCGATATCGGTTGCACTGATAAAATTAGCAAACGAAATATGGCCAAAAATATTTTCTTAATAAACAAAGGTCGTTTGTTATAAGAAGTAAACAAATTATTGTGATTAATAATCACAACATGTTCGAAGGCAACCATAATTTCATAATTTGGTTGTCACTTTTTGATGGGCGACCAAAACAACCATAATCTTACTGCCAGTGACAATAATATGCTTAAGGTAACCATAATGTGTTCACAATTTTTTCGTTAAAAATAATTTTGTTAGAGGTGCCCACATCGAAAAATCTGTTTTCTCTGCGTGTAGTAGAGTAGAGTAGATTAAACAATGGGCCGGCATCACCGAACTTAACTAAGACTTTGGATATAAGTTTTACAACATGCAAGCTGGTCTTAATCTATTAATGACAAATTTTGAAACTTAGAAGAGTTGCCAGATTTAATTGCATTTAAAAAATTTACTTAATATTTCATAGTTAAATATATCAAAAGCTAATTTTACATATTCGAAATCGAATATTACGATCTGTGGGTTAAAATTTTTCCCAAAAAAACTAGATGCAATACCTATAAAGTAGCGTAAATTCATTGTCTTTTATCTTCATACGTACAAAGACATTATTTTAGTTGGTGATATCTGAAAACAAAAATCCGAAAAATAATTTTTTAGCCTTTTTTTATCTTCAATATCAAATAAAATTTATTTACAAGTACCTACCACAAGAACAAAAAAAAAACGAATAACAACTTGAAAACTTGTTCAACACATAATTATAGAAATCTTAAATTGGTCATGAAATATTTTTTCGAGGGGATTTAGAGAAGCGGCAGCAAGATACAAAACAAACACTTTTAATACAACAAACCCATCAAAATAATGATCAAAGTATTAAAACTATTAAATAAAAAAAAGGAAATTAAAGCATGCAACAAAAACATTCCAACAAACATACAACCACATAACAAAACTCATTCCATCTTACCGCCAAATTAAAGGGTTTTATGAACAAGAAACAAGAAAAAAACGATCTAGAAATGAAAATTAAATAATTCCTATGAATTGAACATTTAACAAATATAACGACGATCATGATCATCAAAAACATATTAAAAACATCATCATGTCGCTACAATATTTATTTATTTGTATCTGTTTTTCATTAATGATGAATGGCAACGCACTTAGAAACAATTCCGTTTCGGTGTGTGTGTGTGCATGTGCGTTATTTTGCATCAGTGTGCGTTTGTGCTAGGGTCATTGTGGGGACCAATTAAAATTTGACTCCAATTTCCTTAAATAACTCAACATCATCTTTTTACACAAACACACACTCATTCACGACAAACGCACGAAACCGGGACAATTTATTTAGTATTAAACCAGCTGCCTATTAGTCATTTATGTTGCAACACGTATGCAACTTGCATCAAGTACTTTTTCTTTTTTCTCTTGACTTCTTTTCCTACTTTATCTTTCTTGTTGCTTTATTTTCCAATTTACTTTTTTTTTTGTTTTTCGCCTTTTTGTACTCCATCTAATAAACGTTCATTGGCCTTTCGAAAGATTGCTTCCTTTTTTTAGATTTTGTTGTTGTTGTTGTTATCATATGCTGTTTCCAATGCATTTGAAAGATGTTTTCATTCTTAAAAACACATTAAATGTATTTTATAGATTTAATTATTTTTGAATGTAATTCAGAGATTCTATGAGAATGTTTGTTTGTATACCCTACATTTGGTAAATTGAAAATAGTAGTAAATTGTTAAACAAGATTAGTTTGAATTGATTGTGTGGCATTTTGGTGGGCACTAAATTGATGTGTTATCGATTCTTTATATTTAAGGTGTTTTTTAAAAAATTATACTGACAGTTATTTCTTGTATAAAAAAAGTATTTTATTTTTAAAGAAACTTTTGTATTTTTTGCAAAAAGTATTTTCTCAGGGAAATTTTTCCATTTAAATGAACGTTTCATATTAAACAATATTTTTAGAATTAAACAAAATTTTTTTTGTTTATTAAAAGTTACTCCTTGTAATAAAGCCTTTTATTTGTTATTAAAAGGTACTTTTTGCACAACAAACGTACTCTTGTATAAAAAACAAGTAAGTGTGCTGATCTATTTTTTATTTGTATGGCAGGTTCCACTCCTACTTTTCTAATAAGACCCAAATTTTTTTGGATTTATTATATTGAAAACGAAGAAGCTTGTACCTTTTTGGAAACTTTAGCTCTTACCGTTCTCCTGATATACAGAAAAATTAATAAAAACAAGTAGGATAGTAATGTATGTCAAGCCCGACAATATCAAACCCTACACCACAGTATAGAAGAACAAATTTTTGCAGGTGTACCTGGCTTGGTCCTTGTGCCAATTAGAACCTATATACCAAATTTCATAAAATAATCTCCAAAATTGCGACCTGTGTTTGCGCACAAATTTTACATGGACAGCCAGACGGACGGACATCATTAGATCAACTCAGAAAGTGATTCGCAGTCGATCGGTATACTTAAAGGTGGGTATAGGACCAATATTTTAGTGGGTTACAAACATCAGCACAAATGCATAATACCCTCTCTACTATTGTGGTGTGGGTATAAAAACAACACAATTAATTTATGGGTATAATTTGATGTAGTCATTCAGGCTGAATTTAAATAGAAAACTTTTACGGAGTACATGTGACACAAATAGTTCACATCGTTTCGGAAACCCCATTTAAACATACAAACGGACAGAAGGACATCGTTAATTAAACTTCGCTACTCACAAGGATCCAAAAAATATATATTTTATAGGGTCTAACATCAATATTGTAGAAATTACATGGCAAACTTACGCATTTCTTTTTACCTCCGGTGAAAGGTGTTAAAAGTAACATTTAATAATATAAAGTACTATTTTTTATAGTACTTTTCTTATTAAAAAGTTATGTAAAGGCTCATTTACTATTAACAGGCAATTTTTAATTGAAAGCAATTTTTTGTATTCAAAGGTATTTATAGCATCAAAAGGTTTTATTAGTACAGTCGAATCTCGATAATTTGGAAGAGAAAAGTTCAAATAATCGAGATTTAATAATAACGAGAGTTCAAATTATCAAGCGCGTGATGAAAAAATTCAAATAACAAGAGTTTAATTAAAATTTCATATTTTTTATTGTGAACTTTCTTACAGTTATATACACATGCATGTATAACTGCATAAGTATAATGACGAAAAGTCCGTCATTTTCCGTTTAGTAAACGACTTTAATCTGTCTTTGTCCACTGAATTTTAAATTGTGATTTGAGCTGAATAGTAATCGTCACTTGTATTTGTTCTGAAAGCATAATGTAGTGTGACTTCCAGAGTTTAAAAACTGCAGTCGAAACGAAAAACAAAAATTTGTGTACAACTTTTTGCTTTTTGAGTTGGTTTGATAGCGACTTTTTATATTTAATAAATCAGAAGTAAACCCAATAGTTTTTTGGCTCAACAACAAATGAAGAAGTGGAAGAAATGGCAGTTTTTCTATTTTGACTGCAGTTTTTTAAACGCTGATTGCTTTACTTCATGAAACTAATTGGTGGTTGCTTATATTCGTCTGCTTCATTTTCTACATCCAAAGAAATAAAATTCAACACTTCAACGTCAATTAGGGCACCGTAGACACTGATACATATGAAAAGGCATTATTTCTGAAGGGTACTATTAGTACCAAAAGATTCTAGGTACTGTTAGCATTACAAAAAATGAAGTTTTACTTTAAGGAAAATACCACTTTAGTTATAAAAGGTATTCAAAAGTTCTATAGCACTAAATGGTACTTTTGTATTTAACGATATTTTTTTCAATAAATGGTATTTTTTATTGAAAGGTACTTTTTATATGTAATATGTATTTTCTTCGACCTTTTTTATTTTAATATATAAATTAAATATTCGAGCGTAAGGTCATATTTTTTATATAAAAAACATTTTGTAAATTTATTAAAAACGAATATTCCGACACTTCTTTGAGTACCTTCTTCAGGGTTGTTTTTCTTTCCCGTTTCTATTTTTATAAATTAAATGTCTATAATTTTGTGCTACATTTTCAGTATCTGACTTAAAATGAATTCTCGACACTTTCTGTACTCTTATAATTTGTAACATTTCCAACATAAATCTACGTTTGTAATTATTTTCCGTGTTTAAAACTTTTGTACATATTATCAAAATCTGGATAATGGTTTAGATTAGCACAATGAGTTGATAAAGCTGTTTTTTGTGAAATATTTCTGTACTTTATTCCCAGTTTTTATTATTGATAAAAACACTTGAAATTTATTGTTGATGGGATAAGCCATTCCCATGCGCATTTCACTGGTTGCTAAGGCCAGATCATCAGGAAACTTCATCCATAAAGATTTTAGAAAAACTAAAGATATTAAACCAAAAAAAACTGTTAAACGTTTACGAATTATAGCAACAGTTCTACTTGTAATAATATCAAAGTTTAAACAAAACAACATCAACAATAATCAGTGGGTTCATCTCATCTTGCATTCCCCACTACAATTAGTTGAAATTCTCTCAACATTAATTGTAGTTGTAAGTAGGTTAAGAAAAACAAAATAAAAACAACAACAACTTACAAAAGATGTTGTCAATTGTTTTTTAGGCCGTGCACCTGCCTGTTTATTATCAAAAAGTAATTTCAATTTTTGGGAATACAAATTTTTAAATTTTCAAAAGATTTTACTTTACTTTTTGATAATTTAAAAGGTACTTTTTGTATTAAAAGGTACTTTTTGTATTAAAAGGTACTTTTTGTATTAAAAGGTACTTTTTGTATTAAAAGGTACTTTTTGTATTAAAAGGTATTTATTGTATTAAAATGTACTTTTTGTATTAAAAGGTACTTTTTGTATTAAAAGGTATTTTTTTATAAAAATGTTATTTTTGTATTAAAAGGTTATTTTTTATTAAAAGGTACTTTTTGTATTAAAAGGTACTTTTTGTATTAAAAGGTACTTTTTGTATTAAAAGTTACTTTTTGTATTAAAAGGTACTTTAAGTATTACAAATACTTTTTGTGGTAAAAGTTACTTAAAGGCAATTATTCTATTAAAAGGAATTTTTTGTATTTTAAGGTACTTTATTAAAATGTTGTTTTGTTATTTAAACGTACTCAACGCTCAAATAAGTTACTCAATACTTTTTTTAGAGTCATAATTGAAAAGTGCAATTCTACACAACACTACATCTCAACCGTTGAAAGTATTTAGTAGTATGGAGAGCACGCATCAATTGTATTGAGTAATGAAAAATCTTAGAATTGTATAATAAAGTAAGAAGATGCCTAAATTCTATTTTGCATTAAAAGATAATCTTTGCATAAACAACGAGTTTATCTTTAACTACAAACTTTCAGCTTTACTTAATTTTTTTTAAATCTACATTTTACAAGAAAAAAGTAGGTTTTTAAAATAGAAGTTATTATCAATAGTATTTAAAATCTGCTGAAAGATATCAGTAAAATCAAAACTGCTCTTTTTCTAAACACATCTGTGTACCACGTAATTTATCTGATTGTAAAACAAAATTTAGTATGTGCCATTTCTACATTTAAAATGACATCAAATTTTTATTTTAAATTATAAAAATTGTAAAAATCTAAAAAATGCATTTCCTATGTATATTTCTTTTATAAAACAAAGACATTTTTGTAATGTATTTTTTCTATAAATTTTTTCCCTCAAATTAATGACCTGAATAAAAATGTATTTCCACTTAAGAGCTAAAAAATAATAATTGCAGAAAAAGAGTCGTAACTAATAAATAATTTAATTTCCATAAAAATTTTAGTTTTATAGTGTTTTTTATATCTAATTCCCATTTAAAATATTATAGAAACAGTTTTGTAATAAAAACCAAAACGCAATGGTGACAATAAGTTCAATGGGGTTATTACAATATTTGAAATGGACATTTATTCTTTGTCTGCTTTTTTTACACGAAAGTTAAAAGTCATTAAATTAACTTTAATTAACTAACACTTTGAGAAAACTTTAAATAATTCGCGTGAATTTCAGTTAGAAATTATTCAATATGAGTAAAAGTTTTTTTTTTAATTAGTTATTTTAATACAAAAGGCTATTTTTGTGCAAAAATTACTGCTTTGTTCACCAAAAGTACATTTTTTGTACAATATTTGGTTTCAAATAGAATAGGAAAATTTTGAAGGAAGGTGTTTTGTATAAGCAAAGTTTTTTATGCAGCTTTTCTTAATATACAAAAAGTACATTTTTTAAATTACGTGCCTATTTATAAACAAGTACTTTTCCGCTTAAAAAGTACTATTCATATAGTATCGAAGATAATAATGAGCTTTTGTATATATGTTATGTATATACAAAACATTCTAGAATGCATTTTTCTACTAAGAGAAACATTTAAAAAAAGTATATTTTGCTCAAAATGTACATTTAAGGTCTTTATATAAAAAGCATCTTTAAATGCAAAACTTTTTTTTAAACATTGTAATCCTAAACTACACTATTTATACTATTTTACTTCAGAAACTAAATATTTAATAATAAAATTTTGTGTTAAAAAAACAACAACTGCCTTTCAGTGTAAATGTGCATTTTAAGAGAAAAAGAAGTTGCAAAAAGTTAATTTTCATTTAAAAAGTATTATGTATTTAATATAAAAAGTTCCTTGAAGTACAAAAGAGTATTTTTAATAGAAAAATCATACATTTATATATTTTAAAAAGTACCTTTTAATACCAAAAATATATATTTGAACAAAAAGAACATCTTAATTCAGAAGGTTCCTTTTAATACAATAAGTATTTCTTAATACCAAAAATACGTTTTAATTAAAATAGTACCTTTCAATACAAAAAAATCCCTTTTAATACAAAAATATCCTTTAATGAAAAAGTTCGTTTTAGTGCAAAAAGTACCTTATAAAACAAATAGTGCCGTTTAATACTAATATTAGCTTTTAATTCAAAACGTAGCTTTTAATACAAAAAGTACCTATTAATACAAAAAACAGATTTTCATGCAAAAAGTTCCATTTTATATTTTTTTACAAAAAAATTATCTTCTTTCACAAAATTTGCTTTTACAAAAACATGCCTTTTCTACTAATGTTTCATACTCTAAGTATTTTTTTCTTAATACGTACCTTTTATTACCCAATTAAAGCTTTGACACGTCTTTAAAAAATCTGGCATATTCTATAAGATTTTTTTCCAGAACATGCAAGATTTGTAGGGAAATGACTCATTGGAAACATCATCATCATCGTAACACTAAAGATGCATTCGATTGCATCTAATCATTAAGATTCATTAATAATGTTATATTTTGTAAATGCTTGTGTGCGGCGTTCTCTCTCAAACGATTTAAACAAATACGTACATACCCAACAAACACGAGGTCAAACCTTTGATATGAAATGACTTTAGCATTTGACATCAAACATAATTCTCAAACGTATTTCAATTGTTTGATTTTAACATTTAAATTCAAATTGATAATGATTTAAAAATAAACATTTGACATTAAATGTTTTATCTATTTTATGCCAAATTGATAGCAAATGTAAAATTCAAACTAAAACTAAACTTGGCAATCCTAAAGCGAAAAATAAATGTAAACATTACAAATGGCGATTAAAGTTACATTTTTACTTCGTGGTTAAATGTGTTTTACAAGTGAACGATTTATTTCTTGTGAAAAATAAAAAAAAACGGCAAAGTGAAGAAGTTATAAGTTTGTTGTATGAACGTGGTGCTACAATCTTCAAAATAAAAAGGAATTATTTTTTCTTTGAAAGAATTAGAGGACGGAAAGAACATTATTACATCTTTAAGCTGTGTTGCCGAATGTTTATCTAATAGTTTATTTAAATAATAATGAATTTTAATTTTTAAAATAAAATATTTTTAACAAATAGAAACTGGGAATTATTTCCTTCTGAAGGTTACTTTATATTATATTCAACATTTTTTATTTTTCGAATTTATTCTATGAGCTAAATTTCAGTTATGTATTTTATAAAGCTTTTTTGTAATAGTCATATTCCTTACATTTTTCAGAAATGACTTTATACACTATCAGACTATTATTATATTGTATTTTCTTGATACATTTTACCTTAGCTTTTTTTTTATTTATGTTCCACATTGTGTTATAATCCACATTTGAAAAACATTTGAGAATTACGTTTGAAAGCAAGTTGAAAATAAAGGCATTTTTTAATTTGATAATAATTTCCGCTTTTTGTTGAGAATGCTATGATTTTCAAATCATTATCAAAAGTTTGACGTTTGAGAAAACGTTTGATTTCAAATCATTTTCAATTTGAAACAAACCTCCGTGTTTGTTGGGTAAATACAAGTGCGTAATTTGTACATGTGTTTGTAGGCTTTCAAGCAATTTATTTTGGATATTAAATTTCTCTTATGTCAATATTTGTCAAAAGTATTCAATATCCATTGACTTAATTGTTTGGCACTGCACTCTCTTTCGCTTGAATGATGGTGGTCTTCTTTGTAGAAGAACAAGAGCAATCACAAAAGGCAAATAAATTCAAAATCAAGAACATAACATGATTATTGAAAATTACAAAAAACAAAAAATTAAATTTAATGCGACACAAATGTACTTGAGATAAGACATTTTACCGTTGTAATTTAGTACCCTACAGAGATGGATTATAACTTGCCTTTGGGTTGTTAATGGGCCCTAACTTTATTTGACAGATGACACCTGTCAAGAGTTCAAATTTAAAATATTGAAATAGTCACTTGAAACTGTGATCGAAACCCGATTCTCTATTTAGGGCACTCATAATCCGTTTAAACCTCTTATAGTTCTCAAAATGTTCATAACTTGTTATTGGTTTATTAAAACGTGACTTTTTGGTTTCTTTCTTCTGTATTGAGTTACATTTATTGTTGATGAAACTCGTTTATTTTGTCATTTATTTAAATTAATTTCTTGTTGCATAATTTAAAATCAATATAAATTAGCATTTTTAATGATTATAAATGATTTAAATTGGAATCGTGTTAAACAAAACACAACAAAGAAATGTTTGTAAATAGAAAGCAAAAAAAAAGCTGTTACAAAAAATTATTTTCCAAATCATTTAGTTTATTTAGTCCTAATAATCATCATTGCGATCACACAACCAACCCATGTTCAGTTGGGCTTTTATTGAAATGTATCTTACACAACCCTCATGTAGTTAAATGCGGTTAAGATCTTTTCAATTGATTATGAGTATTTTTTAATCGTTAGTTTCTTTTGCATTTTTTATACCCTCCACCACAATTAGTTGTGAAGAGGGTATATTAAATTTGTCATTCCGTGTGAAACTTTTTTTATTATTCATCTCAGACCGCATAAAGTGTATACATATATCCTCGGTCCTTGAGTGATTCTAAGTCGATTTAGCCATGTCCGTCTGTCTGTCCGTCTGTTGAAAACACGCTCACTTTCGAACAACTCAAAAGAAATGAACAAACTTGGTGCCAAATTGCTTGTAGTTATCCTAAGCAGTTTTGGATTGAAATTCAGCAAAATCGGTGCAGTAGGACCACAGCTATGAATCAAAATGTGGAACCACCACCTAAAAAAAATGATAATTGTGTTACATAAAATAACATAAATGGTGGAATAAGGCACGGAATGAGATAAGATTTTGCAAAAATTTGTTTTATTCGACTGGAAATCACGCTGCAAAATTTCGTAAAGGGCCGTCCATAATTTACCTTAGGCCCCATAAAAACCCTACTAACGAAAAACAGTTCAGTACGCCTAAGACCGTAATTAATAATGCTATCACAACAAAATTTGGTACGTTACAGTTTTATAGTACTAGAAATTACACTGTGAATTTTCGTGAAGATCGGTCTATAATTTACCCTAGGCCCCATCTAAACCCTACTCTCGGAAAACAGTTTAGTACGCCTAAAGCCGTAATAAATAATGCTATCAAAATAAAATGAAATACTTCGCTACTCACACTTATAAATTTCGTCATACTCGGTTCATAATTTACTACAGGTCCCATACAAAGCCCACTGAGCTGTCGGTGGAGGGTATCAAAGATTCGGCACAGCCGAATATAGCACTCTAACTTGTTTTTTTTTAATTTTTTGTGTCATTGTTAGTTAAAGCGGTGTTTGATTGTATATCAGGTTGAATATTTTGTTCCCATTATTAACTTGACGTTAATTTTTAAGGGCCTTAAGCGTAAGAATCTGGTTCTTAAAAAATATTAATTTAAGAATTATCAAATACCCTGTTGAAACTTAAGAAGAATTTAGGAACAAATTTTTGGAGAGTGATAGAGTGATTTTTGTCTTGTTCTTCGAACAGTAGACAAATAACGGCTCCCGATACCCATTGAAATGTTATTCTTCAAACAAGAAAGTTTATGTTATGCAATAAATTTTTAATTGTTAAAGTAAAAACCGAAATTCCGCAATAAAATTTACTTTAAAAAAAGTAAAATTGTTTTTTCTAATATGCACAGTCGTTTTAGAAACATAATGTTTATTTTTTAAAATATTAAAAAATGCAGCTATGTATGCTTCTAATTTTAATAAAATTCTTCAATTTTGTCCCTGCAGCGCCTAGGAAACCGCTAGATAGGTCAAATGTATGACCAACTCCACTTTATTTTTCACCTCAATCATTTATTTCTTACATACCTACCCGCTATCTCCATTCTTTAAGGGAGTTCCCATACAAAATGTTCAATGCAGACTAGAAATATATTGAAGAAAAAGTCCCATAAATGTCGCCCCTTGTGGGATATTATGTATGACCGACCTAAATTAATTTTTTAACCTTAACATTTTCTCGAGATATAAATACTTGCCCATTAACACCACTTCATAGGGGCGTTCCATACAAATATTGCGTTTTATGATATTCTTAAATTAATTACAATTTTTCGAGTTTCGTGATAAAAACAAAATTTGCTAACAGATTTTAATCATTTATGGCTTGCTTTGTCAGCTTCGTTTTTTATATGTCTTAAAAAAACAAAAATGTCGAAATTTTGATAAAAAAAAAATTTCAAAAAAAAAAAAATAAGTTCCTTAAACGACTGCGCATAGAACTGAGTGAAATACATAAAAGCAGTGTGTAAAAAACTGCAGTTAAAATAGAAAAAATTATAAGATTGTGCTGTAACAGCAAAAAAATCAAAATCGAAGACAAAAACACATACACAACATCCCATCTGCGTAAACTTCCCCATTTTTTAAAAATTTCCGTCAGTCAAACTAAAAACTTCCGAACATGTAGTCTGCCAAAGTTCTTTGTTTGTACAACTTTTTGTTTCTTCCATTTACTTTGACTTCGACTGTTTACATTGAATATAACAGAAGTAAAAGCAACAGTTCATTTGCGTCCCTTGACAAATAAAAAAGTCGTAGAAAAGGCAATTTTTTTTATTTTGACTGCAGTTTTTAAACACTGCATAAAAGCTTTTATATTTATAAATGTATGCATGTTAATGCCGTCTAGCATTTCGTATCATAATCAAATATTTTAGGAATCAGCACCTCGAGCGAAATAACCGCATATGAACTAATTTTTCGATCACAAATGATACTATCGTTGTGAGAAAATGGAACCCTACAAAGGAATCACCTCAAAAATTCATGTCATACAATTTTCAGATCACTTTAAAAGCATTTTAATAATAGTTTCTTTAAACCTTTTAATCGGAATACATGGCAGGCCTGATCAGAATGTACTAAAAAGTGACCTCAAAAGCGCAGCTGTTCGCAGTGATTTTCTTCGTGTGTGACGTTTGGCTTAATGTTTTTTGTTTATTTAAATTTTTTATAAAGGCATTTTGACATTTTCCGTCTCAATTCTAGCAACAAAATGCCTGTTGTTTTTCTATTGTTTCATTGTTGTAGTACTGAGGCCACTTTGTTGGTACATTTTGGGCCTGATTACATAAATTAAAAATCATATCAAAAATATTGATCTTTTTCCGATCTTTAATACAAAACTAATTAAAAACTATTTTTCCTTGCAGTTTGCAAAGAGTGGCTAGTTCGGGAAGATGGAGCCTTGGCCTATAAGTTACAGTCACAAGAAAGTAAGTTTTTATTTGAAAATAACAACACCCTCTCTCTTATCCTTAAAATTTTCTAAATCCTTTCTCCAGTCAACGATTTCTACAAAGGTAACCGCACCCGTAACGCGGTAGTTAGAGAAGATTTCCCTACAGCATTGCAAGAGCAAATCAAAGAGCGAGAGACAGCAGATAAGCAAGTAGAGGCATACAGGAGAAAACTGAGAGAACAGTAAGTTTGAAAAAATATTCTCTAAGAAATTTTAAACAGAAATAAATATTTTTCCAACAACAGAGAAGAACACGACAAAAGAGTGGCCAAAGAAATAGCGGATAAGTTAGAGAGAGACATACAAGAGCAAAAGTTAAGAGAACTAAAGCATAGCGAAAAAATAGCACAACAAATGCAGGTAAGTATTTTGGTTAGCTAAAGAAAATTAAAACATATTTAACCTATTTTTTGCTTTACAGGAAATCTATGTGAATCTCCCCCCAGTACCACGGCCCTCTACCAGGGATAAATCGAATAAGGTACCACCTCCTAGACCAGCCAAAAGCTCTACTTTACAGCAACAACCCTTGTCACCAAATGGTTATCGTAATCCAAATAGTCCACCCTTTCCTATACTCTTGCAACAACATCATTTCTCCAATACCGACGGCTATGTAGGTTTAGCTTTGCAAGCCGCACCAGCTCAACATCGCAATCACCATCATCATCAAAATAACGCTCAACAACAAAGATCCCCAACAAATACCAATCATATATTGGTAGGTGGTGGAGGTGATAATATATCACCCACACATCTGCAACCACATTCATCATCCGCATACCGTCCTGGCTTATTCGAGTCATCCTCATCAGCCTCAATTGCTTCATCATCATCAGCAGCTTCGGCAAGCAGACGCCAGAATGTATTTGATTCTCAGCTAAACATGAATACTAGTTTAATTTTACCACCCCATCCTCTAACACCCAATTTACCCCACACCCCTCTCACGCCCAAAACACCAACACATGCATTTTTGCACACACCACCACCACTGCCACCAAATCACCCGGCATACCAAACACCACTCGCACAGTCATCAACAAATCATTCAGATATTGAGGAAATTATTGAATATTCCGATGTAGCCGATAACATAAGACGTTGTGACTTCACCAAATCCCTTGATACACCAGATTCATTAGCACTACAGCACAACATTGCAACATCATCAACATCATCTTCCTCACCAGCACACCATAATCAGGGTGCAAGAATAAATCGTCTTTTGTCGCCATCTAATGAAAATCTTTTAAAAAATGATCAAAAATTTCAGAAACTATCACCCGAGAAGTATGACCAGATGGTGGGCAATGGTATCATAAATGGAGCCGGTGCAGTTGGAGGTGGAGGTGGAGAAGATAGCGGCGCTGCAGCTGCTGTTGTTGCCAAAGAACGTCAGATTCAACAGCATGTTGACGACATCGAATTATATGTGGATCCTTGCGATTATGCCAGTCTCAAGGAAATCGGTTTGCCCATGCAGGAGATCAAAGAGATGAGTGCCAAAATGAAACAGGAGCAGAAGGATGCTGTGAGTTTACATTTCATCATTTAAGAAAAGAATTAACTAAATTAATTTTTTATATTCTTCAGCTATTGGCTCGTCGTTTACAGGAACTAGAGGTACATGATGGCATGTCCCTGGAGGAGAGAGATCGTATGTTGGCCATTGAGGCCCAAGATAAAGAGCTAGCAAAAATGTTGCAAGAAAGAGTAAGTTTATGATTGAAAACTATTATTATGTGTATTGTGGGACTAAAGTTTATAGAAAAGTTAATTTAAATAGGTTACAGGAATGTAAAGTTTTTTGTAATCAGGGCACTTGTTTACATTTTCATTAACTGTTCTTAAAAAGCCCTGAAGATATTTTCACGAACATTCTTCATTTATATATTATTCAGCCTACCTTCTTTTCATAACCATCTCAAAAGCAACTTTAGTGTTTTCTTACTATATTTAGATTTTATTATTTGGTAAAAACTTTTTCTAAAATTTTTCTCTTAACTTTCTTACTTCATAATGCTTTTCCTATTCTGCCCTAAGATGGATTTTACCACGTGGGATATTTTAAGACCTGGCGTCCCTACAATTGCCAGACGCCCAAGTTTATGTCAGATTTTAGCCGGCGTCCGCTTAGAAACATTCACCGGAATGCTTCCGCGTGTCACCAGAAATGGACTAATGGTTTGTTTTCTAGTAGTGTCTTTCATGTTCATTCTGTGATCAGTTTTTCTGACAGTATTCACATATGTTTTCGTACAGCATTGATCACTTTCTTTAAATTTTGGTTGAAACTCGTATTCATAAAAAATCTTGCAAAACAACTTCATTATATCGTTGCAGTCAAAATTTACATTATTTATTTTTAGTTTTACCTAAGAATTAGTCAGTCTATTCTGGAATATATGCTGTTTAATTTCATTATTCTTCTATAAGTACTCGGACCTAATTATCTTCACGAATAGATACAGAATTGATCCTTGAAGAAAACCTTAACCTGGGGGCACCCGGAACTAAACACCACACAAAGGGCCTAGGAATAATATTGGATAGCAAACTGTCTAAACTAAATGTGGAAAAAAGGGCAGCAAACTCGCTTTACTTAGAACACCGACTGCGACACTAGATTAAATCCTAAACCTAAACAACCGATATGTATATGTGGTAGCAGAAGGGACTGCAATGTAATCTGCAATCCGCTTAAATTCGACGGGACAACTTGTGTATAGTCTTGACGGTTACGATAGTATTATAAAGGGTATTGAATGTAGCAGCATTTACATTATTCCGAGATTAAACGCGTATTACTTTAGAAGATGACGGCTGGTTGGCGGTACTCCTATCTGATCATATGACTCTCAAAATGGAAAAGGCTTCCCAATAACTGTACTATATTCCAGGCGGAAATATTTGTAGCTAAAATGGCTGCTGATTCAGCTCGAAATTCCAATACTAGGGACTCACACATTAACTTCCTTAAAGAAAGTCAGGCGGAAATCAGAAGGTGGTAGATGAATTAGAAAAACGGGGGTTTAAGCACCGTACAACAGAGTAATTGGCATCCCAATTCCAATTCGTAATATTAAGGCAGATACAGACTCCACTTTATATAACAACGAAACCCGCAAGGTTTCCAGAGTTATGTGGGGATCCTATGATCCAAAGTCGACCAAACTTCTTCCGCCGCTACCGGGAAATGCTATAGGCTTCTGGTAGGTTTTATAACGGGTCACTTTTAGACGACAGTATACGCCAAAAGGGCGGGGCAACTGACTAGTGCCAATAGTATATTATATGGGGTGCCAGGAAAAAGCGGTTTCAAAACTTAAAAATAACTATTGTTCTACCTTCTGTATTGTCTATAGATTACATTCCATAGAGATTTAACCATATTTTTTACAGTGCAATGCAGTAAAGAGATAATTTTGTAAAAATTATCGAATTGCCCATGGTACAACTACACAAGGTAGACTCGTTGGTTCATATGTTTGTCAGCTGTTTATCCCAGTTGGAACCCAATTGTAAAATTTCATGTATATGAGCTTAAATGTTTTATATGAAGAAAATTTTGACAAGTCGGTTATTTTTATAGAGCAGCATGTCTACACTCCCAAATTGGCACACCTTGTGTTAATGTACCTTGCCTTCTTAATAGCCCCCTGCTGGGAAACGTTTTAATTTGAGACCAAATTGTTTTTTGCTTATAATATTTCTGTTTAATAATTTTTAATGTATAATTTTTATTACTAATGCAATGCATTGTGTTGGTATTAAGAAATTGGTAATGAGGAGAAGGAAAGAGGGATTATTCCGAATTGTAGCTGACTGGAAAGACTTCTGTCGAGAGTCTATTCCTCTTACGGCTAGTTTTACCGAGAAACAAATTTTCTTTGTAATTTTTTGTGCGATACATTGGAGAGTCGACAACGAACGGATGTGGTCTGCTGAAAAGATAAGTACTACTAGCATGCACCCGCCTCTCAGGGTTGAGTTCGCCCGTCTCAGCTAAAAACACTGCCGCACAACCCACATTCCGACGATGCTCCAATGAGTCCATAGAGCTGGATAGCCGATTGTCATTTATGAGCTTTAATGCACTCCTTTGCACCCGATCCAGAAGCTTCAAAAAATACCTTGAAGCACCTGCCCAGATTTGGGAGTTGTATTCCATTTTCGGTCGGATATAGGCGGTAAAAATAGTGATGGAGTAAAATCCTTTTTGCACCGTTTTAAGAAACCAAGGCACTTGAATGCTTCTTTCGACTCTTGAAAAATACGTTTGTTCCAACGAACATCAAAATGGATTTTCAGAACATCAAGAGTCTCTGATTCCTCAATAGTTTTGAAGGTGCAGTTCTGATTACTGAAACAAGAGATCACAAGACCGGAGAATGTCTCATGAAGTAAATACAAAGATTAACGCGCTTTGCAGCATGTGGAATCATGTAAGACTACATATTGACGATATCAATTTCATTTTAATTCGGTAGAAAAACTGTGTGTGAAAATGGGACGATATCGAACACGAGTGACAGTCACCTCGTCTTCAGAGCAAAACCCACACGTTTTTCATCAATCACATTTGTGTTTTCTGAAACCCAAATGCGGCAATTTTAGCGATTTTTAAAGCCATACAGATAATGTTTAAGAAAATATTGTCAATGAGAATCTAATACAAAATATTGGTCATCCTTTATGTCTACCAATAAAAACTCTTTATTTTTAACATAAACTCATCTGAACTGCATTCTTACTTTTGAATTAATTGTTTTCTATTTACAATATAAGTATGTATGTATTTTCAACTAACGCAAATTGATTTTTCCAACTTCCAGGAAAAAGCCAAAGCAAAACGTGCCAAAGAAAAGGCCCGTCAACGTAAGAGTCAACAGAAAGAGCCTCAGACTCTTACCAATGGAGTACATCATCCACACAATGGCCCACTCCAGCCAATGCCACAAGATTGCATGACCTCATCGTCAACATCTTCATCACGACACAGCCATTCTTTGTCCAACGATGGTGGTGCACAATATCAAAGAGATCAAATTCAAGAAGATTCATTAGATTTAGAAGCCTATTCCAGTCCAATTGATGTCCTAAAACATACACAACGCACACAAAATGGCTGCCTAACAAATGGGAGTTTAACACGAGACATTGCCGGTCAACAGGCCAGGCATGCTAGTCTCAATAGAGAAGATGATATTTATACACTGCCGGTCGACAGTTGCCGTCCAGGACCTAATACAAGTGCCAGGCCAGCATCAATGAGTGCTGGTGGCAATGGTTGTGGTGGGGAAACTCAAATACAAACCGGCTATTCGCAGAATTCAATGACCAGGTAGGGTGATGGAAAAGTTGTATGCTGAAACATGTTGATTTGCGTTTAAAAGTTCTTCTTATCCAAAAATGCTAAAATTTAAATGATTTTGAATTTTTAAAATTCCTTTAGATAAACAAACCCTTAAATGCATGAGGTCAGCCCCATGAATTATAATCAGGGTTCACTGCGGATAAATAAAATAAATTGTATGCAATCTGAAACAGTAGATTAAAATACAACTACACTGTCTGCTTTATTTTGAAGCATAATTTTATGTTTACATTTCATTTAATTGAATAATAAACGAAATATGTAATGTACCATAAATGGTACGAAATGCATTTAAGGTAGTTAAGACTTCGACTGGAATAAAAACTTAGCTGTTAGCTGCATTTTTAGTTTTATTTTGCACTGAATTATTGTTTTCTTTTAATTTTTTCTTATTTTTCAGATCTGAAAACTTTTCCATACACTCCCATGATTCTTTAAACTCGCGCCTTAGTTCTGGTTCTAAAACTCAAGCTTTTGGTATATATGTATTGAATTAATATCAACAAATACAGTGTGTATATTTATACTAACAACTATTTTTCTTTTCTTTAAAAAAAAAAAATTCAGATCAAAACTCCAGCCCAACTCCGCCTTACATGCCAATTCAAGGTACAAGGCGATCAAATTCTAGCGAAGATCGTAAAAAGAAAACCAAGGACAACAAATGCACACATCAATAAAACTTTACAAGACATTTGAATACTATCCAAAGTTTCAGAACTATAATAATCATACATACACATATTTATTATTAAATTATAAAACAATTCAATTGTTAGCAAGAAATCGCCCATATTTAAAATATACAACATATTTAATCCCCTTGAAGTACTTATTCATCATACTACAAACATACATACATACATACGAAATATAATCCTTTAGAAATCTCTCTCCTTTACAAAACTTTTATAGATAACCAAATATGTATTTTTACTCCTTGGACTTTGGAACATATCGTTTTTTATTTTTTTTTAGAATTTCTACAAACATTATATAAGAATTATTGAATGGACTGAAATATTTTTTGCTCTCTGACACTGTCTCTCTCTGTAGGTAAAATTTATATCTTTTTTTTTAATAAAATGACAAATTCTTTTTTATGAATTTTGTCGTTAATTTGATAAAATATTAAATTTTAATCTTAAAATAAAATCAAAATTTTGTGAATTATTCGAAAATCAAAAGAAAGAATGAATTAAAAAAAAAATAAAGTCTTGAAGTATTTTATATTTAAGGGTATTTTCTATGATCTATTATAAAATATTTTATTTCCTAATATTTAAGCTTTACAAAAATAAAATAATAAAAAAATATTATATGAATTATATAAATTACAGGAAAGAGTTTTTTTTTAATATTTGAAAATACATATCACTAATTTGCTGTAAAAGTGACATAACTCAAAAAATTAATTTTTGAAATTTGCAAACACCGCTAAGTTAAAAAACAAACAAAACTCTGAGAAAATGTATTAAAACAGTTTTCTGAAATTGAAATGCCAAGCCACATAGAGAGTTTTGCCGAAGTATTGAATATTTAACCAGGAATTGCGCTCTACTTACCGAGTTTTAAACGAAATTGATAATTGCTTAAGCCCTTATGACAATACATTTTTTATTCATTAATTGATATAGAATTGATAGAAAGAAACAGTAAATGCTAAAAAGAGCAAACTATAAAAAATGTAAACAAAGTTTTTTTAGTTTTTTTTTCTCTTGTTATGGTTTGGTTTCAGGGATGGCGTTGAGAATTTTTAAAATTGTATCAACCACCTTTAGAAATTGTACTTTTTACCCTAATTGTACTAAAAGATTTTTTTAGTTGAAATAATTTTTATTTATGTTCTTTAAAAACACCACATGAAGGTATTATAAATCTTAGCTTAAAAAGTATCAACAAAAAAGTACAATTGAAACAACTAAGACATCCCTGTTCTGTTGATTTTATTAAATGCTGCCAACTTTTTGCTTATGAGAAACCTAAAAACAAAAAGCGGCAAATCGCTGAATTTGCCCATAAACCGCTGATTCAGCAGTTTGCCATTTATCTTAATACAGCTGAATTCTTCGCACTTGGTAAATTTTTCCATTTCTTTATATTTGCACTGTTCACCAAAACTTGAACAATGCATTAAAAAGGTTGTGTCATAAGGGCTTTAGGCAGGCTTTAAAAAATAAAACAAATAAAATGGAGGCTTTTAAAGAATTTTAACTTAGCGGTTTTTGCAATTTATGTGGTCTTAAATGAATATTAAAAAGCTTTACGTATTAAAAAAGTACACCATCATTCACCAGTAGTAAACAAGTACTTCGTTTCAATTCGAAATTAATACTTTCGAAATACGAATTCTTACAAAGTTCTTGTTAAATTGAAATACACAATAACCACCCCAGAATTAAATTTGCGTTATAGCCCATTTACATTAGGCCGAAATCTTGTAGATTTAATTTTTTGGCACAAGCTAGATTTTGTTTTCATAACCAAAACCGCTGACTGAAAGTTATTTGTGTAATACATTCGTACATATACAAAAATAAACATTTAAAACTTCCGCGTTTATTTATTTAATTTATAATTAACATCATTTATTTTATCATTTCGTTAAATTTTTGAATTTTTTTAACAGTATGTCTTTTGGGAATATAAAATTTTCAATTCACAAGATTTTGTTTGTCGTGCTTAATTCCCAATTTTTATTCTTGATAAAAACACTCAAAATTTATTGTTGATGGGATAAGCTATTCCTATGCTCATTTTACTGGTTGCTTTGGCCAGACCATCAGAAAACTTCATCCAAAGATTTTAGAAAAACTAAAAATATTAAACAAATAAAACTGTTAAGCGAACAAGAATTATAAGCAACACTTTTACTTGTTACAATATCAAAGCTTAAACAACAACACCAACAATAAACAGTGAGTTTATCTTTTCTTACGTTCCCCACTATAATTGGTTGGAATTCTTCCAACATTAATTGTAGTTGTAAGTAGGTTAAGAAAAAACAAAATAAAAACAACTTGCTTTATTGTTTTTGTAAAAAATAAAGCATGTTGCCAGTTTCGTTTTTTTATGCCGTGCACTTGCCAGTTTATTATAAAAGTAAATTTTGGAATACAATGTTTTCTATTAACAAGATGTTGTTTGTCGTGCTTAATTCCCAATTTTTGTTCTTGATAAAAACTCTCAAAATTTATTGTTGATGGGATAAGCTATTCCAATGCACAGTTTTAACCAGTGTTCGGAAATAAAGAAAACATTATTTAGCGTTCGGCTCACATACCCAAGAACGATATCTATTTTTTGTTGTGTTTGTGCAGACAAACAGAACCCTAAATACCGTTCGAAATTTGTTTCAAGAAAGAGCCGAACATTATAAAGTGTTCCGTTCTTCGTTAGAAAACAGAATAATTGAAGTAATACTGTTGACAAACATTATATTTTAATGTTATACAACGTTTCTTTTTTTACATCGAAGAAGAAATGAACCAAAAAAAAAATTAGCAACGACCGCAGCACGAACAGCTTGTGTGTGTATTGTGCATACATATGTTTTGTTTGTGTAAAATTATTTTGCTGGCTTTTTGCTTTGTTTTCGTATATGAAGTTTGATTTTGTAAAAAATTTTTGTTTTTTTTTTTGCCAGCCAAAAGGGCACTAAGCATAACAGAAACGAACGAACAAGAATGAGCTGAACCGAACACAATGAAGTTTGTGGTTTTTTTTAATCCGATCGGAATTAATGTTCTCATCTTTTTGTTGAGTTCGATAAGAACATTATTATTTTTGTGTTTGAAAAATGACAAACAGGGAAACGTTATTTTTTACAGTGAATCCCACGATGTCACACGTTTACGTCCGCATAGAAAATTACATTTAAAAGAAAAACAATTTCTTAAATTTGTGTTTGTCTTAAATGTTATTTTCTATGCGAACGTTAACGTGTGACATCGTGGGATTGGCTATTAATGATTTACTACACAAACACTATTTAGCTCTTGTATTTTCCACAAATCTACCCAACCGAACACTAAGGAGTGGCATATTAAGTGTTTATTTTCGTTAAAATTTAATTTGTTTCTTGTACAGGAAAGTCCTAATCTAGAAGTTGAATTGGTTTTGTATGGGAAATACATATACGTGGCAACATTATAGCATAAAACATATCAAAAACTATCGATTTCTATCGTATACATATAAAATTAATATGTGAAAATGCAGCAAGTGCTGTTTTTAAATAAAATTTTCACAGCATACATTAGGGATGAGCAAATTATTTGAGTTATCCTGTGCCATTGCTCAGCTACATGGTGACTCAAATACTTTGCTCATCCCAAAAGTATACTGTTAATTTTTTCTTAAACAATTTACTTGCTAAATTTTCTTACATTTTGGGCGCCTGGTGTTAAGAAATAATTTTAACTAAATAAAATTTTTAACTTTTTACGTTTGGTTTTTTTGTCATGACGTCAACATGTATGTGTTTGGTGTACTAAAAAATGGTTGATAAATAAATACATTCCACAACTTAAAATTTACAAGTTCTTCAGGAGCGGCAAAAAATGTTTTTAAGTTGTAATTCTTTTATAATCAAATTCATGGGTTTGTTCTCAATTTTTAAGCCCATATAACGTCAAGCAAAAGAAAATATGGGGAAAAAATTAAAAAAAGCGTCAAAAATCAAATAAATTAATTTGACATTACATGGGTAAATAATGAAAACTCACCCTAACAGCTGTATAACAAACAGTATGTTCATAACAGCGAAAAGCGTTTTCTAGATGTCAAAAATTCTCATGCGCATATAAAAATTTAAAAAATCCGATTTTGACAGCGCGTATAATAGTGAAGTTGGCCGGCTATTGTAAATAAATAATGTCAATTAAGCTATTTCTTGTCAATCTAGCGAGTTTTTCTCTTCTTTTTATTTCTCGTATGTGGGTTTTATTCAACAAGAAAGTTTACACTACTGTTTGTGACACAACGTTGACGTTCTTGTTTAGGTATGGTATATCAGCGTTAAAGCTAAGCGGAAGAAAACGTTGCGCTTTCCGCACTTGTTCAGATACGGCTGCTATGAATATACCTGATACTTATTATACTATGATCAAATTGAGTTCCACAGTAACGGTATTTATCATCTTAAGGAAAAGAGTGACGCAAACAAAATTTTCATGTTCGTTAGAGGTTTGATATACAGTATGTATAAAAATAAAAGGTATTGACAAATTTTGAGTTGTGCATGTTTATGATTTCTAAGGCCCGTTTTCACAACTTACCAAAAGCTAAAGGAAGGGTGTTATAGACCGTATAAAAAGTGTTCTCTTATAACAACTTAATTTGAACGTACCAAGTAGGATGGACCTTAATTTACTTTATCGCTTTAGGTTAATGTAAAGTTTTAATAATGGAACACTTTTTAGAAGGCCGGTTACTTTTAGCTATCGGTAAGTTGTGAAAACGGGCCAAAGTGTGTGATATTGTGCATTAAAATGTATTTTGTATTTTGGTGTAGATTCCAATGTGGATAATTAAGTGAAATTGGGGAACAAAATTTAAAAGAACACGTGACAAAAAGTAAACATTTCTCGGGGCCTTATTCAATTTAAAATAAATAAAACGTTGTTATATTGATTTTTTAGATCTTTGTACTTACTTGCAGTATATAATAAAACTAGATTCACCCACTGTTTCCGAATATTGGTTTTGCTCTAAAGAAGAGAGACGTAAAACATACTACATAATATGTTTATTATAATACAAAAAATAGTTCAAAAACAATGGGTTACTCAAGCTTAAATAAAACAAACAATGTTTTCTTTATAAGTTGGTAATATTTTTATTGACACACTTTCTTTTTTTAAAGATTATTTAATTAGACTTCTTATACTTACATACATACATACATACAAAAACGATATTGTAATGTTTCAACTCTTATTTTAAATTAACATACAAGTTAAGTTTTAAATACCCAGCGGTACATATTGGAAGGACCGCAAGTGGCAGGCCTTTTTGAAGCCTCTACACTCCTTTCTAATAGGTTCGCTCCGTTTGGTATCCTGCATTCAGAAGTATGCCTTCTATAAGGTATAAATTTCTTTTGAAAGACCTTCCAAAATATTCAGTACACATTCGCTACTCCCTTCTATGAGAAGGGAGAAAGGAAGTTGTTAATTTTTATTTATTTTTAGTGAACTTTCTTACTCCCTTCTTTGTGAAGGGATCGAAGTAGTTATTAAAGGGAGTGTGGAAGAGCTTGCGCTCAATGACATCCGGTGTAAAAAATAAATAATTATGGAATGCGGCGAGGAGGGCTTGTCTCTGCTAAATAAGGCACTTTACTCATTCTAGTTACCGCTGGGTAATAAGAATATTTTAAAAATGTATTTAAAATGTTTGCATATCGGTATTCTTTAAACTCATTTTATTAAAAAAAAATTACATTTTGATTATTTTTTAAAAATATTAAAATACAGGGTTTTAAAAACTGTAGTCGAAACCAAAAACTATCGAATAAAAAACGAAAATTTGTGTACAAATCTTGATTTTTTGAGTTGGTTTGACAGCGACTGTTTACATTTAGGTTATCAGAACTAAAATCAAATGAGGCAGTGGAAGAAATGGCAATTTTTCAACTTTGACTGCAGTTTTTTGAACGCTGTTAAAATATACATCTTATAGTTATGTATGTACATTAAAAACAATTTTTTTCTGCTTGCCCCATGTAGAAAGCAGGGTTATATGGTCGTCAAAAAATAGTTCCAACTCCGACTTTAACAGCTGAAATTTTTAAAGTCCAACTCTTCCTTCGATGCTAAATATCCTATAAATTATAAAAGAAAATTTCTTTGAAAACATAAACGAATTTTAGATTTTTATTTTATAGGCAATTCACAAAGTGTTCTATTGTGTCATATTGGTTATATTTGCTTTATTTTTATTTTGCAACCAAAATTACACAATAGAACACTTTGTGAATTGGCTAATTTTTTTAAATATGATAATCGAAGGAAATTTTCTTTACGACATCTGTAAAATATTAACTCGCTAATTTTGAAGAATATTTTATTTTGGTAAAAGTTTTAAAAATTCTTTGAATTTTTGATTTGGAGTCGTGAGTTTTTATAGGTACCCCGACTCCGGTAAAAACTCCGTGACTCCAACTCCACAGCTCTGGAAAGAAGTACACCATTTTGTTCTACTTCAATCTTAGTTCACACTTAGCAAATAACTGATACAAAATCCGGTAATGAGGGTGACCACTAAATTCATCAACAATAAAACTTAATTTCAATTGAAAACCTTGAATCAGGACCTTTTTTAAACCTGTAAGAAACATAAGAAAAATGTTAATAAAATTTGTAAATTTACAGTGTAAATTCGATAATCCGGACTCCACTAATCCGGAATATTCGGTAATCCGGACAGAATTTTGCAGCTCATTGCGTATTCTATAATCCGGATTGATTGGAGGAACTCTATAGTTCGGATTGTATAACACCCGTTTTTATTTATTTTTTTATTCAAGCAGTGTGTATATGTGTAAATGTGTAGTTTTCTAATTTTAACTTATCGGTTCAAATTAATATTTATGTTTTTATGCTTAGTTTTGCTTTTTACTGTACCTACAAAAAGTAAAAGAAAATTGAAAAAAAATTGACTAACACGTCTAAAAACACATAAATTTTCTAACATTTCCATTAAAAACCTGTTATTGTTACTCGCTTGAGCACGACAGACGACAATAATAACGCTTTCGAACAATTGGCAAACGTTTCTCTAAGAAAACATTCGAGAACGACTATTGCTCGTGAAACGAAAAAGAACTCATAGCGATTCTTTAGCAATATGTTTAACGAACAACTTGAATGATTTGTGTTTTTCTCTTTGTCCCCAACACAATTGTGGGTACAAAACTGCAGCTAAAGTAATGTGTTTGATTTAAAAGTATGTAGAATAAAAAATTTTTTTTATTAATACATAAATTTATATTTTATTATAATTTTATTTCAAATAACATATAATTTTATACATGTATGAATGCATATTTAATATAAAAGGAACATTTACAAAAACTATGAGAATTCACAAAGAACATAAAAATTTATGAAAAAAAAACAAAATAATTGCGATTTATATCTTTATAAACAGCTTAAATTGGATATTTAAAAAAAATCCTTTCTTCATAAAATAATTTAATGAAAATTAAATTTAATTAACTGTAGCCTGATAAAAATCATAGATGGGGGTAGTGCACTTATATTGCTGTTTCAATGCACACTTAGTGATGAGTTTATGCACATCAGGGCTGTGGATTCGTCCGAAAAAAGTACTAACTCCGACTCCAAACGCTGACATTTTTTAAGTGCGACTCCGTCTCACTATTCCGACTCCGATTCCTACTATAATCTTGATGCTGTATGTTTATGAGACTCAGTGATGTTAACTTTTATTTTTGCATTACCGTACGGCCTTCTAAAAATTAGAGTTTTTGAGAATAAAATACCGTACGCAAACATTAATGTGCTGTTTCCAAATGACAGGCGATTGATTATGTAGTAAAATTTATATGAAAAGCACTCAATCCATCGCCTGTCATTTGAAAACAGCACATAAGAGAAGTATTCATAAAACATTTAAATTTGAAATGTATTTTAAGAAGATAATTTTTATTTTGGAAATTTTTTTTTAAATTTTTTATGCCGAAAAACTTTGGAGTCGTAGTCGCGAGTTTTTGTGGGTACTACGACTCCGACTCCGGCACAAAAACCTCAACTCCGACTCCACAGCCCTGATGCACATACAAAGTTACATTTCTTAAATTTTATTTGTATGCAGCTTTTTTGATTGCAAGTTCTTATTTCGCACTTTTTGAATTGTGCATTCAATATCACTAAATTTTCACAAAAGCTGGTAAAAAAGCGTGCAAGCTAATTTTTTTTGCAGTTTTATTCAGTGATAGTGCACTGCTGCACTACCCCCAACTTTGATAAAAATATTAAAAAATTTGGACTAAAGAATAGTTTTGTCTGAAAAATTGCATACTTGAAACAATTTTGTCAAAAAGATAATAGATTTTAATTTTGGTTTTTTAATAAAGCATGCTTAAATTAAAAAAAAAAATGATAAATATTTTATAATTTAAACTAAATTTCAGACTTATTAAACTACATTCTCCAACTTACCCATTTTTTGTTTAACTGAATAATTTAACAAAATTTGTTAACACATTTAAGCAAAAATTTTCAAATAATTTCAAACATATTTACAGTGTTCTCAAAATGAATTGAAAATGTTTCTTATGACTTTTTTTTTTGTTTTTTTTTTTTTTTTGTTTTTAACTTAAATAAATGTTTTTTTCAATAACAGCAAGCTTGCGGCCAATACCGGAGATCAAAACTTGTGAAACTGTGATAATAAGTCACAAGTTAGGGTCTCAGGGAATCAGCCATACAAACATTTAAATCTAACAAAAAAAACAATTTAAATATATTTCTTATACAGGTATGTATGTAATGAGAATAATGAATTTAGCTTAATTTCATTTTCAGCACAATAATTTTTGTAAAAGAATTTAAAATGAATTAATTTAAAACACAACAAGAACAACATTCAAATTATTTAGACAATTTACAAAAAAGAAAATGTTGTATCTAAAGAAAATTTTGAGAAAATTTTTTGAAAAGTATACAACATTAAAGGCCACTTGCACCAGGTTCAGTAAAAAATAACTTCCACTATTGCTGTCATAACCCTGATGGTTACAGGGGTACATAACACTAGCTGCCTTCGTTTACCCCAAAATTTTTACAAATTTGTACTGGATTTCACTGAAATGCGTTCGCGTACATATACATTTTTAAAATTTGCATATTACTTACCTACTGGATTTTACTGGGATTTACTGGAAAAGTAAACGAACGCACATACTGGCATGCAAGTCTTACATATTTTGAATAAAATAAAACCCTGTTGTTGTTAAATGTTTTTTGAACATTTTCATTTAAAATACATACGACTTGTGTGATCGTGTAAAGTAACCTTAACTGGCAGTTATAGACGAAGTTAATTATAGCTGAACTTAATGAAATTGGCGGTAAATGTGTATTGCCTAAATAATTAACAAAAATATTTTAGAATGAAATAAAAGCATTAACTAGAAAAGTAATGCAAACTTTCTTAAACTCACACACAAACGAACTAAATATTTAATAGGGGTATTCACTTCGAACAAACACTTTCCATTTTAATAAGGGCATTATTCACTTGGCTTAAGATAAATTCCATTACTTGCTGCTTTTAGTCAAGCAAAGAAAGCTAGCACGTTGTATAGTATGTGAAATAGTCTCTTTTTTTAATTAAAGGAAAAGAATACTACTATACAACCTACTACCTCAATTTGCCAGAGAGATTAGTTGAGATTTTGACTCATATATACATATTTTTATTTTCATAAAGGCTTTACAATTTATTTGAGAAAATTATACAAAAAAAAAAAAAACAACAACAATAACAATCAATTGATTTTGGTTGGGATTAATTACAAGGATTTAAGGAATTTATTTTATTTCAATCATACATGCTCGAGGGTATTGTTAACCACTGGCTGTTTCTAGTTCTTTTTTTTTATGTTGTTTACATTGACAGACTCCCATAATGCCGGTCTTGTAACCTGAATTCAATAGCACAAGTTCGGATTTACGGGTTTCTGTTAATGGTCCATAGTCAAATATGCACCATTTCATCGGTTGGTTGGAGTCTTTTTTTTTTATTTAGGTTTTTTTGTTTTTACTTTAAATTATAGAACTTTTGATTTCCACTAAAACCGAAATTTTTAACACTTAAAGGAAAGAGTTGGGAATCAGGGCGCAACAAGGTTTAAGAAAAAAAAAAGAATAAATTAATTAAAAGTAGTAAATTTTTAAAACAAGTTACCAGATAAGATTCCGTCAATTACGTCTTTACTTGAGAGCAAAATATACCACCCAAATTGTTTGGCAAACATGCCAAAATTTTACGTTTAAACAAATATTTCGTGTTGTTAATTGAGGTGTTTGATGCTTGGACAAACATTTGATGAATTTTATATTTGGCAGACATTTAGAAATGCCAAAAATAATAATTTTAAAGAAAACTTTGCGAAGTAAGGACGTTGAAGAAGAAGCAGTTTACATTGGTCACATCTAACATCTACCATCAAACAAAAATGTCACCATTTTGAATAAAACAGTTTTAAAATAAAAAAATGTTTTTTTTCTACAAAAGTGCAAAAATTTAATAAGAAAACACAAAAATGTTTTGAAGTTCAGTTTGTATAAAAATATAAAAAATACCTAACACTGCAATAAAAGAGAAAACTTGACAAGCAGTAACGCTGCTTCAAAACCAATTGTTTTGTTGTCAGTGATGCCACAATAATAATAGAACTTATTGCCACTTTTTTAGTGATGACACTAAAATAATCGAAAGATGTAGAATGGAATAAAATGAGATAGGAACATCTCTTGAAGATGTTGAAAGATGTTGGTTTTTAGCCCTATGTATTTCTTATGAAAAGATGTTAACATCTTCGGAAATTGTGGAAAATTGATGGTAGATGTGAGATATTGATCAGCGTAAAGAGGCTATAAAGGTCTTTAAAATGTTCACATTAAACAAATAATTGACGAAAACCCCCAAGAAATGCGTGACCACTAAATTTATCTAATCTTAACCTTAGTTTTAATAATTTTTATTGATCTTTTAAACTTAATTACTGAACAAATGAAAGTATAATGTAATTAATGAAATGTTAAATGTTGTTTGATCTAACAAATGTTGTGCAAAACGAAACAAATGTTTAATAAAAATAGTGGTTACGTGTGGGGCATTTGTTGAATGTGACCATAGCTTTACTTCAAATTATTTTTCTTTATTTTATATTTCTCGTCCGTTTTAAGCGAATTGCGAGCAAAATAGCCGCAGCACTATCGTCGTTCATTGAGGAAAAAAAAAATAAAAATTAAGTTTTGTACGAAATATTTTTGCGTTGTTCGGCGAACAGAAAACGAAAACCAAGTGTATGTTTGCTAAGCCATTTGTGGGGTTTTGTCTTAATTTCTCTTCTGGAATTAAAAAAAGAGATTATTAAAAATTATTTGGCATAAAGAAATTTATAAGCAATTGATAGTTGCGTGTATTTTAAAGCCAACAAGACTGCACCAAGTATTTGTTCCAAGATTTTTGAGAAAATTAGCTGCAAATAAAACAATGCAAAAATTTTAAAAATTACTAAAAAGTTTTAAAAAAACATTAACTAAGCAAATGGAGGTTTGTAAAAAGTAGGATTGATGTATTCTTTGACGTCCGTCCTCCACCGAGAGTTTGAATATTTCGAAAGTGTGCTTAATATGCAAGCAGAGAACAAACACCTCCAACACAACTATTTTTAAGGACAATGTTAAAAATATTAAATAAGTCCTCCATCAGAAAGCCACAACCATATTAGGGTTTCCTCTAAGCATGTTCTGATTAAATATTACAATAATTTGCTTCTCAATTAACAATTACATTCTCCGCCTCTCCAAGAGCAGCATTCTATGGTTGAAAAACAACCATGCCATTAGAAGTGTAAAACATATCTGGGAATTTATTTCTCATGCTGAGTAACATTTTATTATACAAATTTTCATATTATTCTGATAGTGAATAAAAAATATTCCTGGAAAATATTGAAGGAATAAGACTATTAAAGTATAAAGCTTTTGAGGATTGTAAATTAATTTAGAACGCACATTCGAATAATATGAAAATTTGTTTTTATTAAACGTAATTTAATTATGGCTCCTAGATGGACAACTAGTTTAACCATAATATTGGTGACAATAATATGGTTTAATTAAGTATAAAATGTTTAACATTTTCTTTGATATGAGTTTTGTTAGAGGTGTTTTTTCTCTGAGTGTGTTATATATAAACAATCAACATTTTTTCTAAAATCAATTTTTTTCTAAAACTGACCTCACTGTATTACAATTCATTGCGGTTTTGGGCTTACTAAAGTCTATTCCAAATAGAAAATTGTATGATTTTATTTCTAGTTATATAAGATTTAATTTGACCTAATTTTAATAAAATATCATGATTCCTATCAGTTTTATCCGTATTAAAGTCAGTTTCAGCAGGGGATTTTAAATGAGAGCTACGGCAAATTATTGGAAGATCATTAAAAAATAATGTGGAGTTATTCCTGGGAGGGGGGGAATTCCCTTAATTTTGGAAATCCAAGCAAGATTTTTTGTTATTAAATCTCTAACGAAATTTTCAATAAGTATCCAAATCTTAATCCTAATAGTTATTTATTAGATATTTTTAATGAAATATCTAGTTTACTGTATTTAAATGCTTATTATTCTACATTCAATCCCAGCAGGTGTCATCTATATCCAAAGACTAAACGTTTGACTTGAAAATGTGAGCGGTTGAAATATTAATAAGCCTGAGTATATGCAATATATATTGAACTAGTCTATCAGTCCGAAGGTTCGATTCCCGCCAGAGACTCTGGTCTGCTTCGCTACAACGGGCTAAAGGTCTACGTTACTATCGCTCGGTTAATTAAGTTAAAATATAATTTGTTATTGAATTTGTAACTCCTATTAAATAAATAAATTAATATGTGTTATACGAATCAAAATGCTATTCGAAAATTTTTGACAAAAGCCCCGATTTGAAGAGCCTTCAAAGGATATTGATTATGACGTTGATGTGTCACTTGATGCAAAGGCACTGTACTATCATAAATAGTTCTTAAAGCTTTGACAAATTTCATATTTTTATTAACCTAAAACCTTGCCTGCAGGAGTGAAACCAGAGTCTCTGGCGGGAATCGAACACGCAACCCCGGCGCTGATAGACTAGCTCACTACCAGCTAGCCTACCGGGGCACTCGTGCCAATAAGAACCTTTGTACCAAGTTTTATTAAAGTATCTCCAAAATTGCGACCTGTACTTTGCGCACAAGGTTACTTGGACAGCCTGCCAGCCGGACGGACATCGTTAGATCAACTCAGAAAGTGATTCTAAGTCGATCGGTATACTTTAAGGTGGGTCTAGGACCAATATTTTAAGCGTTAGGCACATCAGCACTAATGCATAATACCATCTTTACTATTGTGGTGTGGGTATAAAAATAAAACAACAACAATTTTGTGTGACAGTCACAAAATTTTATAAACACAATAAAGGACTTTGTGAATTGCCTTATAACTATATATATGTATATGTATGTATATGTTTATAAAAACGTTTGTTCCGTGTATTTGCTACTTTAACTCAACAACAGCTGGACCGATTGAAAATTGGACAATAAATTAGTTTCGTCTGGAGCCAGGTTTCTTTTAAGTTTAATCCCCATAGGTGGCCCATTTGTCGTGATATTTAAATTTTTTTAATTTATGATGCGATTCGGCTAAAATTCACAAAATATATTTATTAAACAAAAATTAGTTTCATTGAACATGCTACCAAAAATCTTTTGTCATTTCACGATATCTTTTCAAACATGTCTGTTTTTTGATGTTTTATAGTCTAATCTACAAATACACACAAATTCAAAAAACATGAAAATTCATTTGAACAAACATGAAAACTCGTTTCGTGTGTGTTTGGCAACACCCCTTACTTATCTTAACCGATCGCCAACAAACAAAACAGACGTGATTGTTAGACATGTCTGAAAATACATCGTGTAAACTGGCCCTTTTTCATGTCGTTTTTTCAACTTCTTCTTGTTACGTTTTATTCTTTTTCTTACTTTGAAGTTTTAGGTTGAAAATACAGTGAGACCTCGATACTCGATAACAGACGGGACCGGCAGCATTCTTGATTACAATTTTTTTGTGTGTTTCTTATTTAATGTAAATACATAATCAGCCCAATTAAGAATATAAATTCCTCGGGAGTTTTTTCCCTTTACCCATTTTTACAATTTCCAAATTTACATACCAAAAATGGGAGATGGGAGAAAACTCCCTAGGAATTTTTATTCATAATTGGGCTGATAGTATTATTTATGAGGAAAAGAGTAATTTTGCCAGAACATGCTTCCAGTACCTTGGGAAATTCTCTTTCTTCGTTTATTTAAATTTTTTTTTTTTGATTGTTGAAAATTAAACGAAAAATATGAAAATTTATTCATAATTTTGCGGATAACAGGGGAAATGACGGATAATACAGGTAATCGTTGCAAAAAAATTGACGGCAATGCAAACAAATTTGTTTTTATTTTCCGGTTAATTGATGTTAATGTTAGTCTGGAATCATACAAAGTTTTCTTTCAGAAAGTCTGAGTTTATTGGTGAGAGGGGAAGAGAACATGCTTTTCTTTTCTCCTCTCTCCTCTCTCACCCATAAACTCAGACTTTCTGAAAGAAATCTTTCATAGAGTGAACCCAGACTAACGCCAACTCTGCGTGTATTTGTCGTGTAATTTAACAAATCTGCTACAAAACTTTGCATTTACTTTTTTGCGAATCCATTTGCATGATACATTTTTTTTCAGAAAATTTTATAACTGAAAAGTATAAGAAATTATTATTTTTAATTTCTTAATTTAAGCTACCAGTTATCGCTTGGATCAATAGTAACGATTAGTATCGAACATATGCGATTAGTGTTCGTATTCGTGGTTTGAAACCCTAATATGGCTAAAAATGTGTTGCAAAAAAGGCATTTTTCTAAAACTTTTGCTAGATATAAAAAAAAACGTATGTTTATTTCAAGTAAAAAATTTAAAAAAACTTGTCGTGATAATTATTACTATTTAATTTTATAGAGTACTTGCAATTTTCCACTGTTCTCATATATTTTCATATTTTTTTCTATTTTATTCTGTTTCTGTATCTGTTCGAGTATTTAGCTTTTTTCTATTCTTTTTTTGTATATATTTCACAATATTATGCCATATGATTTTATGTTGCTCCTTTTAGCAATATACATATGTTGGCTGATGTTGTTGTTGCTGCTACTGCTGTTGCTGTTGCAGCAACTAGCGCCGATGATGATGATGCTTGTTCTTCTATTCGACTCTGTACGTTTAAAAGTAGTAGTTTCTTGTTCTTTTTTTGTGCTGCTTCCATATAGAGTTTATTACATTTTCAAGTTCAATAACCTTTAAGTTATTTTACTATTTTAACTTGTTTTTTTATTCTAGAGTTTTAAGCGAATTTTAGATATTTTTTTTTGCTAAAAAAAATAGTAAATTGTAAAACAAAAAATTTGCACTCCGAGGATTATGGAAAAAAATTTTATTAAAACACAGAAAACTTTAAAAATTCATTGAAATTTGGAAAAATATTGAAATTTTCAAATATGTAACTGCGTGCCTTTTATACTGTTTTTTTGTTATATTGTTCTGATTTTCGATTTTCTTTTATATTTAAACAATTTTTCTTTTTTATAATTCTTAATATTTTTTTAAATAAATTTTATAATATTTTTTTTTGTTTAATTTTATCTATGAAAAATTTTATTAAAATTCGTCTACTCCGTTTCGATTGTTCGCTGATTATTTGTGTATGTTTCTGTTTGTCTGTCTGTCTGTCTGACTGGATGGCAGGCAGCCGCGCGACAACAAAATATTACAACCACTACCACCAGTGTATAAACCACGAAATGAAATGAAATAAAACCGGCAACAAAAGCCAGCAAACAACAAAAAATGGCAACAACAACGACAACAATAATAATAACAAAACACACAGCACAACATAATAAAGGAAAAGAGTACAACATGCAACAACAGCAGCACCACCAGCAAGCAGCATGAACAAGAACTATGACAATTATAGCGGCAACAACAACAACAACAACAACAACTAGAATATGTTGTACTAGTATTAAGGCAGCAGCAGGAACAACACCAAGAACAACAGTTTTGCATATTTTTGTTGTTGCTGTTGTTATTGTTTCCCATCGTTAACACAAACACACACTGATACCTACGAGTATTTTCTGCACTATTTTCCAGAGAAGTTTTGGGAATGAATTGTAGTAGTTGTAGTCATGGAGTCAAACAGTTGTTGGAGCTCATAGTTGTAGTTGATGTTCTTGTTCTTGTTGAATATATCTCATCATAAAAAGATGAAGTTTTTTTTCCATTTATTTGTTGCTGTTGTGTTTCGATTTTAAAACTTTCGTACTCTCAAAGTGGAGTAGAATGGATCTCTATAGTGCAGAAAATAGTTATAGACAGACAAACCAAACATCCATCCAAACAGCAACCAAACAACGAACCAACCAGCCAAACCAACCATCATCCATCTATCCAAACCAGCTCAAAATCGGAAGATGAAAGAATCCAAAAAAAAGGAGTAACAAAAGGCTTTAAAGTATAAAAAAGGAAAAAAAAATTATAGAACAAAAACTAAAAAAGATAGAAGACGAACACAAAATAAATAGTTACACAGTTGTTGAAAACTACAGGGATGTGAAAAACTTATACTGGTTTCAAACACTTCCAAACTCCAAAAAACTATTAACAAAGAAGAAAAAATCGTTATAAAAATCTTGAAAACTTTTGAAATCTAGTTACTTCAAAGACCAACATTTTGTTTTAAAATAAGTCTATATGTCTGTCGGTCTGTGTATCTTTCAGTTTCTGCTTCATCTTGGCTATTCCTGTCCTGAAGAGGTGTTTTAGCAGCAGGTTTTATGTACAGGTTTGCTATAATTTTTTTTTTGTGTTTGTTTTTGTGGAAGATCTTTAGCCATAAATAGTCTAGCTTAAGTATATTGGAAAAACATATACATAACCCAACCATTAAAGACCATCATCAGCAGCCAAATCATCATTATTATTAGCTTTAAAGTCGTCATTGTTTTCATCGTCATCGTTAAAGTAGTTTAAAAGAATCATTTCCATAGAAGTTTTTAAAATTTATTTTTTTATTTCGAAATTCAAAAGATCTTGTTATACTTATTAAAACTTTAAAATATTGGGGAAAGTTTCGAGTCAACACAATTTTCTGAACAAGTCTGTGGGAATAAGAAAAATGTGCTGCGATTGATTATTTAGTACAATTTACATAAAAGAACCGGAAAAAAGTGCTTTTCATATAAAATTTACTACACAATCAATAGCCTGGCATTCGCAAAAAGCACATAAGTCAATTTTATAGTATTGTAGGAGAACTTAAACATTGATTTTGGAAAATTTTTTTAAGTTTATATTTCGAATTTCTTGATATTCTTTATTTAGGCTTGAGTTAGTCAAATTTAATTTTCATTAAATTATTTTTACTGAGGAAGGATTTTTTTTACAACATTGAATTTTTATTAAAATTTATTGATAATTTTTCTTTGCCGAAATATTCCTAATGTCACAAATCGGAAGTAAGCTTAAGTGATTATTCTAAATTTTAGAGCAAATTAAAACAAATAAAAAAATCGAATGTTTTCCATTGTGTACTTTTGAACCTGAAGATCTCAAAGGTTCCATTTACTCAAGTTTAGCTTAAGTCAACGTAAGCACTTTCTTCCCTTTTGCCAAAGAATTATTGAACTGTTTCCAAAAAAGTGAAGCATATTTTTGAGCTTATTTTTTAACATTTTTAAACTTTTTTTCTTTTATATTTAAGAACTTGCCCTGCAATAGCTGCTGTACCCCAGTAAAAAAAATTTGGGGTTTTTGAAGCACTTTAGAGAAACAGCGCATAATCGAGCGCTTCAATAAGAGAGCTTTTGTATAGCAGTAAATGATCAAGAATAAAATATAGAAAAAAGCTGCTATTTTGGTGCTGACAACGATGCGGTTTAAAAGCGAAAAAAATACAAATATATAATAGTTTACGAAAATTATTGAAACAATGCATTTAAGCAATTAAAAGCAAAAAATCAATGAATATAGAAATTTAGTTACCTCTTAAAAAAGCGCTTTAGGAGTGCTTTGTTTGCATGATAAAAAAGCGCTTATTGTCAGCAGGAAATAGTCCTCCAAACCGGGAACACTCCATACAAAAATCAGGCATCTTATCAGCAGCAGGAAGCGATTTGAGGTATGCATTCAAACATAAAACCTGCTCCTTTTGGAGCACATTTTTTACTGGGACACTACTACACAAGTCTTAAGCGGCTCATACACTTGCAATAAAATTGTTCAATTTTATGTAATGTACAATTATATCGCCAATGTGTATATGATATTCGACTTTTGATTCTTATTGCACAACGAAAAGAAAGTGATGTCTGTTGGCAACATTGTACAACGCTGTTTATGTTGTTCCTACAGGTTATGTTCACCTTTTTATTGCATGAATGAAACCACTGAAACGACTTATTGCATAATATAGGACAAAATGGAAATAATAAGGCGAATATCATGTACAATAAAATTGCAAGTGTATGGGCCGCTTTACGTATTTTGAAAAAAATTGCAACCCTGTTAAAACAAGTTGTTATTGTTTTTGTATTAGATCAGAGATTCATTTTCTTCTTGTGATACTGATAAACGGCCTTAAAAAACACTTTTTAGTACAAATATGCTCAAAGCTTTAAATAAACCGATTTCATGTAGCATCAAAAGCGATTTAGTTTTAAGAGCTTATTTTGCAAAGTAAAAAAAAATTAAAAAGAGAAATAAATATGCCGAATCTTTTATAACCTTTCCCAATGAGCGATTAGAACTGAAAGTTATATTAAAACCGATCTTTTTGTGCCACGCACACTTCACCAATCCCGCCCACATATTGTCGGATATTGTCTATTGATAACCAAGACGATTGTAACCTAATTTGAAACTTTGGCTCGTGCCGTTTTCCAGATATACAAACAATTAAAAATAGTCGTGGTTGAATTTTAACAGCAAAGAAAGGTTTTCTTATGATCTGGCCTAAGCAACCAGTGAAATTTGCATAGGAACTATAAATCCAGTGAATGTATCAAAAACAAAATTTGGTAATTTAGCACACAACAAAATCTTGTTAATGTATAAAAAGTTTTTGTATTCCCGAAAATAAATTTGATAATAAATTAGCAGGTGCCCGTGCAAAAAAAACTGAACTGGAAAATTGCTTTATTTTTAATTTTCTTACGAAAACAATAAAATAAAACAATTTGCAATAATAAGTATTGGGTTTATTTTGGTTGAACTGTTCATGGTTTTTAATCCAAATTTTGATATTTTTCATTAGGCTTCAAAGTTCATCGAATTTAATTTTCATTAAATTATTTTTATGAAGAAAGGAATTTTACAACATGAAGTTGATTAAAATTTAATGATTATTTTTCATTCTTGACCGCCGCTGGTTCGAACCCAGGCCTTTACGGACAGGTTTCCCTTACATGTTTCGATTGCAACCACTCAATCTCATCAGATGGATTTGCCGTTTAACACTCACAGCCATTGATGACAGCTGGCAGACAATAGTCAAATATCAATCTATAAACCAAATTGTATTTAATCCTTGGTAGATCGAAATTTGCTTTGAATGATTAATTATCGAAAAATTTTAATTACTTTCATGTTGTAAAATTTGATGAACTTTAGCCTAATTAAAAATAAAAAAATTTGGAATAAAACAATTTGTTTTTAGTTTTCTTTTTTCTTTACCCACTTTAACAACTACAATTCGAGTCGGGAGAAAAGAAGAAATTATAAGAAATTGTAAGCTCACTGATTATTGTTGGTGTTGTGTCAAAGCTTTGTTATCGTTGCAAATAAGCTTGAGTATTTGTAATTCTCATTCGCTTTAGAGTTTTATTTTTATAATATCTTGAGCTTTTCCAACGTCTTTGAAAAAAGGTTTCCTGATAATCTGGCCTAAGCAAACAGTGTATTGAGTAGAGGAACTAGCTTTATAATAGAAATTATATCCTGTCAACTTCGGTTAAATGTATGCCTTTCACCGGATATTTATATTTTCGATAAAAATTTAAAAATCGTTAAGGAGATGATAGTGAACGGTCTGCAAAATAAGTGCATACTATTTTCACTTTATTACGTTATACATAATACCGATATCAAATAAAATATATCAAGGGCTTATATTGACTATCTACCAATCTATCTACAATTTTATTTTTTATTTTAATAATTTGTTGTAAAAATTTGTTTTGTTAGTAAAAAAGAGTGATATCTGCATTAACAAATATTTGTTAATATGATGGAATAATAAAAATCGTTTTCGCAAAATACGGTGTATTAACGTTGCAATTTGCGATAAACCAACAAATTAAATTTCCTGCAGCGCATTGCAATCGGTTATATTTTATCTCAAGAAGATGGGGACTATCTAATAACAGGTTCATCGTTTAAAATCATCACAGTTATAATTGTTACCAAACAACTATTCAAGATTCCGAGAATGAACATATTAACAAACAAAAAGTTTCAATAACAAACAAAAACTATAATAAATTCTCTTATCGTAAAGAAAACGATTCTATTTTTCTGCTTCAAAAAATCGCCCAGCAAATGAGAGTGAAGAGCCCCTTAACTTTAAAGATTTTCGACAGTATAGTTAAATGTAGAATTAATTAACTATAACATATTTCGAATTGTATAACGTGTTTTCTAAGATTTAACTATTCCATAATATAGAACATATTTAATATTCTTTTGTTTTTGTGTCACCTACTTAAATTAAAGGCTTAAATAGTTTTCATTGCAGCTCATTTTAATTTTTGTTCAAATGTGCTTTCTGCTTGTTTCGAATCGATGAAACTTTACGAAGAAGAAACTCAATCAAATAAGCGCGAATGTCTGGAACTAGACGTTGCTTAAATACCATAAAAAATTAAGTTAAGTTTTTTCTCTTACAGTTAACGGAAAAACTGTTTTTTCGCTCTCATGTAAAGTTGTGATATTGCAGATAGCACTTTTTGAATATTAACCCTCGATATAAAAAAGTACTGTGCCCATATTCTGTAACTTTAGCGTTCGATTTATATATGAGAAATTAAACAAAAATACCATAAATTGTTTTTCTCACTTAACTATGAGTATTAGCAGTCACGTAAGGAAATTGATCGCCAATTTACAGAAAAAGTGTGTCTGTAAACTTTGCGTGAGAAAGTTCCTGCTTTTAACTGGCACATATACTCACGAATAAAAACGGGGCCAAAAACCAAAGAATGCAAAGAATATTAAAAAAAAAATTAATTTGTTCTTGGCACATTTTTTCATGGTTTAATTATTTTGTTTTAACATTTTTAAAAGAATACGAATTTTCGCCGCCATCGTTGAAATTTTTGAAAGTTTAGTTAATTTTGATATTGACGATATATGTGACTGGCGTTCTCAATGTCTGCAATGTCACATCGACTTCGAGTGCAATGTAGTGACATTTATAACGTAATTACGTAATCTCTTTTGACAGTTTTCGACGTGAGTTACAGACACACGTTTTTCTCACTTTTCGAGAAGCGATGAAATATTTTGTTTCACATTTTTTCGATGCGAGATGTTCTCACTAAAGTTACAGAGCATTGGTACTGTTAGCAATTATAGCACCCTAGTGGACGTGTTTCCATACATACTGCTTCTTTTGGACATTCTCTGCTTTCTCCTCTTACATTATTTTTGTAACTTCTTATAGACGATTTAAAGATGAAGGCGAAGGCGAAGGACGTTTGGAAAGACTATACGATTTTTTAGATTTAGAATAAGAGACACTCAATGAGCATTTGAAATATCGAATGAAAAGACAGAGGCTTTAATTTTGAATTTTGCAGTTGCTGCTTTAGAACTTAAAAAAGAAGGATTTTTTTTTCTTATCGTATAGTGGCTGGGAATGCTGAATAAATCTTCTAAAAAAAATTCTAAGTGCGATTCGGTATATTTAAAGCGAGTTTAACGAGCAAAAGTAATACTTTTCTCTCGAAATCTGCATTTTAATATTGTGGCGAGACTATCACAAGAGATCTTTGCAAATAATAACTGAACGTCGCTACCTGCCGTAGCTACTTAGCCCTGGTGCTTTTAGCACTGGTGGACATAGCGCGTCTACCACACGCCTATATGAGCGTCATTACCTGTACAAAACACTCACCTATTGTTTAGCAGTTGGGGATATTTTAACTTCAGTGCTGAAATACAGCAATTTTTGTTGATTAGCAAAATCATTTAAGCTAAACTTAATTTTGGGTATAATTCCCAACCACCACGTTGTGCCTGAAGAAGCCTTACCAATTACCAAATCAGGACCGAAGACCCGGGGTCTAATGGTTCCCGTGATATTAGGTAAAGATCCCTGGCCAGCGTTGATTATCTTCAAAGAAAGGAAGATCCTTCCAATTTTATTTCCCCGGAGAATACAATACCAAGAGGTGTCCAGGGTGATAAAAAAGTTTATTAGGGAAGAAAATTGACGTTTTCATGTTGTTGCAGTAGAAAAAAAAAATTAAAAAAACAGCAGACAGGAAGTTTTACTTCACCCGCTTCGTAACCTAAACTTTATTTTGTCTATCCATTCGATCAATTTTGACAACCTCGCTGGAAAAGGCTTGGTATCAGCAGGAGGTGGAAAAAATTAAAATGTTGTCTCTAGCATAAAAGAGACTAGCCGAATAACTATATTCATTAGCTAGACACTCCTGGAAAGTAAATAAAAATTACTAATTTTTTAAGATTTTTCTAATATTTTAAAATGTTTTAAAATTAAAAAAAACGCCTAATAGGTACTCAACCCATCAGAAACGGTGTTGAATGATTTTATACTTTTATAAATACTCGTTTTATATTTTTGATGAACCACGGACGAAAAGAAAAACTTTATAATATATTTACAAAAAAATTACATCAGAAAAATGTCTTCAAAAAATAAAATTCACTCCTTAAAACACTGTTTATCAACAAGCAATCACCATTGTGGCTTTCCTCAACGTCATTATTATCATTATAATAAACAACAATCAACGTCATTATATCCATTAATTTCCATTTCGAGTTCGTTGGCTGTACCTATTTTTCGTGCAAAAGAAAAAAAAAACATCAACAACAAAATAATTTTATGTTTGTGCAGGACCTGCCTCAATAAATTCGTAGCAAACAACCAAAATTGAAACAAACAAACATATCCATAGACAAACACACACACGCTCATATAACAACTCGACACACAACTATCTGCTAACCAAAAACCAGACACAGAAAAACAAAAAATAACACGTCATGGTGTACCGATAAAAAAAAGTGAACAGACGACATACTCACACACATACATTTAGATGTGTATGGTTTATATTTCCTTCCTTATTCCGTCTCGAAATTCTTATACTTTGCATTTGTTATTGTAACTGTTTTTAATAAACTTTAGCCAAGTCTTAAAAACACACACAAACATATTTATACAATGGTGACTGCATGCTGCCATTTTATTATAATGTACTCTCTTCTCTCTTTTAAAATTTTAGCTCTCAGCTTGTTTAAAGTGTAAATTTGTTTGTACTAAATGATTTTTCTATTATTTTTCTTTGTTACCAAAAACAGCAACAATAACAAAAAACACCGATAACAATAACAAAGCCTTTAATATCCAAACAAGAACAACAACAATAACAATGCATTTATTTACAATGTTTTTTAAACTCTTCTTTTTTTTTTGTTTTCTATATACAGAAAGAATTCTCTTGATATTTACAAAAAAAAAAAATGCTCTTAAAAAGACTGTTGCTTTTATTACTTCATATTTCAAAAAAAAAAAAATAAAGAACTTGCAAAAAAACTATCTCTATTACAATATATTTGTTTTACTCTTTATAAGCCATGCTCTCTAAACCGGAAGGTGTTTGAATATTTCTTCAAATTCCCCTTTTTCTGATATAAAAGCATACTATCCTTTTTTTTTTGTAATTTAAGGGTAAATGTGTGTAGGGTTTATATACAATATACTATAGACAAAACCGGAAGTTGCTTGAAATTCTTACAAATTTGTTTCTTTGTTAGTTTTGTGTTTTCTTAATATTTTGTGCAAAGTTTTTTCCTTCTTTGTTGTAAGTTGTAAAAATAGTTGAAAAAAAGTAATTGTGTATGTAGTAAAATGTTTCGTTTTTCTTAAAATGTCATAATTTTTTTTGTTCTTTTTTTAATTAGTTTTTGTCCAATGCATGAGCAACTTAAATGTTGTAAGTTAGTACAAATGAAACAATGTTGGTTTTAAATTCTAATTATTTAGTTGAAATACATACTTCAAATACTTTGTAACTGATGCAGAAAATTAAGATGTAAACTTAATGTTTTTTTACTAATAATAGATATAAAAAATTTGCTATTTGGAATAGAAGAATGGGCTCCATGGGACATTTACTTAAGTAACTGCATTTGATTATATTCCAGAGTTTAAATATTTGAAAAAAATTTCCAACATTTCTAAAAAAAACATTTAATACTTTTTCTGTATTTCCAATATTCTAGAAGTGAAAAAAACTTATGTTCTAAGCATCTTGAATCCCTCCCATGAACCTACTTCGGAATTCAGCTTTTTAGTTTTATAAGAAAAAAAGCTGGTAAAAATTTAAAAATTTTTGTTTTAAATATTCTTACAAACTCAAAATAATAATAACATATCTTAAAAATATATAAATTTACAAGATTTTGTTTGTCGTTTTGTATTCCCAAAAGTTACTTTGAAAAAATATAAATTTTAGACAAAGGGAGTGCACCGGTAGGCTATTTGGTGGTTAGCTAGCCTATCAATAACAACAACGGGCTGAAGCTCTAAGTTACTTTGCTCGGTAAAAACAACTCATCCCTGGTTGTATTGATTTATTGAATGAACTAAAATAGTTTCCAGCCGATAGTTTTAGATTTTTGTATTATGAACAAAACAAAAAAAAAGAGAAAAAGTCATAATTAAAAAATTATCAAAATTGTGTCATAACCTCTAATAAATGACACATTTTTTACTTCTTCAAATACATTTTTTTTTGCATACATTTGTAATAAAAAACCTTGGTTTTGAAAATATCGAAAAAAACAACGACAATAAAATTACCTCATATTCATAATGAAAACAACAATGGCCTTCCCCTACTTTGTATAATAAAACTGAAACAGCTAACAGGACAAACGAATGAAAGAGGTTTGTTCGTTAGTTGGCTATTTGCACCAACTAACAGCAAAAGTAGCTGCAGCGTCTACTGCAAAGACAGCAACTGCTGCTTATGTTGCAGCAAAAATAAACAACATAAATACAATAACAAAAGCAAAATGATTAAGTAAAGCATAGACAACAGTAACAACAAAAACCCTGAGCTACCCCAACTTTTTTTTGAAAGCAAACCCAATAAACAAAAAAACGAACTCAAACAAGAACACCAACAGACACAAGAACATTTAATACGTTATTTCAAACAAAGCAAATAAAACGAGTAGTATTCGTGTTTGCAAAGGTATGTAAAAATACAGGAGAGCTAAATTTAATACTTAAGGGAGAGAAGAAGATTAAAGAGCTTTCTTCTAAAGAGTATGATTTGAGAATATTCGTATTTTGCTTTGGCCAGTTTTTCTTATGTTGTTTTTTTTTAAGTTTTGCTATTGTTTTGGTTTGTATGTTGCAAATGTATGTTTTTTTTGTTATTTTTGCCAGCAGCTTTTTTTTTTTTTTTTTTAACTCAATGCCATTGTCAGGGTAAAATGCAAACAGGAAAAACAACAACTACGACCATGTGAACATTTTTTTGCTCTTTTGTAATAGTTGTTTTTACTTGGCAAATGCAAGCAAAAACCACAAAAACAACAATGACGAAAATTACAACAAATAACAGACCAAACAAATAAAACCAATAAGCACTCTACAGAGTAACAGAGAATTACTGAGAAAACTTGTTTGATTACAGTAAGTAACATAATAAAGGGGCATTTTAGTTTTTGTTAAGCAAATTTCCAATTTAAGCAAAATGTTAAAGTTTACAACTAAACTTAGTAATTAAAAAAACTAAATTTTATGGCCAATAAACATGACTTTACATTCTGTGAAGGTTGGCTTATTGACGTATGATTTATTTTAATTATATAATTGACATAATAAACTGTCTGGTTATCATGAGTGACGTATGATTAATATTTATTTACAATAGAAAATTAATCCAACAAAAAAATACATTTTAAAACTTTTCATAAAACAATTTTTGTCAAAGAGATCTTTTTTGTGAAAAAAATTAACTTTTAAAAATCATGTGGATTTTTGTGGGAAAACTAAAAATTGTTATAAAATAAACTATGTTATTTTAAAAATAAAAGTGAATAATTGTTGCGAATCGAAAAAAATTAAAAAAAAAAATGATGAGTCTTCGCTTAAAAAAAAATAATTTTTGTTAAAGTTAAACTTTTGTCGAAATTTTTAATACAATGTGGGAATTTTTCTTTCTTTTCACAGAAAGAAAAACGCTCGGGATAAATTAAGTTTTTTATGATTACATTAAGTACGAGTCGTACTCAAAAATTCAAGTACGAATAACACAAAAACGTACTCAAAACAAGCCTTAATGGGACAACTTTCGGAAATCAATTCCGGAATTTATTGAAATAAGTATAAAATTCTTAAATCAAGTAAAAAATTATAACACTTTTTGTTGTGCTTAACCCTCCGGCTAACGCATGTTTTGATTTTCTATACACATTGAAAAAAGACTTAAGTGTACCAAGAAGGGTTAAAAAGTAAATTCGAACTCTTGCTTCTCATTTCGTTTATATTACTGGCTAAATATGTACATAAGATTTCTAAAGTACAAACCATGTCGGGCATGATGATGGTGTTTTATCATTTTGTAAGGTATAATACGAGTAAGTAAATTTCTAATTCGGGAAAAAAGCAACCTTATAATTCTTGAATCAAGCGCATTTTAAGATTGATTCAATCTTAGTTTTGCTTAAATCAATCTCATTTTCAGATTATTTCAACTACGAAAACGGTTTTGAATATGGATAATTTAATTTTTTTGAGATTGACAATCCGTACTTGAATCAATCTTTCTGTACTTGATTTAAGAAAATCCGTACTCACCGTACTATTAATACCCCTTCGGATTGATTTGAGTACGGATGGATGGATTTTTCTTATGAGTGTTCTTATAAATTATTTTGTTATTTAATAATTTTTTTTGTTCGGATATAAAACATGCAGTGAAAGCACTTGAAATTCTATACACAGGTACCTCCTTTGGTAAGCAGACCCACTGAGAAGGGATTTTTTTAATTTCGATTACGGTTGTTACGGTTGACAATTTTTGTTTACAACTTTGCTATATTGCGCCGAATAAAACTATGAAAAAAATTAGAAAAAATTTGAATGCCGTCAGAAATAAGGTTTTGCAAGTCAAAAGTCCCTACCATAATGTGCATAAGGTAGCTTAAGCAAGCTAATGTCAAAAATTATCGAAAAATCTGCCAAATGCATAAGTAAATTAATATTGACTTTAACAAATATTACTATTATTGCATATTTGTATTTTGTTTTGTACTTCAAATTTAAAAGTACTAAAAGTTACACCCCTGTATTTTTTTATTTTATGTTTTATTTAATTGCAAGCAACGTTTTTAAAACACAAAACTTGTTGATTGTTGTACTAATTATAATTAATGGATACAAATTAAAATATTTAAAATTCTTCTTTTTCTTTATTTTTATTTTTCTATATTAAATTCCATTTATTTTAATTTTTTGTTTAACAATACACAAACAGCTTGACGAAACGTTTCTTAAGAAAATTATAGTTGGCTACATACATACATATGTTTTATATGTATTCGCACAGGTGTTTAAGTTGACTAAAGCGACCTCTTGCATATTATGGTTGGACCTTAATACTTTTAAATAATTTTACTTTTAAAGGGTAAAATGGGTAAATATCTAACGTTAGTCCTATTTTAACTGTTTTATTTTCTAAAGTAGGTATTCAAAATATGAATAAAATTAAAACCGAATTGTTTTCTTTTGAAAAACATCTCGAATATGTTTTGGTACTTTTTTGAAATTCCGACTGATAAGGCAACAAATTTTAACTTTTTCTAACGAAATATGTTTTTTATTCACAATTTAATTTCAATAATTTGAATCGATCGAGCTTGGTACAATTCTAGGTATAATTAATTTTCTGCGTTTTGATAAAACTTTTACATGTTGACAGGCAATCATAATAAGGCTGTGGCTTCGTGATGGAGGAATAATGTAACCATAATATATATTATGCCGGCGACAATAATATGGTCATATTTACCCATAATATGCTTATAAATTTTCGTTAAAAATAGTTTTGTTGGAGGTGTCGTGCCCATATTGAAAAATTTTTTTCTTCTCTGCGTGCATTAAAAAAAAATTTAATACAATTTTTGGAAAAGCTTAATTTTGCTCTTCACTGTGGAACACATAGTATACTCGAGTCGCAACATGCAACATATCATGTGAAATAAGTAAAGCACCATTCAACATACGTTCCGAACAGCATGGCTGAGACAGAGGATAAAACAGGTTGAAATAATTTTGTGATTGTGTTGATTTTTGTTTTTTAAATTTTGCTGCCACAAAGCAATATGGTGTCGTCCTAGCCAACAATCTCCACATGCACATTGTATTAATGTACACAAGTATACGCATACACATAAACATACATACGTACATACTAATGTTTGTGCATGCAAACATATCGACAGCAACAACATCAACAACAACCTACAAAAGCAGCAGACGTTTAGAGTTGATTAACCTTCCAACAGTCTGTTTTACTCTCGAAATTCGCATTAAATAAGAAAGACAGATGAATGAATGAAGAAAATAAAGAAATACAAAAACAAAAATTATGCTTGATTATTTTAGCAAACACATGCACATGGACATAAATTTAAACATAAAACGTATGTACACACGGAAGGAGAGTGAAAGAGAGAAAAGATAATTAAATGAAATAATTCTGAACATAGAGAATTTGCGATAGAGCTATATAATTTTTTAGTAACTATGCATAATTAAAATGTTTAAATAAGTTTAGTTAATTGTCCAATTATAAAAATAAATAATATTTTTCTTTTTAAGGAAAATTTCTAAAAACGTACAAATTTCAATTTTTATTTCTATAAATTGAATTTAGTCCCGTTCATTCTCACATTCCTCTGAGACTCTTGCATTGAAATTTGAATGTCTTGATGTACATTTTTCTTCGACAACTATCTGTATTCTTTGCCAGTCAGTTTGTCAGGTTGTTATTTTTAGCAAAAAAAAAATGTGCTTCGTCATGTTAAAGTTGCTTAAAATAAAAATAAAAATTTTTTTTTTGTTTTAGCCAAAAGTTGGTGTGGGTCATGGTCTGCATGCAAAAATCGTGCATTGAATTTTTGCGTCTTGTTTTTATTTTTAGTTTTTGTTGTTTTCCTTTTGCTACTTTACTACTCTTTACGACAACTGCTGTTTGCAACTTTCCTTCTACAACTTTTCGTTTTTGTATTTTAATGGCCCTCATAAAACTGTCTCATTGTAGATTTAACGAAAAAAAAATTATTGTTTACGTCATACGTTTTATTTTTTAAGATTTTGAAATATTTGTATGTATTTTTTCAAGAGATAAGACAATTGTCATTCAAGTCACATAATAATATTTTATGATTAATTTCTAGTTCGAGACTTAAATTTGCAAAGAAATTATACATTTTAAAAATCAGTTTAGTTTTAATTTCGTTCTATTTCAATAATAAAATTCTGTTTTTATAAAATTGGTACATTTTCATGTCTTAATTTTATTTACATATATATTTTATTTTTTAATAAATGTTACAGAAACATACACATGTTTTTTTTAATCTCTTTCATTAAAAATTCACATATCATAAATTCACATTTTTTCAAAAACTCGTACATTTTTGGAGAGTACTACCACATTTAATCTAACCACCAAAATAATAAGATGACACACTTAGTTGCATCTGTAGTACTTACAATGTCGTACGTGACGACTTTTAAAAGCTAATAAAATTTTGATTATACCAATTTAAAAAAAAAATTATGAACTTTTTTTAAAAATACTTGCGACTGATAAAATTCAAATAAAACCTGCGGGAAATTTGTGTCAATTGGTCCAACAGATTGGTCCTGGGATTTGTGAAAATAGAACAAGTACAAAAAGAAACGACTCATGACCAGTGAAAGAAGAACCAATCCCTTATTTGTTTTATGAAGAACAAAAAGGTAGAAAAAGTAATGAATTACAGTACAGTCTTTATCTACTTTCTAAAAGTTGGTTCTTGAATTCATTTCTAGGACTTGTTTTATTGAAATAATACTACATTGTATTCAAATAGTACTACGTTTTAGTAACTGGTACTAACCACGTTCATTGAGAATAGATCTGAGACTGGTCAAATGCTGTCAATTGACCCCCTCCAATGACAACCCCCTGTAAAAGTGATAGGTCTTATTCATATAAAGTGTTAGACCTATAACGGGACTACTTTGGTGTCAGTTCGCTACCCTCTAGGGGACTTAGACAAATAATGGCTTTGTATCACGTTACGCCACCAAACAATTAATATTGTATTTTATACCCATATTGTTCAAATTTTCCCTCTCTTTCATTAATTGCGCTTAACAATAAAACTCAAAAAAATTAAATAATATATAAATAATTTTTGAGAAAAAATGTTACAATGTTAACAATACCTGAATTTAATCATCAGAAAAGAGAAAATAGTTTATTGCAATTTCTTAAAACGAATCAGTTGAAACTGTTATTGTTTGCCCTTTAAAAATTATAATAAGCTAAAGTCCTTATTCCGTAAAACAGAACGCAACGCCTTAAATTTTATTGGAAGCAAAAACAAATTCAAAAATATTTTAAAATTTTGTTGTTGATTCCTACCATGACCCAACTAGTAGGTCTGCGCGCAACTACAACAATCGAACAATAGAAAAAACAACACGCATTTTGTTTGTGTGAAAAATGATAAAGATGTCAAGAACAAAAGCAATTGTTTGTGTAAAAAATGGTAGAAATGTCAAAAGCAATTGCTACAAAAACAATTGCACGTAAAAAACACAACTCTGCAAAAAATCAGCAGGCATTTCAAGCAGACCTACTAATTGGACCATGATTCCTACAGAAATTCATATTGAAGTTTAAAATTTCAAAGACTTCACATATTGTGGCATTGAAAATTTCTAAAGAAACTAAATATGAGGAGAAAGCAACAACGTTGTAAAATATTTTTGAATTTGTTTTTGCTTGCAATGAATTTTTTGTGCGTTGTGCTGCGTTAAACGGAATTAGCCCTTAAAAGTACCTCTGCATAGTAAAGTTTGAGTCTTCCGCCATATTTTAAAAAAGTTTCAAGTGTTTTTATTTTATGAGTTGTAGTTGACATTCTCATGGAAGTGCCCATATAAATTTTCTTAAAAGTTCTATTCTCTACCAAACTCACCTTTTTTTAAAACAAAAATCACTTCTGTTACAAAAATAATTTTTTTTAATAGAAATTATTTTTCAATAAAATTTCACTTTACAAAGGAGCCCATTGTCTTAAGGTACTTTTTTTTACAAAAACTCCCTTTTGGACAATAAGATTACATATTTTGTTTTCAGAGCCCTTTTTGCAAACTTTTAAATATTGTATTCCTAAATATGTATGAACATAATCGCTAAAACCTTAACTTATTGTATAACACCTTGCAACCTTAATCTTCAATAAATTGTCTACTTAAATGGCAACTGTAAAACTTATTTCTACCTTAAAATAATAATTCCCCTCACAGAAACAAAAACTGCATTTGATTGCCTGTAACTTTGGGATTTCATTACTTTTAATAATGTTTTTTTTTATACAAGCATTTTATTATAATACACAAGATTTTTGTTGTTGTTGCAATCCCTTTTCAGCAACTTTAGAATTTTTTGTGAATACAATGTGAACAAAATCGTTCATTCAACTTTTGTTTGGCTACAGAATGAAGCAAAAATTAAAAATATTTGATTTTTTTCTACATATTCTTCTTTATGCTTTATTGTAAGCAAAAGGGTCTGGGTCGGGTTTTGCGGGATCCCTTTGAACGAGCCCTTTTTCTGTGTACATACACACACACGCAAACACACATACACCCAGAAAAATATATTGTTTTTATTGCTGCAGATTCATGGTGGATGAAATTTTGAAAGCACAAAAATATTTGAAAATAAACAAACAAAAAATATAAAAATTATAACAAATATTACGTACGTAAATATAACAAAATCATACATTGTTGCAACTACAACGTAATCCAAGTAGTTGAAGTTTTGGCCAAGAATACAATGTGGATTTATACTTTGTTTTTATGAATTTTGTAGATTTGGTTGAAAGGGGAAAACTTTAGTTATTTTTAGTTTCTTTGTACTTCAAATTGTTTTTTTTTATTTTTAGAAATTTTTTATCATTTTATTTGCAAACGGAATAAATATATTTTATCTTTAAGATAAAAATGTCAAAATTTAATGAATCTTTTGAAAATTAAGCAAGTTATAGGGCTTAATTCGGTAGTGCTCAATTTGTAATGCACTCTACTTAAAATACGAATGCAATTGTTTTTAGAATACAGAATCTTCCAGAATGCACAATACCCTCTCCACTATTGTGGTGTGGGTAGGTATATAAACTTTATATTTACTTACAACTCGAAAAAAGCTGAAATCACTTCGGAGGAAATTTCCTACATGTTGTTAAGGAAAAGGGTATTAAGGAAATAAGGATTTAATTTGTTTTTAAATACAATAGATACTTACCATAGAGTCCATAAAAATTGAGATGGACAAAATCTAAAAAAAAAAAAAAAAAAAAAAAAAAGTCAATAAGTTAAACAAAAATATTCAAAGGTTAAACTTTATTTCTATCTTCTAATTTAAATCTTTGATCTCTTCTGAAAATGCTTAACTGATTTTTATGAATATTAGGTAATTATGAGAATAGATCGTAAAGTATATTAAATAGCGCTAGGTCATTAGGGTGCCCCTATCCAGAAAATTATTTTCCATTTCTTTGGAAAAAAAACTTTTTATCTCTTTTATTTTTTTTTTTTGCAAAAAAAATATCTATAACACACATTTTCACCCTCCTACCCCGACCATAGCATTTTTATTCACAATTTTAATATTTTTGTATGAACAGTATCCAAATAATTTCAAACTGAACGAAACGGCTCCACCGATTTTTTGAAATTTTTTATGTATATTTGAAGTATGAGAAAAGGTCATAAGGTATGTAAGTCACAAGGTCAACCGAGGCACACCATGTTTTTCACACGGACAATTATACGCGGCCTGTGGCATATCATACACTCAATTTCTTTTCGAAATTAATTTTTATTTAATTTTTCTATTTTATGAAACAAAAATATATTTCTTTCGTAATTATTTTGTACTTTCTACAATTTTGAAATTAGAGCCCATAAAGTGTAAATATTCTGGAACGTTATTAGTAATGGAGTTGATTTAACTATGCCTGTCTCTCCGACCGTCAGTTTCTATGCGCGTGTGTATGTTGAAATTGGGTTTTTGAAGACCCCAAATATGAAATGGACTAGGTTAATATATGTTTATATAACATATAGTCCGGAATAGTTTGCTATTGAAATTTAACAAGATCGTTTAAGAAATGGCTGAAATATGAACAACAAACTACGATTCTATTTTTACTTTTTTAAGTTTTCCTATGAATTATAAACTGTATTTTTCTTACTTCCATATGAAATAAACTAAGTTGAACACTATTAGTAAAAATACAAGTGTTGTCCAGAAATTAAGGTTTTGGTACGATTCTCAATACTGTGGTGAATAAAGGGTGTTTGAAATTAGGCACAGCTGAATAAAGCACTTTTACTTGTTTAACTTTACATTTAACTTTTAAGAGATCAAACAATGCATATGCCAGTTAAGGTAATGAAATACATTGAAGTGAAAAAATAAATGGTTGCTGTTTTTAGATTTTGTTTTTTTTACTCTTATCGGTGTTCATCGTCTTCAGCGGAACATTCCTCTTGCTGTTATAGATCCAATCTAGACACACTTAAACAAAATCGATATTTTTTATTGAAAAACCAAAATATTTACTGGAAATAATTTTTATTCACAGAACAACGTGTGCCGAATCAGCAAGTATTTCCATAAATATATATTGTCACAGAAAGAAGTCTAATTTCCACTTTAAGCATGAAACTGCGGATCGTTAATACCAGGACAATCTCTTTGTTCTGTTTTTATTGACTGATAACAACCAAACTGTTTCAAAATATATTTTTAGCTTAAATTTAGCCGCTTCTAATCAGTTATAAGATTTTAAATCACAAAATTATTTTAAAACAAAATAGTTGAAACTAATTTTTATTTTAAACTAGCATATACCCGATTCTTCGTTAGCTTCTCTTTTTTCTTCGCGGACATATTTTTATGCAAAGTTTATTTTTTTTAGGTTGAAACTGTTTGAAATTCTAGCATTTAACACGTTACTTTAGTAGAACCAAAAAGCTAAAAAAAATATAAAATTTCCCGCATTTCCTTTCAAAAATTTCAGTATTATAGTGCCAGCCCATAATTAAAAACGAATATGTCAATAAATGGAGGAAAATGTTTTGTAAAAAAAGGACCATAAATAGTTACGATTTTCACCCCTTAAATGTTCGAATTTCGAAAAAGTATTAAACTCTTATACGTATTTGTTGATAAGTTTCGAATGTGGTATTAACTTTAATTCTATGTTTATTTTATTTATTTTATTTTTATTTATTTATTTATTTATTTGTTGTCCCATACACAAGACTTGAAGTCTTATATTACAGTACAGGGCTGAGTATATGTTATACAATATAATGAGAAATAATTTAAAAAAAATTTTCTTAAACATAAATCACAATAGTAATAAAAAGAAAGATGGGGTGGTTCAAAAGAAAGATGGGGTGGCAAAAAGTACCAAAATCCAGATTTAACCCGTTTACTCCCTAATAGGGCTGAGTATCAAATAAGTACCAGACACCTGTCCGCTTATTTTTCTAAAGAACAACGATTAGTATTACACTTATTTTGCATCTCTTTTAGTTTTGGAGATGTAAGGCTACCGAATTTTCCCGTTTTTACCTTTATCGTTTATCGTTTCTTATTAATTAAAAATTTTGTATTACCAAACATTACTTTGATAATACTAAATTCTTAAGATATTTTTTTGTGTATAAGACATTTTTCTATAAAAAAAATCTTTTATCAAATTTGCTGTATAAGAAAATTTTCTAAAGCAATCTTTTTACAGAACAATGTTTTCTTATAAAAATAATTTCTGTATAAGACAATTTTATATAAAATCTTATTAATAAAACCAGTTTCTAAAAACAACTATTTAAAAAGAAAAATTTTTGTATAATACGTACTATTTTATTAAGATGATTTTCTGTATAAGATGGTTTTTTGTATAGAAAATTTTTCTATAAAACATTTTTTTTTTTAAATTTTTGTAAAAGAATATATTCCATTATTAATTTCCTTTATAAAACTTTTTTCTATAGAAAATTTTGTGTACAAACTTTATAAAAAAATGATAATTTCATAAAGAATTATTATGTATAAATGTAAATTGTATAGAACATTTGCTGCTTATGACTTTTTATAAAACATTTTTCTATTTAGAACAATTTTTAAACAAAAAATTGTATAGGACAATTTTCGATAGAATTTTTTTTCTATTCGATTTTCTATAAAACATAATTTCTGTATAAAAAAATGTAAACAAAAAAAGTTCTGCTAAGAACGATTTTCTACAGAAACTATTGTGGATAGAACGATTCGATGCATAAGAGTATTTTTTTGTAAAACATTTTCGTGTATCAATTATTTTTAAAAATATTTTCTGTTTAAGATGATTTTGTACAACAAATTTTCTGTATAAGACTTTTTCCTAAATAAAACATATCGCCCAACTAGTTCACAAGTGACTCAACTCAAAAAACTCAGTTTTTCAGAAATCGAAAACACCTAAAAAAATAGTTAAAAACAAATCTTTGGAACATTTTGTAGAAAATCCATACAGATTATGACACAAAAACGTTTTGTTTTTTTTAGATATTTATACACTTGATAATGAGCAACTTTTTGTGTTTAATTTTTGATGATGTATTATTTGCACAAGTTACCGAATTATTTTGAGTTATGTCGCTTTAGCTGAATTCTTTTCAAGTTTTGACACCTTTCCAAATTCTAAACTGACACAAGTATAATTAATACAAACTCCAACAAAGATTTATTTTATCAAAAGTGTCACAATTCAAATTAAGACTATTTAGCACTTAGCAGTAGGGATCTACTAACCGTTTTTAAGTACAGTTTACAACAACAAATTTCACTGATATTTTTTTATAGATAAACAGGTGTATTGTGCATAGTTTGAGTCCCTTTTGAACTATGTGATTTTTATATATGGAAAATTGGTTGTGTTTCATAAAAGATTTTCTGTATCATTTCTAGTTGTTTTTTATAAGCTATGTTTTCTTTACACGCATAGTTGTGGCATCATTTTGGTACCCTGATTTGACCAATATCACAGGAGATTTTGTGTGATTATGATTAAAAGATGCCATTAATCGAAATTAATAACTTAATCTACTTGCAACCTTCAAATTATCCTATACTACATACATCCTATAGGAAATTTTAAATATATGTATGTGTATTTTCTGTTAAAAAAAAATGCAGTATAACAGTTATCTATATAAAACTTTTATTTAAATAAGAACATCAATGCGTCTAATTTGTAATAAAGATATAGGTATGAATGTAACAAATGTTATAACAGATTTAACTTTTTCCGGAGGACAAATCTGAACGGATGTCATTTTTATCAAAAAATTTCTTTATGTAATTTTATTGGAGCTTGTATCTGGTTTATGCTCAAGTCATATGATAAAACTTTAATTTCCCCGCTTTTTAAAATTTAATATTTGTTCTTGCAAAATTTCTCTTTTTTATACAACAAAACCAACCCCTTCTTTGTTTTTTTTTCTTTTTTGTTAAACTTTCAATAAAATAAAGCAACAACTTTTAAATTTATGACCTTTTCCCTGATGCACAGAAAACGAAAATACCAAAAACTTACAAACCCAAACACTCACACACAAAAACAACCAAAGCCAAACAAAAAAAATCAGAATTAATAATAAGATGCACGCGAATTTCATAAATTAAAAATCAAGAAACATAAATAACTCAACACCCAACTGAATTCCAAAGGAAGATGTACAAAATGACAATAACAAAACCATTTTGCAGAAAATTTATAAAAAAAAAATACGATCAACAAAAGAAGTCATAAATACGCACAGATAGACACACAATCGGGGACTGCATCGAGCTACACAATTAAATATCAAGGAGAAAATTATAAAAGCAGAAACAAATATTTTTAAAGAACAAAAAAACAATCGATTGTACTGAAAACCAGAGAACTAATTTTATCAAAAAAAAATTTCATCACAAAGGCAACAATGTGGTTGAAAAAGGTTGACGACGATGATGATGAAATAATAAAGATTTTTTAAATAAATAAAAGCTAATAATATAAATAAGAGCCCAGGACAATAAATAATTCCATAATATTTGTGATTCTTTACGACGTTTTCAAAGTTTTCTGTTTAGTTTTTGCATAATGGACTTTAAAATCTCAAGGCATTTAAAATTTCTATACAAAAGTAATATATATATTTTTAATTGAAATTAGTCTTGAGCACAAACTTTTCTTTTACAGAAAAATTCCTAGAAACTACTCTTATACAGAAATTTTTCATTAGAAAATGCTCTTATACCGAAAATTTTCTTTAGAATATACATCAATACAAAAAATATTCTATAAGAAAGTTTTCAATTCAAAATACTCTTATGCATAATATTTTCTATAGAGAAAACACTTGTATACAGATTTTTCTTGTATACAATAAATTTTTTATACTCTTATAACGGAAATATTTTCTGAACATTCTTTTATACAGATTTTTTTATAAAAAAATCTCTCATTCCTAATTTAAAAAAAAAAACAAGTATGTTTAAAAAAAGTTTTTATTAAAAAAAATACTCTTGTACCGGAAATATTGTACAAAAATTCTCTTATACAGGATAAAATACATAAAAATTATGGCCTCGAGCTCGACTAGTTTTTATTTATTTAGAATTGGAAAGGTCGAACAATAACCATTTTGATACAAAGAAATATTTAATAAAAATTCTCTTAAACAGAATTTTTTTAAAGAAAATACACTGATACTAAAAATTTCAAGTTGAATACAGAAAGAAAAATACAGAAACATATACAAAAGAAACATTTTTTGTTAGACTGAAAATTCTATAATTAATTAATTAATACTCTTATACAGGAAATTTGCTTGTAGAATATACACTGATACTCAAAATATTGAATTGCGAACAGAAGATACATTAACTAACTGTAGATGAAAGGAAATGACACTAAAGTATTGCTGTGATAGGCTCTGTGGTGGTAGAGGCCGGTTTTAGTTCTAGCACTTTATATGAACGGGACCTTTCATTTTGATAGGGTTGTTGTTGCAGGGGGTTAGTTGACACCTAATAGCTACCAATTGACAAGTCACACATCTAATCTCAATGAACGTGTTTAGTGTTAGAAAAAATTAGTTCCATGATTAGTTCTCCTTTTAATGTTCAAAAGTATTTTCTTCTTGTTCCAATTCTATTTTCACATATCCCAGGACTACATCTTTTGAAAAAATTTATATAAATTTCCCGCAGTGATTTAATAAAGAACTTCTTTTTACGCGAAAAATGTTCCAATAAAATACTCTTATACAGAATTTTTTATTGAAAATACACTGCTGCTAAAAATGTTTAATTGAATACAACAACTACATTTAAGTATGCAGAAGATACAATTATATAGAAAACTCTTTATAGAAAACTGTTACTTATACTGAAAATGTTTTAAAATATTTTAACATAAATACTAATGAGATATGTTATAAAATTTTTTAATTTGTCTTAGTCCATGATTTATTGATTTGAATACTGAAGCCGATTAGTCCAGACGTCAAAATTTGTATTCTACTTTAAATTGTGTCAGTTTATTTTTTCAGCATTCAAAGATTTAAACCCAGTACTGCTAAACTTTGTTAAGGCATATTGTTCAAAGCATTTCAATTATAATTGATATTAAAAAAAAAATTTACTGAAGAAAAAATGCAAAAATAACACAAATATGTATATATTTATAAAACATTTTGTATTTTCTGCTTCATCATTGCTTTCATCATCATCATCATTATTATCAACAACATTATAATCATCATTGGCATTATCATGATGAACAGCAAACCAAGATGCAATTTCAAAGGTCAATGACATAAAATATAAACCCCGCTATGGCAAGAAGAAGCTGAAAAAGGGAAACACAGAACGCAAAAGTAAAACACCACACAAACGGGAAATGGCACTTCTCTCTGTTTCTCTCTGTCTTTTTCTCTTTTTTGTACGGTACTCATACAATTCAATGCAAATTGATAAAAATCAAATCAAAACAGTTCTAACAAGTTCTCATACGTATGTATTTTTCATTTCGTGTATGAAAATAAACTTTTTAAGAGCTTAACACAATACAGACAATTTGAAAGAGAGCTGTGCTAATTTCACGTTTAAAGAGAGAGTTAAATATGTAACATATTTCTAGTTGCTCTCTCGTTGCAGTGACAAAAACAAATTTTATTTAATTAAAGTTTAAATTGAATAACAAATACTATTATATACTGTTACATTAATATTCTCAAAACCTTCTTGCTCATTTCCCCTTTAACTGAGTGAGTGAGTGAGTGAGTGACTCTTTTTATATCACTGTATGGGAAGCAGTGATGAGTACGAATTTGAGTCGTCAAAAAGTATTGGAATTTGTTTTTTTTTAATTTTTACTATAATTTGTTTGTTTTTGCTTGTATTTTTGCATTTGAATTCCATTATAAAATTTGTGTTTGAATTTCTTTCGCATTTGCACTTAGAATTATGAAATTTATAACGTAATAGTGAATAGAAAAAATCGGGTGCGCTATATGTGAAGTCTAGTTAAAAAAAATTATACAGTACTTTATGAGTATAAGATTCATTTTAATTGTTTGGGTTACGAAATCAAACACAACATACAGGGGTGTTCTGGAAATCAAAAACGCTAAACGCAAGAATTTCGAAGTTGTTTTGATTACACTTTTAAACAAATTTTTATAGTTTTTGTTATAAAATTCTGTTTTGTAGAGAAAAAGTTGTATAATATTTGTCATAAAATCCTTTTATTGCAGAAATCTTATTTAAAAAAAACGACGTTTAAAATTCTTGCGTTTTGCGTTAGTTAAAAATGGTTAAATTTTTGAAAAAAAATTAGCATTTTATGATTTTATGAAAAAAATTATCACAATAAAATTTAAAATTAATAGTGTTTTCACACTTAAGGTTTTACCACAAATTTTGGTTTTAACGATAAAACCAATCATTAAACCAGGTTTTACCATACAAAATAATTTTGTTAAAACCATCTTAAAACCTCTTTTGATTTGGTTTTAAGTAGATTTTATGAAATACAACCATGTTTTAGTTGTACTAAATTCAGTGCTACCAAGTTAAAAAGATTGAAAACAGCTGATAATGTTTAATCCCAGCTAGCATTTTATATCACAATCGAATCTTTTAGGAATGAGCTCATATTTCGATAATAAATGTTGGGAGAAAAAGCTACACTACCGATCAATCACCTCAAAGAATTATTCGTGATGCAATTATCTGATTCTTTTTTGATCAATTTAATGGTAGGTTTTATAATCATTAGTTAGTATTTTTCGTCGCAGTCTTTAATCGTAAATTATAAATAAATATATAAATTATATTTGAAAAAATTTTCTAATTTTCATGTTTTGATTTTTTTTTTTTTGATTTCTTTGTTCAAATTTTATTTTGAGCCAAACAAATGTTATTGGGTTCTCGAAAAGGAAATAAAAAAACCATTTTTTTCTCTTTTAATTTGACAAGACGAATGAACAAAAATACAAAATATAAAGAAATAATTATTATTACATACTGACCATTTTATCGGTACCTAAAACGCAAAAGACCCTATCTAACATCTTGAAAGTTTTACATGAGAAGCAAAAAAACTATTTAAAATAATAAATTGAGAAATCTACTTAAAATGTTTATAATTAATTTTGCATCTATTTTCATAGTAAAATCCCTTTTCAGCCATTTAGCATTAATCATTTACGGCCTAATTTATAAAAAAAAAAGCAGGTTAATAAAGAGTTTATAAATTGGATTTTCATACAAAAGACTCATTTAGGTAATATTTACAAAATTTTATCACCCAAATGCTAGCTGGGATGGCGCTCAATAAAAATAAATAAATTTAAAAAAATATAAAACGTCAAACCGATGAAATATTCTAAAATTAATTATTTATACAAAAATGTTTGATTTCCAAGCATTCAATTCATTCACTTCTTTTACAAAATTTCTTATTCCTACTAGAAATTAATTTTATTTTGGAGAAAATAATTGCCAAACTGTGATTTAAAACCTGATTTAATAAAACTTGTAATGTGAACGCAAAATCAGCTGTTAATAGATTTAATGTTAAAATCAGGTTTTAACTTTAGGTGTGAAAACACTATAAGAAATAATTTTCTTTATACCTAGAAATTTTTTTATAACAACAAAATATACATGTGGTAGAATTTGTTTAAAACCAAAAAATTTAAATCATCGATAGAATGGTATTTTTATAATATTAATCATTTGCATAAATATACAAATTTTCAGTAGTATGTATAATTTTTTCACTGCGCAACAACATTAAAATGGCCGAAATCCAACCACTACAATAATTCCTATCGCTGTAACAGACTGCTAAGCCAAAGCGGAAGGCGAAACGTTTTCTTCCGCTCAGCTTTTAAGTTGATATGGCATACCTAAACAAGAGCGTCAACACTGTGTTAACTTTTTTGTTAATTAAATCTGGAGAAAAAACCGCTGGATTGACCAAAAAAAGCTAAATTGCCATTATTTATTAGCAATAGAGACAAACTTCGTTATTAACCGCTCTCTCAAAATCGGATTTTCCTATTGCACAGCGTTAACGCCGCGCTATTTAGGGATGTTTCATACATATGGTATGGGTTTAACAATTTTTGACAACTAGAAAAAGCGTGCCACTTTTGTTTAGGTACGGTTGTAACTTTCTCGAGATTTAATCAACGTCTAAGTGGAATTCAGTCTCCTCTCCCGACATAGCGAGACCCACGTCAACTTATTAATATATTACTACGTTTATACGTAGACTATTCGCAAATAAAAATTATTTGCGATTAACTCAATTACTGTTTATATGTCCTTTTTTGTTACTGAAAATTCTTAATTTTATGTGATGCCGGATGGAAAATGTATGCATTTGGTGCACTGTATGTATAAAAACTTTTTATTTTTTAATGAATAATAAAAAATTAAAAATTGTTGTGTATTTGTGAATTTTATTTTCACAATTTTGTGCCACATCGAAATAAAAACGTAAAACGGTTAAAAGTATGGCAATGCTTTAAATCTTACCTAGCGTTTCCACATGCAAGTACAAGTTCGAAAAACTCAATACACTCACACTTTTTTCACAAACATTCACACAATTTGTGTACTTTCAGCCAATCGGCTGTTTTCTCGATTTTTCGTTGATAATACATATACACTACTTGCAAGTAATTACTTGCATGTGGAAACGCCGGGTTATTTGCAAATAGTGTCGTTAATCAGGAATTGTTTTCGTGAGTTAGCTATTCGCAAATAAAAATTTAATTCACTGTTTTTGCGGCAATTTTCTTTACTTGCAATATTTTTATTTGCGAATAAGTGGTGCGTATAAACGTAGTATATATGACATTTAATAGGATAACATAATAGTTGTAATATTTCCGGTCAGGGTTTAAAAAACTGCAGTCGAAACTAAAAACTGCCGAACAAAAATCGAAAATGTGTGTACAATTTAAAAAATCAGAAGTAAAAGCAGTCGATTTTTTTTTGCCAATGCCAAATGAAGCGGTGAAAAAAATGGCAGTTTATATACTTTTTTTTTTATTTGCATAATCCGTAACCCAAAAACGTTAGAATGACTGGTCTCTATTTGAGAAGTTTTCATTACTTAAAGATACTCGAAAAAGAGTTCAATGTAACTTTTCTGTCAATACAAATTGGGATATTCTTACAGGTCCCAGTAACCTTATTAATTCTAATTCGAATCAAAACATAAGTTTTAAATAATTTTCAATATTGATCAAAATTGAAAAAATTAAATCATACATTATTCAGTATTATATCACTTTCTTTTTTTTAATAGTTTTTAAAATATTTCAATATCGATGAACTTTTCCGATAAAGGGAGTTATTTTTTAAACGAATTTGGCACAGAGGAATTCAATGTTATTTACAATAGGTTTGTTCCCATACTTATAGTTTGAATCCCATGGGATATTAATGTGACCGACCAGCGTTTTCGTACTCAAAAATTATGTTAATGAGAGCAGTTTTGAGAGACAAATTTTTTCTTCTTGCACAAGACAGCACAAATTTGGTCCACAGGTAGACGGGGGAAATTAACAAAAACATAATTACCGTTCCAAAAATGTTGTCCTAATAGACAGCGGTAGTGTCAAGTTATTAGTAAAATTCTCTAGTATTTAATTGTTACTTTTAAAATCCCAAGCAGCGTCTGGACCAAACAGCCAGTTTTTTATATAACCGAAGTGTTTTAATTTGGACTTTTATGGCTCTTTCTAGTTCCAATTTATAGTCTGTTAATTTATGGAACACCCAGCCAAACTGAATTTAATACTTCATATCTGGGCTTGGTACTAAAAGGACCAATGTCAATATATTCACTTTTAAGAAAATTTAAAATTATTTTTTTTTTATTGAACAGTTCTTAGTGAACTTGGCTAGCAAAAAGCGTATGAAGCTGTTCTGGGTCAAATTAGACAATGAATGTTTCAGCAAAATAGAAGAGAGTAAGAAAAGATACTTAATGCAACAATCAACTCAATTCAAAACAGCAAAATGTTGACATTGGCATTGTTAGCACCAAGCCACAGATAACATTTCCTCTCACTTCACTTATTTAATTTAAAAACTGTTTAAAAATGCAACCATTTTAATGGGAGTGGTTTATAAATTTCACATATTTAGAATTCTTGTGCGTTTCTTCTTGTTTTTTTAAATAATTTAAACTTAATATTATTTTTTTTAATTTATGCCACATGTGTTTATAAAATTCTACTTTAATTGTTTTATTTGTTTTTTCTATCATTCAATTCTATTGTCGTTAGTTTTATTGTAATTTATTTATAATGAAATAAAATTGCGTTTCAATATTTGCATAAATTACTTAAAGTTTGTAAAACTGCAGACAAAATGACGCAAAAACGTCATGAAAACAACAACACAAAGAAATAATTTAACTAATTAAATGTTTAGTAAGTTACGTTATTTTAATGAAAAGAAAAACGTAGTTTTGAGAAATATAAGTTGGAGCTACTGGCGGCTGTGCCGAATCTTTAATACCCTCCAAAAGTTAGAATACTTCAGGATAATTTCTTTGTGTTTCTTGAAATTAAAATCTATTTTGGATTAAAATTATTTCTGAATCTATAAATTATAAACCAAATTTTATTATAAATTTCCTCATTATAATTTATTTATATTTGACAGAAAAAAAATACAATTTGGTCCATTATTAAGAAAGTTATGAACAAAAAACTAAAACAAGAGTCAACTGTTTTCTTGGGAGTTAGATTTAGTGTTAATGTGCTAAATTTCCAATTCTTATTATTGATAAACTGAAATTTATTGTTGGTGGAAAGAGCTATTCTTAAGCGCTTTTCACTGTTTGCTTAGGCCAGATCATCAGGAATCTTCATCCAAAGATTTTAGAAAATCTAAAGATATTTTTTTAATAAAACTGTTAAGCGAATACAAATTATACAAACTCAAAAGTCTTACCCGAAATAATATCAAAGCTTAAACAAAACACCAACAACAAACAGTGAGTTTATCCTCTCTTTCTTAAAAGAGTCCTTTGAAGTAGTAATTAAAAATATGTCAACATTTTCCAAGGAGGACCTTTAAAAGTGTATTAAAAAATATCAATTAATTTGGGGAAATCAAAAATATTTTTTTTAAGCCATCCGATTTGGCGAGGAATGCCCTTTACACACTTGAATATTTAAAAAGTTTTACATAAATTGACAAACTTAATATACCCTCTATACAAAATGTTGCGGTGGGTAAAAAAGGGACTTTAAAAATGTAAAAAGACAATGCAACCCGAAAAAATCACTCCTTTGCTTGGATTTCTTTTAAAAGTACTCTGGCCAGACCAATTCCATAAGCGGCGAGCCATAATATGGACACCAACGAGATGTCACATTGGACATACTGCACGAGCGATTTGAGTGATTTCTGATCTCACTTGGACATGATTTGAACAGGCCACAGCAGTTTCAAATATTTGAACGATGGTATATTCCACACATAATGGCATCGATATGCCTCATAACCTTCTTCGTTGTCAATACTAAAAAAGAAGCTTTTAGGTACCTTTTGACAAAGGTTTGAAGAAAACTCAAAAAAGACCGGCAAACCCGAAAATATAAAAAAATGGAACACACTAAAGTACATATTTATGTACTTATTTATGTAAATATTTTTTTAATAGTTATTTAATAGCCAATTGGATTAAAATTTCAAAATAAGCATCTTTTTATAGCAATTTCGAGAAAAAAAATATTGAAAATATTTTGAATAATTTGCACCACACACTATCAAACTTACTCATCAAGCGCTTTGGTGGTATTAGTGAGAACGTGTTTCTACGTGTGACGACGACAACGCTTGATGGAAAATTAAAAAAAAATGTTGATATTCCGTCCAGCATACGTATACGAGTGTATTCGCCTTAATGTCAAGCATCGTGTATGGTGCTCTTAATATTTGTCAAATTTTTAATTATATTCGGATTGAAAATCATGTCTAAAATTGCACATCATTCCGAGTCATTTGCATTCTACCCATTGCGAATGAAAACACGCTGGATAGCAACAATGCATAGAATTGTATATCGATGAAATTTAAAGAAAAGGTAATTTACTTTGATACCAACTCGATTCAACGCATATTATTAAAATCAGACAATATTTCTATTGATTTACGCCCCACTGATAGTTGTATACACATTTTATAATTTAAGTAATTTCTTAAAGGCAAAAATGGACTAAACATTTCTGCATTTTTAAAATCTCCCCAGCCTTCTTCAATAATATACTAACACCTTTATTAAAACATTTTAATTTCAACGCCATAAATGTCAAAAAGCAAAATTGACTCAAAACTTCTGTTCAAAAGTTGAATAAAACAAAAATAAAACTAAAACAAGTTTTTGATATGATTTCCTAACAAGAGGACGACCGACCTACTAGTCATGTAGTGGCAATCATCTTTTTTTATATGAAATCCTTGCAACCATTTAAATAATAAAATTTAAAAATAACCACAAATATTTCAAAAATAAAACAAAAAAAACACCAGAGAAATCAACAATTCCTTAAAAGATAAACAAACAAAAAAATATTAACTCAAGTGAGAAAAAGTCTTTAACAAAAGATTTTCAATAATAAAACAAGTTGTAAGAAAATAACAAAAAACGTTGTCGGTAAAAATGAAGAAAAACCCCAACTTAAACATGCAACAATTTTTTTTCATTCACTGTATCACTGTATTTTTTGTAATAGTTTGCAACACTTGCATAAATTTATAAAAAGCCTTCAATTCTTTTTTTTTTTATTCAATTTCAATAACAACTCAAAGGATTTCTTACATGTTTATGCAAAAATACGAAAAAAAAATAAAGAAAAACTTGTTTCTTCCTTGTTTTGGTTTAAGATTTTTTTTATGTTTTTGCTGTAGTGCACAAATTCAATGCAACGCATGTTGCTTATGCAACAATAACATTCTGCTTTTATGACAGTTGAATTTTAAAATATACATACTGCCTTAGTTTAATGCTGTACCGTGGATCATGTAATGTAAAATTAAGGTATCATTGATATCGAGCCCTAATAGCGAAAATGATGTAACCAACAACATTTTAGATTTTTGTTTTTTTTTTATGAAAATCGATAATTTTTGATCATTTGCATCATCTCTAAAACTCTCATATCTCTGGGAAGTACCGTTACGAAACAAGAGCAAAAGCAATTTCAAACAAAAACCTAGACTTGAAGCAAAGATATTTTAAAACAACCCCTTCTTCTGTTACATTTCATTTTTGTTGGTTACGTCATTTTTCTATAAGGGCTCGACATGTTCTCGTGTTTTTGGCTAAAAAAAAGTATCATGTAAAATTTAACGATTAAAACAACAAATCCTATTTTGCACATTATAATTTATCCAAATCAAAACTTCTATCAAGGACCTGCAAGATTTGAATTTTCACTAGCTTTTTAACGCTAATAGTTTCTTATGGACGAAAAGTTTAGTCTATGACGAATTCTGAGGAAGTGTCTCTAAGCCTTTTCCAAAGAAAAATTCTTAGACTAATTTTAATGTCAAGAAGACGTGAAAGTGTTTTTCACATTTTGCTTTGAAGTTGATCACAGCCCGACACAATAGCTCATTCTTAACTAAATATACCCCACTAGCTTCAAGGTATAAAGGTCGATGATATGCGAGGCATGGGAGTAAATAAGAAAATGATGTGCCCATGTAAGTAGAGGGGAATGGAGGAAAGTTTTGTTGAAAGCAAAAACCCACCCCGGGTTGTAGAGATAAACTATGGTGATGTGAACTATGATTATGACAATAAAAAATTGAATAAATATTTAAATTTGAAATTAAATTTTAAATTTTAAACACAACAATTTTTAAAAAATACAGATATTTAAAGTATAAAGCAAGGCGAATTCATGTATACGGTGGGCGAGATACTACAACAAGTACAACACCAAAAACACATCATTGTATTTTATTAGTTGATTTTTGTGGTCGATATGTCAAAAACACAAGTAACTTTTGACATTCCTCTCACTCTAAGTAAGAAACAAAAGAAGCTCAGCTGTGCATTCAACTCCACTGGAAAAATTAATTTGCCTTGGCCCAAAGTTAAAAAAATAAAGTATAAAGAAGATTTACGTTCTCGATGGCAGATATTAGATACTAGATATCTTTTAAATTGATTTACAATTTATCTACAATCCCTTATTTAGTAATTTCCGCCCCACTGTGTATTATATATTTTCGAAATTAAAAAAACACTTTTAAATTGACAAAAATGTGGGCTTTAAAGATGAATTATTTATTGCAACCCACACGCATGTTTGCGCTGCAACACAATAGTTTTACGAAAAATATGAATTTCTTAAAAGTTTTAATCTCAAAGTTGTCGTTAAAAACTGTTTCAGGTAACGAGTTAAATTACTCAAGCTGTGATATTGTTTTACATATCCTGACACTTAACATGAAACTGTTGCTGATAGCAACGGACTGTATCCTGAAATTTTCTTGCAAAGTTGTTATTGTTCCTTTTGAAAAAGATTTGTTTGTGTTTTTTGAAAAAATCGGCAAATGATACAAAAATGTTCTGCTGAACTGTGGGCGATAATCTCTTTGAATGACAATGTTCTTTTTTTTTGAATCTTGGGGAGTAGCAGATTCTATTAATAGACACCTGAAATCGAACAAAGAGTGAGGGAAAGCTATTGTTTTATATTTTGCATCCCAATGCGCCCTACTTTTATAATTCAAAAGGAATAATAAAAAGAAAGTAATTTCACTTTTTTGATGGGAAAAATTTTTGTTTATTAAATATTTAACAAATCAATTCTATTAAAATTTATTTATCCATAACCTCTCTTACAGATGTATTGGGATTAAAATTATTTAAAGTTTATTAAGTATTGTTTTGCTCTAAACGCCAAAACTTACAAAATAAATTGCGCTTTGAAACTTTGAGTGCTTATAATTCTTATTCGCTTTAAGTTTTTGTTTGTATTATATTTTTCCTGGTGAGCTGGCCTAAGCAACCAGTGAAATGCGCATAGAAGCTAGCTTTCCCTCAACAATAAATTTTAGGGTATTTATCAAATATGAAAAATTGGGAATTTAGCACGTCATACAGAAATCTTATTTTTAATAAATTTTGTATTCTCGAAAATAACTTTGATTATTTCGCTTTTGCTTTGCTTTGCTGCATTGCAGTAAGAAAAATATAGTATAAGCAAAAGCAAAAAAAAAATGTCAACAACTCAATACACAGCAATAAGTATACGCATGCAGAACAAAGAGCTACTTTTTAGAAAACAATTTACAAAACAATGATTTTCACCTTTTATAAAATACTATTGAATTCAAAGCTCGTTAATGACCGTTCCCACAAATAAGAATTTTTTTTTTGCAAAACATATGCCAGAAGCAGTGATGAAAATACAAACAAATTCTATCGGGTGTATTTTCAGAAAACTTGATGAAAACCTTAATTGTCGTTTTTCTCCACCACGACTTCTTGCCATATGCACCAAACCAATAGTGAACTGGACTTGTCACTGTTTTGTGCGCTGTGTAGTAGAGTAATAACTTTTTGCAATTTTAGCAAATATCAAAAATACCACCGCATAGTCGTGGTAAAAAATATGGTGTAACTTTTCCGCTATCGTGAAAAAAGTTTCCGCACCGAAAGCCTTGAAGTTTTTTTATATGTATACATATTTTTTTTATTTAAATAGTTACTTTTGTCTTAAATAAGTTATTGTTTGTTTCAATTTTTATATAATCTTCAATAGCAAACCATAGCGATAATTTTAGCCGAAAAAGTACACTTATAAAATTATTACAGTAACTGATTGTGGGTTATTAAATTCGTTTTCCGTACTGTTAAAATTGAATAAAAATAAAGTTATTTTACGAATAATTTTATTTTTCAACATTTGTGTTTGTTATTCAAAAAACAAACTACCAAAAAACAATGTTTTTCCGTATTTATTTTGTTATGTAGTTTGATTTTTTCGGTTAAAATATATTTTTTAAAAGTAAAAACTATTCAATTTTACGGAATATGCTGTTTAATAAATAAAAAAATTTTAAATTAATGTAAAAATCATTTGTTTTAAATTAAATGTAAATGATCCGTTTTTTAAATGAATTTTAAGTTGTTTCAAATGAATTTTCGTTTGAATTTAACTACATAATTTTTTGAGTGTACCTTTCTTTAACTGGTTTAAAATTTTTTCGTATATGACTTTTATTTAAATATCATCTCCAACTATTTTGATAAGATAGTTTAACAAACATTAAACTTTAATAAACTGTACGAAAGTAGGATGCTGCTTGATTGGTCAAATGTATGATCTCCCATACAAAATTGTCAAAACAGATTAGAAATATTTTAAAGAAAAAGCCAAATAACAGCCAAGAAATCGCCCTTAGGGGGATAAAATGTGTGACCGACCTCCATTATTTTTATTCTAAACATTTTCTTAAAACAACCTTGCCATATATCTCCAACCCTTACGGGGGCTCCCTTACAAATATGGCCGTTTAATTAAATTCTTAAATTTGGCGCCTGCAGCGCCTAGGATGCCACTAGATGGGTCAAATGTATGACCAACCCCTCTTTATTTTTCATCTCAATCTTTTACTTCTAACATACCTACCCGCTTTCTCCATTCCTTAAGGGGACTCCCATACAAAATGTTTAATGCGGTGAAAAAGCAAATTTTCGATAATTCGACTAATCAACATAAATTATTCGTTAATTGAAAATAGGTAATTTTAAATTATTCGAACAGTTAATCGCCAAAAATTATTCGATTAATCGAACAAGGGCTAATCGTTTGAATACCCTAATACTTATACAGGGTTTGAATCTTTAAAACTTTTTTTAATTATTATTCTTTCTATGTTTTTTTATCAGCATTTTGTGATGGAGACTTGGGGAATTAATTATGAATCATTACAGGATCGAAGAATGTTTCCATTCGTTTCCGTAAAAAATCGCAGGAAAATTCAGACTTTATGCACAAATGAGCAATGAAGCCCATTTCCTATTTAATGGGTATGTCAACAATGTTGGAAAATTTTTTAAGGTCAACTGTTGAAAACCATCGAGACTTGTGGTTTCAACAAGATGGTGCCACAGCAAATACTGAAGTTGCCTCAATGGCTTGGTTAAGGGTCATATTCGGCGAACACATTATTTCGCGCACAACCGATTTTATCTTGCCTCCCCGTTCACGAGATTTAACAGCTCCTGATAGTTTTCTTTGGGGATATTTGAAAGAAATAGTGTGTACGTTAACAAACCAAAAACCATCTCAAAACAAACATTCGAAATGAAATCATGGCCATCACACCCGAAATTTTGCGAAAGGAATGCAAAATGTGCTAAAAAGTGCACGTATGTGCGAATCAGAAAATGGACATCACTAACAGGATATCATTTTTCAAAGCAAATTGCAAAAAATTCCCCAGTAATACGTATAACCCGGTTAATTACCCCACGCTTAAATGCCTTTCACGCTTATTGACCTTGAGTTTTACAAATGAAAAAAAAGGTTCACAAAATTGAAAATATTGAGGAAAAATCAGGGCTATTTTTCGACTTTAGTCCGGGAAAGGAAAAATTAATTTGTTCGTACAATCATTTTAAAAAATAACCAGCAAGTACACATAACAAATACATCCATCCACTCATGAAGAGCAAAGTTATTAGCACAAACACTCTTTTCTCTCTCATTCACACACACACACACACACACACACACACAAATTAATTCATACATAGATGAATGTTGCATAGGATTTTGAACTTTTCATTATGTATCGTCTATATTATATACGTTATAAGCAGACATACAGACATACATATACATATGTACAAATATTTGTTTGTCTGTCAGTCTGTCTCTTTGGCTGCATTGCTGGCTGCAGTAAGTAATATTTGCCGAACAACACAAAAAGCAGTACAGACATTTTCAAAACCATAACCTTACTTAACGATATTTTATGTTTTACTTTTTTTTTAGAAGTTTTCTGGTTTTTTCATATTTAATTCAAACAACAATAACAACAGTAACAAGAACTTACTCATAACAACCAACAATACAACATGTGTGTGTTATTGTTTTTGAAACGTCATGCATTAAAGCTGCTGCTAACCAAAAAAAAAAAAAAAAAAAACAATTCACAGCAACAGAACTGATGACAACAGGAGTAGCAAGCACAAGAACAACAATAACAATTCATTTGTTTGTTTCATTTATTAAACCTTGTTTTAGATTTTTCCGTTTTTGCTTGCGAAAAATAGCCATTTTTCCCCTTTTCCTACACATTGTTGCTGTTTGTTTTTGCAATTTGTTTTTAATACACTTCACCGAAGTTAAAATGATATATGTTGTATATGAGTTTGTCGTTTCGTAAGCAATTTCTACAATATTGATCTTAGACCCTATTAAGTATATATAATCAGAGTCCTTGGTTAGTTGGTTGGTTAACGTGGTAGCACGCACAGATCTAGTCGTAGATTCGACAGTGACTCCGTTTTGACACCACTCAACTCGTCAAGAATTGGAACCCCGATCAAACTTGACGTTTCAGTCAAGTTGCTGAGTTTCACCCGCGATATCTGCGAGAGTCCATGTAGAAGGTAACTCCCAAACAATCCATGTCGGGTTGAATTAAAGGCTGAACAATCACATAGAAGATAAATTACTGTCTCCTCAGTTCCAGGTTCCCAGCAGCTGTGGCAGCATTCATTAAAAGGAATGCCTAATGAGGAGGAAAATTGATTCAACTACGTCCGTCTGCCTGTTGAAATGGGGTTACCGAAGACCCAAAATATAGTGATTAACAAATCACTTCAATGTATGGGTAATCATCTCGATTTTGAAGTGATTAGAGCTTAATCACGTTCGAGCTGCTTAAACGCTTTTAAGAAGCCAAATGTGAACATAGCATAAGGGAGAAATGTCAGACTTTCGCTTACCATCTTGCTTACGGAAGGCATGCATTTAATAAGGCGAGTTCCCACTTTGAAGCAAAAAGCACTTTTTCAATGCATCTAAAAACTGGTGAGTGTAGCTATCAGCTTTACACTCTGAATGTTTTGTTACAGTTATTCTTTTTTGTATTCTCCCTTACAAGCCTGCTTCGTAGTAAGGGAATGCGTAGCGCACTATTCTGCGCTTAATTTTTTAAATGCACCATTAGTGCTTCGCAAAATGAAAAAAAATTGTTATTGGGTAATTTATAACATAGTGCAAAAAACACGCGAATTGAACAGTATAGATTCGATTGTATTTCCAACCGGTAGGAAAACCCTATACAATGGTATACAATGGAACTACTTAAAAGCCATGACCATGACATTTGTAAGCCAAAAAAGCCAAAATTTGGATCATTCGATTGAATTTCTTGTGTTTTATTTTAACAAAAGTTTTTGCCCCCAAAAAACACACAAAAGTACTAGTTCAGTTCTAGTTTAGTACAAGTTCTAATTCAGTTCTAGTTTAGTTCTAGTTCAGTTCTAGTTCAGCTCTAGTTCAGTTTTAGTTCAGTTCAAGTTCGGTTCTAGTTCAGTTCTAGTTCATTTCTAGTTCAAATCTAGTTCAGTTCTTGTCGAAATTCTGAATTTTTTTTTTTGTCGAATTTCTGAATTTTTTATAATGGGTATTTTTACGCCCAATAGAACTTACGAAAGGGTTAGCTGTTAAACGAACTGGCATACTGCGCTCGCTTTTTGACATTTAATATCCCTATATTTATATATTTTTATGGCGCACGTCTCAATTTCGGCTTGACGTGTTTGTCACTTAACAATAATTACTGCATACTGAGTAAGACCAATCTACAACAGACACTACAGCCTTCATTCCATCCAGCAAAATTCACCGTTTTGTGCGGCTTACACGGTGATGGTATTCTTTAACCTTATTTCTTCAGAAATTAAGTACACTAGACGTCCAGAATGCGCTTCGTCATCATTGTCAAGATCCAAACATGGGATTAACATTAATTTAAGATGTTAATCCCATGTTTGGATTTTTCGAAAAAAAATTTTTGATTTAAATTGAATTTTTTTTTATAATTTTAAGTTCTATCGGTCTTAAAAATAGCCTAATTATTTAAAAACAACCATTATTATAAAGTTGCCATACTTAAATAATTCTGCATCTAAAATATTGCCCTTGGGGTTTCCAGTGTAGCTACTCTTAAACTTCTAAAGGACATTGTATTCCTAATCCATCAGTTCGAATTTTTTAATCTTACCTTTTAATTAAATTCGAAGTTAATAAAAAGTTGCCACATATTTCTGTAAAAAAATAAGAAAACCAAAAAACATTTAATTAAAATATATGAAAATATGTAATAAAGACTTAAAAATCATTATAAGAAATATAGTGTATCTAAAAAACCCTTGTAACAATAGCATGGCCATTTGTTACCTCCTTAACTTTAAGACCATATATTATACATAAGTCCCTATTTATCCCCACATAATCTCCCTATGAAAAAAAAAAAATTATTTATTGATCGATTTTTATGAATCCACCATTGTGAACAAATTTTTAATGTTTGAGTGTATTATTCTGGTCTTGGCCATGGTTTTAATTAATTGCAATTTAATTAATAATTTGTTTGTCTTAATTATACGAAACTGAACAAGAACAAACAACACCAGCAACAACAACAGCAAACTGTCGTAATGATTGGCATTTTATTTGTTATTGAGGAAATGAGTCGTGCTGTGGTTAAAAAAAACCAATAGTTGTGAGATGTAAAAATGTTTTTATTTACTAACGGCCAATTTCACCAAGTTCAGTTATAACTAATAACTACTTTAACTTCTAGTAAACAATATGAACTTGGTGAAATTGGCCGTAAAATCGTTAAAGGCTTTAGTTATTTAAAATACAAATTTTAATACATTGGAAGATATTAAAGTGTGTTTTATTATGTGCAAAAACTAAAACCTCAAATAAGAGGGATTTTATATACAATTGTGGCTTTAAAGCTGTTGATAATTTATAAATATCACATTTTAAAAGGGAAATGACATTGGGGTGACATTTAAACGACAAGATGGATGAATGATTGAATATATTTTTGATAAAAAAAGAAGGGGTAAAAAAGTAATTGATTGATTAATTAATTAAGAATTTGTTAAATAATCAACAAAAAAAATACACAATTCTCAAGCAATTAATTCAGTAATTCTAAATTCGGCTCTCGAACCGATATCCAAATTTTAAGTTGATGAAATGAATTTCCTAATTTTATATTAAATTTGCTTCTTTTTTTTGAAAATAAATATTAAAGAGTAATTCTCAAATCATTCTCAAATCATTCTCAAACCTAAAATCCAGTTTTAATTTATTTTATAGAGGGAATTATGTTAAACGTAAAAAATGTATATTTATTTTTTGAAATTTTAACGTTAATCAAAAATAAAATTTTGTTTGTCGGGCTTAATTCCTAATTTTTATTTTTGATAAAAACACTGAAATTGATTGTTGGAGGATAATTAAGTTTCACTGGTTGCTTAGCTCAGATCATCAGGAAGCCTTTACCCAAAAACTTTAGAAAAGCTGAAAAAGTTTTACTTGCAACGATAGGTTAGGTTAGGTTCAATGGGCAGCCGTCATGACGACGGCTCACTTAGGTCCTTATAGCGATCCCTTTGTGATACCCTTAGCCAGTGACAAGAGTCAGCCAGTGTCTACCAGACTATTCCCCAGAGGTCACTTAAGCCTAGAACCACCCCGACTCACTGTAGAACAGAGAGATCGATTTCAGTCCCACATTATACACAGCATCCAGACATGGCAGTTCGGGTCTCCTAAAATGCCTAAACCTAATATCCCCCACACCGAGGAATTGGCAGAGAAATTGAAACACGGTTTCTTCCTCCTCCTCATCATGACAACTTCTACAGTAGTCATTATAATCAAGACCCATTCACCTAGCATGAGCCCCTCTCACCCAGTGACCCGTAATGCCCGATATCACTGTCCTCATCTGGTCTCTGCCGAGACCAAGTAGCACGCGCGCTCTCGCCGCGTCATAGCCAGCCATAAAGTCCTGGCCATCAAGCAAGTAGGCTCCCCCTGCAATCTCGCCTGAGCCCTTCTATACGACTCCCGTCTGATGAGAGTTTAGCAGCGGGCTATTGAAATGTCAATCAGGCCATCGATGAACATGTCGTCCACGAGAAAACCCCGTTTTGCCAGACTGTCCTCAGTTTGGTTACCCAGGCATCCACTGTGCCCTGGTACCCATGTCAGTAGTACCCTGGAAATTTTCCGCTATCTCATTTAGAGACATCCAGCATTCCACTGTTAACATAGATGTCGTGAAGACACCAGCCTAAAAGAGACCCCAATGCCCAATTCTTCGATGAAGAAACCTCCACCTACTCTGCTGCCCATCTTGGAACCATCGGTATAGAACCTTAGGGCCGGTTGCAGAGATCGACATTACCATCATGAACCGTGAACAAAGCACCGAAAAAGGGTTCAGGAGTGCAATAGTCCAGGCCCGCCAGGTCGTATGATCCTGGCATGACCGTAGTTCCACGTGGACCATAGGCCCACCGCCCCCAGTCTAATCGCGGAAGTTAGGGCCTGCTGTTCGGCCATGATGTCAACTGGCAACCAGTTCAACATGGTAAACAGCGGTGGTGCTTAGGCCCCAGTTTCTGCCCACAGATCTCTTGCAGGTGTATATGGCCCCAATTGCCCAATTGCCCTATCAACCCTCGAACGAACGTTGAGTTCCCAAGATACTTTACTATCGAGAACTACGTCCACTTGCAACGATATCAAAGCTTAAATACTAACAAAAAACAGTGAGCTTATATTTTTTTACATTACCCACTACAATTAGTTTATTATTATTATTTATTATTTATTAATAGATATAAATATTTTGTATGTACATATTCAGTTAATTTACAAAAACAATTATTTATCTATATGTGGCATAACATAATTGTTGTTTGCCAGATTAGCCTTTTACTACTATTCTTAATATAATTTAATGTTTTTAATTTAATTTTTTAATTATGTTCAAAAGTTTATATAATACTAAAACGAATTACATCTCAAATTCGTTCATTAATAACTTTCTATACTTTAAACTTTTCTCAAGATATTTACACAAAGAGTTAAAATTGGTGCCATTTAGTATACGTATAACTTCATTTTCCTCAAGACGAGTTTTACCGAAATATTGCAACCTGTACGTATTATAAATTGGACACACACCGATAAAATGGAATGTATTTTCAGATACGTCTAAATTACATATTGTGCATATACCAATTGTGTTATTACGAAATGCCCTTGCATTTATGTCTAACAAGCCACCTCTAGCTTTTATTACCAAACTAGTACACCGTGATGAAAAATCTTTTGTTAACATGGGAGTTACATTAAAGTCTAGTCGAGAATAAAGATCGTGAAACTGTGAACCAATTGCAGCGGATATATATTCTTCCTTTTCCCTTTCTCTCAAACGATTTAATATTTCCCAATTATGACTTGTTGGATTGTTTGTATTAACAGGCAAAATTTGTAATTTTTGTTTCAAGTTATCCCACTCTGCAGCCCAATAGAGCTTGTTAGTAATGATATAGTTTGCTAGAATTCGAGGTAATCTGTTTGGATTCATACTTAGAACTTTATTAATATAAGAAAAATGTAACTTTAGAGTGGCGAGGTATAATGAATCAAGTCCTGTTTCCAGAGAAAGCATATAGTTGGGTGTTGTATTGGGCAAATATAGCATCTTTTTAATAAAAAATCTAAATAGCTTCTCAACTTCATCGTATTTTTTAAAACCCCAAACTTGTGCAGCGTAGAACATGATTGATCTCGACGCAGCATGAAATATTCTAAGTTTATTGTTTTTAGATATACGTGGATTATTAATATACTTGGACCAAGTGGAATTGATAGCCAGTTTTGCTGATGATAATTTGTTACTTAAGTGTTTTTTGAAAGATAAGTTATATGTAATATCAACACCAAGATATTTATAACTGTTTACTACCTCGATATTGTTCTGACCATATTTCCAGTTCAAGTCCGAGGAAACTCTAGTACCGGTACGGAAAATAACTATTTTAGATTTGTCCAGATTTACTCTAAGACACCACATTAAACAATACTTACAAAGTTTGTCAATCATCCTTTGTAATCCGGTTGCCGTGTCAGATAAAATAACGATATCATCTGCATAGAGCAAAATCTTAACGTTAACTCCAGCAATGTTAACACCACCTGGCAATTCATCAGCTAAATCGTTAGTATACAATGAAAATAATATTGGACTTAGAATACAACCTTGTTTTACACCTACATCAGCAGTAAATGTGTCAGAGTATGAGTTACCATCCCAAATTCGGCTTTCAGTTTCCTTATAGGAACTTTGCAATATTCTTATAATTTTGGAAGAAAGTCCCATACATGAAAGCTTGTAGAACAAGCTGTTCCGAGGAATAGTATCAAAGGCACATGAAAAATCTACAAAAAATGCGTATGTTTTTTTACCAGCTGCCTTGTTAATATTTACGATATTTGTAAGATTAAAGATATTATCTACAGTGGCATAATTTTTTCTGAAACCAGCTTGGTATTCATTCAAAATATTATTGCTGTCAATCCAGAACGTTAATCTGTTTAGTAAAATGGAATTAAATATTTTGCAAATGGTGTCAATCAATGACAGGCCACGATAATTAGCTGGCAGCTTTGGATCACCCTTTTTGAAGAGCGGAATTAAAATTGATTTGCGGAAACTTTTTGGAATTTGCTCATAAAGAAACATTTTATTAAAAATACTTAATATTTCCTTTAGAAAACAAACCGGCGCATGCCTGTAGAACTCAAAACTTATACCATCCTGACCAGGGGCTTTATTTCGCTTTAGTGCTTTTACAATTGTATACAGTTCGCTATATTCTATGGGAGAGTCCAACACGGCATCAATAACATATGGCATGGCCCAGCTCATACAATGAGTTTCCTCATTACTTTGCAATATATTACTGAAATGTGGGAGAAATACATCCGCATTTAATTTATTATTAGTTGAAATGGAACGGGTTTTCATAGAATTAGACAGCTCCCACCAATCACTGCTGCTTCTAACTGTATTTAATTGTTTCAAGTGTTGTTCATATAACTCAAGTTTTTTGGACTTACAAACCCTGATATACTTGTTTCTTGAATGTAAGTAACGAAATTTATTTTGAACCGAGTGATTTTTTCTATATAATTTAAGGTTTTTTATCATACATTTACGATATCGAGCACATTTCCAGTCAAACCATTTCTGCTTAGGTTCAAAAAACGGTTTTCTAGGTGGTGTGACATTTGCTTCCTTTATTTTACTTGTAACAGTTGAAATTAAATCATCTACCAAAATACTTGATTGTAGATCAACGTTACAAGAAAGACGACTTAAATTTTCCCTATATTTGTCAACATACTTAGTATTCCACCGTAACCTTTTTAGCGGATTGTTTCTACTAGCGTCATTATTAGCAGATTTCAATTTCAAACATAGCGGCATATGATCAGAATATGGTTTAAAAGATATATAAAAATCCTCAACAAATTGTAAAAAACTGTAGGAACATATACAATAATCAATAACTGTATTCCCCCTAGCACCATGGAAACTAAAATCCCCTTGAGCATCGCCCGTAGTCCGACCATTTAGACGAATACCACCCACGCTTTCCATCAAATTTATTAATTTTCTTCCTTCACTATTCAATGTTTTGTCCTTTGAACTTCGGACTTCACGTATATTAGGCGAATCCCTTAAAATGTCAGCGTCCAATACTTGTTCTTCAGCAATTCTGGCATTCAGATCACCGACTATACAAAAATTTGTAGGACTAAGTTTCTGAATAAACTTTTCAAAATCTTCAAGATCATAACTCCAGTTCGTGCAATTCAAATATCTTGGTATGAAATAAAACAGATTACCATTGATTTTAGCAGTTAATACCAGATTATTAAAAATACTTGCAAATTTAAATGTATATGCTTTTTGGAGCACTTTTCTGTAACCAAACAAGCAACCACCACTTGCCCGCCCAGCGTTATGAGTTTTTGTCGCCGAAATCCATTGAAGACTATAATTTTTAAAGTACAATTCAAACATTTTTTGTTTTTCTTCAATGACATGCGTTTCGAAAAGGAAAAATATATCAAATTTATTTAAATAAGTTATGAAATTACTAAAATTTAAAGATTTTGCTAGGTTTGCTACATTATACGATACTAAATGGCACAAATTGTATTGCTATTGACTTTGGGGTATATCTTGATGCATTTCTCTAACACATATTTCAAAAGAGCATCCACATTCCATTAAAAGATTGTTTAGAAAGACAGCATCATCATTAGTGTAAGCCATAATTTTACCTTTGGACCAAGCATATTTTTTGTTTTCAACGAAAATCCAGAATTCACCAAGACGTACCTTAAGACCTTTCTTCTTTTCGTTTATCCTTTTACTGACTTGGCGTAGATTGTATCTTACTTGCTGTTCTTCTTCTGTGTAGTCTTTCTGTATGTAAACAGTGTGATCTTTAAGCTTCCCTTTGGTGGACAGAACTTTTTGTACCTCTGAACTCGATTCCAGGTTAAATAAAAACGTCTTTTCTTTTGCAATCATCCTTGTTGATATCACATTTATCTTCACATCCAGTACGTTAGTGCAAATTTTTATAAATTCAACTTTGGCAGATTGAACATTACTACATTTTAAGCCATTAACAACAAGATTTGTTGAACGAGATCTACGATCAATGAACTCAATACGTGACGTTAGTTTCTTAATTTCATTTTTTAATTGTTGATTTTCTTCTTTTAATTCCTCTATATCGTTTCTAATTGACTGCAAATCTTCTTTTTTCGCAACATCATGCAGTTTTTCATCAAGAATACCACGCATCATCTCCCATGAAAATACATCCCCAGTACTATTTTGGTTAGCCATTTTTTGTGACATAAATTTTTTATTACTATTGTAATCAGTGTACTCAGGTGAAGAAAGTTGTAATGTACGTTTATTCATTTACTTATTTAAGTTATAATACAGCAGCACTACAATTAGTTAAAATTGTCCCACATTCTTACTTACTGTATATCTATCAGGGGTGTCATGGAAATCGAAAACGTAAAACGAAAGAATTTTAAGAGTCGTTTTTCAATAAGGTTTCTGTAATGAAACGTTTTCGATTTCCATGACACCCCTGTATATATAAAATTGTAACGTTACTGACTGATTCATCATCGCACAGCCTAAACGCCTAAACGCCTGAAGCTAAAAACTTAAAATTTTAACTGTAAGGTAAAACCTTACATCCCCAAACTGAAAAAGATACATAAAAATGTAATACTTATCGGTGTTCTTTAGAAATATCAGCGGACAGGTGTCTGGTACTTTTTTTAAATTCGGCCCTATTAGGGAGTAAACGGGTAAACCGTGAATTTTGGTACTTTTTTGTTACCCCATCTATCTTTTGAACCAATAAACATAGAAACAAAGTTTATACCACATTCGAAACTTCTCAAAAAAATACGAATATCTATTTGGTACTTTTTCGAAATTCGAGCATTTAAGGGGTGAAAATCGTAACTATTTTTGGTACTTTTTTTACAAAATATTTTTCTCTATTCATTGACTTAGTAGTACTAAATTATGGGCTGCCACAACAATACTAAAAATGTTTGATACTTAAAGGGGGGGGAGGGTAAATAGTACCAAAATGGGAAATACGGGAAATTTGATATTTTTCTTTAGCTTCTTGGTTCAACAACTGGTATATTTTTAATAAACTTTGGCATAAAAATATGTCCACAAAGGAAAAGGAGACGATAACGATGAAGCGAGTTAAATGCTAGTATTTATATGTACATATATACATACAACATATTTATAAAATTTTATTCCCACCTTTTATTTCCTATTAAAACCGCAAAAATATTCCTATTTTACAATGTTGCATTTCATGTCAAAATTACATCAAATCGTACAGAATAAAAGAAATATGACAAAAAAAAGACTGTAAAAATATTCCCATGCAAATTATCTTAACACAAAAATCAATTTAATAGTTTTCATAACCAAAATTATGGTTACAACAACAAATTATGCCAAAACAAAAAAAATTAAACAAAAAAATTATACACTGGCAACAATAATTTAAGCTCTTTTTCTGTTTTCTTTTTCGCAAAAAGCCATTGACATGACAGGCATCTACACCTATAACGAAATCCACACACACCAAAAATTATGACTGATTGGCTGACTGACGGACGAATGGACAGGGCAACAATTTTGTTTATCTAACTGACTTGTGGGGTGTTGCTGCTGCATTTAGAGGTGCCACGAATAAACAAAAATTAAGTACAAAAGAAAAGAAAATTATAAAACGTGCTGCAACATTAAATTACCCCACATACCAAAAATTCTCTGCCGTTTGCTCTTTTATCCTCTTGTGTTTTGCAGCAACCTACAAAGCAGTTTGCGGTTGCATGTTGCTGATGTTTGTTTCTTGTTCTGCAGGCAACAAGAAAAGAAATTTTTGTAATATTATTTTACTTGTTTTGTCTGTTTTTTTATTTTCTTGGTCAAATTGCACTTTACCGTTTTTTACCTAAATAAAAAAACGAACACTTGGTAATAACGGTACTACCAACAGCACAAAATGCATAAATACACTCACACATGCATTAATACACACACATACATTTATATAGAAATGCATTCAAACATTTTAATACGGACATGCCAGCAACATTCTATTTATATAACAAAGAATGAAGTTCAAGTAAACGTTACACTGTTTCCAGCTAAAAAAAATATAAGAATATCCAAACATTTAATTCTTTTCCAAATTCCAAAATATTTTCGACTCATTATTCCAAAAATTGATTTTAACTAAATATAATTGGATATTTTGAATTTAGAATATAGACAAAATCGACTTTCAATTTGACCGGGAAAAGCAAAGTAAATAAAATTTGTTCTTTCCAATAAACACCAGTCATTATTAAAATGCAATAAATCAAGTTGTCCTTAAGCTAGATATTTAAGGCCTTATTCATAAAAAAAAATGTAAGGTTTATAACAGGTTTATTAAACGAATTTTCTTTGATAATTAAGACTCATTTTGCTAGCTGGTATATTTTACAAGCTTTGATAGAAAGTTCAAGTGAGTCAAATTTGTATTCAAAAATTAACTAGTTTTCTTTTAAACTTCATCGATAACGAGTTCTTAATAATTTCAATATCAAGTGTGTTTTCTTATGGAACGTTCGGACTGAAAATGAGGCGAAATGTTGAAAAGTTTTAGCTCGATTCATTGAAATATATTCGAAATATTCAAAAAATATAATATTGATTACAATAAAAGGATAAATATTTCGAAATTTTATTAAATATATAGGCTGAGTTTCAAAGCATCATAATAATTTGTAGGAACGAAGTAGTGATACGTTATCAAAAAATTATTTATTTGATTCAAAGAAAAAATTTATCAAAATTACACTTTGCCAAATAGCACTCAATAAAACATTTTTAATAATGAAATAATTAAATATTTCTTCATATTCAATAAAAAAAAAATATTTGATTCAAAGTAAAGACTATTTTTTTTTAAATTCTTGTCCATTTTATGATAGCTTTACCATACGTTCCCACATGCAAGTAATAACTTGCAAGTAGTGTAAACGTATTATCAACGAAAAATTGGGGAAACAGCCGATTGGCTGAAAGTGCAAAAATTGTGGGAATGTTACTGAAAAAGTTTGAGTGTATTGAGTTTTTCAAGCTTGCAAATAAGATTTGAGTGTTTGTAATTCTCATTCGCTTAACAGTTTTAATACTTTAAATATCTTTAGATTTTCAATGTCTTGGGAAAAAGGTTTCCTGATGATTTGGCCTAAACAACCAACGAAATGTTCCTACAAACTTTTTTTATTAATACCGCAAAAATCGTTATCGCAGAAAATTCAAAAATGTTTTGGATCAATATGCGATTTTCGTATTCAAATATGAAAATAATTTTATTCTGCGTATTAATTAAAGAGAAACGAGTTAAGTGAAAATGTTTCTAACTGGCCAAATTTGTAAAGTAATCTTGCATTGCTTTCAAATTCCTTGGAAATTGTGTAAACAGTTAAAACCTTATTATCATTTCTTCTTAAAATGCAACAAAAAAACCAACGACCAAAAGAAAGAAAGTTTAAACATTTGAAACACATAAACCTGAGGAAGAAGCTAAAAAGTAGAAATATAAAAAAATAAACAGACATAAAAAATGAAGCCAACACAGTGCATCCATCCAACCAACATGAGCCATCCATCGTAGTAGCAAAATGTTGTCGAATACAATTTTGCAAGATTAAAAAAAAAACCAAAACATAAAGTTGAATTGGGAAAAAAACTGGTCAATAACTCACACAAATGCAAATGCGAATACAATTTAAACACTAATACTAAAATAAAGCTGACGAAAAAATTAAAATATAAAAAAAAATTCAACAATTCCTCATGACTCTGCAAAAAAATAAACGGAAGAATGTGTACACTGTACAGTATTGCAAACTTCTTAAAAGCTGAATGGAGACGGACAGACTGAGGATGGACGGACATACTGATAAATTTAAAGTTGGACATTTATTCAGTTAAAAGGCGGTTTTTGCATTAATCATCAGCAACAGCAGCAGGTTTTAAAAACGTTTATAAACGTCAACTTCACGTATCGCTGTTGCACTTGTTTAAAATATTCATGCAACAACAAAAACTAATAAAAGATTTTTTTTTTTTGTTCACTTAACAGAAATTTATACCAATTTCTGGTGTTTACAAATTACAGTAATTAAATATTAAAATATTTTTTTGTTTTGTTATTTAAGATAAAGTGCCTGAAATATGTGCATAATACAAATAAAAAATTGAAATATGTGTAATATTTAATAGAAAATTTTTTTATAAAAGTTTTAGTTAGGAAATTTGGGTCAAGTAAATTCCATGTGTGAGAATTGTGTTTCCACCTGGAGACCAGTCAGGTCCATATGTAAAAGCAAGTTTTTGTAATAATAAACATAGGAATTCCACAGCAAAAGATCTGGCGCAAAATTGTGGCATTCGATATCGATCGAAATTGCAATATAATTTCAGTGGGAATTTCGATTGATAACGAATGCCGTAATTAGGTTCCTGCTTATGTTTTGAGGTTATGAATGAATCTAGCCAATATCAGCGCATTATAGTGAAAGTGTTGCCGTAGTAGAATATGTTACCGTTTGGGCTGAAAAGCCGATGCATCCAAAAAGAGTAACTGTTTGGTGCGGTTTATGGGATCGCGGCGTTTTCGGGCCGCAATTCTTCGAAAAAGAGGTCATAATAAATGCGAGATAATTACGGCCTTCATGTGGCCAGAAATAGAGGTTATGGACCTGGCCGCCAATGAAACAATGGCGCTTTTGCGCTAGAAATTTAAAGGCCGTGTTATCTCACGTCGTCTCGATGTTAACAGGCCACTACGATCAATCTGATTTGATACCGTTGAACTCCTTTCTTTGAGGATATTTAAAAAAGTGTATGTCAATAAGCCAAGAACAATTCAATGACTTAAGAATGAGATAATTCGGCACACTAACGACATTGAACCTCAATTATGTTTTAGAGTCATTGAAAATATGGACTATCGGCCAGAGATATGCCATCGAAGCCGTGACGAACATTTGGCCGATATTTTGTTTCACGCATAATTGTCATAGATCCTTTTATCATAATAAAATATATTAAGATAATTCTTTGAAAACTTTTTTTATTCCAAATTATTTTAATGAAGAAAGAATTTTGCAACATGAAATTAATTAAAATTTATTGATAATTTTTCATTCTTAACTAAGCTGGGAATCGAACCCAGGTTTTCACGGACAGGTTGCCCTTACATGTTTCAATTGATACTACATCATTTTTTCAGAGTTGTTTGCCGTTTAACACTTGCCGCCATTGACTACGGCTGGCAGTCAATAGTCAAACATCAATCTTTAAACCAAATGGTTTTTCTTCATAACAATAACATAATGAAAAAAAAAATGCAATGAACTTTAGCCTGATTAAAAATTTTTTTTAAAAATTGGATTAAAAACCATAAACAGTTCAATAAAATAAACACAATAATAATTACACTCATAAAATTATTACATTTAGTGATTGTGGGTTATTAAATTCGTTTTCCGTACCTTTGAAATTGAAAAAAAATATAATTATTTTACGAACAATTTTATTTTTCAACATTTGTGTTTGTTATTCAAAAAGCACACTACCAAAAAATAATGTTTTTCCGTATTTATTTTGTTATGTAGTTTGATTTTGTTCGGTTAAAATATATTTTTTAAAAGTAAAAACTATTCAATTTTACGGAATATGCTGTTTAATAAATAAAAAATTTAAAAATTAATGTAAAAATCATTTGTTTTAAATGAAATGTAAATGATCCGTTTTTTAAATAAATTTTAAGTTGTTTGAAATGAACTTTCGTTTGAATTTAACTACATAATATTTAGAGTGTACTTTTTGTTTTTGGTACAATAAACATCCAGCGCTTGGTTCGAATGGATCAACTGTGTTTGTCTGGCTCTGAAATAGAGCCAGCTCAAAATATATCAGACCCCTCTAGTCCCACCCAATTTACAGTATTACTATGCATTAATGCATATTCGGCTTTGGCGATGATTCGGCTGGAAGATTTCTTCGGTTTCGACATGTTTTTGGATGAATTTTGCTGCTTGCCAAAATTTTCGAAGCAAATTTTTTTATCAAAATATCCAAAAAAAACTTGTATATGTGCTATATCCGGCTGTGGCCGTATCTTTAATACTTTTCACCTAATGTAATGTAGCGCCTAAGAAAACTATGTTGAGCACAAATCTAAGAAGTAGTTTGCTATAATAGTTTTTAGTTGTGTTTTTGTTTATGTTTTAATTTGTAAACACTAACATTTTTGTTTCGTCTCTGAACATAATAATATCCATGTGCATAAGTAAAATATTAACCGTTTATCAAAATTTCTGTACATTTTCAATTTAACGATGATTTATTTTTGTTTTCACTTTGTGTTATTTTCATTAAAACTCATCACAAATGAAACAAAACCACAATTGAGTGTAATCTTGTAACAAGTTGAAAGTGGCATAAATTTTATGAATAATGTTTTACCTTTTTCCATTGACTCTGTTTATAATGGGAATCGAGAAAAAAGTATGAATAGAATGAATATCTTACTATCTACCGCACTAGTTACTTATGTTGTTTTAAAATTAAAATAAAAAACAGCAAAGTTCTTTGTATTCTTAAAAAAAATAATCCTTGCTTACCGTAAATGCTAATGGAAATTCAATTATGTATACATAAATACTTTATATAAATACATATAAAATTATAAAGATGTATATTTATATGTATATAAAAGCAACTACGTTTGCACATACGTTATTTTTTATTAATATTATTTGTTTTATTTTTAAAACAGGGATAAGAGTTGCTGCTTATCAGAGCATGACAGGAGAACGTTGTAATTACGGTTTATTGTTTTGTTTACGTATGTGTGTGTCTCTCCTTTATGCCACGATACCGGAAAAATGGTTATAATATAGAGTACGGTAATATGTAAATAATTTTATGTGTTCAGAAATTATAATAGACCACATATAAGTTTAATAAAATTAAAATTGTAAACGTTTCCGTTTTTGGTTTAAAACCCACATAGCAGAGGTAGAAAAAGCATCAAAACCCTGGATAAGAAGGACTTCTTATAAACTAATATCGCTCTAAAAGGCCTGTCATTATGGGTAAGGGATTTTACGAACACGGTTCCAAATTTGGCCGACCTAACAACGAAACCACAATAAATCTCCGATACACAAAGGAAAACATAGAAGGCAAAATAACGGTATCGTCACGAAATTGGGCACAAACTCGTTTTATATAATGATCGCACCATAAACCGTATGGAAAATTTAATTTTTAATAATTATGGACCGATACGATATAATCAATTAATATTTTTCATAGCTGCTATACAAAACCAGAAAATAGCTACTCACAGGAAAAAATCCCGTAAGTTAGAGCAAAATTACATTCATATTAAAATAACACTCCGAATAACGTTGAATGAAAGTTATTTCATGTTGAAACAACGTGAATTTCATGTAGAGTTGAATTGGTTTGAGTTTGAAATAACAGTGAGAGGAAGATTCAGAGACAACATTTAAGAAACAGAGAGAGAAAGAGAGAGATAATATAATTATTTATTTTCTTGTAACACATGTTTCACTTTTTTGTTTTCCCCTTTGTTTACAGAAGCACTCACAATTAAAAGACACCAGCAGGTTTTCGTCATCATTCTACTTTAAAAATTTGATGTACTATTTAACTAAATAATTTTAACAAAGAGATTACGGGATTTTTTTTTTTCTTTTTATAATTAATTTTAAACATGAAAATATAAAAAAAAATTTATGTTTTTTATCGTTGTTTTTGTTTCTTTACAAAACAAATAAAAAGGATTTTATGAATTCAATATGGAACAATGTTAATTTATCATTTTTCGTTCAAAATTAATATGAAACAATGACAATTTAAAATAATGTCCGTACTTTTGCAGAAATTTACTGTGATTTTTAATCAACACCGCGCAATATTAGTTAAACATTGATATTTTTTCTGAGTGTAAACTTTGCTAAGTTTCAATAGATTTTACAAAATCATAATGTATAGCTTAAGTCGGCATTTATACCATGTCTTTTCAAACACGACTTTTATCTTCATTCCCTTTTGAACATGCTACCAAAAATGTTTTGAAATAAGCTTGGACCAACTTGAATGATCATATTTAAAGGTGGCACAAACATCAGTACATACACATAATACCGCCGCCACCATTCTGGCGTGAGCTTAAAAACGCTTGATATCGAAACAAAATTCAGTTCCATACACGCAGAGAAAAAATATGGTTGGCCATGGTATGGTTACAGCAACTACTCTATGTTTATGGTAACAATATATTTTGTCGTACGCAATTATAAATTTGAGTATTGTTGACTGAAAAATAATCATTTTTCTAACAACTAAATAATGATAACTTTGAAAACATATTATATTACTCACAACCATTTCGTGATATTTAATAGTCATAATATGATAGCTTTCTATACATGTAGTCATAGTATGCTTAAGAAGCAAACCAGATATGTTTACTCTAATAATATATTGTTATCGCCATTTCTAAAATAATTTTGTATCAGTTGTCTCGTTTGTTTTAAATCTGTCTATCGAATTATTTGTTAGTGAGTGGTTAAACAATTAAAAAAATACCCATTAAAAAAAAGTTTAATGAAATTAAAAAAAAAAGAAATTGTATTTACATTAAAAAAAATTTTATGTATCACAAAATAAAAAATTGATGCAAAAAATTTTAATTTTATGTTATGCTGTAATATTACGAATAAATTTAGTCATAATATGATTCAATAATAATCGTAATATGTGGACTACAATAATGAAGCTTATCATAATATGTTGCTCTTAGAATAGGTTTACTACTACAATGTTTTTTCTTTGCGTGTATGGATAAAATTAAAAAAAAAGTGTTTTAGTTTCTATACAAGTTCGACTTATTTTGTATACTGGGCATGTTCTTTTTCAGAAATGTTAAATGCCAAAAATTTGCCATTACATAACTTTAATACAAAACACTTTTAGCTTTTAAATTAAAACCTTGCGTCACACGTCAAATTCTTTTAAAAAATTAGGGCAAAAATGCAAATGCAAATAATCTACTTCCTTTCAGTTTAACATATTTTATTCATAATTCTCTGCAATTCCTTAATTTGCATAAATGCATCGACATAAATGATATTTAATATTTTATGTAGATTTTCAAAAATAGTTTCTCATCATTAGCATACGTTTAAATTATTTATATGCATATTTTTTCATTACAACACACATACACAAATACACATGTAATCAGTGGCTCCTAAATGGGAGTACATAAAAAGCTTAGGCAACGTAAGAGCATTGCAGTCAGTATTCAGACATTTCATCAAGTCTATATTTGTCTCTAAACACTGCATTTTAAATGTTAAAGGGTGTTTTTTAAAGCCCGACAGAACTTTAAATTTTAAAAAATAACAAAAATAATTTAATTTTAATAAAAAATAAAAATTTACCTCATTAAAACTATATCTTATTAAGAAAGATTAACATTAACATTTCAAAGTGATTTCGGTCATATGATTCTGCATTTGATTTGACAATTCTCAATTTCAGACTAACTCAATTTGAACCATGTCAAGAATCACAATCGAGCAACGCGTTAATATTATTCAGGCTTATTATGAAAATGGGTGTTCAAAGCAAAATGCATATCGTGCACTTCGTGATTTGTTCGGTCAATTTAATCGTTCAAATGTGCGTACAAAAACTTAAGCAAACCGGGTCTGTAGGAGATGTGAAAACACCATAAATTATTGCTGCTGTTCGCGAAAGTATGGCTGAAGAGCCGTTCACCTCAACTCATCCTAGTGTCCAACAATTGCACCTCTCACGCTCGTCGTTGATGCACAATATGCATAAAGACTTGCATTTGCACGCTAACAAGTTACAATTAACTCAAGAACTAAAGCCTTTTGGCCATTATAAGCGTCGTCAATGATCAGAATGGTGGCAAGAAATGCCAACAGTGGATGATAAATTTTCAAAGAAAATCATCTTCAATGATGAGGCACATTTTCACTTCAGTGTATTCGTCAATAAGTGGTTTCAACAGGACGGTGCCACTTGCCACACAGCTAACGAAACAATGGCCTTTTGCGCGACAAATTCAATGGCCGTGTTATCTCACGTGGTGGCGATGACAATTGACCGCCAACATCATGTGATTTGACACCGTTGAAATTCTTTCTTTCGATAAGCCAGCAACAATTCAAGAGCTAAAGGATGAGATAATTCGGCACAATAACGGCATAGAACCTCAATTATGCCTCAGTGTCATCGAAAATTTCGCGGCGGCCATTTGACCGATATTGTGTTCCATACATAGTTAAACGACAACGAATCATTAAAATTTCCATATCGCTCTGCATCCGCTTGAAATACTAGTTAGTCGGACGGGACAAGGTGTGGACTATAATGAGAGTTATATTAAACTTCTCAACATCTGTTTTCTAAAAACTTTTTAATTGATTGACTAGTTCTCACATTCCATGAAAAATCGCCTTTTAATGTCTGTCGACTAAGAGTTGTGTAATATCCAATAGAAGAATGCTCCTGCTTGCAAAAGCTTTGAAATAGTCTCCAATTTATCATCTTGGAATTTTTTCGGCTGACCTGTGCGAGTCTTCTCTTTTATTTAAAAAATTCCGCTTTTGAGCTACGTTCAAATGACGACATTCACTTTTGAAAATTCCTTGATTTTTAAATAAACTAGTGAATTTTTTGTATGAAACCAATAAAAACATTTTTTTGTATCTCGAAAATCTGATGAGATGGAGAAAAACTAATTACAGATTCGAATTAAGATCATAAAATTACCTTAGGGAAGATATTTATTTTTATATAGAATTGGTCCTCAAAGTATCAGGTATATAAAAAGGAAGATTTTAATGAAGTTTGAATACGGAATCGTTTTTAAGCTGATTCGATTTGAATTTTACTCGAATTATACTGAAAATGGCTCTATATGTGACCTTCTGCGAAAAAAATTTTAGAATAACGCGAAAAAAAAAATAATTTCTTAAGAGCAAAACTCTTTCGGAACCCCTGCATATAAACATTTTATTAACATAATAAAAGGGGATAATAGTTATCTTGAGTAACAATAATACCATGACAATAATAATTTGTTTCGTCGGCATGATAATAATAATAATGATTATACTGTTTACGCCAAAGATAAATCAATAAATAATGTGAAAATTTAGTTTCCTACATGATGTTTGAAGTATCCTGCAGCTGCTATTGAATTGGCAAGTAGCATGAGATGAAATATTTCTATTCTATACTCGCATTCCATTAAACTAAAATTCACATTAACTGACCACTAAATGCGACATTTTATCAAAAAATATAAATTTCAACTTTAAACTGTTTATTCACTTGAAAGCGAAAATAAATAATTTACATCATTAATGCCTTTAAATGAACCACCATCATGTTGCTGAAAGAGCCACCAGACAGGAAACAAACTGTTCTGGAGGCTTTTGTCGTGCTAAAGTGTTTTCCCGGAGTAGGCTTTATATGAAGGTTATAATATATTAAGGCCAATCTTTATAAGATTTTATAGTGTGCTTTTTTGTCATATAGAAAGAATTGGTGCATTACGTCAACAATTTATGTGTTTACCAAAAATAGCAATTTTTAAGGAAGGTTGTTCCACATGTTGGTAAATAACTCTTTTCCTACTGAACATATTGTAATGGATTTCCATCTCAAACTGTTTAGGAGAACTACAAATAGTTTGCCACCAATATTGTTATAATCAATTAACAGTACTAACTCGCGCATACGCGTGTGCATGTAAAAGTGTGTTATAGAAACAACAACAACAACACTACAAGAAGAAATATAAAGATTATTTTCATGTTTAAAAAGGAACATAAGAAGCAATAATTCCCATATTCGATATGTTAAAATTATTTAGTTTAATACATCAAATTTTCAAAATAGAATGATTACGGAAAACGTATTGGGCATGCTACCGGTGATTTATAATTGAGAATTCTTCTGTTAACCAAGGGCGAAATACAACAAAAGTGAAATAAACATGTGTAACGGGTAAGTAAAATAATAATATCCTCTTTGCTTTTGTGGGGTAAGTGTTAATGTTAGAATCAATCTAATCTCACTTTCGAATTTTTTTAAGTACGAATCGAGATTAAACTGTCTTGAAAATTCTTGAATCAAGCACAGTATCTCACTTTTAATTAAGTCAATCCTGTTTTCGTATTATTTCAAGTACGGTGCACTTGAATAATCCGTACTTAAATCAAGTATTATGTACTCGATTTAAGAAAATCTCTACTCACCGTACTATTGACACCGCTTCGGATGGATTGATTTGTTTTTTCAGTGTGCGGAGTCTTAGATTAATAATAAAATGTTTCATTGACCACTAGTGGTGGAGCGTATAAAAACATGATGCAGATACAGTCAAATGTGGTGTTTGTAATTTATTTTATAGTCGTTTAAAATTTGTGGATTTATGTTTTTAGGATTTTTTCATTAGGAAATTTTACAATCTAGTACTCTCATTTATTTCTCTTAATAAAACTGAAATTAATTGTTCCCTTTAAAAAAAAATGGTGGAAAATAACAGTTATTTAAGCTTTAAAAGAAAAAATTAAAAATGCTTAAAGACATTTTGAAATATTATAAAAGTCCAGCTTAAAACAATTGAAATTATATAGTAGACTCGATTCTAGGACATTTGATTATATGTATTTTTAATCTTCAGTCCCTTGCTCAATACTCAAAACTAAGCTTACATATTAAAAGTTATTCAAATCAAGTTGTCACAGCGACAACTCACTTTCATTTCCTTATCATGTACTCCTCTGCTTTTATTTTTCAAAACCATACCCAAACCCACACCCTTTTTATGAAGCTCTCTCTCCCCATACGGTGTTTCTCAAAAACTTAAAACAAAAGCAACAAATAAAATTGAAGGGCTTATATGGTTAATTAAATATATCTCTAAATATATTTATTTTTTTTGCTTTTTTGTTTTACGTAATGATACCGAAACATTGTTGTCGGCCGTTCATTTTGCTTTTACATATTTAAAGCAGGCAGGCAAATTTTGTACAGAAAATTCTGAAATAAAAACCATTTGCGCATTGAGGCATGCAACAATGCTTGTACGCCTGCCTGGACAGTTTAAATACAATATTGCTGCATAAATGAATGAATTGTTTCGAAGCCAATATCTACCGAAGAAGAAACGGCAGACACTACAACAACAACAACAACAGCAGCGAAAAGTGAAATTGAATGCAACAATGCAAAAAACGAAACACAAAAAACACTCAAATATTCGGAATACACAAGAGCAGAATAAACGCACGATTAAAAAAAAATATTGAAATTTTAAAATTACGAGCAAAAAAAAAATATTAGTTTGTTTGGGCAAAATAAAAATTGTGGCTCACCAATACATTAGTAAGGCTCATTTTTATTATTAGGGAAGTAGCGAAAATGTCAACATTTCTCTTTAGTAGCTTCAAAGGTATCGACAATTTTAGGAATCCTTAAGATATTGATTCATATTTTTCTATAGAAAAAGCAAGTCATCGACAAATTTTCAACGAAAATTGCAAGTAAGCGATATATTATAAAATTAAATAGAACATTTGATTAATTCACAAATTATTCATTAAAAATTGAGCAATCGACAAATTTTCCATAAACAATTTAGCTATTCGATTAATTTCCTATTAAAATAAATAGAGAAATCTATAATTTTTATCGATTACTCAAAATTTCTATAGAAAATCAGATTAATCGGTAACTTTTTATATAAAATTAAAGTGTTCGATAAATGTTCTATTGAAAACTTTAGTTATCGATTAATATTCTATAGAAAGTTTAGGTAATCAATAAATTGTTTATAGACAATTTAAGTATTTAATTTATATTCTATACAATATTTAAGTAATCGATAAATTTTCTTCTGAAAATTTGTACTAATTGATGAATTTTCCAAAAAGTTTTTAAGTATAAATAGCGAATTAAGGTAATCCATGAATTTTCCAGACAGAATTTAAGTATTTCAAAACTTTTTTATAGAAAATTTATCGATTACTTTAATTCAAGTAATCGACAAAAATGTAATAGAAAATTTGAGTAACCCACATACCTATTATACATAACAAAATTTAGTAATCAATAAATTGTTTATAAAAAATTTATATAATCGACTGATTTCCTAAAAAAAAATATTTTTGTAATCGATAATTTTTCTTAAGAAAGTTTTCGTTATCAATTAATGTTCTATAGAAAATCGGATTAACGGTAATTTCTTTAAAATTATTTAAGATTCAAGTAATCGATAAATTTTCAAAACTCTAGTTATCGATAAGCTTTCTATTGAAAATTTAAGTATGTATAACCGATAAATTTTCTCTAGAAAATTAAAGCTATCGAAAAATTTTCTATAGAGAATTAAAGTTATTGAAAAATTTTCTAAAGAAATCTAAAGTTATCGAAAGGTTTTCTATAGAAAATAAAGGTTAATTTCTCTAGATAACCTAAGTAATCGATAAATTTTTTATTGAAAATTAAATAATCGAAAACTTTGCTATAGAAATTTTAGGTAACCGATAAATTTTCTATAGACAAAACTTAAATAATCGATAAATATTCTATATATACTTGAAGTAATTGCTCAATTTTCTATAGGAGCTATAGAAATTTAAGAAACCTATTGAAAATTAAAGTAATCGGTAATTGATAGATTTTCTATAGAGAATTGAAGAAATCGATAAATTTTGTTTTGAAAATGTAAGCAATCGAAAAAATATCTATAGAGAATTTTACTAACAGATAAATTCCTATAGAAAAGTCGACTAATCGATAAATTTTTGTAGAGAATTTAAGTAAATTTTCTCTAGAAAATTAAAGTATTCGCAAAATTTTCCCTAGTTAATGTTTGTAATCTATAAGTTTAGTATAGAAAACATAAGTAATCGATAATTGATAAATTTTCCACATACAATTTAAGTAATTGATAAATTTTGCTTGGAGAATTTAAGTAATCGAAAAAATTTCCATAGAGAATTTAAGTAATCGATAAATTTCTTTTGAGTAATTTAGTAATCGCTAAATTTCTATAAAAAATTTTAGTAAATTTTCAAATGAAAATTTAAGTAATCGATAAATTTTCGGTAGAAAATGTATGTAATCGAAAAGTTTTCTAAGTTTATGTAATTATAAAAATTTCTGTTGAGAATTAAAGTAATGGATAAAATTCTTAAGTAATGAAAAAACTCTTTAGAGAGTTTAATTAAAGGATTTATGTATATAGTTCTATAGAGATATGTAGTAATCGATAAATTTCTAGAATATATTATTATCGATAACTTCTATAAAAAATGTACTATCGTGCGTTAAATTTTTACGCTTACTGCGTTTTAATAAAAACATTCTTCATATGGCTTTCCTGAATAACTTTTGTGCTTTTGTTCTTCCACAAAGTTAATAAGTCTTAAAGAAAACAGACTTCGTTTTAAACGCTTAAAATGTCTTCGCACCCGTGAATAATTGTTGTAGTTAATGGTGGCAGTACTCTATAGTGCTTTTTGTGGTGGCAGCCAGACTTTTTTCTCTGCTTTTGCTTCTTCAATTGCGTCTTCTTTATTTTCTCATTAAAATAACATATTCCCGTTATTGACCGACTAAAATGCAGACGGTCTTTTACACCGATCTTACTTTTTTCCTTTTTTAACACACGTTTACTTTTCATTTTTTACCATTTGTGTGAATATTTGAACGACCGGGTGGGTACACACAATAACTGTACTTTACACAGTGCAACAAAACAAGTTTGTTTTTTTTAGCGGATTTAAAGAATTTTGTGTAAATTATGCGTGGACGTCGTCGCCATCGTCAGCCAACGTTTATCAAGCTCAAGGGTCTTCACGTATTTTAAAGTCAAAGCGACTCAAAACGCGAAAAAAAAATTGAGAACGGAAAGGGATGTCAAGACATGATCAACATCATTATGTTTTTTTTTTGTTGCGATATTATCTGAATTTAATTCTTCAGTTTCTTTTATGCCATAAATTCTCTTCTTTAGGTTAAAAACAATGTAGGCGGGAGTAAAAAGTCGTTTAAATATATTTTTTTGCAACTCATGATATCAGATGATTAAAAGAGGGTTTGTTTAATATTACAATATTGGATATTTAATTCATTGGTAAAAACAAAACACAATGGATATTTAATGTACATAAATTTTTTATAATGTAAATAATTGAATTAAAACATTTGGCAAATACATTTTGTAAAACAATTTTAAAGTATCTGGGAAACAAAATTTTACTCACACAAATATTTTCTGCGAAAAATATTATTTATGTAAGTTATCGAAACATTTTCACAAAAAAAAAGACAAAAAATAATAAAAAATTTTCAAAGAATAATTAAGTTATTGTGTTGATAATCTTAAACAATCTATAAATTTTTCCATAGAACATTACAGTAAGATTAATTTTCTATAAAAAATGGAGCCATCGAATAATTTTTTATAGAAAATTGAAGCTATTGACTGGGCCAAAAATTAAGGTAACCAATAATTTTTTTTAGGAAAAAAGTATTAATTGATCAATTTTCTATGGAATATATATAAGTTAGTTTTATAGATAAATTGTGTTTAGACAAGAGAATTAATCGATAAATGTTCTTTAGAAAATAAAAGTTATCGATAACATACATACATTTATTTAAATATTTTAAGTTTGGTGTTGTGTTGTCCACCCAGACAAAATACTGTGATATAATTTATAGATAATGAAAACTGTCGAAAAATATTATTTTTTTAATAAAAACTTAATCCCTGAAGAAGTTGGAAAGAATACCAACGAAACGTCGGATTTTATTGAAAATGAAATACATAATCTTTTATTTACAATAAATGTATGACCCTGAAAGTCTGCATATAGGAAACTATATAAACTGTTTTGATTAATCAGAAAAATGTCGATAAACACTTATAGTTATGATAACATTAACTATCTATAGAAACTTTAATTATCTATTCAAAATTAAAATTTTTAAAATTTTAATAAAAAAAAGTATCACTAAATTTTCCTTATTTAAGCTTTTTTTAAGCTTTATTCCCCATATTAAGTTAATTTTCTATAAAATATTAAAGCTATCGAAAATTTGTCAATAAACTCCCTTAAGAAACAGGAAGTTATCGATTACTCTTTAAGAAAAATCAATTTATTAATCTAGTCTAAAATTATTGATAACTTAATTTTTCTATAGAGAAACAAATTTTTCTGTTATTTTATTAAAGAAAATTATTGATGACTTAATTTAAGCGATAATTTCTTACATTAAAATCAAGCGTTTCATAATTTTTCAATAAAAAAATAAAGTTATCATTCACTTTTCTATAGAGAAAAGGTTATCGATAAATTTTCTATAGAAATATCAAAATAATGATCATTTGGTTATATAAAAACAAGTTATAATACAAGTAAAAGTTCTATAGTGATCGATCGATAATTCTTCTATAAAAAAATCAAATTATCGGTTAATTTTCTACAGAAAAATCATGTTATCGGTAAGCCTTCTTTAAAAAGAACAAGTTATCGCTCGGTTTTCTAAAGAAAAATTTAAAAAACCTTTTATGTGTTTTTATAAAAAGTAATCGATAAATTTCTACAAAAAATCAAGTTATTGACAATAATTCCAAAGAAAAATCAAATTGTCGGTTAATTTTCTACAGAAAAAATTTATCGTTAATTTTCTTATAGATATTGAAATTGAACTATCGATATTTATTCTATATCAAACTGAAGTTATCTTTAATTGTCTTTAAATTAAATCTTTTATTTTGATAAGGCCATTAAGTAATATTCCCCTATTTGTTTTAATCCATTTCTTTCGTATGCCATTTTGTTTATAGAATTTTATTATATTTAACTGATAATTAAAAAAGCCTACTTTCATTAAAATTTCCGCATTACTTAATTTCCGTTCAAGTAGGAACAAACATTTCAAAAAGAAATTAAATATAGAAAAATACTTGTAATTAATATTTATTTACTCAAACTTCTTTCTCCAATCACTCACTTGTACAAGTGCAAACTCTTAACTGTTTAATTACCGATTTATGGGTTTAGTGTGCACTCACATTCGCACACTAAAATATTTAGGTCAATTTTTTTATTTTTATTTAATACTCACATTTCAGTTCATTTCACTTCAATGTAAAAAATGGTAGTGCAGCGAAATTATTTTTATGCAATTAAATTGTAAGAAACAAAAGTATTCTGCAAATAAACAAAAATATAAAGAAAATAAGTTAAACAAATGAATATATTTATGAAAAGGAATTATAATTAATTGGAAAAAAATTATATACAAACATTTGTTGAGTATGTACGTTTTTGTGGAGAACAAACTAGAAGCAGGGGTGTGGTCAAAAACAAAATTAAAGTTTTTACAATAAGTTATCTTAAGTTATCGAATAACCTTTTAAAATAAACTAAAGTTATCGAATATTTTTAAATAGGAAACTTATATAATCGAAAAATTTTCTATAGGAAATATTATTCGTCTAAAAATTTTCTAAGGTAATTAAAATTTAAGCTATCAAAACTTTTACCATAAAAACTTTAAGCCATCGAAAATTTTTTTATAAAAAATTGAAGTTATCGAAAAATTGTGTATGGCTATTTAAGATTAGACGATGGCCAGTGCTTACTTCCATATTATTCTTATATTAATATAACAAATAAATAAATAAATAAAGTTAAGTTATCAAAAAATGTGCTAAAGAAAATTTAAGTATCGAATAATGTTTTGTAGAATATTCAAGTTATCGAAAAATTTTCTACAGAATATTTAAGCTATCGAATAATTTTTTGTAGAATACTTAAGTTATCGAAAAATGTTCTCCATAATATTAAAGCTATCGAAAAGTTTTCACTTGACAATTTAAGTTGTCTAAAAATTTTTTGTAGAAAATTTAAGTTATCAAATAATATTCTATAGAAAATTTAAGCCATCGGACAATTTTTATAGAAAAGTTAAGTTTTCAATAAATTTATCATAAAAAATTTAAGCTATCGAAAAATTTTTTATAAAAAATTTAAGTTATCGCAAAATTTTGTATGGAAAACTTAAGTTATCAAAAAATTTTGTATAGAAAATTTAAGTATCAAATAATTTTTTGTAGAAAATTTGTTATCGAAAATTTCTTGACAATATTAAAGCTATTTGAAAATTTTCTATAGACTATTTCAGTTGTCTAAAAATTTTCTATTCAAAATTTAAGTTATCGAATAATAGTCTATAGAAAATTTATGTTATGTAATAATTTTTTGTAAAACATTTAAGTTATCGAATAATTTTCTATAAAAATGTTCAATAAAAATTTAAGTTATCGAACAATTTACCATAAAAAAGTTTAGCTATCGGAAATTTATCTATGGTGTAATAATATACATACATACATATATTTTTACATATATTTAATAATGATATTATGGATTAATATTTTGTATTGCTGGATCAAATTATATTAATTGAGCTTTTAAAATAGAAAATTTATATAATCAAAAAGTAATTTCAATTTTTGGGAATACAAAATTTAAATTTTCAAAAGATTTTGTTATTCGTGCTCAATTCCCAGTTTTTATTATTGATAAAAAACACTTGAAATTTATTGTTGATGGGATAAACTATTCCTATGCGCATTTCACTGGTTGCTTAGGCCAGATCATCAGAAACCTTCATCCATAAAGACTTTAGAAAAACTAAAGATATTAAACCAAATAAAACTGTTAAACGTATAAGAATTATAGCAACAGTTCTACTTGTAATAATATCAAAGCTTAAACAAAACAACATCAACAATAAACAGTGGCTTTATCTCATCTTACATTCCCCGCTACAATTAGTTGAAATTCTCTCAACAATAATTGTAGTTGTAAGTAGGTTAAGAAAAACAAAATAAAAACAACAAAAACTTACAAAAGATGTTGTCATAAATAAAGTCAGAGATAAAGCCACTGTTTATTGTTGATGTTGTTTTGTTTAAGCTTTGATATTATTACAAGTAGAACTGTTGCTATAAGTCTTATACGTTTTACATTTTTATTTGGTTTAATATCTTTAGTTTTTCTAAAATCTTTATGGATGAAGTTTTCTGATGATCTGGCCTAAGCAACCAGTGAAATGCGCATAGGAATAGCTTATCCCATCAAAAAAAAAAAAGCCACTGTTTATTGTTGATGTTGTTTTGTTTAAGCTTTGATATTATTACAAGTAGAACTGTTGCTATATGTCTTATACGTTTAACATTTTTATTTGGTTTAATATCTTTAGTTTTTCTAAAATCTTTATGGATGAAGTTTCCTGATGATCTGGCCTAAGCAACCAGTGAAATGCGCATAGGAATAGCTTATCCCATCAACAATAAATTTCAAGTGTTTTTATTAATAATAAAAACTGGGAATTGAGCACGAATAACAAAATCTTTTACCAAGGGGTAAAAGCATAATATTTCCGAAATTTCGATGCCTAGTTTCCGAATGGCAATTTTTCATTAACGCAATTCGTCTTTGGAATTCTCTTCCTTATCACCAACAAATAAACAGCAACGCAATTTTTTTTAGGGTATTCCTTTTTAAATATTTTGCCTAATTTATTTAAATTAATTTAAAATTTTTTTATATTAAAATGTTATGTTTTATGTAATTTGGAATCTAATTTGTACACATACAAAATCCTGCACTGTAATTATAAGACTTAGTTCTGTTGTGCAGGAAATCATAAATAAATAAATAAATAAAATAAAATAAATAAATAAAATTTATGTAATCGAAAAATTCTCAATAGAATATAAAATCTATCGAAAATGTGCTCATAAAAAATGCAAGCTATCGAAAAAATTTGTATAGAAAATTTAAGTGTCGCATAATTTTTAATAGAAAATTAAAGTATCGCATAATTTTTTATGGATAATTTATGCTTTCGAAAAATTTTCTTGAAAATATTAAAACTATCGATAAATTTTCTATAGACAATTTAAGCTATCTAAAAAATTTAAGTATTTTGGTAGAAAATTTAAGTTATCGCAAAAATTTTAACAGAATATTAAAGTTATTTTATATAGACGATTTAAGATATCTAAAAAATTTCTGTAGAAAATTTATACTATCAAATAATTTTCTATGGAAATTTTAAGTTATTGAATACTTTTTTATAAAAAATTTAAGCTATTGAATAATAATCTATAGAATATTTAAGTTATCGAAAAATTTTAAATAAAAAATTAAGTTATTGAAAAATGTAGCATAAAAAATTAATTTATCGATAATTTGTCTATAGTTAATTAAAGTTATCGAAAAAATCCAATCCAAATTTTTTTTTTTTTTTATTCAAAATATTTATCTGCAAATTCAGCCAAAACCCTGAAAATCAAGATAGCTAAGACAAGAGAGTTGTTTTTTTCTAATAAGTTATCGATTAGTTTTCGCCCATTTTTTTTGTTTTAACAAAAGGTTTAGTAAAATATATTTTAAAAATATTCTTCAAAACGTTTCTGCTTGTTGGTTTCGCCAAATAAAAATTTTTTGCTTAAGTCTACAAAAAATGTTTTGGTTTTCTTGAGGTGTTAACATGACAACATCGTGTTAAACATGCTGTTTGAGCAACATATTGATTTACTAATTTTATAAACTATATGCAATTTTTTTTTAAATTGTTTACAATGCATGTATTTTCTTTTGTTTTTGTCTGTAAAATGCTGACTGAGGTTAACAGCCCTCTTAACTGGCCAAAACAATAAAAATTTAAAAAAAAATTTTACAAATTAAAATAAAACTATTGAACACAATTAACAACAAATATGAGACCACAAAATAAACCGCACAGTAGTACTAATTAATTTGTTTATGCAGAGCAATTTGTGTGTGAAAAGTTATTTATATTTTAGTGTCTCAAGTATTAACCTACAAAAATGGGAAGTATGGCTTAAGGAATTTTTCGATTTTTTTTAGCAAGAACAAAAGCTAGAAAGATAACAAACCTAAAATGATTTTCGCAAACTTAAAACCTTGACAAAATGGCTTGGTGATCGTTTAAACATAAAAGCTGCCCTACCGAAGAGAAGAACTTTTTTTTAATTTCTCAATATTATTCGAAGAAAGGTTTGATGTGCCATTTGATATCAAAATAAAAAGATGAAGTTTTAGAAATGTTTATAAACTGAACTTTTAATTACATTTCCTTTGTAGTGTTGACAATATGCTGAATTGTCTTGTAGATATTGGTGAAAGTTTAAGTCCGTTCTAAAACTTTAAAGGCTTTTTTTAGCAGTTAAAATTACTTTTTACATATCTCAATATTATTCAAGGAAAGATTTAATATGAAAGAAAAACTATGACATTTTTTAAGTTTTAATTTTTTCTGGTGTTTTTAAAAGCTGACACCTCTGGGTGTCTGATTATTTCTCCTTGGTGACTGAATGCTGAGTTGTGGTGTTGATATTTGTAAAATTTTTTTAAAGAATTTTTCTTACCTTTTTTTGTGTGAAAATTTGAGGCAATTTCTTTAAAAACTCTTTGACTTCTTTTGCCCACTTCCCCTTTTAAGTATGTACACATAAGTGTAGGCTCTCGTCATTAGACGTTAATAACTTTTCACTTCAAATCTATAGTTTTTTTTACAAAACTGTGTTAATTATTGCAGGTCAAAGTATTTGCCACATTAAAAAAATGTACAACAATTACAAAAATAAAAACTGCTGCCACAGCAGCAGCCAATTGTTTAAAAAACTATAGCAGCCAGCCACTAACTATGACATCAAAGAGAAATTGTAGACAATAGAAAATTTATACTCGAAAGAAAAAAAACTGCTACAAGAACGGAAATAAATATCAACAACAAAAAATAGAGAAAAACAATATATTCAAATACAAAATAAAAAAAAGGGTTATAAACTCACATGCATTTAAATCATTCATTAAAAAAAAAGAACACACACCAGCTCACATGCTCTCACACAAACAAATTCTATTGCATACATCTTAAAATAAAATGAATGCAACTAAATTTGCTATAAAAAACCTAAAATAATTGTAAAAGTGTGAGAGTACACACATGTGTTGGTGCAACAAGATGCAAATAAAACCAAATAAATCTAAAAAAACTGCAATAAACTAGAAAATGACATAATTTAAATTAACGGATGACAATCATTAGATAGTAAAATGACTTATTTTCCATAGTGACACATACCAGAGCGAGTGTATCATTGTGTGTGAGTGCGACTTATTTGAATGTGTTGTTGTACTTAAAAACGACGTTACAATATTTCTAATGAGTTTCTTTAGTTGCGAGTAGCTTTGATGTAATTGTTTCACAATTTTTCTCCTTCTTTTAATAATTTATACTGAAAGTCCGTTATTTTTGTGTAGTAGCCCTGTAGGAAATGAAAATAGTGAAACTGTAATGATTCACTATTGACTTTGTTGCCAATACTACAAACCACCTGTTCACCAGACAATTCTTCGTGCTATGAATACTTAACATGTGCTTGTCACTGATAATCGACTACTAAGAAATATTAACTACGTAGTTTTTGTGGGAGCATATGGGGACATTGGAACCAGAGATTCACCAGTACTTTTTAATAGTTCAACCCTACAGTTTTAAAAATTTTCACTAGATCTTTTTACTAAAAATATAATTGGCTTAGGCAAACCATTACTTTCAAATATCTGCATAGATTTTGTTTAAATAACATGTTAAATTAATAAAAAAAAAGAACTTATAATTCTTTTATAAAACTAATCCCCTCTTTGACTGTAATAAACTGTTGCTTTAGAGCTGTCAAAAAATTTCTCTTTCCTCGAAAAAAGCAGACAAAAGTTTAGACGCTTTGTTGACAGTGTCATAAAATAGTTACCAAAATTACCGAACAAAAGTGGCGACTTGGAGACACTTGATCCCATGTTTCCTGCAGGGAATGTTCTTAATCGTTTAAAAGTTTCTTTTTATTGCTGCCTCGTAACATTACAAGACAATGTGTCAGACACTGTGAAAGAACAATTTTAAATTAAATGAAAATTAAACTTAACGAAACCATTTTTCTATCAAAAATAAAATAATATTAAACAAATTCCAAAGAAATTAAAGTAAATCTAATAATTTTCTTTAAAAAATTACACTAAACAAAGACTTTTTCAAAGGAAATTTAACTGAAAAAAAGTTTTCCAGATAATAAAAGATTATTTGAAATTTTCTTTCAAAAGCTCAAAATAAGCTAAACATTTATTGATATACGAAAGCGAGCATAAAAAATTGTTCAGAAGATAATTTTTTTTCAAATACATATTAATTTAACATAATACAAGATAAAGATTATCGAAATAACAGCTATAGTTGTCAAAGACTTTATTTCGAAAAGAAGTTTGTATTAGGGCCTATAAGAGTTTATGGCCCGATTCTAACCACTTTCGTCCTTGTGATAATGTACTAAATGTCATTAAATAATCTTTGAAATTATGACCTGTACTTTGCGTTCAATTGATTCTGAGTCGATCGATGTACTAAAAGGTAGGTCTATGGCCATTATTTTAATGCTACATACATCAACGCAAACGCATTATAACCCCTACACTATGGCGGCGTTTAACATTTTTTCTAGAAAAATTGATTTAAATTATAAAAATGTTATATAGAAAACCATTGTTAAAGAAGTATTGCGGTTATTTAATTGAACTGCTTATAGTTTTTAATTAAAATTTTAAAATTTTTGATCTGGCTAAAGTTCAACAAATTTAATTTAATTATTTTTATGAAGAAAGGAATTTTACAACAAGAAATTAACTAAAATTTATTAATCATTTTTCATTATTGACTGAACTGGGAATCAAACCCAGGTTTCAATTTCAATTGTCACCTCGCAATCTCTTCAGAGATTGGGTTCGATGCCTGGTTCAGTCAAAAATGAAAAATTCCTTTCTTCCCAAAAATTAAATTCAATGAACTTTAGGCTGATTAAAAATATTAAAATTTTGATTGAAAACCATTATCTCTATAATTTCTATACAAATTTCACATTAACAAAAAAAATTTATTAATCGATAAAGTTTGTATCCAAAATGTTAAGATTGACCTTCTATATACAGTAACATATTTAGAAAGCCTTGAATTGCACCCATGTAAAAAGATGGCTACTTTTTATATATAGGGTTACCAGACGAAGTTGGGAAAAAATCGGCTCTAATCAAGACAGTAAAAATTTGAAGTTTTAATAGTTATTTTTTCTATTATTTTATAGTAAAAACAAAAGAAAGCATTACATTGTTAATGGTAGGTTGTCAGTGATATAAAATTTAAATTGATTCGGTGTTATAAAATTGTTTTTGAAAAAAAACGTCAAATCATGAAATCGTAAAAACTTAGTGTCAATAAATCAGCAATCTGGCAAAGGTATTTTCTTGTTTACATATTTTATGAAAAATAAGCTAAAGAAATTGGAATTTCGTCATTCATTTTGTTCATTTAATAATTTATTTAATATCAATCTTTTAACAAATTTGGGTTTATGTATATTTTTTTTTTTAATTTTTTAAGAACACACTTTTTGTTTTATGTACGTATTGTTTTTATATATTGTAGACGTTTTGTCAGCTGTTAAAAACAGGGCGATCCAATTTTGTGTTTCGTTCTAGTCAAATAAAAAATTGCAGTATAACATGTTCATTTTATACATGCACCTTTTAAATTGTGGTACTTTTTTATAGAAAAGAAAACACCACAAGACTTGGTTAATTGCACTACGTATATAAAATTTTCCGTTAAATCCGAATTTAAAATCTTAATTATCAAAAGTAGAAGAGTATTCGAGATTATCCAAAATAACAGTTATTTGTGTTTTTAAAAAAGATAATGTGACTTAAATGCAAATATCTTCAAAAATATTTACAGGACACAATTTCTATAGAAAGTTCAAAATTTGTTTTAATTCCAAGAAACTTAAGGCCGGCCTTATTAGCTAAACAACAACATAAGAAAGTTATCGATATTTAAAGTAAATTTAAAATAATTTCTGCAGAAAATTGATGTTATCGAAAAAATTTCTATATAAAATATTTATAGAATGTGAGAATTATTTTTTTATAAGTAATTTTTTATATAAACAATTTTTTTTTAAATTTGATTCATTAAAAAAAATGGTTAAAATAAAATATTTATGTTATCGATACACTTTTAATAAAAAAATTTATGTATGTAATGAAAAATTTGTTTATAGAAAATTAATTATGTCGATAAATTTTCTATAGTAAATCAATTTTGTCGATAAATTTTCCATAGTAAATCAATTTTGTCGATAAATTTTCTATAGTAAATTAATGTTATCGATAAAATTTCTATAGTTAATTATTTTATCGACAAATTTTTTATAAAAAAGGAATGTTATAGATAAATTATTTTTAAGCAAATTAAAAGCATCGATACATTTGTTTATAGAACTTTAATATAACCGATAGCTATTCTAAAGAAAATTAATATTATCAATTACTTAAAATAAAAAGTTTTTTCGAGCTCGAAGCCAATTATTTTTAAAAATAAATATATTATTTATTAAATTAGTTGTTCCAATATTTCGATATCCCTCGGATATCATTATCAAGGAATGAGTTACAGGTATATTTGCAAGAGACTTATTACTGTCTCTACTTTTAATATTGAAATTGAAATGTTGAAATGTAGAGACAGTATTAAGTCTCTTGCAAATATACCTGTAAGTCATTCCTTGATAATGATATCCGAGGGATATCGAAATATTGGAACAAATAATTTAATATTTTTAATAATAATTGGCCTCGAGCTCGAAAAAACTTTTTATTTTAATTGAAAAATGGTCGAAAAAATAATAAGATTTAATTTAATTATCAATTGATTTTTTTATGGAAATCTTATGTTATCGGTAAATTTTCTATAGCAAGATGATGTTATCAATAAATTGTGTTATAGAAAATTTGTGTTATTAATAATTATTCTAAAGAAAATTAATATTATCGATAAATTGTTTATAGAAAAATAATGTAATCGATACATTTTCTATAGCAAATTAATGTTATCAATTAATTGTTATCATACCGATAATTTTATTAAAGAAAATTAATGTTATCGATAAATTTTCCATAGAAATCTTAAGTTATCGGTAAATTTTCTATAGTAAAATAATGTTACCAGTAAATTGTTTTATAGAAAATAAGTGTTATCGATAATTATATTAAAAAAAAATTTCTATAGAAATCTTATGTTTTTGATAAATTTCTTATATAAATCTTATATTATCGATACATTTTCTATAGAAACTTTATGTTACTGATATTTAATATTATCAACAGAATTTTAGGAGAAAATTATTAGAATTGAAAAACTTCCTATGAAAAATTAATGTTATCGTAAATTTTTAATAAAAAAAATACAGTTTGCAAAAAATGTTTTATAGAGATTTAAAGCGGCAGGGACTATAAACAAAAAGTACTGTATTATTATTTTTGTTGTTTTCTATGTACCACTGTTTTCCGGTTACCAATATTTCTTCTCAAGAATGCAATGCACAATGAAATCATAAGTTCTTTGAAAAACAATTTGTTGTAATTTCAAAAAGTAGTAAAAAATAATATTTTTTTCCATAGCAACATAAGTAGGTATATGGCTTGTTTAATTAAACTTTTTCATAGACAAAACACAAAAATATATGAATGGAAAGTGTGTGTTTGTGTGTGTGAGTTGTGTCTTTATAGTTTAGACTCTTCACTTTAGAGCTTAAAACAACGTATAACAAAAAAATCCGAATGAAATAGAATTTAACGTTAGAAACGAGAAGAGGTTAAAAAAAATTAAATCAGTAAATGATGACAATGTTGTTAATTTTTAATATACATAAAATAAAATATAAAATTTACTTTTATGGAATTTACACAGAAAGTTTTAATTGTTTACTCTTGATTTGGTATGTTATTTATTGATTGTGTAATTTAGACAGTTTTAATTGTATATATTTTTTTAAAAAGCTGTAAACATTTTAAGAAATGTATTAATTACTTCGCGTAAATTAATAGTTTGCACTATATAAAGAATAATATATATTAATATGTAATTTAAGCAAAAAACTAAGATATTGTTAGTGTTTTAACGAAGTTCTAAACATTTCTAATACTTACCTAGAACCTTATTTACATTAATTTATTTTTTGTGAGGAAATAAAGCTTTTTAATTTAATCTACTTCAAATTCAAATGTTTCAATTTCAAGTTTATTTCTGTAAAATAATTTACTTGCTGTCATTACCTTTTATTTTTCCTAACTTTACTTTAACTTGATGTAATTTTTAGTAATTTTGTTGTCTTCAAGCCTACACAATAAATATATCCGGTTCTTTTTTAAACCTTCTTTGAAACATGAATCTATTTTTAAAACTTCTACGTTTTTAATGCATTTCTTTCGTCCTACGATATTTTTTCTTAGAGATTCAAAAATATACACAATAAATTTACTTGCACAATAAAACTTTCTGAGGAGTTCCATAACAAATTGATATGATTGCAATTTATGATATCTTTTTTTAATTAAATTTAAGTATTTATAAACGATTATTAAATTAATTTAAAGTTTATTAGAGGATATTTTCATAGAAAATTTGTTTAGTAAACCTTTGTTAAATAAAAAATATTTTTATGAATAAAGGCATATGTTTTTTAACTTTGTTAGCAAACATACCAAAGGTCAACAACTTTTCTGTAATTCAAAAACACAAACAAGTAAGAATGCATAAAGTCCGTCAAGCCCGTCAAGCCCGACCATTTAATTATCTACAACACAGTATTTACAGACAAAATAAAATTATGTTATGTTATTATCAAGAAAACAATGTCTTTATAAGATTTGTTTGTCTCAAAGTGATATTAGGGATGCGGTGTACATGGGACCTTATGCACACAATTGCCCTTGTTTTTATTATAAAAGTTATCGTCTCAACGTTTTATATCAATAACAGCATTTATGAGGAAGTTATGAAATTCGATGGTGGTATTTGTAAGGGCGTTATCAATAATCAAAAATCAATAATAAAAGATATGAAGACGATTCCACATTACTGGCTGATAAAATATTCGGTCTACAGAAACAAAATTTCTCGTATAAGCGAGATACATAAATGGACTAAAGATCAATACGGAAAAGACAAAATACATTAGTAGAAAAAATTGTTATATGAACTTAACGTTGAATATACAGAAAAAAGAAATTGAAGTAATACAAAGTAGACGCCTGCAAAATTCCATTTGTACGCACATTTAAATCATTGGAATTTCTTCAAACTCTTTATACACTGTAGTGTGGCTGTCACAAGCAAATACTGTCTGAAAGTGTAGAAGCAACCAGCAAATGCTAGTATATATAGTATACGAGTATATAAAATACTCTCAAAAAATAGCAAGGGAATGGAAAATACACGAAACAATGAAAGTGGGATTTAAACATAAAAAATTTTTTAAATGTGAGCTTGGGATATGTGTTTTTTATATGTTAAATATATTTGATAATATTCCAGCAACAATTCATTGCAAAAACAATACTTTCGTACGCATACGCAACATACGGTACACAAGTAAACATCACAAATTCTCACAGACGGCACGAGGTAATTTTCAAATACTAGAAGTATAGACAAACATTAATTACTAACTATATTAAAAGGTTTTGGAAGAAACAAGTAGTGTTTGAAGTGTATTTCTTTAAATTCTTGTGCCCTCACAATACTATATAAATTGAACGACGAACAGTAACGCATATCATATCGTCGTTCGCAAGTTATTGTGTTCTATACCGCAAAATATAAAAAAGTGAGATAAGATTCATTTTTAGGTAAACTTTTAGAGATCTGTCGATCTGTCTCATCAGTCTGCTCGTATCATTTATAGTTTTCGAAATATGAGACATTGACATTGTGCTATACAACACTTTAGTGACAAGCTTCGTAACCTGTTGTGTTCTATATGCAAAAAACCGTGCATATAGAACAAAAACGGAGTAAAAATACTAAATAAAAAAAATAATTTTTTATTTTGTTCTATATGAAAGTGCAAATAAAGTTTGTAGTACTTTGGAAATCTTTGCATTGTCTGTTTTTGTTTTATTTCCTTTTTGTGACTTCACATTGCAGTTGGCAAATGAAATGAAACAACAGAAAAAAGAAAACAAACAAACAGTATGCAAAAGCAGTTAATTTTTATTTAGGTCCGCGTGTTTTCTAATCGATGATATCAATGAAACGTAATTGTTACTTGTTGGGTTGCAATATAGGATGGTTGTAAATTAACCTTCGCTTAAGGCTAGTTCACACTATTATACTTTGCATTAATACATGTCAAAACCTCAACTAAAGGCCAGTTTATACGGTAATACAATGTATTAAGACTTTGTAGAATCAAAATAATATGAAATTATATCCGTGTTAAAAAGCAAAAAATAAAAGGCTGTTGTAAGTTGTTGTTTACACGGATGGTATAAGTAAAATTAAAAATAATAACAAAAAAGCAGATGGTTACAGTTTTACAATTTTTACAAAAGCAACATGAAAATTTCTTGAGTTTTTTTTGTAATTGTATAAAAATGCTACCACCTTCAATATACTCCGTTAAAATACGCCGCTGGTGTGATGAATATACATTAGTTTCTAAAATGGTTTACAAAAAGAAAACATTACCGACCACTTGTCAGATTTTGTAACCGTATTCTCTCTTAATCAATACATTTTGCTTTAACATGATAAGATTTTTCTCATTCTACATAATTTTTCGACATGCCGTAATACATTGTGTTACCGTGTTAACTGGCCTTAATACATAAATGTCTGTTAGTGTGAATGCATGTGTGATGAAAATGACAAGTATGTATTATGAAAAAAAGTTTGACATCCCATACGACTTCATCGTTTTTTGAAAACTTTCTAAACAATAATACTTTTCATTTGATCAGGGTTGCATTTTATTTCATGTGTGAGCGCTTATACTTTGTGTGATGGTGTGAACACAAACTGTTATGTTAAATTAGATTTTTTTGACAGTCGCAACAAAATTCATTAGATTTTTAACTCACAAAGTATTAGGAAATACGTAAGACTTGTGAGATAGTGTAAACTAGCCTCTAGAAATTACTGATTTCTTGATATTTTCTTTGTTATCATTTGCTTTTTTAACTCCATACCAATTATTTGATGAGCATCTTCAGAATTCAGCTATTAAATAGATATCATCGGAAAAAATTAATGATGTGAGAAGTTGATATAACTTTTTATCGCTAGATGCTGTGGTATACTACAATAATTTGTTTAATACAACTTAAAAAATGAAGTTTTTGTTTCGTGAAAACACATTGCTTTTCATTTCTCACAATAATTTTTTTACATTTTGTTCTATGTGCTTTAAAAAATAAGAGTTTCGTAAATAAATGCATATAGAACAAAGCTTTTTTTCTTTAAAAGCTTATTACTCTAAGAAGCTTTTCCAAGGACTGAAATTTTTTTTACCAAAAAAACCAGAAACTCTAGAAGTTTCCTTGGTAAGAAGGTTGCGACAATTTTTTCGGTTTAGTTTTTTGTAACTAACAACCAAACTTTAACACCGATTTACCAAAATCGAAATGTGAATTGGCCCTCTCGTTCGTGTATTTAACACTTTTGGACTACTTTGAGTGGGAGTACATCAAATATCTGGCCAGTGCTGATAAACCAGCAAAGATTGATCATTTGGAAGCCAACATTCCATGCACTATTAAAAATACGACCGGGAGTTTTAAATAGTGCTTTAAAAAGAGGTGCGAAATTGGACCGACGGGATGGTGTTCATAAGGCACAGTCGAAGAAGAGGACATGTGCCAGAAATTATTTTAAACATTAAATACCAGGAATATCTTTAGAATTTTATAATATTTAGCATAGCGAACGTGCCTAAATGCATTTACATTTTAGTAATAATAAAATTAGTTAAATAAAAAAACTTGCCAATAGATAGTCGTTTTAAAAAAATCCCAGGAAATGTTTGAAAACATTTGTAAGAAAATTCAAAAGAGGTTTTGAAAGGCAAAGAAAACAATGAAACTAAACAAAAGCTACTTAACAAAATTAAGGAATATAAAGAATTAAAGAAATTTCATTTCGAACAAATGATTTTAGCCATTTAACGCGACTTAAAAAGTTCAAGTTTTTTTCTTTAATTTTAATTATGAGTGTCTGATGTCATTTCGAAAACAAACTACTCTTCTGTGACTCTTTAAAACAAATTTTAATGTCAAGAATGTTAATAAATTTATAGAAAACGAGTAAAAATACATAAAAAGCTAAAAGAGCATAGAAAAGTAATAAAACTGCAGAACTACTAAAATATCTGTGTAGATAAAAGCAAGCACAAACATGCTGTGAAACTAAAAGCAACAAGGAACTACAAATAATTTTATGCACTTAAGAGAAGTGTAGAAAATTGCCAGTGCAGAAAAACAAAAAACAACAGTATTGAAAACTTTGAGTTAAAAATTTAAGCATTCACTGCAGGGATGGATATTGCAGAATTGCTTTGAAATAATGGAAATTTTAAAAATTTTGAATTCTTTCTTTAAAATATTATTAGGTTTTTTGTTCAATTAGTAAGAATAAAAAGAAATTAAAAACCAAAATTTTTCCAAAAGGGAAAATTTTTTTTTAACAAACATTTTTAAAAATTTTGTTAAATACCTTTTTAAAGCATACTATAAATTAAAAAAATGCATATATAAAAAATTAACCATTATGGAAAATTTTTAAATATTTTGGGAAATTTTTTTAAGTTGGTCTATACTGCTTTTAAATTTTAAAATTTTATCTAAAATTTAAAAAATTTTAATTTATTTTGAAAGGGTAATTTTTTTATGCAAAAGAAATTTTGAAAATTTAAGGAAATTTGTTTTTATTCCACTTTGTCATTGTAAAAATAAAAAAAAATTTAAAAATTATAAGCCAAAATGCTTATTAAAAAAAAACACTGTGCGTTGGCAGGATGTAAACTTAAGAATTAGATACAAGATTTGATTCATATTTTAATACATGAAGGTGCAATAAATAAATTATGAAAACAAACCAACTAAAATTGTTTACCCCGCAAGCGACTTTGCAATTTTCGTCCAATGTTTGGTTTTATGAAATATTTCTGTGCAACATTTCGCAAAGTGTGCAGTTATTATTCTGTAAAATATTATAAGATTTGTTTATAATTTTTATAGAATTCCAATTTAAAGCCAAGTTTTTGCACTTAAAGTAAAAATGTATGATGCTAGTTCTTGATAAAGGCAACCTTATATTCAATAAAGCGTTCTTACTTGTTTTAGTGCTCGTTTCCGAACTCTGGTTCTTGTTATGAATTCAAGTCAATGCAGTTCCTATAAAAAAATTGTTTTTATTGTATGAAGTTTTTTTAAACGATGAACAGAAAACTATGAATACGAAGAGATAGAAGAAAGAAATAAAAAATTTAGAAGTTGATAATAATGAAGATGATGATCACGATGATGATTTAAATGATTTTCTTTGTAGTTGTTTGTTTCTATGCCGTTTTTATATGTTTGTTCTGCTCAGATGTTGTTATGGGTACAGTTTTCATAAAAAACTCCTTTCCTCTAAATTTATTATTTATTACTGGATTTTGTTTTTTCATTTTTTCTACTTTAAAAAACAATGCGATTTTAAAAACATTTTTGTTTAAAATATTGCAGTTTTTGCAAACTCTTTTTCCTTTTTTTTAATATTTTCTAATTTATTTAATTGATATACAATATAAAATATTTATGTTTTCGACGTAAATATAAATTTTTTTAAGACTAAATAAAAACGTTTTTAGTAGTTATTAAAATTTATGATAGAAAATCATTTTACAAAAGAAAACAACGTTTAACTTAATGAAAAAAAAGTAAAATTTTCATGAAAAATTAAATACTAAAATCTAATTCAAAATGTCATTGCTTGTATGCGAGTATTTTTTTTTTATTTGATTGACTTTTGCCTTCTTTATTTTCTGTGAAGTTAAACTGCAGATTTTATTTGCATTTGTGAACAATATTGACCGGAAATAGTAATTTAAATGTGAAATACAACTTAACAACATAGTACTTACAAACACATATATTTTCAATTTAGTCATCCAGAAAGTAGGACAGAAAATAGTCATATTAACTGACCAAAAGCAAATAAAAACCTAAAATCAGCAACGGAATGGTATCGAAACGACAACGTTGCCTTATCGATATTATTGGCAGCATCCATTGTTAAATTTGTAGCAATACGTTGTTAAAGCAAGAGAAAAGAATTAAAAATTACCAGTCAAATCATCGGTCAAATCAAAAACGAATGTTGGCAAGTTAAGAACGAAAAGGTATAAAGTATCAAAATAATAACAAAAGGTTGCGGAGAGGACAATATATATGAACAGGGCTTAAAAACTGCAGTCGAAACCAAAACCTGTCGAACAAAAAACGAAAATTTGTGTACAACTTTTTGCTCTTTGAGTTGTTTTGACAGCGACTGTTTATATTTAATGAATCAGTAGTAAAATCAACAGCCAACAACACATGAAAAAGTGAAAGAAATGGCAGTTTCTCTTCTTTGGCAGCAATTTTTTAAACGTTAAACGCTGTATATAAATTATATTATTCATATATATTGAAAAAAGATTGCAATAACAGCCAATTCCATACAAAAATGGCACTTAAATGGAATTTTTTAAGCTTGGGCCCTGTAGCGCGTAGACGGGTCAAATGTATTTCTTTAATACCTACCCGCTATTTCCATTCCTTAAGGGGGCTCTCATACAAAATGGTCATTAGGAACTAGAAAAATATATAAGAAGAAGTCTCATAACTGCCCAGGAGTCGCCCCTAGGGAGATGAAATGTGTGACCGACCTCAATTAGTTGTTTTTATTCTAACATCTTCTCAACAAATACTTGCCCTTTATCACCACTTCTTAGGGGGTCCCATATAACTTCTTAAATTTAATTAAAATTTTTCGTCTTTTGTGAATAAAATCAAAAGTTGTAAACAGATTTTAATCATTTATGACTTGTTTTGCTTGGAAATTTTGTTTTTTGTATGATTTTTTTAAAATCTCATAAACGGAAATAAAGAAGAAACTTGTTGTATAATTTTTTAATAACTTGCAAAAAATCATAAAAGAAATAAAATTAAACTTTTCTTTAATATCGGAAAACAATTCCAAAGTTTGAAATCAGAGAAAAGATTAATTTAGAAAACGTAACGAAAAGCCAAAAATAATAAAATCAAAAGTTTAAAATCTTGAAATAAGATAAAATACAAATAAAACTAATTGGACAAATTGTACTGAAAATCTGGGGCAAAATTACAGCATTAAATGCCGTTCGATCAAAATTTCCATTTAATTTTTTTTTTGTAATTTCGATTGATATCGATGTCATAATTTGGTCAATGAAAGCGAATCAATATTTATTTTAAAATAAATCTTTAAATTAAGAAGTAATTGACAAAAAATGTACCGTTATTCAAAGAAAGAAAAAGAGACCCAGAATTGTCAAAACCCCAAAACCGAGAAAAGTTAATAAAATCCAAAATACTTGTTTCCTAAAAAAAAAATCACCAAAATAAGCAAAATTTTAACATTCGCTTTATCAAAGGTTTTTATGTATGTACGTTGTTCATCGGTTACCAACACCAAGCCGGATGGTACCACATGTATATCATTTCTCATTTCCATTTTACTGAAAAAATTTAATGAAATTATAAAAGAAATAAGACCGAAATGCTCACCAAGGTGGATATTCGTATGGCGAAGGTTAGTTAAAAATATATTTCCAAATAAATCGCAGAAAAAAAGAACATCGCAACCCTAACCAAAAATCCATTTCCATTTATTTTGACGTATGATTAATATTTTTTAGTTCCGAACTAAGAATATTAATCATACGTAGCTTTTGGTCAAAAAGTACGAGTTAGTGTTTTCAATATCGATATCGCGAATTCAAAAATCATCAAACTTTAGGGTTTTTTTCTTAATTCGAAATAACGAATTCATCCCAATTTTGATTTTGCTATTTCATATAAAATTTCTTTCTAAAATAACTATAAAATGAGTGCGGAAAATGCGTTTTCCGACAAATATTTTAATCATTCCCAATATTCGCACCGATTCAGTATTGCAAACTTAAATGAAACGAACAGTCTTCGAAAAAAAAACAGAACATAATTTAGCGTACGGCTAACACACCCAGATGCGATATCTATTTTTATTAGTGTTTGTGTACACTATCAAAACCCCTAATACCGTTCATAACTATTTTCAAGAAAGTAATGAACATTTTATAGTGTTCTGTGCTTATGTTCTTTAACTTTTGCGGCGAGAAACTTTTCGATTTAAAAGTGAGAAATTAAACAAGAATCCGATAAATTGAAACAAACAACTGTTTTTCTCAATTAACTGTGTCTGTAAAATTTTGGGCGAGTATTAGCTGTCACTTAAGGAAATTACTCGCAAATTTACAGAAAAAGTGTGTCTGTAAAATTTCTGTAAGAAAGTTGCTGTTTTGAAAATATGTTAATACTAAGAAACATATTAAATATGCAAAGCATAATAAAAAAATAATAATAATAATAATTTGGGCTTGGCACATTTTTAAAAAGTACACGAATGTTTTCAATGCTCGTTTGCAAACAACACACTTTAAAGTTGCGCTTTACATTATTTGCTATAGCCGACGGTTGTATTTTCGCCGCCGTCGTTGAATAATTTTAAATTTTGGTCGCCGTCAACGACATGTGGGACTGGCGTTTTTAACGTCTGCAATCTCACATCGGCTTCGAGAGCAATTTATGACATTAATAACGTAACGACGTAATCTCTTTTGAGAGTTATCGCCATGAGTAACAGACACACTTTTTTCTTACTTTTTCTTACGTTTTCCACAAATCAAACGAACCGAACACTAAGGAACGATGTTTAATGCATATTTTTGAGCATTGGAAACAAATGTAAGGGGGAATGTAAGAAAAGATAAACTCACTGTTTATTGTTGGTGTTTTGTTTTGGCTTTGATATTGTTACAAGTAAGACTTTGAGTGTTAATAATTCTTATTCGCTTTAGGGTTTTATTTGTATAATATTTTTGGCTTTTCTAAAATCTCTGGAAAAGGTTTCCTGATGAGCTGGCCTAAGCAACCAGTGAAATGCGCATAGAAGCTAGCTTTCCCTCAACAATAAATTTCAGTGTATTTATCAAATATGAAAAACTGGGAATTTAGCATGTCATACGGAAATCGTATTAATATTAAAATCTATTCAATTAAACAAGGGAACACGATTTGTGTTGCTTAAGGACTAAAAGTAGGATTTTAGATTATTTTAGATCCAGAACTCAAATCTGGACTTTGTTTGTCTTAATCAACTCTAGCTTGCGTAGTGTACCGTTATATTAAAAGTTAAGGCATAACTTGAGAACGGTTTGTATATTGAGTTAAAAATAATACAAAGTTCGTCAACAAAATTATCTCAAAATTGCTTAGTAGTTTCTGAGAAATCGTTGATAAAACAAAAAAAAAATTTTTTTTAAAATTTTAAATTTTTGCTTTTTAAAAATTCAGAAAAAATAAAAATACACCAAAAGGCACAATTTTGGTATAGTAACGTGTAGCTAAATATATTTCAATTTAAATTATTTTTTTTTAAATTATAATCATATTTCTTCGACTCTTTTTAATTAAATATTATACTTTAATAAATTATTCAAGCTTAAGGTCACTTTTTTATAAAATTAATTTAAATATTTCGATTTCCGTTGGAAATCTTCTTCAGAAAATTTTAGTTAATTGAAATTTTAAAATTTATTTTTCCATCTTTGATTTTTCCATTTATTGTAAAATTTTTAAATTTTATTTTATTATAAAAAATAAAGGTTTCCCGATGATATGGCCTAAGAAAACAGTGAAATGCGCATAGGAACTAGCTCATGCTCCACAATAAACTTCAGTGCATTTATCAATGAACATTGGGAATTCAGCACTCATAATTAATGAATAAAAAATTTTGAATTCCCGAAAATAACTTTGAATTACAGCTCAGGAAAAATTTTTCTTTTATAAAATGTTCTTATTCTTACTGCTCCAACAATAGTCCGCTATTAACTACGTGGGCATCTTAATGACCCTGTAGTGCGATTCACTATGCTTTTTAAACCACAATTGTTTCTTTTAAAAATGTAAACCAAAAAATTAACTATTTTGCTATTCACTTACATTAACGATAGCCGCTGGTGTTTAAAGCCAGCTGTAATTTTTAACAAAACAAGTTGTGGCTTATTAACACCAACATTTTTGGTGTAGTTTAATCCGCTTAGAATATAAAGTCGATGACAAATATGGCTTTGAGGTATTTTTGGAACTTCTTATTTATTTATCCTAAAGCCAACCATTTTACTCCAATAAAATTAAAAAAATAAATTTAATTCAAATTAAATTAATAAAATAAAATAATTAATAAAATAATAAAAATTGGTAATGTTTAACGCACTTTGCACAATATCATTTAAAATCTATAAATTAAAAGGTTTTTAGTTTGGTTTTTTATTTTTCTTTGTTATTTTCTCCTATTTTGATGTTTCTCTTGGCAGAGTTGCCACGACATAACAATTTGAATAGAGCAAAAAAAAAAAAAAGTTTACCATGGTTATAAATAAGTTATACCCAATTTTCAGGATAGTATTTAAATCTATATTAAGTTAATTTTCATAACAAACTTAAATCGTATTTAAAACAAATTGGTTTTTTGAGTTTTATTTGAAAAGTCTTATTTAATTAAGATAAAAGTATGGTAGCACTACTAAATACAAAAAAAAATAAAAAAAAGTGTAATTATCTACAAGGTGGTCTGAAAAAACAGCTGACTGTTAATGCTTTGCCTGTTGTTGTTGTATTTTTGTGATATTGAGGCCACCTTGCTAAAATATTACAAAGGAAACTTAAGTTCAAATTAAGTGTACCACATCGGTGACTTAAGTTTCACTTAAGTTTTTAGTGAAGAAGAGAATTTTGTATTTAAAACGATTTTAAAAATAAATGTGTTTTAATATCAATCCTGAAAATTGGGCATTAGTGAATCATATAGTGGTTAGTGCATACATCAAAATGTGTAGTTAAAGTTAACACTTTTTAAAGTGTCACAAGTTGGTGAATCGCACTACTGTAATCGCTCCTCTATAGTGCAAATATCTTGATGGAAATGTACCTGTTACTTAAAAATGTGAGCTGACGAAAAGTTCCGTGCAACAGAAAATTTGTTGCGTTGTGTTATTTATCAATATTCGGCCATGTTCTAGAAATCGAAATCGAGTGGAATTGAAATCGAATGAGATTTTTAATGCAATTATTTTAAAAATTATCGTTGTTATAGCAGGTGTGAGTTAAGGCATTCGATATGGATCAAAATTTAAATACAATTTAAATGGAAATTGCGACAAATATCGAATAAATCGAAAAAAATACAATTTAAATGGAAATATCGATCGATTTAAATTTTAATAATATGCCGCCAGATGCTGCTGAGTTGACAATCACTCTGGGTCATTTTAAACATTTGTTTGTTTTTAATTTCACTTCTACTTGATTTCGGCGACAAAAACCAAATTTTAAAGGAGAAGGTTTCCTTAATTATATATCATAAAAATTTTGTATGAAATTTGGCGCTTAAGCTCAAATTGTTTTTGCTTAAAAAAAACGACGCGGTAACTTTTGTGACCACATCATTTTAGGAGATGATGCAAGTGTTGCTAATAAATTCATTTATTAAAAAAAAAATTTTTAAAATAATGTCGCTTAAGCTATTTTTGCGCTTAAGGCTCGATATGACCGATTTACTTATTTAAGCTTATATAGAATATTAAATACAATTCTTGTGGGCACTTCATTTGTCTTTTGAAGAAAAATTCGTGTTCTTTATGACATCCACCACTACAATGGCGGTATATTTAATCTGCCAAATCCTTGATATGTGTATTAACGCAATATTCTTCATAAAATAAATATAAATTTGGTAGAAGAATATCAGTATTGTCATAAATTTTTTAAAAAAAATAACGCTTTAAAACGTTTCTAAAGATCTTTTCCTAATTTACAAAAAAAAAGAACCTTTGCAAAAAAACACTTTCGTGAATAGTTCCGTTATAAATCTCCTTTCGGAAAGTCAGTTACATTTATAAGATGCCAATGTGTATTATAACATAACGCTACAGCTATCGTTATTAGTACTTGAATTAAAAAATTAAACAAATCTTATAAAATTTAATAAAAAGAAATATTACAAATAAGTTTTACATATGTACATCCAAAATTGGTAATACCAAGTTTTTATTTACCAAACAAATATTATTTTATTTATTTTGACGGAAGAGAGTAAAAGATTCGCTACCGTATTTCTATTAACTTTAAAATATTATTTTATTTTTTAAGAAATATTTTTAATAAATTAACGAAAAAAAAAATTTTCTTTGTTTACATTTCTTTTTTTAGCATTTTTGCTGAACAAAATTTTCCTTTAAATATACATATTTGTGCAATAACAACAAAAAACTATAAACATGCGCATTCAAAAAGGCACATTAACAAAAACTAAACAAATGCGTTTGCACAAATTCACACACATACATGCGAACATTTCTATAAAAAGCACTACCCAGCGGTAACTAGAATGAGTAAAGAAGCCTAACAGAAGGCCTTTTTCAGCAGTCATAAGCCCTTCTCGCCGCATTATATACTTATTTATTTCTTACACAGGTGTCACAAACCCTTTAATATTAACTTCGATCCCTTCCCAAAGAAGGGAGTAAGGAAGGTCACTAAAAATAAGAAGTTAATAAAACTGAAAGGAAGTTTTTTTCTCCCTTCTTAAGTAGAAGGGAGTAGCGAATGTGTACTGAATATTTTAGAAGGTTAAAACTGGCATACTGCTGAAGGCAGCATTACATGCGAAGTGAATTTTTAAGAAAGTAGTAAAGAGGCCTTAAAAAAGGCCTGCCACTTGCGGTCCTTTCAATATTTACCGCTGGATAGTTTTTAAGCTAAAAAGAACACTACAAAAAAACAAAAAATTACAAAAATATGAATAAGTAATAAAAATATGTTGTTTAGTTTAAAAGTTAAAAAAAAAATAGAAAATATTAAAAACAGCAAGATTTAAAAATAGAATAAATAAACCAGGAAAATCAACAACCACAACAACAAGAACTGACTAGCGAGTAAGTATTATTTTGCATCCTTACAATTGCACATGTATGTGTGGGCGAACGCACATCTCTGTGTAGTTGTTTTTTCCGTATACATACACAGAAATACAACAGAATTAATAATATTTTAGCGTATGTGTGTGTTTATTACGTTATAGTACTCATATTATATCACATGATGGCGCTTACGCAAAAAGGATGGCTGGCGTTTAAGGACAACACAAACAGTTCAAGTGCAAGTGAGTACACACCAAATACAACTGTATATACGGAAAACAAATACTACTATACCAAAAAAAATGCATTTGCATGTGTGCGTGTGTGTTTGTGTATGTGTAAACAAACACATACAATACAAACATTGGCAATGGAATAAATTTCCATCCACAAAACACTTATACACAGACACTCAGAGCTACCAAAAATGTTAACTCACAAGCGTGTCTGTGTATGTGAATTGGTGGAAATAAAATAAGGATAATAAATGCACTGGTTCCGTTTTTGTTTATGGCACAACCACCACCCACCCACCACTACCACACCACTCCACTATGTGTTGTTGATTTCGAATGGAGATTTTTTCACAGTTTTAATTTGAATCCTTTTTTATTATAGATTTAAATTTGAGTGTCCTGCAAATGGTTGCAAATAATTATGGCAAAAACTTCTTGTTAATAAACTATTGAAACCAGAGTTTGAAATTAAATTAAGGAACTTAATTAGTTTGTTTTTCAATATTGTGTTAGTGTAAATTTTTCTATTTACTGGATGAATTATCCTTGCAAAATTATTGATTTTTAATCTCATAGCAATAATAGGAGTAGTGTTAAAAGTTTGCTTTATTCTGAATTGAAGTATCTGAAAATATGTATATATTTTTTTTTCGTTTAAAAAACAAAGTAAGTATTTTTTACCAAATAGGTTTAAGTGACTTTTTTACCCCCTACCTACCACAAGTGTTTAATCAGAATGTGAATATTTAATTTGTAATTCTGTGGGTAAAATCCAGAAACAGCCAACTAGACCTCACGAAGTATTTTTGTTTTGTTTGGGTCCATTTTAAATTTCAACGCGATTAACGTTTATTCCCGGTAAGCCTAACTTTTTACAGTTCTTCTAAGCACATTGGGATTATGCACCAGGAAAATTGATGCAGTAAAAAAATATCAAGCTAAATGTAAGCCAACTTCATTAAGAATTAATGTTTTTTTCAATATTTCTATTCTGTTTCTTTGTTAATCTAAAAAAAATAACCAGAAAAGAATAGTTCTTTCGCGGGAATCAAATTCGCAAACCCTCATACCAGCTTACGGCCTAGTCGGCCGTACCGGGGCGTCCAGTATTGAAAAAAAATTTCATTTGTTTAGATTTTTTTTTTTTTTATTTAGAGTTAAAGCACAGAACAGTCATTTTGAATATCGATTTCCATACAAAAAAGAAAAAACGTTCATGACACACACATATTTAAAATGTTATTTTCGTATGGAAATCGATATTTAATTTTCTCAGTAAATTCTGAAAAAAATCAAAAGTTGTGCACCGATGACAATGAAAAAAAATTCATTTCATTCGAAATATGTTAAGCTAAATGTTTCTTTACCAAAACTGGGATTTTTTATGAATTTTTAAAGAACAATAAATTGTTTTTTTTTATTTTCCTTTTTTTTTCAAAAATTCAAAGAAGAATTCTTGACAAAAAGTACGAAAAACAGAGGTAAGGGAAAAACATGTAAAATCAAAGGTTAAAATACAATTTGGTTTTAGGATTGATGTTTGACTATTGACGTCAGCAGTCGTCGATGGCTGGAGTGTAAGACGGCAAATCCCTCTGTGGAGATCGAGTGTTAACCAGCCGCCTGTGTTCGAATCTCAGGTCAGTCATGAATAAAGGATTATCAATAACGATTTTAAATGATTTTCATGTTGTAAAAATTCCTTTTTTCATAAAAATAATTTAATGAAAATTAAATTTGATAAACTTAAGCCTGATTGAAAATTTGTATTAAAATTCATCGATATCTCTAAAACTACTTGGCAAATTTACAAACATAGAAAGCAAGGCTTAAAGATAATATTGTTGCCAAATTTTTAATTTGTTTAACCAAATATGGTAAACCGTTTTCAAGTTATTCCAATATATGTAGTGAAAGTGCCTTAATGTTGGGCATAACGTTATATCTCGAATTTAAATCAGCGACCTCAAATTACTAAAAATTTGCATCAAAATTCCAGGCCGCACAAACATTTCAATTTTGTTCCCTTGTGTTTTTTATCGAACTTTAAATGTATGAAGTGGATACCCGGCGTAGGGGGCAGAAATTGCCACCTATTCCTCTCGTGGTCCTTTTTTTGAAAAAATATATTGCCTAAAACCATTTTCAAAAAATTGCCCCCATAATGAAACCGGTTTGGATCACATCGGTTGGATGATTTTAGAGTCTTTAACGGACATAGAATTTGTGTTCGGGTTTTCATTCGAATAATTTTTTGTACGTTAATTTTTTAAATATTGTTAAAGATTTAAATTTACCAAAAGTTTATTAAACGTTTTTTTCCAAGTTTTCATATTCTAATCAGGCTAAAGTTTATTAAATTTTATTTTCATAAAATTATTTTTAGAAAGAAAGGAATTTTACAACATAAAATGAATAAAAATTTATTGATAACTTTTCATTCTTGGCTGACCGGGGAATCAAACTCAAGTTTGTAATAAAAAATTACAGTGTGAAACGAAGTATTTATAATTGATATTAACAAGATTAAAAAAAAAACAACGAAATCAATTAGAATTCATGGCAAAATTAACGAAAATAAATTCTTTTTTATACAAAAAAAAACCGTGTTAGAGATTATTAATGTTGTAAATTGACATCAATAAGATTTTTGTTCAAAAACAACGTATTCTTAACTTTGGCGAAGAATTCAAAAATCGGTTTGAATCAGACCTGCAGTGGAAAATATTCTCTCAGATGCGACAGAACTCATTTGAAACCCTAAGTTCTTATGCACAATTTTCTTTTTGTAAATCTAAAAAAAAAAGCAAGTACGTAGGAGAAATAACTGAAGGCCGTTGTATAAACGTTTTTATATTTTTTTTAGAGATTTGGTCAATGTTTTCAATATGTTACTGTTACTGTGGTCCAACCATAATGCACGATGTTAATTGTGAGTCACACCTTAACGTCAAGTTTTTTGCCCAACTTAATTTGACATTTCTTTGTTTCAGTGCTTGACATATACAACCATGGAGAGGTTCACAATGGAGCAGCGCGTTAAGATTGTTCAAGCCCATTTCAAAAATGGGGGTTCAAAGCAAAATTAATTTCAAGGCACACTTTCAATTAAGTGGAATCACAAAGGGTGACTATTTGGAGCGGTTTAAGGACTGGCGGTCGGCCAAGCAGTTACCGTGAAGAGTGTTCGCTATGGCGAGATCAAAATGGTCTTCTTGTGGCTAGATATGGGCCTTGGTTAGATATGGACCTTGCCACACAGCCAACGAAAAAATGGCTTTTTTTGCGTGAGAAATTCAATTCGCGAGTTATCTCACGTCGTGGCGATGTTAAATGGCCCTCACGATCATGTGATTTGACACCGTTGGATTTCTTTTTTTGGGGATATTTGAAAGAAAAAGTGTGCATCAATTATCCAAGAAAAAGATTAAACGGTATTTAACCTAAATTATGTCTCAGAGTCATTGAAAATATGGACCATCGGATAGAGGTATGCCACCGATGCCATGGCGGGTACTTGGCCGATATTTTGTTTCACACATAATTGTCATCCTTTTCACATAATAAAAAATATTAAGATAATTTTCTGAAAACTTTTTGTTTTATTTACAACTAACATCGTGGGTTTCGGTTGAACCACCCTATACATCTGTGTTTAATCAATTGATTTATTTTCGAACTGAAATTTGAATAGACCTACTGCATGTTTACGTTTTCTGAAAACAGGCAGCTAAAGGCTTAAAGTAAATATTATTAGTAAATTAAATTAAATTTTTTTTTAATTACACATTTCGAGTAAAAAAGTGAAGAATATTTCGACTCATTGTAGTTCTTCACTCCATAAGAAAAATACACTTGATTTCGCCATTATATGGAACTCAATATCGATCAAATCTGTCCCTTTTAATTTAATTCTTTAAATTACTTTTAAAAAAACCAAATTTTTCTTTTTTAATTTTTTAATTAAAAACAAAAACGTCAAATCTTTCAGTAAAGTTTACTTTAGCATCATCAGGGTCAATCCATTTTGATATATTGAACCAAAATTTTCAATATGTTTTAAAAAAAATGTTTATATATTTTTAAAACATTTCGATTTCGAAAGCTAAAGGCTGGCCGTTATTTTTTAACATTTCATAATATTAATAGCTACAATTTCACAATATTTTGCAAAAACAAAAAAACAGAAAATAAATTTCGCATTCGTTTTACTTAAAAGACAAGTTCTTTGTCATTGATGTCTAAAGATTTTGCAAAAAAATCTATAAAATTTCAAAGTCTTATTCATCGAATAGTCATTTTTATTTTAGTGATTTTTTTCCAACACAATCAAAACAAAAAATTAATATAAATGCGTATTTATAAATTGTTATTGTTGTATTTTTTTAAATCAAATTTAAATAAAAAGCGTGAAATTGTTTAAACAATTTATTTTCTTGAGGTTCTTGTTTTTATTTACATGTTTTTTTTTGCAGTAAAGTTTCTTTGTTTAAAAACAAAAAAAATAAAAAACTACTCATCATTTATTTATTTTTATTAATTTACTACAGCGAATAGTATTGTTATATTTTTTCCAGTTTATTTTACATTCTATATTTAATTTCTCTCTACATGAAATATTGTTTAATATTGAAAACAGCAAAAAAAAAATGCAAAGAAAATTGAAAAAAAATTATACTACGAAATTGTGTTTTTTCAATGCACTCACAAACACACAAACTCACACAACTACAGAATTCGAATCATCATATGTGAAATGAAAAAAAAAATTCACTCACTTACACTCTCACAAAAAACACAGAATAAAATCCATATTCGAATAAAATTGTTGTAACAAGTTTGTGTGGCTGAGTATGTTTGAGCTTTTAGTACATGAATTGCAGTAATTGTAAATGTATGAGTGCAAGTCTTTCGGTGTGTTTGAAAAACATGCGCAATGGAAAAATGTGCAACTTTCAAGAAATAAATAACAGAAAAGGAAAGAAGGAAAATAACAAAACATGCAACAAAAAAAAGAAACTTAGTAATGTTAGGCTAGGTTCTGAATGTCATGGCAGTGAGTGAGAGCATGTTGGAGTGAGTTAATGTGAAGGCGAGAAAGAGAGAGAGAGTGGTAAAGACAGAGTGTGGGAAAAAGGGTGAATGCATTTAAATTTTAAAACATAACAAGTACTCGTTTTGCAATTTTTTTCTTTCTTTCTTTCTTTCTATCTATTAAAACTGAGTGACTAAGTGATGGCATGTTTTTTTCTTTTTTTTTTTTGCAAAAGTGCTGCCATTTTCGCAGGACTAGGTTCAGCAGACGTAGACAATATTTTTATAAAATTATGTCTATCACTTCTTTAAAACCCAGTTTACAATATTTTGAATAAATAAAAATTTCTAATCCATTTTTGAAATTTCAGTGAACAATTTAATACATCTCCTTACATTAAATATCTTTTATTAATCGATTTATTTTCAAAATAAACTCATAAATTGCAAACATTTTAGATATCAAATGAACATAGAAGAATATCGTTGTTTTTCAAAATTTTGAAGAAAATTCTTAATTTCCGAAATGTCTTTTTCGTAGTCAGTTCCAATAATATGCGTAACAGAGCGCTATTTTTAACGTTTAAACATTGATCGTAGTACAATTCGTAATATAGTCACGATTAACATTGGTTATCTATTTGTTACGACGGAGAGCACTGGGGTAACTCTTAAAATCGGGTTAAAATAAATCTTTTGAATGTCTCGCTGTGCTTAAGGTAAGAACACTAGGCTAGTGTGTGAGGGCAATTTATAAATACTGTGTTTAAAATATTTTTTTTTTTTGAATCTATATTTCCCATATTTTCATTTCATATTTTAATTGAAAAATTTTTCATTATTTAAAACTTTGCTTTTAAATTTTCAAGGAGAGTAAAATTATTAAAAGCGTATAAAAATTAATTTAAATTAAGAAACGATTTGGGATTTTTCTTTAATCGCTAATAGAGATTTGAAGTTCGTTATTTCCTACAATTCAGCGCCTTTCAAGAATTGATAACGGAATTAATGCTGCTGTAGGTATAGAATCCCAATCTCCAATCAATATTATTTTTTTAATCTCCAAAGAATAAAGTTTAAAAAATAGCCAAGGTGTGTGAATCTCTTTTGTCATTGAACAGAGTACGTAACAAGCTGTGTGTTGACAGAAAGGTGAACAAAATACGGAAACAAATTAATACTTTATTTAATTCAAACGGTGTACTCGCATTTTAATGTTCTGCTACTGTACTGAAAGATAAAATATCCCATGGCATGAACCTACTTTAACTTTCTATAAACTTACTTAAAACTCAAGATCCCAAAACTAACTGTTATCGCCACGATTTATTAATAGCAAATCATATTTAATAGTTTTTTTTTTAACTTAATTTAATACTGAATTTTTCTTAATTCTATTTTTTTTTATTTTATTCGTCATTAATCATTTTAATTACGGTAACATTAATGTATTTAGAACTCTACTAAATGCTTTAATGTTCTTTAGTTAATTTTCAAAGAGAAAATTCTCTCCAATATAATTTAACTTTGTTGTTTTACATTACGTATAAGTAATTATTTTTTCCTTTTTTTTATACTTTTGTTATTGTAATCTAAAAAGAAATAATTTACTTAAAAATATTTTTCATTTGAACGCAACGTTATAGTAAAATATCATAATCACCAAAATTCACCACACTACACCGAAATAATATTCTCTTTTCAAAATTCGTGTCAGCAAGCGCTTGTCGACGGTGGATTTCGAATGAAATGTAAGTACATTTTTAACATTTTGATACGTATAAATCTAAAAGAAAAACAATATACCATTATACATCCAAATTTTGATATTCGACAATACACTCGAGAAAATAAGTTTGTTAATTTAATATTAATGGATAAATATTTTTTTATAACTAGTTTTTTATTAATATTAATTTTTCTGAACAAGATTGTTAATGACTATTAAATTAATTATCTTTGATTTTTTTGTTTTGTGTTTAACTTATGAAATTAAATAAATTAAGTTAGTTTTTATAATGAATTCTTAAACTAACTATTCTTTTAATCACGAAAGGTATGTTAAATGGATAACCTTATTTACGAGGGATAGCAATGGGAAATTGTAGTGCTGTCATAGGAGGGAGGGTAAAAATACGACTGTTTACGAGCATAAGTCAATAGTTTCCCTGAGTCCCAATATACTAAATTTTTGGTTTTGCTTTTACTTTATATATATATATTTATTTTTTTGTTTGCTGAAGAGCTATCTTTAAAACTTATCGTTTATGTTATGAATCATCATTTGCTTTTGATGGGAAAGAACCACCCCCGGACTGAGCACGGCTGGTAAAATAAGATAGCCCACTCCCATTCAGAGGTAAGACCTTATAGGTGAGATTCGTTACAAGTGATCGCATAAGGACTTTAATAAAAAAATCAGACAAACACCTTTAGATTGGTCGGCCTTGACATTTCAGAGATTAAAAATCACTCTCCTAACCGCTGAGAACTGCAGATTTTATTAAATTCGGAGTAAATTTCCAAAAGCACTTTTTGCCACAGAATTATTTCACAGCCAACATCATTTATATTAAACCAAAAAAGTTAAATTATTCAAACAAATTATTACAAAATATTTATGTTAAAATAGGATTTTAGTTCAGAATAAGCATTTACAGAATCGTTTGAAAACCTATTTCTAATTTGTATCAAGAAGATTTCAATGAGAAACCATGTTTCCTTTCTACGGATGTTTGTCTTTATTGTCAAAAGAACATTATATTATCTCCAGACACTTTTAGTTTTCTTAGCACTTCATTCAAAACTTATAATTATTTAAAAAAAATGTTTTCTTCGAATCGAATAAATGTTTTCTTTATTAATAACTTTTGTCATTATTTCTTACAGAATCTAATCCGAAAAATCTTTTGTGCAGATGCTCTGCATATAAAATCATGGTTAATATAATCATATAATTGTCAGCGACAACCATATTTTGGTTAAATTAGTCCTACATCAGGAACCCATAACCATATTATGGTTGCCTCTAAAAATGTTATGGTTAAATATGATAATATTTAGTATTTTCCTTTTTTCCAAGAGCAACATACTATGGTTGCAAACCGACCATGCTATTGTAAGTGTTAAACTAATTTAAGTTATTATTAATCATTACATGTTTATAGGCAACAATAATATGGTTGGGACTTCTTGATGAAGGGCTAATTTAACCATAATAGGGTTATCGCTGACAATAATATGGTTATATTAAACATAATATGTTTAAAATTTTCTTTAGAAATAGTTTGGTTGGAGGTGACTATATTTAAACATGTTTTTTCTCTGGGTGTGATAAAATAAAACATGTACATATTAAAATTTACTTTAAAAAGGTAGAATATGTGCTATAAACATGAAAAAAATGCTGCAAAATGCTTTTTAACTTCATTATGCAAAATGTAAAAAATATGCTCTAACAAATCGATGCTAATATTCATAAAAAGCTCTAAATTGGATAAATATATTAAAACGGAAGAATTTCGAAGTTGTTTTTAATACACTTTTGATAAAATTTTTTGAATTTTTATTATTTAAATCTGTTTAATAGAGAAATTTTTGTGTCTTAAGGGCCTGTTTGTCGATTTCGAACGTTGTCTTAAATTACATTTAAAGAAAAAAACAAATAACAAAATATTGGTTTAGTTTTACATGTAAGTTATCATTCGATATCGACGACCAGGCCATAAATTATTAGATTACAGAAATCTAATTAAAAACCCACTTTTAAAATTCTTGCGTTTAACGTGTTGACATCCAGCACACCTGATTGTGTCTGCCTACTTTGGCTGTTCAAGGAAAAACATGCAATTGCATATTTACGGTTTCCCTAAAATGTTATTGACCCAAATACATCATAACCAAAAAAAACGTCGATTTTGAATCTTTTTGTCATTTATGGCACTTTAGATTTTAGCTGACGATATCTAATATGACTTAAGACTGGGGTCTAATCACCGCATTCGATACTATCGTATCGAATAAACTATCGAATGTTTTTGCATACGATAGGCACTGACGTATCGAATGAAAACTCGAGAAATGTAATGTCGAGTTACTCGATATCGAATGCTATTATATAAAATTCAATAAATTTAATTCTATATCAAGATTTATGATACCAAAATAAATAATTTCGATCAATTTTGCTCGATATCGTATGCGGTGATTAGACCCCTGGATTTTAATTATCACGTGAAAAAAAAATAAATATGTATTTTTATATTGTACAGTTATTTTTTTTTTAAATCCAGGTGAATTTTCTACATTGCCCAGTTATTTGAATTTTGGTGTTGCATTTTCCATGTCAAATACAAGATTATCTTGCAAAATTATGACGTTATAAAAATACATACAATTTCATTCCGTTTGAAAGTGGAAACTGGGACTGTCACAGCTTTCGATTGAAATGGTTTTTTCGATGACTCTTCAAAAATTATTCAGAAATTGTGTTGGCACCAAACGTTGCATACTGAAAAGAAAAACAAATGACCAATAAAAGCTTGTTAACGTAGCGAAATAGATTCACTTTACATAAGGAAATCAACTAAGACAGACGACGAATTTCGCCCAACACGACGAATTTTTTGGTAAAAATTTGCTGAATAAATTTGTTGTATGAAGTACAAAAACGACGATATAGTTACAGCTGTTATAATTGAGAAAGTAGTTTGCTGTTTGTGAAAAGTTCAAGAAATATTGTAACCATATTAGAAAAAAGAAACACTTTAAAAGTAAAACTTTATCAAAAATACAATAAAAAATAATTTCTGGAAATCGAATCGAGCAAAATTCAAAACAAAGAAATTTTTAAAACTATCCTGTTTTAAATGTTCATAAAAATATTCCGTTTTATATACGTCATATTTTGAGTACCACCTAAATTTATTACAATCATGGAAATCATGAAATTTTATTCGATTTAAATTTTACTCTATTTCCATTTCGATAAGACCGAGGCCACGCAATGAGCGGCTAAGCGGGAAGTGGCAGAGCGGAAAGCAGCTGAGCGGTAAGCGGATTCGATTTCGATCGAAGACTTCGTTCAGTTAACTTACAATTAAAACAAATATAAAATATATATGTATATAGATACATATCGAATCGACGAACAGGCCTTGGTGTTCATCCTATAAATCAAGCAAAGCGACATTAGGGCGAATTTAACCATTTATATAAAAATCTACTCAAATTTCCAGACATATTTTGGCAATACTGCCGTATGTCTGTGAAATCCTTTGATTTTCTGTTGCAAAAAGTTAACACTAGATTGACAAACCTAAAAATAATTTCTCGGTTAGATTTTTATTTTTAAAATTTGGTAATCTGTCTTGCCATAATAGCGGTCGGCTTTGTACAGTTGAAATTATAAACTCCACATTCACTTTTGCCAAGTTTATTCTTTGCCGCTCAAAAAACAACTAAAAATTAGAACAAGTTTTATTTCAGAGCGGCGCCGCCTGGCCGCTCATAAATTTCACCCACATGCCGCTTATTGCGTGGCCACTTTAGTAGTATTTCATATGTTTTAATTTTTTGCCGCTCACCGCTCTGACGCTCACCGCTTAGCCGCTCATTGCGTGGCCTCGGCCTAACATGGCCGTTTATTTATTTTCAGTGCTATAAAATAAAAATTAAACAATAAATAAATTAAAATGAAAGTTTATTTACTAAAATACGTGAAAACTGAAACCAAACATGGTCACATGGTACCAGTGATGTTATACACTTTTTTGAAAAGACCTAACGCAGCCCGAAAAATCCCTATTTTTCCCCACGCGTTAAAAAAAATTGTCTCTACAAAAATCCCTACAACATTGAGATGATAAAATATCAATACAAATAAAACCATTTGTTTTAATTTATATAAATTTTATTTTAAGTTGATGCCACCTTGTACCGGGTGATCATTTTTTGTAAAAATCACCGAAATTACTGTTCTCTGATCACTTTTGTTGATTAAAAACTGATTCACCACTTGACCGATTGAAAAAGGATTCATATTTGAATAATTGGCGCACAAATAAAGAGAATGGTTAAAAATGAAGCCCAAAAATTATTGTAAATTAAATAGTGCGAATGGTTTCTTCTTTTCTTTGCGAAAACCCGATAACTTTTGTTTGATTCAAATTCAAATTTGTTCAAAAAATTAAAAGCCATAATGGTGTTGCTTTCTTCAAAGAAAAATTTACGAACATGACGATTAAAAAATATTTTCAAATATTATTTATGAATAAATTTTATGATTGAAAAATAAGACGGAAGAAACTTTAAATGATTATACGAACTACAATAGAGATCGGCAAATTGTACCACATATTACTCTTTGAGGTGATTCATCGGTAGGGTAATATTTTCTCACAACGAGAGTATCATTTATGATCAAGAAATTAGGTCATATGCGGTCATATTATGCTCTAGAAGCTGATATTTTATTTTGCTACAAAATGCTAGCTGGGTTACACATGCATACCTACATATCGTCACCTTAAATGCAAACGAACATAGTTACACTTTTTTATGTTTACAGAAGAAGCAAAAAACATTACAAGTCAATAATAATAAAGTGTTCTTGGAGTTTTAATTTGTTTAATAAAGTCGCCATAATTTTTAGCAGGGATCTACAAATTTGCGTCAGCATGTAGTTTAATAAACCGAACCACAATAACAACACAATTTTTGCGTAGTTACGTCCGTTTGCATTATGTGGACGAGTTGCCGTATCAACAATTTTATTAGTATGCTATCACAAATCGAAAAAGGTTGCAAAATGTATACAGTTTTTCAAAATTACTCAAAATTCCCTACATTTTGATGATTTCGGAAAATTTTTCTTTTTCCCCTACGGCCATTTTTATAGAAGAAAATCCCTACGAATAGAGATTTTTTTCGACTTTAATTAAACAATTCGTTCAGCAATTAAATGTTTTACTAATTTTGCCCCTGCAAAAGAATTGATCATATCAATTAACGGATTTGTATTTTCGAGTCACGCCACACAAATTTAGTCAATTAAAAAATTAATTGCATAAACTAAAAAAACATAACATAAACACAAACATGTAAATTTATGTGCTTTTTTTAAAAAAATTATTTGCAGCAAACAAAAAATTAATTGAAAATATTAATTAATTTTTTAATTGAACAATTTTTGGCAAACATTTTTCCTGTCTGTAAAACCACTGCCTGGTACTGAATTGTTCGTCGTTCACCGGAGTAAGAAATGGAAATAACTCTATTGAAGTGTATGCTGCGTGAGACGGATTTCGGCCGACGCCATAATTGTGTTGATTTTTATGTACGCAAATATGTTTTATTTTTGTCAACGAAAATTCGCGGCTAAAAATTCGCCATTCGCGCTAGTTGTGTTTCTAGCAGTATGATAAAAGTTATAAATTTAAAAAAAAGGGTGTTGACTCAAATCGTTGCATGTTGGTAAGTAAATTATTTGTTAAGTTAAATTTGTAATGCATTTTAATAAATAGATTTAATTCTTTATTTTATTGATTACAATTAATTAATTAAATTTTGCAATTCATTTTAAAAATTGCTATTATAATCTCTTCGTCCTCTCCTTAAACTTTCTTCTTCTTTAACACGTTTTTGGCAATTTAAAAACTATTTTATATAAAACACCTATGGCAACACTTTATTTTCTCACATATACATTCTCTTTCAAACACATACCTATTTTTGCTAGTATTGGTAGTTGATTGTGTGTGTGTGCTTTTAATTTTTGCAAGTGTTTTTTGTTAATGTAGTGGTAGGAAATTTTGTTTTACTTGTTTTTTCCACTCCGTTCTTGTTTTTTTTTCATTTGCTGCTGCCATTGCATTTTGATTACATTTCCTTTGTCGTAGGTCAATAATATACAAGCATTTTTTGGTCTGTTTTCTTATAATTTTTATTTGTGGAAATTTTGTGTTTCTGAAAAAATGTTGGTAAAAAATTCTTTATAAAACTTTTTTCCTTTCAGAATTTTTAAACTTTTTTTAAAATTAAGATTTATTTTTCGAAATTTCCTTTTTTAATAATTTTTTTTTTTTTTTGTTTTATTTTTAATTTTTTTTTGCAATTTATAATTAATTCAATTAATATTTTTTAAATTGTTTAAATTTTTGCATTTTTTTTTTTTTTATTTACATAAATAAATTTCTCTGTCTCTTCGCAAACGTTCATTTCAAAGTCGCGCTCTATACTGACTGTATTTAGAAGCAACAAAAATAAAAGGGTAGAGAAAACTGTATATTTATTTATTATTTTATTTTCCGTTTTCTGTGCATTTTTTTTTTAATTTTTTCGCCTCCAGAGTTGGTTTTGCAAAGTAAACTGGTTGGTTGGCTGGTTTAGTTTTTTTTTTTGTTATTCCATTCTTTAGTTTGTATATCTATTTGAAACTAAAATAAAAATATATATAGTGCGACGAGTCAACCATCAGAGTCAATTACTCACACTTTGGATCCAAAATTCAATAACAACAACTACTTTCATGGATACGACGAGTACATTTAATGATGAGTGCAATGTAGCAAATGCACTCAGTCAATGCGAAAAATTAAAAAAAGAAACCTAAAATTGCTATAAAAAAAATCAAAACAAACACAACGAACTTTCATAGTTTTGCTCAAGCATTTTGCACTTGCAGCGAGAGCTCTTTTAGTTTAAGATTTTACAGACTAGATGAAAAATTGAAGGGCAAACCAAAATACAGTGCACTCTGGAAAACGTCAACTAATTAAAACCGCGGGTGTTGACGTTTAACAAATTGTTGACGTTTACAAATGTAAAATTTTTAAATAAAAAACATATCGATAATGTGCTTTTAAACGTTTTTATTAATTATAAACTAAATCCAAACATAAACTAATTCAAAAAGGAAATAAAAAAGGCATTCAACCTGACTAAAACCATAGAAGACAACTGGAACTAAAAGAATACATTTTAAATGAGATCATATTTTTAATTTTACATGCACACATATGAATTTAAAAAAAATCTGTTATTTTTTTCTGCTGTTTTTTTCTATCCAACACTTGGAAGAGAGCCTTCTCTCTTAAACGTCCTAATACATTTAAGTCATTTTGCTCAACATTCTCGCATTGAACCCAATCCAAAGCCCTGTTAAATATTTCGACGGCTTCGCTATGTTTTATTGTCTGCACATTTGTATCTAAATCGTTCTCCTCATCATCGATCACTTCCAACTCCTCAATTTTACACGAATTAGAAACATTATCCAGGCGGATCCCCAATTTCTGAATTGATTTCATAAAATAAATGTGTGTGTGTACAAATGTGTGTATTTTAACTGCTGCTAAATTCGAAATTTTATTTTATTCAGAGTTGACGTTTTAGAGCTTTATGGTTGGGTTGACGTTTTAGAGTAGGCAATGTAAAAAAAAAAGGGTTGACGTTTTGGGATGTTGACGTAAACGAGTGTTGACGTTTTCCCGAGTGCACTGTATTCAAAATGGTACTTTTTAAGCAAAATATCTTATAACCAACCAATGAAACCCAAAACTTACAAAAAAAAATCTAAACATAAGAAATAGCATAAACGTAGCAAAATTTCCCAAAAATTCCGTTTTTTGAATTTTCCATTTTATTTTTTTTATATTTCTACAAAAAATCTTGAAGAATTCTGTATTAGTCTAGCAAATCAAAAAAGAAACTCTGTTACAGGAGGAAAAATCCAGTATAAAAATACCAAAATTGTCACCATCCATTGTCAAAATGGAACCAACTACGTTTGGGTTTAATTCGATAACGGATGGTGTCAATACTTTTTAACCACCTCGTTGTCATTTTGTCACTTTCTGACTACAAACTGTTAATATATTTTCACCATTATGGTCTTATTCCGAGAACATTTTGTTTTCATTTTTGACAACATACCGTTGGTATATTGACAAAATTCAGTTGTCAATCCGACAAGACATTGTTTTTACGGCCAATTTTTAGGTTTATATTAAAAATAATTTTTAATACAATTATTCACCAAGCTGGTACATTTAAATTCAACTTAAGTTTTCATTGTAATAACTTAGCAAGGTGGCCTCAATTTCACAACAATATAACAACAACAGCCAAAGCAATAACAGACAGCTGTTTTTTGAGACCACCTTGTAAATAAATACACTTTTTTATGATATTTTTTGTATTTAGTAGTGCTACCAATTTATACCTTAATTAAATAAGACTTTTCAAATAAAACCCAAAAAATCAATCCGTATTCAAGTACGATTTAAGTTTATATGAAAATTAACTTAAGATCGATTTAAATACTATCCTGAAGATTAGGCATTAGTCTTTCAAATAATAACCCATTCCGAGCCCAAACAATAAAAAACCTATGATGTGTATCGTTTGGCTTTCCATAAAAAAATCTGACAAAAAGTTGGCTGGATCGGAAAAGTATCCATGGCAACTTTAATATAAATACAATATAGATTTCTATATATCTGGCAACGGTAACAGTAAAAGTATCTAAGTTTAGTAAAAATTGCTTCGATTTCAATACACGAGATCTATTTAAAAAAAAATTACTCATTTTATTGCAACAGGGTTAGCGAAGCGCACCGACCGGGTAAAGCCCTATAAAATTGTAAATTTTAAGAAAACTCTTCCAATTAATAGCAACACTCTTGTTTAAATAGAAAATTCTTAAGTAAAGTTTTCTATAAAATAGCTAATCTTTTGCGAAATTTCCTTTAATATTTTTAAGTAAACAATTTCTATAAAGTAGAAAATGTAAAAAAGTCATATTTTGTTAAAAATAGGGAAAAATTAAGATGCAAAATTTTCAAAAAAAAATAAAATAAGTTTTAATTAATATTTCCTGTAAAATTGCCAATTTATTGCAAAGTTTCCTATAAAAATAACAGGACTTCCGAAAAATAATTTATTCTTAGCAAAATTTCATATTAAGTTGCAAATTTTTTAAGATTCTTTAAAATAGCAAAGTTTTCTGTAAAAATAACAATATTTGCTATTAATTACCAAATCAAATTTGCAAGTGCACGGCATAAAAAAACTGAAGTGTCAAGTTGCTTTATTTTGATTTTCTTGCGAAATCAATAAAGCAATTTAGTTTTTATTATTTCTTAAATCACTTACAATGTTGGGAGAATTCCAAGCAATTGTAGTGGGAAATGTAAGAAAAGATAAACACGCTGTTTATGTTGGTTTTTTTGTTTAAGCTTTGATATCGTTGCAAATAAGTCTTTTTGAGTGTTTGCAATTCTCATTCACTCTGAAATTTTGTTTGCTAATATCTTTGGATTTTCTCAAATGTTGTTGGTTGAATGTTTCCTGATTAACTGGCCTAAGCAACTAGTGAAAAGAAACTGGCTTATCCTCCAACAAAAAATTTCAGTGTTTTCATCATGAATCAAAATTGAAAATCAAGCAAGACAAACAAAATCTTACTAATTTGCTATAAATATTAAAACATGTATTCATTAAAATATTTTAAATTTAATAAAGGTTTACAAAACAAATTTTCTATGAATATTTTATACGAGATGCAATTTGTAGCAAAATTTTTTAAAAATTGTATATTTTAGATAAGTTTTCCTACATATATAATCTATACAAATTTATAGCAAAATATCCTAACAAATAGCCATTTTTATTAATTTATTTTAAAATAAGAAATGTTTAGCTAAATTTTTATTGATAGTAGGCAATAATCCTACCAAAAAAAATCTATGCATGGTATCCTATAAATAACACTTTGTTGGACAAAATTTTTTAAAAACAGCAAATTTTATAGTAATTTTTTCCTATAACAAAGCTTTTTTATCGGAGAATTTATTAAAAAATAGCAAATATTTGAAATAAAAGAAAGGTCTTTTATTTCAAAGATTTGTACTCAACTTCTTTTTAACAAAATTATCAATGAAAGTAGCAAAATTTCCCATAAGCCCAACTGCAGTTTAAGCAGAATGAAAATTTTCAATGTAAAAAGCAAGTTTTAAACAAATTTTAAAAGGAAAGTTTATCTATTTTTCCAATAAAATAGCTTTTTTAAGCGAAATTTCTTATCAAATAGCGAACTTTCCTATAAGCTGGACAATTTAATCCAAATTTAGAATTAAATAAAAGCAAATTATTTTTTTCAAATTTTCTTTAAAAGTAGCAAACTGTATGGAAAAATTTCCAATAAATAAAAGTCTGGGTTCACACTAAGAAAGTTTTCATTCAGAAAGGGTCAGTTTATGGGTGAGAGGGGAAGATAACATGCTATCATGCCCTAATTTTGTAAAACACAACGCACGCCAAAGTATTATATTGTAAGCAAAAACAAATTCATAAATATTTTGTAATTTTGTTGTTGCTTTGTACAGAAATTTATTTACCGTTTTAAAATTTTCAACGCCACAAGAAATGAGGCGTATGAAATCTTAAAAACCAATGTGAATTTCTGTAGGAGGCAACAACAAAAATACAAAATATTTATGAATTTGTTTTTGCTTTCAATGTCGTTGCGTTGTGTTTTACAAAATTAGGGCCTAAGACTTTCTGAAACAAAACTTAAAAAAAAAAACAAATTTTTTATAAATTTGTTGTCCACCACTGTTCTAATTTTTTGCTCGTCTAGAAAACCACAAATATTTGTTTTAGCATCTCTGCTCTAAAGAACTCAGTTAAAATTATAACATTTACCCATCATATGGTCGCTGTGGTTATTGTTGTTGTTGCTAGTTATTTCAATTGGGGTTTTTTCTGTTTTACTATTAAAATGAGTGAGTTATTATTATAGCAACTTTTCTACTCGTATTCCATAATAATGACAAACAGAAAATTCTTTACCAACTACTCATCGTAGGGAGACCCTCAACAGTCAAAGGTGGGAATAAAAGTATTTATGACTCCCCCAAAATAGTTTTCTCCCATTTTGTTTCTTTTTTTTTTCTTTCTTTCTTTGAATTTATACTATTTTAGATCCACAGACATAGTTATTATTATGATATAATATTTATTTGTACATGTGTGTGTGCGTGTGTGTGAGTGTGTGTGTGTGTGTGTGTGTGTGTCAAAACATGTATTTGAATGCATGTTTATATGTATGTACTGTGTTTAAATGAGTGTTGGTGTTATTTTAGGGTTATTAAAGTGGAGGTTATAAAAGTACTTTGTCTCCCATTAAATTGTTAGCTTGTTGTACGAGAAAGTTTGTGTATGTGTGTGTGTGTGTGTAGGGATTTACTCCCATACCAACTTTGGTCATTTCCATTCCATTTTGTGGTAGTGTTTAACTGCAAAAAGGCTTTGCACCTATTGTTGGTTTGTATTTGGTTGTAAAAGCCGCTTAAAACCTCAAACTCCGTGCAACGAATCGAATTTGTTAGTATACAGAAAATATAAGATGATGCACTCGTTATATGTTGAATATTGCTAAAGAAATTAAGTCAATCTAAAATTTTGCTAATTTAAAATTTACTATTTTTCATAAAAAATTATTGCAAAAAAATGTTTTGTTTATTAAAGTTTATCAAAAGTAGTCGTATGCATAGAAAATGTTATATGGAATGTTGCAAAAAAAAAAATTTCGATATTAATTTTCTTATTTTTAAGAGTTACAAATAAATACAATAAGAAATTTAATTCTAACTTTATTAACCAGCAACAGCAACTTAGATCGCCAGCCCGTTGTTGTGAAACAGACTAAAGTTTCTAGAGGGAATCGGGCCTGCAACCCTGCACTGATAAACCAGCTCACTACCAACTAGCTCATATTTATGCTATTTCTAGGAAATTTTACTTTTATTTTACTTTTTTTAAGAAATATTTTCTAAAAAAAAATTACTATTAAAAATAAATTTGACTTAATTTTTGGAATTTATAGAAAAATTCTGCTAAAAACTTTCAGTTTATAAAATATTTTGTAAAAAAATTGCAATTTTATGAAAAATGTTTTAAAGAATTTTAAATTTCGGTAAGACCCCATCGTATCGCTCCTTTATTCCAACATAGTCATTATCTCAAAAAATCAAAAATTTGAAGTTACTTAAGCAAAATCTAGCATACTTGGTTTAGTAGGGAGAGTGGAGCTATGAACCCTAATGTAGAACAGCCTCCCTAAAAGCTACCATAGGCCCCATCTAAAGCCCACTATCGGAAAACACTCTAGTACGCTTAAAACAGTAACGAATAATGATATTGGGGTAAAATTGTGTCAGTTTCAATTTCGTAAGAATTTAAACCACTTGGACAAATTTCGTAAGGATCGGTCTATAATTTATCACATGGCCCATATTAAGCCCATTTTGAAAAGTTCTTTAACTGCAACGTAGCTCGTAACAAATATATGGCGTGTTTTATAGCTGCATGAGAACTTTCAGTATTAATAACTATGGTTTGGCAACTGAGAATTTTGTTTCGTAAGTCATCATGACTTGTATCATGACTTAAAACTTTGAAAAAAATAAAAATCTGTTCATTGAGCACTTCTTAAATTTTACGAAGGTTCTTTCTGGCTAAATGGCAACGTCAATATACAAAATTGCCGTATTTGGAGCATCCATTGAAATCGTGCGGTTTACACGCTCTTTCGAAATGACCAAGGAGCAGCCGTATTGTTAAATGGCGCGTGCTAAGCTATTAGCCCTGCTGATTGGATTTTTGCTTCAGAAAATTAATCAGCTAAATATCAATGTCACTTTAATCCTACATACATACATACAGCGCGCTTATCAATCGATGTATTGCAATATCAATTTGGTGACAACATTATTTTCAAAATTGGTCTTAACGCCTCCGGATTAATATTAATGGGGCTATGTTAAGTCATTGGCTTATGCCGACAAACCAGCGACTTTTGAAGCACTGGAAGCCTGAGTATTGGCCACCATTAATGCCATACGGCCAGATTTATTATAAAAAGTATTCGTAAACTAGACTGATGGAATAGACCATGTAACTCGTAGCCGCGGCGGACATATCGTTACTATATTGCAACGTAGTCATATCTCAAAAAAAAAATCCAACTTGGCAAAATGCGATTAAGTAAAAAGGTAACACACGACATGTTTGTATGTATTTTGCAGTGGGAAATTTGACATGTCAGATTACAAAAACCTGTTGTGTACGGCCGCCTTTATGGTGTATTTCAGGAGTTAAAAAAATCTCGAAATTTTCTTTGGGTTTGAATTGTTAAATTTTGACTAGCGAAATAAATCTCAATCTGCTCATTCCTCAATCGTATACATGGCTTCTGAATCTACCAAGCGTTGTTTCTAATACTAAAAAATAACAACAAAAATTTATATTAAAATTGCAATGTTCAGTGACTTATGGCCCACCCTGAATGCATCGCTAGAGATAGCACCATGTGATAATAAAAAAAGTTTTTACTACATGGAAATTGAGATTAGGATTAATTAGGATTTTCCATACTAAAAATGACGAATTTTGCGATGAAAGTTCTAAAATAATGTAGCTCCAATATAAAATCCTCTCCTGAAAATCACTTTAATAAGCCTGATAGTATTTTTGAAACAAATCATGATATTTTATTCAAATCAAGCAACGAATAATAATACTGTGAGGTCAGGCTTATAAAGATTGGCTTATTTTTAAAAGATACTACATAAAGCCCACTCCTGAAATATTTGGTGAAGGGTATTAAAGATTACCAACATTGCTATTTTTTTGTTAAAATAACTATTTTCAGTAAAAATTAATTTTTATTTTACAAACAATTTTTTTTTTTTGTAAAAATTACTATTTTTAGTACTTAAAAATGGCTATTTTACTACCATTTTAGTTGGCTTAAAAAAAAGCTTGTATTATTTTTTTTTTTTTAACTTTGTTAAAAACTAATGAATTTATATATAGTTTTTTTTGCGAAAAGCTTGCTTCTTTTATTGAATTCTGAAATATTTAAAACACAATTATAGTTGTTTCTCAAACTGGAACATTTCCTATGAACTTTAAACTTCCTTTGTTAAGCCTCACATCAAAAGTATTCATAAAAAAAGTTTTACACCAAAAATAAAAATGCCCAAAAATACGAAAACCTACACCACCACCACTAGCGGACCGACCGACCCTACATAAATTATATAGTATATGTATATTGTTTGTTACATATTCGAATGTAGAAAAAGTACTTACAAAAAAATATAAATGAACTTTTTTGCATTTCCTCTATTTTTATTTTGTTTCCTCTCATTTTGTTTGTAACAATTCTGTACTCCTTACTCTTTGTTCCAGAAAAAAAAAATTTAAGAAAAAAAACCTAAAACATTGATATCGACTCATTGGACTCACTTTGCGCATATGAAATGAGTACTTTTATAGATGTGCTCCTAAAAGGCGAGTGTAAACGATGGATGACAGTAGCGGTGAGGCTGATGAGGATTCGTACTTGTAATATGGAGTAGAACGCCTGAACGGGTAAACATTTTTTTAAATGGGTTTACAGAGTGTTCAGAGTATGTAGTACAAGCTCATTTTATATATTTTGCTTCATAATAGACGAGTACGAAGAGCTGATGATTGCCACAGCAAAAGGCAAAATAATATGCACTCCTATACAGAGTCAATGTATGTACATATGTACATACATATATTCATATAGGGAATAATGAACAAACATGTATTCTTCCTCTCTGACTTCCTATTTAGCCATACCTTTGAATTTTTTTTATTTTTTTCTTATTTTTTATTCATTTAATGACGAAATGGGTGCAAGTACGAGTACTCGGTATTAACAGTTTCATGCATTGTAAGTTCATACATGTGCATTTATGATGTAAATATAAATATATACAAGCAAACAAACAGATATTGTAGATACAAGTTGACAGTAGATGGAAAAAAATAAGGAACAGTAATAAAATAAATAAAACCAACATCGAAAATTTAAAACAAATAATTTGTTGCTTTTTTAAAAACACGAAAAAAAAACTTTTGTCTAAACAAATTATCCAATCAGGATGGTATAGATGATACCGGGACAGAGCAATTTTCGACAAGACGAAACCGACTAGGGTGTTAAAGGATAAACCCGAATTAACTGGGACAACGATATTATTAAATAATTTTGTACAAAACTAAGATAAGTGGAATTGAAATCGAAATCGAACGAGATTTTGATCTCAATTATTTACAAAATGGCTGTAGTTTATCCGGTTTTCAACAGTGGATCTTGTAAAGATAATAAGTACTCAAAATATGAAGTATATGAGAAGGTGAGATGCAAAACTCGTTCGTTACACTTTTTTCGAATTTTCGGAAAATGCAAAAAACATATACCGCCGGATTAAATGAACCAATTTAGTTGAAGTTTTTTGATTCTGACGTGTTATGTCATTCTTGATTAATAATTCAACAATATAAAAATTTACACCAACTTATTTATAAAAAAATGAAAGATTTAATTTTGTAACGAACTAGTTTTGCTACGAATTTCCGAAAGAAACTAGGTTTGCAACGCACTTTATCCCACCAGGAAAATTAATCATTGAACTTTAGAATATTTTGAAAGTTTAATAAATTTATTTAAATTCGGCAAACAGTGCTTAAAAATTTAACAACAGTTCTACTGGTGGGAGATAAACTACCACAACTCATATTTTTTTCAAAATACGTCTTTTATGCAGTTTGAATTCGAACTTTTCCTCTATCGAGTCATAAAAAATAATCGGGCAAAGGCAAATTTTTAAATTTAAAATTTTTGCGGTCTTTTGTTAAGTATTCAAAATGTGGCTTGGTGTAGTTTATCTGCCACCTGCTGTGTTAAAAAAATATGAATTTTTAAACAAATAAATTTAAATATTTTTCTTCAATTTACTCGTAATTGTTTTTTTCCGTTTAATAATGAATATTATCATTCTTCAAGAATAGAAAATTGCAAGTCTTTAATTTCTCTCCAATTTTCCCCAAGTGAGTAGATAAAATTATTTTCAAATCGTTTTTCGGGTAAACCCCCACATTGATAGGAAGTATATCTCGAACAATGTCATGTATTTTTTCCCGAGTTCCTTTTCCATGCTTAATGTATTACCATTCCCTTTGAAGGTAGAAAGTTAAAATGTAGCTCTATTATTGCTTTCACCACAGGAGATACAGCAGATTTCCAGTCGTATATAAGAACTTCCCTACTAAAATGTATTTCAATATACGATTTATAAAAACCAAATATGTAAAAGCGAGCAAATTTGCATTTTTAAATTCCCTAATTCGCCTCTATTTAATCAACGATATCTTGGTGCACTTCTAACAGAAAGTTTAAAACAATGAACCAGCGAGTTTTGTTACACAAAATGCAAAGAGATAGTTTTGAAAATCTCTGTTGAGTGGAACGAACCAGTTATATTATCAACTGTAATTTTATGTCACATAAAAACATAGAAAAGAACATGCTCCGATACAATCTATATAATTATTCTCATAAAGTGCTAAAATATCTGTCAAAATCGATTGTTATCTCAATTTTTTAATTTTGCAACTCAGCTACTTAAAAAAAAGGCATATTTTCATGAACCTTCTTTGCAGAATCGTTTTCAAAATTTGTGCGATTTTAAATCCACTTCATTTCGATCTTCAGAACATGTTCGAATGGCTAGAAGGAAAAGGAAAAAAAAGCTAAATTTAAGTTTATTGCACCTTTGATATCTTCGCTTTTAAAACTACACATGGGCAAAGCTTTAAGAAGTTTGTACGACTTTTCAGGAAGTAATAGTTAAGTTTACTTCCGATCTGTGACATTTGGAATATATAGGAATAGAAACTTTAAAAAACCATTACGGATGAGAAGTGATGATTATATAAAATAGCAGTAAATTTTCAAATATCACCTTTCAAGTTTGAAATTTCTCTCCCACAAAAATAAGAAATAGACTTAAGCACTTTTTCCTAATTGGCACAGAAATCTTGAGTGTTTGAACTTAAAGAAGGTAAACCCCCTGTTTAAAAAAAATTAAAAAGACGCGGGTTGGCTGGCTTTCCATGTTAACCTTGTGCGCAAAGCCAGGGCCGAAATTTCGGAGATAATTTAATAAAATTTGGTATACATCTACGCTCTAAAAAAACGACCAACTCTATTAAAAATGTCCCCATACAAGCTTCTCTTCGCAATATAGTATATACCACTGCGGGGCCTGCCTGCCATTAGTCAAACACCAATCTTTAACCTGTGGTACTGGTGGTTCGAAATTTGCTGTAATTCACCTATTTAATTTTTTTTACATGTTGCTTCTTTTTATCGTATTCTTTCTGTCAAGACTTTGTCTTGAAAACCAGAATACATTTGTTTAGTATGTTTTTGTCCACTTTCGTCAACATTTTATTTGTACAACTTGAAGTACAAATTAAAAATTTGAGTTTGGGCCGTAGCCATTTTTAAAACAATTGTGATTTTTAGTTAAACTGTTAATTTTTAATTTTTGATATTTTTAGATATGCTTGAGGTCATCAAATTTAATTTGCATTAAATTATTAAAATTTATTGATAATTGTAATAAATTTGATGTTGTGGTGCAGAGGTTAGAACGTCAAAGAATTCTGATGACAGAATGTGGTGATTCTTGAAACATGTAAATTCAACCCGAGTTCGATCCCCAGCTCAGCCAAGGATAAAACTTATCAATAAATTTCATGTTGTAAAATTCCTTCCTTCAGTTAAAATAATTTAATAACAATTAAATTTGATGAACTCAAGCCTAACCAAAAATATCAAAAAATAGATGAAGATATCTAAAAAGCATTCAGCACATAGAACTATAACATGAAACTTATCCTCATATCATTAATTTGTTCTAACGGGTCCATTATTAACCATGGGTCCTAAATAGCGCACAATCTCGAAAGATTGTTTTTAAATACTGTGGTGTAGGGTATCACTTTACTTCTTTATTCCCTTTTTATATATTTTTATTTGCTCACATTTACCCATCGTTCTTAATATTTTCACCACACACTGTTCTCATGAAATATACTAAATACGTCGAGTAAGTGAATGTGTCCATGATATTCTCCTACTTATTATTGCACATTTTTCTGTTATTGTTCTTATTGTTGTTGCTTTTTATATTGTTGTTGCTGTTATTCAGACTGACGTCGTTGTCGTTGTTAGCAATACTTGAACATTGAAATTATATGGAAATAATATAAAGTACAAACCGATAATGTTGTTGCAGTTGTTGTTGGTCGTCATCGTCGGTACGCTTTAGTAAGAAACGTATGAAAAGTGCAAAATAAAATAAAAATCAAATGAACATTGAGTTCCACTTCGTTAAAAAAACGTTGTCGTCTTATACCTATATTCATTGTTGTTGTTGTGTTTTTATAACTTCTTCTTCTGATTTTTTGTAATACGACAACAATAATAACAAGAACAACTTTTATTTTACAATTATCTTTTTGTTCTTCTTCTTCATCGTCTCAGTAGTCTTTTCTCTATAGATTTAATATTGTAAAATAATTTTATTTTAATTTCTTGTTTCTTTCTCCGTTTCCCGTCGGTAATTGCAAAATTTCGCAGATGATAAGAGTGCAATAAATTAATTTTACACAAAAATAAGACATTGCGCTACATTGCACAACGGGGTGGGAGGGAGGTTTCAGGGCAATAAGGCACTTTGTCTATTTTCAATTCTCCAGTGCCCCCAATTTAAAAAAATGTACTTTTCTTACAAAACATTAATTCAAGGTGATATTTTTTAACGATATTGGAAAGAAAAGCTGGGCTAGTGGACCAGACTAAGCAAATGCTAAAGCCAAACATTGAAGAGATAGTACAGATAAAGCTTTTTGTTGTTAAAAAAACATTCTGGTAAAAGTACACAAATTTTTCGGGAAAAAATCTTATACATTTGAATAGGTAAAAGTGCTCCGTTATAACGCAAGATGTGGCGACATCTTGGCGAAACCACGTATTGGCCAGCAACAGCAGCATTATTTTCGCCTGCGTTATCATGTAGTAAAATCGAGCAAAAAGTCGAGTACAGCCTCCATCCTAAAATCTGCCGTGACAGATTGTGGATACATTTTTTTTCGTATGTGATCTCTTAAGATGATTGCGAATCGTAGCTAATACTGTCAGTTGTCAAATTGGTTTTTTAAAGTTGCCACCACTTTTCTACACCAATCTTATTCCCTACATTATTAGTTTAAGCTTTATAATAAAGTTCCAAATGGAGCGTTAAAGCCGCATTACTCATACGGACACGTAAACATTGCTGTCGACTTTAATCGTTGGTAGCTACTTAAAATACGTTAACGTGTCGTGTGATGTTGATATACATACATACATATGTTAAAAAGAAAACAGAAAATTTATTTTATATAAAAATATAAAAAGAAAACAATTTGTGTATCAACGCAAGAAAAGAAATTGCATTCTCAAGTTTGATGGGTCAAACTTGAGGAGTGTGAACCTAAAGTTAAAACTAAAGAAACGGAGAAAAATTTTAATTTGTTATCCCTAAGCTAATCCCGCTAAGCTTTTCGCTTGTCTGCAGGAGACCAGAGTTTCTGGCTGGAATCGAACCCACTACCCCCGCTATCCACTATCAGCTTGCCTTCCGGGGCACCCAGTTGGTTCATTCGCAACGCAACGTCAGGTTAACGTAAGAGAACCTATTTTAGCATTAGTTTGGTAAGGAAAACAGAACAACTGGTCCGCAACGTAAACGATTACGTAAGAGTAACGAGGCCTTCAGGCTACTATGACTTCGAAATTCCAATTAGCATAGAATTTTTGATCTTATATTGTTTTAAAAGCTTTTCACTCTCTATTAGAGCATCTGCAAATAATGACTTTATTGTTTAGGTTCGAGGGTTGCAACAATAATTGCATTCCCGATAGTACCACTTTATATTATATTCCTCTTTTGGATGTGGTAAGAGTGAGTTTAAATCATTGGATGGCTCATTTTACCTTCTGATAAATTTTTACATATCAGAAGCAGTTGCTAATGATCTTTTTGAGTTGCATCCAAACGATTAAAATACCAATGTAGTGATTTTAAGTGAAAACAATCAAAGAAAGTATGTCTGTTAAGATGTACGTCTTAGCTTATGGCAATTCGCAATTTCGAACAAAAAATTTAACTTTCAAGTTCCTTGTAAATTGATTTGATTTATTTGGTTGTAGACAAGATTCATCTAGAAAAGGATAAATCATAATGGTCTTAGATAAGGTTTGTGGATACTTAAGAATACCCTGGATACGACTGAGTTACCTAAGTCGACCAAAAAGCGACGTTGAAATTAAATGTTTGCTTAGTTATAAGTGTCTACCGATAACGTGGAAGAGATCATTCCTATTTGTGAACAGGATAGAACTTGGCTTTTTTAACTTAGCGTGTTTATTTAATTTGCAGCAAAAGTAACAAAAACTAATTGATTTTCAACGTGAATTGCAGCCACATGGCCTTTCCCATTGAGATTTCAAGACTCAAAGCGAGTTTTTTAAAAGGTTGGTTGTAGTTCCTTATTTTGAGAAATTTATTTTTTAACTAACGATTTGCGGTTTTCCTTAAACATTTTGTCTGTTTATCAATTTTCAATTTCTCAACACCAAGTAGCCACAACCGTATTTTGGTTCGCTCTAAATATGTTATGGTTAAATAACGCAATAATTTGTGCTGTAGGATACTTGAGAAAGTCTATAGACTGGTTGCGTTGATAATCCAAGGACAATTTCGGTCGACACCGACAAAGGCGCTGCTCTCTATGTTTAACTGATTGTCAGTTGACCTCATGACTGAACAGTTGGCTCTTAGGTATGCGGTTAGGCTGGAGGCGGTGGGCATTTGTTCTACGCGGAGTTATTTTCATACCAGGATCACACTGCACACGACGGGTGACCTGGCAGGACTGGAGTATTGCACTCTAGAACCCTGTTTCGGGGCTTTATTCACAGCATAACATGGCAATGGCAATGGGTTGTTTAATGATACGCGATCTCTGGAACCGACCTTAAAGGTCTAGAATGATGGTTCTAAGAGGTTTTTTCATTGAAAAACTGGGCATAAAGGTTCATTTTAGCAGTGCCTTGCAAGCGGACATCTTCGCCATTAGGCTGACTGCGAATTGTCTGAACAATGATCGTGTATCAACAGTCATACAGATATTTACAGGCAGCAAGGCTTCCATTGCAGCTCTGGCTGGTGTCTTCACATGGGTACAGTGGGTACCTGGGGAATCAAACTGAAGATGGCATGACCACAAGGCTGCCCTTTGGACGACATGTTCGTTGACGCCCTAGTTGGCATTTTGAAAGTCGCGATAGAACTCTCATCAAACGTGAATCGTACAGGTGGGCTCAGGAGAGTTGGCAGGGTGTGATAATACCTGCTTGATAGCCAGGACTATGTGCCTGGCTATGACTCTGGAAACACCTGCGTGCTACTTAGGCTTCATAGAACTAGATTATGACGGTTATTTCGGTTATTACGGGTCACTGGTTGATAGTGATAAATTCGATAAGGATCGGCATAGGATATAATGACTACCGTAGACGTTATAATGATGAGAAAAAGGAGAAGCGAACTATGCTTCACCTTTTCTGCCAATGCCCCAATCGCGGGGTTATAAGGATGGGATTATATATCTAACGTTAAATCAAGGTCGATCTCCCTTTGTGCAGTGAGTCGAAATGGTTCGAAACTCCAGTAATGTCTGGAAAAAAATCTGGCGGACACCGTCTTGACTCTGGTCGCTCAGAGTATCACAAGGGAAGAGTATCACTGTATTGAATTGTATTTTGCGCATCACATTTCAAAAAGAAACTGCTCACTTATCCGCTACGCAATAAAACATATATACAAGTTTTATAAATAAAACATAACAATTCAAGTACCACGGCATTCCCTTACAATAAAGCAGGGTTGTAAGGGAGAATACTTGAAAATAACTGTAAGAAAACATTCAGTGTGAAAATCTAATAGCTACACTCAACATTTTTTCCGCGTTAAATAAAGAGCTTTTTGTGTCAAAAAATGTATTGCTTCAAAGCGGGAACTCACCATATAAAATGCATGCCTTCCGTAAGCAAGATGGTAAGCGAAACTCGAACATTTCTTCCTTACAAAGCTGCTACGTTTTATGCTCAATTTTTTATTGCGTTTTTTATTGCTGAGCCACTCAAAGATCTATAAGTACAGCATTATATTTTTGTGTAATATCGTATATTTAACTAATAAATACACCATTAGGTGAACATATTTTGGTTTCAAAAAAGTAGCCACCATAGCTATACGATTTAGTCACTTTGGCATTAACTTAAGTAAAGAAAATATGGATATTATCTTTACAATTTTACTTTACTTTCCGGTTTGTGCCAAATCGGAGTCCAAGAGAATTATAAGCCTCAAAAGCTAAGTGTTCAAAAATTGTAATTGTGAGGCAGAATATTTTTCGTAGAGCTAGTGCCTAAGTTCGGCATGCCGACGGGTATCTTTTTCTCTATCTAATAGTGCTGCTTTTAAAGTGAATTTTAGATTTATTCAGCCTCTAAGCAACGGTTTGATACATAATTGAGGTAGCCATATGCTTTAGTTAATAAAAACGCACCTGGTATTATGATCACAAAAGTTAAAGGCCCTAATAGCAGATACCCTCGAAAAGTTAAGGTATTAACCCATTAGCTCGCCTAACATACTGATATTTAAGTCTAGTCTGTCTGCTTGAGGACTGAGAGCCAACAACTTCTTATTATAAGAATATATTTGATTCTAAAACCGTCGACAAAATAGTTTAAAATTTACTGACCCCTGTATCAGGGGTGTTCTGGAAATCGAAAGCGCAAAACGTAAGAATTTAAGACGTTGTTTTTTAATAAGATTTCTGTAATAAAAGAATTTTATGACAAATATAATACAAATATTTCTCAATTAAACAGAATTGTATAACAAAAATTATAAAAATTACATTAAAAGTGTATTAAAAACAACTTCAAAATTCTTGCGTTTTACGTTTTCGATTTCCAGAACACCCCTAATAACTTTTAATCATACATTTTTCGTCTACAGTATTTATTGCTTACATGCACTTCATTATGTGCACGAGGAATTAATGATTAAGAGTTTTCAGATGAAAATTCATAGATTAAAAGAAAAACTCGCTCAATTTTATCAAGATCATGATCAAACATTATTTTACTAAAATTTACTAACATCTATCTATATGTGCATTTCAAGTTTAATTATAATCATACAAATTTAGTTTTAATGGAAGAACTTTTGTGCAGTTTTTTTAATGGGCTTAAATTTGACTTGATACTTGTAAAGGAATTTTTTAAAAGCAATTTACTGAAATTGTACAATTTTATGATGAATAACTGCTGGAGATGCTCATACACATAATAATTTCGGCTAAATAATAAAAGTTGGGTTGCACAAAAGCGTTAAGTGCTTATAGCCGGTGTGCACATAAGCGATAATTATATACTATAATTTTAAATATGCGTTTTCATATAAAGTTCCCAATAAAAAATTTCATCATTTTGCGAAGCACGTACCATTTAAAAAAATAAAAATAGCGCACAATTATGTGCTACGCAATAAGATATACAGAAATGCAGTAAAGTAAGTGAAAGAAGTGCCACGGCATTCCCTTACTACGAAGCAGGTTTGTAAGGGAAAATACTAAAAAATAACTGTATCAAAACATTCAGTGTGTAAAGCTGATCGTTACATCCAACAATTTTTTTATGCGCTTTATATGCAAAAATGAATTGCCACAAATTGGGAACTCGCCATATAAAATGCATGTCTTCCGTAAGCGAAACTTTTATGTTTCTCCCTTACAAACCTGCTTCGTTGAAAGCTCCATTTTTTATTGGGTTAACTGAGAAGTAAACGCTTTATATAAAATTTTTTTAGCAGTATCCAATTTTTCTTAATCCCTTAATAAAAATACATTATTGGTTAAATTTGTATTTATCCTGAGGCCAAATTAATCTTTCGTTTAAAATAACTTATAGGAAAACTGAATTTAATTTCAAATGTGGACAATTAAACGAGACACCAGAATTTAAAAATGTTGAAGTTTTTTAATATGGATTGGTACAATATTTGACACTAAATTTACGTTCAATCGTCCCCAAATTTTAAATGAAATATTCGAATTTGAAGAAAACCCACTGTGCAGTGAACAACATGATTAAAACTAAACCCCACTTGATATTGAATTGAGTTGATATTCTTGATTTTTTTTTTCTTCTTCTTCTATTTTCATTGCAATTTTTCTAAGACTTTCTTTTCCACAGAAAAGTATCTAACTAACTAAATACTCTTTCGTACTCATCTAAACACGAACAAGTTTGCAAATTCAGTTGAATAAGTATTTGTTGATGTGCTTATTTTTCTTTTCTTTCTTAGATGCAATATAGAGATGTATCTGCCTATCTAGAAGAATATGTATGTACCTCTATAAACTAGTACATATCTTAAGATATTCCAAAGAAAAGAAAGAAAACGAAGATGAAGATGAAGTACACAAGAAGAAGGCCAACAAAAAACAACGAGAGAGATAAAAACCTCGTAATTGAGGATTATAGACAACAAAGCACAACACAATGATTTATCTGTACGTTGCATTACAAACAAATAAACAATAGCAACAGCAGCAACAACAACAACAACAACTAAAACGACGGCAACAGCAGCAATAGCAATGAAAATAATAAAACTAATGTTGTTTTAAGTAGCTACAACAACTATAACTTTTTTGCTGGCAAACAAAAAAGCAACAACATCAATAAATTATAGGAAAAAAAAACAAGTATCTAAGAATTTCTTGAAGAGAAAGATTAAAAAAAACTACATTATAAACTTTTACAAAATGGTGGAATGCATCTGTAAACTATTCAATTAAAGGAGATAAAAGAAGTAGAAAAAGAGCAAAATGTCTGAGAAGCAGCTTTAAAGATTTTATGGAAAGAATTTAAATTAAAAGAAAAGATGTACATACATACATACATATGTACATTAATAAGACAGACAATTTTGAAAGGATAGATTTTTAAACATTTTCCAATATGATGGTTTTAGAATTCTATGGGGCAAATTGAAAGTGAGATTTCTTAACAAAATCGTTTTATATCTCAATTACTAAAGTATTCTAAAAAGAAGGGCATTAAATTCAATAGACTTAAAGCTCAGTTAGCCGGGAGTAACAGTAACCTTACCGTAAAAAAGTAAGACCAATCTATTTCTTACAGATTGAGACGTAACATCTTACTGCTAACTGTAATCGTTCTAATTGCTTTACATACAACAAAATGAATCAGCTGATTTGCAACGTTACTGTTACTCCCGCTTACTGAGCATTTAGGCCCTAATTCTGTAAAACTCAACCGCAATACCAAAAATTACATTGAAAACAAAAACAAAATAAGAAATATTTCATTGTTTTGTTGTTCTTTTCCACAGAAATTTATATTGAATTTTTAAAATTCAAACGCTGCATATCTTGTGGCGTTGAGCAACAACAAAATTATGACAAATTTTTGACATTGTTTTTGCTTTTAATGTTATTTTTGGCGTTGCGGTTGCGTTTTACAGAATTAGGGCCTTAAACTTCTTACATACAATATCTTGGCACCAGTTAGCGACCACGATACCATCCTAATAAAATTTCATAAAAAGTTTCCTAAAACTTTATTTAAAGGTGTCTTCGGTATTGCAACAAAAACATAGAGGCGTCTGTTCTGCATAGGCTAAATAAAGGACCTCAACCAAAATTTCCATACAACTTTTCGGTTTTTGAGTTGTTTTGATATTGACTGTTTACATTTAATGAATCAGAAGTAGAACCAACAGTTTTTTTTTTTTTTGCCAATGACAAAATGGAAAAGTGGAAGATATGTCAGTTTTTTACTTTGACTGCAGAGTTTTAAACGTTATGAGCCCCTAAAATACTACCTACATTCCACATTTTTACATTTAAAAGAGATTTTTCTAAAAAAAAATTTATAAATTCAAAATATTTTTTTTAACAAAAAGTCTCTCAAATGTATTTCAACAAACAAAAATAAAATCAACAAACATTTGATTCCATACGGAATGTGCGATCAGTTTCGCACTTTGCTTAAGCAAATGACAGTTTCATAAAATTTAACAAAAATGTTCCTTAAGTTCAATATGGTTTGCCTCATATGATTTACATGCATTCGTACATTTGCTTAAGCCAACTTACGCACATTATGGTTGGGCCTTAACATTCAGATATGTAATTTCAAGATACACAGACGAAGCTTGTGGATAAGGGGCGACGCTGTATGCTTGGCTTGACAAACTTTACTTTAATCTTCTCTCGCCTGTATTGTAAAAGGAGTCTATTGAACCAAAAAGTTCACATTTAGAATGAAAACAGATTCCAAATTATGGCAGTCGTCATCGAATACTTTTTAGATTCGAAAGCAATGTTATTTCAGTCGTTACTGAACAAATCGTAATTATTTTTTGAATGTTGTGAAAACTAAAATAAATGCTTAACCACACTAACAAAATAATTTCGATCCGTTCAGTATGGACAGAAAGAATGAGAAATAAAATTGCTTCCGAATCGAAAGAGTACCCGATCACGATTGCTATAATTTTCCCCCAGAACTGTTATGTTAAGTTATACGCATAAGAGAAGGTTCAAAATAAGACAACGTTTGTTGCCACACTTTAAACATATCGGATAACATTGTAAATAAATCGGTTCATCTGAAAAGGACTAAAATGAGTTGGTATATAAGAAAGATGAAAATAACATGATTGAAATTTAGTATTAACCATGATAGAATAAGTACAAGGTATAGTCATTAGAAATTTTATTCTCAATTTGAAACCCCATATAACGTCAAACAAAAGAAAATAGGGAAAAATTAAAACAAGCGTCAAAAATCAAATATATTAATTTGACATTACATGGGTAAATAATGACAACTCTCCCTAATGAACCTACCTTGTACTTATTCTACCATGGTTTTAACAACTTTATTTAAAATACATATATTATATCGAGCCCTTATAGCAAAAATTATGTAACCAACAAAAATAAAATTTTACAGGCGAAGGTTTTTTTAAAATATTTTTGCTTCAAGTCTAGGGATCCGTTTGAAATTGCTTTTGCTCTTATTTTGCAACGGTACTTCCGAGAGTTATGAGATTTTAAGAAATAATGCAACTGATCAAAAATTATCGATATTCATCAAAACACAAAAATCTAAAATGTTGTTGGTTACATCATTTTTGCTATTAGGGTTCGATATTGTAACATTAAAAAAAGCTCTTATATTAAGCAAAATGAATATTAAAAAAAATTGTAATTGTAAAGTTTTTATTATATGTATTCATAAAAATCAATCATGGTACATGTGTAGTTGTACCATGAAATCAATGTTGAAAAACTAGCACTTTTGTTTTTAAGTGTAGAGCAATTAAGCACTTTTTTGTTGTCGATTTAGCACTTTTAATTTGAATTCTTCTGGCAAGCCTGTCTGTAACTTTGTCATTTTTTTCCGATTTGGGCACAAAATATACGCCGTAAGTGATAAAATTAAAAAAAATTATTGTTTGGTTTTAAAAAAAAATAAGTTGAAAAGAGCAAAATTGCAAAAAATCATTAAAATTTTTGTGAAATTTGAAATTTGGTCGAATGTTACTTAGTCGTTTCTTGACCAATTTTTACGAACGACCGGTGGTTGTTTTAGTAAATTCATTATCTTTGGATAAAAATGCGTCAAATATTTTCGAAGATACTTTTATTAAACTGACATCATCTTTTTAGACACCGCCAATAAAGGTAATTTGCCAATATCTCAAAAACTGTTTTATTTTTCAGCGGAAAATTTTACATTAAGATTAGGTGACAGACTTATTTGCTCACGACTTCGTTGAACATTTGCAATTAACAATTTTATTGCTTAGCTCTAGAAAAAGAATAGCTACATGGAGCTTTATCTAAAGCACATTCATTAAGTTTATGCATCAGAGAGAGTTGTTCTGGCTGTCAACTTGCCCCCCCCCCCTTTTTGAGTTTTTTTAAGTTATTTGTTTTTAATGTCAACCTCCATTCAAAAAATTTACAAAAAATTGGGATAATCGTAAAAATTTAAGTTTGAGTAGCTTTCTGTTATTCTTATGTTAAAATTTATGTCAATCGAGACAGATTTGTTTCCCAAAAATGTTGATGCTGCCGCACTGTGTATTGGTGGAATTAAGCTATAAAAAGGCAATTTTACAAGAACTTTCGTAGAATTTAAAACTACCTTTATCATATTCTATTTCGTCAAATTCGTGAAAGATCGATTCATACACGCAGAGAAAATACATGTTGAAATATGATCACCTCCAACAAAACTATTTTTAAAGAAAATTTTAAACATGTTATGTTTTATTTAACCGTATTTTTGTCAACAACTACCATATTATGGTAACATTATTCCTCCATCAGGAAGTCACAACCATATTACGCTTGTCTCTTAACGTGTTATGGTTAAATATGATAACAATTTTTATATTAACAAAAGTGTTTTTCTCTTTTCCAAGAACAACATGCTCAGGTTGAAAAATAACCATGCTATTATAAGTGTTAAACATATTTATATTATTATTAACCATAAAATGTTCGGAGGCAACCATAATATTGTTGTGGCTTCTTGATGGAGGATTAATTTCATAATATGGTTGCCGGTGACAGTAATATGGTTATTTTAAATATAGTATTTTTATAATTATCTTTAAAAATAGTTTTTTTGTAGGTGACTATATTTAAACATGTTTTTCTCTGGGTGTATGAAATGGACGCTAGTCATAGCTGTTCCAAGGCGAATTCATGCAAGTGACCGCTTTAGAAAGCCTCTCCATATCTGATGTGGTCACCTCTATGAATCCGCCGTTAATAGTACCAAGATTTAACTGAAAACCTGTTTTGCAGTACAGCATAATTCAAAAAATATTTTATAAAAATCATATATATAAATTGCTAATCACAAAGTCTTGAACTTTTTTAAACAAGACTTCGTTCGCTTAAATTGCATTTGAAACAAGAACACATAATAAAATATTGTTTTTGTTTTACATGTTAGCAAGGCGAACGAAGTCGTCATTCGTTATTGACGAACAGGCCAGTAGTGTTCGTATTAAACGACTTGCCGTATATTTTTTCTATTTTCGTGAAAAATTGTGTCCAACGCTACAATATTTCGACTTATATGCGCAGCACAACACATCGGAACACAATCGATATCGCTGTAGAAATTATCGAAGGAAATTTTGTACTCAAGGTACATATCAAATTTATAAAAATCAAAGCATAAGTGCGAATTTCTTAACTTTGTAATTTTTCCAATAGTCAAAAAACTCTTGTAACTCTTTAATAAGCGCTGGTACACACTCTTCAAGTTTCAGACGTCAAGTCTTGAGCTTTTAGGGGAGAAGGGAAATTCCATTTATTTTCCTCTCTCGCAAAAACTCAAGACTTGACGGATAAACCATTATTTACAAACCACTTTCGAGAGTGAACAATATTTGGGACTCACGAATAATCATGGACTTGCCGAACATATATATAAATTTAGATATCTTTTTCTAAAAAAGATTTATTCGCCTCTAAGTAATTTTAGATTAACTTTGGGCCTATCAGCCCAACATTTCGTCATGACATGGTAGCTACAAAGTTACACTCAAAAGAAAAATCAATCCATCCGTACTCAAATCAATCCCAAGCGGTATTAATAGTACGGTGAGTATGGATTTTCTTGAATCAAGTACAGAAATATTGATTTAAGTACGGATTTTCAATCTCAAAATACTTAAATTATCCATATTCAATCCTAATTTCGTATCTGAAATAATCCGAAAATGAGATAAAACTGAGATTCAATCAATTTCAAAATGCGCTTGATTCAAGTATTATTAAGTTGATTTTATTTAGATTTACGAATTAGAAAGAAAAAATTATTATGACTGATTTACTTACCCGTTTTACACATAATGATAAAACACCAAAATCATGTCCAATATGGTTTTTACTTTAGAAATCTTATGTACGTATTTAACAAAAAATATTTACCAAATGAGAAGCAAAAGTTCAAATTTACTTTTTAACCCTTCGTGGTACACATGCGTCTGGCCAGACCTTTCCTCAATAAGTATAGAAAATCAAAACATGCTTAAGCCGGAGGGTTAGACACAACGAAAAGTTTAATCTTTTTTTACTTGATTTAAGAATTTTATACTTATTTCAAGAAATTACGGAATTGATTTCCGAAAGTAATCCCATTAAGGCTTGATTTGAGTACGTTTTAGTGTTATTCGTACTTGAATGTTTGAGTACGACTCGTACTTAAAGTAATCACAAAAAAGTGTTTTGCTTTCTGTGTATTGTCGCCAATTTTTAAGTCAATACCAACACTTTTAAAGAAGTCACTCCTAAAATAGAAACAGAAAAAGGTATCTGACAATGATGGTATTGTTAGATGCATAAACTTCGTAAATCTGACAAAAAGAAAAGCTTCCAACGTCTGGCAGTGATTTGCCAATGGCAGTAAAGAGTGTTCTCACGATTGTCAGATTTTTAACAATATTGTTGTCTTACAATACGTTTTTTGGCAACATTGTCAAAAAAAATTGCAAGTTCACACGGTTTTAAGATATTTTTAGCACATTTTACTCACAATATTGTTAGATACGACCACTGTCTGTACGAAGCTTAAAAATTTAAGTGAAAATGATGATCTTAATAAAGTTTCACATTTCCGAAAAGTTTTCAGAATGTTTTATTGTTTAGATACATAAATTGCTTACTGAATATTTTTCTGTATTCAAATTGTATAATTTTTAAAAATATAAGAAATTTAAAGACTTGTTAAAATGAGATAAGAAGAAATGATACTTGAAATATTTTCTTGAATGCTGATAAAATATCAATTGCAAGCCGTCGGCAAAATTGATATTCGCATTAAAAGAGAAAATATTTTTTTAAATAAACCACAAAAACAACTTACCCATACAAAAAAGTTTGACCCTGTAGAGCCGAAGAAAAAGTGATTGTAAATTAATTCCTTCTTTTAAGCGATTATTTTTTTTATAAATTTTTGTTTTTACATATTTTTCATAAAGATAAATATTTAATAAACATTTTGTCTTGTAATTTTTTTTTTTATAAAATTATTGAAATAAACACCAACAACTACAATGTCTGCTGATGAAAGATTTATAACGTAGGCAGAAATTAATAATGAATGCAAAAAACGGCGAAGTAAAAAAAATATCACAAGAAAAAAAACAGTGTTTTTTTTTATTGTATAAAATGTATTTTTTATGCGGATATTTAACAGACACAGTGTGTGTATTAAGTACTAAACCATTCTTCCGTGCATACTGACACACACACAAATGCACGCACTTTTGTACAAACATAAATGGAAGATTAAAAAAAGCTACCAAACAACAACAGCAATGCAACACAGTGTTACGCAGGCAGTCCAATGATATTATTTCTGAAATATTCAGCAAAATAAATTATTTGTTTGTTTTATTAATATTTTATCAATTTTATTGTTTATATAAAATTTGTTTCGCATTTTTATTGTCTTAATCGCGATTTAAACGTTTTTTATTTTATTTTTAATATTCTGTTAAATTTCTGTTGTTTACTGTTTAAGAACGTTAGAGGAAATGACATCTACAGTCAAAGTGCATTGCTACCAACAACGTCAGACAAACATACTCGGCTAAAGCAACAACAACAGCAACAACAATTACAAAATCATACAACGAACGGCCAAGAACTTCAAGCAAACGACCGACAAGACTTTATGTGTAACAGAGATGGCACAGGGGTTATAAAAGAACGGTCTTAAGAAAACAATTAATAAAAATTCAAAAAAAGTATTTGATGAACGAAAAAATTCCATATCAATGATAAATGTTTTAGGGACAATTTTTGGGTTTGGAATTAAATAGATTTAATATAAATCTTGATATTTTAATTAGGCTAAAGTTCATCAAATATGGTTCATCTTCATGCATTATAAACCATAAACAGTTCAACAAAATAACCACAATGCTAATTATTATATTTAATGTATATTAAGGGTAATCACGATGGTCATTGTGCAAATTTGCAATGTGTAAATTTGCACTGCATATTGTGATTGATCGTGAGCATACCAATTTTATTTTTGTGCAAATGTGCTATTTTTCTAAAAACTTTTTCAGGCAGCACTGTAGAAAATCTGAATTTGCTCAAGCATATTAAAATAATATTTTTATGTTTAAATCCACGAACATTTTGTATTTATAAGTTTTCTTAAAACCAATATGGCGCTAAGAATGTCAAATGTTATTGTTTACATTTGTTGGCAAGTGAGCAAATATGCACTACTTAATTTGCTCATGGTTTTTTTAGTGCAAACGAAGTAAATAGAGCAAAATGCAAATACGTACATTTGTTGATGTGTTGTGCAAATTTGTGTATTTTTGCACGCATTTGCATCGTTTGCACTACGCATCGCGATTTCCCTTATTATTTATATACGGAATAGAATTTTCCAGTGCGTTTTTGAATGACACTTCTTAAATAGCCTACGTTGCTTGTTTAAAGTGTTTTCAATGCCATTTCGCAATTTTGAAGTACGTTGTTCGTTCTTTGAATTACGAATGCAAATTACTCTGTTCGCGCGGCGTGCTGTCGCCGTAAAGGAGTTGAGGCATTCTAACATGTTATTCTTTAAATTGGAAGATACCAATTAAGAATATTATAATAAAACGTTTTTAATATATGCTCATAATTTCTATTCAATAGTGAAATTATCTTAAATATGTATATCGGTACTATAAAATCAATAGATGACCGCCGCTGCTGTTTTCTTTCCGGCATAGATTTCTGACGCAGCTGATGTCAGATGGTTTGCCAGAAGAAAATAGAGCACGTTCTTAATGAAATGTTGTCAGTAGACTTTGCATCTGACTTTTACAGAAGAAATGTAATAACACACGACTCGTATGTATTTTGCAGTGGGAAATTTGACAAGTCTGATGTAAAAAACATGTCGTGTGCATGCACCTTAACTGCTAATATGCCAAAATCCTTATTTCGAAAGGTTATTTCTATAGAACCTACTTGGATTATTCTTGACATATTATTTTTATTTTATTATAAATGTGTGTATGTAATCCTTTTACATCTGTAAGGAGCAAATGGCCGTTCATTTTCATTATCAAACAAACTTAGTTTCATGATTTATTCCTTTTCTCATCCCACATGGTCAAAATCCATCGTCTGTGGAGTGTTTACCAACTCTCAAATTGCTTGATCCTCTCATCGCGATAGATCGCCCAAAAATATCTCAAAGATCCAGTATATAATTTCTAAGCATTCGCAACAATTATGTTTAAAGATGTGTTTAGAATAAAAAGGTACTATTTAAACTTCCAGCTGAGAAAAAAATAAAAACCTTCAATTCTAACTTTTTTTAGTACCAACAAACAACTTTTTTTCGACAAACTTTTCCAAATATTAGAAATATAATTAGGGATAACACAGTACATAATAAATCGAGTAAAACTAAAACGGTTAACAAGTTTTTTTTTAATTTTTCATCCATAAAAATTGGAAATTTTCAAACTTCACTACAAGAAAACGCCAATTGTTATTTCTCATCTCAGCTCTATAGAAAATGTTTAAACATACACATACATGCATAGTATGTAGATGTATGCATGTACATATATACATACATTCCTGGCCAATCTCACAAAGAGGCACAAACCCCATGAAAGGCTCCACAAAATTTGCTTTAATACGAAAACTGGGGAATCAAACAAGAGGATGCTGCCAATAACGTGCCACTGCATCGCATACCACTCTGCTAGCTGAGAAAGCATTTGTCTACGAACTCTTTGGTAACAAAAAATTTAGGACTAGGTAATGGTGGGCGGTAAAATAGGAAAAAATAAAAAATACGAAATGTTAAATATAAGAGAAGTAATAAGAGAATTCATGGTCTAGCTGACGATTAGGTGATAGGAGGGAGTCTTTGGCATTGGAATGCAGTTGTAGAGAATGCATGCACATTCAACAGACAAAGAAGACTTTGGAGTATGCAGCCAACAACAACAACAACAAAATAATAATGGCTGATTTTTGCCATAAAGTGTGGAGTAGTAGATAAAAATCCATGACTATGATGATGTGGATGACGATGATGATGTTGTTGCTGCTGCTGGTGCTGGGTCTGCTGCTAACAGAGGGATACATACAAAAATTTAATACACATACACACACAAAGGAACTTGTAACTATGTTTATTCGGGAAACAAATCGGGAATTGTATAATGGCCAATTAATATTTTTTTTAAGTTAAAAATACGGGTATCCCCATAATTTTCATAAAATTAAAAGAATATTTTTAAGTTTCTAGAAAACTGTAAACATTTCGTTTGCAGTTGGTATAATATGGAAACCCTTTGCAGAGTTACAGATCGATATCAGCAAAACATTGTTCCAGAAAAAAAAATTATTATGTTAAATTCGGTAATTTAAAAAAACGAAATAAATTAAATGGAAAAAGTCGATTATTGCTAAAAATTATTTTTTTAGCATCTTCGGTAACTACGGGATTTTTTAAAAGTTTCAGTCTGACAAACCAAACACTTTCCAACATGTCGACTGCTGATGTCCTTTGTTTTGTACAACTTTTCGTTTTTTGCTTTTGCCTTAACTGCGACTGTTTTCATTTAATGAATCAGAAGTAAGGCCTGGAACAGAATAAAGTAGTTGTAGTAGTAGCTGAAACTGACTAATGCTCTGTAGCGCAACAAAGTTCAAAATTTTGAATTTTGTGCTTCAACTTCAACTGCAACGACTACAACAACTACGTATTCTGTTGACACTACTTTGCAACTACCGTTTTTAACTTTTGACCGCTTGCAGCACTATTCGTAACGTTGTACTACAGCGACTATTCTGTTCCCCACTTAAAGGCAACAGTTTATTTTTGTCAAATGACAAATGAAGATGTCGAAGTTGCAGAACAATCTTATGACTCTTACTATCTCAACTGCAGCTTTTTAAACGCTGCTTATTTTAATTGTGTTTCTACTGACAATATTCAGAATTCCAAATGCCCTCTCTGTGTGCTCTTTCTATCCATCAGATCTGTAATTGCGGTGTAAATTAAACACCTGCAGCTCTTAAGCAAGAAGTTAGTTCAATCGCAGAGAGTATGAATTTACTCGTCTACTCGCAAATAGTGTTAATATTAATATTATAAAAAATGTTGTGAGACGGTTTTTATGAGAAATCTATCTTATAATATAAGCTATGTAAAATACACATACTTACATAGACAAAGACACTTTCATTTAAATGTTTAATTTCGAAGTGCAACTTTTGCGAAAATTGCTTAAAAAGCAATATTTCAAACTAAAAAAAAATAAAGTTAACATTCAAGAGGGATTCATGTTGACCTACTTGGGGGCACTGGTTTTCTAAAATCATAAATTGGATTTGGAAGCTGCCCCGCCTGAACTTTTACTATTTGTTTTTTTAGTCTTCGTTGTCACAAATCTTTGTTCTTTCAGGTACCTTATATGATTCTGGGATTCGAGGGCCATGATTTTTTTTCAAGATTCTATTAAAATATTACTCATAAATTGTTTTTTAACCGAAAATCCTTGAATTTCTAGCCAATACTAGACAGATTGTTATAAAGTTATTTCCGCTTAATTGAGTTTGCACGACTTTTTGTGCAATTAAACGGGAACTTGGTTAATTGAATCGCCGACGCAATTAAAACGAAAATCGCTGAATTGAGCAAGATGTGCAATAAAGCGAAACACTCATGTGTAGATAGAAAATAAAACTAATTTCTTTATTTATTAAGTAAAAAAATAGTTTAGGGTTTTTAAAAAAAAAATAAAAATCAGCTACGTTCATTGTACAATCTTTCTTGCCGCAAAATAATCTTTTTACATTTGTGGAGCAAAAACAGATTAAGTAGACGGAAACAATTAACCGTAGCATTTGCTCTTGTTTTTCGCAATTCCGTCTTATTTTGCGAAATAATTAAGCAGGTGACGCAATTAAACGGAACTCAACTAAACGGGTATTAGTACATAGGCAGTTATACTGAATGATTTCGTTCCATGGTTTTTAGTGCAATAAAACGGGAAACTCTATATATATACATACATACATACATACATACATACATACATACATACATAAATCTCAGAATTTTCAATACATGTTCTTCTTCTAATAACTAAAACATTTTCACATCCATCCATATGTTTGTAGGTATTTCCATGCCATGTGCGGCTATTATGCTCGTGAAGCTGATTCCAAAAAGATTCGATTATGATACAAAATGTTAGCTGGGTATCCGGCAATTAAAAAATATGAACATATCGAGCCCTAACCGCGAAAATGACGTAAGCGACATCATTTTAAATTTTTGTTTTTTTTTAATAAATGACTTTATTGGCAACACGTTTATCATCTGCTAAAACAATTTTATCGTAAGCAACAAATTGCATGCAAAATTTATATGAAACTATCTCCCGTAAAATTTGAATAACAACAATTTTTTCGATAGCAAATACTTAGAAATTCAAAAAAATAAAGATCTAAAACTTCCAATTTTTTCCAGTTTTACACAAATCCTTAGTTTTAATTTCAATTTAAGAAATGGTTTTAAAAAGAAAAAAACTCTTAAAAAACAAAGAATTCAAATTAAATTCAGTATGATCATGCATACTATTACTATTAAACATTTAACTTAAAGATCAATTAATCAATAATTTATATTTTTCAAGGGGCCAACATTTTCATGTGCATACATAGATAATTCGACAAATTGTATGATCAAATAACATAAATACATACATACATATGTAGGTACCTACCTGTTTTTAAACATTTATGAACTTCAAACTGCCGTAGTTTCACATTTGGCAACACTAAAATTAAACCCCAACAACAAAACGCATTGGCAATGATGGCGGCTGAAAGAACCGATATCGACGATAATGATGTTGTTTTTATTGCCTGTTATTTTCTGATGTAAATAGATTATCGTAATAAAAATGATAATACAGTCGAACTTCCTTTTAGTGAACTTCTATACAATGAAGTTCTCCTCATTATGAAATTAAATCAAGAACACAACTTTTTCGTTCCACTTTCAATGTATTTTGATCTCCGTATAATGAATTTCCATACAGTGAACTTTTCTTTACAATGAACAACATTTTGGAATTAAAAATAAAATTTACGTGTGTTTTTGTCTCCATATAGTGAACTATTTTTTGCAGCTTTATTTTGCACTTGTTAGCAACACTATTTATAAAGAAAATAAGAAATGTACCGTAAATGAAAACAAAAAATTTAATGATTTGATTTTTAACACCAGTTGCCCGAGATCATTGAACGAAAATGACGCACCGGAGTAACATTTATCTTGAAAAAAGTTATTAGTAAGTAATAAAGTTGAAGAAGGGCATCAAAGAAAAATGATATAGCTAAAAAGTTTGGAATTCTTCCCAGTACATTATCAAACATTTTAAAAAACAAGTTATGGTGTTTTCTTTTCTACAAAAAAATGTGCCTTTTTTTAAAAAAAATGCAATTTAGTGTCTTTTTCTTAAAAATTTTTCTCCCGAAAAGGGTGGCTTGTTTTATTCTAAAAAACTCATGATTTATGGAGCAAAATTTTTAAGAAACAGATACCAAATTGCATTTTTTTAAAAAAAGGCACATTTTTGGTAGAAAAGAAAACACCATATGTATGTAGTTCAAACAAAAATACCTGATTATTTTAAATAAATAAAAAACAAACAAAAAAAATTTCTTTATAATGAAGTTTCTATATAGTGAAATAATTGTCTATCCCCGTGGAGTTTCATTATAGGGAAGTTCGACTGTAATAATGATGAAAGCTGACTACGGCGACGACGGCGTAGATTCTTTAACGAACCATCTAGGAGAACAACAAAACGAATAGTTGTGCTCCCGTTTATAACTATGTTTTTTTTAATTCTTTTTTTTTAAGTTTTGTTTTCCTTTTTTCACTGGGAGCCTTTGGCAAAAATTATTTTACCCAGACGAGGAGACTTGACAATGACTTGGCGCATCTAGAAAACAACAACAACAATATGTATTTACAACTCACATACAAACAGATTTATTTTACTTTAAACACACGACGACGTTATACACAACACACGCTTTAACCTTTTTTTGTTTTGCACTAGCATTTTATTTAATAACAACAACAAACTCCCGACACTAGCAATAGTAAAAACCGAAACAGCAACAACTAAATGCACAACTATCGCTCGGTTGTTCTTACTTCGGTAAAACTCCAACTAAAAAAATTAAGAAAACTAAAGTAAAAGAATAAAAAAAAACATTACGGAAAAATTAAACTTTGATAAATTTTACACGAAAAACACCACGATGAAAATGATGATGATGATGATTGGTGGTGGCGGCGGCGGCGGCGGAAAACGAAAAGTACACGACACCGAAAGGTTTGATAATTTTGGGTTTTATCATCAAAAACGTTGTTGTCGAACAACGACCTGAAACGTATGCGGTAATTGTGATGAATGCGACGTATATCATCAAGTTTAAAAACAATTTTGTAAAAAAAAAGAACTGAAAAAACAACAACAGTAACTGCAAAATATAAAATAAAAACAGCAGCAACAACAACAACAGTACGAAAGCAAATAATGCAAAAATAAACAAACACACGCACTCATATGTACACATGGATACACCAAGTACATGCATAAATATAATAACCACAACCAAATACAACAACAATAATAACAAAAACTTGAGTTCAAAGCTCTCTTGCACATACAACGCCAACAATGGCCACATTGAAAAGACACAAACCTTCCCTCCCTAGTGGTTTATTTTATAAAACCAACATTTATGTATAAAGTATGGGCATACATAAATATGTACATATGTATGTATGTATGTATCAAGATCTTGCTTTGCACATCTTTTTTGTGATTTTCTATATAAAATTGAATTTTATTTTGAAAAAAATTTTACTTAATGCAGAAAATTAACGAGAAAAATGCAGTTTTTCTCTTAAAAAAACAAAGCAAACTTACACATGCTCACAACAAAACGGTTGCTCTTTTATTTACACTATTTTATATACTTTTTACTACGCAAGTTTCTCCTTTTATAGGTGCTTGGTGTTTTTTTTTCTTTTGATGTTTTTTTGAAAATTTACTATTTCCCCTTTAAATTTTAAAGAAGTCAGGCGAATGATCATTATACATTATAGTCAGGAGGACTAGAAAGTGTTTTATCTGTCATTTAAAAACCGCGAATGCATTCCTTAAAATATATAAAAATTTCATAAATCACCTGATTTTTTACACACTCTGACACTTTTATAACAATTTTAACTAATACATTTTTTTTATAAACCGGCTCAATTTTAGAAATAATTTATTTAAAAACATATTCAGATATCCAAATTTGAAATTCACCAAAGTCTACAAGAGAAACTTATTCTAAAAAAATAACTTGGCAGACACCAGTGATTTTTAAAAAAAGAAGTTGACAAAAGGTTCCGAAAATTTTAAATTGAAAATAGCAAATACACTAAAAACAAACCAATCCATCAGTACTTAAATCAAGTCAAAGCGGTGTCCATAGTACGGGCAGTGCGGATTTCCTTTAATCAAGTACAGAATGCTTAGCTCAAATACGAGTTATTCCGAAAACACGATTGGCTTAATTAAAATTGAGATAAAATTAATTTCAAACTATGCTTGATTTAAAAATTTCTAAGTTGTTTTAATCTCGATTCTTATTGAAATTATCCGAAAATGAGTTTCGATTGATTCTAACCTAAACACTCACCACACAGAACCAGATAGAATATTAATTATTTTACTTACCCGTTACACATGTTTACTTCACTTTTGTTGTATTCCGCCCTTTGTTTACAGAAGAATTCTCAATTATGGCATACCAGCAATATGCCCAATATAGTTTTCGTAATCGTTTTACTTTGAAAATTTGATGTATTTAACTAAATACTCTTAAAAAATAGAATATGGGAATTCATATGAATATAATCTATATATTTTTCTTGTAGTGTTGTTGCTGTTACTACAACAATATTTTCCAAACACACGCGTATGCACGCATATTGGTTTTTAAAGTTATCCCATTTTGAATTGTTTTAAGTACTTTGATGGGTAATTCGTACTAAAATTTGTGAGTACGACTTGTACTAAAGTAAGTAAAAAAAACTTCAATTTAGTACGAGTATTTTCTTTCTGTGTACCAAAAATTATATTTTCTGCTGTATTCCAAAAAAAAAATGTCTGGTAAAATACCTACGAGCATAACACTAACTTTAAAATGTCGATTGTAGATTTGTGGTTAAAAGGTGTCATCAAAAAGGAATACCTGGGAAAACTTTTCAAAATTTGTTTTTGGGATTTTCCATAACAAAAGCTAAATGGTTTCAATATTTGTAACTTCTCCGAGAAAAAGGATCTAGAGTGTCAAAAAACGTGGATTCTGGTACATAAATGGTTGTAGAATAAGATGAAATGCGTTTTTCTCAAAACTTCAGTTTCACACACTAGGCCCCTTTTCTCGGAGAAGGTCACATTTGGTAATTTTAAGAATTCCTTTATTAACTTTTAAAGCCAATTTCACCAAGTTCCGTTATAATTAACTATCAGTTATAACTGTCAAAAACATATTGTTAACTGTAAGTTAAAGTAATAGTTAGTCTTAACTGAACTTGGTGAAATTGGCCGTTAAACAAATAATTCTTAACTTTTTTTAAATAAAATTTGAGGTAAATAATCGTATAACTATTTTCAAAATTTGGATTTTGGCTTTGTTTTTTAAAAAGGCAGGGTAATGATGGCAGCCTGTTTCATCTGACACATATATTTATATCTATTGATCCACTGTGCTACAATAGAATCTTGTTGCTCTAGAAACCTTTTTTCCGAGAAAAATTTTGAATGGAGCAATATTAAACGAAATGAAATTTTTTGGTAAATTTCAAAATAAATATTTATGTGTACATTATTAAAACTTTAAATACTTATTAAAAAACTCTTTAAATAAAACGGGCTCTTTATTTTACTCTTAATTGCAATATTATCTGCCTGCAACTTTTTCTCTTTTAAATGCAGTTATGCGCATTTAACTGAGTTAAGTTATTTTTGTATTTTGAGTTATTTCTTCTTTATTTTAAAATTTTTGCATGGGTTAGAGCAAATTTCTCTCAATCATTAAAAGGTAAATTTGCTTTACATATATATTTATTTATGTATGAGTGTGGGTAAATACACATACACACATATTCGATAAATCAGCTTTATATAGACATTTTATAAAAAAAGTGGTTTTTTCTTATTAAAACTACTATATGAGGAACGTATGTACCCTAAAGCTTTTATATATGTATTTATGTATGTATGTACATTGCATTTACTCTATATAGTATGCATTTATAAAGTATATGTATTTTTTATGTTTGTAATTTTATTAATCCTTATTTTCATATGGTTTATGCTTTTAAAACTCCCTTTTTATATGTATTTTTTTTATTAAAGGTAAACTTAATCGGTTAACTAATTAGGGTATTAGGCTGAGAAAACATTAGTTAAGTTTTTTAGTTACCTGTTAAAAAAAAATTTATTTCTCTGTGTTCATATTACATTCTTGTTCGTGTTCATATATTAAGTAAGGTCAGGTTTATTTGGTTGTCTTAAGCACCACTGCCGGCCTGCTGCTACTATTCGCCCCCCTTTTGTGCTGCTGTGTCGGTGTTGCAGCATCCTTTTTGGTGTTATTGAAATGCTTTTTTATTATTACATTATTTTAATAGTTATAGTGACACAATCTAGGGAGCAATTTTTCGAAAATTATTTCGATATTTCAGTATTCGCATGTTTTATAACCTTAAAATGACGTATACTTCCTTCTATCTAGATTCTAGAAACACTCGATGTTTACAACGAAAAGTGTTTAAAGAATACAATCAATATCTTTAATACAAATATTTAGTGGTGTTGCCAGTTATGATTATCTTGAGTCAAGAATTTAAAGAAAGATTTACTGTTGGGCAATAATTCGTAAAGCTGCGAAAACTTTTTTGTACACCTCATTATTTAAAAATTTTTCTTTTTTATTTCATTTTTGGCTAAAATTCCAAAATTTAATAATTTTTGGATTTTCTTTAGATTGAAGCGATTTTAATTGATTTTGATTTTCTTTATCTAGATTAAGGCGATTTTATATACTCTTCACCACAAATGGAAAGGGAAAACAATATAAAGGATTATAGAGGGTGATCAGAAACCGTGAATGGAAACTTCCAGGACGCGACCCTATGGGTGAGTGTACTGAACATAACAATTCATACAGGTGGCAATTTGAAAGTAAAATCCGGCAGAATTAAGCACTTGTCCCACGCTAAGTACCTTAAGCTATCTAACCTCCACTGCTTAAGTACACCAGCTTCTGTTGATAAGAAATAGCTATCCGAACTTGCCTGCAGCGGGTGAAAAATTAGCTCATGTAGCGGATTTTTGTTTAGCTTCTTACCGCGATGTCGGATATAAACCATTGCCACTACGTGAATCCTTATCAACAACTAAGTTAAGTTCGAAGTGCCCGCTGCTACTTATTGTCGTATTATAGGATAGGATCTCTTGTGAGCCTCGAGACACCTGTCAATTGTGCCTCTGCAAAGCATCTTTGACTGTACCTATATTCCCCGAAAATGATAAACCAAGATGTGAAATATCCCTAAGATAGTCTCATATATTCCGCGGTAAGGTGGAAAGAGCATAATATAAGTTTGTCATTCCGTTTGTAATTTCTACAATATTAATAGTAGGCTCTATAAAATGTATATCGTCACCTCAAATGTAAAACAACGTATCATCAAAACATTCGACATTGACTTTTTGATTGATTGTTGTTCCTTTTATTACACTACATGATCCCTGCGATCAAAAATGACGACGAAAAAAATTCAAACGCTAAGTACACGCCTGTCAACTTATAAAAAGTGTTGTTACGTTATTTTGTATTTTAGGTGACGATATATTTCGGGTCCTTATAAGTAGCGAAGTTAATTTATCGATGTCCGTCTGTCCATTGAAATTGGTTTTCCGAAGGCCCCAGATATATAGGGGGCCATTAATTTATGTATATATTTCTGCCACATACAGTCCGGAATTGCTTGCTATTGAAATTCAGCCTGATGGGTCCAACAGCCAAAGTTTCCGAATAAAAGGTACAAGCATTATCTTTTTCATGCTCGAAAATTTAAATTGGTTTACAGTCATAAAAGAAATTGACGTATTGTATCAGGAGTGGAGGAAATTGGACAAGGGCACAAACATTTCTTCGACATGTCTCATTGATAAGTAATTTATATCGTAGAAAAGGAACAATTTTATTTTATTTATCCAATTATAGTGTAATTCGTATCATCTACCGAATTGTCAAACAATGGTGGCGCTGGAGGAATGGAATTAAAAGTGGTCATTTACCAGTGATGGAAAATTCAGTACTCCGCGTATGTATGTAAATACATACATATGCATTTATGTACATAAATGTTTATATCAAAAATAAAATTATTTTTATCTTCTTAATCAAAATATTTTTATTAAAATCAATTAGTTTTTTTTATTTTATGTGTTTTTGTTTATTATTTTTAAGTTTGTTTTTCAATAAAAAATATGTTTGAAAAAAGTACCAAAATATTGAAAAAAAGTACTGATTTGTTTGGTGGTCAGTGCCATCTCGATTTTTCAATTTTCCATACCGTCGAATTTTAAAGTTGTAAAAAGAGGAACACAGTAACTTACCAATGAACGGATCGTTTCTGCTTTGGATAAATGCATGATATCAGATCAAAACGCAATCCACTTAATAGCTGTAGTGGCTGAAGTGTAAAAATACTTTGGTTCTATGTTCCGATTCAAATTCAAAGTTTTTTATTTTTTGTGAACTTTCGTTAAATTTTTTTTTTTTTTTTTTTTTTAATGATTTTGTTATTGGTGCTTAATTCCCAATATTTATTATTTGATAAAAACACTGAAATTTATTGTTGATGGGATAAGCTATTCCTATGCCCATTTCACTGGTTGATTAGGCCAGATCATCAGGAAACTTAATCCATAAAGATTTTAGAAAAACTAAAGATATTAAACCAAATAAAACTGTTAAGCGTATAAGAATTACAGAAACAGTTCTATTTGTAACAATATCAAAGTTTAAACAAAATCATCAACAATAAACAGTGAGTTTATCTCTCCTTACATTCCCTTACATACATTTTTGTTTGTATCAAGATTTCTTGAAAATTTAGCGATAGGGGATAAGTTGGTTCTAGAGAAATAATGGGGACACAAAGAAAATGCTAATATATTTGGCGTCTCTAGGCATGACTCCTCAGTAGTTACAAACTTTTATTCCATCCACTTTTCCCCAATTTCGTTTTCAGAAACTTTAATTTATAACCGATCGATCTCAAATTTTTTTCAAATATGTTTCATTATTACACTTTTTTGTGTGTTAAGCTGGGATCACACGATTGCCGCAATGCACCAATTTTTACACCCCAATCGTGTGACTGCACAACCAAATGGCTCATGTACCAATCGAGGTCAATATTGTTCTTACTTTTACCAATTTAATGCTACCCTGGTGCGGCAATTGTGTGGCTGCTATGCAACCGCGCATACCGGCTAAATTTGAGAATTTCAACCATACAAATATGGCGTTTTAATAAAATTCTATTATTTGACCCCTGCAGCGCGTATGATGCTTCTAGATGGTTCAAATGTATGACCAGTCCCACTACAAAATTTTCAATACAGACTAGAAATGTATTAGAGAACAAGTCCTATAATTTCCGAGGTGTCGCCCCTAGTGGGGTATAATGTATGAGCGACCTCAATTTGTTTTTTGTCCTTAACATTTTCTCGAGACAAACTTGCTCTTTATCTCCACTTCTTAGGGGCTCCAATACAAATATTGCGTTTTATGAAATTCTTAAATTGATTAAAATTTTTTGACTTTTTTAAAAAAAATCAAAAGTTGTAAACAGATTTTTATCATTTTTGGCTTGTTTTGCTTGCAACTTCGTTTATTATATATCTGAAAAAATTAAAAGCATAGTTGCATTTTCCAATTTTTTAATAATTTTTAACAAAGAAAAATTTCGAAATGTTGCTAAAAAATTATTTTTTCCTCCAAACAAAAATATGTTGCTAAAATGTCTGCGCGATTAAAAAAAAAATTTACTTTACATGAAGGTAATGTACTCACTGCTCAAAACTACAATATTTATATTCTATTTTAAGATTATTTTTTAAATTTTTTTCAATATATTTGGGCATGTTCTATAAATCGAAATGAAGTGCATTTAAAATCGAACAAATTTTGAAAACCAGCCTGTAAAGAAATTTCTTTAGACTATTCCTTTTTATATATATGTACTATATAATCTTCGTAACAATTATCTTTATAAGAATAACTATTAAAATTAGGAAGAACTACGATCATTTTGTAATAAATTTATATCAATATCTTGTTCAATTCCAATTCATTGTGTTTTCTAGAACATGCCCGATTGTTTGTAGCCCCAAGTATTTTCTTTAAAATGACATTTAAATCATCTTCGTATGTCAAGTAGTTTTCGAGATATTGAAGAAATAAGCTCTACACATTCGGCTAAATCTGCGAAATTAAGACATTTTGAATATGACGTAACTTTTGAAAAAAAAATTTTAAAATTTTTTTTCGTTCATATATGTTCCTTATACGATAAAAGGAACCTTCTCACCAAATTTCATTACAATCGGAAGAGGTCGTGTCCCACTCTTGGTCGTTTTGACATGGAATTACCCCATTCCATACTAGGAGCATCCTACGCGCGCTGCAGGGGCCAAATTAAAGAATTTTATTAAACCGCAATATTTGCATGGTGGCGCGTAGGATGCTCCTAGATGGGTCAACTGTATGACCAACCCCACTTTATTATTTATTGCCGAATTTCGGTTTTTTTAGTTATTTCAATAAACTAAACCGTTTTTGAGTTACGCAAATATATGCTGTGCAACCTCTTACATTTTCGAAATAACGGTAATTCTTGAAAATAAGAGCCAATCTAAAAAAACGGTAAGTCCAACTAGATTCAGCGTGCCCCAATTAGGGCAAAATGCAAGGTGCGCGGCTGGTCCGTTTTTTGCAACTAGCACAGTGTACTTATTGCTCAAAATTACTATATTTAAATTCTATTTTAAGATAATTTTTTAAAGGTTGCGAAAGAAAAAAAATCATATCTTAAAAAAGAAAAAAACACCTCCTTCAAAGTTTCAGGATTTTTTAAGAACTGTTTGGGGTATTATATAAAAAAAAAATCAGCCAAATAAAAAAATAGGTTTTTGACTTAGGCCGTTTTTTAAAATTTAATATTTTGCAGATATTACATTTTTCAAAAAAATTATATCTTTTCAGTATATGGTTTGTAGTCCCAAGTATTCTCTTTAAAATGACATTTAAATCATCTTCGTATGTCAAGTAGTTTTCGAGATATTGAAGAAATAAGCTCTACACATTCGGCTAAATCTGCGAAATTAAGACATTTTGAATATGACGTAACTTTTGAAAAAAAAATTTTAAAATTTTTTTTCGTTCATATATGTTCCTTATAAGATAAAAGGAACCTTCTCCCCAAATTTCATTACAATCGGAAGAGGTCGTGACCCACTCTTAGTCGTTTTGACATGGAATTACCCAATGAGGAGTGGAGAGCTTGTGTCTGCTAAATAAGGCCTTCTATTAGGACTATTTACTCATACCGCTGGGATAAAACGTAATATTTAAGCATAAATTAAATAATATACTGACACATAATTAAAAATCAGTTAAATGTAAAATTAATACACAAAAGTGTATTTAAACACATTTTTAAGGAATTATTTCTCAGCTATTTATATCGTTTAAATTGTTAATTCCTTTTTATATTGTGTTTTTTTGATTAGATATCCACTTACCAAAGATTTTAATGTACATCGTTTACCAATACCCACACAGTGGTGCGATTCACTAACTTTTAACGATCCGACATTCGTTAAATTTGTCGACATAAATATTCGCTTGCAGTAACGATAGTGTGATTCTGTAACTTATTTTTAACGATGGTTAACAGCTGTTTTTTTGTAACATCTCTGTCTACAAAATGTTGAAAAAAACGAAAAGCACAAAAGAGAATAAAATAAAAACAAATGAAATTGTTCTTAACTCCCCGTGTTACACTTGTTTTTTTATTCAAAATACATCTGGCCAGACTCATGAGTAAGACGAAGGGTTAATTTGTGGTTTTATATTTTTTTTTGTGAATTTTACATTTAGAATTTTGTTTTTGTTCCTAATTTGCTTGTTTTAAATTTAGGATTTTGTGTTTGTACGATTATCGTTATAAAAGTTAGTGAATCGCTTTACAGATGTTACTACATGTCTATAACTGAGCTCCCTAAACAAGAGCGGCAAGCGTTTTTTTTTAACATGAAAATTCCATTGCCAATACATTTTCAATAAAACAAAACGACCAAGCGATTTATCAAATAAGATTTTTCAACCGAGTGGTATTGAACTCACTCGTATATCCTGTATGAAAATGAAAGGTTTTGACATTAAGCAGACGCTCGCCGCTCTTATTTAGGTTATCGTCATAAACTTGTTTTAGTTTTTTAAAAGAAGTTTTCGTCACACAAATTTTTTCAGTTTTTTTTTTGTTTAAAAAAACAATTTGTTCAGTAAGTAGAAATGTCTTTTTACTTTAGCAAATTTGAGAGATTTATTAAAGAAATAAGACTGAGACTACCACCCGGGTGGATATTGGTAAGGCTAAAGTAATTAAAATGTTAAAAGAAAGTGTGAGATTTTAATGTCTACTTTTTGTGCGACTTTTTCAAAATCCTTAACGGTAACCCTGGACTACGTATAAACGTAGTAGTAGTTAATGCCGTGATGTTCACCGTACGGTAATAACCCTTTTTATACCCTCCACCACAATAATATGTGAAGAGGGTATATTAAGTTTATCATTCCGTGTGAAACTTTTTTATTATTCATCTCAGCCCCATAAAGTATATATATTCTGGGTCCTTGAGTGATTCTAAGTCGATTTAGCAATGTCCGTATGTCTGTCCGTCTGTCCGTCTGTTGAAAACACGCTCACTTTCGAAAAGTTAAAAAGAAATGAACAAACTTGGTGCCAAATTGCTTGTAGTTATCCTAAGCAGTTTGGGATTGAAATTCAGCAAAATCGGTGCAGTAGGACCAGAGCTATGAATCAAAATGTGGAACCACCACCTTAAAAAAAATGATAATTTTGTTGCAAAAAATAACATAAAAGGTGGAACAAGGCACGGAATGAGATACGATTTTGCAAAAATTTGTTTTATTCGACTGGAAATCACGCTGTTAAATTTCGTGAAGATCCGTCCATAATTTACCCTAAGCCCCATATAAGCACTACTCCCGGAAAACAGTTTAGTACACCTAAAACCATAATTAATAATGCTATCATAAAAAAATTTGGGACGAAACAGTTTTAAAATACTAGAAATAACACTGTGAAATTTCGTGAAGATTCGGCACATCCGAATATAGTACTCTAATTTTGGGCCGCAAAAGGTAGCCAGGTAATTTTATTTAAAAAACGGTAATTTTAAAGGGATAGTTGTTGTAACAAAAAATTAAGAACATAATGTTTCTGCAAATTTTTTTTACAACACCGAAAAGTACAAAATAAGAAAAATGAAATTACTCTTTTATATTATTAATTTTAAAATGAACTTGATTTAAGAAAATCCGTACTTACCGTACTATTGACACCGCTTTGCCTTGGTTATATACGGATAAATTGATTTTACAGTATTTTTTTAATGTTCATCACATACATATATATGTATGTACGTTAAGCGTATTAAATAAAAATATTTTAAGTAGAATGAACATACATTATTTTAATTTAATTCTTAAATATTTTTTTAGGACAACAATTTCCATTAAAATTTTTCGTTAAACACACTTAAAATTTATACAAATTGCTTATAAATACTGTTCTTATGTGCTGTTTCCAAATGACAGGCGATGGACTGAGGGCTTTTCAAATAAATGAAGGTTTTGATTACAAATTTTTGCGTACGGTAATTTTTTCTCCAAAACGGTAATTTTAGAGGGCCGTACGGTAATGAAAAAATAAAAGTAAACATCACTGAGTTAATGAGTAATTACTCAGTAAACTGAAAAATTATTCTCAAAAAAAGTTGTTCCGTAAAATTTAGGAAACAGTTGATAAAAGATAAATGTTAATAAGTTTGACTAAGCTCGTTTTTTATCGGTACTCGTATATAACTTTTTTTAACAAGAGAATTTAAGGTAAATACATACAAATAATATTAATGTCCAATTTTCAGGATAGTATTTAAATCTAAATTAAGTTAATTTTCATAAAAACTTAACTCGTATTTATATACAGATTGATTTTTTGAGTTTTATTTGAAAAGTCTTATGAAAATAGCGCTACTAAATACAAAAAAAATATCATAAAAAAGTCTAATTATTTACAAGGTGGTCTCAAAAAACAGTTCACTGTTATTGATTTGCCTGTTTGTTTTAAATTTTGCAATCGTTAGCGAATTGTAGCCAAGTTCGCGATCATACCGCTGTTGCCAAATATTTGTGGTAATTTCCACCAATTTAGCAATTTTTACCGAATGTTTTCATTCCTGTTAGTTTTAGGGCTCAATTTTATGGCGCTATTTTTGCAAATTTTTCCGAGTTTTTAAAATTTAGCGTAGCTTTGTTTCTTTTTGAGACAATCGTCGCCGTCTTAAAAATAGCCACATACATAAGCCGAAGTCACCTATTTTACAAGGCACTCTCAACACTGTCAAGAGTTATGTGTTATGCTTGCTTTTAGGAAAATTGTACTTTACCATCGAAAATCTAATTTAAAAATCGTAAAAAATCTTTTAAACAAACTTTTTAGGAATGCTTACTACTTTGAGTCTGTTCCATATCACGCAATGCTTATTTCCCCTCAGGGAAGCATCCTGGGCCAACTTTTATACTTAATATATACCTCGGATATGCCAACAAACAGCTACACCCAAACCTCAACATTTGCTGATGATACAGCTTTTCTAAGCGTGCACGAAAACAGTCAAGAATACTTAAAAAGGCTTGAATTGCATCCGAACCCACTAGCTCGAAATATTTTAAATGATAGCGGCCACACTCGCTTAAGAAGAAGAGACACTGCAGCACTTGTCCAATTAGATGAGCGATAAACACCTAGATAAGTGAACAGAACCCGTGATGAAAAAATTTTTGTCTGGCACTGGCAGGACATAAAATAAAGTATTAAGTTCAGATTTGATTAATTATTGTGAGTTCATATTTAATATATGAAGATTCAATAAATAAATAATGAAAAAAAAAAAAAAAGCAATGCTTATTTCGAAAACATTTGTTTAGCACTACTGTTCCGCAATGTTGACAAATAACAAAATGTGAGTGCTATTTCCAAAAAAGTGTCAAAAAGTGTCACAAAATAGGTGATAGATACATTAGTGTCACAACGGTAACGCTGCATACAATAGCAGCTTTAATAATTGTGAATGAAAACATTGAGGAAGTTTCAACATACGATCTACCCAAATCGTGGATAACTAGTAGTGAGGAAATATGAACATCTTTTTTATTTTGCGAAATTAAAATGTACCATCCTCGAAATTTCACTGCCGAATTCATTGAAGGTAATCTTGGTACTACAACAAGTACAACTCGTACAAAAACCACAAGCAATTTGTTTTGGTAAAATCATTGTACAATGTCAGAAATAAAACAAAACAGAAACAAAGATAATAAAAGCAATTTTGACATCCAACAATCATAGAGTTAAAAAAAAGTTATCAGCCGGACTTTTAAGACCACCTGTAATAAATTCACCTTGGAAAGTTGCATGGAAATTAAACACAAAAAAACATGCATTCAGGGCTGACAGATAAATTTGTGAAAAAGGCGAATTTATTACAGGTTGTCTTAAAAGTCCTGCTGATCAGCGTTGCCGTTGAGACACGTTATTTGGGAAATACCAGACAGCGCCGGAACCAAACCGTATAAGAATAAAAAAAAACAATAATTCTAACTATTTAGGTTCTTTAAACTTAAAATAATTTATTTTTACACTTTTTAGCATTCCAGTGTTGTTTTTGCATAATTTTCCACACAACCCAAGAGGTATTATGCGATGTGCGTTTCCAATTATTTTATATGGCTGGCATCCTAGGCCTACATACCATAACTTAAATTTAAAATATATTTAATATATATATGTATGTATCACAGATATCAAAATTTATAAGACTACACAGTAAAAATTTTTTGTTCAATTAATTTACAAGTTTTAGAATCACTTCTGTAGTGCTTATACATATTTGCAATTTGGACAAATATAATAAAATCTTGTTTTGTCACCTTGATGCTTTAATAAAAATTTTTTTCATTTTACGACCTGAAAGAGTTAGGATTGCTTAATTTTTTTTAAAGGCTCGTTTTTAAGAATTTTTGATGCAATCATTAAAACCAAAATTGCACAACTTGCCCCATGATTTTGTCTAGAGGTATCATCTCTTTCAGAAAATTCCTTATATTTCCATAGTGTTGCATTTTTGCCTAAATTAGTTTTAAAATTATCATAAATTCCTTTTCCGACTTCTTGATCATAAAACGAGTTAATGTGATAAAACTGATGTGTACGAAATTTTATGACACATAAAGTAAAATGTTGAGAATGTAACATTGGAACAAATATTAAACCGGGTTGATTTTTAAATAACATGCTTATTTTATCAAACTTTATCAAGGTATATTTACACAAGGTAAACTCGTTGGCCCATATGTTTGTCAGCTGTTTACCTAAGTTGGAACACCAATGTCAAATTCCGTGTATATGAGCCAAATTTTGTACATGTGTGCGTTAAATTTATATGAAGACAATTTTGACAATTCAGTTCCACTCGGTTATTTTTATAGAGCAGCATGTCTACACTCCCAAATGAGTCTACCTTCTGTAAATATACCTTGAAACTGTATGTCATTGATTTGACAAGGCATACTATTACAGTAAGTTGATCCACTTTCTTTAATGATTACTAATAGACATGCATCTATTTAGCACAAAATTAGTCAACCATTGGTCATTGCTTAAAGAATTCCAGTCTGAAATTTCTAAATAGTCGTAAAAACCAATCTCCATTGGATCAACGATATTATTAACTTCAGAGTATAATATATCAAATTTGAAAAGAAAAAAACTGACATAATTTTCTTTGTGTTCTATATTTGAAGTTCGATTTTTGCGACATTCCAAAATTTTTTTGCTTGCCTTAGCTGCATGCATTATTTTCGGCCGAATAGATTTTTGTCTAATTTTGCTTATCTTTCCCCATTCTTCTTAACTTAACTTCGGACTTACCTTTCCTGTATGTTTCCAGTTTTTGAATATTTTGAAAATTGCCTTTTTCGGCAATGTCATCAGCAGCATTTAAAATTTGCTGCTTTCTGTATAAATAAGCATTATTTTCTTTAAGCTCATTTTTAAAAACATGTCTTCTTACGCCCCGTATCTGAGGAACATGTATATTTATTTTTAGCATGATGTAACTCTTTTGTTCTATAAACATTGACATCGCCACTTAAAGTTATTTCAAAACAAAAGGTGCTACATTCATTAAATTTGCAATAGGCATAAACAAATGTACTTTTTTTGGTACTCAATACATTATTAAAACATAAAATGCAAACATTATTATGTTTTAATATTCCTCTCTTACTAAATCTTCGAGGATTTTTTTCTCTGCAATATATTTTATGCACATTTTTTACAATATCCAAATTTATTGAATATCTACAATCGAGAATATTCTTCTCAAAAATTCTTTTGGGTTTTAAACTCTTTGTTTCTTCTCGAAGGACATTTCGGTTACATGTTTCCTTCGGATTAGGTGTCTTTCTGTAATTTAAAAAGCTTGAGACATTCAACGAATCATCTGTAGTTTCAAAAGGACCGAGAGTTTGATCACGGTTATTTGTTTTTACTTTATTTTCTAATTTTAAATTACAATTTTCCGTCTCAGCACACAATCTAATGCTTTCAGAAATTCTATTAGAACTTTTAGTTTCTATTTTTTGTAAAACTGAACTTAATCCATCTATAATTTCTTTAAAATCAGATTTAAGTTCTTCACATACAACAAATTTAAAATCTTTGGTAAACTCTGCAAATATTTCTTTTAAAGAAACACTTAAAACATCTTTAATTTCCGTATATGAAGATTTACTATTTTGGGAAGTGTTATTAGTTAATAAATTTAAATTACAGTGCACTCGGGAAAACGTCAACACTCGTTTACGTCAACATCCCAAAACGTCTTTTTTTTACATTGCCTACTCTAAAACGTCAACCCAACCATAAAGCTCTAAAACGTCAACTCTGAATAAAATAAAATTTCGAATTTAGCAGCAGTTAAAATACACACATTTGTACACACACACATTTATTTTATGAAATCAATTCAGAAATTGGGGATCCACCTGGATAATGTTTCTAATTCGTGTGAAATTGAGGAGTTGGAAGTGATCGATGATGAGGAGAACGATTTAGATACAAATGTGCAGACAATAAAACCAAGCGAAGCCGTCGAAATATTTAACAGGGCTTTGGATTGGGCTCAATGCGAGAATGTTGAGCAAAATGACTTAAATGTATTAAGACGTTTAAGAGAGAAGGTTCTCTTCCAAGTGTTGGATAGAAAAAAACAGCAGAAAAAAATAACAGATTTTTTTAAATGCATATGTGTGCATGTAAAATTAAAAATATGATCTCATTTAAAATGTATTCTTTTAGTTCCAGTTGTCTTCTATGGTTTTAGTCAGGTTGAATGCCTTTTTTATTTCCTTTTTGAATTTGTTTATGTTTGGATTTAGTTTATAATTAATAAAAACGTTTAAAAGCACATTATCGATATGTTTTTTATTTAAAAATTTTACATTTGTAAACGTCAACAATTTGTTAAACGTCAACACCCGCGGTTTTAATTAGTTGACGTTTTCCAGAGTGCACTGATAATCAAACAAAGACTTTTCATATAGTAATTAATACCATCTAATAAAATATTGTTAAATGATGTTTTGTCATGTTTTGCTTTTTTATCATGTTCTAAATTTTCAATTTTGGCTCTTTTAAACATTAGAGTATCCAAATCAATTTTATTTTTCTTTTGCTTATCCAGCAAGTATTTTGCCATACTAGAAATTCGTTTTCTATTTTTTAAATTATTTCTTATTTTATTGTATTTACTTCTTTTGCCCTTTGCATTCAAAGGATCTATAATACTTTGAAATAATTTAATATTTTTTCAGAAACATTCTGCAAATTATGTAAAAACGAAAATTGTAATAGTATGGACTTTAAATCATTTGAACGATCATTATGGAGGATTGCGTCGCAAAAAATTTGTGTTAGGCAGGAACAAAGCAAAAAAATCTGTTCAAGAATTATCTTGTACTGCCGCTATTAATGTTAATTCAAACATACATAGTATGTATGTGTATACAAACATTTTTTAAATGCATTCTTAAAAAGATATCCACATGAAATTATTGATATTTTCGCTGAAGAGTAAACAATTCTTTTTTAATTCGAGCGGGAGAATTAGCAAGCAAGAAAAATATAAATCAAAATTAAATTAAATTATGTTTTTATTATTTTAAAAAATTTGCACATTGTTTTTACTATTATTAATATTATAATTTCAATTACCCAAATGTATAAATTACCTGTTTTTAATATTGTAAAAATACGTAAAATTTTTATTGTTATTAATTAGCTGTTATTAATTTTTGTTACTCTAGCTTTAATTTACTTATTATGTATGAACTGTTTTTTTTTTAAGATACAAATTTGCACTTTTTTATTTAGCTAGATATCATTATTAGTATAATAAAACGATAGTTTTCAAAACATTTAAAAATACGATTTCACTATCGTTATTATTGGAAATGCTGATATCGAAAACGATATCAGAAATTAATGGAAAAACGATATTATAAGGAAAGGTACAATTTAGTCCGTAAAAACTATCGTTTTCGATTCGAAAACGATTATCACTTGTGATACTTTCTATCGCCTATATGATATCGTTTCGATATCGTTACAATATCGCTTGGTTTGCTGGGTTGCGACTTGTTGTACAATTCGATCAAGTTGTAGAACCATTTGTTACGTTAGAGGTGTGGTTGGTCATCGGTTGAATAAAAAATCAATTTGATTTGAGCTTTCAAATTGGTACGTGTGATGGCGATTTATTCTTTCGTTTTTAATTTTCATACTGACGATTTGAAAGCAACAGCCTGCGAAGTAAACAATATTTTAGAAAACAAATACGAAATTCCAATGCACAATTTTAATAAAGAATATAAAAACTACCGGAACCTTTATTTATTTTCTTTTCTTGCTCCTCTTCTTACTCCACTTCATTTATGCCACTAGTGCTAAAAAATCGGTACTCATGTTGACTCTATAAAAATAGTTTTTTAATAAAGCTTAGTGAAAAGTTGGTAAAAAAAATTCTTGCATGTGCTGCGAACTGGTCTGTTTAACTCAATTGTACGACCAGTTATAACGTGTATGGGCCGCATAAGGGCCCTTAGACAGTATCTTTTGGGCTTATTACTGGGAAAGTAGGAGAGAAGGAAGAAGAGGAGAAAAGAAGAGGGAGAGTTTCTTTTTTTTTTTGAGTCTGAAGTGCGGTTGAAAAAGGTCGTTTCTTTTTTAGGTTTTTTTTACAAGAGTGGAGTTTTTAAAAAAAAAATAAAATTAGTGTTTTTTTGTGTGAAAGAAAACTGCAAAAATATTAACATTCTTTTTTTTGCATTTGAATATATTGTGCCGGTTCACACACGTCAAGTTTGACTCGTCAAGTCTTGAACTTTTAGGAGAGAAGGGAGAAGAGAAGGCCATTTCTTTTCCCGTCTCTCCTAAAAACTCAAGACTTGACGAGTCAAACTTGACGTGTGTGAACCGGCGCATTGTTATAATAAAAACAAAAAAACTCGAAAAAACAATAAATGGAACTTTTAAAATAAATAATCAAGAAAAAAGACGTTGGAAGTTATTTAATACAGGCATAAACATTCATTCACATACACACCATCTATACATATACGCTACAGCCATATTTCAGACACACCTTCATCATTCACACAATCCCTACATAAATCATACATTCATCACACACATCCATCATCCGCACATACTGCATACCCACATTCAACCTAATTCGTACACAAGACACCAGCATTCATCCATTTATACTGCCACCGGAAACATAGTCATCCCTACACAACACATCCTCCAAACACCACCATCATCGATCGGTTAAAGCACACTCACCACACATACCCACCCTATCACCCTACACATACACTGGCTTTCGGCACAACACCGACCCATGAACAGACGGGACGTAGTCCAGACCGACGGGGGAAAAGTAAATTGTTGGTAATCATACCCGAAATTTTAAGTACACCAGACCGAGCTCGGACTAGGGTTTTTGGCCGCTGAGTTGGGTCTTTGGGGTTGGCAACGGCCCATAATTACTTTTTCTTACAGAGGTTTGTGTGAGCGGACAGTTAGGACAGGTTTTTTTTGTTTGGACTTATTTGCTGGTGAGATTGCTACGTATGGAAATGTCTTGAATGAGGAAAATTTTAACATGGAGTGAAAAGGATAGCAGGTAAGTGAGCTAAGTTTTAAACTTGTAGGGGTAGGATAGCGGAAAGGGGCGAATCCACATACGGGCCAAGGATTTGCCAAGGTAGTGGGAGGGCAGGCCCGGTAGCAAAACATCAGCTGCCCGCCAAGGAAGTGATGGGTCGGGATAGGCGGGAATCAAATTATTGCAGGGAATTGGAAGCGTTTTAGGAGGCTAGTTTTTTTTCTTTTAGTTTGCAAATGGTTTTTGTGATTATTTACCTTGCGTTATTTTGTTAAAAATTTCTTTTTGGTTATACTAGTTTTTCTTGTATTGTTACTAGTTTCCTTTTATTAATAATTTTTTTTTTTGATTTAAATTTTTTAAAATACATTTTTTTATATTATTATTTTTTGGACAATGGCTTGTGGATGATTAAGATGGCGAATCCACGCCTCTACCGCCCTAGTCTGGCAAGATTTAAGACCTTAGCGTTGCCATCCTAGTCATCCATCGGTTCAGACCAAAAGTCATTGACACATTAATTCAAAAAGGTTTAATAAACTTATGTGTACATGGATAACATGGCCACTACTTCTTTATAACGCTTATAATTAATTAGTATTGTGGTAATTTTGTAAAACTATTTTAAGTTTTAATCAAAATTTTCAATATTTTTAATCAGGCTTAAGTTCATCAAATTTAATTTTCCTTAAATTATTATTATGAAGAATGGAATTTTTACAACATGAAAATTAATTAAAATTGTTGTTGATAATCATTCATTCTTGACTGACCTTAGATTCAAACCCAGGCGGCTGGTTACCCTGACATGTTTCGATCGCTACCACTCGATCTCCTCAGAGGGATTTGCCGTCTTAATTTTTAAAAGTTTTTGCTGGCCATTATTTCAAACATTCATGCTTGAAAACTGTTAAAATCCTAACGTTCCGAAGACTTCGGTTAGATTAACACAAATTATTTTTCACTTTTTTAAGAAAACTAGAAATAAGGTTTGTATCCGTTAACTTAAATAAAAATATAGAAGAATTTTGGCATATCTAGTTACAAGCTTGCTTATACATACTAAACAACATACTTATATAAACCCAGACAAAGGCGTAAAATGGCGCTTTCTTGGTTTTTTTAAAGCATAACAAACAGTATTTCTTGGAAGTTTTATCCGAGGGATAATAACAAATACTTTTAATTTTTGGTTGCTTAAGTGCTTTAATATAAACATTGATTTGCTGTAGACAACACCCTTTTAACTTAAGCTTTGACTATAGATTATATTTTGGCCGATAAAAGTTTATAACACTTTGCCGTAAAAATTGTTTTAAATAAATTCAAATCCGTTATCAGTTTTTTTCTATCACGTCTATATTTTTTTTGGGCAGGACAAATATTTCTCTCGAAATAAGGCGGTTATGCTAATACATTTTAATTTAACTTCCTAATAAGAACATTTATAAAATCTGCTTAAAACATTGTAAAATTTTTTATTGCGGTAACATATTAAATTTCCACAAAAACCCAATTTTTTCTTATCACTTAATTACTTAAATTGAAAACAAATCTCTTATTTTGAAATAAAAATTGTAATGTTCAAATGCCTAGACCAAAAATTGTATTTTCTAATGATATTAAAAAACCGCTAGATATCCCGCTAACCGCCAAAACGGCAATTTTACCTCGGTGGACACGTAAAAACCGCTAGAATCGCGGTAAACCCGTCAAATTGACAACAGTGCATTTGCAACATCTTTCATCATAAAAATATTTATTTTCACGTGTAAAGGCTCAGTTAGTCTTTACTTTCTGTTTCTGTCACTTAGTGCCGGTTCACACAAGTCAAGTTTGACTCGTCAAGTCTTGAGTTGACTTGACTTGTGTGAACCGGCACTTTCAATTACTTGACAATAAGTTTTAAGTATTACAGATTGGACCGTAACAGAACAGAAAAACTAATCAATTTCCCAGGTTTTTTAATAACAAAAACAAATCAGCTGATTCGTAACAGAACAGAAAGTAAAGACTAACTGAGCCTTATATGCTTTTTACACATGCTCACATCTTACATCTTTCATTTTATCGCAAAGATGATAAAATCTTTACATAAGAATTGTACAGGGCTAAAAATCAACATATTTCTCCATCGTTAAAAGATGTTTCTATCTCATGTTGTTTCATTCAACATCTTTCGATTATTTTAGTATCATCACTAGAAAAAATAAATAATTTCTTATCATCACTAGAAAAAAAAACATGAGAGCAGGACAATAATATCATTAATTTAGTTTTTATTCGCTCTTACACGTTAAAATAAATATTTTTATGATGAAAAATGAAAGATGTTACAAATGTAAACAAGTTTTTTTCATTTTCAACATCTTCCACGCATTCCTCTAAGATGTGCTCAAGTGTAAATAGGCTATTAAGAGCGAATAAAAACTAAATTAATGATATTACTGTCCTGCTCTTTTGTATTTTTTTCTAGTGATGGTTAAAAATTATTTGTTTTTTCTAGTGATGACACTAAAATAATCGAAAGATGTTGAATGAAACAACATGAGATAGGAACATCTTTTAAAGATGAAGAAAGATGTTGATTTTTATCCCTGTAGAATTCTTATGGGAAGATGTTATCATCTTTGCCATAATGCTATGTTCATACGCCGATATAAACCACTGGTTTCGCTCTCTGAAACTGTTCTTACGATTTGTACTGCTTCTTTCATTTTGACATTTTTTTTTGTGTTGTTAGTGTGATTCTTTTTAAAATAGATAAAAATAAGTAAATAAAACTTAAAAATTAATTATTTAATACTTTTATTAATATTATTATGTTATTATTATCACCTTATTTTATTAAACATTAATTTTTATTTTCGTTTTTTTCTCTGTTTGTCTAAATTTACACGTTTCATCTTTTGATGCTCAACTTATTTTAAATTCCCTTTTAAAGATGCCAATATAATCACACGCAGCAATCGGTTTCAACTTTTTCCGGTTCAAAACAACAACAATTTTATTAACAGCGAATCAAAGAGAAAAAGAAAAGAAAAAAACTACATGCAGCCATCGTTATGCATATACCAACGAATAAAAACACAAAGCGTACTGACCGAGTACAGGCATCAGATAAACTAACGATAACTGTTATCAAAATTGGAGATGATAGCACAGTTTTCCGGTTTCGAAACGACCTGTTTCGTTTTGTTTGTATGGGGAAACAAGTCGTTTCAATCATGTTTGGGGCGCGAAACAGGAATGAGAGAGCGAAACACGGATATTGCTGTCCGTGTGAACATGGTATAAGATGTAAGATGTGAGCAAGTGTAAAAAGCCTATTAAGGTGTTACACACATCAGCACAAATGCATTATAGCCTCTCCACTATTGTGGTGTGGGTAAAATTATATTTAAAACAAAAACAAAATTCTAATGTTTGTTGTTGTTTTAAATGTAATTTTCTAAGAGAACGTTAACGTCCGAAATCGTTAAACAGGCAGTAGAAATACACGTGTCTTAAATTCAAACCTAAAAATTGGTGATAAGGTTTTTATTTTTAAATAGTATTTAGAACAAAGGATATCATTTTTTAAGAATTAAGCAAAAAATCAGCAAATTGGCACCTTGCTAATTTCGCAACGAAAAGTCGTCTAAATTATGATAAATCGTCAAATCTGGCAGCTCTGAATGCATTTCTGACCAGAGAACCAAGCCGAAGCTATTTATCGGCGGCTGAGGCGCAACTGTTTTGTACTGCGGCGGTAGCTTCATCGACTTTTAGTCGGCTCGAAACGTTTTTTTTTCTATGAAACGTAATAAAACAAAATTTCACTGCAAATTTCGCAGTTTTATAAAATAAATATTGACATTTTTTTACGCATTTCATAAATTGTATAAAAGTATGAAGATTTGAATAAATAGAATCTGGGAGTTTATTTCTAAAGCGGCCCATACACTTGCAATATTATTGTATTTGATATTCGCCATATTATTTAAATTTTGTCATATATTCTGCAATAAGTCGCACAATAGTTTCATTCATTAAATAAAAAGGTAAACACAACCTTTAAGAATAACATAAACAGCATTGTACAATGTTGTCAACACACGTCAATATATTTTTGTTGTGCACTAAAAATCAAAGATTTTGATTGTTGCCAATATATTGTGCCACCTACGAATATAACATACACATTGGCGATGTAATTGTATAATACGTAATATTGAACAATTTTATTGCAAGTGTATTAGGGTTGCCATACGTACTGTTTTTAGCAGTACATGTACTGATTTTTTGCAATTGTATTGTTTTTTGCATAATGTCCAAAACAGTACGCAAATGTACTGTTTTTTACACTTTGTACTGTTTTTATACTGTTTTTTTTGTTCAGTCTACCAAACCAAGATATTAAGAAAAATCCTGTTAAAGTCATATTTTTAAAATATCCTAATATTTAAAAATGTTGTGTTCAAAACAAAAAAGTTCTAAAATAATAACACTTTTTACGCTGTGATCATTGTTTTCTCATAAATACGCAGTAGAAATCTTAATTATAATGGGTGACTTATTATTTTTAAGACATATGATTTTATGGCTACCTCTTTCAATAGTATTTTCCTTTACTTAAACACCTGAGCAGGCAAAAACAAAATCGAAATTTTGTTAAAAATATTATATTTTTTAAATACTAAATAAATACTTATTCCAGCACAATTATTTTTAATTCCTAGAATTTTCTTTTTTAATATTCGACCAAGTTCTGGAAATCGAAATCACGTTAAATTGAAAACGTAATTCCTTTCAGGTCTTAACTTAGGACACATACATTTTCTCAAATTCTATATGATTTGTGCAACTATGTGTGTGGTGAAAATTGCTTTAAATACCAATATGCTTAAAGAAAGTCCTACTTACACAATCAACGAGTTAATTGTTTTAAGCTAAGTTAGGCTTTTCTCCTTTCTTATATGGCTTACAGGAATGTTATGGTTTTCCTGTCTTCAAATTAAAAAAAAAAAAAAAAATATTTAGGCCAAATGCTTCTTTTTAGTGTTTTTTAAACACAAATGGAGTAATTTCGTATACGTATAAAATGCCATAAAACGGAAATCATTCCTTTGACGTTACACATTTTAAGTGTTTTTCGTTATATAATTGTTGCATATCCAATCAAAAGTTTTAAATATACAATAATTTAAATTAATAGTTGTGTTTTCGCAAAAAAAAACTGTTTTTTTCTTGATTGTACTGTTTTTTTGTGTTCAATGTACTGTTTTTCCGAATTTAAAATCTGGCTACCCTAAAGTGTATAAACCGCTTAATAATTTCGAATAGGTATTCTAATTCAAATTACAATTTTAAAAGCTTTTATACTTTAATAGTCATATTCCTTCAATATTTCCAGTATTAAAGCTTTAAAAATTGTAATTTGACTTAAAATACACATTCGAATTAATATAAATATTTATAGAATCCTGGAAAATATTGAAGGAATAAGACTATTAAAGTTAAAATATTTATGTAAGAATATTTGTGTAAATTAATTTTCGTTATTTTACATATGTATACATACAAATCAGTTAGTTCTTTAAAAAAATTATTAATAAATTATTTTGGTCAACTATTTTGCAGCTGTCATGTACATATTTAAATAAATAAAGGACATATATATATCGCACTTGTTCAACAATACTGTATTAACTCAAAATATTAAAATTTTCAATAGAAGCAAAACAATTTTTAATTTAATATGAAAGGCATATGAAAAAGTATTTTTAAACCAACCGTTTCTTTACCAAAAGGTTGACAAAATAGCTCGATATTTTCACAGTGGGTAGATATGAATAATACCTGTCGATTATTTCCAAAAAGTGAAAAACTAAAATTTTTGAGTTAATACAGTAATTGTTGAATAGGTGCGATATGTAGAAAGAGATGTCTGCTTCTTGTTTAGTTTATACACATAAATGAAACTTCCAAAGAGGACGTAGCAGCCGGAATACCAAAAAAAAATATGGTACTCTGGGATATATTTAGTAGATATTTTAAAAACCTCTTCAGTTTCAGTATCAGATGTTTCCACTACGCTTTCTTTATTTTCTTTAAAACGACTTTTAATATATTTGTATTAGTTTTGTTATTCTAAATTTCATTTTTATTTGCTTTTTTAATTCGGTTCAACGGGACTTTTTGCTACAGAAATGCAACCACATCTGCTTTAAAAGTCAGTTTTTTCAAAACTCGCGGACTATGATCAATATTCAGCCGATTTGAGCAGCCTAAAACAGCGGCGGCTCGAGTTCAAATAAAAATAAAGTGACGGCATCTACACGCCGATTTTCAGCCGAATGTTTCTGTTTCTGACAGTTTTTTTTTTACTTGTTCTTCGATTTTCAGTCAATTGAACGTGTGTTCGTGTGATCAGAAGAATTTTTAAGTTATTGGTAAAAATTGGTGAAAAAAAAGAATTGGGAAAAGAAAAACATGGCTTCAATTTTAAGAACCGGCAAATTTTTGCGTTATTTTGCTGGTTTCACACGAAATGTAGTAGTTAATAGTGTACGCGATGCGGAGAGCGGTTCGCTCCTACAGAACACACCATGCATGTGCACACAATTTCAAAAGTAAGTACACGCCGGTAAGTGCTCCGGCTAAATAGAAATGTCTATTTTGCCCCCACTCAACACAGCAAATTATACGGAAAAAAGCTTACGCAATAGAATATACGATTTTTGAAATAAAATTAATACATTTTGCACTAATTTCTTAAAGTGTAACAAGAAAATTAAAGTTTTTAAACATTTTGTTTAAAATCAATTAAATTTATAGAAAGTTTAACATAGATTTTTAAAGAATAATTGAAATTGTTTTTCTATGACATAACCTCATTCGCATGATTTTTTTAATGCATTTTTTTTTTTCATTTTTAGTAGCTTTGCTAATGGTGCTGCTGCTCCCAAAGCCGATTTATCTTTGGACAAACAATTGAAACGTTTGGATAACGATGTGCGTCGTATTGGACGCATTTCTAGGCGTGATATTGAGGATGTTTTGGAAGAAATACGAGTTACCCGGTCAGCCACCAGCTCTCAATCTTTGTTGGTCATAAGATGTTGCGGCAATTTAGTGCCGGAGGAAATGCCTGAAGTTCGTACGGCTTTGGTGCAAGAAATCTGGAAAACCTTAAATGCCTTGAATGTGCCCATGGATATATCCCATTACAATGCTTTGTTACGTGTTTATTTGGATAATGAACATCAGTTTTCACCAACTGATTTTCTGGCTGAAATCGAATCAAAGGCAATTGAACCAAATCGTGTCACTTATCAACGTTTAATTGCTCGCTATTGCCAACAAGGTGATATTGATGGTGCCACTAGAATTTTGGAGTACATGAGAAGCAAGAATTTGCCTGTGAACGAAGCCGTTTTTAATTCATTAATTTTGGGTCACTCGCAGGTGAGTTGGAACAGAGCGACGTTCAAAGTGTGTTTCAATTCCGTTGTGTTATAGTACTTATTAAAGAAAGTAATTTTTATACATACCTAATTTGATTATTTCCTCTTGTGATTTTTTTTAATTTTCGATCTCATTTTTTCTAGTTTACCGAATTAACCAACATGACTAACGATTTTTTACATCCAAACATTTCGTCTTTTTTTAATCATAAGGATTTATCAATATTGACCATTTTTTCGATTAAAATTAAAAATGGTGTGTTTTAGATATCGTCTCCTATTTTATTATTATTATTATTATAATTTCTTTATTAGTATTAAAAATACTTTTCAAATCTACTACATTAAAGTTTGGCTATAAATTTTTCAGAACTACATAGATATTATGTTTTATATAGTAGACATTCACCCTTATCGTGGTTGGCGAATTTAAAATACGCCTGCGACTGTTTCGTAATAGATTAAAGAGAAGGTGAACTTATTTTCTTTAATCTATTACCAAACCGTCGCAGGCGTATTTTAAATACGCCAACCACGATGCGGGTGAATATGTTTTTTGAATAACTTTATATTCGCCCTTATCGTGGTTGGCGTATTTAAAATACGCCTACGACTGTTTGGTAATAGATTAAAGAAAATAAGTTCACCTTCTCTTTAATCTATTACGAAACAGTCGCAGGCGTATTTTAAATACGCCAACCACGATAAGGGTGATTATGTTCCTATTTTACATTCATCCTTATCGTGGTTGGCGTATTTAAAATACGCCTGCGACTGTTTCGTAATAGATTAAAGAGAAGGTGAACTTATTTTCTTTAATCTATTACCAAACAGTCGTAGGCGTATTTTAAATTCGACAACCCCGATAAGGGTGATTATTGGGTAGGGAGTTGTACAGTTGTAAGCCTTTATAAAAAAGCGACCGCTGCATTGCAGTTGTTGATACTCTTTCAATTCTAAAATGGTCCACGTTTCTTTACTGGTACGGTTGAGCGTCTCTTAAGCTTGTTCATGTTAATCCAGCTATTTACGCTTTCCATATCTTGTGTGAGGTTGTAATAACAATCGTGATCTGATTTTTCAAACGTGAAAATTAGAGTATCGTCAGCATATAAAATTATTTCACATTTATTCAATATGTTTGGCATATCATTTATATAAATGATAAATAGCAGTGCCCCCAAAATCGATCCTTGTGGTACTCCATAATCGTTATTATCTATGTTAGATTTATAGATATTCACTTAAGTAATTTGCTTTCTGTTTGTTAGGTATTATTCAATCCATTTTAGTTCAGTATTTCTAATGCCGTGTTTTTGTAGTTTTTGCAGTAGTATATTTCTATAAATTGTTTCGAAAGCCCTTTTAAAGACGAGGAAAATTCTCAAATTGTTTTGTTTTTTTCCATCGGTTTATTAAATAGTTCACTGCAGTTTTACGTGAATACTTCCTTCTGAATCCAGACTGGTACTTTGATAATATTTAGTTACTTTCCATATATTGCTCTAGTTGTTCCTTTACCACTTTCTTTATTATTTTCTCACATGTCGAAATTCTTCACATTTTTTTTTGTCTTTGCAATCTTTTTAATTGGTGTAACCATTGACGTTTTCCAATTTTCAGGAAATAGTCCTGTCTAACAATTTGTTTATTATCTCTAGCAATTTTTTTCCCATGATATTCCAACTATTTAAAATCTTTTAAATTGATATTTTATTATATTCCGGCTTATTTTTTAAATTTTTACATACTTTTCTTAGATCCGCTATTGATATTGCACTAAATTTAAACTGAGAGGTTATCACAGGTATATTATTGACATATTGCACATTATTTATCGTATCTCTAATTGTTTAAATACTGTTTAACACTTATTGTAGAGCTTATGGTCTTTTTGCACACTGAAAACAATCCATACGAACTAAACTTTGTAGCTTCTTTTTTGTACATATATACGAAACTTTTGTAAATTTCTAGTACAAAAGCTTCGTATATTTTTTTTTTTTTAAGTTTTTAAGCGAAAAACTATAAATGAAAATAGTTTGAAAGTGAACTATTTTTAAATTTCAATAAGTCATAAAATGATACGATGGATGTGCATAAAGTACAGGTCAAAATTTTAATCAATTTGGTACATAGACTCCAATTTTCACAAGGAATTTTGAAAATGTTGACATTCGGTCCATAATTTCCTATATCCCCCATTCTAGTTTATTTCCGGAATAGAGTCTTTGTGGCTATAAACTATCTAATAATATTGGTATTTAGACTAAATTTGGTCCAAATTTATTTGATTGCAATCTAAAGGTTCAACCATAATGTGCTTAGGTTGGCTTAAGCAAATATGCGAATACATGTAAATTATATTTATATGGCAAACCATATTGAACTTAAGGAAACTCTGCTAAATTTAATTCAACTGTCATTTGCTTAAGCAATGTGCGAATCTAATCGGACATTCCGTTCGGAATCAAATGTTTTTTTTTATTTTATTTTTGTTTTTTAAGTACATTTTATCGACTTTTTGTTAATTTTTGACAGTAGGTTAAGCAAGGCTATGCATATTATGGTTGGGCCTTAAATCATCTTTTCAAATTTTGTTGGAATCGGTCCATATTTGACCATAGCCCCCATACAATACTCCTTCCTTTAATAGCTGTAAATACCATAACTAGCCTATAAAGGTTAGTATTGACATAAAAATTGGCAATAATAACTTCTACGACAGCTACTTTGTCATTACAAAATGCTGTCTTGGTGAGTTTAAAATTTACCAAAGTTCTCGTATAAACCCCTTCCTAAAATCTCTAATAAAAGACAAACAAATCCCATATATGTACATAGAAGAATATACATACATACATACATTTATAAATAATATGTATTCTGCACAAATAACTGTTTGGCCTGGGCCGAAGATTTATATAGTCGAAATATTCAAAACCCGGTTTCTGAAAAAGTCGAATAATTGACCTCCCCATTTCTTATTATTTGATAATTGAAAAAACCAAATTGTTTATTTATGTGTTCTGCATTTGTGTTAGTAGCAAATTTAAACGCTTATAACTGCGAAATTATTGAACAGATTTTAATAAAATGGTTTCAAATGGTGTATATTTTGTTCAAATCTGTTGACATACAGAGGAGAAAAGTGTTCTTAACTGTTTCGCCTTTACCGATTTCGTTATCTATTGCATTTTGATATTTTTTCCATTTATTACTTCTAATTTTGATAGGAAAATCAACTATGCACAGATCATTTTTTTTATTTTTATTAAATACTTTATACGGGTGTGTTCTAGAATCCGAATCCACTCGAAAGTGGATTACTTTAGCATTATTGGTGTTCTGCATTTCACATCCACATGTTTTTATTCGTTTTCAATTAGAGTAGATATGGGTTGGTGAAAGTAAACCGAATCAACTTTTATTGTAATATGTGATAACATTTTTAACAAAAAAATTAATATTGCTTTTAGCTTAAAATCTTCTTAATCCAATTTAATCAAAAATATATCGTTATCTAAAACGCAAAAGGCCCTAAATTTAAAGTCGACTTTTTCATTGATTTTGATGTAATTATACCAAATTTTTTTTTAAACGATTTTTATGTTATTTTCAGATAATTTGATTCTTTAATCGATTTAGCGATCTCTTTCGTTTTGGGTTTGTTTAAAATTTTTCAATTTTTCACGAATTTAGCCATATTCGCGATATAAGCGATTTGGTCGTGTAAGTTTTCTGATTCTTTACAGCTTTAGCGATTAATAATAAACAGTAAACTTTGCTATCATGCCGCTGTTAGCAAATTTTTGCGAATTTCCTTGAATTTAGCAATTTTTACCGATTTTTTGCCATTCCTTATAGTTTTAGGGACTTTAAATCAATTTTAGGACTGGTTTGAAATGTTAAAAATTTTCGCGAATTTTCGCTATTTTTGCAATTTTTTTTGTTATTTTCCGACATTTTGTTCTTTTAACCCATTTAGAGATTTCAAATAAATTTTAGTGTTTGTTTAAAAGTTTGTAATTTTTCGAGAATTTTAGCCATGTTAGCGATTTTTTTTGTGATTCTTTACAGCTTTCACGAATTTTAAAAAATATTAGACATTGCTATCATGCTGCGGATAGCAAATTAGCTATCTTTTGTTTTACAAATGATTTTTCGAACAAAAACTTCGAATACACAAAAACATGCGGATTTGAGAACACCAATTTATGACTTATGCGGATTCAAAAAATTTTTCGTTTTCAATTCGAGTCTAAACCTAGAACATACCTGATAATCGGCCCTGTTCTGTAAACCGAATCGTTTTTAAAAACGAGAAATTTCTAAAACCGAATAAATCGCTTTTTGGTGTTCTGCAAATTACTCGTATTGATATGATTCGAAATTAGGGTCGAATTTTTAGTTAATCGTCAAAGTCAGCTGTTGATTAAAAAATTCATAATTTGTAAATAAAAAGAAAGATATAAAAATGCCCGGAGTGTTTGTGTTAAGCTACAATTCCATAAAAAAACGTAAAATACGCCAATTAAACATTTAATTTTGCCGCGTTCAAAAATTGTTTGTGGTTTATTTTGCCAAAACATATGTTCTACAATTCTAGAGTTGCCAGACAAATTATTGTATTTTATTGCTAAATAATGGTGTGTAATGAAAGAACATTCAAGGTAATTGAACCTTCAGATATATTTGGTCTTTATATTTATCGCAAATATTATAAATTTAATTTATTATAATATACAAATACTGAGTTTGTACTAGACAAACTTTGACAGCTACATATTCACAAACAGTGGTGACTCTACTTTTTCGAAAAAGAGAAAAAATGCTGATCGCCATGTTAAAAATAAATTGTGTTTTTGCAAAATACTTGTGATTTACGCAATTATTTTATTTTAAATAAGTTTTTTTGAATTACAATTTAATTTAGTTATAAAGTGTTTGTCATAAAAATTTAATGTATAATGTTTACTATTATTACAATAGTATTGTTTTTGCAAATGACTTTTATATTCTCTATAAAAAAAGTGTTTTGTTCATTAAACTTTTTTTGTCACTTTTAAAGCAAAAATATGCAAAAGTTTTAGGTTGTTTTTAAAATATATTTTTTTCAAATTCAAATATATCAAAATGCATGAAATTTTAATAGAATAAATTAAAAAGACTTCATATTTTATATTGCACTTGTTTTTTTGTTATTTTTGTAGTCATTTATTAAAATAATTACACATTCGATTTCCTTTCGACTAGGTTTGTTTACTCGGTTTCAAAACGAGAAAAATTATGTGAATTCGGTTTACAGAACACCAAAAAATGTGAATTCGTTTTAAAACGAGAAATTTTCTCGGATTCGGTTTACAGAACAGGGCCGAATAACTTTTTATATTCCCCTCTTCCTTTGCAGGCCAATGACATGGAATCGGCTAAGGGCATTTTAAGTGTTATGAAACAAGCTGGCTTAGAACCCAGTGCCGACACTTATACCACACTTCTCTGCTGTTTCGGGAGACATGGTGATATTGAAAGCATTAATGCAACTTTGGCAGAATGTGAGAGAAAAGATGTATTACTCTTGGATAAAGATCTTTTAGATGTTATATACCATTTAACGGTCAATGGTCATGGTGATAAGGTTGATGGTCTCTTGAGCAAATTTCATTTGTCAACTGGTTTTAATCAAGATTGTGTAAATACCATCTTGAGACTGACCAATAAGGGTTTTGAAGATGTTTGTTTAAAATTATTGCGTATCATGCCTAGAGGTACACGTCCTGATGGACAACCCGTCGATGTGGGTGTATTCTTCATTAGGCAATTGGTTAAGGCTAATAGGCCAGTAGAAAAGATTTTGTCTATATGCAAGACATTGAAAGATGAAGGTAATATTTTCAATTATACAACAAAAAGATTAAGATAATGGTAATAAAAACAAAATTATATTCAAAGATTTAAACTCCAAGGCCTTGTTAATAGCCACTGAAGCTGGCTTAACTTGTGGTTTGGTCAACAGCACTTTGCCTTTGTTAAATGAAATGAAAAACGCCGGTTTACCAATTAGACAACATTATTTTTGGCCTTTGATTTGCTCTGTGGAACATAATCAAATTTTCGATATTTTAAGAAAAATGCAAGAAGAATTTAATATAATGCCATCTGTTGAGACAATCCGCGAATACGTTATTCCTAATCTTAAAGAAAAGAACTGGGATAAAATCATTACTTTGTTACGTGATGCTGGCATTTCAAATGGTACAGCTGCGGCCGCTGCCAGTTATGCAGCCTTGTCAAATAATAAAATTAAAGAGGCTGCCAATATTATGGAAAGTTACAGCTCTTTTTACAACCAACAAATCTTTCGACAACCTTTAATACAAGCTTTTGGTAAAATTCAAGACTATGATGCCTTTGTGAGTTGCGTACGTCAGTTGTATGAAAGTGGGCAAAAGAAAATTGGCCAGTCTGCTAAAAGCACTGTTGCGACCGCTGATGCAGAACAGACCGAACAAGTTCAAGAAGAAAGTGAAGCGGTTGGCGAAGCGGAAGAAGTGGTACCTAAAACCAACAAATATATTGTAGGTGAGATCTTGATTGATGTAACTTCTTACTTCCGCATCGATCGCATTAAAATGTTGGAGAAACTGTTGCCAAAGTTTGTACAACAAGGTTTTACTATTAGCAGTGAACAAGCTGAAAAGTTGTCGGAAAAAATAGGCTCCGATATGACTCCCGACATCTCAGAACTTTTGGGCAAACTGAGCTCAGGTGAATTAGAACTAACTGTTTTGAATAATACTAGCAAAAAGAGAGGTGTTGATAATTTAACTGTAGAGGGTAAGTAGATGATGGCAAAAGATTTGTTTAATTATTTTATTGTTATTGTTTTAAATTTACCTGCAGAACTTGAACGCTTCATTAGTAATGTTGAGGCAAAGGGCGAAAACTCTAATAATCTCAAACGTCACTTGTTAGCTGCCTGCTTCCGAAGCAAGAATTTGGAAAAATCTTTACAAGTAATTGATCGCTTACAAACCGAAAAATATGTTTTGGGTTCCGGCATATGTGCCCAATTAATTGATTTGTATACCAGCCACAATCGTGTATCAGATGCTTTGGCAACTTATGAAAAAATAAAAAGCAAAGATCCCGAATTTTATTTAGATAATTTTAAAACTATGGACATTGTTGAGCTGTTACTAAAAGAAGAACGCAGCGATGAAGCTTTGAAATTCTTGGAAAGAAACAAAAAAGCCCAACATTCTGGGGATAAAGACAATAGTTACAATTATGCTTCTAAGGTCTGGCGTATTTTAAACAACATTGCCGAAACGGGCGATGCTGAGAAATTACAAAAGTTCTTTGATGCTTTTGTGCAAGGAAACTATATTATACCAAATAATGTTGTGCTGGGACCACTAATTAAGGTCCATTTGGTTAAGGAAAATATATCCAAAGCCATTGAGGCTTTCGAAAAGATCTGTGAAGAATACAAAGCAACTCCTTGGAAAAATGAATTGGCTCGTCGTCTTATTCAAATTGAAGATGCTGCCAATTTGCAAAAGGTTACTGATCTTAGTACTAACATACATGGTGAAATAAATAGTTTATATGATTTGGTGTTCTCCTTTGTTGAATGTGGACGTATTAGGCAAGCACGCAAGATTTTAGAGACTCCTGGTCTACGCACACGTTCTCACCGTATTGACAATGCATGTGAACGTTACAAGAACGAGGGTATGGTAGAGCCTTTAGAGGGTTTGATTGAAGCTACTCGTGATTTAAGCCATATTGATCGAAATAAGATTTACTTTAGCCTTTTGCAAAGCTATGGAAAATCGGAGGATGCCGAAAAAGCTTTGGGTTTGTGGACCAAAATGCAAGAGGAAAATATAACACCCAATGATGCTTTCCTTATTAAGTTAGCACAATTTTTGGAATCCAAGAACATGGCTGTGCCATTCGTAGTGCCCCAGACTGAAAAGCAAAAGGCCAGAGAAACCAAAATTAAAACTGTAGCCAAGGCCGCTGAAGAATCGTTTAAGAAACCAGTTGCTGCCGCAGAAAATACGCAGACTAAAACGCCCACCAGTTTGGCTTTGTTGCGTAGATCTTTAAACAGTAATGACTTGGAAGCTGCCCTTAGCTATAAAAATCAATTGAAACCTTCGGAGCAACCCTCCATAATGGATTTATCTCTTCTAATTGAACAGTTGGTTAGAGCTAATCGTTTAAGTGAGGCTACAAAATACGTCAATGATTTGTTGGCCAACAAATGCTACCCCGTCATTAAAATCTTTAAATTCTATCTGAACCGCATAGCTAATGCTGGCGATTTAGAGACTTTGAAAACAATAGGAGATCAACTAAGTGATGAACAAAAACGCAGTGTTAGTTTCGATAATCGTTACTGCCACGCTAACATAGTGGCCGGTAAAGTTGAGCAATATTTCAAGAATCTAAGTGATGAAATTGCTAATGTCAAATCCCCTGAAGAAGTAACAAAATTGGCCGAGAAATTCCCTAGAGGAGGGGCTTTGGGTATCTTAGACAAACATCCTGAATTGCTGGGACATTGTAAGTAGAACTTTAATTTATAATATTGAACGAAGTATGTTAATAAAATGTTTCCCAAATTAGTTGAGAAGTTAGCTGAGGCCTATGCCAAACACAATCAATTAGGACCCATGAATGTTTTGTGGATCCATCATATCTCCAATGGCAACGAGGCAGCATCTAAACAGATCTGGGATAAACATCTTTCCAGTGCTCCTCGTTTAATGTTTCAACGTGTTTTACAAACAGCTCGGGAACAAAGCAATGACAAGTTGGCTCAAAGCGTTGTTAGTCAATTAAGAGAATCAAAAATTTCTGAGGGAGCCATAGGTAATGCGTACTCTTGCTTGATTGACATACAAACCTCCAAGGGTAATCTTGACAAGGCTTTGGAAACCCTTAAAACTGCTGTTAAAGATATTTGTCTAGAACACATCAATCGTACAGCTCTACTCCGTCTTAAGTCAGAGCTAGAAGCTGCAAAAAAAGAATTCCCCTATACCATACCTGAAAAAAAACCCACCATGGGTAAGACTTTATCTTCGTCCACATCTAGCCAAAGTAGTGACGACGATGTCACCCCTAAACGACCAGAAACCAAGCCCACGAAACCTACGAAGAAAGACGACTAAGTCTGTGTGTGTTTTATTGATATAAGTTTAATTTGTTAAGATTTCGTTTTTATTCAGTTTTAACAAAAAAAAAATTGATTCTTTCGTATAAGTCATTTTGATTGGAAATTTTTAAATAATTTTTCAATTACTTTTTGCATTGCAAGAACTTTCTTTCTTCTAATTGATCATATTTAATTGCTAAGTATTCATTTATTTTTTGTTAAAAAACGCTAAGAAAAAATATGTTGTAAAAAAAAATAAAGAAATGCCTAATTAATAAAAACCATGGTAGTTGGTTTTTGTCCTGTTGTAGCAACGAGTCTGCCGTGTGTAGTTGTACCATGAATAAAAACCAAATTAATCATCAGGCTTCTTGCGCAGACCTTTTCAATGGGCCTTGTATGTGATGTTTAATTTTTATCAGAGTTAGCATATTTTCTTCATTTTACGATTTAGGTGATTTTGTTTGGAGTACATATTATTGGCATATTCTCATTTAATAATTATGGCAACAGTGCTTGCAAGAAATTTTGAAACAGCTGTTTCATGTATTTGTTTAGGTTCACAACTCAACTCAGTTAGTTGTAATTTTTGCATTATGGTTTACAACTTTGCTATATTGCGGCAAACAAAAAAATTACAACTCAACTAGTTAGGCAAAATCGTTCTTTTGTGGAAAAAAACTATCGATGTTGGATTAGAGCTGCAAAACTATCGATAGTCGGCCCAATCGATAGTTAGCTTTAAAACTATCGATAGTATCGAAAAGTTTCTATGTGCCACTTCTGTGGACACGGTAGTCAATGAAGGTGGTAAAAAATGAAAAAGGTTTAAAACTTCATTTACTGAAAACGTTTTTCAGGTATAAAGACCAGCATATTCATTTTAAATTTCAGTGTCATCTATAGTTTATAATTAATATAAACTTTATATAGATGTAGAGACGGTTAATTGTCATCAGGGTTGTCCATTTTTTTCACCTTCGACGTCAAAATTTTCAACTTAAGTCTAGAAATTAAAAAGGTTATTTCCTAACCCTTGCGTTGATAATTTATTTATGTAAAATTTTTTGAATTTTCAAAAATATTTATAAAAATTTTCAAGGAAGTAGATTAATTTCTTTTACAAAATAACCCCATTAATTTTTTTAAGACTTTTCGTAAAGAACAAAAGACAAAAAGGTAAAATAATTGCCACATTTATCGAGAAAACAAAACTTCTAAGAATCCTGGTTGCAGGTTTAACATTATTTTAATATGCAAATTAGTACACAATTCTGTGGCAGTAAGGAAAATGTGCTCAAGTCTATTTTTTAAGTTTTAAAGGTGATTTTTGAAAATGTACTCCTATTCCAAAATAATCTTCACTTATCTGCGGTTAAATGTTTTTTTTATAGTTTTTGTTTCTAAACATTCCTTATGTCACAGATCGGAAGTAAACCTAAGTTTTTAATCCAAATATTATTACACATTGAAAAAAGATATGCACACCTGTGTGTAATTTTGATTGTGAAGATCTCAAGGGTGCAAATTAGAGATGAGCGATCCCGTGATTTTTAAGGAACATCGTGATTAGTGAACGTGATTTTAAAATCACTGTTATTTAAAACTGTGATTGTGATCACAACTTTTATTTTTGTTCTTGGATATTTGAAAATTTTTTGTTATGGAGTTTGACAAAGAAATAAGGCAACAAAAACGATCACCTGTTTAGTTGGACATACTTGAACAAATAAACATTGGCTGTAAAAAAATTCTAAAAAGGAAGAAGAGAGAACAAAAGAAAAAATAGCAACAATTACATTCATGAGTGCAAAAAACGCTATTACCCACACAAACAGTGAAATATCATAAATTTGTGTATGAAACAAAATAAGAAAATAACAACTTAGCAAGTACCTGTTACTTAACAGATTTGGTCACAACTGTGATTCGTGATTTTTCAGTAACAGTGATTAAATCACAGGTACGGAAATATCGCTCATCTCTAGTGCAAATATTTCTAGTTGTTCTTGCATGTACTTTTGAACATGAAGATAAAAAAAACTCAAATTTAGGTTACATTTTCCTTTTTCCTAAAGAACAAGAAAAATTTATGCACTGCTTAAAACTTGCATCGAATGAGTTGTTAAAAATGTTTCGTTGACAAAATTTAAACAACAATCAACTTTGCAGTTACTTTTAAAATTTTCCGATAGTATCGATAGTGATAAAAACTATCGATAGTCCGCCAAAAATAAAACTATCGATACTATCGATAGTACTATCGATTGTTTTGCAGCTCTATGTTGGATGCAGCAATACCATACACAATTTTTATGGTTAAAAAAAATTAACCAAAATGGAAAGAATCTAGTTTGCCAAACATGCTGTTCATACGATTCATTCTTGTGATTTTATTAATAATAGATTAAAAAAAATAGTAATTAAAAGATAAAAATTTATTATTTAATACTTTTATTAATATTATTATTATATAATTATCACTTTTATTATCAAACATCAGTTTTTATAGCATGTTCACACGGACAGCAATATTCGTGTTTCGCTCTCTTAATTCCTGTTTCGCGCCCCAAACATGATTGAAACGAGTTGTTTCCCCATACAAAATTTTGAGAGCAAAACAGGTCGTTTCATTTTTAAACAGGCTGCGAAACAGGACAAATGTGCTATCATCTCGAATTCGGATAACAGTTATCGTTAGTTTATCTGAACTTACTCTCAAAAAAAATCAAAACGAAATGAAAATTAATGTTATATAAAATAAAGTGATAATATTAATAAAAGTATTAAATAATGTATTTTTAAGTTTTATTTACTTTTTTATCTATTTTAATTTAATGCTCAACTCGTGTGTTTTACGGGTATAGAAGAAAGAAGTAAGGGGGTTGGTACAGAGATGGTTTGGTGAGGACATATTCCTAGAATCTGACCAAGAGGACGTCAACATCACAGTGGTCGTCAAAATGGAGCATGGTGAAGGTGACACAAATTAACATCCACCACTCTAACTATCCATCAACTTGGCAAGAACAGCATGTCGCACATGAATTCTACTCGTGTAGACTGTTCATGTTTCGTCCATGTGCTGCCCTTATTGCCTAAACATTCGTCTTATCATCCATGTGCGCTACAACAACAAAAATTGTGGTCAATCAGAACAAGAACATCAGCACTTATTCGCCATACACATACATGAACAAATTAATACCGTTGCTCTGCCGGCGTTATGGTCATGTCATGTTCAAACCGATGGCGCTTGAAGACGAAGTGTAAGGCAGCATCCGCTGAATTCACCTTTGCTTTACTATTACTCGGTAAATGTATTTTCCTAAACCATTTAAGAAACTTACACACAGTCTACATCTAACATAACATGCTTAACATTAACACTAATATGATGACATGATTTGCTGTTATAACTTGATGTTATAAAAGCGTTGTTAAAACATTTGCATTAACAACCATGTTATAACGTGAGAAAACTTCTAACATGATGGGCCTATACTTAACACTAACATCATATTAGCGTAAAAGTCAAGCATTTCATGGCAGTTGTAGACTGCATGTTAAGTATAGACTCATCATGTTAGAGTTTTTCTTATGTTATAACACGGTTGTTCATGCAAATGTTTAAGCGACCCATATACTTGTAATATTATTGTATTTGATATTCGCCATATTACAGTAGTTTTGACTTAACTGCCTTTTGTTTACGTGCACTTTTGACTTAACTGCACAAAATTGAGAATTTTTGGAATTATTCTTTCTAATTCCATACAAATTCCTTTTTTAAGTGCACTTTCTATACTTGCACATTTAAGATAAATGCACAAAATTTTTGGCATTTTAAAATTATTTTCATACAAAAAATCAAAGTTAGCTGCACTTTGACTTAACTGCCCAAAATAAATATTGTCTGGCATTATTCTTCAAAATACTTGTTTACGTGCATTTTGTATACCTGCACATTTTTCATATTTTTGGGCAGCTTTAAAATATTTTCATACAAAACATCAAAGTTAGCTGCACACATAAAAATATATGGTGGCCACTTTTTCACATAAATATCCAATTTAAGCTGTTTATAAAAATATAAATCGCAATTATTTTGTTTTTTTTATGTTTTATGTTCTTTGTGAATTCTCATTGTTTTTGATAATGTTTCTTTTATATTAAATAAACAAACATACATACATGTATAAAATTATCTGTTATTTCCCAGCTAGCATAGGCTGTTTGTTAGATGATTATGTTTAATATACAAGTCCTAAAAGAATCTTCTGGTGATTATCTGACGAGTAACAAAAACATCTAAATATTTTTTTAATTTATTTATTTTTTGACACGCTCGTCTTTAAATCTTGAAATGAACCTCTTGGGGCTGTAAGAGTCGTATAACAATTACTGAAAAAAGAATTTTCCGACAGGATGGTGCTGATTTCGCGATCTTGAGTTTTGTTTTATAGAAATTGTATGAAAATTAGAAGCCTTATTTAGGTAGCTAGTCATACGGCTGAGTATTTCACGAGTTGTAAAATAATACCTACATGAGTCTCATACGACACTTACGCATGCTTTTTTAAAGACTCGTTAGATAATCTCAACATACATCATAAACGATTCCCTTTACGATTAATATAAGCGTTTTTTGCTGCGTTATGGAAGAATCTATCATACGAATCAGCACGTGTAAGTTTCTCCCGTGCTAGGAATCGTCTAAAATTAAAAAATGAGCTCGTCGACGATCAAAAAGACTGTGAGATTCCCAGTAAGATCCTGGGTTGAAATAAAATTTCAATAATATATAAATTTATGTTTTAAAAAAATAATTTTTTTATTCTACTTTTAAATTAAACTTTACTTTACCTGCACTTTTGGCAGGTAACCACAATTGTGTACCTGCACATTAAGGCAGGTAAATGCATTTAAGATAACTGCATTTTTGAGTTACCTGCACAAAAAATCGTGCAAAGGAGATTGTGCAGCTAAGTCAAAACTACTGTATTTCCATTTTTTCCTATATTATGCAATAAGTTTCACAATGGTTTCATTCATTGAATAAAAAGGTGAACATAACCTATAGGAATAAGTGCTGGTTCACACACGTCAAGTTTGACTCGTCAAGTCTTGAGCATTTAGGAGAGAAGGGAAAAGAGAAGGACATTTCTTTTCCCCTCTCTCCTAAAAACTCAAGACTTGACGAGCCAAACTTGACGTGTGTGAACCGGCACTAACATAAACATTGTACAATGTTGCCAATAAATCTTTTGATTGTTGCCAATATATTGTGCCACCTTCGAATATTATATACACATTGTCGATATTATGCACAATACGTAAAATTGAACAAATTTATTGCAAGTCTACACTACCCTACAAGAAGACTACCGGTCATTTTACTAGTTATATGACCGGTAGTGTTGACCAATATAGTGTTATAGTAATAGTGATTTTTTTTGTTTTGGTTATGCATTTCTTGTAGGGTACACTAAAGATAATTATCTCAGCAAGTTGGCAATAACGTCGGCAGAATAACAGAGCAATATTTCTTATTGCTCAGCTTATGTTAAAGGCATGGGAAAACGTATTTATGTTAACTCATAGTTTGAAAAAAATAAAGAAAGAAGGTGCAGTGTAAAAAATGGCGGTATCTTACAAGAATTATTATTATTAATATAAATTCTTTCTTATTCGACTTTATTATTTAAATTTATATTAATTTGTTTAAGCTTGAGGTCATTTTTAATACAAACATATTAATTTTATTAATTTTTTTATTTTTGTTAATATAAAATTTTTATTTTTTTATAAAAAAGAACTCGAACTTAAACGAATTAATATTAATTTTAACAATAAAGATCGAATAAGGAAAAAATTATAATTTTTGCAATTTTATTTTAGTGTTTATTTAATTTTTTAATTTAATTATTTTACTACAATTATAATTTGCTGCAATTTCAAAAACTTAATTTGTTTCTCACACAATTTGCTTCTATTTTTTTTTCTTTTTTGCTACTTTCTTTCAACTGACAACCAAATTGACTTTTTTTGTAGCAATAATTGTCAACGAAAATTGACTAACAATTATTGCAACATAAATTGTTAGCAATAAATATGTACAAAAAATTGCTGTCTACATTAAAGATAACATAATTTTGACAATTCCTGCAATATATGTCGCAATAATTATCTCTGGTATAGACGGGCAGTTAACAACGCTTTTAAATATCATGTTATAACAGCAAATCAAGTTAGTTGTTGACGTGGAGTTATGTATTTTCATCACATCAAAGGAGTATATACTGAAGGTGGAAACATTTTATACAATAACAAAAGCAACTAAAATCCACTAAGGAAATTTTCATGTTAGTTTTGTAAATAAAACCTGTTTTTTTGTTATTAACTAAGCTGTTTAATATCTGTACTTTGATTTTACATATACCATCCATGTAAACATCAAATATACTTACAACAGAATTTTATTTGTTTTCTTTTAAACACAGAGGTAATTTCATATTATTTTGATTCTACAAAGTCGCAATACATTGTACTATTGTAAAAACTAACCTTTAAGGGCAAATAAACTTGTCAAATGCTTGTCCAGCATGCGAATTCACATGTGTACGTATGCTGGACGTAATATTCGCCATCATATCTAAATTTTTAGATTTTCCATCCAGCATCGTCGGTGAGACACATGTACCCAACAAACACGGAGGTTTAATTTCAAAATGAAAATGATTTGAAATCAACCGTTTTCTCAAACGTCAAACGTTTGATAGTGATTTGAAAATCATAGCATTCTAAAAAAAAGAGGAAATTATTATCAAATTGAAAAATGCCTTTATTTTCAACTTGCTTTTTATATTTTTTTATAAAAAAGAACTCAAGCTTAAACAAATTTATATAAATGTAAATAATAAAGATCGAATAAGAAAAAAATTATGTTGTTAGTGTTGTTTATTTATTGTTAGATGTCGAAAAAATAAAAAAAATAGTTTAAAGAAATATAACTTGAAAATGGCAATTAAATAATTTACATTTAATTTAATAGTAAAATGTTTGGCTTATCTTTTTTAAAAAAACAGAAAACTAAAAAAAATTCTGTTTAGTTTTATTAATTTTATTTGTTTTTTTCTTATTCCTCATTCTGTTTTTCGTTATTTTACCATTGTTTTTGACAGTAATGCCACATGACGTTAATTTTTATCTATGTTGTTAACAACAAATTACAGAATCACATAATCGTTAGTGCAAACAACAAAACAGGTTGACAATTATAACAACTGTTGGTGCCGGTTCACACACGTCAAGTTTGACTCGTCAAGTCTTGAACTTTTAGGAGAGAAGGGAAAAGAGAAGATAATTTCTTTCCCCGTCTCTCCTAAAAACTCAAGACTTGACGAGTCAAACTTGACGTGTGTGAACCGGCACTTGTTATTGTTTAAAGTTACATAATCCCACTACTGGTATAGACGGGCAGTTACTTTTTCTAAAAACTCTGAACTGAAAATACTGTTTTATTGTTCTACAGTAGAATCGCGAAAAAGTAAAACGAAATATTCCAAGAGTTTTTAACTTTTTCGAATTTTCTAAGCGGTATTTAATTGTACAAAAATGCAATAAAAAACAAAGATTTTTCCAATATAACACACTAAATTTATTTAAATTACTTATTTTTAATAAATTAGATTTAATTGAATTGAAGAACAATTTGCGATTCTATTGTATTTTTAATATAAAAATAGAATGCAAAATTAATTCAATAAATAATTCAAATAAAAAAGAAAGTCTAAATTTGCTGCGTTTTTTCACCATTTTGGTGCATTTGGAAAATGCAAAGTTGATAACGCTGATTTGATAAGTAGATTAGTCGTGTAAAAACACCGTGATTCATTAACATTATTCAGAGAGCGAAGCAGGTGATTCAAATCGACGTGGATACAACATGGTGGAATAAGCAGGTGGCATCGTTACGGCAACAAATACAACATTACAACAAAATTGGAAAATACATCACCGTTTACGTCAAAAAATACTTTTAACAAAAATAAAAGCGTGCCGCTGAACGTGATGAAATGAATACATTTTTAGCCAATTTTTATATTATTTATTTACAAAATATTTTACAATTGAATTTATAAAATATACAAATTAAAGCGCAAGCTATCGCAGACCATAATGCGCGGATTTTGTTTTAAATTTCTTTAATTTCGTGCTTATATAAACAATGTTTCAAAATTTTAATATTGTTGGGTTTTGCACGATCTAGTATATCTTCTATTGTATTGGTGACTTTGGATACACGACATTCTGATAATATGTGTGTTATGGTCAATACGGTATTACATGTTCTGCACATTGCTGGTTCTCCACTTTCATAATAGTGTTTCACATTAAATAGAGTCTTTCAAACTCTTATTCGTGCCAAAGTGATGCAGTTTTCTCTACTAAGGCTGTTGTGATATTTAGATCTATTGATGCTATGATTATGAAGACTTAGGAATGAATTCGAGTTTTGCCAAAATTTTTATATTATTATAGTCAATATCTTACTTATTTTAATTTAAAATTATCAAAAACTTTATTAAAATACAATAATCTCAGCACAAAACGTGGACTTTTTGTAAACATAAACAAAACTTTGACATAAACCTGGACAAACAATGCAGGAGCAAGCAATCGTCATCTGGCGTAGTGCTGCCACCTGTTTATTTCACCATGGGACACATGGCATTAGGAGAGACTTGATGTGTGTGAACCGGCACTAATCAAATTTGTAGTTAGTGCCGGTTCACACACGTCAAGTTTGATTCGTCAAGTCTTGAGTTTTTATGAGAGAGGGGAAAAGAAATGGCCTTTTATTTTCCCTTCTCTCCCAAATGCTCAAGACTTGACGAGTCAAACTTAACGTGTTTGAACCAGCACTTACTTTTAAAAATATCCGATAGTGATAAAAACTATCGATAGTCCGCCAAAAATAATACTATCGATTGTTGTACACCTCTAGCGACTTGTCGGCAAAAGAAAATTATCTCGTTTTTGCTTGCTAAAAGTATATTTAATACTAAAATATAAAAAAACAAGTTGTTAAAAAGACAAAAATGTCGGAAAGTGATTCCGAAAGTAATTCTTCAAGTGCGAGTCATTCATCATCAGTCTCCAGTGGCGAACAACATTCCACTACTTACGAAGGCCACGATGGGAAAAATGTGGTAGAGAAGAAAAAATTAAAAATTAGATCTGAAAAGGGTTCAAAAAAATTAAAAGAAAATATTTCGAAAGCAGTTGCGTATGAGGAGAAAACCAAAGTTTCCGTTAAAAAGCATATCGATGGAAGTGCTGCTAAGAAAAAAGATGAGAGTAAAAAGCAAAATCAATCAAGCTCTTCATCTTCTTCATCCTCATCTTCTGATTACTCTTCTTCTTCTTCTTCGGATAGTAGCAGTGAGGGAGAAATATCATCCTCGGACTCAGGGTCCAGTGATAGTGAAGTAAAACGCAAACAAATGAATCAAAAAGGAGATGTATCTAGCAAATCGCAAAGAACTGATGGAAAGGCAGAAAGAGATAAAAATAAAACATTGGTCAAAAGTCCTCATTGCTCTCGGGAGAAAGAAATAGGGGATGAACCAGTAATATCTAATAAAAATCCTGAACAAATTAGGAAAGAAGTAGAAATTGAACAGACCACTGAGAAACTACAGAAAACTACAGTTAATAGTACTGAAAAAGTATTAAAAACTACACGGGAACAAAAGGATTGTAAAATACCTGACGTGGATGTTCATGCGATTTCTAAAATGGTAACATTTTTTTTTATAAAAGTAATAAGTTTTTATTTTACTAATTTTATACAATTACAGAAAAATTCCCCTTCCGATAAAGATCTTGATGCAAATTGCTCAAATGCCAAAAAACTCCACCAAAGTAAATCTCGTTCAAAGTCTAGGTCGCGCTCACGTTCAAAATCTCTTAACTACAATGAAAAGCGCAGTGTAACTCCACAAAACGGTGCAAGCAACCGATCAGCTCGAATTCGTTCTCGCGAACCTCAACGTAAAAGACGTTCTAGATCCCGATCTCTATCCAAAGAGGAACAACCTTCTGAGCGTCGGTATGAATGTAAATCTTCGCATTCAATAGATTATGAAAGGAGAAAATCCCGCCGTTCAGAGTCACTGGAAAAGAGACGAGAAGAACGTAAAAAGAGACATGCAGAAAGAGAAGAACAAGAGAAGATTAAACGCGCAAAGCGAGACGAAGAAAGCGTTGAGAGACGTGAAAAAGTACTCGGAAAGCCAGATGGAGATCATGATAAAGTGAACAATTCCCCCTCCGATAAAGATGTTGATGCAAATTGCTCCAATGTCAAAAAATTATGCCATAGCAAATCTCGTTCAAAGTCTCGATCGCGCTCACGTTCAAAATCTCTTAACTATAATGAAAAGCGCAGTGTAACTCCACAAAATGGCGAAAGAAACCAATCACCGCGTATTTGTTCTCGCGAACCTCAACGTAAAAGACTTTCTAGATCACGATCTCTATCTAAAGGGGAACAACCTTCTGAGCGCCGCTATGAATGTAAAGATTCGTATTCAATAGATTATGAAAGGAGAAAATCCCGCCGTTCAGAGTCACTGGAAAAGAGACGAGAAGAACGCAAAAAGAGACATGCTGAAAGAGAAGAGCAAGATAAGAATAAACGGGCAAAACGAGATGAAGAAAACGTGGAGAGACGTGAAAAGGAACTCAATAAGCCAGATGGAGATCCAGATAAATTGAAAGAACTAGATAATATTACGGTAACTGATCCCAATGCTAAGATAACCGAACGTCAGCGTAAAACCGTCGATATCCTTACATCGCGTACTGGTGGTGCCTATATACCACCTGCAAAATTGCGTCTCATGCAAGCCGAAATAACTGACAAAGCATCAGCTGCGTATCAAAGAATTGCTTGGGAAGCTCTGAAAAAGTCTATACACGGTTACATTAATAAAGTCAATGTAGATAATATTGCCATTATAACCCGAGAAATGTTAAAGGAAAATATTGTACGTGGTCGTGGTCTACTTTGTCGTTCTATTATACAAGCTCAAGCCGCTTCGCCCACTTTTACCCATGTCTATGCTGCATTAGTCTCTATTATAAATTCGAAATTTCCCAATATTGGCGAATTGTTGCTTAAGCGCTTAGTAATACAATTCAAACGTGCTTTTAGGCGCAACGACAAGGCTGTTTGTTTGTCATCCTCCCGCTTTGTAGCCCATTTAGTAAATCAACGGGTGGCTCATGAAATTTTAGCTTTGGAAATTTTAACATTGTTAGTAGAATCACCCACAGATGATTCAGTTGAAGTCGCTATATCTTTTCTTAAAGAGTGTGGCATGAAATTAACAGAAGTATCTTCGAAAGGAATTGGTGCCATTTTTGAGATGTTGAAAAATATTCTTCATGAAGGTAAACTGGATAAACGTGTACAATATATGATAGAGGTGGTATTTCAAGTGCGTAAGGATGGATTTAAAGATCATCAGTCAGTAATAGAGTCACTGGAGTTGGTCGAAGAAGATGATCAATTTACGCATTTGCTTATGTTAGATGATGCTACAAATACTGAAGATATGCTGAGTAAGTACCTAATTCCGTTTCCGCATATTAAAACTAGTATTTTTACATATTTACATTTAATTTCAGACGCTTTTAAATTCGATGAGGAATATGCTTTCAATGAAGATAAATACAAAGGCCTGAGTAAAGAAATCTTAGGCAGTGATGATGCTGACTCTGATAGATCCTCTTGTGGCTCTGAAAGTGGATCTGATTTGGATTCAGATGATGATGAAGAAAATGAAGAAAAACGTACAGCTGATGAAATTATAGATAATACAGAAACCAATTTAATCGCCCTAAGACGAACCATTTATCTGACCATTAACTCAAGTTTAGATTACGAAGAATGTGCTCATAAACTTATGAAAATGCAGCTTAAACCAGGACAAGAAATCGAACTGTGTCACATGTTCTTGGATTGTTGTGCGGAACAAAGGACGTATGAAAAATTTTATGGCTTATTGGCGCAACGTTTTTGTTCTATTAACAAAATCTATATAGAACCATTTGAGGAAATTTTCAAAGATACCTTTCAAACCACCCACCGACTGGATACGAACCGCTTAAGAAATGTAAGTAAATTTTTTGCCCATCTTTTATTTACCGACGCGATAAGTTGGGATGTTTTGGAATGCATTAAACTGAATGAAGATGACACAACATCATCGAGCCGTATATTTATTAAAATATTATTCCAAGAATTGGCAGAATATATGGGCCTCAGCCAGTTAAATAAGAAACTTAAAGATGAAGTTGTGATACAAAGTTTAGCAGGCCTATTTCCCAAAGATAATCCCAGAAATACTAGATTTTCCATTAACTTTTTTACTTCAATTGGATTGGGTGGTTTAACCGATGAGTTGAGGCAATTTTTGAAAAATGCTCCAAAATCGGTGCCTGCTATAAATGCTGAAATATTAGCTAACAAGCCAATAAATACCGAAAGTTCATCTTCATCATCCTCCTCAAGTTCATCGTCAAGTGAATCCTCCAGCCAGTCGTCATCTTCATCGTCTAATTCATCCTCAGATTCTGTTAGTGACTCTGAGGTGGAAAGAAAGAAACGTAAATCTAAAAAGAAGACAAAGAAATTGGCATTTTCTTCTAAAAATAAAGAAAAGAAAAAGAAAAGGAAATCTAAGAAAGCAAATAAAAAACGCAAGAAATCTAAAAAAAATGACAGCTTTTCTACAGAATCAGATACGGAATCCTCATCGTCCAGCAATGAAAGCAGCACTAGTGAAAGTAGCAGTAGTGATGAAAATGACAAACGTAAGTCAAAGAACAAGGATAAAAATAAAAAAAAAGCAAAATCTAATAAAAAATCAAAACAGAAAAATAAATCCGACAGCGATGATTTCGTTGAACCCAAGGAAAGTAACCGACGAAAAAAAGAACAAAATGGTTTTGGATTGATAAAAGATATACGTGAACTTGAACACAAAGAAAATAAAATGGTAATTAAGGATAATAAGAATGTACGTTCGAAAAAGGATGAGCCGCAAAGGCGTAATAGCGAGGTTGAAAGGCGCCGGGAGGAAAGAGAAAAACGTCACCGTGAAAAAGAACAGACACGTGAAATAGAGCAAAAGCGTTCACGTTCTAAAAACCGAGATCGTCGCATTGATCGTGATAGGGATAATATGGGTCGTAGATCTCGTTCATGTTCTCCAATCAGAGATCATCGTGATGATTGTGTAGAAGAGGATAACAAGGATCTTAAATCTCGTTCAGTTTCTAAAAGCAGAGATCGCCGCGATGATCGTGCAGCAAGAGATGGTAGAGATCATAGATCTCGGTCAAGAGATCGTCGACATAATCGTGTGGCAAAAGATGATAGAGATCGTAGAAATAGGGATTATGAACGTGACTCTGATCGTCGCAGAGAACGAAAACGTAATGAAGACCGTAAAAGCCGAAGTCGTAGCCGAGAACGCAGCAATTACGTAAAATGTGAACGAGATTACGATCATTCAAAAGCACGCAATACTTCTAAGGAACGCGGGTGATATTTATTAAAGGACAATTGAATTGAATTGAATTGAATTGAATTGAATTGAAGGCTTAAATAACTATAACAAACAATTTTTATTATCCTGTACAAAGCGACAAACTTTTAAAATTTTTTGAATGTTATTATATATATCATTAAAATATTGACTGCAATAAATTTACAATCAATACAAGAAGAATTTTGCAAATTATTTAAAATTTTGTTTATTGTATTCATCCATAACACCTCGAAACTCAATAACAGACATTTTACAATCAGACACACCACCTCTTTCAGACCATGCAAACAACCAAACTCGGTCAAAATATTGTGATGGAAGACGTTTAAAAATTCGCTTTAAATCATCCTTTGAACGTAAAATGTTGAAATCGCTTGCAGTTAAGCCATAGTTTATGGGAATATCAGGAGCTACAAGATCACCTGCTGTAGTGCGCTCATTATTTTTTAGTTTTCGTGTCATGAGCCTTTGAGAAACTGCATAATTTTTCAGATCGCTGCACATTATGCTATAAGTTGTAGTTTTATTCTCATTGTTCTTAGGAAAGTCAGATATGAAAGTTTTTCTATTAAGGGGATATTGTATATTCAGCATTTTCCAAAGTTCCTCTATGTTAACAAATTTTTCTGCAGATTTTTTATCTTCAAAGAGCTCAAAATGTGAAATAGCCTCAAGAAGTCTTTGTTCATTAATCTGAATTTTAAGTAAACGCAAAGCTTTCACAATTGTTTTAAAAGCTATAAATCCAGTTCCACTTTCGTCTTTATTTTTTAGGACCGCTTTTAAATCGTACATATGAAAATTTCTACGATTAAACAGTATACGCCGTAATTTGTGGATATAAGAAAGGGCTTCAACAATTTTATTATTTTGCTGACATGGCTCTATATTTTCAATGAGAGACCGAACATTACAATTGGAAGGTTTTTGTGATTTTAAACCAAATGCTTTATGAGTATCCAGATCTAGATTATATTTAAAATTTAATAAAAAAAAAATTTGTCTTGTAAATTTTTTTTTTTTAATTTCCATTACCGATCAATTTTTCCTCCAAGCGATCGTTGTTAGTCCGATCTAAATATTTTTTCTGAACTTTGCTTATGACCATTATACGATTACTCTGTTGCAAACATTTCTTGACCAATTGACCAGTTTTATCCACGTTATTGCATACGCCATACAAAGCATGAGGATTAAAATTTTTATCATAACTGAAAATTAATAAGAAATTAAAAAAATTTCAGAGTTTCCTTTATTTTTTAATCAATTACTTTCTCTTAATTCTCTCCGAAGGCAAATAACTTTTATGCGATATTAAATATTTATCATGCCATTTTAAAAATTCTTCTTTTACTTGCTGTGGCGTTTTTTTTGGACAGATTAATTCATAAACACTTTCTGACGTTTTGTTTTTAAAACCATAAGTAAAATTATCGTTGGTAAACTCTGAAGGCTTTGATGGTAGAGTTAATGCTTGGCCTAATTCGGGTTTTTTAAAGAACATATCTTCAGAAAATTTCTCTCTGAAAGCAATAAAACGACTTTTCTTTAATTCAGGGCTCAGTAGTTCCTTCACACTTTCGTTAAGTAAATGTTTTCCAAATGCTAAATCATCGGTGTTTTGCATCGTTTGATTTTGGTTCTTACACATTGAATTGATAATATTAAAAGCTGCCTCTTCAAAGGGGTACATTTTTAAGATGTCGCCTACAACTTCATCGGATTTTATTAATTTTCCAGCTGGTCGTATGTTGGGACTATAATCAATATAATTGCGTTTAAAAGACATAACGAAATTTTCAAAAGTTCAATCGAATTTTGTAAATTAAAAAATAATAAAAAATTTTCACATTACATATTTGAATATGTATTCTAAGTAGGGTTTTTTTAATTATTTTATTTCCCGGTTTCCCGGGATTTTTGTTGCGGGATCCCGGGAAAAAGTTTCAGAAAAAAGCTTTTTATACTTTGAAATTTAGTTTTCTATTCTCTAAAAATTAGCATCTGTTGATGGGTTGTCGATTAGATCAACAACAAGAAGTGAGTACCTTCGTTAATTAATGTCTACTGACGCAATAAATCTACCAAAAGCAGAATGTGCCGTGCAACAGTTGATAATTAATAAATTTAGTGAAGTGAAGAGTTAATAAAGAACATAAATTCAAAATTAGATGCAGGCAGTAAATTTTAATTGTCCATGGACAAGTCTTAAAAATAGGAGATATCCAAAAATATCGCTTTATTGCAGCAAAGTCATATCTACAAATAAAAATCGAGCTTGGCAAAATGCGATTAAAGTTTTCAAAATGTACCGATTTAAAGATATATTTTGCTATAACTTCGGTTCAGTTTGAGATAAAATACCAGTTTTTTGTTACGAGAAAGTATGAAGGAACACTTTGCTTAATTAACTTAAAATTAAAAAAAAAATTTTAGATATGGCAATATGTTTATAAGGTGATAAACATAAATTTGTTTCATTTTGTGACGGCTTATATAAAAGGGAAGTACTGGGAAACCGAAATAAAAAAAAACTATGGAAACTCGTGTAAGATACTTCAACATACAATTTTAAAAACAGATTGTCCTAAAGATTACAGGTGGATCTTGTAAGAAGAAGTCCGTTTGATGCTATTTTTTGCATCAACCTTGACACACATTTGACTGATATAGACGTTGTTTATAAAAAAAAAAATTACTTCGGATTGTGATTTAGAAATATGCAACAACTTTAAACTTTTGGACTTTAAACTATTTGTCCAATCTCGGTAAAAAAGTGAACGAAATTTTTTGGAAACATGGTAATAAGTAAATAAAATAAGAAATATACTCTTTGCCGACTTTCTAAACGCATTGAGTGTGTCTTAATGTTATTTCCTAAGCTGTTAAAAATTTTTAATATATTTACATATTTAAAATATATGTATATACTTATAAAACATATTTATTTAAAATATTTTATCTATTTTATGAATTTACTTTTTGATCTCATAACTTGAGTACCACAATTTTTGTTTGGTTTAATTATTGTTTTATGAATAAAATTGTTATGTTTATGTTATCTTTTTATCTTGTAGGTATATAGAGAATAATAATACGAAATTTACATATATGTACATAAAAGCGTAAGGTAATAATAATTCAAGTTCCTCTTTCAACCTTTAATTAATTTTTGTAGTATTAAGGCATTTCTTTTACTTACTTTGTAAACAAGTTCCATTACGCTTTTTTAAAAAAAGTTTTTTTCATTAATTTAAAACAAATTTACTTTGTATTATTTATAAGGAGCGGGATCCCGGGAATTTAAAAAATTTCCCGTTGTCCCTGGAATTGAAAAACTCCGGGAAAAAAACTCTAATTCTAAGGCCCGTTTTCACAACTTACCGATAGATAAGGTAGGATTTTATCGACCGTATAAAAAGTGTTCCATGATTACAACTTTACTTTTATCTACCAGGTAGGATGAACCTTCATTTACTTTATCGCTCACTATAGGTAAAAGTAAAGTTTTAATAATGGAACACTTTTTATAAGGCCGGTTAAAGTCTACTTTTAGCTATCGGCAAGTTGTGAAAACGGGCATAAGTCAAATTACAATCCTCAAAATCTTTAATACTTTAATAGTCTTATTCCTTTTATATTATCCAGGAATATTTTCTAAGCACTATCAGAATTTTCGTTTGTATATTTCTGTTACGAGACTTACTATAGCTTTCCTTTGGCTCATGTTAGCAATGAAGTAAATTGTAAAGAAAATTTATAGAACTATTAATGCATTTTCTGGCCCGCTACGGGCTTCGTCAGCATTCTTTGTATCATCATTGCTAGCCATAGGATAGCTAAAGTAAGCCTCGTAACTGAAATATACAAACGAAAGTTCTGATAGTGCTTAGAAAATATTCCTGGATAATATTGAAGGAATAAGACTATTAAAGTATAAAAGCTTTTAAGGATTGTAATTTGACTTAGAATACACACTCGAATAATATGAAAATTTATATAATAAATGTTACTCAACATGAGAAATAAATTTCCAGATTCTATTACTTAATAATATTGTTGTAAAATTTAGCCCACTACAATTTACTACGACAAGAAATAGCATTTCGTGAAGGTGGGTCTATATTATTGGGTCTTATTATATTTTCCGCCGGCAATTTTAAGGCAACAGCAATTCTAATCAAAGACAACATCAATTCTATGTTAATTTGGTATTTTGTAAGAGTATTATGATGCCGTTGACTGATTATCGATAATGTTAATAAAATACAGCACACATCTCTAATGTTAGAGTCAGCTGATTCTTTTTTTTTACTGTTTTTGATAAAAAGAAAGTTCTGTTCTGTTTGTGAAAAATAAAAAGTTAAATAAAAGTTTGTTTGTAAAAAAAGCTAAAGCTTAAAGCTTCGTTCACAATCAGGGCATTTTCTTCAAAAATCGTCAAAAGTTTTAACAAAATCGTCAAATATTTAAATTTTACAAATTAGAGACAATTTATTGCATTGATTGGTTCAAAAATATTAATTTTTAGCAAGAAAATCTTTTTATGATAAAGAAAGTTATATGGTTAAGTTTTATTCTGTTTATTTCATCAAGTGGGCTGAAATATATTTATCATTTGAAAAGAAATAAATGAGAAAAAATATATTTTCATAAAAACAACAAAAATTTATTTATTTAATTTATCCATATTCACAAAAACATTAAATAAAAAATAAAATCTCATTCGCTATAAACTCGAGCTATCTTTAAATGATTAATTTTTGCGCAATTGCAAATTGTTTTTTTACCAAAGGGTTCTATCTATCAAGGTTGTCAGATGTGGCGATTTCTCGCCAAACGTGGCAATTTTCAAACTTGTTTGGCGACCTAATTTTCGATTTGGTGATTTATAAAAAAAAATGGCGATTTTGTTGGCTTTTTCTGATGAGCCATGAATTTATTTTAAAATTTGTTAAATTCAATACCGTCGAAGTAATAATATTATTTTTATGAATTAAATGTGAGGCATTCATATGTATGGTCAGAATTTAAGTTTCAAATTATGCTGAAAGATAATGAAAATCTTCGAGAAAACTGTTTTTCATATTTAAAAATGCTCTTGAAAGAATCAATAGATAAAATTCCTTGAAACATGAATATATGTATTTAAAGTTTATGAACATTTTTCCATTATAAAATGTGGCAATTTGCTATCACATATAAAATTCGTTGTTGTTAAAGATATTTTAAAGATTTTTATGAATCCTAACGTACCTTTGGATGTTTATGAAATACAATGGAAAAAATTACAGTTTGTTAATTGGAAAGAGTATTTTAATGATGATATTCCATTTAATTTAAATCAGTTTTGGTCAAAATTCGAAAGCTACAAGGATACGTCAGGTATGTACCCATTTTAAGGAACTTGCTTTGGCTGTTGTTTATATGCTGGTAATTACAACAACTAACACCTATGTTGAAACAAAGAACTCCACTAAAACTCGCATTCGAAGTAGAATGCAATTAGAACTTCTTGAATCGTAATACCCTCACAATGTATGCAAAAGGAAAGACAAAAAAGTAAAATTCTAAAAATACGAATAATTGTTACGAACAGCAACAATTCATTCCTTGTTCTACAAATGTGGGAATATACGTGGTAATCAATGCATAATTTTTGTGTCAATAAAATCACTTTCTCGCTTCCAATGAATGCCTTATTAATCTTTCGGAAATAATACATTATTTTTTTAGTTATTTATGTAATCAATTCCTTATTTTCCCGCTGGGTTAATACTAACAGAATTTTTTTTTTTACTTTAAGTAGACTTCTGTACACTTTTATAGTAAACTAGCTTAACCCGGTGCGCTTTGCTACCCTAATCGAAATAAAATTAGTAAAATTTTTTAAAACAGATCTCGTGTAATAATTACAAAGCATCTTGTACTTAATTTAATTTTTATTTTGAAATTTGTAGTTTACCATAATAGTAGCTATAACCACGTTTGAAGACTCTCCCTTTAATTGTTCTTCAGTTGAGCGATATTTAATATATGCATCCTATGGGAGGTATTTCCCCCCTGCGCCTACCCGGTATATTTTTTTTTTAAAGTGTAGTATACCATAAGAGTGACTTCTACAAAGTTTGAACATTCTCACTTTAACAGTTCTAAAGATATGCAATATTAAACATGGGGGTCCTACGGGGGGTACCACTTCCCCCGCTGCTACTTTATTTAAATTTTGGGGATCAGAAGATCCTACTTCCAAAAGTGCAACAAAATGAGTGGAGCGGCTCTTAAGATATGCGATATTTAATATTGGCATCTTATGGGGGGTACCAATTCCCCTGCCTCTATCGAAAAAATAAGTACTTTTAGCTCACGTGATGTTACTGTAAAAATTTGAGGAAAATCGGTTCATGTAGTTCCTGATTTTTAGTGATTTTAAATTTTCGGTTGTATGGGCGTGGCACCACCTCTTTGTCCAATCACACCTTTTTGAACCCAACGACTCATTAATTCAGAACAATAGCCTTCTGTGAAAATTTGATGACGATCGGTTCAGTAGTTTATTAGATATAACGTTTTTTACTTTTTCTATAAAGGGGCGGGCCCACGCCCACTTTTGTTATTAAACGTATTTCTGTTTATGACAACAACATATATACCAAATATTATCGCCGTAGGTCAAAAAATGTCATAGATAACACGATTTTAAATTTTGGGTTGTATGGGCGTGGCATCGCCCCCTTGCCCAGTCACAATTTTATATAGCCTAATGTCTCTTCCAGGGTCACAGTTACATGCTGTGAAAATTTCAAGGCCATCGGTCAAGTGGTTTGGCCTCCTATAAGGCACAAATATATATACATATATATATATATATATATATATACAAATATACATACATTCACTTTTATATTATAGATAGTGTACCATTTTTGTTTCTAAATAAAAATCGAACAAAATATCATGGCGACTTTTCTTGAATTTTTGGCGTATTTTAGCAATACGGAAGAAATTTATTTTTTAGGCCTTAAAAAATTATTTTAAATAATTTAAAAAATATGTATTTGATTGTCAAAAACTACAAATTAGGGCTTTGGCGATTTTTGACTTTGAATTTTGCGAAAAAGGTCAAAATCAATCTGACAACCCCGCTGTCTACATCAACGCTCTTTTTACCCGACTTGAAACGTTCTTATTTAGAACTAACATCTTACTTCTTAACACGCAACTATACTAAGAATAACATACCTAACAGATAACCACCTGGATAACTATCTTGCCGCGATGTGGTGGCTTAAATGCTGGCTGTAGTGTATGCCTTGTAACTTGAATCGATAAATTCTAGCCGGAACAAGTTGGAAGGCATATGCTTTAAGGCCAGCATGACCAAGGGTTATCCATCCATCCATCCCCCTATCCCTTTACCTAAAATCCTTTCTATTCCCCCTTTATTTCCCATATCCCCCACTTTTAAGGTCAAGGTGGTTGACAGCAGTGCCGAGGGCCTGAATGGCTAGTTAGTGGCTAAAGAAACTGGTCGCGAACAGCTTCCCTCTGACGCCGATGGCAAGGGTCAGTTGTAACTCTAGCCTAGTCCGTGCAAGCCGTCACTGCGCGAGACGGTCCTTTTTTATACGGCATACTCGTGGGACCAAAAATCTGGACAAATTAAATAAAAACGAAAAGGACGTGACTCTAGGAGTCGATGCAGGGGATGTCTCTGGCAACTCGGCAGTTTCGGTGTCAGATCCAGACGCCGATTGGCTGAGTATTCACAGGGATATTCTGCTGCAGGAAGGTCAGTTACTGACAGAACTGACAGAGACGGACGGGATGGACCCCCCGGTCGGTTCCCCGCCTCGAACAGGGGTCTCTGAAAGACTCGATGATCTTGCTCTGGGATCTGATGATGAGCACGAAATTACAATGATTTCGGCTCATGATCGGGACCATTGGGCTGGGTCATCGGCTCTGGAGGCCTCACTCGAGATAGGGAACGGTACAGCGGGTGTCTCCAAACCTATTGTTCGGCAGGATGCGACAGTACAGGTCACATCAGAAAGCCAAATGAGTTATGAAAAAGCCAAGAGTGGTGTAAGAGCCTCCTTAGCCTTTCTAGATAAGATAGCTAAGAAGGGCTCCTCACTACACGATGGGCGAGATAGGCACTTACTGAGGAAGCACCGGAAGAACGTAGCTAGATTCGAACGAATCCACGGTTCTGTCGGTGATATCCTAGGCATTCCCTATCCTGCGGGATACACAACAAGGGCTGCTGAGGGCTCAAATGTTGTCAGCAAAGACAACGAACCTTCAGCAACCCCTGCTGATGTGTCCTCGAAAAATGTAACTGAAAAACAAAAGGAGGGTAATGATTCAACACCTGGTCCTCTTAACCCTGACAGTACGGTCACAGTTAAGGGAACTAAGCCTGTTGACGAATTACCCACGACTAGTCGCGCGATGAGGACTGGTAAAGTCTTGATAATCTCCGACAGACTCCCCCAAAAGGGAGTCACAAAAGGGGTTACTGAGACAAACCAGTCAACATCTGCAGTGAAATCCGGTGATCACAGACAAAGCTCTGCTAAGGGAGTATTTAAGAGAGTTAGGACTGGTGATGACCAGAAATCCCCAGCGGCCAAGAGGAAGGATCCCCGAAAGGAGATCATTAGGAGGACTGGCTCCAGAGAGGACCAACCCTCCACATCAAAGAAGCTAAGGGATTCGTCGGGTAAGGACGGTATTCTAGCGGCTGTCATTGATCGTATGGATCCCGATGGTAGGATCAGTGTCGAGAAATGGCAGATGCTAGAAGACAAACTACTCGACGAAATCTTTAGCGTTAAGGGAAGGCCGGACGAAGTATGGTTCAAAGGGGCTGACTGGGTAAGAGGTGTCAAAACTGTCAGTTGCGGCAACCAAAAAACCTTTGAGTTTTTAAAGGCTGCAATCGGCAGGTGTGGCATCGCTTGTCCTGAAGCCAGATTGGAAGTCATACTCGCGTCTGAGTTGCCATTAAGGCCAGTGGTCACGGTATGGATACCTCCACCTATAAAACCGGTGGAGGTCATACTGGGGTTACTGGCCAACCAGAACAACGGGCTCCTTACAGGCCAGTGGAAGATGATAGCTTCACTGGGTTGTAAGGAGAACCAAGGTAGAGACTTCCGGTTCGCAGTAGACCGAGAGTCTCTAAGTAAGCTGAAGTCAATGGGAGGGGTTGCTGTATTCGGGTTAGGGTCTGTTAGATTTAGGTTTCCTAAAGATGATAGACCCTAAGAGGCTGAAAGTGGTGCAGATAAACCGAATTGGCAACCCACCTCATTGACAACAACGTGGACGTGGCCTTAATCCAAGAGCCCTGGATTAATAAAAACCGGGTAGTTGGATTAAAGGTCACGGGGTATACCTTGTTCGTATCCCGCTCGGAGGAGAAGGTACGAACTTGTATATTGGCGAGAACTGAGCACAAATTTATGTTTTCTCATTCTTTCAGTAACGGAGACCTCACGGCCGTGACAGGGGAGGCCAGGGACAGATCAGTCCTGGCACTAGCATCGGCATACTTGCCATATGAAGCTGTCGATCCACCTGGTGAGAAAGTACGAGAGTTGGTGGAGCACTCAGGCAGAAATGGCTTGAGACTGGTACTGGGATGTGACGCCAATGCACACCACACCCTATGGGGTAGTGCCGACATCAACAAAAGAGGTGAGTCTATGTTTGATTTTATTATTGCCAGCAATCTCTTGATCTGTAACAGGGGAAATACGCCGACGTTCAGAACTAGGGATAGGGAGGCAGTAATAGATATAACATTGACGAATTGTAGGGAATTAGTAGAGGACTGGAAGGTGGCTTTGGATTTCTCCTTCTCTAACCATAGTCGTTTTTTAGGCTAGTGTTTGAGAGGTCGAAAAGGTGTTCGTATAGGAATCCGAGGAGGACGGATTGGGATTCTTTTTCGGGTTTGGTGCAGAGTAAGCTCTGAGTTACTCCGAATTGGGGGGGGACTCCGACCGGTGTGGAGCGGCTGGTGGCCATGTTCACGGGGGTGCTAACCAGTAGCTATGAGCGATCCTGTCCGCTGAATTTTCCGGGCAGACGTACACAGCCAAGATGGTGGACAGATGAGTTGAGGACTCTAAGGTCCACTGTCAGAGGGCTGTTCAATAGAGCGAAGTATACGCGTAGGGAAGAGGATTGGAGTAACTTTAGATTGAGTTACAGGAAGTATAAGAGGGATATAAGAAGGGCGAAAAGGGACTCGTGGATTAGGTTTAGCGAGTCAGTTGAGTCTGTCAATGAGATGTCTAGGTTCAGGAGAATTTTATCCAAGGACCCAGTAGTCCCTGGATTTATTCAGAGACCGGACAACTCATGGACAGAATCGGGCTCTGAATCTCTCTGTCTGCTTATGGAGACTCACTTTCCGGGGTGTGTGGACCCTGGGTTGGGGGAACGTGATGCGGGTGGAGATCCCTTCCCTGGGTTGGGTTCAGGCGGTGGGGAAATTGGAACGGTGGGGGATATGATCACCTTGGATAGGGTAACATGGGCGGTAAATACCTTTGGGTCCTACAAATCGGCGGGACCAGATGGTACCTTTCCGGCGATGCTACAGAATATCGGGAAATCATCGCTCCTATTGTTGGTGGAACTGTTTAGAGTATGTGTGCTGAATGGGTACATTCCTAGAGGGTGGAGAGAGGTCAGGGTAGTTTTTATATCCAAGGCGGGTAAAACCGGTCACTCTAAACCCAAGGACTTTAGACCAATCAGCTTATCGTCTTTTCTTCTGAAGACGCTGGAAAGACTGATTGATCTATATCTGAGGACGAAGATTGACGCCGGCATCATCAGCGGCACTCAACACGCCTATCTTAAGGGTAGATCAGTTGAGAGTGCGCTTCATGATGTGGTGGGTTATGTGGAGCGAGGATTGCGAAACAAGGAATGCACCTTGGCGGCATTCCTGGATATAGAGGGCGCCTTTAACAATTTGAGGATAGAGGCTATTAGGCAGGCACTGGTTGATCTGGGGGTTCCGCTGTTCCTGGTCGAATGGATAACTAGGATGCTTGGTAGTAGGGTTATTCACTCGGACTGGGGAAAGGAACGCGTGAAGAGACTGGTAACTAGGGGGACCCCACAGGGGGGAGTCCTCTCTCCCTTATTGTGGCTCTTGGCCGTCAATGTCGTTCTGAGACTTTTTGACAGAATGGGTCGGAAAGTCGTGGCCTACGCGGATGATGTAGTTTTATTGGTGTCGGGCAAGTTTCTGCCGACAATAAGCGCAGTCATGCAAGGGGCGCTGGGCGAACTGTCGGCATGGGCGAGTGATAAGGGACTGGGAGTTAATCCGGAGAAGACAGAGCTTGTTCTTCTTTTTACTAGGAGGTACCAGGTGGAGAATTTTAGGCTACCGGTACTGGGAGGTGTGGAGCTTGGACTATCGGATAGTGCTAATTATCTGGGAGTATTTCTGGACAGCAAGCTGTCTTGGGGAAGAAATGCTCAGGAGAGACTAAAGAGGGGTCTCAATGCCTACTATGCTTGCAGATCATCAATAGGTAAGAGTTGGGGACTCCGACCGTCAGTAGTGGGATGGCTGTACACTTCGGTGGTTAGACCCATTCTTACGTATGGATGCTGTGTTTGGTGGGAGTCATTGAGATTGGCTAGTCGAAGGAACCTTTTGTCTAAGGCTCAGAGGTGTGCTTCAATTGGCATGAGAGGTGCCATGAGAAGTACTCCTCAGGCAGCCCTGGATGTCATTCTGCATCTTCTGCCTATTGAGCAGTATGTGATGGGAATGGCAGCCAGGAGCCTTCTTAGGCTGAGGGAGTTAGGATTGATGGGGAATGTCACACAGGGTCACGCACGGATCCTTGGTGAGATTGAGGCTGGGGGCTACTGCATGGGATTGACCGGCTCTACTGATTACGTGAGCACCAGGGTGGATTTTGGGCGGGTGCCGGGGGTAAGAATGCCTACTAGGGAGAGCTGGTCGGGTAGGAGCAGATTATTTGATGGATTTGCTATATTCACTGATGGCTCGAGGATGAGGGGCACGGGTGCGGGGGTCTACATTGAGGATCTGAACATCAGAATGTCATATAGGCTTCCCGACGACTGCAGTGTTTTTCAGGCGGAGGTTCTAGGGGTCTTGAGGGCCGTGGGACTGATGAGGGACAACATTGATAGAGGCTCGGAGGTCACTATATATTTGGATAGCCAGGCGGCTCTTATGGCTGTGAGGGGCTGTTATGTGAAATCCAGGCTGGTTGATGATTGTAGGAGGGCTCTAGGGGGAGTCTTAGGGGAATATGCGTTGAGGCTATGCTGGGTGCCGGGTCACTCCAACATAATCGGCAATGAGGTGGCTCGGAGATGGAGGATCCTGACCGGGTGGAGGCAGTTAGGCCTCCAATTGGCTTCCTCTTTGAAAGAATCACGGAATGGATTCTGGATGCGACCAACCGGGCCTGAGGGAGCCGAATGGACTGCCGGGTATCAAGGACACTGTGGCCGGTACTTAGGAGATCCGATTCGAAATCGCTGCTGGGCAAGAGTAGGGTCTGTGTTAGGACCTTGATAGGGGTTATCACGGGCCACTGTATGATAGGCAGGATGGCGGTGAGAATGGGATCCGACTTATCGGATGTGTGCGGGTTGTGTGAGGACCCGGAGGAGCTGGAGACGGTTGAGCATATTCTGTGCCTCTGTCCCAGGCTCCAGAATAGCAGGCTGGGGTGGCTGGGCAGTATATTCCTGGGCGAGTTAGGGGACGTCTCGGGGTGTGGACTCGAGGGTCTTATAGGATTCGTAATGGGGATGACCTGCATGCGCGAGAGGAGACGGGGCGCTGTCCGCGCGTAGTGTGAATTTTGGTTTGGTCTTTGCTTTATTTCTATATCTATTTTCTGATTCTCGGGCTGTCATTCTCTTTTTCATCTACCTTTTCCTTTTCACCTTATCTATCCTAATTAAGGCGTCGCAATGGACCATATTGGTCTCTGGGTGAAGGTGTGGAGGAAACTTCAAACCAGCCTCTCTACCTACCTACCTACCTTACAGAATTCAATGGGATTTCGCCTTTTTCACGCAACTAGAAGAATTCTTCACATGTGATTATGGCTTCAGCGAAAAAATGCAATCGTATGTAGCAACGGAAATCGAAATCTTAAAAGCGCAAAGTGGATTTAACCAATTTTTACAAAGCGGCCCAAATAGGACCAACGCAAACCAGGGCTCTAGTGTATATTTTTTGCAGTATCGATGTCATTCATATAATTATATAATTCGAATTACTAATGCTCCTAATTAAAGCCACCTGGTTTTTGATGGGGGAAGAATTTATTTTGTTTAATTTCCAATAACTTTTGTATTTCGAAAAATTGATTTTAACGTTTTGAACTGTTCCCAATATAATTGTTAATATTTCTTGTAAGTGTTTTATTGATGCCAGAAAATCGTCATAACACTATAAATTTTAGTAAAAAAATCGTCAAAATTACGAAAAATCGTCACATCTAACAACCCTGTTCACAATAGGCAGCAACATTTTCACTGGTGTTCATAATAGAGCAACAATTTTTTTCGTGACCACACACATATTAAATAAAAAAACCGTTTGCAAAATTTGACCATTCATTTTATACAAATTGTTGCTGAAGTTTAAGTTGACTCAACTTTAAAAAAAAACTTTGGGTACATTTTTGTTTGAAAAATGAAAGGAAAATATTTGAAATACTTTGGGAAGAAATAATATGGGAGAAAAAACAAAATTGTTGCTCTGATTGTAAACAATGCTTAAATAATAAGGCTTTTTATTTCTGATTCGGACTCGTCACGAAGAAAAAAAAAAAATTAATAATGGAAAAAAGATTTCTTAGACAGAAATCTTGCAATTTTAATTTGCCCGATGGTGCTGTTGGCGCTAAAGCTGTTGATGGCGCTGGTGCTGTTGTTGGCGCTGATGTAGATGAAGTAGTAGCTTTGCTACTTATGGTGCGTTCTCTTTCCTGTTAATAGGTAAATATCAATGGACTGCAAGAATGTGGACCTACTTTTGAAAAAATGTCTTACCAGTTCAAATGATTTCAAGAAGTGAACATCACCACTGTCTTCAGTATGTGGGGCTTCTTGAACCATTCCCTCAGGATTTATTTGTTTTTAAAACTGCAGCAAATTTGCCACAGCTTCCTCCAGTAGCTTTACTTTCTGCTTTATTTGTGGAAATTTGTTTTACTTTGAATTTTAAATCCCTCCAAATCTGTAAAAAGAATTCCAAGGCGAATTTAACTACAGGTGGTGCGGGAACTACAACAATCCAAAAACAACAGAAACAACATAGGGTTTTTTGCATTGCATTGTTAGTTCTTATAGCTCGAAATGTCAACCATTCTTAGCAAAACACTAACAAATAAAAAAAAACAAGCTCGAACAGTCAAAATCAGATGCCGATTCGACACAACCTGTAGTTACCAAGAGAATTTATCACAGTGGCAATAGTCTCCAACTGTTTCTTAAAATTATTAGGAACAGAGCTCCTGGTAAATCCTCTGTCTAGTGATGGAGTCTTTTCAAGAGCTTCCAATAGCTTCTCGAACTGGCACTTACTTGTTGTTTTAATTTTTACCATAAAAATATATCAAGAACACAACACAAGTGTAGAAAATATCAAAAGCACGTTACATTTTTTTTTTAATTTTTAAAACAACACAAAGCAGCACAAGACAACACTTAAAACTCCGACGGCAAAATCAAAGGCAATTACAGACAATAGCAACGCCAATTTGTCTTACAAAATACCAAACATATGTTAACAGTCATCGAAATATGGCAATATTGACAACGGGAATACGATATTGAAACAAAACATAAAAAACGGTGTTGTGTTCTGTTGACGACGCCAAATAGAATAAGGGTGATAATTTATGAGTCCGTGTATATTAGTATATATACCATGAATTTGCCATGATTGTTAAGCCGTGAGACCAATTCTTCTCTTTTTGGCATTTGGGTTATTTAGGAACACAGGACATTCGCTATTATTTGTTAAGTGATTTTCATCCAGACCAAGATTAAACCTGTCATTTACGCCGACGACAAATTCAAAGGCAATAACAAAATACTAAACATTTGTTAACAGTCATCGAAATATGGCAATATTGACAACGGGAATACGAAATTGAAACAAGACATAAAAAACGGTGTTGTGTTCTGTTGAAGATGCAGAGGGTTACCCTAGGTCTACACTAAAGGTAATTATCTCAGCGAGTTGGCAATAACGTCGGCAGAATAACAGAGCAATATTTCTTATTGCTCAGCTTATGTTAAAGGCATGGGAAAACGTATTTATGTAAAGTTTGAAAAAAATCAAGAAAGAAGGTGCAGTGTAAAAAATGGCGGTATCTTACAAGAATTGTTATTATTAATATAAATTCTTTCTTATTCGACTTTATTATTTAAATTTATATTAATTTGTTTAAGCTTGAGGTCATTTTTAATACAAAAATATTAATTTTATTAATTTTTTTATTTTTGTTAATGTAAAATTATTATTTTTATATAAAAAAGAACTCGAACTTAAACAAATTTATATTAATTTTAACAATAAAGATCGAATAAGGAAAAAATTATAATTTTTACAATTTTATTTTAGTGTTTATTTAATTTTTTAATTTAATTATTTTACTACAATTATAATTTGCTGCAATTTCAAAAACTTAATTTCTTTCTCACACAATTTGCTTCTATTTTTTTTTCTTTTTTGCTTCTTTTTTTCAACTTACAACCAAATTGACGTTTTTTGTAAGCAATAATTGTCAACGAAAATTGACTAACAATTATTGCAACATAAATTGTTAGCAATAAATATGTACAAAAAATTGCTGTCTACATTAAAGATAACATAATTTTGACAATTACTGCAATATATGTCGCAATAATTATCTCTGGTATAGACGGGCAGTTATGTTAACTAATAGTTTGAAAAAATCAAGAAAGAAGGTGCAGTGTAAAAAATGGCGGTATCTTACAAGAATTATTATTATTTATATAAATTCTTTCTTATTCGACTTTATTATTTAAATTTATATGAATTTGTTTAAGCTTGAGGCATTTTTAATACAAATATATTAATTTTATTAATTTTTTTATTTTTGTTAATGTAAAATTATTATTTTTATATAAAAAAGAACTCGAACTTAAACAAATTAATATTAATTTTAACAATAAAGATCGAATAAGGAAAAAATTATAATTTTTGCAATTTTATTTTAGTGTTTATTTAATTTTTTAATTTAATTATTTTACTAATATTATAATTTGCTACAATCTCAAAAAACTTAATATCTTTCCCACACAATTTGCTTCTATTTTTCGCTTCTTTTTTTCAACTGACAACCCAATTGACGTTTTTTGTAAGCAATAATTGTCAACGAAAATGGACTAACAATTATTGCAAAATAAATTGTTAGCAATAAATATGTACAAAAAATTGCTGTCTACATTAAAGATAATATAATTTTGACAATTACTGCAATATATGTCGCAATAATTATCTCTGGTATAGACGAGCAGTTAATGTGATCAGCAATATTGCTTGTGTAAATACCTTGAAAATAATTTATTGAGCGTGTGGCTGCAGGGTAATCGGTAAATTGTTTAAAAAATCACTCTTATGCTGTATGAACCCCTAAATCAACAACACTGGCAGCTCAATCGCCTTTTGTCGTTTTTTCTCCATTGTTAAATAAAATTGCAATTTCTTCGCTGAGTTACTGTTTGTGTTTTTAAGCTCGTTGGAAAAAACAAGAAAAATTACATCGAATTTTTCTTTAAGAAAAGAAACGTTTGGCCACTCATTAGTATAAAACCTAAGTAAACGGAAGTGATAAAGCAATAATTTAGTGATAAAAGAAAGCAAGTTATTTAAAACGCAAAAAGGTGAATAAAATTTCAAGTATATTTTGCAAATGAACGAAAATCATGATTCAATTAATAGTGTGAAAAGTTTTTCCCAATAATTTATTGTTGGCTAGTTTTTTTTTCCGTTTTTACATAAATTCTTCGAAGATGTCTATAATTCACCACCAACATTCTCAGCAACGATAAATTCCCAGCATTGAGAAATTGCTACGCAAAATAAAAAAGGGGAGCAACAAAGAGGATGAAAAAATTCCAGAGTTAATTTTTTCATATTTTGTTAATTACATTCAGTAAAGTGTAAAATACTGGCATATACTGTGCTAAAAAATATAAAAACCAATTTTTTTGGGTGCGTTTGCAAATTCTGTAAGGAAGAAAGAGATAGTTATAGTTAACGAGTGATACAAAAAAGTGCTACCAAGTTAAACAATGTTAAGGGGCCGATTTTTTACATTTTGAACCAGTTTTTTTTTCGTTTCTTTTCCTGGCTGTGTAATTAGAAAACAAATTGGATTTTACAAACAGTGATTATTTAGAAAAAGCACGATTATTATATGAAATTCTGTGTTACATTTACTAAAAAAGTGATAGTACATTGAAGTTTCTAATATTTATCAGAGATTTATTTAAAATTAAACCCTATCTGCCAAAGATTTTTGCTTGAGCTTAAAACTTTTTAAAATTTTTGTTAATGTGCATTAAAAAATTTTATATTTTTACATTGTTTATTTTAAATTAAACGTATGTATACATTTTATTTTCGACAAATTGCATTATTATTTTTATTGCATTTATTGTTCTTCGTTGTTTTTTTTCTCTATCAAAATTTTCCGATTTTATCTTTTGTTTTTGAGTAGAATAAAAATGATGCAAATTCATTGCACTTGTTGCCGTGCAACTTTGTTAGAAATTTAAATGGGAATGTTATCACTATTTACTGAGTTACCGTACTTAGTAAAAGGTATTGTGAATTTATGGAAAAATTAAAAAAAATGAATAATATAATAGCAAGCTCATTTGCTAAAAATTGTTATAAATAGGTAACAATTTTCACTAGTAAATTTTTTAAGACTTGTAACAATTGTTACAAATTTGGCTGAAGTGCAGTTTACGGGGGGTACGAAAAAAAATAATATGCCATTCGATTCAGAATAAAAAAAGAACACCCAAAATTAAAATTTAAGGGGGCTGAGGTCCCGCTTACTTAGTGATACGTGTGGGTAGGTAGGTAGATAGGTAGAAATGCTGGTGTGAAGTTTCCTTCACACCTTCACCCAGAGACCAGTATGGTCCATTGTGACGCCTCAATTAGAGATAGCTATATAGAGATAGAAAGTAGGTGAAATAAACAGCGAAAGCACAAGTCAGAAGTAAAAGATAGATAGAAAAGAAGGTTTCAGACCAGCCCCGAGAGAAATCCTACTCGACCAAATTCGTCCTACGTGCGGTCAGCACCATTACGAATCCTATCAGATTCTCGAGCCCGCAACCAGAGACATCCCCTAATTCGCCCTGGAATCCACTGTCCAGCCACCTCAGCCTGCTGCCCTGCAACCTGGGACAGTGGCACAAAAAATGCTCAACCGTCTCCAACTCCTTAGGGTCCTCACACAACCTGCACATGTCCGACAAGTCGGATCCTATCCTCACCAACATCCTGCCTATCATACAGTGGCCCGTGATTATTCCTATAATGGTCCTAACGCAGACCCTACTCCTGCCCAGCAGCAGCCCTGAAGCGGACTTCCTAAGCACCGACCATAGCGTCCGCGATACCCGGCAGTCCGTTCGATTCCCCCAGGCCGGATTGGTCGCGCCCAGAATCCACTCCCTGATTCTTCCAAAATAGATGCCTATTGGAGGCCTAACCGCCTCCATACAGTTAGGGTCCTCCATCTTTGAGCCCTGTCTTGCCAACTCAACAGCAACTTCATTGCTTCCTATGTCGCAGTGACCCGACACCCAGCACAACCACAGCATATACTCCCCTAAGACTTCCTCCAAAGCCTTCCTACAATCATCAACTAGCTTCGAGTTCACATAACAGCCCCTTACGGCCATAAGAGCCGCCTGGCTGTCCACATATATAGTGACCTCAGAGCCCCTATCAATGTTGTCCCTCATTAGTTCCACGGCACTCAAGACCCCCAGAACCTCCGCCTGAAAGACACTACAGTCGTCAGCAAGCTTATTTGACCTTCTAATGTCCAGATCCTCAATGTAGACCCCCGAACCCGTGCCCCTCATCTTCGAGCCATCAGTGAAAATAGCAAATCCACCAAATAATCTGCTCCTACCTGACCAGCTCTCCCTAGAAGGCACTATTACCTTGGCAACCGCCCAAAATCCACCTTGGTGCCTACATAATCAGTGGAGCCGGGTGGTCCCAGGCAATAGCCACCATCCTCAATCTCACTCTGGATCCGTGAGTGATCCTGCGTGACATTCCCCATCAATCCTAACTCCCTCAGTCTAAGAATGCTCCTGGCCGCCATTCCGATTAAATACTGCTCAATAGGCAGAAGATGTAGAATTTCATCCAGGGCAGCCTGAGGACTACTTCTCATGGCACCTGTCATGCCAATTGAAGCACACCTCGAGCCTTAGAAAGAAGTTTCCTACGACTAGCCAATCTCAATGACTCCATGAATGGGTCTAACCACCGAAGTGTACAGCCACCCCACCACTGACGGCCGGAGTCCCCAGCTCCTACCTTTCGATGATCTGCAAGCATAGTAGGCATTGAGACCCCGATATGTGTGGGTACTCAAAGGTAATTTGCTCACGAATGCAAAAATGTATTTTGTTTTTGAATTCGCATATTATTTTCCTCTCTAGGTTAATTTAAGTATATTTTAGGTGCAGAAAAGCTTTAGTTAGCGAAGCCGGTGGTTGTTATACCATAGAGGAGAAAATTCTTGCGCACGGCCGAACGCCGGCTAGGAAGATATCTTTAGTTAGCGAAGCCGGTATTTGTTATACCATAGAGGAGAAAATCCTTGCGCCCGGCCCAAGGCCGTTTAGTAGAAAATAATTCTTAAGCACATCGGAAATAGGCTATTAGTTACAAAAAAATTAAAAAAAAAATATTGTCCATAAAACATTGACAAATACAAAATAAAACAAAATATTTACAATCGTAAGCAAATTACATTTAATTTCAGAAAAGTTATTGTATGATATAAAATTGAAATGATGCAATCAATTTTCCGATTTTGAATGCAATCATTACTGAGGAACCATGTAAAATTCGTGTCACATTTTTAATTTCTTAAATATCAAAATTTTTCTCATTTGGTTGATTGAAAGCTGTTGTTGAGTGCTGTGCTTTTGCATTTCGCATAAAAAAAATATGAGAAATGAAAAGAAAAATGGCAACAATTGCAAATTATGTGATTTCGAAAAAATAACAATCTATTCTATGTATATACTTACCTATCTGTGGCATTTTGACAAAATATCTTAAGTCAAATTTAAAAACATAAAAGCATAACAATAACAACAAACCATAGAAAAAACAACATGCATTTTGGGTGTGTAAAAAATTATAATGATGTCAAAAACAAAAGCAATTATTTGTAAAAAAAAAATGGTAGAAATCTAAAACAATTGCTACAAAAACAATTGCACAAGAAAAACACAACTCTGCAAAAAATCAGCAGGCGTTTCGAGCAGATTGCAATTAGTAGCACCATGGAAAAAATTTCGTTAATCATTCGATATTTTATTCAAATAATATTTTTTTTCTGTTTTTAAAATTGTATGTATTAACATATAAACAAAGTTGGAGGATAACATATGGGCATTTCTCCAGAAATGTCAACCACAGCCAAAAAATTCAAAGTCTATAAAAGTATGTTGTTTTAACATATTTTTATAGGGAATCTATCAACTTTTAAAAATGTAAACAAATTATACATTAAATCACAACATACTTTGAAATATTCAAATGCAAAGTCGAACAAGTGCTAAAGTTCTGTTTTGAACATTTCTATTGACCGTGTTGTTTTGCTAAATGATCCTAATGGGAAACATTATGCATTGACAATTGCTTTTTAAATCTCGGTTTATATCCAAACAATATAAGAAAAATGCAAACGGAACGATGCGATAGCCAGTTACGGCAATTATTTTCTTTGCTTTACCCTATATTTCGATGTAGCGTGCGACATTGAAAAAGAACATTTGTTATCAGGGCGTCGAGGGTATTTGTACAATGCTCATCAAATATTAGTAACAAACAGATATTTTTGTTGCAAATTTAATAAAAAAAATTTTGCTGGAAAATAATCAGTGCTTTTCTCTTAGTACTTATTTTAAATTTGTAGCGTGCGACATCGTAAGTGTAAAATGCATTAATTAAAAAAAAAATTTTTTCTAAAATATCTTTATTTGCGATGGCCAATAACTACAAGCTGCAAGATAGCTTATTTCATTATAAAAAACTTTATTTGAGAATAGCAATAATATTTTCAGTTAAGTTAGTTTTTGTTCTATATTTGTATTTTTCTTTATTGACGATATTTTTTTTAAGTTTATAATTTTTGGTCGGAAAATAAATATATAAAATGTAGAAACTGGGAATTATTTCCTTCCGAAGGTTACTTTATATTATATTCAACATTTTTTATTATTCGAATTTATTCTATGAGCTAAATTTCAGTTATGTATTTCATAAAGCTTTTTTGTAGTAGTCCTTTTCCTTCAATTTTTCAGAAACGACTTTATACACTACCAGACTATTACATTGTATTTTCTTGTTACATTTCACCTTAGGTTTCCTTTGGAAACCAATGAGGTATATTGTATGTACAGAAAAATTTACAATTATTAGACACCAGCAGAATGTAATGCATTTTCTGGCCCGCTACAGCCTTCGTCAGCATTCTTTGTGTCACACTGGATAGTGATACTTTATAAATTGAATGTATTTAACTCAACTATTTTAACAAATAGAAACTGGGAATTATTTCCTTCCGAAGGTTACTTTATATTATATTCAACATTTTTTATTATTCGAATTTATTCTATGAGCTAAATTTCAGTTATGTATTTTATAAAGCTTTTTTGTAGTAGTCCTTTTCCTTCAATTTTTCAGAAACGACTTTATACACTACCAGACTATTACATTGTATTTTCTTGTTACATTTTACCTTAGGTTTCCTTTGGAAACCAATTAGGTATATTGTATGTACAGAAAAATTTACAATTATTAGACACCAGCAGAATGTAATGCATTTTCTGGCCCGCTACAGCCTTCGTCAGCATTCTTTGTGTCACACTGGATAGTGATACTTTATAAATTGAATGTATTTAACTCAACTATTTTAACAAATAGAAACTGGGAATTATTTCCTTCCGAAGGTTACTTTATATTATATTCAACATTTTTTATTATTCGAATTTATTCTATGAGCTAAATTTCAGTTATGTATTTTATAAAGCTTTTTTGTAGTAGTCCTTTTCCTTCAATTTTTCAGAAACGACTTTATACACTACCAGACTATTACATTGTATTTTCTTGTTACATTTTACCTTAGGTTTCCTTTGGAAACCAATGAGGTATATTGTATGTACAGAAAAATTAACAATTATTAGACACCAGCAGAATGTAATGCATTTTCTGTTGTATATAAAATGTATTTAAAATAAAGTAGAATCATCTAACGGATGTCTTATTACATAAAAAGTAAAAACGTAAACATAAAAGTAAGATGGAACAAAATGTCGCATGCAACATGTAGCGTGCGACGGTGATTAAAATTAAATTAAAAATATGCTACACAATATTTTTGAATCAAATAAAAAGCATTATTAAGATACATCAAGGCATAATATTTTAAAATTAGTCGCATTAAAATATTTCATCAGGTTTCGCAGAAATCAGTGTTTGAACTGTTTGCCGTAAAAGCGACTTCTGTTTTTGTCGCATGCAAATGCCTTGGTTTTTTTTTAATTTTCTTGAAAACGCACAATTGCTCAAAACCAACATTTAGCACAAATTATGGAGCTAATCAAGAGCTATAAGTTTCGCCTTTTGTCAAAATAAAATTAATGTTTTGGTATATGTTTTTTTTTCACTTTTAAGGCGTAGAGAAATGCCCATATATGAATTTCTGGGGCGAAAACATTTTTATTGAGTATTTTGCTGAATCAAAATTCATAGATTGTACTCGATAGTAACTAACGATTTTTATAAACGAATATATACATAGGTGTGCTTGTATATTATTTTATAAAGGGTGAATTTCTTTCTTATGTAAGTTTCTGTTAATTTTAAAATAAAAAATTTTTTGCAATGAACAGTTGAAAATGGCAGAATAATAAGGATAGTTATAACAGTTTTTAACTGAGAAAAAAAGGCTCGCCAAGACAGTATTTTATCTCAAAAACTTTTGATCAATGCAAATTGCCAAAGAGATTACAGAAATGTTTTGTTGTAAATTTACGGAGTGATATTCCTCTTATTAATACATACTTTGTAAATGAAATAAAAACGTTAAATTGAAAAATTTATTTGCTTATGACATAATGTTGAGGCGAAATTACATAAACTTTTATGTTCCAAAAATATTCCAAAACAAGTTTTACCATATTTTATATCTAACTAAGATATACCCACTACTTCGTTAGCATCTCCTTTTTCTTCGTGGACATATTTTTATACCAAAGTTTATTTTTCTATGTTTAAACTTGTTTATATTCTAGCATTTAACCCGCTACTTTAGTAGAACCAAAAAGCTAAAGAAAAATATCAAATTTCCCGTATTTCCTTTTTTGGGTACTATATTTTTCCCCCATTAAAGTATCAAAAATTTCAGTTTTGTAGTGACAGCACATAATTTAGTACGAATATGTCAATGAATGGAGAAAATGATTTGTAAAAAATAGTTACGATTTTCACCTCTGAATGTTCGAATATCGAAAAAGTACCAAATTCGTATACGTATTTTTTTTGATAAGTTTCGAATGTGTTTGTTTCTATGTTTATTGGTTCAAAAGATAGATGGGGTGGCAAAAAAGTACTAAAATTCGGATTTTACCCGTTTACTCCCTAATAGGGCCGAATTTCAAAAAAGTACGGAACCCCGGCCCCCTTATTTTTCTAAAGAACAACCATAAGTATTACATTTATTTTGCATCTCTTTTAGTTTTGGAGATATAAGGTTACCGAATTTTGCCATTTTTACCTTTTTTTACCCCCTAAACATTCGAATTTCGAAAAATCCCGTCTTAGTGGATCGATTTGGGGAGTGACCAATCGCTAGTCCAAATTTCAAGTTTATAGGGTCATCGGTTTGGGCTGGGCGATGTTGAATGGGTCAGTCAGTCACTCACGTTACTCTTTTATATACATATGTACATACATAAATAGATAACACAGATTTCTATAACACTAAGTTTTTGGGGGTACAAATTTACAATTTGGGGATAGAAAGTTATAATTTGGGGATACAATTGGGAAATATATGGAAACCCCACAATCGTTCTGTTATTATTTTCATTGTTGTTTTTTACATTTAGCTCTTCCTCTCTTTAGTAAGTCGCTAATATTTAGTGAATTATTTTATTGTTCTTAGTTCCTTTTGTTCGCTTATTTCATTCATTGTAAAGAAAATAGATGACGCATCGTTTTGAATAAAATGATTGTTTACATGTCAGCTGTTAGTATTGTTATCAAATAACCAAAATTTTAATTTAATTTGTAATAATTTTTGTCTGCAAGTCTGCAAAAGTGGTAAATATTGTTTAAATTTCGTGTCAAAGATAAGAGTAAAAAATCTTTTAAAAACCGGACAATAAAGTGAAAGTTGATGTTAAAATTTATTTTGTACCTTTTGTTTTTTTTCTTACATGTTTTACTTATTGTGTGTGGTGAGTTTTGTATTAATGTACTTTTCGAATAGTTTTCTTGATTTTTGGTATATTGTCAACTCTCAATCAACTCATATTTGAACACCGTCAATTGGACAATAATGGTTTTGGATGGTTGGGTTGGCTAGTGTTTGTTTGTTTGGTGGTGTTACGATTTACATAAAGTGCACTTTGAGTGCAGTTTTAACGAGTGTTTGTGTTGGAGTGTGCGTGCTTTTTGCAAAACGATTTTGCATTTAGTGAATTCTTTATTGATTTCTAAAAAAATTGTGTAGTGATTTCTTTTCTTCGTATGTATGTATGTACATACTTTGTTCGCAATATGCTAAATTAATAATCTGTTTGGATTTTAAAATCTACTTTTTAAATTGTTTAATTAATGCCAAATGCGATAATGCAATTTATGCGGGTGTTATTTAAGGCTTGTTTACACTATTATAATTTGTATAATTACAAGTAAAAAAACCCAAGTTATATGTAAAAGTGTGATAGTGTGAATGCAATGTGTTATGAATATGAAAATGTTACGAAAAAATATTGACACCCCATACGATTTCATCGTTTTTTAAAATTTTTGTAAATAATAATACATAGGTACATAGCAAGGCCCATCTATCAGGTCTGCTTACTTGTACAAAAACAAAAAACGATTCTTTTTAGTTGTCAAAAATTTACTACCTCATATACAAAGCAAAAGGAAAAAATGTGTATGTGTGGCATACCATAAACGTAAACAAACGTATACATGCACATGTAAGCAAAATGTAAACAACTTTTGACAACTAAAAAGAACATAAACAATGATCATCAGGCTTCTTGCGCAGACCTTTTCAATGGGCCTTGGTACATAGGTACTTTTATTTGATCAGGGTTCCATTTTAACAAAAACATGATAAGGGTATTCATTTCAAAGTTTTTTTGGTTGGAAAAATGGAAAAAAGAAAAATTACACTCTTATTGACGTGAACGGGTTTTTTTTATTTTTTTTGTAAAAAGTACAAACTGTCAAAAAAAAATCTGCCAAATAACTCGTGGAAGTATGTAAATGATATTTTCAATATGCCAAATAAGTGTAAAAAGTGAATTAATTAATTTATTTAATTGTCACATCATTAACTAAAATTGATAATATACGAAAATAAGGGTATGTAAAGATACATTTTCATGAAAACAATACAATATAAACTTTGAAATATTAAATTGCAGAAATGTTTACTTCATTTATTTCATTTCTCTTTTTTAATTCTTTTTTAATAACTTTTTTTATTGAACTCATTCTTAATATGTGTTTTTTCTTTTTGAAAGTTAAATGAGAAAGAAGTTATGTTTAAAATGTTGTAACAATAAAAAATAATTTTTAAAATCAGAGTTGTACAATTCAAGAGTTTATAAAAAGAGATGTAATTTTTCGGTCTTTGTATTTAAAATTACCAATTTGTTATGAATGGCAACATCATTTCGTTTGACGTTTATAGTGGAAAATTACATTTTTTATCCTAACTTTTTTACACTTGGTTATAGTTTGACAAAAATGTAACTTTTGGTGGAATTTTTTTTTCTTGTGGTTGTTGTAACAAAAATTACATTTTTCTACTTTTCCATTTTTCCAACATATAAAAAAACTGAAATGAATACCCTTGATCATATGTAACAGTGTGAAAACAAACTGTAATGTTAAATTAGATTTTTTGGCAGTCGCAATAAAACTCATTTCTATATCACAAAGTATTATGGAATAAGTAAGGCTTGTGTCATAGCGTAAACTAGCCTTTAGATGAGATTGATAACCATTTTTATTTATGATTTTATGGCCAGTGTTGCCAGTGAAATTTCGTGAAAGATACATTTTGGTTTTCAAAAAGATACACATTTTTCCAAAAAGATTGAAAAAAATTTGAAAATCCATTTTTAACGTTTAACATTTATTAACATAACATTTTTATTTAATATTTAATGAATATTGTAACGAAAACGATATCATATAAATTAATTTTTATATTGATTTAAGTCATAAATATTAGCCCCCCGTATTTATAAACTATTATTAAATTAAACATTATTAAGGCAAATTTTCGTACAAACCTTTGTAAAATTTAAAAAAAATTTATAAATACGGGCGTAAGTAATTGTAAATTTTAAAAATACAGTGAACGAACTTTAAAATTATTTAAATGTTTGGATGTTATCAAAACAAATGAATTTTTTATTTGTTAAGGCATTTATACTAAGGCGATTATATCAAAAAATTTGTATTTATTTCCTGAAAATAAAAACGTTTATATCTTCTCAGAACAACTTCGCACTACTAGATCCTTAATGTTTACTTTCTTAATTAATTATGCTGCTTTTGTATTAGTATTGAGTCGTTAATATTATTTGGCCAACAATTTTCTAATATTTTATTTCTGTACATTTTGCGAAACGATTCAAAAGTACGAAAAATGTCAGGATTATACATGGTACCTGAAGTCATCAAAAGATGCGAAAAATGTATCTTTCGTATCCTAATGGCAACACAGTAAAAATATGAGCGTTTATTTTGCTGTATGTTGTTTTGTTGTAGTTTTTCTCTTTTTGTTTTATTATGGGTAATTATTTCAGATTTTTTATTGCAAAAAATTGAAAAATTCAACTATGTGCAACCCATGTACAAAATGTTCGTACGTGTAAAAGTTCACTTAACCGTTTTTCACAACATAGATTTTAACAAGTATTTCCGTTATATTATGTCAAAAAAGGTTGCCCCGTAGGCTTGTTGGTAGTGAGCTGGTCTATTAGTGCGATGGTTGCGGTTTCTATGCCCGCCAGAGTATCTGGTGTGTTTTACAACAACAAGATTGAACATTATTTTCAATTGTTTTAGTAACTCTAAATAAATTAATATTATATCAAAAATCTATCGACCAACCCGTTTGTGAACGCTTCTTAAGCATCCCATGTGGATAAATCCCAAAAATAATTAAACACTATTTTTCGATATTCTTCACTTACAACACCACATAAAAACTTCTTCCTCCACTTGATGGATAACAACTTTAACCATAGTATGGTTGCCAGTGACTATATTATGAATAATAATCCACAAAATGTTTAAAATTTTTCGTTAGCCATATTGTGAAATATTTTTGCTCTGAGTGAACTAAGAAACTGTAAATAGAAGGATCAAAATATAAAAGTCAGCAATCACTCAAAAAAATATATGCATAAAGATTATCACGCATTTTATGATATTTTAAATCATTAGATCTCAATTTACTATTTTGTAAACTATTTAATGTTCTGTTTGTAAAATACTTAAAATTGATAAATACCCAGAACTTTTTTGGAATTGTGAAAAGAAACACATTGTCCTTTTTGTCTAAAATACATACTTTGTTCATCGACTTCGTGGATACAATTTGGTAGTTTGTGTATTCACCCGGCAACTTAAGATGCCAATGGGCATTCAGCTAACAAATTTGCAATTCAACTGTGGATTACTTCTTAAAAACACGACTTTCATATAACGCTTTAGTAGCTACAATATGAATAAGTTGTTAAAGAATAATTGCTGTAAAAATAAATGATGTCTTACATTTTACAAAGTCACCTGATAGATACAAAAGTTGTGTATCCAAGGGGCTGCAAAATTTATTTTGCCAAGCCGTGAATTGAATTGGACGAGGCAATCTTCCTTAGTCCCCATTCAATAATTTATATGTCCGATTTATCGGATTCAATATATTTATCTGATCTAGGTAAAATGAGAACTATATATGCATATATTTCAGGATTTTTCTAAAGTTCCAATTCTTTAAAGTCCTTAAACTATTAAATTATTCCTAATTTAACTTTCCAAATAAAAATTTCAACACAGATATTGCCTAAAATAAGCTAAGTTTTAGTAAAAATATTCGGTATTTCTTCAAAACAAAAAGCTATCAGGTATGTGATGAAAATCGATTTTAAAACGAAACGATTTGAAACCAAAAATATTTATTTATTTATTTATTTGATTAAGTAATACAAATATCGTTTTCAGTATCTTTTAAAATGGATTTTAAATACATACCTGTATGTTTGTGGAAAAAAATAAAAAACTACACCTTTCAAAATAAACATTAAAGGGGTTAGGTGCAGGAGCACCAATTAATAATATACATATAAGTAAAAAAACTTTCCCTATAGACTTCTAAACTACAGAGCCGATTTTCCCAATATTTTTACAGTAATTTTCTGATTACCCGGCTCTTAACATAGGCAATTAATTTTAATAATTTTTAAGTGGCGGTGGTACCTCTCATACAATGACAAAAAAGATGTCTTCATAGTTGGAGTACTGTTGCACCTTATTTTCTAGAGCAAGAAATATATAATACATATGTAAAAGATAGGAATCAAAACGTTTTGGAGTAAAGTCGAAATAGTAAAGTGAGTGTGACAGAGTTACAGGGGACAGCGGACAAAAAAAATAACTTGAAAAGAGCAAAATTGAACAAAATCATAAAATTTTAAATAAAGTTTGAAGTTTTGTCCACTATAATTTAACGACTCATCTTCACAAACGACCCATGGTTATTTATGAAATTTTATAACCTCTCCATAAAAAGAAAGAAATACATAGTCCGTTTAAAATTTTTGAAGATAATTGCATTTCAGTCACATCATCTTTTTTAAAAACACAAATAACGGTTATTTTGGAATATCTCAAAAACGGTCCTACTTTTGACAATTCTGACTTCATATTCGGATTCAGGGGAACATTTTACATAAAGATTAGGTGTTAGATTCATATGGTCACGACTTTGTTTAAAATTTGTCACGTAGTGTAATCACCAGGCAAATAATGCGTAGATATGTGAATATTTCGGTGTTATTTTTTAATTTGGCTTTTTCGGGATTAAATATTAAACTAAAAAGAAAACTAATACAGAGCAACATTGTTCATAAGATATAGCCCTTGATTATTTGTGAATAAGGGTTTTCTCTAAAATAAATATTACTGAAGTTATCAACAATTAAATCGACACAAAGTGAGAAAAATAGAATTTTTAGCAAACTTTGTGGGCTCAAGGCACGCCCAATAACTATGCAAACGATCTAAATTTGTTTATATATTATTTTTATCTAATTTGGAACCAATCTAAGGGGTTTGCCAAGTGAAAATACAAAAAAAAAATAATAACGGCCACCCTAGTGCCCATGGTTGAATAAGTACAAGGTATAGCCATTAAAATTTTTGTACTCAATTTCAAAACCCATATTACGTCAAACAAAAGAAAATATAGAAAACAAGTTAGAGTGCTTTATTCGGCTGTGCCGAATCTTTAATACCCTCCACCGACTATTCGAATATTTCAGGAGGGATATCTATATGATGTCTATTTATTATTAATTTATCTTTATAAAAACAGACATCAGCATTAAAATTGTTTGGTTTGAGGTTTAGATCTATATTAAATTATTTAGCAATTTAAACTAGCTTGAGTAACAGTATCCATTCAAATTTTGTTATGATAGCATTATTTTTTACGGTTTTTAGCGTACTACACTGTTTTCCGGTAGTAGGATTTATATGGGGCCTAAGGTAAATTATGGACCGATCTTCACGAAATTTCACAGTGTTATTTCTAGTCCTAAAAAACTGTGACGTACCAAATTTTGTTATGATAGCATTAGTTTTATCGGTTTTAGGAGTACTAAACTGTTTTCCGGGAGTAGTGTTTATAATGGGCCTAGGGTAAATTATGGACGTATCTTCACGAAATTTTACAGCGTGATTTCCAGTCGAATAAAACAAATTTTTGCAAAATCTTATCTCATTCCGTGCCTTGTTCCACAATTTATGTTATTTTTTTGTAACAAAATTATAATTTTTTTTAGGTGGTGGTTCCACATTTTGATTCATAGCTCTGGTCCTACTGCACCGATTTTGCTGAATTTCAAGTTTGTTCATTTCTTTTGAGTCGTTCGAAAGTGAGCGTGTTTTCAACAGACGGACAGACAGACGGATATGTCTAAATCGACTTAGAATCACTCAAGGACCCAGAATATATACACTTAATGGGGTCTGAGGTGAATAATAAAAAGTTTCACACGGAATGACAAACTTAATATACCCTCTTCACAACTAATTGTGGTGGAGGGTATAAAAATTAAAACAAGCGTCAAAAATCAAATAATGGGTAAATTATGAAAACTCTCCCTAATGAACATACCTGGTACTTTTTTACCCTATTGTGTTTGGCGTTTTTTAAAATACGCCTACGACTGTTTGGTAATAGATTAAAGGAAATAAGTTCACGTTCTCTTTAATCTATTACCAAACAGTCGTAGGCTTATTTTAAATACGACAAACATAATAAGGGTGTTTGTACTATGCTATTACCTAGTTTTTATTTAAACAAATCTCCTTCTGGAATCTGGTGTATTTATAACTCATGTTGATAAATTTTATAATTTTATTTTAATGAGAAAATCCAACAATCAGGGGTGTCATGGAAATCGAAAACATAAAACGAAAGAATTTAGCAGTTCATTTTATTAAACTTTTAATGTACAATGTAAAAACGTTGTAAAAAAGTAAAGGTTGCATCTAGAATTTATTACATCACGCAGTAGAAAGTTGCCAGATTTTCAGTTACCAACAAACTTGTCTTTGGTAGTCATTACCAAATAAACTTTAGTTCAACTGTGATACATTAGCAATAACAACCTGTGATATTTAATTACTTTTTTATTTTTATTTTTTTCAATTAATTTTAAACAACTTCGTGTTTTATGTTGTAAAACTTTTGTGTTTTTTATTATAAAATGTAAATCTAACAAAGATTGAATATTTAATAAACTGAAAATCCCAGATGAAGTTGGAAAATACCAACAAAACGTAGGATGAAAATATAAATAAATAATCTCTTCTTTAAATATAAATGACCTTGAAAGCCTGTTTAGATAAATTCTAAGCAAAAATAAGTAATATAGACTAATTTTTGTTTAATCACAAAATTTTACAAATTCGCACATTAAAAACAGTAATTGGCATTAAAAAAGGTAAATGCTCTAATACCTTTTATTATGATCATGAGTGTATATCGTACTTGATCATAAAGAGGGTATTTTCTCAAAATTTAAAGATTTTCTGTAGAAGCATATGGCTTATGAAAAAGCCTTTCAAAGCCAACCGTTTTATAAACAAAAAGTAGATAAAATAGCATAATACAAAAATTAAGAAATTAAAAAAAGGCCTAATACCGTCTTTATGATCAAGTGCTATTAGTACATACATACATACATACTTATGTATGTATGCATATTATTTTTAATTTATACTTCGAAAACAATATTGCATCTTTTTATCGCAAAAATATTTTCTTAATTTTTTTTCTTTGTTTGTATTTCTTGAATACATATGTACATACTTACGATTCTTTTTACTCCTCGTCATATTACAAATTGTATTATTAATTTATATTTTTTTTTGTTTGAAGTTCATTTAAAAAAAATTTTTTTTTTAATTTTTTTACACTTTTCTAAACAATTAAATTAACACTTGACTGTAATTAATATGAGTAAATTTGTTTTTTTTAATTTTGTTCTCTCTTTTTATCAAGTTAAATAAATACTCATTTATTTAGTTTGTACATGGTAAAAACAGAGAACAAATTAAAAAAAATTAGTCCAGAAAGTATATTATTAGTTTGTTTTGTAGGCGACTGCAGACTATAAGTTAATGGCGGTACATGTTAATGAACTTGGCAAGTCTTTCATAATGATATAATTGGCATCTCTTTTAAGTTGTGTCTAGATAATAGGTTGTGCTTACAACTATGAGCCACAAATCTATAGAATGAATTCACAGTGAGGTAGGATTAAGCGCAGGGATATCATTGGGATATGCTAAGTATAAATTAGGAGCGCACTGTCAATGCTTAATTTGTTATAAATTGTTTGTGTGCTTCATATTTATGTGCTATTTCCACAATACATGTGATTGAACGTGTAATAAAATTTATATGAAACGCACTCTGGACCCAGATCGTCGCAGTCGTGATCGAGTGACTTCGATCGAAATTTTATTTTTTTTTATTGATTTTATTTATTTTTACATTACCTATAACCTAGCCTTTAAAGGTCATAATCGTTTACAAATTTCGACTAACAATTGTAAACATAAATTAATATATGAATGTGTGTGTCTGTATTAATATAAAAATTAAAATATATTAAAGTTAAAATATAATTACAAAAAGGTTAGATAGCTTATTTAAAATGTAAGAGTTTCAGCTATGAAAAATCCCAAAACGAACGATTCAGAAAATTATGTATATGCAAATATTATATGTCAATACATACATGTATACATATATGTATGTATGTATATGTGTACATATGCATAAGTAATAAAATAATGAAAATTTCTCCAAAATATTAAGAATTAATGTACTAGTTAAATTTTCAGATGAAAAATATAAAGTGGACATTTGTTAATTTCAGAGTATAAATAATGATTTATTTTATGTTCATAAAGAAAATACTACACAACAAACTTCACAGAAATACATTTTTAAATATCATATATATAATCCTTTAATGAATATTTAACACATAATTATAAAACACTTTTATAGAAGATTGATTTCCTGAAAGTTCCAGAAAAAGTCATTTTTTATATGTGTTAGCAGAAACACCAAAAGTTTTCAAAAAGATAGGCAACTTATTATAAGACCGTTAAACTCTTACATAAAAAGAACGCTCCAATACGGCAGATCATTTCGGTCTTTAACTGTCTATTCCTCGTTGATCTACAAAAATCAAATAACTGAATTAAATACCCAGGAGTTTGGAACCTATAAGACTTATAAAAGTAAACAATATTTCTAAAATTTATAAACTCTACAAATGGTAAACCTAAAAATTTTAAAACAAATGGCGAGACATGCTGTGCCATTCTGTCTATTCCTCGTTGATCTACAAAAATCAAATAACTGAATTAAATACCCAGGAGTTTGGAACCTATAAGACTTATAAAAGTAAACAATATTTCTAAAATTTATAAACTCTACAAATGGTAAACCTAAAAATTTTAAAACAAATGGCGAGACATGCTGTGCCATTCTCAACGAGTAAAGATATTACATAACTCGATTAAAAACCAATCTTATTATTTTTAGAATTTAGCCAACTGTTCCAGAGTACACATCCAATCCATTTAAAAAAAACCGACATTATAAGCCCATGAACAATTTGTTTTTTAAATTATGTTGGCAACATTAAATATGTATTAAGCAATTTACGTAAAGTAAAATTCACCTTAGATATTATGAAATTAACATGACCTTCAAATGATAATTTAGTGTCAAGTATTACACCTAGACAATTAAGACGATCAACAAACTCAATATCAACACCACTAAAAGAGTAGTAGTAAACTCAGAACTACTACATTTGCCAAACAACATAGCCTTAGTTTTACCAGTATTAACTACAAACGCATTATTCAGAACCCAACTATCTAACAATTGAACTGTATAATTGATCACATTTTGCAATACATCAGAAAATTCAGGTGTGCCCTTAAACAAAAGCTGCACATCATCAGCAAATGAAAATGGAAGACACGAATTGCTAGAAATTTGATTAAAAATATCGTTAATAAACATTATAAAAAGTAAATGTCCAAGGACCGATCCTTGAGGCACACCGCTGTGAACTGAAAGCAAGCTAGAAGCCCGATTACCACTAACAACATAATGACTTCTACCAAAAAGATATGAAGATATTAACTTGCAAGCAGAACTTGAAAAGTTATAAGATCTGTGAAATTTTTGAACAATTAGATAATGATCTACTCTATCAAAAGCCTTAGTAAAGTCTAATGACAATAAAATACAAACACCTTCATTAGCTAAATTATTGCGAATATTATCTGTTAAGGCAAGCAGTAAAGAGGAAGTACTCTATCCCATTCGCTATCAAAAACTTCTATCGAAATTTGAGATTTTGTCATTCGATAACGAGTAGTCGATCGAATGCCATCACTCGAAATGTCATTCGATAGGTTAGAAATTTCGTAAAAACATTTAATTGTTTTTTACAAACAATTTACACACTTTTTGGGAATAATTATTAGATTTCAAATTTTGTTTTTTCAACCGATTTAGCGATTTCAAATAAATTTGAGGGTTTGTTTCCAAGTTTGCGATTATTTACGAATTTTAGCCATGTTCGCGATAGCATCGTTTTTTCCTGTAAGTTTTCTGATTCTTTACAGCTTTTACAATTTTTAATATATACTGGACTTTGCTTTCATGCCGCTGTTTGCAAATTTTTGATATATTAAAATTTTTTGCAAATTTTCGCCATTTTCTGAATTTGTAAATTTTTTCCGAATTTCTATAGTTTAGGCACTATCAACACTGTTGATTTATATGGGGCGAATAGTGCAATGCCTAATGCCATTAGTGTACAAGCATACAAATCTAATCCATTTTTTAAACAAATTTCGATGCGAAAGCTTTCGAATGACGCAATCCCGTTTTTGATACGTCACGAAGTTTGAGACCAGTTTTTTTTTTAGTGTTTTTTAAATTGTTAAGATTAATTTATTTGATTTTTGACACTTGCTTTAATTTTTATATCCTTTACCAAAGGTAAAAGGGTATATATAACTTTTATGGACCCTTATGAAAAGGGAAGTTAAAATCCGGTTGAGCGTATGCCCGTCCGTCTGTTGAAATGGGTTTTCCGAAGCCATCAGATTTGATGGGGGCTTGATTGCGATATATTTTTGTCAGGTATGCTCATTTTAATTTTACTATTGAAATTCAGCCAAAAAAAAAACCTCGACTACCCCAAATTTTTTTCCATAAATTCCTTGTTGTTATTGTTTTTTTATTTCTTTTTTTTTCTGTATATCTTTAGAACGGCAAGAGTCAAAGTTTCCAAATTAGTAACAAACATCTCGGTTATCAATACACAACATCCCTCAAAATATGGGCGGGGTTGTAGAAGTGGGCATGGTATCTCCCGTACTGAAAACATAATTTTTTTTTATCAATTTAAGGGCTGTCATTTGACCTATGGATACACCTTATATGTATCTTAAAAGATCGTAAATCTTTAGCAAAACATATTTTTTCAAAAAGTCGAAAATATTGGTTCAGATACAAAAAAGTTATGACCAAAATACAGGGTCTCCGCCGGGATATCGTGATATGATTAAAAACTTTAACGCCACAACTGCATTGATTGATTTGGCTTGATTAACATGTGGTATTAACAAGACGGTGCCACATCGCATACAGCCAGGATTACAATAGAACAACAAGTTATTTCAAGAAATGGTGATGTTGATTGGCCTCCACGGTCGCCTGATTTGACTGCTCCGGACTTCTTTTTGAGGGGATATCTGTAAAGCAAGGTTTATGCAAAAAATCCAGAAACGCTTGAGCAACAAAAACAAAATATTCGTGATGAAATTAATTAAATACCGCGTGAAATGTGTGAGAATGTAATGAAAAATGTGATCAAAAGTGCTCGCATTTCTGTTATTTATAATTCTTTCGGTCGATACTGAACGAATCGAAATCATTTTTTCAGTATTGTGAAACTCAAATTATTGCTTTACAGCACTAAAAAAATAATTCCGATTCGTTCAGTATTGACGGAAATAATTAGATATTAAATTGCTTTCGAATCGAGAATGTACTCGATCACGACTGCCAGAATCAGGCCCCTGATATTGTATTACATACATAATTGCCGACATTAAACCTTCCCGGCTGACACCCTGTATAATTTTGTTTTTAAATACCCATTTTCGGTAACCATAGATCTTCCCAAGTTCAAGTTTTATAACACAAGTAAATGGAAAAATTTTTCTAAAAAAAAGTCGGTACCGTATATTGTTTATATCGTACCATGGTGAAGGGTAATTAAGATTCGGCATAGCCGAATATAGCTTGTTCGTACTCTCTTTTGTTTAGTGTTGTATGGGTTTTTAAATTGAGAACTTTATTCTAAAGCCCCTACCAAAATGTATTAACAAAGTGACCTCAGTACTACAACAATGAAACAATTGAAAAACAACAGGCATTTTGTTGCTAGAATTGAGACGCCAAATGTCAAACTGCCTTTATAAAAAATGTAAATAAACAAAAAAAAAAAAATGACGCCAAACGTCACACACGAAGAAAATCACTGCAAACAGCTGCGCTTGTGAGGTCACTTTATTAGTTCATTCTGGCCCCTACCTTGTACTTATAATATCATGTTTAATACAAAATTATAAATGAATTTATTCAAGGAGATTTGAACAATTGTATTTTATTCATAACTTTTAAATTCATATTTTTAATTTTATTATCTATTATAAAGCTGAAAAGATAGTATGTTTCTATATTTGTATGTTTGCAAGATGTAATCTTCGGAACTGCCGTTCCGATTTTAAAAATTTCTTCAACAAAGTGAAGAATGGAACCTCCTAACGGACAAAGGCTTTATAAGGTTGCACTTAAGTGCTTGGGATAGGTTACTCATATCGCCAAAACTTAAAGAGGCAGAACACAAATTTTACACTTATCGGGGGTTCATCCCGTCTATCTAATTAACCAATAAACGTAAAAATAAAGATTAAATCACATTCGAAACTTATCTAACAATACAAATTTGGTCCTTTTTAGAAATTCGATCGTACTATTGTGGGACTTTTTTACAAAGTATTTTTCTCCATTATTTGGCATATACGTATTAAATGGGCTCCCACTACAATATTGAAATTCTTAATACTTCACTTGGGAGAAAGTACCAAAAAGGAAAAATAACATAAAATTAAATTTCTTTCTTCAGGTTTTTGGTTCTACAATTGGTACTCAGTTCAGTTGTAAATCAGACAACTGGTTGTGTTGAATTGTATTTTTTTTTATGTTTTTGTTCGCCGCAATATAGCAAAGTTGTAAACCATAATACAAATATTTAAAAATTACACCTGAACTGAGTTGAGTTGAGCCACTCCGAAAATATCTTACCAATTTTGATGAAAATTGGCGTAATTAAAACACAGGGTTTATACATATGTTTTTCAAAGTTATAATATAAAGGTAATGATGGTAAATTTCGATTTTGATGAAAGTTAAAATTTATGTAAACCATTCTACACAAAATAAACCACACAGGCTTTACATTTCTTTATAGTTTATAGTTAGTCAAAAATTCATTCTGGGCGGGCAACGCCACAGGAACGGCTAGATTGGAATAATATAAATTGAAAAAGTGTGCTTGGCTTGCATGAGAAGTTTGAAAAACTTCCCCCGTATTCATAAACGATTATTAAATTTAACAAACGCTAATTAAGGATAATTTTTATAGAAAATTGTATTAAATAAATTAAACATATTTTTTGTAAATACATTCACACATCTTTTTGAGCTTATATTTAGAATTAAATCATTAACAATGAACAAAAAATTTTAAATTTAAAATTTTTTCCTTGACTGTAGTATAGTCATTATTATTTTAATGTTGAATAAATAATTAAATTTATTTAATTTAATTTATTTATTTAAAACAAATACGCTGTGTAATAAATTCAGTTTACAAGGCCCTAGACACATCCCTTAAAGGTTTTTGGTGTGCACTCTCTTAACTTCTGCTTAAAAACTTGTTAGAACATTAACGACTTTCTTGAATTCTCTCTTGTATTTATTTATTTATTATTACGGCGTATATTTTTTGTAAGAATTATTTATTTATATTTCAATTATTTACAATAAGTGTACTAATGAAGTAATATACATATATGTATAATACAGTAGTTTTCCGGTTTAACGAACCAGTACTTTGTCAGGCCTGTTCGTTAAACTGAAAAGTTCGTTATATGCCATACTTATGTCTAGTACTCATGTTATGAATAAATAATTTATTCATATTTCTGTTTATTTTGAAATAGGTTTTGAGATCTGTATAATATATTAAAAAAAAATTTAAAAGGTACAATTAATTACACTGTTAGCATAAAACCTAAAATAATTTAAATGAAAAAAAGGTTCAAATTCATTTTTAATTTCCTTGAAAATTGTACATAAAAAACTTGTCGAATGATGTTTGTTTTTTTTTTTTTTTTGAAGAAAAAAATCTTGTTTTATGGCATCTTCCTGAAGTTTTCTTAAAATCAATAAAGTTGACAAATTAACCTTATTTTGTTGAGCCTTTTGAATACAAATTTCGAAGCTTTTGATAGCATCTATGTGTTTTATTTGTTGCTCCAAATGTTTTTCATGTTCGAACGAATATGCGTAACTGATCATTGCAGCACAATCAAATAAAAATGCTACATTAACAAAATCTAAAATAGCGATACTTTTTGCTATACTTTGTTTTTAGTTAGAAATAACTTCACATTATGCTTTTTTAAATTAAAATTATAAATCTTATTTGTTCGTTAAATTGAGCACAAAAATATATTTTTTGTTCGCTATATAAGGTACTCAATGCGATGTTCGCAGAATCGAAGGTTCGTTAAACAGGAAAACTACTGTATGCACTATGGTTATTATTTAACTAACATATATGTAGGTAGGTACATATAATTTTAAGCATTCATTATTTAACGGTAGGTAGCGTGGTAATTTAACAAGTCTTGATAATTAAAAATGGTTTTAAACAAAAAACTTCGAAGGTCAACCTAAAAAACAATTGTATAAACAATCTTTAATAAAGGTTAACTCATATGTGTACCACAAAAACCATGTTGAGTTTACCCAGCTTTAATAAAAACCGAACTTGCAGATATTGTTTAATTTTTTAAAGGCTTTTATGCCAGTTTTTGAATGTTTTTTTTTTGTTTTCGTCACATAATATTTTACCAGATATTTTCTTATTCTCTACTTTCTAAATAAATTTTGTTTGAAAAATCGTTACAATTTACTAATTAAGATGGCAAAAAGTATTAAACAAAAACTATAACAATAACTGTTTGCTTGTTCTTTTACGTCATTTCAGTTTTACTATTTTGTGTATTTGTTCTAAATCTACTTAAATATTCTGATATTATTATTTCATTTTGGGTTTCCTTTGCAATCTTATCTGAGTGTAATTCTAGTTCGTTTTTGTGATTATTATTTATTGTTTGTGTTTTATATTTTAAGCGTTTTTTTATTTTGTTTGTTTTGCCAGTACTGTTGTATGAGACATATTACGAGTATATATTTCGGAATTTATTTCAATAAAAGTAAGTTTTACCCGGCGTTTCCACATGCAAGTAATTACTTGCAAGTAGTGTATACGTATTATCAACGAAAAATCGAGGAAACAGCCGATTGGCTTAAAGTAAAAAAATTTTGTGAATGGTAGTGAAAAAGTGTGAGTGTATTGAGTTTTTCGAACTTGTACTTGCATGTGGAAACGCTAGGTTAGGAAAAAAGTTTAAAATTAAAACAAAAATATCAAAATTTTTCTTTGAATTCAAAAATTAATTAACAAGGTTTCTTTTAAATGTGTTAAACTCCCATTTCATACTATTGATAAAATAGTTTAATTTAGCAGTCTGTTACGATTTCAAACGTTTGCAAACTAATTTTGTTTAAAAAACACTTATTTTTTAAATATTTTTCATAGATAATTTTATGCGAACAAAGTTACCTAAATAAAAAAGGAATAATAACGAGAATCAGAAATTTACTGTAATTTTAAATATTAAGTAGCGTTTGTTATAAGACTATATTTAGACATTTCCCATACCAGTATTATTTTTCGTTTTTATTTAAAAACAAGTAAGAAAGTATAGTCGATCAAGCCCGACCATATGATACCCAACACCACAGTATTTAAAAACAAATTTTCGAAAGTGTATCGCTATATAAATAGGGATATATCTATGTTTTAAATTTCATTTAAATCGGTTTGATAGTTGCTGAGAGGCAAATATTGCACCCCATCTCCCCTCGTGGTCCCATTTTTTTTAAAAATGCATAGCTTATATGTCAAATATGAATCCATCTACCATGTTTAAAATTTCATTAAAATCGGTTTGATAGTTTCTGAGAGGCAGAAATTGCCCCCTATCTTCCTTTGCGGTCCTACGAGTTTTATTAAATTATCTACAAAATTGCGACCTGTACTCAGCGATGCCAGAAGTGCAGATTTATCTGCATTTTGAAGATTTTATCCCCAAAATTGTCAAAATGCAGATTTGCAGATTTTTGGTTTTACTTTGCAGATTTTTTAACCTCGGTGAAAACTCCTTTACATTGTCATGATTGTACTATTTCCACTTCTTGCATTGATAAATAAATATAGTATATCAACCATTCATGGAAGAACCGTGTGGAAATAGATTCATTAGTAGAAATTTTATTCACAAAAGATTACTTAAAAATTAAAAATTCGCATTGTCTTGACGCATTATGTCATCTGATTTTACACGAAATAATATGCATATGTACGTATCAATATATTATTATATATTTGCGGAATTCACAAGGTAGTCATAAAGTTGTAAAGTTATATGTCTTAATATAATTACAAGAAATATATATGATTGCTGTGAGCAACTGCTTATAATTAGCATTTATACTACACAGTTATGACGAATCAATGAACAAAGCATTACAATTTTAATTTTGTTTGAAACACAACAGTATTTTTTTTAAACAATTGTAAAATATTATTTAGGACATTATGACGATATTAATAGTGTCAATATTTGATTTCTTGTAAATTGTCAATAAGACCCCTGATAGTTTAAACAACATGTCAAGCAATTAACTTTCAATTTGTTGATTAAAATAACAAAATTGTGATCTTTGCTTAGCCTGAGTAATTAAATTTGGAGAGATATTTTTAAAGTAAAAATATCCAAAAATTATCATCCATGTTCTTAAAATCGAACAAATTTTTAAAACAATAAAAATTGGGTTTTTATTTCGACCTTTTCTTAATGGAATCTCAAAGAAATAAATATTCAAGCTCGAGGTCATACGTTTTTTTAATAAATGTTTTTTGACCTCGAGCTTAAATATTTATTTCTTTGAGAAATTTTTAAAACATTCTGAGTTGAAAGTTCGAAAAAATATTTCCTTTTGTATACCTCACACTTCGAGGACCACTCATATTTACCAGAACGACTTTTAAAACAACCATCGATTTTATATTCGGGAACATATTTTGAAATTAATTGTAATATCTTTTTCTAAATAAACTACATAAAAATGTAATAAATGTGTTTTGAAGGTTTATTGAAGATTTTAAAAACCTTACGCAGATTTAGCAGATTTTTTGATGAAAAATTATGGGTTTTTGCTGATTTTTTCTCTTAAAGTTCTGGCAACACTGCCTGTACTTTGCGCACATGGTTACATGGGCAGCCAGCCAGCCGGACGGACATCGTTAGATCAACTCAGAAAGTGATTCTTAGTCGATCGGTATACTTTAAGGTGGGTCTAGGACCAATATTTTAAGGCGTTACACACCAGCACTAATTCATAAAACCCTCTCCACTATTGTGGTGTGGGTATAAATACAACGCAGGAAATGTCACTAGTGAATCTGTACTGATTCACTGTTGACACAGTCACCAGTACTAGTGACTTTTTATACCCCAGACAATGTTATTTACTATAGACATTTAACATGTGCGTGTCATTGATCTACTACTGACGTTGGTACTATCGTTAAAAAACGAAAACATGTCGTCTCACTACAAACACTTTTTAACAATGACATGGTCCATGCTTGCATTACATCGGACCAGTCCATGGAGTAGTCCATTTCTTGAAATTGGATCTGGAGACTGGTCCGATGTAATGCAAGCATGGACCATGTCATTGCTAAAAATTGTTTGTAGTAAGACGACATGTCTTCGATTTTTAACGACATGTTTTCGTTTTTAAACGAAGTTAAAACTAATCCTCTTGTGTACACAATGGAGTAGTTTTAAAACTACTCCTTTGTAGTCCAAAGATGGGTTATATGGTCCTGCCCTAGGACATCGTAATGTTAAGTAGACCTTGTTTTTTTGCATACGTTTGGGTTACTTTTGGACTAGTCCTAGTCCCTTGTGGGATATTTAACTTTTCTTCTTGATAATTTGTGAAACATTTTTTAGACACGTTCTTTATCAAAAATGCACTCTATAAAGCATTGAATTATAAACTCGAGCCTGGGGGATCATGTGATAAGAAGAAGGGTTACCAGGAGGACACCCCAAGGGGTGTTCTATGTCCTCTACTGTGGTTGCTGCGGTCAACGGGATTCGCAGGTCATTTGATTCCATTCGCAGGAAGGTTGTTGCCTATGCGGACGACATATGTAGTTCTGCTGGTCAGGGGAAAATTTCTGTCCACGATCGGGGAAATTATGCAGGTGATGCTGGGCGAATTCTCGGTATGGGCAAAGGATATGGGGCTGTGTGTTAACCATGTGAAGACTGAGTTGGTGCTTTTTACCAGAAGGTACAGGATAGAGGTGTTTAGGGTGCCAGTGCTAGATGGCGTCGAGGTAACTCTATTGAACGGTGCTAAGTATTTGGGTAACTTTCTAGGCTGCAAACTGTATTGGAAGAGAAATACTCAGGAGAGGATGAGAAGGGGACTCAATGCCTACTGCACATGCAGAAATGGTAAGAACTGGAATCCGAGGTCGGATAATTCTCGATTTATATCGCGTTTATTCAGAGATCGCACTATACGAGTTGTTATAGATCAGGGGTGTCAAACTTCCAACCCTATCTACTCTTTTGCAGATGACAGCAACCTTTGCCATTCGTACTCATTTGAGTACAGAGCAAGCGTGTCCGATGTCGGTGCTATGAGGCAGAATATGAATGATACGCTTGGCCGAGACCTTGACATAGTCTCGGAATGGGGTCGTGCAAATAGGGTCGATTTTAATGACCGAAAAACCAAATGTTGCGTACTGACGCATAAACGCGCGACAGATTAAGGTGCCTCATCTGTATATATGGGTGGTATTATGATTGAGGAATCAGAATCTCTTGATGTTCTGGGCATGAGGATACAATGTGATGTCCGATGGACAGAACATATATTCAAGGTGTCGAAAGAAGCATTCAAGTGCCTCGGTTTTTTAAAACGGTGTAGGATATACTTCATTCTGATCTTCTTACTATTTATACCACCTACATATATCCGACCGCGTATGGAATACAACTCTCATGTGTGGGCCGGTGCTCCAAAGTCTATTTTGGAGCTTCTCGACCACGTGCAGGAAAGGGCGAAGGTTTTTATTGGTGATAGTAGGGTATCCAATTCTATTGACTCCCTTGAGCACCGTCGCAATGTGGGTTGTATTTGCCTGGTTCCCGAAACCCGTACGTTTGCTCGTAATACACATTTTTCCTCAAGAGCCAATCCTTTTGTAGTCGATTGTTAGGTGAATCGTACAACGCACTACAGAGAGAATTCGTTTTTTCCCCGGACTGTTCGTATGTGGAATATCCTTCCTGCTGAGGTCTTCCCTCTCACTTTCAACATGAATAGGTTCAAGTCGAATGTTCACAAACACTACTCCCTCTATCCTCCTTCCCATAACCTATACAATGCATTAGTAGGGGTCATCCCCTGACTGCTGGTCCTAACAAAAAAAAAAAAAAAACTGCAATCAGTTGATTTTACTTCTCGTGTTTTACACGAATGCTCCCCTAGTTAGAAATGGCAGTGAAATATGTACCAGGCACTCAAAGGTGTTGTAAGTGGATGTGGATGTGCAATTACACTACCCTTTTTGACTTGAAAATTACCGATTTATAAGTTTTACATTACTTACAAGAAGTGTGCTCTCTTCATACGTAGGAATAATTAAAATTTCAGAAATACAAAATCGGAACTTCGAAAAAGAATTTTACATCAATTACAAAATAATCTTCTGTATGTATATATTTTTTTAATGATCATTTAATAGAAATAGATTCAAAAACCTTGATAGATAGTTCTACTTTATTCTCAAAAAAAAAAAAAAAAAAAAAATTAAAACAATAAATTTGGATTGAATTTTCTATAGATTTAAGTCATATTTTGTATTATTAATTATCAAAAATATTTTCACTCCGTAGGTAAGTTAACCTACCTTTAATCTCTGGTCCAAATCTTATCACAATATTTATATAAATATTTTCTCTTTAAGCAAAATTATTGTAGAGTTTATTTCATCTTCTCTGTTGCAGTAGAAAAAATAAACTTGCACATGTATTAACTTATCATCTTTTTAGGGGCGTTTTAAATTCAAATAAATAAAATGTATTATCAATAAGTGGTTGTAATTAATATTGAATTTAATGTTAAACCTATAGTTGTTAAAGATAATTTAAAAATATAAAATTTAACTTAACGAACAAATTTTCATAAATCAAGCTTAGAAATAAATTAAAATAAATAGGTACCAGGACATGGTGGATGCTCGGGGAACCAATCTACAAACGGCCTAGCCAAACAGGACTGTCTCTTGAACGATATGTTTGACGGACTGATCGGCATTTCAATAGCTCGCTTGATGGCCAGGACTCTTTGGTCTGATTACGGCGCAACGAGAACACGCGTGCAACTTTTTTTCGGTAGAGACCAGATTAGGCCAGTGATATGGGGCATGACGGTCCGGGACTCATGCGGGGAAAATAGTTCTGGATTATAATGACTACTGTAGACGTTTTCATGATGAAGAGGAGGAGGAAACGGTGTTTTACATTCTCTGCCAATGCCCCGGTCTCAGGGCTATTAGATTAGGCATTTTAGGAGACCAAAATTGCCATATTTGAGCGATAAGTCTAGTCAAGGACTGAAATCGATCTCTCTGTTTTGCAGGGAGTTGGGGGTAATTTGAGGCTGAGGGTATCACAAAAAAAAACTTTAAAAATTTCTTTGCAAACATCAGATAAAACTGTCTGATTCTTAAATACTTTTTTTAAAACGTGATAATAAATTTTTTGCCAATTCTAAATAAATACTTTAATTAAAGCCACAAAATATTTAAGTTAAAACTTTTATTTGGCTGATTGTTTAAGCTAATAAATAACAAATAAATTGGTATTAAATAGAAATTATAAAATAATACTAATTGCCTAATATAACTTTTTTTCATTAATTTTCTTTCAGATCATTCACCATTAATTAAAATAATAAAGTAGCAGTAAAGAAAAGTGTGATTAACCGTCCTCTAAGGAATAATTACCACACCAGCATTAATTGAAACATTATCAGCTGTATAAAAAAGTTTCTATTTTGTTTTTGTACATTTTTCTTCTTTTCGTCTTTAATTTTTATTAAGAATTAAAATCATATATTAAAGTTAATTTTTTTTATAAGAAAATTTTATTCTTTTGTTTGTTTTGAAATAAAACGACACACCACAACACTAGAAGAAAAAAATCTTAAATATTTTTTCCATAAACAAAAGCAAGAACAACAATTGAAAAAAACAGAAACAATAATCACAACACAGAAATAATGGCAACAACACCACGTTCTGGTGGCTCGGCAGGTGGTACAGCTCAACGTCCCAACGGTACATCTCAAAATAAAAGTTGCCAATTTAAATTGGTCTTATTGGGCGAATCAGCTGTGGGTAAATCATCTTTGGTTCTGCGTTTCGTTAAGGGACAATTTCACGAGTACCAAGAAAGCACGATAGGTGCAGCATTCTTAACACAAACCATATGCATAGAAGACACAGTGGTTAAATTTGAAATATGGGATACTGCAGGGCAAGAAAGGTAAAGGTTTCATCTATTAAAATAGGTTGTATACAGTTATTTGTGCTGAAAATCAAAATCACGTGAAATTGAAATCAATGGAGATTTCCAATTTATTTTTACTTTTTCTGATTTCAGAGGTAGTTCTGGTAAAGATAAGTGGGAATATTTTTATGAACCTTTAACTCGGATAGTTTTCAAGATTTGTTCCATTTCAATTTCACTTGAATTCGATTAACAGAACATGGTATTTATTTAAATTATTTTTAATATGATTTTTGTTTAATTTTTCAGATACCACAGCTTAGCTCCCATGTATTACAGAGGTGCGCAGGCCGCTATTGTTGTTTATGATATACAAAATCAAGACAGTTTTCAACGTGCAAAAACTTGGGTTAAGGAACTACATAAACAAGTAAGCTTTTGAAAAGAGTTTTTAAATATTGGAAATAGTTTTTAAGATAAAAAGCAGGGCAAGTTTAAATAAATACGCACAAAAATGCTTTAATTGTGCATGCATATATTCAAAAAAAAACTTAAAAATATGCAAGCGAATTAACACAACTTATAATTTTTAAATATTTTAATTTAAACTAAGGTTTATTACAAAATATAACCATGTGTTTTTTCATCGATTTTCGATTGTCACGCAACACCGTATTGAAAATATAAGTTCAACATCAAGTCGATGTGTTACTGGTGCATACTTATGGTGTTTTCTTTTCTACAAAAAAATGTGCCTTTTTAAAAAAAAAAAATGCAATTTGGTATCTGTTTCTTAAAAATTTTGCTCCCGAAAAGCATGATTTTTTTAGAATAAAACAAGTCACCCTTTTCGGGAGCAAAATTTTTAAGAAAAAGACACCAAATTGAATTTTTTTTTAAAAAAAGGCACATTTTTTGTAGAAAAGAAAACACCATAAAATAATATGTATTATGCCAGTAATTTTAACAAACAGATATCTGGTCGTGTTCGTACCTAGCAGTTATCTTTACCTATCCGGTAAAAATAGTTTGGTTATTTCAAAAGGTAATTTTGACTACGTGTTTTTTTTCCTTTAAGTTTTTTTTTTATAATATGGCAACATTTGTATTTCTATTCATATTTTTAATTAACTGTCAAAAATCGATGGTGTAAAATACACTACAGTTCAACCAGTAGGTAAGACAAACATGTTAAATTATCAAAAATTCGTTACAACATACATATATATCTATACACAGCTAGATATCTGTTTGTAGAAATTACGGGCATTAGTTCAAATGGAGATATAGAGTCAATATATTCATCGATTTCGCTTTTATTAAAATATATATTTTTTAACTTTCTAGTGGTTGAAGACCAATATTTCGATTAAAAACTCAATATTTTATTCTTAATATAAAACATTTTCTTTTACGTCTTCATGACGGATAAACTTTCATAAAAAGCACACAAAACGGAATGGAAAAATCCACTCTTAAAATTCCTGGGTTATCTTTCACACTACGAGCATTTAATTCTTTTTTAGTATCTTCTGACATAATAACAAAACGACAAAATGTTGTCCTGGTAGGTCCAAAATTAACCATATGTCCCATATAAAACCCCAGTACAAAAATCTCATATAGATGAAGATATCTAAATAATAGTCGGCAAAAACAACTTTTACGTGAATCTTTACCTCATAGAATAATTTTGTTAAGGCGGTTCCATTTGCCCTGTTTTTATATACTGTGGTGTTGGATATCATATGTTTTGGCTCACCTACTATAATTTTTACTCGTTTTTATTTAAATATTTGCGGTACATATCGTGGCTTTAGTATTGTATTTCTAAAACTGTCATTGTTAATTTAAACAAATCTGCTGAACTTCTCTTTTTCATTCATTTATATTTTTACGATATCATTATTAAATATTTATTTGGTTTTGTTTTTTGCTGTTTATATGTTTTTTTTGATTATTCAAGTTCAATGAAACTTGCTGCATTTAACTACGTAGCATTTAAATACATGAATGCAAATTTCCTTTGTGTTAAGCTCCAAATGTGAAATGAATTTGCTTTGCTTTTGAGCACAGACTCATTTTTTTTGTGACAATAATCATTAAATAAACATTAAAATAATAAAATTCTTAAAACGTTATGAGATTGTTTAAAATAATGGCTATTTATTTTGTTTTGTGAGTATGAAGCATTTCGTTTTTATTAAAAAACTGTTGTCTTTTTTGTCGCATTTTTTTTTCTTCAAAATTTTGCTTTTTTTCAAAAACTAAATTATCGGCCATGTTCTACAAATCGAAATGAAGCGGAATTGAAATCGAACGAAATTTTGATTTCAATTATTGACAAAATTACTGTAGTTTTTCCTGTTATTAAGAGCAGTTCTTGTAAATATAATTGGTACTCAAAGTATGAAGTATATAAAAATTAATATTTTTATGAACTTTCTTGACAGGCTCATTTTCAAAATTTGTTCGGTTTTAAATTCACTTCATTTCGATTTACAGAACGTACCCGGATATCTCTGGAACTACAGGTTAAATTTAAAAACAATGTAAGCACGGCTTAAAGATAATACTTTTTTGAAAATTTTTTGGTCTATTATTTCCATTAAAAAATAACAAAAATCGGTATAAAAAAAAAAAAAATAGGAAAACACACATAAAAAATAATGTCATAATAGAGGTATTCACGTTAATGTTTTTTACCCTTGCAACTGTGGAAAAAAGCATAGTTGCACTTATTTAACGTGAGCAACTTATTTTGTTTGCAATTTTGAGAATTTCCGAAACCATTTTTTAAACAACGCACCTTCCATTTTAAAAATATTTTTTTAATAAATTTCAATCGTAAGTTTCTTGAAAAATACACAAAATTATAAATTTTTTTAACTTACAAGTCGAATTTATAACTTATCTACCTAAAAAAATTTTTGAGATAAATATTCCAGTACATATTTTTATTATTTTTGCTTCTTCCATTTTTTGACGCTTTTTTTTTGAATTGTTTTATTTTTTACAAAGTTCGTCTTTAAACAATACAATTTATAATATTTTTCAATTCTAAAGCTGGGATCACATGATTGCCGCAATGCACCCATTTTCACACTTTTTAATACCCCAATCATGCACAACCAAATGGCTCATGTACCAATCGAGGACAATATTGTGCTTCCTTTACCAATCAAATGCAACCCTGGTGCGGCAATCGTGTGACTGTTTGCTATGCAACCGCGCGTCAATAAAACTAACAAAAATGCACCAATATTTATTGTGTTCTTGTGCGGCAATCACACAACACAAAGGCAAATGCCTTTTTTTTAATAAATATTTTTTTGTGTTTTTTTTAGTATTTAATGAAAATAAATATGAGCAACTTCAAAAATTTACGACACCTAGACATTTTTTTTTTAATTTTTTTTTTTTGTCTGACATCAATGTTGATTTGCGTGTGTATAAACCGATATTTGAGCATGTGAAATCCGTTCGCGTTAATCATTTTTATTACACGGCGCAAATTTTACTGCGGTTTAAAGTTAAAAATTAAAAAATATATAAAAATTACAGTTTTTGTTAAAATTGAAAAAGGATAACGTGCGTGGATAATACCCCTTAAGGGCTTTCTTAGCACACTAAAATATTTGTAAAACCTTGAATACTTTTTAAAATACACTGGAAAAAAAATATAAAAAAATTTTTTTTGATCGTGTATGCATATAAAAATTTATTTAAAATTGTTAAACATTTTACAAAATTACGGCTAGTATAAGACATAATTTGCAATATTTTGGGAAAAAAACTATTTGGCTATCGCTAATGGCTTTAGAGATATAACCATTTAAACTTTACCACTCATGATTTTTTTTCCAAATTATATATTTAGATCAGTTATACCTCTAAAATGGTTAGTTTTTCGGAGTTTAGTGTACACAGAAAAAATTATTGCCGAATTATTTTCAAACAAACGATTGTTTGAAATTTTTTTTAATTTCTACAAATTTTTTTACTGATTCAATTAATATTTTTGTTTGATTTTTATTTAACCAACAAAAATGTTGACAACTTTTCAATAATATAATATACGCTCTATTGGTTTCAATTTTTCATAATTTTGTATGACATATTTAACGCTCTTTAATGTTGTCGTTTTTTGCATTTTTTATTTGATCGTAAGCAACACTTCTTTATGTGAAATATAAGAACAACAACACAAAACACATACAGTTTATTTTTGGACGCTTTAAAAAAGTACAACAAGAAGAAAGATGATAAAATAGCGCGACGAGGTTATTAGTAAAAAAAACAAAAAAAAAAAAATAGCAGGTAAAAAAAGGTTTCATTCTTTTTTAAACAACAGAAACAACAACCACATTATAAGAAACAAAATTAATTTTTGGTTGGTTTCAAAGTTGGAAAAAAAAGAATGAAAAACAAAATCCCGTATTCAATTTTTGAAAACTGTTTACTTAAATACCTACATCAAATACAAAAATAAAGTGATGACGAAAAACATATCGAGTCGGTCTGCTGCCGTTGTTTGTTACATTTCTTCTTCTTTAGCCAAGGAAAGGATACAGAAGAAAAACATTGTGTGTATAAACAAGACTTCGTTCAAAAATTATTTCAACAAAACATGTGTCTTAAAGCCAGCCGCCGCTCTGCTTCTGCCTTCGTCTTCTCCTTCAGTGATAGCTTGGGTGCGCGTCATTGCTTGTGCAAAAAATTTTTGTTTGATTCAGCAAAATTATTTGTTTGAAATTTATATGAATTTCAGTAAACTTTTTGTTTGATTCTGTAAATTATTTGTTTGAAAAAATCAGTGTTTTTTTTTTAGTAAACAAAATGCAAATAAATTGTTTGAATATGCGAATTTGTTTGTAGGACCGATTTCAGACAAAAAATGTTTTGATTCTACAAATTTTTTGTTTGAATTCGAAAAATAATTTTTTCTGTGTAGTATTAATATATTTGTCAATACTTACTGAGATATTTATTCCATAACATTTAAAATGTATAATCTGAAACCAAATCAAATATTTCATACAAGGATGCTTTTTGAGGTTAGAAACATTTTGTTTCCTCCATAAAATTGTAAATCTTTAAAATTTTTTGGTGCGTTTTCAATTTTAGTATCAAGCTCAGTAAAGTCTTCTATTCGATGTACGTTTGAGCGGAATTGATACAGCGCTTCAGTTGTCACAAAGCGAAATGCGTTTGAAAAAAAACTGCCGCTGCACGCGCCAGGGTTGAAAAAAATTATTTTTTTTTTCACTTTATCAGTTTAGTCCGTCGCGAAGAATCTATTTAGATACCTAAACATGTTCCCATGACATGTTTTGATATAAAAAAAAGCTTAAAAATAAATTGTTTTTTTGCAACAATTTTCAAAAGTTCATAAAATTTTTGCGTTTAAAAATTTTAAAGTGCGTTTTCGCCTCGGAGATGCCCTTTACGAAGTTACTCACATCACGCAATACACTAGCCAACTTAAAAGGCAATTCAGATTGTCAGACGCAAAAAAGATACATTTTTAAAAAATTTACGCTAATTTCTTTTAAGTTTGTGATGACCGTGATACGTTATTGGTGCGCTGACACCAACTTGATACACCTCAAACTTTATAAAGTTTTTTTAATTCTGCGCTTAAAACTCATTTTTATTAAACGGCGCAAAAACTATATGTAAAATCTTCAAAAATTTCAAAATTCGGAAAATTTTGGTTTCACTTTAAAACACCATGCAACTTTTCACCCAGCAGCGATATCAAAATTTTTTTTTTAGTGGATATATCCTCCAAGTCTAGTGACTATATTTTGTATGGGTTTGGATCTGAAAGCTTAAAACTATTACAAAGAAAACGGAATGAATGAAAAAAACTCTTGCAAGTTTCAAGTCGTTTTTTTAATTTTTCGAATTTTAGATGACCACCAATTCTTAAGGTGAGGACTTTTCAACGTAAAACTTTGCACGTCATATCCTTCAAGTATAGTCATCCAAACCCTGTACAACGTTTTTTTCAATTCATAAAACTTAACGAAATAAGAGTCATAGTATGTCGGTTTCAGCAGGTGCTCAAAAAATTTGAAGTAGCCCATATGTATTTATTAATTATGCATTTATATTTTTTTTAATTATTGCTATTAACAGAATAGGTATGTATATTCACAAGCAAATGCTGTTCAGTGCGAATATTTTTATTAAAGATATTTCTATGCGAACCTTAACATACGAAATTGTTGAACAGGCTTTTAATTTTTGAAATTTCTTAAATAATTTAAATAAAACTATTCAACAAAAATTAGTTTAAGTATATGATACAAACTGAATATTTTTTAATGAACAAACCAACAACAACTTTCAAACAAATAAAAAACTACGACAACAGCTGTTTTCGCAGTTAACACTAGTAAGAACAATCGTGTGACTGCTGCGGCAATTGTTGTAACCATTTCGCTTTGTACCAACCAGCGGCAATTAAATTTGTTTAAAACAGAGCAATCGTGTGATTTCAGAATATTTGATTGGTGCAATTTCATTAATGTGCGTCAATAAAGCACAATTAAAATTGTGTCATATTGGTGCATTTGCGGCAATCGTCGATTTTATGAGTACTTTTGAAGAATTTTTTTAATTTGGCAATGCCATAAAAATTTGCAAAAAAAATGTTATGCTTTTACTCTGATAATCTTGCACTAACTTAAACCCTGACAATTTTGCATCGTTTGTGCGACATAATTGTTTATGTGGTTGTTGTTATGTTTTTGCACTTTTGCTTTTTTGCAAGGGTGCAACTTTTGACGTGAATACCTTTAATATATTGCTGTAAAATGAATTACAACTAGGCTTGCGTGTTTGGCAACTTTCTTTTTATAGAATCTTAAATTTTGGAAATCAATTTCAAACAACTAATTTACTATACTTTTTATTTTCTGAAGTCAGGCCTTCTAGATTCTGACCAAGGCGAATTCATACAGGTGACATTTTCGAGTCATATGTTTATTTCTTATTTTTGTGTGTGTATACTGAATGACAAGCTTTGTTTACATTTTGTGAAAAAATTAGTTAAAATTTAAAATTCAAAAAAAAATCAAATACTTGAAAAAAAACTTATTTAAATTTTAGGCAACAAAAAAAAGTGAATATAAATAAGTGGATCGATCCACGATAAATTTGCAATATGTGTAGGAAAAAGGTTTACCTTCTAAAGCAATTGTGTGTATTTTAGAATAAAAAAAAAATCGCTTTTTTTATATTTTTAACAAATAGTTTTGACATTCACACGTAATTTTTTACAAAAACAAAATACATATGGGAATCCCCCAAGGTAGTCGTAAAGTTGTAAAGTCGTATGTATTAAAATAATAAGGGTAATCACGATGGTCATTGTGAAGATTTGCAATGTGTATATTTGCAGTGCATATTATGATTGATCGTGAGCATACCACTTTTATTTTTTGTGCAAATGTGCTATTTTTCTTAAAATTTATTCTGGCAACACTAAAAACTTCTGGCAGCACTGCAACAAATCTGCATTTGCTTACAATTATACACAAGCAAATTAAAATAAATTTTTTCTTTTTAATTAACTTAAATTGAATTCTCTATTTTATAATAAAACCTACTAAAGTGTTAAATTTATAAGTTTTCTTAAAAACAATATGGCGCTCCATATGTCAAATGTTATTATTTACATTTGTTTGCAACGTAGCAAATATGCACTACTAATCTTGCTCATGGTTTTTTTAGTGCAAACGAAGTAAAATAGAGCAAATTGCATATACGTACATTTTGTTTTTGTGTTGTGCAAATGTGTGTATTTTTGCAAGCATTTGCATCGTTTGCACACTTTGCACTACCCATCGTGATTTCCCTTAATTACAAGAAATATATATGACTGCTGTGTGCAACCGCTTATAATTTAGATCTTTACTGTACAGTAATGGCGAATCAATGAACACAGCATTACAATTTTTATTTTGTTAGAAACACAACAGTATTTTTTTTAACAATTGAAAAATATTATTTAGGCCATTATGACGATATGACTTAATAGCACATCTTGTGAATCCCCCAATAGTATTTTTTTTTTAAGATATAGCTAGCATAACTCTATCTCATGATCCTGTATAAATTCGCCTTGATTCTGTCACTTCTAATTGAATAGCATTGACAGAAGTTTCAACAATATTAAAGGTACTTTACTTATATTTTAAAATATGCTTAGTTATCCACTCATTCAGTTCTTAAATACTGGCTGGTTTAATTCGAACCTTTTGTGATATTTGTTCTATTTTTATTTTTTCAATTACAAAATCGAGAACAAAATAAATATACATATGTAGTGTTCCTATTAAAATTAGATCTTCTCTCAGAAGCAAACCCAGTCATACACGGCGAAAGATTGTGCACTCAGTAACAGCTGCATCAACGGAATGTTTTCTTTTTCAGGATAGACATTTTTGTAGTAATTGAGCTGTTGTAACAACCATTAGCTTATTATATGTTTATTTATCTCAAGTTTTAAACTATTTGTATAACTTATAAATTGTTTATTTGTTTTTTAGGCCTCACCTAATATTGTTATTGCCTTGGCTGGAAATAAAGCAGATTTATCAAATATACGTGTTGTAGAATATGAAGAAGCTAAACAATATGCAGAAGAAAATGGTTTGTTATTTATGGAAACATCAGCAAAAACTGGCATGAACGTGAACGATATTTTCTTGGCTATTGGTAAGTGGAATTTTCATTAAAAAAACTATTCAAATTTATTTTAATTTTCGTTTTTTTTCTTTGTTATAAATAATAAAAAATTTAGCCAAGAAATTACCTAAAAACGATGGAGCCAATAATCAGGGAGCTGGTGCTGGTAGAAGACTAAATGAAAATGAAAATAGCCGACAGACGAACAATTGCTGCAAGTGATGTCTTTTTGTAGGTTAGTACCAAATTATTTTTTATTTTTTATCATCGATTCACTTACTATACAGGAAAAAATCCATATAACTTTCTAACTCAAATAAAGAAGTTTTGATCGAATCTAAAGTTTTACTAAATCTTAAAAAAAATTTCAAAAATAGAAAAAAGTGAACCTAAAAGAAAAATAATTTAATATCAATTCTAACAAAAACGCTAATATCGACGATTTTCTAAGTTATAAAATTTTTGTCAATTTATTAAGTTTTTTTGAAATTTAAGAAGGTGACTTAAAAAAACGAAACGACAAACTTTAGAAAAATTTTGTATGAAAAATCATTTCTTTTTAGAAATTTTTATTCTTTAAGGATGCAAGAGGTTAGGATAGGTGTATTCGAATTTTTTGTCTGCTCGTTGTGGAAGAACCTTATAATCTTGTTTAATATCAGTTTTAAAATAAATGGTTCCCGATGGATCACAACCTTAACCATATTAACTATCACTAAATTTTTTAGTGGTAGTTAAAAAAAAATAACAATCATCACTAAAGCTGATAAAAAAGAGTGCAAACTATTTTTTTTGCAGTTTTGTTTAGTGATAGTGCACTGCTGATTTAAATCAACATTTAGTGCACTACCCCCAACCATGCAATATATAATTTATTAAAATAATAATTTCAGAGTTATAATTATTTGTTCGTTTTTCGGGTAGAATAAAGTATCAAAAAAAGAAAATACGGGAAATTAAATTTCTTTTACTTTTCAGTGCTTCATGTGATAGTTTTAACACTTTCTCTAATGTTGAACTTAGAAACATAATATTATAGATGCAGGTTCCTGAATGAATGAGAACCTTTAATATTAAAAATGTTGGTACTTTTTGTTTTGCATCTGGTACCTTTTGAATTTTTGTTAATATTCGACCAACAAAGATAAAAATTAATATGCATGGTCCAGAGTGAATAAGAATGTATAAGAGGGAAATTTTTGGTACTTTTTCGATATACATATGGAACTTTGATTAATTTTCGTTAATATTAGACATATAAACAAAAAATTAAACATTGAATGTCCCGAGTGGACGCCAATATATAAAGAAGACTTTTAAATACTTTTTTGTTTATCAATTGATATTTTCTTATATTTTGAAGATAAAATATGAACTGGAGGTTGGTCCCTCTCCAAATGGACCCACTAAGACGAAAAAAATAAATGCTCGAAACATGAATTATGTTTTCTTCGTATTTACATACATGAAAATTTATGGTCGAATTTTGACCACTAGGCGAACGAACACTAGTTAAACTAAATTTTCGTTTTTGTTTTTATTTTATTTTGAAAAGCTTATTACAGAACTACTTCACTTTTGATCGGAATTGATTTCTGTGATTTCAATTTCGAATAAAAATACACAATGTTTTTTTAGCCAATATGTAACAATAATTTTTACGATTTTCATTCTTTTTCTCTTTTCAGAAAATAAAATTTCAAACGAGAGATTTGAAAAATTTATTATTATGCTGATAATTATAAATAAACAAATATTTAAAATTTAAATTTAATTAAAAGAAAGAAAGAAAATCCATTTAAACAAAAATATGATGAAATGTGAAAAACGATTTAAAAAATAAAAAGAAACAACAACAAAAACAACAGAGAAAAACCTACAACAACAACAACCCTTCTATAAAAAAATAATTCAACAACAAAAAACGATAATAATATTTAATTATAAATTAAAAAAAAGAACTACAACAACACATTATGAGAAAAACAAAACAAAAATTATAATAAAGATACATACATAACTTTAATAGAAAATAAAGTCACATTACAACAAAAAAAATATTTAAAAAAAATTCCACTTTTTTAACATTGATATTTTCAATATTCATCTATTCTAATATTTTTTTTAAATTTACAGCAAATTTTTTAGTATTTTTTTCATTATTTTTTATTCTTATTCTATTCTAATTTGTTTATTTTAATTTGCAATATATAGATTTAATTATATATTTAGTATTTGGGACGGATTTGTTTTAAATTTCTTCTTTTTTTTGTCGTGTAACAAAAATCTACATACGTATGAAGACTTTTGTTGACTTGTTTATGCATTGGTATATGATTGTTGGCGTTTTAAAGGCAAACGGTTTATAAAATTGTATATCTATTTGCACATACTAAAATAGTTTAAATGAAATTATATAATAAACTTTAAATAAATGCCTGAAATTGATGCCGTATGTAGATTTTTGTTACATGGTGTACATGTTTCCATTTAAGTAAAGTAAACAAAAAATGAAAGAGAAATTATGTGTAACTAAAACAAAAAGAAATTTATACATTTTGTAGTTTTAAATTTTTGTCTTCAATTATGCAATTACAAAACCAGAACAAACAACAAATGATGAGCTATAATTCCATAAATAGATAATTATGTTAATTTTTTTTAGTAATTTAATACTTATTAAAAAGAAAAATGAAATAAAAAACAACCCCCAAAATTTATCCAAAGTCCATAAATATTAATAAAATTTATCGATAAAGCCTTGTAAGAATTGTAAAAAAGAAAAACATTCAGGTGTGTGATAAAAAACGATCGATTTTAACAGGTGTAATAAATTCCGACCGATTTTAAAATCTATTTCTAAAAAAGAATATACATGGAAAACACAGGGAAATGTTTTAGAAAACAATTTTTGAAAGATACTGAAAAATATATCGTTTTCAAATTGTTTTATTTTAAAAATCGTTTTTCATCACATACCAGATTAAAAATGAATATGGAATTACTTTTGTGGTATTCAAATTTAAATTAAAGAATATTATTGAGTACATAGTACAGAATTTTAACTTTTTTTTTTTGAAAAACACAAAAAAATGTGGCCACTAAATAAGTCAATACAATTTCGACCTAAATTTACCAATCATAACTTGCAAAAATAATAATATACGTACGGCATGTTCTAAAAAAATCGAAACCAAGAGTAATTGAAAATCTAACGAGATTTAAACTTCAAATTATTATAATCGTTGCTGTAGCAGCGAGGCCTGAATTACGGCATTTGATATCGATCGAAATTTAAACACAATTGAAATGTAATATCGATAGATATCGAATCTGCCCTTGGGTGATTTGAAGTTGAAAATCCATTGTTATTGTTCGTTGAATTCCGATTCGTCCCAAAAACGCAAAAATTATCTCGTTTTTCTTTGGGGCGACTTCCTTTTGCGATGCAAAAGAATATGGACTTCTTATGATTGCGATTTACAAAACACCTTTTATGCGATTTCATTGCGGTGTGAAAGAAAATGGTAGAAAATCTAGCGATTGGTACTCTTTAATGCGTTTGCGCATTTGTCTTTCGCATATATTAATTTTTTTCTTTTCCCAAATCATCACTATTTATTTTATTTAAACTACTTTCCAATTTCAAATATTTTTACATATTTTAGAATTTCATTACTGTCAATCTGTGCCATTTTTCATGAAAAATAGTCACGTGCGATTCTTAAAAACCTTTTGGTTAAAGGCAAAAAGGGGTGGAAATATATAAAAAGTTAAATTCTTGTTGGTGAGAACAAATATGGGCATAATAAATTACCATATTTGACGATCGCCTCTTAACTGTTATTATTCCAAACTACAGTCACACAGATAATAGTATGTACTCCCTCTTAAATTGGAGTTTAAGGCCCCTATTACGGTTCACAACTCAACTCAGTTGAGTTGTAATTTCTTGGTTTTTGTACAGGGTCCGCCAAAATACTTCTTTTTTTTTGAAAATGCTATAAAAAAAACTACTGAATATTTTCTAAAATTTCTTTTTTTATTTGAAAGTACAATCCTTCCGGTTAATAATGGAAAATAATTTTATTCAAATGGCTGCCTCGTCTGGCCATGCAGTAGCACTATTCAGCTTCTTTTTCAGAAAATTTTGCGAAAGAGATAGAGAGTACCAAGTTGGCATTTAGCTTTCGCATCGAAAATGTTTTCGCATCGCAATAGAGGGTATACCCCCAGCTCTGCAGCTAATAAAGCGATCTTCAAAAACAGGGCGCAAAACATCGAGTGTAGCTTCGGCTGTGTGGCACGTAGCGCCGTCCTGTTGAAACCAAATGTTGCCAATATCCTCCTCTTCAATTTTTTTGAACAAAAATTCGTTCATCATGACCAGATAACGATAGACATTGACTGTAACGGCCACTCCTTGTCCATTTTCAAAGAAAAATGGCCCAATTATGCCTCTGGACCAAAATCCGCACCAAACAGTGACTCGTTTTGGGTGCAACGGCTTTTCAATGTATGCGTGTGAGTTTTCTGTGCCCCAAATGCGACAATTTTGCTTGTTTACATATCCGCCAAGATCAAAATGAGCTTCATCTGAAAAGATGATTTGTTTTGGCAAAATCTGCATCTTCTGTAAGTCGATCGCAGGCCCACTTAGCGAAGCGAAAACGCATATTTCCCAGCGTTGTTCAAGCGTATACACAACCATATTCGTTCAGCGGAAGGATAAAACTAATTATCTGTCAAATCAGACATGACCTAAGTGTTACCATTCAAAAAGGAGCTAATTGCAGACTCTGGTTTCTTTCCTGCAGACAAGCATAAAGCTTCGCGGGATAAGCTAGGAAATTATAAAAAAAAAAAAAAAAAAAAAAATAGAGTTAAAATTGCTGGTAAATGCCACACAGTATGTATGAAATAAGCACTAGTTGAAGAAAAAAATGTTAGATGGCGGACCCGTTATTATGGTTTACAACTTTGCTATATTGCGGTGAACAAAAACAACAAAAATTACAACTGATAACAACCAGTTGTCTTAAAAACAACTCAACTGAGTTGAAAGTTCCGGTCACTTTTCGCTTATAATACATTTACACTTAAGTTTAAACTTAAAGGGTATTCACGTCACAAGTTGCACCCTTGAAAAAAGCAAAAGTTCAACACATAACAACAACCACTAAGAAAGTTATTTATGCATAACTAATTGTCTGTGTGGTTGTTATATTTTTGCACTTTTGCTTTTTTTCAAGGGTGCAACTTTTAGTTTAATGAAGTCTAAAACTCGGATTTTTCAGCGAAATGTGTTTTTTTTTATTGTTATTTTATTAAAGACCAGCATTTTAAGTAAAAATAATCTGTTTCGTCAAAATTTTGCATACAAACTTGGCAATGCACAAATCTGTTTTCATATTAACTAAGCATAGTTTAACTAAGATCTCAATAACCCATCCTTAAAAATAAATCTGACAGCACAGATAATTATACGTACAATGCCAAATAGAAAACGGTCCTTTTTAAATTAAGTAGATTTAAAGAAAAAATAAAATACGGAAAGTGGTACAAGCTAAATTTGCAAGCAAATTCTAAAAGACTGCAGTAATTTTAGAAAAAAAAAATTTACTGTTTGGTTAAAATAGGTAAGAAGATAAAGGACATTTGAACCGAAATGCGTGAACATATTTTAAAATAAACGAACGATGGGAATTGCTTGAGTTCAATTTTTAAAATTGTTGGACGTGCCAAGTCTACAGTGCAGACTGAGCAAGCAAGCCAAAAACTGTATGTCCACCCAAAATTTCCCCACGAGTTGAGCGATTTTTAAAAAGTATTGTTAGTAAAAATCGTAAAACAACAGCCGTGGAAATTCAAAACATTTGGAAAATTACCGCAATATTAATATAGCCGCGTACCAAGAAAAAAAGAACATTAATTAGGGATATAAACAGAAAAAAACGACTCGACTTCGCACTTAAGTAATCGGACAAATCAATAGTCTTAAATTTAAATAATGACATAAATATTTGCTTTCATTTAAAAATTTTTAGTTTATTTCAAGGTATATTTACACAAGGTAAACTCGTTGGCCCATATGTTTGTCAGCTGTTTACCTAAGTTGGAACACCAATGTCAAATTTCGTGTATATGAGCCAAAATTTGTACATGTGTGCGTTAAATTTATATGAAGACAATTTTGACAATTCCGTTCCACACAGTTATTTTTATAGAGCAGCATGTCTACACTCCCAAATGAGTCTACCTTGTGTAAATATACCTTGGTTTATTTCCTTTTTTGAAACATTGCCTATTTTTGGAAAGTTAAAGAATTTTTAAGAGGTACGTATTATTATCTGTGTGGCTGTATGTTAGTATATTCCCCGAAGTTTCGATTTAACAGTTTTCTATATTAAATTTGTTAAATTTTAAGTTTTTTTAATAATTTATTATTAATTTATTCAAAGCTGCTTAATTTTTTCATTCATATGTACTTTAAAAAATGTAAAGTTATTAGTGAAAAATTATTTATTTCGCTTGCTTATTACAATATTTAAAATTCCTATGTTCGAAATAAAAAAATGCACACTAAAAATTACAAAAAAAAAAAAAAAAAAAAAATGCAATATATCCAATGTATTTTTTCAAGTTATTTCAATAACATAACACCGTGTTAGCAAATGTTCAGAAATTCCACAGACTTCCGCTTAAATAACGCTTATTCTGCATTTCGATTCGAAACGTAATTTTCTCTGTTTGATTCTGCTGAATTAAGTTTAAAATAGTTTTTTTTTCGATTTTATGTATTCTGCATTTCGTTCGTAGTTACGTTTTTTTGGTCTGAAAGTTTCTAAATTTTTTTTGGTTGTAAATTTAAAATAAATGTGAGTATAAAATGCAATAACTATTTTCTTAATTATAAAGTTTATTTGTTTTAAATAATTTTTAAAGTTAAATTTATTGCAGGCCAAAAACTTCACCAGAGCAATGTTAAAAGTTGACAAATTTAATGGCAACGAAGGATATCATTGCTTGTGGATACAATAGGCGTTCCAAAGAAGAACTGCAGACATTCTGCGAAAAAGTTGCTAACACACTGGACGCACTAGGTGCCCACTAACAGAAATTCTACTGCATGGAAAAAGTATGACATTTTAAAAATTTGTACATGTATTGTTCTCTTCTTCCAACAATAACGCTGCTACTATCGATAAAAATTCCCCGGGAGTTTTTTCCCATTTTTACAATTGAACTAACATATGGTCCTTATGAGAAGGGAAGTTCAAATGGGGTTTCCGAAGCCCCTATATATGATGGGGGCTTAGTTGGGGTATGTCTATGTCAGGTATTCTTATTGTAATTTTGCTATTGAAATTCAGCCAGATCGGTTCAAAAATGGCTGAGATATGAGCAAAAAACCACGACTACCTTTTGTTTCGAAAATCCATTGCATTTTATTACTTTTTTCTGCATATCTGGAGAACGGCAAAAGCCAAAGTTTCCAAATTAGGTACACACATTTAGGTAACAAATACACTACATCCCACAAAATGTGAGCGGGATTGGAGAAGTGGGCGTGGTGCCTCCCGTACAAAAAAATATCAAAAATTGTATAAAATACTGTATTTTTGGGACTTTCATATGACCTATGGTTATCCCTTAAAAATCAAAAGATCGGAAATCTTTAGTAGAAAATTTCGGAAAAATCAGTTCAGATATGAAAAAGTTATGGCCAAAATAATTTTTTTTTAATTCCCACTTTCGGGAACCATACATCTTCCCGAGTACAAGTTTTATAACCCAAGTAACTGGCAAATTTCTTCTTAAATACGCTTTATCGGGAACCATAGATCTTCCTGAGTCCAAGTTTTATAGCCCAAATCTGCCAAATCGGTTAAAAACTGGGAAAGTTATAATTAAAATACTCATAAAATGGACTGAAAAACATCAAAAGTTTTATAAAAACCAAAATTTTAGGACTGTAATATGACCTATGGATACGACTTATAAATCAAAACATTGGAAATTTTTAGTAGAACATATTTTCTAAAAAACTCTGAAAAATCGGTTCAGATACAAATAAGTTTTGACCAAAATTTATTTTTGTTTTTTAAAATTCCCACTTTCGGGAACCATACACCTTTCAGAGTACACGTTTTATAACCCAAATAACTGTCAAATTCCTTCTTAAACACGTCGGTATTTAAATCTGTCAAATCGGTTGAAAAATAGCTGAGTTATAATAAAACTACTGAAATCCCAAAAATTACTCTTTTTATTATAATTAAATTTGTTCAAATACATACAAGTATATATAAATATACATATATGTGTATATATATTTATATATATAACTCAAGTATATAGTAAAATTGTCCCTTAACACGTCGGCATATTAAACTATCAAATCGGTTAAACAATGGAAAATTTATGAGCAAAATAGTGTAAAAATGGGCGAAAAAAAAAACATCAAAAATGGTATAAAAACCTGAATTTTTGGACGGTCATATGACCTACATATGGTTACGCCTTTTATATATTGTATATATATCAAAAGATCGGACATTTTTTTAAAAATTCCTATTTATTAGCCCGTTAAGAGTAAATTTCAAAATAAATATTTCTTGAAAGATTTTTCTACAAAAGTTAAAATTTTGTTAATATATTTTTTAAAACATGATGAAATCGGTAGGGCTGAAGTGTACGATCTTATAGACTTGTGTAGTTCATTTTAGTTTTTTTTACCCGAGTATATGATCTTCATTTTATATTATTAAAAAAAAAACAGAAACAACAAAATACAATTTCGGAGATCTTACTAGGGGCGACTCCTGGGCATTTATGGGTTTTATGAAATTCTTAAATTAATTAAAATTTTTCGACTTTTGTGAATAAAATCAAAAGTTGCTTACAGATTTTAATCATTTATGGCTTGTTTTGTTTGTAATTTCGTTTTTATACGTCTGGAATTGTACGTCTAAATTTAAAAAAAAAAAAAAAAAAATTTCGAAATTTTAATAAAAATTTTTTTTTCCAAATGTTGTTTCTAAAACAAATTTACTTTTGACAAATAGAAACTGGGAATTATTTCCTTCCGAAGGTTACTCTCTATTATATTCAACATTTTTTTATTTTTCGAATTTATTCTATGAGCTAAATTTCAGTTATGTATGTATTTTATAAAGCTTTTTTGTAATAGTCTGGTAGTGTATAAAGTCATTTTTGAAAAAATTTAAGGAATAGGACTATTACAAAAAAGCTTTATAAAATATATAACTGAAATTTAGCTCATAGAATAAATTCGAAAAATAAAAAAATGTTGAATACAAATTTACTTTTTTTTACAGAAAATTTGATTGCGGAATTTCGGTTTTTTTTTTAGTTTTTTCGATAAGCTAAAGCGTTTTTGAGTTATGCGAACATATGTTTTGCAACTCCGGCATTTTCGAAATTTTTGTAAAAGATGGAGACTAGGTATGTTCTGAAAAATGCTCGGGTAGCAAAAATATTGGGAGTCTGTCATATATTTGATTCCTCTAGGGGCACTCTGGGGCTAGTTAGGGTGGTGGCGGGTAATTTTATAAAAAAAATATTTAGTATGGGAGCCCCCTTAAGGAGCACAGATAGGGGATTAGTATGTTAACAAAAAATGTAGGGGGGGTGGGGATATTAGTGGGAGTCAGTCTTACATTTTACCCCTCTAGGAGCGACTCGGGGACATTTGTGAAGCTTTTTGGCTTTTGTATCATTTTACACTAGCTTTGACCTTGATGAGGAGCCATTTACCCCCATCCTACATCCCTAATTTTTTGGCTCATACGTTTTTTTTTTACAACCTTCACAATATTGGGGATTCTAGAATATCGAAATCTTACTGTTAAGGATTTCCATATAACACTATTCCACCCCTAATGTACATATATTCATTCAACTTAAAATGTTATTATTTAAAACGCTTAGCGTACATATGTATGTAAGTATGTATATGCTGAACATTAAAAATAAAAATATGTACTGTAATATGTACTATAATATTTTTTGAATTGTTACAGCCACAAGAAATACCAATCCATTCTTACTTAAACCAAGGCAAAGCGGTGTCAATATAACGGTAAGTACGGATTTTCTTAAATCAAGAACAGAAAGCTTGATTCAAATAGGGATTACACAAGTGCCAAATACTTAATTTTAGCCAAATTTAATCCCTGACCCTTACATACATATAATAATAAGAAAACTCTTTCCTTGTTACGAAAACTCTTCAAGAAACATAATGATTTTAATTTTTTTTATAACATTTACGTATTTTTAAATTGAAAATCACCTCTTAAATGTTAAAATTATAAAACCATATGTTAGTATAATTATAAGAAAAAATCAAATTTCTTTAAAATACCGTATTTGATATAAAATAACCTTGCTTCAAGGCGAATTAATTTTTCAGGTGGCGTTGAAATACCAGCTGTGTTCCTTTTTTTTCTAAATTAGAGAGAGAGGAATGGCAAAAGTTACTTGTGCTTTTCGCATATCGTCCAACGAAAGCAACAAATAAAATACAATGTTGGGTTCAATGCGAATTTAAAAAGGTAAGTGCAACTCTACAACTACAAAAAGTCCCATGTATTTTTTTGCAATTTAATAGGCGGCTGTCAAAAATGCTGAAAAGGAATTAATTGAAAACCAAAATAAAATTTGTTTGGGTTATAAGAGCAATTATTAAATTCACTTTAATTATTCGCAATTTTTCTCAGAAATGTTTTCGGTTATTTTGGCGCAAAACATAAACAAAATTATATTTTGACATTTACGTATTTTTATTTAATTCGCCGTGCAGACGGCTGATGAACGGCTGACGAGTTAAGGGCCAAATACACTTGTCAAATGCTTGTCCAGCCGGCGAATTCAACGTGTTCGTGTGTTGGACGTAATATTAGCCGTTATATCTAACGTTGTTTTGCCATATAACTTTTTTCTTTCAGATGTTACTGTGTCTGCATGCCAAATTTTGAGAAAACCAATTGATTAGTTAAGAATACATATAATACAAATTATTGGCTATAGTTTTTTCCAGATGTTACACTACTTGCCTGCCAAATGGCAAACAAATTAGTTGATTAGTTAGAAAGATATAGGAAGGGGGAGCTTTTACCCCTCTTGCTTTATTTCACGCCCTAAATAATAAAAACTATGGGTTTTAAGTACATACTTTCCAGCTGTAACACTATTTGCCTGCGAAATTTTAAGAACCTCGGTCGATTAGTTAAGTAGATAATGGGAGGGGGAGCTTTTACCTTCTTCTTGCCCTATTTCACATCCTATTCCTTATTTCTTTTCAGATGTTACAGTGTCTGCATGCCAAATTTTAAGGAACCCCGTTCATTAGTTTAAAAGATATAGGAAAGGGGAGCTTTTACCGCTATGGCCCTTTCTCACACCCTATTCCGTATTTCCTTTCACGTGTTACAGTGCCTGCATACCAACTTTTAAGAAACCCGGTTAATTAGTTTAACAAATTTGGGAGGGGGAGCTTTTACCCCTTTTGGCCTATTTCATGCCCTAAATAATACAAATTTTAGGCGATAGTTCTTTCCAGATGTTACACTATTTTCCTGCAAAATTGCAAGAAAATCGGTTGATTAGTTAAGCAGATATAGAGGGGGAGAGCTTTTACCCATCTTGCCCTATTTCACGCAGTACTCCCTATCTTCTTTCAGATGTTACAGTGCATGCATACCAAATTTTAAGAAAACCGGTTGATTAGCTACGCCATATAAAATATACTTTACAACCTATTCTCATACCTAACAAATACACATACAAAATTTCATAAAAATCATTTAAGCCGTTTCGGAGGAGTTCAAAAAGAGGGCATTTAGTTGATACTTGTATGGAAATTTATAGGAAAATCTAAATGCCATATCTGCGGAACCCCTAAGTCGATTTCGGGCAAACTTAACTTAAACCATCTACAGACTATCCCTAACGAACCCTGAAATACACGAGAGGATTAGCTTTAACTTCGTTTAAAAACGAAAACATGTCGTTAAAAAACGAAGACATGTCATCACACTACAAAAACTTTTTAACAACGACATGGTCCATGTTTGCATTACATCGGACCAGTCCATGGAGTAGTCCATTTCATGCAATTGGATCAGGTGGTCCAATAATATTTGCAGGGCCTGCAAATAATAGGACCAGTCCAAGCACGCGTGTAAAGAGTAGCCCATAAGGGACTAGGACTAGTCCAAAAGTAACCCAAACGTATGGAAAAATATGGTCTATTTAACATTACGATGTCCTAGGGCAGGACCATATAACCCATCTTTGGACTACAAAGGAGTAGTTTTAAAACTACTCCATTGTGTACACAAGAGGATTAGTTTTAACTTCGTTTAAAAACGAAAACATGTCGTTAAAAAACGAAGACATGTCGTCTCACTACAAACACTTTTTAACAAAGACATGGTCCATGCTCGCATTACATCGGACCAGTCCATGGAGTAGTCCATTTCATGAAATTGGATCAGGTGGTCCAATAATATTTGCAGGGGTGTGTGAATTAATTTACACAATTGTGTATGACGCTGACATCCCTGATTTAAACCATATTAATGCTTTATAATTAACAAACTTGCTTTTATTAATGCGCGTTTCAAAAATTATTCATAATAATACATTATCAAGTTAAAACTTTAATTACAATTTGACAATAATTCAGTAAATTTGCATTATATTTTTAGCAGGGTAACATTGCTTATCGTTTTGACATTTAGTGGCATTCAAATGCCAAATTTCCACTCGCATGCAATTTTTGCTGCTATTGCGAAAAATGTGAGTGTATTAGTAAAAAAGTGTGAGTGTATTGTGTTTTTCGAACTGGCAGTGGCATCCCTGAAGGAAACCTGGGTGCAAGTGTCTCCAAGTCACTAGTTTTGTCGACTATATTGGTGACATTGTCAACGAAGTGTGACTACATTACATTTGCCACTATGTTTGGCTTAAATACGAAAAAGATTTTATCAATAACAACTGAGAAGTACAATTCCTATAAAAGTTAAAGAAATAATAAAAAAAAAGATTGTAATGATTTCGTATTCTTACAAAAAGTGAAGACTACTTTTACTAAAATTTACTAGAGATTCTCTGGTTCCAATGTCTACTTAAGGATAATAAGTCACTAGTACTGTTGACTGTGTCAATAGTGAATCAGTACAGATTCACTAGGGACATTTCCACAAGGGATGTCTAAATGCTAGGTTATTCTGCCGACGTTATTGCCAACTTGCTGAGATATTTATCTTTAGTGTACACCTAGGGTTAGGGATTTATGAGTTGGGATTTCCTACCCTATTTAAAATGTTTTAACCATGTCCTTCATTTACATTATATTGTTTAGATTAGCTAAACAGCTTAGATTCTTTTCAAATATTGATTTCCATTGTGAAATAATAAAACCAAAAATAATTTTTTGTAATTATTTTTATTCAAAATAATATAACTAAGTTGCCTTTACATAAAATCATAAATCGTTTGGTTTCCTTTTTAATTAATTATTTTCATTGTTATAAATATAATTTTAATTATTTTTTATTGTTATGTATTTATTTATTGTTTTTTTTTTAATAATTTAAATATTATTTATGTTGTTTTATACACCATTAAAATTTTTTCAACACAATTCTTCTGTTTTTTTTAAATACTATTTATAAATTTTTAAAAGTTTGGAGGTTAGAAACAATTTATGAAGGTGACTTAATTTTTATACAGATTTTTTTTATTTCTTTTAATTATTTAAACAAAATTTTCTAAAATTCAAAAATGGTGTTTGGCTCTAAAATTTACAAAGTTTTTTTTTGTTTATGCTAAAATCATATAATTCCAAAATTTGTATGAAAATGCAAAACTGGATGATTATTTTTTAAGGGGGCTTTTTTTAATAACGTTCAATATTTTTAGATTTATTCGTTAAATTTTGTGTGTATATGTATTTGACTATTCATTTTATTTAAGATTTATTTGGGTTTTTGGTTTGAATTTTTATCTAATTTTAGCGTTTGTTTAAAATTTTTTTTATAATGAATTAGTTTAATTAATAAAATTTTTTAGTTTTTGCAAAAAATTAAGATTTTTTTTTTAAATTATAGACAAATTATAATTACTAAAAGTTTAATATAATTTTTGTGTATTTATCTACAGCTACAAGGCAACTAAATGGCTTAGTATTAATAAATTTATTCAAATGTTTAATAAAATAAGTGCATACACAGAGAAAAGTTGAAAACGTTTTATAGAAATAAATTTTAATAAAAGCACGTAATTATTGTTTTCAATAAAATATACCATAAAATATTTTGAAAAAATTCGATCAAGAAAGTTCAGGGGTCTAATCACCGCATTCGATAGCGAAGTAACTTAAGTATCGAGGCAACTTTAGTATTTTTCTGCAATAACAACTCGAAAGATGTAATGTTTTTGGTTACATGATATCGAATGCCATCATCTCAAATTACGATTCATTTCATTCGATATCGAGTGTCTTGATACCAAAATAAAAAAAGTTCTATAAATTTTGCTCGATATTGTGTGCGACGATTAGACCCCTGCTTTTAGTTTAAGTTTTGAGTCTTCAAAATAATCTAAAATTTCTCTCAGTGCTTACAATTACTTTTTCTAGTATAGTTAAATCTAAAAAATAGTAAAAATTTAGACCCCTTTCACAAGGTAGACAGACGAAGTTTGTTAATAAAGAGGAGACGCTGTATGCTTGACACGCAAATTTTTTCATCTCTCGCCTACAAACTTCGTTTTTCTGACTTTCTGTTTATCATATAAGGGATCTAATTGGCAGAGTTATAGGCAGTTTAAGAGAGATAAGGAGAGAGATAGAGCGAGGGAGATATAGAAATAAAGGGTTGGTTTCAAAAACATATTGATTTTTTTTCAACAAAATTTTACCATTAATTAAAGAAACAACAAAAATTTATAATAAAAAATTTAATTTTTATAATTTCTCAATGAACACAAATAAATTTAGGTTTTAAAAATTACGTTTTTTTTATTAACCTCCATTTACTATTATTATTTATTATTATCACTTATTCATTAATTTCCTACAATTTAATTAATTTCTTTTATTAGAAAAATTATCGATATTGTAAAATTTTTTGTTGTACATATTTTATAATGTCCTTTATTTCAGCATCTTTTGTCACTAATTTTAATTTTAAGAATTTTACGAACTAAAATTTTTTTATTGATTTATTTTATTGATTAAAATTTGTTTGATAATTTAATATTTTACTTTTAATGTAACCAAAAAAATTTTAATTAAAATATTGGGTTTATATTTATGTTTAAATTATTTTCTTTTTTAGCCCAAAATTAAGTTGTTCATAATTTTTACTGCCGGTTTTTTTAAATAAAAATAAAAGTTTTCGTTTAAGAATAAACATTAAAACAACAATAAAAAAACAAAAATTTGTTCTTGTTTTCAATATAAACTTCTAAACGAAAATTTTTATTTTAATTTCAAAAACAGGCAGTAAATAAGTTTTTTATATAAAATTTACAAAAGTATTTTCTTAATTCCAATTAAATTTTTAATATTTTTTTTTTGTAAATGTCCCTTTTCCTTTTTTTTAATAATGTTTTGTTTTATATAGTAGTTACTATTAGTACTGTTTCTATTTAAATAATTTAATGTTTCTTTTCTATATTGTTTTGTTGTTTCGTTTCAAATCCTACACTAGAATGGTCTCATCACCGTGCAAATCACAGGAGCCAATATTTTCACCTTGATATGTTGAGAAATCTTTAATTAACGCATTCGGTTCAGCTCCAAATTGTATGTCCTGTAGACATCCTTTGAAGGGTAGTTCATATCGTCCCTGGGTACGTTTGCTAACCGATTCGGAGTTAGGAAAACCACCTAAAACGGATAAACAAAAAAGATTAAAAAAAAAATAAATGAGGAAGGCTTATAAATTTAGTTAAAAAGATATATAAAAGTGTGTTTAAAATTACACCAGAAAAGTAATTTTCTATATTTTGGCAAAAATGTTTAGAAAACTTTTAATTTATTAAAAAATAAATTTTTGGAACACATCAGCCATTTATTCTTTAAAATTTAGGTGCTCATTAATGATTATGCAAGAAACGCAAACTTTTGAAAATTTTCTCAGTACCTCCATGTACATATTTTACTTATAAAGAATTTCAGTAAGAAGAATGTTGAATTACAATTTCTTCCAATTAGCTATTGTACTGTACCCTTCTTTACTGTAATACTGCAAAGTTTTTCACGTTTAAGCAAAGACAACAATCATTTTTATCCACCACTAAAGATTCACCAAAACACACAAAAATAAAAGATACACGATAAAATCAGAGATGGACTCGTTCCTATTATTGTATATATGTAATTAAATTTACTAAGTCTGGATTCACACTTTGCAAGTTTTCTTTCAAAAATTCGAGTGTATTGATAAGAGGGAAAATAAGAATATCATCTTCTCTTCCACTTTCACCAATAAACTTACAGCCGTACCTAAAAAAACGCTATTTTTTGGCAATTATTTACCGTTTTAAGCAATTAGATCAAATTAGTTAGATGAAAGTAAGTAAGTGGATCATATTACTTGGGATCTATCGGTACAATTTAGATCAATACCTTACCTTTTGTTTCAAAATTTTTTAGCAAGCTTAAAGTTGTGAATTGGCACAACAGCCCTTACAAAATACTAACTGAAAACTGAAAAAAAAATGTCACATACAATCTTCTGTTCACTAAAACTACAAAAGTAAGTAAAACCGTGAACAAAAAAAAATAATTTTTAGTCAGAAAAACAAAAAAACTTTATAAGAAAAAGTATAAAATCTGTAAATTTAAAATTTGAGAAAGGATTTTGTAGGGAAAATGAGTCGATGAGAGATGTTTGATAATCGCTTGATTTCCCGCTTACCGCTAAAATGTATTTTTTTCCCGCGATTGACATTTCAAAAAGGCTAGATTTAGCAGGAAAATCTCTAAATTGCCAACAGTGACCTAGACTAAGATTTTAAACATAAATTCTCTTTTTTCCAATGTATCATTAAAAACGAGTTCAAATATGATTATTAAGCTAATATCGGCAAAAACTAAAATAAGAATTAAAAATTAAGATACAAATGTTATAAATGTGAAAGTTTGTATGTATGTTTGGATATTTTGGTGTTCAGATGCTTGTTAGTTTGCAGCTCACTCACTCGAAACCCGCTCAATGGATTTGTATGCAATTTAGTAAACGGATCGCATATGGCCCAGATTTAAATAGAGCGTACTTTTTAAAAGACAAATAGGGGGAAAATTTAGCTTTGGTACTTTTTCTCTTTTTAATAAATTTGGTATGCAGATTGCATATGGTCAAGATTAAAGTATTGGATACTTTTCAAGAGATAAAGTTGGTACTTTTTAAGGTGTAAAATTGGTACATTTTCTTTTTCGAAAAATTTGATATTTTTACAGATTAAATCCTACATTAACACATGGCATACTTTTTAGGGGCCTAAAATGAGGACAAGCTGTTCTTCTTGGTACTCTTTTACCTTTGGTGCTTTTTCTCTTTTGGATAAAATACATACAAACATATTTTCTGTAATTATTCTTCAAAATACTTGTTTACGTGCATTTTGTAAAACTGCATATTTATCAATTTTTTGCAGCTTTAAAATATTTTTATATAAAACGTCAAAGTTAGCTGCACACATAACCAGAATATGGTGGCTACTTTTTCACATAAATATATAATTTATTATTTGAAATAAAACTTTAACATATATTTCTAAAGTTTACCATTTTTTTATTTTGATAAAATTATAATTAAGTTGCATTGAAAAAAATACTATTTACAAGTATCCCTCGATTTACGCGGTACTTTATTTGCGCGGTTTTGATTTAACGCGGTTCAATAATAGCAACCATTTTTTTATATAACGCGTTTTTTTTACGCGATTCTACTTTAACGCGATTTGAAAATAGTGGCAACCCTCGAATTGCGCGGTTTACAACACTAATTTTGTAAACATTATCAGCTGTTTGCTAAAAAGAACAGGTTAAATTTAATTTTCAGTGGAAAACAACTTTAAAGGTAGTGAAATAAACTATTTGCTGTCGTTTTGTGTTATTAATTTTATTATTTTTGAAATGCCACCAGTAAAATCAAAATTTTCCACTGATAATGACCCTCGTCGAAATCGATCAGATTTATTTCAGTGTTCAATACAAAAATCATTGGCGTCATATAAAGCAATTTTACAACAACAGGAAAAGCAAAAAAAGCAAAAGCGAATAACAGAATTCTTTAAAGTGGACGAAGACGATTATTATGATGAAAACTCTGAAGACGTTAACTATGACTGAAAATTTATGTTTTGTTAATTTAAAAGGCTGAATGACGTCTTTTTCAAAGCTTGTTTAAAAGTATTATTTTTACAAATATGTAATATTTTCTTTTAAATACTGAGAAGTACAAATAAAGGTTTAATTTGCATTATATTATTAATATGCTTGTTTTACACCAATTTCCGGTCCCAAATTTGAATTTCGTATAAAGTTAGTGTTTCAATTTGTGCGGTTTATTATATTTCTGGTCCCAAAATAGAATTTTGTACTGATTAAGAACCTTTATTTACGCGGTTTTGAATTACGCGGTCTTTTCTCGGTCCCAACATACCGCGTAAATCGAGGGATACCTATATATGTATTTAAAGCGGCTCACACACAATATAATTGATCTATTTTTCGCATTGTATAATTCTATGGCCAATGTGTATGTGATATTTGAAGGTGGAACAATATATAGGCTTAATTCTTGCTTTTAATTGCTCAACGAAAAAAGTGCAATATACAGTGAAATGTGTTGGCAATAATGTATGATGTTGTTTTGTTTTAAATGTTATGTTTTTAATTTTATAAGAGTTGCGCCATAATTTAATTGAAAGAATTTTCACTTATTGAATAATATAGGGCAATATAGAAATAATATGGCAAATAACATATACAATAATATATTAAATGCATGGGCCGCTTAAGTCACAAAGGTAGAGTACAACATGAATTAAATGTAAAATCCCATAAACATTTCCAACTCTGCTTTAAGCCACAAGCAGACTGCATTAAAATATTGTTAAGTGGAACTGTCAAATTAAAAGAAAGAAAACCTCAACCAACAGCTGTTTTTCTTAAACAGTATTTAATACGCACGCTAATTCGACGGTCGGGTTTTAAGTTAAATTTAGTCAAGTCGCAAGAAAAAAAGGCGAAAAAATAAAGAAAACACAAAAATAAATCAAGTTAATAAAGTTGTGAAATACAAATTGTATGTAAATGTGTTTTAGTGCAAAGTTAAATTAACAAGCCGGTGTTAAAATTAAAATAAAAAATTAAAAAAGAGAATGTGTCTGATCATACAACCATAACAAAATAAAAATAACGAAAAATAAGAAGAAAAATAAAACAAAAAATACAGAACACAACTGAAAGAGGAAAAATATATACACACACACACACACACACAATAACTAACAACAGGTAAGTGCTGATTTAATGGAATGAAAGTTTGACTGATTGGCTAGCGTTTTGACTGTCGTCCAGTTGTCCAACAGCTGAATTAAATGTTTGTTTGATGTGATTATTAAAATTCTCATAACGATTTGTATGAAACTTTAAATTTGTTCTAACCCGGGTAATAAAAATGAATTTTACAACTAACTTTGTTGTACAATTAAAGAAGCGAACTGAGATGAAGAACAACTTTGTAATAAAAAAAACACAAAAACCAAACAATTACAATATCTTCAATGCTAATAACAATTAAAAAATATTTAATCTATGTACATATGTAGGTATATAAAGGCCTTTACACACTATCCCACAAAGTCTTACGTATTTTTTCAAAAATGCTTCCCTGATCTAATTATTCTTTGATCATTTTAAAAAAACAATAACAACTTATCAAGACAGGGTTGCATTTTCGTAAATTACTCAAGACTGTGCGATAGTGTAAAACGCCTTTAAGTAGGTACATACATATGTACATATATCAAATTTTAACGTTACTGACTGATTCATAATCGCACAGCCTAAACGCCTGAAGCTACAAACTTGAAATTTGGACCAGTGATTGGTCACTCCCCAAATCCATCCACTAAGACGGGATTTTTGGAAATTCGAATGTTTAGGGGGCAAGAACGGGTAAAAACGCGAAAATTCGGTAACCGTATACTAAAAGAGATACAAAAAAAAATGTAATATTTATCGGTGTTCTTTAGAAAAATAAGCGGACAGGTGTTTGGTACTTTTTTGAAATTCGGCGATATTAGGGAGAAAGGTAGAACCTGAATTTTGGTACTTTTTTGACACGCCATCTATCTTTGGACCAATAAACATACATAGAAGCAAAGTTTATAACACATTAGAAACTTATCAAAAAATACGAATACAAATTTGGTACATTTTCGAAATTCGAAACTTTAAGGGGTGAAAATTGTAACTATTTTTGGTACTTTGTTTTACAAATATTTTTCTCCATTCATTGAGATATTCGTACTAAATTATGGGCTCCCACTACAACACTGAAATTTTCAATACTTTAATGATGGAAAAAATGAGTACCAAAGAGTGGAAATACGGAAAATTTTATATTTTTCTTTAACTTTTTGGTTCTATAACTGGTAGGGATAAGAATCTATAAGAGGGAAGTTTTTGGTACTTTTTTGTTCAATAACTAGTACTTTTCGAATTTCCGATAGTATTGGATCTATAAACATGAAGATGAAAAATGTTGTAACTTTTTTGCTAAAACCTGGATACATATACTTTGGCATAAAAATATGTTAATGAAAGAAAAGGCCCGATTACAAAGTAGCGGGTTAAATGCTAGAATTTAAACAAGTTAAAACCTAGAAAAATAAACTTTGGCATACAAATATGTCCACGAAGAAAAAGGAGACGCTAACGAAGTAGTGGGTTAAATGCTAGTTTTTAATATTTTTTTAGATTCGTGTTGCCAGATCTGTGCGTACATAATTTTATTAGTACGCATTAAAAAATTTTACAAATGTCTTTTTTGTCCTTATCAACCCCTTTGCTGTTTGACAGTTCGTATCACATAACAACAATAAAAAGCCCTGTTGTTTGTTTAACCCTTTCGGCACTTATTTTTTGTTTTTGATTAAAAAAAATTGTTTTTTCGATTTTATAACTCTTAAACCTTATGCTATTAACAATCAGTGATAATTATTTTTAAATTTTTTATCAAAACTGGTTTTTAAGCATCATGCCATATGGCATAGAATGTATTTAAAGGAAAAAAAAAAAAATAATTTTAATTAACATTTTTAATGCAATTTCTAAAATTTTATATTCAGAAAGATGCATAAAGATTTATTTTATAAAAAAAACTTTTCAAATGCATTTTCTTTATAAAATAAAGCTATTCTTTTAGAATCAGAAAGACAAATGAATAAAAAACACGATCATTTTTATTATTTGTATGTTCATATGCACATTTCTATGTTATTATTTTTTTCCATTGAATAAAATCTATGCCAAATGGCATAGAATGATTTTAAAAAAATCGGACACCTTCTTTGAACAACACTTGGGATCTAACTTTTTCTCCACTTATTAAGGAAATGATATTCTGATAAAAACCTTATGGAAAGTTATAAAATAACATTATTTTCGTAACAATATTTACAAAATTACAAAGTGACCTTTTTTCGAAAATTACAAATCTTGAAATGCATGTTTGCTTTTTGCCCTATCAGAATGCACTTGGTGTACCAATCAAAATATTTTATTTTTCAATTTCAATAAAAAGCTTTAAAGAAAAATACGAAAATATCAAAAAAAAATAATTTCTAACTGTTTTGCCCCAAACAAGGGCTTGCAAAAAGCACTATGCCATATGACATAGAATAACCGAAAGGGTTAATAGAACAATTGTTGTAATCTCGCGGCTACCTGTTATAAATATATCTTCTTCAGAATCCTAGACCTTAATTATTCTTTCTTATAAGAACCTTTTAGTTTCGTCTGGCTACATTGACATTTGTATTTTCTTATTAATTTCTTTCTCTTTGTCTTTTACCACTTTTTCTTGCTTCGATTCATTTTCGCATTAAGTTAAATATAGATTTTTTTGCAAGTAGAGTTGTTATTTTTCTTAAGCTTAGCTTAAACAGACGGAGTTTTATTTTCAAAGAACGTCTAGAGAAAAAGAAGATGAAGAGCAATATCAGAGATGAAAAGAGAAAAAAAGAATAATTTAAAATAAGCAAAGCGTAACGTTAAGACAAACGTATTCAAACTTTAATAATAACCAACCGCAAATACCACATTCAAATAAAACAAGTACAATGGATTAAAAGTTGGAAGTAGAAAACTTTTTGGCATCCCCTATTAATAATAAAAGCAAAAACTGAAGAAACGATGTAACGACAAATTTCTTTTTCAAACTTTAATAAGAGCCCATTTACATTTTACGATTTTTGCCGCTGCAACTTCTGTCGGATCTTCTTTTTTAAATATGCTTTTGCGTTTAAATTTTTCAACTTTTTCTGTGCTACCGAACTTAAATACATTTTTATGTAGTCAAATTATAGAACAATGAGAGAACGAATACGCGAACAAATCGAACCGAAGGGTACAGCAGTAAGAATAGCAGCGTCAAATATCGCACAATATAAACGGGCACTAATACACGGCGCCATCCTACAGTACGATCTTTTTAATCAAAAGGGTTAAGGAAAGACTAATTTATTGCTTTTGGTTTCAATTTGGAAATGAAGCAACTGAAATAATATGTAGGTATTAAATATGCAATAAACTCAATGTGTAGCTATTTGTTCTATTTGCAAAAACAGGGAAATGTCTTTACTGAATGATTCAAAAATTCCAGTATACTTGAGGTTGAACAAATTAAAAATTATGCACATATGTATGTATGAACTAGGTAAATAGTTTGATCTAGATTTAACCATGGACATTTTGTTATGATAAAAAACTAGAAAATATTTTGCAATGTGTAACAAATGCTTAGGTGTAGGGTGCAAAAAATAAAAACAAAGAAAAAATAATTACAAAAGTTCAAAGACACAGTGCATCTCAAAGATACAACGTTAATGGTTCGTTGGTTTATTGTTGTTGTTACTTTTTGTGTTTTATAGTTTTGTTTTTGTTGTATTGCTGCTGCTGCCTGTTGATTCGTTGAATTTGTATGTAATTTTATTAAAAACCTAGTAGTTTTGATGATGGAATATTCGTTTTAATTTTTTTTTACTAAAATGTCTTTCTAAATTTTTAAGCAATTCAGTTAGACTTTACTTACTGTTGCTAAGTTACCTAAAGGGTTGTAACCAGTTATATAACTCCATCTATTACTTTATATATCCGTTAAAAACACTGAAAACCCGACGTTCTATATGACCTCCTATAAAAAAGTTGTTTGCGTTGAAATGCAACAATGCACAGGGACATTGGCCAGCATGTCAAATTTCGCCCTAAATATATCAGACATTAACCTGATATGTTTACGTTTTTACTTCCTGCGGTTTGGATATAAGATAACAGTCACCATTTGGAGTGGATAATCCGGCAAGATAATACACTCGCCCCTTGTTAAGGAGCTGGACATATCTTAAATTCGTTGCCTTTGGAAATATGATTGCATCATCTGTTGAGTAGCAACAGTACCTCCTCAGGCCGAATTCTCAAACAAGTGGTGAAAAAGCAGCTTATTAGTATTATTTTCGAGATCTCTCTTCCCTTTGGGTACTATGCTACAATAAGTATATTTTCAACAGAAAAGCGAAACTCCCCAAAAGATCCCGCAAAAATCTTCCTGAAAGACAGAAAGTATTTTCCGCAAGGAGCATACTAATGGAGGCCTTTTCTAATAGTCTGTCTGTTGCCATATCACCAGGGGTAACTGACTCCCGTGGTACTAGATAAGATATCTGGTCATCTGCGTTCACAAGAAATCGTACAGATCACTTGGGATCTGTTAATTTTGGAATTGTGTTGAATCCCAGGTTTAGACTGCACCTAAATTCCGTTCAGGATGCACAAACTCCCTAGGGGACAAGATAGGTTAGCTGCGATCAATTAAAGATTTGTAAATTTTTAACCCCAGGCAAGCTTGATATATTGGCTGGCTGTACCTGTTCTTCTCGAGAATGATTAGTTCGAGAACATTTTTCACAACTACTTGTTTCGTGGTACCACATTGGACCCTGTGTGGTGGTGATCTTTTTTGCAATCTGTCGATAAAGCCCTCAGACAAGGTTGACGTTTTAGATTCATCTTCACCAAGACGCATCTGCTGCTTTCCCGGGGGAAAAATAACCTAGACAGAAGACAGTTTAATTTGTAGTTTTTTTTTCATTTTTTCATGAGCAATTTGCAATATTATCAGAACCACAGGGTAGAGTATGTATGTAACAACTGTGAGAATATAGGAGAGTGAAGTGTTAGAGTTCGCAAGTTAAAGTTGTTCAACATCACAACAACCAGCCACAAAGCCAGTCATATCCAAGTTTCAAGACGAGACACATTAAATCCATAGAAAATGTAAAAAACACAATTATCGCCGGTTCGTTAAGATAACAATTTAATAAAAGATTTCTTATTAATATTTTTCAATTGAAACGAAATAAGTGATGAAATTAAATAAAAAAAAATTAAAATAGAAAATAAAAACAACAACAACAAAATAAAAGTGCAAATGTCAAAATTAAATCGTAAGAAATCTAAGAAATAACCGTTATATTACTGCGAATTTTCTGCAAAAGTACAGGAAATACAATTAAAAAAGGAAGTGTCAAGAGAAGAAAGTTAACCGTCTATTTGCCGCAATTTTTTGCTTTGCACTCACCAGTGTCAACTTGTGTGAGATAATTTGAGTGGAATTAAAGCTTTACCACAGCTGCTGCCACTAACATTTAAAACAAATAAAATGTTAAAAAAATAACAACAATTAAAAGTAATTAATCAATACCTTTTTTTATTTTCTTTTACCCAGGTAAACACTTTCTATATTTGATAATGCAAAACAACAAGTTAGAGAGTGTGAAAAAGTTATTTGTATTTTTGCAGTGTACAAATAAACAATTATTATTAGTGTGATACAAGTAAATACAATTTCAATAGGGAATTTACAAAGGTTAACTAAAACGCAGTGGAATTCGTTTGAATAGGTTTGAAAGTAAGTCTATCAAACTTTGATTAAATATTTTTGTAAAGAATCCCTAAAACAAATACATCAGAAACCAAAGTTAAGTTAAGAGTTTGTTAAAATTTTACCTCCTTTCATAACTGGCAATTATCTAGCCAACATTTTTCCAATATAAAAAAGTTATATTCTGCGAAAGTATTTTATCCTCTGTAACTTCTTCTCTCTAATTTAACTATTTGGTTTCAGTTAGTAAGCCGCCTGTCCTTTGGCGTTTATACTATGACATTTAACGTTTAACGATTTTATTGTTCATTGCACATTACCAGCTGTTGTTTTTGTTACTGTTACCAACAAATAAAACATGTGCAACAATTCGAAAGTACAGCAATAAAGCGACAACCATCAATGGGTTTAATAATGAATGGAGAAAAACAATAAACCCAAGATGCCAGATGGTAATCGGAAAGAAAAACTGTAAACGGATTAAAGGCTCAGTTAGCTGAGACTAACAGTAACGTAGCAAATCAGCTGCTTCATGTTGTTGTATGTAAGTAAAGCAAATAGAATGATTATAGTTAGCAGTAAGATATTAAGTATCAATCTGTAAAAATTAGATTGGTCTAACTTTTTTACGGTAAGGTTAAGTTACTGTTACTCTCAGCTAACTGAGTCTTTAAGCTGAAATGTATCGATTAAATATTGTAGTTAAAGTTTTTAGATTAGTTTAGTGGTGTATGGGATATGTAATAAAGAACTGATTGTTGTCTATTATAGGGCCAAATAAACTACACAAACGGCTTGACAAAAAAAAAAGAGCCGAAAATGTACACTTAAACAAAGCTTTTGCCTTAATTATTGGGATGTTTGATTGGGCAAACATGATAAATATTATTTAAACTGTTTGCGATGACCTAGTGCTATATTTAATTATTAAAGTGAAAACTTTGCAGAGTGAAGTAGGGGAAAGAGAAGTATACAATTTGCAAAATTGTATCGTTTATGTGCAAACGGATATTGTGTGTTTGTCAAGACGTTGTTACAGACAGTGCTATCAGAATAATTTAAATGGGGATTTTTAAGATTCTTGTTAACAATTTATCGGCATAAGTTTTATTAACTTAAATCGAGCTGTAACTTTTTTCCCTAAACTAATCCCGCGAAGCTCTACGCTTGTCTGCAGGAGACCAGAGTTCATCGAGCCACAACCCTTGCTCTTCAAGACTAGCTCACTACCAGCCAGCCTACCGGGACACTTGGGGCACTGTTACTGCTTTGTAAAAGTTGGGACCTTATCAAATTTTATTCAAAATTAAGCGTTCCTTAATTTTTCAAGATTAGTTTTTTTTTTCAAAGCTGTTCAAAGTTGTTTGTTGTTGAAACATATATTTTCAGATGAATTGAAGTTTTAGTAAGTAGGTGAAGGGGACTATGCTTAAATCATATTTTCAAAAAGACTTCTTTGCTTGCCGAATCGGGCATACCATGTACAGAAATTCGTAGATAGAAAAAAATCATATTGAAAATCTTATCGGTGATAGCAGAAATGTTAAATTCTGATTTACTTCCATTGCTCGTTCAATAAAAGTTTACCCATTTCCAAAAACAACTTCTAAGAATATCCCTAATTATCTTAAACTACTAAAATGTTTTTATTTCAACATCATTACTTTCTAAACAAACCATTTATTTACTTACCCACATAGAAAATATCTTCATAAGTAACCGTTGGCTCTTTACCCCTTCTCGTTACCAACGAATTCCTTCTACTCGATCGATACGGCGATGCTGTACTCGAACTCTGCATTAGTTCTTGTAGTGCTAACTTCTCTGTAAATATCACTTCACCATCTAATTGCAATTCCAATTTGCCTCGTTCCACTATAACTTTTGCCATATGCCAACTGCCGTCGGTTATAAAACCACTAGCCGGCGTTGCCACCGTATCATTGTCAGAGCCTAGTAAATTGCTGGCAATTTTAAGATGACCATTCTCCAAACCTAAACCTAAGAATTTCACACGTTCATGTTCACTCCATATCAGTAAACCATCCGGTTCAATTGTTGAGAAATTCAATGAGATTTGTAAAGCTTCTCGTGGTCGTATGTACATGGAAGGTCCCTTGCGTTTGTCTTTCATGGGAATGCGTGGTGGTGGCAAGATTAAATAACTGTTGCCACGAAAACTTGGTGTTGTTGGCTTACTCAAGGCTGTCAAAAGAAAAAACAAAAGGGAAAACATTTAAAATAACGATTACATGATTAGAAGAGAAACTTGTTGATGTCTAGAAGAAATTGAAGAATGTGTGTGCTTAAACCTGCCTTTGAATCAGCCATCGGCAACCTATACTATTACATTTTGCGATTATATGCGTTGTATGAATTTTACGTATGTTGTTGTTAATGTTGTTAAATTCTCTGCAATATGTGTGCACATGTACGTAATAAAAGAGCATACAAGAGAATAAAAGAGAAAAGAGAAAACGCGGCGCCCTGATTTTGCCGATGGCTGCTTTGAATAAAGGCATTTAACCCTGATCTCATTATTTTGTAGTGTCGCAAAATTCACATACATTCATACATATGTACAAAGATACTTTTCTCATTTATTTATTTGAATGTCTGTATATTTTTTTATTATTATTGTTAATTTATTAATTTGTTTACACGAATTGTGGTTCTCGTATTTTCGCACACTAACAATGCTCGTTTGCTTGTTTGTCTGTCAGTCTACCTGTCTTTAGTTTCGTTGCTCAACCCTTTTTGTATTGTTTTAGCGGATTTCCATTTGATATTTTTTTATAACTAATTCATAACAGAGATGGGCAAATTTGTTTTTAAATGCAAATAAATAATGAATTGACCCTTATCAAAACAATTGATAATCCTTAAATTTTTTTTTTATCAAACATACCAACTTTTAATTTGATTAAAGAACAATGAGTTAATTAAAATAACCAAATAGGTAGTTAATTGATTTCCTAACTGCTTAACTTTAACAGGTCATACTTAAATACTAAGTAGTTGTAAAATGTTGTACGTGCGTTTGATAAACGATAAACAACAAACGGCTTTTAAATGCACACTCGAATAAATCACGTCTTTTAGGTTTGCAAGTAAAATTATGCTTTAAATAATTTTTTTTTACAAAAATGTTAGCAATCGATACGTTTCCTAAGAAAATCAATGCAATCGAATGGTATCAATAATTTTCTCTACAAAATTTATGATATCGACAAATTTTCTCTAAAAACTTATGTTATCGATAATGATTCCCATATTTTTTTGGACAAAATTTATGTTATCGATTAAGTTTTACTAAAAATTTTTAATAGCGATAAATTTTCTCTAGAAACATTTTAGAGATACGTTTTTTAAAAAAGTTTTTAATAACATTCAATATTGTTATCGATTTTTTTGTATCAAATATATATTATCGATATTGATATCAATATATTTTTTTCTAGGAAACCTTCCTTATCGATAAATATTTTCGAAAAAGTCTTCGTTATCGATAAACTTTTTCTAGAAAAATTATGTTATCGATAAATTTTCCCTACAAAATTTATGTTTTCGATGAAAATTCTCTTCAACATTTGTTTCATTGATTAATTTTTCGATAAATTTTCTGCAGAAAAATTATGTTTATGATAAGTTTTCTCTAGAAAATTTATGTTATTTTCTCTAGAAAATTTTCGACATCAAAAAATTTTCTATACAGGGCTGAAAATCACGTGATTTCCAATCAGAACAGGGGATCCCGGCTGCCAGAATCAGGCCCCAGGTCAGAAAGAAAGTTTTTATTTCATTACATATACATATCTACATATATAATTTCTGATATCAATTAATTTGTTTTGGACATTTACGTTATCGATTAATTTTGTCTAGAAGATTTATGTTATCGATAAATTTTTTCTGGAAAATTTATATCATAAATTTTTTTAGAACATTTTTTGTAGAAAATGTATGTTATCTACAAATTTTCTCTAGTAGATTTATGTTATCGATTTAAATTTTCCTTCTTTTTTTTTGCAAAAATTCATCAATACATCTGGATCTACAGAGCAAATTTAAAAACAATGTAAGCACGACTTAAAGATAATACCGTTGCCGAGTCTTGGATTTTTTTAAACTTTATATTGGCAACCGTTTTCACGATATTCCAATACATGTAGTGAAAGTGCCTTAATTTTGGACATATCCGTATATCTCGAAAAGAAGAGCTGATAGAGAAAAATGGAGATTAGATTTGAGATCAGCGACCTCAAATTAGTAAAAAATTGCAATCAAATTGAATTTTTGTTTGTTTCTAAGCCTAAGTACTTAACTTAGGCCATCTCTGCTAATGCTGCTATATGTATTTTAATTTTTTTTTTAATTTTTATATGATTTTCAGCTACCGTTTTAACTTTAACTTTGTTATTTTTTAAACTAAAAATTTCATAAAACCACATTAAACCATCAAGGTGTAGGAATACAATCAGGCTTGCCAGTTTAGCACTTTTAGTGCTAGATTAAGCAAATTTTTTTTCTGAATTAGCACTAAGAATTTCGAAAAAAGTGCTAAGTGCTAGTTAAGCGCAATTTGTAAATAGGAAAAATGGCATACCATAGTCTAATAGAACATATTTTTTTTAAAACACACAAAAGTTTTCGCATCAAACGCAATTACCAATTTGCAATGGCAGCACTCAGTAATGCTTGTTTGAATTCTGCCACTTTTGTATTTTATACTTATTCCGAAATATCAATTGCAATTATTTTCTATTTGTAAATTTGTATGTGATGCTTAGAGCGAAGTTTGGTTTTCTGATCATACTATCAACAAAAATAATTTCGCCACACTACAAAAATCATTGTCGGGCTTTAGAGAAGCAAATTAATGTTTTCTCAGACATTGTGACAAAAAACCATCAGCTATTCAGAAAACTCAGCGAGGCAACCTTCTATTGGACCAAAGACCTAGCTAAAGCGGCTCATACACTTACAATAAAATTGTTCAGTTTTACGTATTGTACAATTATATCGCCAATGTGTATGTGTTATACGATGATGGCACAATATATTGGCAACAATCAAAATACTTTTGATTTTTATTGCACAACGAAAAGAATGTGAAATGTGTTGGCAACATTGTACAATGCTGTTTATGTTATTTCTATAGGTTATGTTCACCTTTTTATTGAATGAATGAAAACATAGTGCGACTTATTGCATTATATAGGACAAAATGGAAAAAATATGGCGAATATCAGATACAATAATATTGCAAGTGTATGGGCCGCTTAAGAACTAAAATGAAAACAAAACGATTATGTTTAGTTATACGCATAAAAGAAGTTGTAAAATTAGACAACGTTTGTTGCACTAAAATCGGTTAATTCGAAAAGTACCAAAATGTGCATACACTTTTTTCATTTCAATATGTACAAATTTTTATATTCTGTTTTAAAATAATAAAATTGTATTAATTATGACAAAGAAAATTAAATAATGGTTCTACAAACAAAGTAAGTACCAAAGTTGTATAATAAGGCAATATGAACCCCTCAAATAAAACATGTTTGCATGTTTTTCATCAACTTATTCACAAGAGAACAGTTGTATTTTTTGTACAAACGGACACAAAAATGTAGAACATGTTACATTAATGCAACATATTTCTCAGAAAATAAATCGTCATAAAATATATAATAATGTAACATAATAATAAGTGTTTATATTAAACATAACGAATATGCAAAAAATTTCAAATGTTTTTTTTTATTAGTAGTACTTTTATTTTGCCGATTTAGCACTTTTAATTTAAATTCTTCTGGCAAGCCTGAATACAATCGTTATAACATTAAAAAAGCTGATGACTTTAGTTACCGCTTCTTTTTATTGTTGTTGGTTATGTTTGAAAGTATTAGCGGCCCATACACCTGCAATATTATTGTATACGATATTCACCATTATTTTAATTTTGTCCTTTTGATTTTTGCCAATATATTATGTCACCTTCGAATATCACATACACATTGGCGATATAATTGTAGAATACGTAAAATTCAATAAATTTGTTGCAAGCGTATGGGCCGCTTTAAACTGTTTTATTATCGGTAGGGTTGAGGGGCTTTTTTAAGAGAAGACATCCAAGTTTTTCTTTTTTCTTTTAAGTTTTATAAGAAACATATTTTGTCCTTGAATCTTTAATTGCCCCGATGTTGTTCTAACATAAAAAGCTAAATATAAAATTTTTTGTTATATCAGTAAAGATTTTCAAGATTTTAAATCAGAATTAGCTGATCCATTGCTAATGAACAAATGATATTAGTATCTTTAAAAAATCTCGAGCTAGAACTATCGATTTCACTTTCTGAAGAATTATTTCTTAAAGATCATTTACAGGGTATAGAACGTATCTTCGCTTAGAAGCGTTTTAAGTGCAACTTATTAGCAGGTTGTGAATTTTGTGACAGCTATATAAGCCGGATTTTTTTCGTGATCGAAGAACTCTTTGCAGCAGCCAAATAGTTGCAACAAATTTATTATGTAATTTTATATCGTTTTAAATAATTTTGGACTAACAGCTTAAGCTGCTATTTTTTGTATTTTTTCTATATTGGAGAACAGTGCAAATATATTTGCATAGGAAAACTGACTAAGTGTAAAGAGTATGATTATATCATAAAAAATCTTGAAATGTCAAACAAATATACATGTGTTATCGATAAATAATCTAAGACTGTCAAAAAAAATATAAAATTTTTTAACTTAAAATTGACATTTCCAAATTAATTGTTAGGACTGTTGCCAATTTTTTTAGTTTTTGATCGAAAGAAACGGGTTTTAACTTTTTTTTTTGCGATTTTTAACTTTAATGACGGTTTTTTTGTGGGGAAAAAACGTGGGCAGCATTGTTTGTTTTGTTTACATTTTATCAAATTGTATTTCTTGTTCTTTCTCGCATTTGTTGTTTCATTCAGTCAATCCTAAAAAAATCCAATACAAAAAATAGCAAGTATCATAACACCTTTAGTAATTTTTTGTTTCACTGGTGGCCGCACTGGCTAGAAGGCAACTGCGGGCTTAGTATACGATTCCTACCTAGGACTCTGGCTAACTTAGGGTTAAAAAAAAATAAGGGCAAGGTAAACTGTCTTTTTAGTTTAAAATGTGTTTAAACCAGCAAATATATAATCCAGTAAACATCTCTAATAAAATTGGGCGTTTTAACAACCAATAAAAACCATATGAATTTGACAACAGTTATTGTCGTGCTGCCAGATTATTATTTTTTCTAATACTACATATAAATTTAAGTTTAGTTGAACTAAACCAACGTTTAAACATTCATTGACTTATTAGCCATTAGAATTTTAACTAAACCTAAATATTTAAGGTTGGGGTTTTGAGATATCAGTTAAACTAGGTTTAGTTAATCTGAAAACAGATTTGGACCGCCATTTCCAAGTTTGTATACAAAACTGCGACTAAGCAGCTTAGTTTTGCTTAAAATGTATCAGCCGTATTCATAATGAAAATTTGGCATGAAGTTAGCATCATAATGAAAATTTGGCATGAAGTTAGCACAAAGTTTATTCATCATACACTACCAAACTCTGGCTAACGATTTGCTAAGAGCTTAGCAATTAGTTAGCCAGAGTTTGGTAGTGTATGATGAATAAACTTTGTGCTAACTTCATGCCAAATTTTCATTATGATGCTAACTTCATGCCAAATTTTCATTATGAATACGGCTGTTAGTTTTTAATGAAACAATAAAAAATTCATCACATTAAACCGGAAAAATCCGAGTTCCAGGCTACGTTAAACTAAGTTTAAACTGAATACACATCTCAAAAACTGACAACAACTCTGGTGAGTTGTTAATTTTAAGTTTCATCTTCTCAGTTTTTCTCACTTCAATATTTGAAATTTAAAACATGTTTATAATCTACAGTTTGCATATTGCTTTTATAGCGATGCCTAATGCTTTTTTTTGTAATTTAAAATTTTCTCGCTGTTGTGTTTTGTAGTTGGGATTTTGTTTCAATTTTTTTTATGGCTTTATTTCTTTTTTTTTCAAATAATATTTTGACACATTTATAAAAATTAATTTAAAACGTTTTTTGTATTAACAACTTTTATTTTTCCTGTCTTCTTTTGGATGATTTAATATTGTTTTTTTTTGATTTTACTGATTTTTTATCGTTTGTAGTTTACTGCTCATTTTACTTAATGTACAATTAAAATCAGTAAAAAAAAGTTATAAACAAAATCTAAATGAACAAAACTTATTAAGATTTTTTTAGTCATGTGATTAAATTATCATCTATTTTTACTGGTACTTTTTTTTGGATTTGCTTTTTATTGGTTGTAAATGATTAATGGATTTTAAATTTTATTTAATTATTGCTGCAAAATTAAATGAGTAACAAGGGAAATAAAGAATATTTGTGATGAATAATAAAAGTATAATAGATTTTTTGTAAATAAATTTGAAGGAATGAAACTCAAAGTTCTGTAGAAAATTCTTGATTCTTAATGGCGTTCAAGCAGTATTTCGGACATGCGAAATAATCTTTCAACGTCTCTTGCCTTGCAAAGCAAAGGCTTTCAAATTGCAGCTTAAGTGGTTTCCAGTGATTTTGCAAATTCTTCTTGAACTGGACAACTAACCTAATAGGGTAACGCCTCTAATTCATCACCTTTTTCCGTGCCGAAATCACTTATAAACGTTTAAACAGACGAAACATATTAAGCATTAGTTTCGGTGCGCAATTGATATAATTGAGCTTTTTCCAAGTGAAACTTCTCGCAAATAGTGCTTTATGGAAAAAACAATATGCAGATATTTTTGAATTGGAAAATGTATTTTTGCTAACACTATTTCTTTCAATTACTTAGTGAGAGATAATGACAAATTTTTGTTTTAAAAGACGACATACGGTGCTTATCGCTTATTTGCATCCAAACTTGTGCAATTACAGTTTGCTATTTAAAATAACAGAATTTTTTCGTGTATAAGCATTTGCTTATATGCATATCTGGCATTTATATATCACAATATAATTAGGGTAGCCAGATATGGAATTGACAAAAAAAGTACATTGATGAAAAAAGCAGTACATTTAAGAAAAAAAAGTATTTTTTTTTTTCATTAAATAACAATTTATTCAATAAAGAACATAAAAATGAGATCGTAAATATAATTTACCTTTAAGAAAAAAAGTATTTTTTTTTAAATAAAGTTTTGAAAATTCGTTAAATAACAATTAATTCAACAAAGAACATAAAAATGAGATCGTTAATAAGAATAAGTAATAACTTAAAATTAGTCAGGTCTTTTCAAATTCAATTCTTTTTTTTTTTTAAATAAAATTAATTTAAATAGAAACTGGGAATAAATTCGAAAAATAAAAAATGTTGAATTAATTTAAATATTTTTTAATACAGTGGCCGAAAAATGTCTACATACGGCTACATTGAAGATGTAATTCGTTATCAAGAAAGTTAACAATAAAAGACCTAATTACTATCAAACAAGTTCTTTTGTAAAAAGTGCTGTTTTGATAATTTATTAAGCCTTAATTAAAGCTTAATGGCGCTCAGATTGATTAAATGTTAACTCTACTACGAGAAAAAATTTAAATTTTTTAAATACTGTAAAATAATCGGCATTTTTTGACCTTCAATTCTTTTGGCCACAAATTTTTTGAAAGAAAGGATTTTATTGTTTATTAATTTTAGTAACCACACTTAGGGTTAGTAATGAGATATAAAAATAATTTAACAAAAAAAAAGTCCAAAAGGATAAAAAAGTACTTTAGCGTACTTTTTTAGGTGTTATGCAGAAAACAGTACATTGATGAAAAAAAAGTACGTGTACTGCTGAAAAAAGTACGTCTGGCAAGCCTAAATATAATACAATTTTAATAAATTGCATTAAAAAATGCTCATATACGCACCGCTTAAAACTTGAGTCAAGTGTAATAAAAAATTATCAAAAACTATTTTATCCAAACAAAATTTGATGAAACTTTGAATTTATTCATGCACTTTAATGCAAGTAAAATAGCTTTATTCATGGATGAATTTCATTTAAAAATCGAGATAAAACTGAAATTTTGAACCCGACCAACTCAGATATCGATGAAATTTTGTTCATAGCTAAATTTGATCAATACAAACAAACTCTCATTTTTAGAAATGACTGTTTTGCGATTTTTTGGGCGTGACACAGTGGGAACGTTTTCGAAAAAACGCGAAAATGGTCGAAAAGAGCTCCATTTAAACTACAATAACTCAGAATCGGTTAAACCGATTTCCATGATCTTGGTATCATTAAAAAGATATTTTAACAGGCTTTATGACAAAAAGATCAAGGGTTTTTTACAGTGTATTAATTTTTTAGAAAGGTTTATCCTTCATCTATACCATATCAAAAAATAAAAATGGGTTCTTTTTTAGTTTTTTTTATATAATTTTTTAAGTAGTGCCACTTCTAGTAATTGTCGTTTCATATATTTCCTTTTAAGAGGCGACATTTGGTTTGGTAGATGAGGAATAATATGATCATTTATATTTTCAATGACTTCCGTCCTTTCGATGTTTGCATTACGGCTGGTACAAGTTGGAAGTTCATTCAATTCTTCGCATGGAAAAAGTGCAATATTTTGAAATGTCTATAAGCGATAAATACTGTATAAATTTTTCAAGACACAAACCATGTGTAAAAGAGACTTCAATTGCTTTTGATTACACTCAAAAGAAAAATCAATCCATCCGTACTCAAATCAATTCGAAGCGGTATTAAAAGTAGATAGACTGAATCAATCTCAAAATGCGCTTGATTCAAGTATTTTAAAGTTGATTTTATCCCGAATTAGAAAGAAAAAGTTATTACGATTGATTTACTTACCCGTTTTACATATTACAGAGTGATAAAACACCAACATCATGCCCGAAATAGTTTTTACTTTAGACATCTTATGTACATATTTAACAAAAAATATAAAATTAATGAGAAGCAAGAGATAAAATTTACTTTTGAACCCTTCGTGGTACACATAAGTCTGGCCAGAACTTTTTTTAATGTATAGAAATTCAAAATATGCGTAAGCCGGAGGGTTAAACACAACGAAAAGTTTAATCTTTTTTTTACTTGATTTAAAAATTTTATCGATCGGAAATTTTGTTACTTTAACTTATGGTGCTTTCTTTTCTACAATAAAATGTGATAATTTATTTTAAAAATGGAATTTTGTATTCGTTTTTTAAAAATGTTTTGCTCTCTAAAAGGGAAGCATGTTTTATTCTAAAACAATCACTCTTACTTTTGGCATAAGGTATTGCACTTTTCACCCCGAACAAATCGAGAGTGTTGTTTGTGCCCTGTAAAAAAGGTGATATATGATGTTTATATATGGGGCTTATATATAGGGTTTTTTTTAATAACGGCGACGATTACCAAAAATACACTAAATACAGTCAGGTCTCGTTTTATTAGGATTCAAATTTATGCGATTTTTAAATTTACGATTTTTTTTAGAATTTTAACAGATTTTGAAATCTTAGATGTTTTTTTTAGCTTTTTACCGTTTTTAAATTAAACCAAGTTTGCAGCACTGATAAAATCATTATAGTTTGTTTTATTTTGAGTTTTTTCTTCAAACTTGTGAAGAGCACATAATAAAAGGTTTACAATATAATAAGTACGCCGAAGGCTAATTTCAGTAAAAATAAAATCAAAAAATTAGGTCGGAATTAGAAAAAATTTTAAATTAAACTGGTTCTTTCCTGTCTTTTACGGTACAACATTGCAATCATCACATGTACGAGTGTAAAGAAAGTTGGATTAAATTTTTTTTTTTTAATTCCATATTCAAATCTCCGCGAAGCCCTACGCTTGTCTGCAGGAAAGAAACCAGAGTCTCTGGCGGGAATCGAACCCGTAACCCCGTGAATGATAGACTAGCTCACTACTAGCTAACCTACCGTGGCACTAATTGAGGTCCCATATTAAAACTTTTAGAATATAATAAGGCCACTACTAATTTAGGTTAAAAAAAATTAGGACTAACTTAGAAAAATTTTGATTTAAATTGGTCACTTCCGGGTTTGCAAATGAAAAATTTTCTTTTTTTTTTAAATTAATTTTTTTTTATTTAAATATCAATCGATTTTCTATAAGGCTGCTACGGGACTCGAACCCAGGCTAATGGCCATAATTTCTACAAACAGATATCTAGCTGTGTATAGATATCTATGGTGTAACGAATTTTTGATAATTTAACATGTTTGTCTTACCTACTGGAACTGTAGTGTATTTTACACCATCGATTTTTGACAGTTAATTAAAAAAATTAATAAAAATACAAATGTTGCCATATTTTTTAAAGAAAATTTAAAGGAAGAAACACGTAGGCAAATTTAACGTTGAAATTATCAAACTAGTTTTACCGGATAGGTAAAGATAACTAATAGGTAAGAGCACGACCAGATATCTGTTTGTAGAAATTACGGGCATTATGCGGACAGGTTACCCTTACACGTTTCAATTGCAGTCACTCTCTTCAGAGGGTTTTGCCGTTTAATACTCACAGCCATTGACGACTGCTGGCAGTCAATAGTCAAACACCAATCTTTAAACCAAATTGTATTTAACCCGTTGGTTAGAGTTTCTACGCGGGAAAGAATTCCCGGGAATCCCGGGACATTTTTTTTAAATTATTACCGGGAAATTGTTTCCGGGAATTTTCGGGAATTTCAAATTAAATTTTTTGATCAAATCAAAAACGAGCAATAAAAATTTATTTTTTTCTTAAAAATACCTACAAATCGAACTATTTTTCCTACTCCAATACAAATTTTTAATTGCTGATGAAATGTCTAAAAAGCTTCTTGAAGTAGAAAATGCACACGATACACCATCACCAATACCAGAACCATCTAAAAATTCTAAAAATTAAATATGTAAATAAAAAAAGAATTTGACGTCTATTAAGTCACGGGTAACAGGCCAACAAATTTATAATCATGCGCTTCTTACTATAAAACCAACGTCTGTAGAGAACGAGAGCACGTTTTCGGTAGCATGTTATTTATATACATATCAACAAGGATTAGAAATAGAATATCTGATGAGCTTTTTAATGCTTTAATAATACTAAAAAAATTTTCTTAAAAGGAAATTAATTTTACCAAGTTGCTATTAATAACAACTACTAAATATTAATAAGTTTTAAACATTCGTGATTTCAAAAAAAAAATATATACATATATATAAACATACATATATAATATGCATGTGCATATGGATGTAACAATTTATTTGGTTTTGTTTTGGTTTTCTGTGGAATTATTTAAGCTAATTTATTTAGACTGTTGTATATGTGTATATTTTTTTAAGAAAGTAAAAACTTTTGTCTTTAACTCATTTAATGAAATCATTGTTTTATTAAAAAAATATGGGATTCCCGGGAATACGATTTTTTTTGTTTCGTTTCCCGGGAATAGAAAAAGACCGGGAAATTAGAAACCCTACCGTTGGTAGATCGAAATTTTCTTTGAATGATTATCTATTTTAGTTGATTTACATGTTCTTCCCTACTTCTGTTTTTTCGTAATTTTTGTCATGAATTCTTCTTGAAGTCCAAACTACATTTTTCTGTTTTTCATTTTTTTGTTTTTGTTTTTCTTGTTGACATTTTTCAGCACAACTTCAAGGGCAAATCTAAACATAGAGCTCGTGCGTTAGCTTTTAACAATAACACTGTGCTTGAAAAAATAGACAAGCCGGGCGGGCACAAGGCGTTTGAACATAATTCGGGTAAGCTGAATCCAATGGTGCTTTTTAGGTTAGCTCTTGTTTTCGAGGATTACCGTTATTTCGAAAATGGTGGAGGTTGCACAACATATATGCGTGTAACTCAAAAATGGTTTAGTTTATTCAAATTACTAAAAAAAACCGAAATTTCGCAATAAAATTTCCAACTTTTACAACTTTTTTCTAATATGCGCAGTTCTTTTAGAAACATACTGCCTGTTCAACGATTTCGAACGTCAACGTTCGCATAGAAAACTACATTTAAAACAAAAACAAATTTTCGAATATTGTTTTTGTTTTACATATAATTTTCTATGCGAACGTTAACGTTCGAAATCGTTGAACAGGCTGATAATTTTTTTTTTGGAAAAAAAAATAATTTTTTTATCAAAATTTCAAAATATTTGTTTTTTAAAAACTCAGAAAAAAAATTGAAGAATGATTAAAATCTGTTAGCAACTTTTGATTTTTTTCACAAAAAATTTTAATTTATTTAAGAATTTCATAAAACGCAATATTTATATGGGAGCGCCCCTAAGAAGTGGTTGATAAGGGGCAGGTATGTCTCGAGAAAATGTTAAGGACAAAAAACTGATTGTGTTCGGTCATACATTATATCCCACTAGGGGCGACTCCTGGGCATGTATGGGACTTTTTCTTCAATATATTTCTAGTCTGCGAAATAACGGTATATCTCGAAAACAAGAGCTAACCTAAAAAAACAATTAGCAGCATTGGATTCAGCGTACCCGAATTATATTTAAACGCCAAAAGCCCAGAATTTTTAAAAAAAGTGTAAATTTCGAGGACAGTGTAATTAGTATTGTGATTATTTTGTTGAGAACTATTAAGTATTTGACGTCCTACACGTAACCACTAGTTCTGTTAAAAAATTATTTGCTATTGCAAAACGTTTGGCTAGATCAAAAATCATTTAACAGTCTCTTAATTATAGTATTCAAGTATCTTCTTACAAATAAAGTTACATAAGTTAATCAAAAGTAATCGTTGAAAATAAAACTAAAGTTTGATCAATTTACTGTTCACGCTTTTCTTTTGGATTTTTTGTCAAATATTTGCTAGTTCTGAACTTAACGTATTATTCTTTCGATACTGACAAACATGCAGTTATAAAGATCTTGGGAAATCGCGAAACAGTAAAAATGTAATTAAATGAATTTTTAGTCTTATTTAAACATCTAAGAAGTTGAATCAACTCATTTAATTAACTTAATTAGTCAAAGATGTTTCCTAATTTATTTTGTTAACGAATATCCAATACAAGAAAAGGATATATAATTGACCTCATAAAATGTTTAACAATCTTTAAGGAGGTTAATATTTACTTCGTTACTCACCAATTTCACAATAGAATCCACCCCAACCATTCGGACACGAGCAGCGGCCGCTTCTCAAACAGCGACCATTATTTTTGCAAGGTATTAACTTACAAGTCTCGGAATATTCACAGCGATCGCCTTTGGCATATTCAGGGCAAATGCAATGGGGCTGCAATTTTTCATCCAACCAGCAGTGGCCACCAGCTTCGCAAGAATCACCGCCACAGGCAGTGCCATCACAATCGCGAATATTGCGGGATTCTGAAAATGTTAATAATTAAAATGAAAAGCAAATTATAAATACTCAAAGATAAAATTTTTTTGTTAATGATTCTAAAATATTTGTCTTATAATCATACTCACCTATAATATTTGTTTCATTCAAAACAATTCTTGTTCCACTCACCACCAAACCTCTGACACAACCCCGGAAAGGTATAGGGAAACCAGAGATACCATTGTGTGGCAATTTCGATAAATCCTTTAAGCCACCCACATACAGTAAAGCTTCCGGCTCTATCAACACTTCCGCTGATGGAGCCAAAGCTGAGGATGCACTACCCTCTACCCACAAGGTCAACCATCTACCTCTTTGAGCCATTTTTATCTTATGCCATTCTCCAATCGCCAGCATACGTACACTTCTCACCACCGTCACATGATTATTGGGACCGGAAATACGGAACTCCACTACACCTCCTTGTAGAGACAGCGAAACAAAACCAATTTTCTTATCCAGATTATTATTTAAAGTTCCAAAATACAGTAATAATCCTCTTTCCGATAACGGTCTCAATTGGAATTCGATAAAGAAGAACTGAACACGATGATGTTCCTCGAATGATTTGGAACCCATTAGGGGTACAGGTGAAAAACTTCGTTGCTTCTCTACTTCATTGAGCAGTTTCATAACAAAATGTTGATTCGTTGATGAAATGGGTTTCGGAGGCATTAGTTTTTTGGTGAAATTGCGATAGCTAATCATTTGTGATCGTTTGGCACCAATTTTATCGGAATTATCGTACAGGTAAGGCCATCTAACCGCCAAATAAGAACGTCTTCCAGTTAAGCTGACATCACTTAGAGCATGAATTTCTGTCGGGAGTTAAAAGAATAAATTTGTTATGGGTCAATTTTTTAAAGTTTAATAGCCATTTTCTCAATGTATCGACCAACTGTGTGTTACTTAATGTCAACATAAACTTATTAGACCGATAAACTGTCTGCTAACGATTTTGGGTTTTTCAATATACCGACAAAAAAACATTGTTTTCAGTTGGCAGCACCTCTCAAAATACATGTAAAAGTTGTGAGTCAGCTGATTGAATTTATCTGTACGGCAAAGGAAAATAAATAATTGGCAGATGAGGGCTGGTTAGCTTTGCGGCAGAATAGACGCAAATGGGACATTGAGAGAACCAAATTTCTTTAATGTGCAGTTTTTTTTAGTTGGTGAAATAGATGAGAAAATTGCCATAACAATATTGTGGGTCAAAGTAAATAAACTCTTTTTAAAGATTTTCTGAATATGTATTTGAAATTGGAATATTTTATGTTTCATAAACTTTATATAGCAAAATTCACGAATAAAGTTTTGAAATGTCAATAATATTATATATATTATATATATTCGGACTCACATACTTTAAAATAAGTTTCCAAAATTGATTTAGAAATATATAATAATTAATTTCTCTCTTTTACAATACTCCTTCATATAACGAATAAAAGTTTTAGAAGTTTCGAAAATTCCACAAGGAAGTTTAAATAATATTGAAAGACCGTGTAGAAAATCATCAATCAAATTAAATCATGTAAACATTGTTGAAACAAATTGATTTAAGCGCTTTTACTCTCCCCAGTAACTATTTTCTATAACAAATAGGGGTCCTCCAGTTCAACGACAATTAAGTTAAATAGGGGCAAAGGCTCCCCATTGAGTAAGGCGACCTTGCTGTAGAACCAAAAAAGTAATACTGGAAAAAATTATATTTTCTCTTTAATTGTGTACGTTGCTGCAAAGTATCGGTGTTACAGAAAGCTTCGAAAATCTCTTAAAGTTTGTATATAAAACTTTGTCAATTATTGATTCAGAAATACTTAAAATAATCACTTACGATGATTACAATGTGAAAATTTATCTAACTTATTATTTTGTTTGTATAGCCAATCGGATTTTAAGTCTTTTCGAGATTAGTTTTAAAATATTTAGATTGTATGTGCAGTTTTGCAATGTTTAGGCTGCCTACTCCCCAACTAAAATTTAACGTCTGTTTGTATTGAATATTCAGTTTCAACAGCCTGATGGACAAATCAAGTCACCAGTGAGCTTCTTTATTTCTAATGGTTTATAAATCCGTCAATGTTTAAACGCTGAATTAGTTGAACTAAACTTAAATTTATATGTAGCTTAAACTCAACAGCTGTAAAACGGTGTCCCATTTATTATATCGGTAGCTAAAATGCAAAAAGGCGTTACTAACAAAAATATATTTCTACAGAAGAAGCAAAAAACTTTATAAAATGAAAACTTTAAACATGTCAGAAAACCTGCATTGAAAAGTCGTCCATGGAATCCTTCAAACGATTTTAAGAGAATTATAACATAATTTTGCATATAAAAAATAAACAGTTTGTAGTTACGCCACTATGTTTTTTTGTTAATAAAAGCGTAACTTTTGATCGCAGAAGTGTAAAATTTTGTCAAGACATGTAGTTCAATAACATTCATAATAACCAATCAAAAACACGATTTTGAATTTTTTGTCAATTGCGCCTTTCTGCATTTTAGCTAACGATATTTAGTTTTAACAACAAGATTGCTATATTGGGCTATGCCGAATCTTGTATACCCTTCACCGTGGTGCGAAAATAACAGAAAGTTATATAAATACCGTTCTTTAAATATAAATAATTCAACTTCGTGCCATGCCCACTTGTCCTATCCCGCCAAGATTTTGTCGGATGTTGTAAATTGATAACCAAGATACTTGTACCTAATTTGGAAACTTTGGCTCTTGCCTTTCTACAGATATACAGAAATGTATAATGCCTTTGTATGTAAGTGCCGCGCCAACTTCTCCGGTCCCCGTAAACATTTTGTCGGATGTTGTGTATTAATAACCAAGATGCTTGTACCTAATTTAAAAACGTTGGCTCCGGCCGTTCTCCAGATACATATATATAAAAACAAAATAAAAAAAACAACAACAACAAGCGATTTTTTGGTAAAATTAGTGGCAGTCGTGGTTTTTGCTCATATCACAGCCATTTGTGAACCGATCAGGCTGAATTTCAATAGCAAACAATTCCGGACTACATCTGACGAAAATATATCGACAAACCCATTTTAACGGATAAAGGCTAGATATTTGATCAGCCTACGTGATCGCGTGATAAAATTGTTTTTTATGTGGACATGTAAATTTTATTTTTTTGTTGTTTTCAATATTTTTGTGACAGTCGAAACAATTGGGGTGGTGAAAATGACTTCGTAAGTTTACTTAGTGCCATTTTGCGCGTAGCAGTCCAGATGAAGTACATTTAAACTCCGCTTCCCCTCTTTAGAGTTTATTACCAGAAAGTTTAGGCATATTTTTTAGTTTGCTATAGCGGCGCCAACCGCATGGGAATTAAATAGTGTCAAAAAAGTGCACAGATGTAAAAATTAACTCACTGTTAGCTGACTCATTACAGACAAGTACTTCCTGGGCAGCCTTATATACCTAATGTACTATGTCACTTGCTATATCTTCGTTATCAGTATGGAAAACACCATAAACAGGGTTTTCAGAGCTTCTGTCGTCTGCTAAATCTTCATTATCTATTGAAGCCAGAGACCCACTTGCGATAAATAGTTGCTGGCACTATCAGCTTCATCTTCCAAAATGGATCGATTGTTTTTGGGATGCATTTTTTTAGGAAAACAACAGTGAAAAATACTTGTAACAACTTTAATTTTGCTTATTTTTGAATGGTTTATGAATTTTCTCGCATAATATCATGTAAAAACGATGCTATGCACTTCACTCTTCTAGCGTTGTAACTTACAAAATGCGGTGCCGTTAATGCAAACAGCAAAAAAACATAACGGAACGTATAATAATGTTCTCAGGAAACCTAAAAGACTATACGGTTCATTTCACAATCAAGGGATGTTTTAACTTACAGTGGAACCCATATGTACCGTCTGGGCCGAAAGGGTTAAAGCTTATCCCGCGAAAGATCTACGCTTGTCTGCTTTAATAAACGTTTGTTAGGGAACATTTTCATAAAAAATTTGGGTTTCAAACCTTTATTAAATTTAAAATATTCTTATGAATACAGGCATATATGTTTACTGATTTATAGATTTACTGGTTTAAGCAAAAAAGAGTTTAACTTGCACTGATTTATAAGCCCTTAAAGCACAACAGGAAGCAGTTTAAGCTATGAAGTTTAACTTAATGCTGACGCTACGAAAGTCCGGAGCCTCTGGAACTGTTGCCAGAAATAAGGCTAGTTAAGTGATGTTCAGATTTTAACCAAGGAAAAAGCCATGTCTGAATATATGAGTTTGAGTGCGCTAGAATGACGATTTGTATTAACCGGGTGCTTAGAGTACTGTCGGTTTCTGCAGGTACGTCCGATAATCTAGAAAACATTTGTGTTTCTACTGACTCGAAAGTAAGAAGTGTTTTTGTGATGAATATCCGATTTCAATGAAGAAAATAATTAATTAAATAGCGGTTAACCTTTTCTTAACCTTCAGAACATGATCGTGTCTTAAACTAGAAGGCAATAGGACTAACATTTTTTATACACGTTTGACATTCTATGCTCCTTTAAAAAGAGAAATAATGAAATTGGCAGAGTAGTAAAGTAAAGGGGAACATTAACATTAAAATTTAGAATTATATAAAAAGCTAATTGCTCTTAAATTAAAAAATTGGGACTGGTGTATTAAAACACATATTTGGAGGACTTCTTTAAATATTTTTAATAAATTTTCTCTATAAGAAGTACTAAATTTCCCCAAGGGGAAATAAACACCGCCTGTATATCGACAGACTTTCTTTAATTAATAAATGTTTTATAAAGAAATACAAAAGTAATGTTTCCATCGCAGACTTTCATATATTTAGTACAAACAGGTGCCACAAAATAAATCGTTTGCAATTTTTCTCAACGAATAAATATATTTGATATCTTGTAAAAAAATTCTTGCCAAAAGAAAACAAATTCAATATTTTAACATCATAAACATTTATCAATGACCGCAACATGTCAATGAATGGATCTACAGCAGGGGTTCCCATCCGGTTTAGGCATACATGTTATGTAAGTTTCCTAAAATATTTTTACTAAAATTTTTGTTCAGATTATAAATCAGAACCTGCCGAAAAGCTCTTAAAAAAAATCTATAGCGTTCCTAGATATCTCTTTGGGAAACTCTCGTTTCACCGAACACTCTGTTATAAAGCAATTTTTGAAGGCTTTAATTTTTGTTGGGTTTTTGTTGTTATTCGTTGCCATAATTACTTACCTTCATCACAATTTTTGCCCGTTCTACCAACAGGACAATCACATTCATATCCGTTGACAAGTGGCACACATGTAGAATCCTCTGAACATTTATTGTTAAATGAATCACAAGGATTTGTAGGCTGAGCGCACAATGGTCCATACCAGCCTTCCTGGCAAATGCAACTATAGTTGTTTGTGTTGTTTTCATTTTAATTGTATGTAGTTGTTGCCCAATGAACAAAAGCATGAAAATGAAATGAAAAATATGGATAAAAATACATACACAAAAACGGCAAAAGGAATTGTAAAAATATAAAAAAGCCAGCCATTTCATTTATTGTACAATTGTCAACTATTAATTGCCCGAAATGGACATTGGACGTGTGGATGTGTGTGTGTGTGCTTTTTGTAACTTACGTAAATGTCGCTCCATGTTGAAGACAAGCACCATCATGTTGACATGCATGTCGATGGCATTCTCTGGTGCCACATTGTCCCACACCTCTACCCCTAACACCTCTTGTCTCCTGCAGCGGCACGGTGACTTGTCCAGCCTTAAGATGTACATCGTAAATACAACCTTGAAAGCCAGAATGTAAAGGCAAATCGTGGGGTAGTGTATTGAAATTGGCCATTTCATGACCACCCAAATATAAGATGGGCATAACATCCATACGACTAACACTGCCAGGCGAACGACCAGTTATATTGAATTTACCATCAACTGAAAGCCATGCCTGGCGGCCAATGCGACCAACTTTAATTTCATACGGCACACGGGGAGCATCCAAACGAAAATCAATAGGTTTTTGGGTGAATATTCTACGAGGGCCGGCCCCCAAATTCCAAGTTAACATTATGTAACCTTGTATAAAACTTATAGCCAAGTGATCGCTCTTTTCATCATGATAGCCGGGTTGACCCAAGAAAGCCAATAAAGCTATCTGTGACATGGTTTGCGGTAGAATCTTTAAACTCAATTCCATGGAGTATTCCAATGGTATGGGCACTGTGTAGGCCACAAAGGAAGATAAACCATTAACACTGCCCGAAAATGAAGGCAAAGCCACTTCCAAATCTGAAAAATTTGCAGTTGCATCAAGGAATATAGATAAAGGAGGAGGGAACGCTTTTGTTAGAGAGAGAGAGAGAGTGTCAAAGGAGGTTTAAGTTTTGGAGTTTTTTTTTTTAACATTTGGGATTTAAAAGGACACAAAACAAAAATAAGAAATTAGTTTAAAAAGTCTTTAAACAAAACAATGATGACCGGTTAAATAAAAATAAAATTTAAAAAAAACAAGTTTTCTAAAAGAAACTTACCAACTTAATTTAAAAAAAAAATTATCTAAAAACAAAACTCTAAAGTTTTAATTTATGAAAGTGAGGATTGTTTTTATCTCTCTAAATGTTAATGGATTTCTATATTAATAATTTTGTCTTTTTTTAAACTTACTGTGTTCACAATAATGACCATGCTTGCCTAATGGACATAGACACAAATAACCACTGCCTGGAAATTGTACACACGTCCCTCCATATTGACAGGGATTATCTTCACACACAGATATCTCACATGTTGGACCCATATAACCAGTGGGACATTTACACTTCCACTTCTCTAACTTATCGCCATTTTCATCAATTTCATTCGTTTCGATTTTAATACAGGCCGCCCCATTTCGACATGGACTGGAGAGACAGGCCAAAGAACCACATTCGGTTATGCCAAAGCCATCCAAAGCGTCACTAGAAGAAAGAAGGGAAACTTGAATACATTTTGATTGAAAACAGAGTCTAAGGTCACATGATATACCATTAACTTTAAAAATCGGTTTATATATAATATTAATATTAAACTCTAGAATGACAGCAATAATTTAAGACATTTATAATGCAATTCCGGACTACACGTATTGAGTAATAATACTATACACAAGTATCAGACATATTTATCAGTTATAAAGAAAATACAAAACTCCCGCTCAAAACTGATAAAATTCTAGAGCGACAGGCCTCTATTTATTAAAAGAATTCCACTTTAAAGTTTATACACAAATATTTAAGTGATTACAGAATATCATTTTCTTCTCAATAATGAATCTTGCAAGGCGCGTTCATAAAAGGTGGTCTTATTTTGAAAACGAATACAACACTGTAAAACACTTTAACGATGTGTCCAAATAGCACAGCACTTTAGTTAACAATTCAAACAAACATTTAATTTTCTTTTTAATTTGAAATTGTGTGTTTTGAAACGTAATACATATTTTAAAAACGTTTTAAATTTCATAATTCATAACACTTTCATAATTCCATAAGCATGAAAGATTCGCCAGAACCACCAGAACGGTATACCAGTTTGACACATGGACACAAGCTAAGGTCACCTGGTGTGAATGCGCCTTGGAATCTAGTTGCTGATAGATACACAATTTGCCGCTCCTGATATAAGGCCTTTAAAAGGGAGCTAAAGCCAATTATGGACCGATCCGTTATCAAATTTACGCTATTGTTATTGTTATATTTTTTAATCAATACTCTTATGCGTAACTTTTTCGAGTGAAGTTTTTATATGGAAGGTATGACCAATTGGGTGAATTTTGATTTGATAAGTTTATTGTTTAGAAAACTTATTTTAATATTATTACTTGATAACGTTACGTTACGGTTTTATCTACTTGAAAGTGTTTATTTTTAAAAACGATTTGCTTGTTGTGAACAAGACGAAAACACAGTAATTGCATGTTTACAAAGTAAAATTGAGAACTCTTGCTTCTCATCTAGTTTATATTTTCAGTTATATATCGTCCCCTCAATATAACAATAGCGTATAATTTTTTTGGAGTTTTGAGAAAATCGTGTTTGTCAAATCGGATGTCTATTAAAACCTCAATATCGCGGTAAATAAAAATTCTTCTTATAGCATTTTTCGACGAATACATAATACCGTTTCTTGTCTTTAAATTGACCAATTTTTTTTTATTCTACGTATCCTTTTAGACCATCCATATGCCATTCAAAGTGCAATTCCTCCATATAGGCTATTTTATTTTTTAAATAATTCGTATGATAAACCTGATACACTATTTTATTTTGTATGGTATACGCTGTTTTATTCAATAATTTTACGGTATTTTTATTAAAATATTTGATCTCAAAAATATCAATTTGTAACATTATAAAACAGTGATTAATTCATAGTTTTGTTAATTCAGTGGCATATATTCATTAATTTTCAATTTGGGTTATTAAAAACAAAAAATTATGACAAATTAAGGTATACATTGCGTAAATCAAAAATAACTAGAAGTTCATTCGTCTTCATTCTCTTCCTCTGCTTCATCTGGCTCATCTAAACAATTTCGCTTCTTTCCGCCTTGCAAGTTATAAAAAAAATGACTGCGAACCACGACGAGTTACATTCTTCTTGCACACATTTTGGAGATCATGCAGCTTTCGATGGTCAGAATGAAACTATTTCTCAAACAATAGTGTACATTATTATAAGCTATTTTATGAGTTAAAGTTTTCATAAATTGTATTTTTTTTCTACAGACTAAAATGGAGTGTAATGCGTATACACTATTATTCTTTTAACAATTTTGGAGTGGCAATTTCAAGTAAAATAGCGCATATGAGCTTACACACTTATTGAAGGAAAATTTTGAACAAGAAATTATACACTATTTTTTCCAACGACATTTTGACCCACTTTTTGGAAGTAGAATTTGACAAAATTTTGAACACATAGAATCAATGATGGAGATTCTAAATATGCAATAAAAAAATAATAGCGTATGAGCACATACGCTATTGTTATATTAAGGGGACGATATGTACATTAAGTTTTGAAAGTAAAAATAATATCGGGAATGATGCTTGTGTTTTATAATTGAAATTCTGTAATTAAATATATCATAATAAAATTCTCCTTTTATTTTCACTTTTAGTTTATTTCATGCACGAATTCGGTATAAAACCTACTTTATAATTCTTGAATCAAGCGCATTTTGAGATTGATTCAATCTAAGTTTTACTTAAATCAATCTCATTTTCGGATCATTTCAAGTACGAATTCGGGATTGAATATGGATTAGTTAGGTTTTTTCGCGATTGAAAATCCGTACTTAAATCAGGGTTGCCGTTGAAAATTTAAAAAAAGTGTAATTAAAAGGGTATTTAGGAAAAAAAGGGTCAAAAAGGGCTATTTTAAAGTAAAATGGGGTCAAGTTTATTAGTATGTATTAATTAAATACATAAGACTAAAATAAAAGCAGTTTTACATACTTGAATTAAAAATCAATGTTAAAACAAAGAAACAATTTACAGGTACATTCCAATATTAGTCATATTATCAAAAAAAGATGTTAATTTTACAAAAACCTTTAAAATGTTTATCACTTTTTAGAAATACTTATATTTTGTAATTAATTCTTCACTTGGATTCCATTCTTCCAGCTCCGGTTGAAAGAGGAAAGTATCGACTCACAAGTTTCAAACTTAAAATATTTTTTGTAAATAGTGTCCGTAGGCACTATGATACTGGATGTTATGACATGCTACCAATTTTTATTTGTATGTTCACAAAAATCATGAGAACTTTCGTAAGGAATATGAAAACTTCTAGTTACATACATATTTTCAAAGAGGTTCAAAAAGTGTCATAAATTTTGTAAAAATTATAAGGGTGGTTAAATTTAACACAAATTATTTAGGAAATTACTGTCATTTCTTTTTATTACGATAATATTGGTATGGTTCAATTATGTATGGAACAAAATATCGGCCAAATAGCCGAAGAGACAACGGCGGCACACCTCCATCCGATGGACCAAATTTTTGATGACGCTGAGGCATATGTATACGGCAACGCTGACTTAAGTCAATCTCTTTGTACTTGATTCAAGGAAATCCGTTCTCACCGTACTATTAATCCCGCTTCGGATTGATTTGAGTACGAATGGATTAATTTTTCTTTTGAGTGTACGCGATTTTTAACATCAAAACTGTAAAATTAGTCGGAATATTAAAATTCAGGATTTTCAAGTATGGGATTATGGAATTCAGGGTTTTAAATTCGGGATTTGAAGTTTTGGGAATATAACCCCAACCCAAATTTCCGACATAACTTTATTTGTGTTTTTTTATACCCTTCACCTCAGGTGGAAAAGGGTATATATAAGTTTGTCATTCCGTTTGTAATTTCTACAATATTGATCTTAGACCCTATAAAGTATATATATTCTGGGTCCTTATGGGGAGAGAAGTTGATTTAACGATATCCGTCCGTCTGACCGTCTGTCCGTCTGTCCGTCTTACGTCTGATATGTGTTTTCCGGAGACTCCAGACATGATAGCGGCTAGTTTGTTTTACATTTGTGTCACATATAGTCTACCATCGGTTGCTATTGAAATTCAGCAAGATCGATCCACAAATGGCTGAGTTATGAGCAAAAAACCACGACTACCTCTAATATTTTCCAAAAATCCCTTGCGGTTGTTGTAATTTTATTACTTTTTGCTGTATATCTTGGGAACGGCAAAAGCCAAAGCTTCCAAATTAGGTACACACATTTAGGTAGCCCATACACACGATCCTACAAAATGTGGGCGGGATTGGAGAAGTGGGCGTGGTACCTCCCGTACAAAAAAAATTAAAAATTTTAGGGCTGCCATATGTCCTATGGATATGACTTATATACCAAATTATCGAAAATTTTTAGTAGAACATATTTTATTAAAAATTCAGAAAAATCGGTTCAGATACAAAAAAGTTATGACCAAAATTAATTTTTTTTTTAAATACCCACTTTCGGGAACCATAGATCTTCCCGAGTTCAAGCTTTATAACTAAAGTAAATGGTAAATTTCTTCTTAAACACGTCGGTATATAAATCTGTCAAATCGGTTTAAAAATTACTGAGTAATAATCAAAATACTGAAATCCCAAAAATTACTCTTTTTTATAATTAAGTTTGTTTTTTTTCATAATTAAGTTTGCTTAAATATATGTACATATATGTAGGTATATATACATATATGCCTATAAGCCAATTTAATGGAAATATTATTTTTAAGTATTATGACCTATTCATACGTTTTAGATATTAAAATATCGGAAATCTTTAGAAGAACACAATATCGGAAATCTTTAGAAAATCTCGGAATATCGGTAAAAAAAAGTAATGTCAACAATATAGTTTTTTTTTAATACCTATTTTCGGGAACCATAGAACTTCCCGACCACAAGTTTTATCACCAAAGTAAATGGTAATTTTATACTTTAAGATGTCGGTATGACCAAATACTGAAATTAGATCAAAACTAAACGTGCTATATATTAATTTAACTTTGAATATATTTAATAGCACGCAATCATGTGCAAATAATTAAATAAAACTAAACGATATATATTTTATAAATATACATGTATATATACATATATTTAAATATATATATATAAACTTCTGTTCTTTTCATGGTGAAGGGTATATAAGATTCGGCATAGCCGAATATAGCACTCTTACTTGTTTTTTTGTAATTTTAACTTTTTTTTGAGTAAATATTCCCTAAAAAGTTCAAGGTGATTTTTTATAAAGAAAAATTACCCATTATTTAGGGGGATATTTCATTTGGATTTTAGTACTTTTTTCATAGTTTTGGGGTGACATTCCATTAAAAAAAAAATTGGTTACATTGCAATATGACAAATAAGAGTGCTGTATTCGGCTATGTAGAATCTTATATGCCCTTCATCATGGTAAGATAAGAACAGAAAGTTATAGTAATGCCCTTCTTTTGATATAAATAAATCAGTTCTGTACCTTCGGTGCTAGACCAGTTTCATACGTTAACTTTATCATAAAAAATTTTTATGAAAAATTCTCAGTATGTTAAATAATTTCCATAAAAAATTCTATAAAAATATTTACGTTAGAAATTGTTGAACAGGCCAGTAAGTTTGCTTTCAAACAGGTTATTAAATATTATTGTATCTAAGTATCACAAAGTGATCGCTAAAGTGTTTGAATGACAGCTTTCTATGCAACTTTTAAACTATACGCAAAATTCAACATCTATCGAAGGACTATTTGTTTTTAATTAAATTTATGTGTATTATCAGAGTTATTTTCGGGAATACAAAATTTATTATTAATACGATTTCCGCATGACGTGCTAAATTCCCAGTTTTTCATATATGATAAATACACTGAACTTTATTGTTGAGGGAAAGCTAGCTTTTATCCGCATTTCACTGGTTGCTTGGGCTCAGCTCATCAAAAAACCTTTTACAGAAATTCCAAAAACTTTGGTTTAATTTTTAAATTATTACAACATTTTCTCAAAAAATTTTTTTTGTTATTTTAAGTAAAATCAAAACGAAAATGTCAAGGCAAAAACATTAAATCTAAGATAAACTACAAAAACCTAACTATTAATACACAATTTGTGAAATTTGAATAAAAGCTATTTTTTATATAGTATTTTCTCTCTCTCTTTCTCACACTCATACTGTCTGTATGAATGAGTGCTTGAAAAAAATCACACAAAAAATATCTACAGATTACAAATCTCATATTTGTTACGACCAGCACACACATGAAATAACAATCATTTTGTTGTAGTATTTTATAACCAAAGATTTGAACAAAAAAAAAAAGTGAAATTTGTTTACTAGAAAAAGTATTGAAAAATGGACATACAAATGACATTTTTATGGGATAATAGAAGATGTTTTTTTCGTTAGGATTTTTTTTATAAAGAAAAATGTTACAATGAATGACATAGAAAATAATTTGTAAAATTGCAAAGAGTTGATAGGGGGTTTTTTTTTTGTAATTAAGAAAAATATTGGGATATAAAGTTTAATTTATTGTGAAATTAAAATTTAGTTTTATTATTTTGATTAAAATAGTTTTGAAAGAGGACGACTACATTTGCTATTAAAAGAATATGTTATTTAAAATTTTGTGTAATTAATTGATTTTCTATATCTTTTGCAGGCAGATTTAATTTAAATTACGAAGGGTAAGTGAATTTTTTTATTTTAATTGATAAATCTTTTTATTAATATCATTCTTCATCTTCGCTTGGCATCTGCTAGATGACATGAAAAGAGAACTTACATTCACTTTACATTCGCTCTTATATAAAACACAAAAGGCTTTTTATTTTTGATTTAATTCTAAAAAAAAATTAAGCAAAAATGTATTAAATTAATATATGTATTTCGAATGAATAATTGTTCTGAACTAGTTCTTTAACAAAAACGTAACGTTACTTAAAACTTTAAAGAAAAATCAATTGCCATATCAATATCAGTTTAATTGAGGCTGATTTATGAGAATATTAAAGCTAAATAAGTAATAAACGTCAAACATTTTATTGTAGGTCAAAAATTAAGCTGGGTTACTTACATTATCCCAACAAGACTTCAAATTTATACAAAACTAAACGGAAAACAAAGAAAACTATTTTACTTTTTTTGCTACTATAAAATTATTTTTTTTCCTGTTTAGGATAAAATAAAATGTTAGGTCGATAGTGTATCATCAGATTGAAACAAAGTGATTTTAAAAATAAAATTTGGTCATATGGAAGGGCTAAAACTGTGCAGTACATAGTTGCATTCAGGCAGGGTTGCCAGATTCGGGGTTCTAGAGGGGAAGGAAATGAGATATCATAAGAATCATAATCACTTTCAGAGCCGAATCAGCAAAGTCCGTTCAGCTGGCTGGCTGGCTGTCCATGTAAACCTTGTACGCAAAGTGCAGGTCCTTAATTTTGGAGATAATTTGATGAAATTTGGTACATTAAGTTCTAATTTGCACAAGGACCAAGCCTATTGAAAATCGGTCAATAATTTCACATAGCCTCCATACAAGCTTATTTTTTGGAACAGAGTCTTTGTGTAAATAAACAATCTAATTATGTTGGTATTAACACAATATTTGGTCCAAACTAGTTTTATTGCAATTCAAATCATCTAGGAAAACACAATCACATATAGTGTTTGTATAGAAAATCATTAAAAAAATAACGTTTCCCTGTTTGCCATCTTTCGAACACAAAAATAATACTTTTTTTTATCTAACTCAACAAAAGATGAGAACATTTAATTTCGTACGGTTTTCTTAAAGAAACCACAAACTTCATTGTGTTCGGTTCGGTTCATTAATGTTCGTCGCTTTTGGCTGGTAAAAAAAGTCAAAATTTTTTTACAAAAACTATTAAAATAAACTGATTTATCACTTGAGTGTTTGAAAAAGGGTGTCATATATGATGCATTTACATATATGTTTAATAATGATTTTTAAATATTTTAAATTTTTGTTTTTGCCAAATGAGAAAATAAAAACTTTTATGTCAGCCAAACATAAAAGAAGCTTGGCTAAAAAGAAGCCCAAAAATTATTAAACAATGAACGTAAATGTTAGTTCAAATTGTTTCTTCTCTTCTTTACGAAAACCCGATAACTTTTATTTGGTTCAAAATAAAGCTTGTTTGAATAATCAAAAGCCATAATTATCAAAGAAAAAATAAAATAAATAAAAAAAAAAATTTTTTTAAGAAACGCTTTTCTTTACCTTAACATATTGATCAGTTGTGAACACAAAATGAATATGAATACTAAAAAATCGACTAAAAGTCAAAAAATAAGAACATTTCAAACAACATAAACTGTTAAATCAAAATGGAAAAAATCTCACACACCCCTTAAACAAAGCGTGTGGCGGGGCGCCCTACCAACCTGAACTTAAAAAAACATGACTGCCATGAGTACATTTTAATATTTAATACTGAAAGAAATACAACCAATCATGTTTAAAGCTACGAATTTTCAATAATTGAGCATTTTGTTTCATTTTTTCGACTACACAATCACTAAAAAATAGATATCGTTCTTCATCGCTTAATAATGTACTGTTTTTTTCGAACACTGCTTCCGAATATAATATAAATGTAAGTATTAACATAAAATTTGGCGACATTGACTTTTATGATACTTTTATTACATGACAAAATTTTGTGCAGGTGGGTCTAAACTTACCCATAGGTCGAACATAAGCCCCTTTCTTAAAATCACTTGAAACAAATAAAGATAAAGATGAAGATATCTAAATAATATTCGGCACAAAGAACTTTTACATGAATCTTAACCTCATAATTTTGTTTTGGCGTGTCGATGATTGCCCATAGGTCTCAAATAGGGTTCACTTGCAATTATTTATTCTTATATACTGTGGTGTAGGGTATCATACGGTTGGGCTTAAAAGCTAAACATGCTACGCTTTAAAAGGAATTTATTTTAGCATCTGCAAAAAAATTGCACAATTGGTGGAAGTACCCAAGATGGCAAAAGTTAGGCCATTATCAAGCCACGAAAAACGGAAGGCGCCACTGGATTCAGCATACTCGAATTAGGTTTACCCGCTACGCTTGTCGGCAAGAAAAAAGTGTCAAATTCGAGCACACAGTGTTATTTTTATGGTGTTTTCTTTTCTACAAAAAATGTCACATTTTATTTAAAAAAATACAATTTGGTGTTCGTTTCTTAAAATTGCTTTGCTCTCTAAAAGAGCAGCGTGTTTTATTCTAAAAAAATTCACCCTTATAAATCGAGTGTGTTGATAATGCCCTGTAAAAAGATGGCTTCTGTTTATATATGGGGTTACCAGACGAAGTTGGGAAAAACCCGCCTTTTATCAGGACAGTAACAATTTCAAGTTTTAATAGTTATTTTTTCTATTATTTTATAGTAAAAACAAAAGAAAGCATTACATTGTTAATGGTAGGCTGTCAGTGATATAAAATTTAAATGGGTTCGGAGCTATAAAATTATTTTGGAAAAAAAACGTCAAATAAAGAAATCGTAAAAACTTGGTGTTAATAAATCGGCAATCTGTTTACGTATTTTATGAAAAATAAACTAAAGATATTGGAATAACGTCATTCATTTTGTTCATTTATTTATTTGTTTAATATCAATCTATTAACAAATTGTGGTTAATGTATATTTTTTTTTTATATTTTGAAGAACACACTTTTTGATTTATGTACATATTCTTTTATATGTATATTGAAGAACAAACTTTTTGTCAGCTGTTAAAAACAGGGCATCCAATTTTGTGTTTTGTTCTCGTCAAATAAAAAAATTACAGTATTACATGTTCGGCAAGACATTTTATACATGCACCTTTTCAAATGTGGTATTATTTTGTAGAAAAGCAAACACCATAAGTGTATCTTAATTACATAACTAGTAGAACGTTCATGTGGCCGAACATAGGATACCAACGAATTTTCTATGTTATTTGGTTTGGTTCCATGATCTGTTTGTTTCTTTGTTTATGTGACCGACCTGGTCTACGATGACCTTGGGGATTCCATTTCAAAGCAGCTCTTACGACGTCATGTCTAGGTCGACGCAGTTTGTGATCTATCCAATTTAATTTTCGTTTTATTATTTCCGTGGCAACAGGGGACATTTTTGACATTGATAGTAGCTGCTTATTTGTTACCCAATTTGTCCGACAGCGATTGATGGAAGTTTGTATAAATTTGCATCAAATAATTAATTTAAAATTAATTTTTGTTTGCAACCAGCAGCTCATGTTAAACTATTAAGTAAATGTTTTACCTCTGGATTTGTTAAAAAAGTAGCTCATCAAACGATAAACAAAAATATAATACACATACAAACATATAAATAAAAGCTCTGTAAAGAGACCACAACAACCTTTTGACGTTAAATTTCTGCTTTTTTAAAAATAAAAAAAACAAGGAAAAATATCCTTCAGCATCCCACTACTCTCCGGCAATGTACTTTGACTAAATCTACTGCAAATTATTAAAAGAAAGCCCCATTTAAAGAATTGAAGGATACGAAAGTCATTTATCGTTTAAAAAATAATTTTTTTTATTTTCGCATTCCTTTCATTTTAACTGACTTTTTACTTACTCAGTCCATATTCTAAATTTTTTATCACAACATTTCTTTTTCAACGGCAAGTTTACTTAATGAGCACATTAAAAAGAAATCAGGTCAAAATATTTAAAGGAAAGTAAAATTCTCTGAAGAAAAAAACTCACAAAACAGACGTACATATAAGTTTCAAACGAAATTGGGAACATTTCATTAACAAAAAAACAGAACACAATTGTGCAGGCAAATAATCCTGCCTGCATGTATGGAGATGGATGCATTTTGTTGGTTGGCCAACCCAACCTTGTTGTGTGGTTGTTGGCCCGATGATGGTCGGTCATTCAGTTGGTCAGATGGTTGGCTGGTTGGTTGGTTGGTGAAAATATAGTTTGTTGTCGTTGTTATTACCAAGTTAAGCTGCACAAACATAAAAAACTTTAGCCTTGCACAACCTTTTTCTATGTTCATGCTTATTTCTATGCTTTTTTTGGTGTTTACCAGAAAGCCGGATAAAAGAAGGACATTAAGCCAGTTTTTAAGGCTGTATTTTTTTATGTTGTTACTGCTTTTGTTAGTGAGTTATAGTAGTATAAAAAGGAATTAATTTTTTCCTGCTGCATGTCATGGGCAAGTTAAAAAAGATATGGCAAAAAAAAAAAAAAAAATTTGTACCCGGTAGGAAAATATAAACATTCCTTTTACAATTAATTTTGCTTAAATGAATAGACGAAAAAAAAGTTTGCACTTTTTCAGTAAAACCTGAAATTAAATTTGTATATGTTTTCTCTTCCTCTTACAAAATTTTTAATATTAAACAAAATTTTTCTGTTGGGACTTTTGTAGATCTATAGAAAACAATTTAAGTGTCGAATGAAGTGGAACTGACAAACACCATGTCACAGACTTCTTTAATTTTATTTGCTTCCTATGTACGAGGGTTGGTGGATGGGAAAAGTGAGGCAAAACTTTCCAACCACTATTTCTTTAAAAGTTTTAAACTGGTCTTGCAATATGGCCATGATGGAATATTACGGCTTCACATCAAGACGCGCTTTTTTTTGGCTCATTCTCGCTTCAAACGAATCAATTGTGTTTGGTACAGGCCCCAGTGATCTACTGCTCCGATTATTAAAGCTCATAATAAATTTGATTATTCTGCCTTGTGATCAATGCTGCTTCCTGCAAACGTTTTGAAGTTGCTGCAGCCACCCAAGGCACCTAATGGCATTTTAAGTACGCCTTGAGTTAGACAACCATCTCTAAGCGACTTAAACAAGAGCGGTAAGCATTTTAAAACAAAAAAGTTCTATTGCCAATGCATTTTCCGCAAAACAAAATCGGTTTGCGTTTTAAAGTCTTGTTTCGTAAAAATTGCATAAAATAAGAAGTTTTAACATAAAAAAACGCTTGACTCTCTTATTTTGGTAGCTCAGCTAGTATTCAAATAGAACTGCGTCGACACAACATTCTCCATACAGTTTGACATAAAATCAGCCGTAGAAAGCAAAAAATAAAATATATTTTTTGTTTTTTTATTTATCGACCTTTTTCTACTATATTAATGTTTTTTGGGATTTCCAAACAGGCTTTCAAGGTCTAATTATTTCCTATATGTAAATAAAAGATTTATTTCATATTTTCCTCCGACGTTTCGTAGGCTGTTTTCCTACCTCTTCAGGGATTATTGAAATATAAAATCTTGAATTTGTATTTACATTTCCATTTCTAATTTAAATGTGGTTTTAAACAATACACACAGTACAATTAACCACACAAATAAAACAAAAATATAAATGTATAATTAATAAAAAATATCACAGCTTAAACTTTTCTTAATGTCAGTATCACAGTTGAAAATGGACCAAATTATTTTGAGAACGTTTTTTCTTATGCTCTCACATGTAGACACTTCCCAGCGGGAAAATGTAATCAATATGAATCGAGAAAGTAATACATATCTTGTATAATATTTGATTCCAGAGTTCATTATTCTTAACACAGAACATGTCCTAGGATTGTAATAAATTATTTTAATGTATCCTGCGATTGAACCAAATAAGTTGAAGTTGTACTTAGACTGAATTCCGTTTGAAGACTTATTTTTCTTATGCTCTCACATTAAGATACTTAGGCTTGTTTTCACAACGTACCGATAGCTAAAGGCAGGATTTTATAGGTCGCATAAAAAGTGTTCCATTATTACAACTTTACTGATGAACCTTAATTTACTTTATCGTAAATTAAATTTTATAAGGCCGGTTAAAGTCAACTTTTAGCTATCGGTAAGTTGTGAAATCGGGCCTAATTCTCTCAACAATACTACCATAATTTAATTAAATTCCACAAATTTTGTAAACAAAGAACAATAAGAACAAAAGAAACAAAAACAAGTAAGAGTGCTATATTCGGCTATGCCGAATCTTATATACCCTTCACCATGATGAGATAAGAACAAAACGAATGTGAAGTCAGAATGGTCAAAAGTAGAACTGTTTTCGAAATACATATTCCAAAAAATGAGATGTTTTATGGACACAAAGACCATATTCCGGACAAAAGCTTCTATATGGGGCTATAATAAATTGTGGGCTGATTCTCACCATGTTGAAAAGGCTTCGTCATGAAATTGTCTTAAAAATTTTGACCTGTACTTTGTGCACAAGTTACATGGAGAGACAAACAGCCAGCCAGCCCGACGGACGGACATCAGAACTAAGTTCTGAGTCGATCTCTATACTAAAAGGGGTTCTAGGACCAATATTTTTTAGTGTTACTTTTGTATTCATATTGATATTACAACTAACACTATATTTAGCGTCTCAAATATTAAATGCAAAGTTTATATTAGCCGTTTTTCAAGAATCAGTTTTGTGTAATTGCCAATAAACGTTAACAACACTGATTTTCAGTTGTAAAATTTACCTTTTGTAAAAAATTTTGCACCAGATTTTTTTCACAAAATGTCAAACAACAACTTTTATATCCATGTTAGTTAATAACACTTTCAGAATATAAAACCGATTGTACGCAAACACAAGAATAAATTTAATAAGCAAAATGCTCTCTTGCAAAAAAAGTAGGTACTTAACGCAGCTGAAAAAAAGGTATTTTATCTTACCCTGAAATATAACTGGGGTTAAGCTATGGAACATATTTACCATTATTTGTGCAACATATTTAGTAAGGAAAATTGCAACTTTTTACATTTTTGCATATATTTTTAGAATGGAACATAAACGCGCGCGAAAGAAACAGTTTTGTCAGCAAGGTACGCACTATAAATAATAACTGTAACAACAAAAAATATTCATTTAATAAAGCGCTTTTTATAACAAAAATATATTAGAAACAATGGGAACTCGCCCCATTAAATTCATGGCTACCGTAAGCGAGACGGTAAGCGAAACTTTTACATTTCGCCAATAGAAACCTGCTGTTGGGTCGTTTAATGACCAAAGGTACGGACCTTAACAAAAGCAGAACGCTTTTTATAGTTGTCAAAAATTGTCATGCCCATACAATTTGTATGAATCATCAATAAATAGCGCGGCATCAACGCTTAGCAATGGGAAAATCTGATTTTGGAAGCTCGTTTAATAATGGCTGATAATTACACTACGTAACCAAAAAAATCTCTTTGTTTGTTTAAGTGAATTTTTTGCTTTTATCTAATGAATTAGGTCGTACATATAATATAATGAGTGTTCTTTCCTCTAGCTAAACGTTTTTTTAGTATATAAACCGCTATTTTAAAAATGATGGAGGTTTCACCACACATTTTAGCATAACTCAAGAACAGTTTGTCCGATTTGATTAAGTTAAAACTCCGAGAATCCGCAGCTACATTACCTCCAAGTTACTCTTACACTGTTTTTTGATAAAGTGAATAGTTTTGGAAATATTCAGAAACTTTTTCCAAAAAATTTTTTTTTCATGCAAAATTGGAAAAAAATTTTTGTCTTAAAATTCAAACCATTTTTAAACAGTATTATTAAGAGCATCCTGAATTTAAGGATTCAAGTGTATTTTTCGTTTTATTATCATATAAAAGCATACCTTCATTAAAATTAAGCTGTTTAACAATCTTTTATGCACACTCTTATCTATCTGTACCATGAAAAATAAAGGCACTATTTAAAAATTTGAAAATTCGATGTCATTTCTTAAAAAACGATTAGCCAGACATCAGTTAAAGTTTTTCTTCAGTTTAGAGACATAACCAATGAGAAACAGCAAAAAAATTCATTTAAACAAAATTTTGTTACATAGTGTTATAATAAATAATGGCAATTTAGCTATTTTTGGCCAACACTACTGTTCGTGACATAACGTTGACGCTTTTATTTAGGTATGGCATATCAGAGTAAAAGCTAAGTGAAAGAAACCGATCCGCCTTCGGATCTTGACTAGGTACGGATGTAAACGAAAATCAATAACATATAAGTTATTTAAGACACAAACAATGTGTGACGTCTGCTTTATCTATTTGTGCCTGAACTTCTAGACCAGTTGATAATTTAGACTTTTAATTTAATAATTTGCAAAGTTTAGGTCTTCATAGAAATAAACAACTTATGCTAATATTTGAATAACCTCCATTTCAACAAGTTGAATACTTTAATTATTTACGTCAATTATTTAAAATTAATTGCAAATGTTAGAAAAAAATATCGACTAATACCCGTAATTTCCACAAAAAGTAACCAGGTCGTGTTCGTACCAAACAGTTATTTTTCAACGTTAATTTTGCCAACGTGTTTTCACCTTCAGTTTTCCTTTAAAATATGGCAGCTATAACACCAAAGATTTCTATACACAACTACATTTCTTTTTGTAGAAATAACGGGCATAAGTTGTTTTCGTCAGAACATAAAAGTAATACAAAGTTCATATATTTTCTTATTTTCTTAAAATTTTACTTTCCCGAAAATCCCACATAAAAATAAAGGATTCAAAACAATTGAATTTTAAGAGAGAGTTTGAAATGGGTATCCCCAGAAAAAACACTAATTTCTCATTATTACAATCCTTTATCTTAACAAAATATGACTCATACCAAAATGTTAAGCACTTGAACCTGTACAAAAATATTTTATTTATTTCCGTCTGTATGGCCTCGTAATTTTCATTGTGTGCATAAATTTACATGTCGTTAACTGGATTTGACTTTGACATTAACATTTGATAATATGTACACATTTTTGTAATGATTGTATGTATGACTTACATTTAATTTTGATTTTGTTTCTATCAATAAAATGCATGTGCGAAAAAAAAAATTGTAGAAAATACATAATAAAAAATTGCTTTAATCGATCTGAACAAAATGCTATTTAAAAATACATTACAAGTTTTGTATTGACCCTTTCGAACACGTGATTTTTTGTGTACAGAGTATACAAATTTATAAGCTTAAATAATTAATTTAAATGTGAAACAATTGATTTAAATGTTTAATTTAAGATGAAAATTATATAGTTTATATGACTATATTTCAGCTACTTACTATAAACAAAATATATAATCATTTATCGTTTAGAAAAATTCATGTATCGTTAAGTTTTTCCATTAAAAAATTGTAAACTGACCCATTTCTGTAACCTGGCTGGGCTAGTCGAACACTCCATTTCTAAAACAATACATTGGGTTAAAAGCAGTCCCGATTAAATGTCTACTATATGACCGCCCCTGAATTAAAGGGTGGATCCAACCTTGTTTGCAGATTACAGTTGTTTTTTTTTACTATCAATTCTTCGAATTTTATTTCAATCATTCGCAAATTTGATATTTTAACAATTATTTCGTATTTTCAGCAATATTATTTATTCTGCAAATTTGTTTTTTATTTATTTCAGTTTATTTTTTTGTTGTTATTGTATAAAAATTGTAGTTGTTATAAAAACGTTGTTGTATATTTAAGTTTTTATTCAATTTTTGGTTGTTGTTATTGTTGTTTGTTTTCTGTTTATTTGTTCATTGAAGTGGCATGCAGGCAAAAAGTTTTATTGAAGTACTTTTGTGCATTTATTTTTTAATGAGTCTATCATTATTTCAATTGCATTAATTAAGCAGTAAAACAATTCGTTTGTTCTTTTTTTGTTTTTTAATGTTATTATATTTTTTTCGCTGGTCTAAGGATTTTTTAAATTTATTTTTTAAAACACAAAGCAAATTTAAAAAAAAAAAAATTTTTTGTAGTTAAAGAAATAAAATCAGGAATTTAATTACAATTTTAATAAAAAAAAGTCAATAAACTCTTTAGTTTATTTAAAATTGTTTAAGAATTCTGTTTCAACTTTAAATTAAATGTTTCATTAATAAAATTTTTAAATTGCTTACAACATATATATTTTTTTTTAACACTTACCCAAATATTTCCCTTGAATCTTCATTGATTCTTAAAGAGTGCAGGCAACCAGTAAATCCTGTACCACTTTGTGAAGGTGGTAATTCGATAATTAGACCAATTGGGGCTTGAGGAGCCCCACCCAAATGTAACCATGTATTCAAGATGGTATCCGGAGTGTGTAGTCTTGGTGGCAATAATTTCAGCCAGGTTGGTTGATCACCGGACATGGCTAAGGTGTCATTTACCAGAAGAGAAGCATTACAATGTGTATAATTACGACTAAAGTCCAATCTGAAATTATAAAATTTAAGAGAGAAAATAAAGAACACTTAATAAAATTATATTTTCAAAGATAAATACATATTGTAGAGAAAGAGGCAGGTTAGAAAGTTGCTTAACAGTAAATGAAAAATAAAATATTTTGAATTGAGATTTTTACTCTATTGAAAAAAATGGACAATGGCCCAATTGCAAAAAAAACTTTTGAAAGTTAAACCAAAGATATTTATTTGTTTCAACTTTAATAGTAGCTCCTTTTACTACCTTGTTCGTACTTTAGTTTTTTTTAAGGGGCTGGGGTGGGTACACAAAAATTAGGTACTACTCTTCGACTACTGCTCGATCCACTTAGAAATTCAAATTTGCTTTTTGAAGACTCTAATTAGAGTTAATTTCCAAAATCAGGCTAATTGCCATTAATCTCTAATATACGCATACAACTGGGGCAAAAACTTAATTTCTTTCGTTGTTATAGTTTCATAAGTGACCAAAGGTCTCATTAAAGATCCGATAATCGTCTGTAATAATCCAAACATCAATTATAAATATTGAAGACGCAATGTCTATCCAGCAGAAACCACTTACTTTAATGTCAACTAAACCTTTACTTTCGAATCTTGCGTTAGTTATTTTACTTTTCTAAAAAAAAAAAACTGAAAGAGGCCTTAAAATTTTACCCTCGTAATTTACAAGTTCTTTTAAGTGTGTGGTGTATATTGTTTTTTTTTGAAAATACATTTTTATACAGAAAATGTTAACACTTCTGCCATCAACTTGATGACTGCTTGGTATGGCATACCATATCAAGCAATGCCAAGACAGGGCATGTTTGTACTCCTTTTGAAATATACCAACACACACACACACAAACTCACACATGTTCATAAGGTGGCTAGCCAACCTTTAGGCCATATTAACACGTTTAAGTTGTTAACTTGCAAATAAAACCCCTTAAAACAAATTCCCCAAATAACAACATAAATCTCTAACACTCACATGTACAGACGTACGAAACGAACGTTTATTTTATCTCTAATACACACTCATACTAAGTTGACTCAACTATCACTTGTAAAAATTTAAATATCATTAATGTGCGTGTGTGTGTGAGGGCATATTAAAAAAAGGGGAGAACATTTTCCTGATTTGTATGCTTATGAGTTTCTACTCTCACATCATTTATAGTTTAGTTGCTGGTATGTTAAGTGTCAAAATCCTTTAAACTTAAACTAAAATCCAACATGAAAAAAAAGAGTGAAAGGACTTACTTTTCCATTACAAAGTTTTTGTTTTTTCTTTCTGGATAAACAAAAATGTTTAGAAAAGTTGTCTTTTCGCCTTTTCTCTTCTTTTGTTAAAATATTTAAAACTATTTTGCCATTTACAATCAAGAACTTAAAAAAATATATATTTTTCGAGGACCCTCCTAGATGACTTACGGATCAACAATGTTGGAACAATTTTTAAAATACAATTTCCAGTTTGTTAGTTACTGAGAAGGACGGGGTTTTGAGATGTGAATAAAGTTAAAACTAATTTGAATGTAGCCTGAAAATCAGACATTTTAAGCAAAACAAAGGCCTGCGGTTACGCTGTTAAGAAGTAGTACCCAGAACATTTAAAATGTTCTTAAAATTCAAAAAGATCAAAATGAAAAAGAAATTCAATCAAATGGAAAACCTGTTAAAAAAGGTGAAAAATCGTTTACTTTGAAAAAAGCACTTATTTAAAAAACTTTAGTTTTCAAACTTATCGCTAATCTATATACATATGTGTCGTTTATTATAAAAGTGGTGTTACTCTATATAATTATTAAATACATATTTTTGTAAAATAGTATCACATTTAGTCACATCTTTCGTAGTAACAGCGAAGCAACTGCAATATTAGCACCAAAACGCCATAGATGGCGTTCCTTGTTTACTCGAGGAAGGAAAACTACAAGTATTCACGAGTGAAGTAAGGCTCGTTTTCTCGAAATTTAATAACAAGGAGATAATTCACTGTCACAGTGAACGACACATATATAAAAATGAAAAATGTTTGTCTGTTTTTTTGATGGCTTATAGACTCCTAAACTCCTGAACCGAAATTTAAAGTGGCTTCACGTGAGCCCCTACTACTTATTTCTTCGATAGTGACAGGGGAAGTGTTACCCTCCATAGGATGCCAATATTAATTATCGTTTATATTAAGAGCCGCTGCACCCATATTCTATAAATCTTTGCAGTAAGCCCCGAAATTCAAATAACATATTAACAGGGGAAGTGTTACCCCCATAGGACGCCAATGTTTAATATCGCATATCTTGAGAACTGTTATTTTGATAACGTTCTTACTTGGTAGGAGTCAATCTTATAGTAAACTACACGTTTGAAATTACATATTAAGGGGGTAGGCGCAGGTGGAGCAATACCCAATATGATGCATATATTAAACAACGCGTAACTAAAGAACTTTTATAGCTAGAGACTTCAGACGTGGCTTAAGCCAATATTATGGGAAATTATAAATTTTTAAATAAAAATGGGCTTGGTAGACGGAGGAAGAGCAGTAACCCCCATATATATATATGTATTGATTCCTATGGTTCCAAGTTGGAACAAAGGGCCGTAACAAAAATATTTAATATCGAATATCTGAAGACAAAAGTCTTCAAGCTTTGTAGGACCCACTACACCTTTCAAAATAAAAAGTTAGGGGGTAGGTGCAGGGGGAGCAATTAATTATAAGTAAATGAAAAAGCTTATGGCTGTTTGTTCCCTATGGCCTCCTAAACTACTGAAACGATATTCCTGAAATTTTCACACAAACTTTCTGATTAACCGACACAAAGGCTATTAATATTTTTTTATTTAGCTGGGCGGGGAACCTTCTCATACAATGTCATTAAAGAGTACTGTTAAAGTGAGAGTATTCCAATTTAGCACAAAAAACTTAGATAATAATACACATTATCTTTCCAAAAGTAGGTTCAACAGGAAAAGTACGAATGGCACCTCCCATACGAATACACTTGAATTTGGTATGTCTGTAGAACGGTTGCTGTAAACGCAATTAAATTTAGTAAAAGATGCTTTGTTTTTAATACCCGAGATCTATTTTAAAATAATTTTAATAATTATCAAAATAACTTTTGAGAATACAAAATTTTAATTTATTATTTTAATCTTGTACAAAAATCTTGTAAATTAAAATTTTGTATTCCCAAAAGTTACTTCGATAATAAACTGGTAAGTGCACGGCATAAAAAACGAAACTGGCAACATGATTATTTTTGCGAAAGCAAGAAATCAGGCTGTTTTATTTTTATTGTGTTTTGAAGTGTTTTATTGTTGGAAGAATCCCAACCAATTGTAGTGGGGAATGTAAGAAAAGATAAACTCACTGTTTATTGTTGATACTTTTGTTTAAACTTTGATATTGTTACAAGTAGAACTGTTGCTTATAATTCTTATACGCTTAACAGTTTTATTTGGTTTAATATCTTAAGTTTTTCTTAAATCTTTTGATGAAGTTTCCTGACGATCTGGCCTAAGCAATGCGCATAGGAGAATAGCTTATCCCATCAACAATAAATTTCAGTGTTTTTTTTTTTTATCAAGAATGATAATTGGGAATTAAGCACGAAAAAAAATCTTGTAAATTTTAATAATTTTATTTCGATTGGGGTAGCAAAGCGCACCGGGTTAAGATAATTGAATATAAAAATCGAAACACAAATCATATTAAGATCGCTAAATTTGGAGAAGTCTAAAACAAAAATATTAAAATTGAAAAGTCTGGGCTCACATTATGAAAGTTTTCTTTCAGAAAGTCTGAGTTTATTGGTGAGAGGGGAAGAGAACATGCTTTTTTTCTCTCCTCTCTCACCCATAAACTCAGACTTTCTGAAAGAAAACTTTCAAAGTGTGATCCCAGACAAAGAAACGATAAAAAGAGAAAAGTTTCTTAATTAAAAATAAAATCCAAAAATAAAAAACAAAAAAGTCCAAGTATTTGAAAAAATCGCTTAAATCTGAAGAAATTGAGAAAGCTAATTAAATAAAAACGCCAAGTTTCGAGAAATCAATAATAATATAACAAACAGGCATAATTGCTTGTACAAACTAATTGCCAAAGTGGATTAAGACTTAAAGAAAAATACTATATAAATAATAATTTATAATAAATTGAAACAAAAAATTCTTTAAATCCTGAAAATATTTAAAATGGGATTAAAAGGCCAATCAGACAAAAAAAATGGTATAAAAAACTCTTAAGTTAAAACTTTACAAAAAAAATTATTAAAAAGATAAATCGCTTAAATCGTAGACAATCATTAAATTTCGAGAAATAAACAGGGCTGTTGAGTTGGAGTTGAGGTTTTTGAACCGGAGTCGGAGTCGTAGTACCCGCAAAAACTCGCGACTCCGACTCCAAAATTTTTCTAACTTTTCTAATATTTTCCAAAATAAAAAAATTTTAAGAGATTTTGCTTTAAAAAATTTGAAGTTATGAGTAGGTGAGTTATTGAGATAACAATTCATTTTGACAAATCTTTTTACACTTTATGAGAATAAATATAAAGATTGTATCAAAGCATGTTTTGCATCTCTTCTACTCATATTTAAATAACTATATTAAAGCTCAATGCGGCACGTGTTAAAATTGAAATAACGATTTGAAATTTTTATAGAATCTTTTTTGCTATGCTTTACAATTTAAAAGGTACTTCATTAAAAAAAAATGGTTTAACGTTAAATAAGGACCAGTCTCTTATACACTGTGAATCAAAGGAGTAGGAGTTGGAGTCGTACTTAAAATAAACATTTTAAATAAACATTTTTTTTTAATAAATTTTGAGTAAAAAATAAATAGAAGCATAAGTTGGAAAAAACGACTGAAATAGTTTCTTAATGGAAAAAATAACCAAAATTATAGTATATTAAAAAAAAAGTTTTAAAACAAACATCCAACTCTCGAAATTAGCCTATTTTAAAAAATCGCTAAAATTGGCAAATCAATAATGTCGCACAAAGGACATTAATTTTTCAAAAAACAAAAAAAAAATCTGTTGAATTCAAGAACTTTGCAATCAAAATAAATCTTAATGCATCAAATGTTTAACAAAATCAAAAAAGAATCCAAAAAATTTTAAGTAACCAAAATAAATAATTAGTAAATTAAAAACTAAATTCGCTTTAATCAGAAAAATATCGACGAAATTAAGAACAACGAAAATTAAATATACAAAAAATTACTAAAATTAATAAAAAAAAGACGCAAATATTACAAATACATTCCCGCGTTTTGAAATTTAGAAAAAAATTCGAAAAAATTACTGAAATTAGATAACAAATGTAAAAAAAACATTGAAGAAAATTTTAGAAAAAAACGCAAAAAAGTACAAATTAATAAAACGTTTAAATAAAATATCGAAAACAACGACACACTCTTAAAAATTATTTGAATTGCAAAATCAAATAAAATGTGTAAATCAACAATATTACAAACCGCTAATGCAAATAAACCGCAAAATTTGGGTTAAACTTTAAAAATGATCTAAATTAACAATGGGGCTCTCCTTTGAGGAAATTGTTCAAATTTAGAAAAAAAAATTAAACAAAAAAAAACTTAAAAAAATTTTAATATATAAAATAAATAACTAGAAAATCAAAAACGAAAAAAAAATTTGTAAGGAAAAATAATGCTACAATGAAGCGCAAAGAAAAACTAAAAGTAACTGCCCATTTCGCGATGTCCATTGCTGTTCCAACTAACATATGACACATCTGCTATCAATTTTTTAGTTATTTTGGTCATTTAATAGAAAATATCTTAGGAATTTCTAGAGACGTCTTCTGTAGTTTTGTAAAACAGTTTCTATTTGAAACAGTGTAGTATAATTTTCATTATTACTCATTATTGTTGTTATTATTTTATTGCCACAAGGAATAACTAACAAAACGTAGTGTCGTTTTGTTGGCATTGTGGCCTCCTTGCATGTCATTTTATATTTTAGATTTTACTAAAAACTTCAAATCATATTGTACTACCACCAGTTTTTACATTTACACACACATATGTATGTATGTAAATGCAAACATGTATATAATGTATGTGTTTGTAACACTGTATGTGTGGGTTTTTGTATTAGTACCGGTAAATATATTTACACATACACTTTATAATACCAGTAATACTTTCTAAAAAGCATGAAAAGTAACAAAAGGGTTGATTTACTTGAGATCTTTACAGTTGATAAGTATTAAAAAAGTATACAGGGGGATTTCCTTAAATGGCAGTTTGTATTAAGTTTAGGGAAAGTGTGTCAGACCCAGGGCTGCAACGTATACAGGGATGTGTAATAACATTTATACTTAGAATGAAATTAAACTTTAAAAACTGGTAAGAATTAAAAGTCCCAAAACATATATCGAGCCTTAACCGCGAAAATAGTGTAAGCGACATAAATTTCAGTTTTCGTTTTTTTTAACAAATGACTTTATTGGCAACACTTGCATCATCTCCTAAAATATCATGGTCACATAAGGTACCGTTACGATTTTATAGCAAGAACAATTGTATTGTAATCGACAAAATTTATATGAAATAAAATAAAAAATATCTCTCCTGTAAAATTTGATTTTTGTCGCTTACACTATTTTCGCGGTTAGGGCTCGATATTTTGGTTCTCTGATTTGTAACAAGTGTTTTTGACGGTTCTTAAAATTTTGTAGAGTTGTTTAAAATATAAAGGATTTTTTTAGGATGTTCCAATGCTTGTTGAATACATCTTTATTGAGTTATACAATGAGGACCGTAAAATTCTTATTGGCCGTGTGTATAGGCCCAATCGTCAAATTAAAATTCTTAATTTTGTCAAAACGTTGGAAGAACTAACTGCAGCTTATGATGATATCGTGATAGCAGGAGATTTTACCTCTTATTTGCTAAATGAATTCAATCAATCTATAGGACTGGTTTCTACTAATACTAGTACCCCCACGCATATTACAAACACCAGCACCACACTACCACTACACCTTTTTTTGTATCTAATTTTTCTAACATACTTATATAAGATCAATTATCGGCACCCTCTTTCTCCAAGCACGATCTTGTATTTATGAATTATGCTATTAATCTAAACATTCCAAAGCAGACAATAACTCACCATGACTTCAAAAATCTCAATTATACAACTTTGCAGGAAGAATATCGTAAAATTGATTGGAACAGCATCTACTTCATGGTAACGGTTGATGAAAAACTGAATTTTTTAGAAAACCATCTAACATATCTGTTTGATTTAACGGTTTCTTCCTTAAAAACAAAAGCTATTAGCCATAAACATAACCCATGGTTTATAACACAGATTGACAAGCCTATAGCCGAACGTGACTCAGCATACGCCAGATGGAAGCGATACAAAACAACTGGACTTCATGAAATTTTTCGTGCATTTAGAAAGATCGTTACTAAAAAGATCAGAGAAGCTTAATCAAATTTAAATGCCGCTAAATTTGCTGATTCAATTGAAACAAAGAACACGTGGCAGACTATTCGTGATATTGGTATTGTAAACATAAAAATATTACTAAATGCATTGCAAACCCTGATGAGATAAATTAGAAGTTTGTAAACATTAATATGCCAGAAGCAAATCATGAGTTCTATGATGATTATCGTATAAATCATCTTCCTTTAAACCATTTCTCTTTTAACTGTGTTACCCAGATTGACGTCTACACAAGCTGTGTTGTAATAAAATCAAATGCTATGGGTGTTGATGGTCTACATCCTTTGTTTGTTAAGATTTTACTTTCTTCGATTCTTCCACAAACAACTCATATTTTTAATAAAGTTATCACAACAAGCAACTTTCCCTCTCGATCGAAGCAGGCGAAACTTTTGCTCATAACAAAATCCAACAACGATTTTTGACCAATAGCGATTCTACCCTATATATCAAAGGATATGGAAAGAATTTTGCATAATCAAATTACACTTTATATTAGAGATAATCGGTTACCTAGTGATCGACAATCTGGTTTTCGTGCAAATCATAGTTGCATTACTGCATTGACTGATGTAGCTGAAGATTTAAGAAGGGACGTTGATGACGGACGTTTGACAATGCTAGTCTTATTGGACCACTCCAAGGCGTTGGATACGGCTGACCATACAATATTAAAACATAAATTATCCAAAATGATGAACATCGATTAATCTGATGTTATCCTATCTCGAAGACCGTCTTCAATGTGTGGAGACAAAGAATATAACTTCATGTTTTTTACCAGTAAGAAGAGGTGTTCCACAGGAATTAATTCTTGGTCCACTTCTTTTTTCAATATATGCAAACGATTTACCATGTCAACTAATGCACTGCGAGATTCGACAATTGCATACAAAAACTTAATGATGATTTAAATAGAATTTCCCTCTGGGCTAGGGATGCCAATCCCGAAATCCCGATCCCGAAAATCCCGGGATTTAGCGAATCCCGAATCCCGGGATTTAAATTTTTTAATCCCGGGTTTTTCGGGATTTCATCAATCCCGAAATTGCTAACTTAATTTTTTTGTTTTACCTTTTTTTATAAAAAGAAATTCATTATGACATTCCCCATGAGAGGATAGGGAACACAATATTGATCTTTAATATTTATTTGATTAATTCTGTTAATACTGTCATTGAAAACGTAAGAAAATAGTTACACCTTGTTATTCTTCTCCAATAATTATAAAGAAATTTTAACGTGAGAAGTGCTGAAAATAAAGAAACAAGAAAATTTATTAAAGAAAAAAATGTTTTTGAAATGCACAAAACAATTCATTGGTACACCAAATACAAAATTTTAACTTTACTCTTTACAGGGTTGAGATTATTAAAGTGTTTTCCGAGATTTGACATCGAACCTACGGTAATTAATGGAGCGATTTCACAATATTAAGTAATGCATTTTATACACTACATAATTCCTACCGCAAGTAGTGGTGGTTATAGAAATTCGTTTTTGTTAAAATAAGATTTTAATGGTTAACTAAATAAATTGATTTTTTTAGTTAATTTCGAATTCAAATTTCAATTATTTATTTTAATAAAATGTTAATAGAATCTTACAAATAAATCAACTTCTATGTTGCGTTGTTCAATTAGAATATTAATTATTTTTTTTATTTAGCTTGAATGAACTGAGGTAATTGAATCAAATATAGCATTGTTTAAAATCGTACGTTTTTTTTTTATCATATTTTTATTAAATTAGTCATTAAATAAGAAAAGTCACAATTTAAAATTATTACAAATTTAAGTAATATTTAACTTTAAAATAATATATGAATTATAAAACCTTCGCTTGTAAACTTCTTTTAAAGAAGATTTTTTAAAATAAATATCTATAAAAAGCATTTATCTCTTAATTTTAAAAAATCCCGAACCCCGAAAAATCCCGATATCCCGTAAATTTTGATTTTTTGTAATCCCGAATCCCGGGATTTGCGAAAACCAGTCCCGATTGGCATCTCTACTCTGGGCTACAGCTAATGGCCTGAGTTTAAACCAGCAGAAATCCAAATGCATTGTCTTTCGGAAAAGAACGACCAAAATAGTTGTGAAACCAAACATTTATATAAAAAATCAGCCTATTAAGCAAAAAACCTAGGAGTTATATTCAATAGCACTTTGACATGGAGCGATCATGTTACTGCAGCATTTGGAAGAACATATTCAATACTTAGAAATATTACTTGCAAAAACATACCTAATCCCAACGTTATTATATGGATGTGAAATTTTCTTGTCCTGTGACAAAGAAAGTAAACGAAGACTCAATGTCCTTTTCATGTGTATGGACTTAGTAGGTTTGATCACATTTCCGCGTATACTAAGAAATTATATGGCGTTCTGTTTGATGATTTATTGAAAATAAGATGATTAATTTTCTAACATTGAATTATTAACTCCCGTGAACCTCAAAACTTATACAATAGACTGAGTTTTGGCCGGCTTAATCGAACTAAGAATCTAGTTCAGTTTAAGCATCGCACTTTAGTTTTGGAGAGGCAATTTTATATTAATGTCATACGTCTTTGGAACATACTACCCAGCAGTATTAAAGGTATAAGCAATGCTCTACAGTTTAAAAAACAATTATTTGAGTTATTTTCTTAATTTTTCTTACATAAATTTGAATGTTTTTTCTTCAGGTTTATTATTATTTATTATTTTATAAATTATTATTTAAGTTGTTTAATTTCAAATTTTCATATTATTCGAATGTGTATTCTAAGTCAAATTACAATCCTAAAAAGCTTTTATACTTTAATAGTCTTATTCCTTCAATATTTTCTAGGAATATTTTGTATGGACTATCAGACTTTTTGTTTGTATATTTCTATTCCGAGGCTTACTTTCGCTATCCTTTGGCTTTTCAATCGATTCATAATGAAATTGCAAAGTAAACTAAACAAAAAGCTGTTAAATGGGTGCTCAAATAAAGCAGGGATACCAACTCAAAGTTGAGACACTCTATATAAACACCCTTTATTTGTAATAAAAACACATTCTCAAAATCACACCATCTATCCCATCTCTGGGCTATAATGTTTCGGTTTATTTTGTTGCATGTGTTTATGTGTTTGTAAAATTTTTGAAAACCCTCTTAAAAATGTTTGTTGTTGTGATTTTCTAGAGGTTCTTCGTTATCTTGTTGTTTTTGTTGTTGTTTGTTTGAGTGATGAATAAAAAGGAAACCCATAATGGCTTTTGGGATATTATGTGGTCGGTCTACGTTGTTGTTGTTAGTTTTTCCTGAAGATTTTGATGATGATGAGAACGGTGAGAATGTTAAGGACAGTAATGTTGTTGTTGTTGCTGCTATTTTTGTTGTTGATGATGATGCTTTCAAACTTATGTTTATGATTAGTTGTCAAGGTACTCGTGCTGCTCGTAAGGATATGTTTCCTTTTTACAAGTATATTTAAATTTTTTTTTATGTTTGTTCTAATTTGTTTTCTGAAAAGGTAAACAATTTTCGAAAGGAAATTTCTCCGCAAAATGCAATTTATATTTAGTTGTTTCAAATTTGTTCGCTTTTTTTCTGTGTATTTATATCTTGAATTTGAAATGGTCTTTATGTATCACGTAAACAAAAGTTAAGAAAAGGAGTTGAAAGATTTTATTTTGTCAATTAAGGTGCTTTTACACTATAATACTGAGTATCACGACATGGATTCTGAAAGCTCTCGCCTTTATAAACAAAAGCTTAGGTCGACCGATGACTTGTTTAAGTCAAAATAAAAAAGAAGTGTGTTAGAGTACAGGCAACAATTAAATTAACAAAACTTTCTATTTCATTCAGTCATATCAAAAGTTATTGGATTTTATAAGAGCAAATATCTTTAGATTTGTAGAATGGTGTAAAAGGAGCTTTAAGAGTTAAATACAAACTCACTCCGAGAGTCTTTAAAAAGTTTTATTTATTTGGGTCAAAACATTTTTACTTACATTAAAATTAACATGACATTTTATTGATTGCAGACTTTGACTTTTGTATAAAGTTTTCTTATCATTCTAATAAGATCAAAGTTGAGGGTTGATTTGCCGGTATTGCTTACACGCTCAAGAACGATATCTATTTTTTTAGTGATTGTGAAGACGAACATTTAAACAGGGAAACGTTATTTTTTTTTAGTGATTTTCTATACAAATACTATTAGCGTTTGTGTTTTCCGAAAATCAACCGAACCGAACACTAAGGAGCGATATTTAGTGTTTATTTTCGAACACTGATTGAATGTGCAATTTACCTTTTATCATACGGTATTCTGCAGTTAATCTTACAACCAATGATTTATTAATAACACAGCACAACAAAATGGAGATTTTTTTAAATTTTCTGAAATAAAAAAAGCTTTTCTTTATGTATTTTCATCTGCTGATGATGAAAGCCATACCAGCTTTAGTTTTTAGGATATAGTGACACATATTATTTTCTTAATTTACACCATTTTTGCTCAATATATCGCGAACGGTCCTACATACCTTCAAATACTTTCTGGGTTATTATATATATATATTGGTTCCTTTAGTTCCTATAAGGAGCATAGGGCCTCCTTCCGGGAGGAGAGTCTCAGAGGGTTTCCGGGTGGCGCCGGACTCCTATCAAGTTCTGAGTGCCAATGATATTCGGAACGTCAAGGCGAGAGATTGGCGCCTTCAAATAACCAATTGCCACCAACAGCCCGCCTGGAGGCCATGCTGGCAGCCCCAGTTCCAGGATCGGATGCACAAGCCCAATCAGCTACTCATCTTAAAACAAATGATTACCGAAACCTCTGGGTTATTAAGCTAAACAAAAATCTCATTCGGTTGAGAAGAATCGTTAAATAACATGTTTGAATATATCAGGTTAGCTTAACGTTTTTGCAAGGATGTTAACATTCTGTATCTTTGGTTTGGTCCTTAAAACTTTTTTATGCACATTTTCTGTAATGGAAATAACTGATCCTTATGTTTTTGTGTCCGCTGAAAACTCCAAAAAATTTGGTGTTACGGCAAATTTATCATTTACTCGCTGTTTGGCCCCGGCGCTGAACGGGGTTCTTAAAATAAATGAAAATACTGTTTTTTTTATTAGGAAATTAATTTTTGTTTAATAAATATATTTCGTGAATTTTTACCAAATCGTACCATAAATTAAAAAAAATTAAATATCACGACGACAGCGCCACTTTTCGGAATTAAACTGATGAGAAACCTGGCTCCAGACTGAACTAATTTATTGTCCAATATCGATATTACTATCGACTAAATGTTTGTACTTGAGCAGGAAAACTTTAACTAGTTTTTTTTTATCAGGCTACAGTTCGTTGTTTTTATTACTTTATTGAACGTATGAGACGCATGTATGTACGCACGTTATTTAAGTTGACAGTTTTTAAAAAATGCTGCTGAAAAGCACATTTCTGAAGGAACCGAAGTAGCAGGGACTATAAGATATTTTATTGCAACTTTAGATAATGTTCTAAATTGGTTTTGATTCTCAATCCAGAAGGTATTCAATCTAGAGGCATTTTCCTCAAATGGTCGATCATTGTTTTATTCTATACTCACAATTGCAATTTCATTTGTATTTGCAATTTTTTTTACAACATTACAAAAATATTTGACATTTCAGTCCCTATACAAATTTCGATGTAAAGGCCTTTAGTAAGCAGTAAAAAAGCACATCTAAGCAATGCATACCACCTGCCTGCCATTCTTGTTGTTTGTATTTATTGCTGTAATTCAGCGCGATTTAATAATAGCAAGTAAAAACTGTATGTGTATAGTTCCTGTTACATGTCCTCATCTTTTCTTATCGATATTTTCGATATTTTAAGACTATCGATAGTACTATCGATAGTTTCCCAGCACTACCAGGGGCTATTTTAACCTCACTCATATCTCCAAAACTAAAAGGAACACAAAAAATTTAATACTTATCGTTGTTTTTTAGAAAAATAAGTGGACAGGTGTCTGCTACTTTTTTGTAATTTGGCCCTTTTAGGGAGTAAACGGGTAAAGCCGGAATTTTGGTACTTTTTTGTCACCCCGTCTATCTTTTTAACCAATACACGTAAAAATAAACATAAAATCACATTCGAAACTTATCTAAAAAATACAAATACCTATTTGGCCCTTTTTTGAAATTCGAACGTTTAAGGGGTAAAATTCGTAACTATGTACTGTTGGTACTTTTTTCTACAAGTTATTTTTCGCCAATCTTTGACATATACGCATTAAATGGGACAATATTAAAATTTTTGAGACTTCAGTGAGAAGAAAAATGTACCAAAAAGGGGAAATACGGAAAATTAAATTTCCTGCTTTAGCTTTTTAGTTATACAACTGGTACTGTTTTTAATTTCCGTTAATATTGGACCTACAAACATAAAATTCAATATGCAATATCCTAAGTAAAAAGACTCTATGGGGAACCTTTTGGTACTTTTTTGGTCATGTACTTGTACTTTTTGAATTTCCGTTTATATTAGAACTAGAAACAACAAATTAAACATGCATTATCCTGAGTGAATGAGAATCTAAAGGAGGGATTATTTTTGGTTTGTCTTACTGGTACTTACTTAGGATCGTCGTCGTTTTATAAGAGGTCTATTAAAGCAATAGTTGCCGTACTCAAAAGAAAGCAATTTTAACATAAGTACTCTGTTTCGCCTCCAGTCTATCTCTCCGCTCGACACACAGGGTTTTATATTTTTCAAAGCTAGAAATATGAATGGACTGATGGGCAATTTTGAAAACACACAGCCTTTATATTTGTTTATAGTTGGTAAAAAATTCATTCTGGGCGGGCAACGTCGCTGGTAATTTAAAAAAAAAATAGGTATTATTTTCACCCCTTAAAAATCGAAAAATTCCCAAATTTGTTTTTATATTTTTTACAAAAGTTTAAAAAGTGATATAATCTATATTTTTATGTTTATTGGCTTAAAAGATAGATGGAGTAGCAAACAAGTACCAAAATACAGATTTTTCCCGTTTACTCCCTAAAATAACCGAATTTCACAAAGTACCAGACACCTGTCCGCTTATTTTTTTTTCTAAAGAACAACGATAAGCATTATATTTTTTTTGCATCTCTTTCAGTTTTCGAAATTTAAGGTACCGAATTTACCCGTTTTTACCTTTTTTACCCCCTAAAAAATTGAATTTTCAAAAATCCCGTCTTAGTGGATCGATCCAGAGAGAAGCCAACCTCCAGTCCAAATTTCAAGTTTTTAGTTTTATGCGTTTAGACTGTGTGATAATGAAAAATCGTTCAGTCAGTAACTCTAGAATTTTATATATTTAAAAATAAAATAATGACTGCAAAGAAAAGACGGTGTACAAATAATCCAGACGGTTTTTGTATTGTTTAAGGTGATTATATCCTTGAACAGTATGTACGTATTCACACTGACTTTGAAAAATAAATGTTGTAAAAATGTTAAAATTAAATATTCGAGCTTAAGGTCTTATTTTTTTTTTTATATAAAAAACTTTTCTTATAAATTTATATGTTATTATCAAGGACCGGATTTTTATGCAAATGCATATTTGTTGTCGTCAGTCTGAGATCAACATTAACTTAATATCTTTTCGAATCAAGAAATTTTAAATAAAATGGCATCGATTTGTTAGTGCATATTTTTGCATATTATGCCTTAAATGCATATTTTTGTATATATTGCTGACATTGCATATTTTTGGTGCATTTTTGGGAAAAAATGGGGAAAAAATATTTTGCAAAGCACATCGCGTTTTGTCGAATATTAGGAGAAGTATCCTATAACAACAATGTGGTTGAAATCAGTTGTGTATTATGCTGAAAATTTTGTACAATTCAAGGATGTGATGGAACGATGATAATGCAGTACCAAAAAAAAAAAAAAAATAACAAATTTACAAAATATAAAATTTCGGATAATTTTTAAGTCTTCAAATTACGGATTTATCTCTGAGACTATTGTAAAATTAGAGAAATCAAATCCATTGAGAATACAAATTAAATTAATTGATAATGTCATAAATAGAATGTATGCAGTTAAGGGAAACTTAAGTAAACAAATTCGTATCAAACTTGATAAAGTTTTTAGAAATAAGAAGGACAGAAAACAATAACACAAACTGCTATTTTATTTAAAATAAAAATTTTACGAAAACAGCGTAGTGGAAAATGAATGTACATGAAAATTGTATATGAAGGTTCGCATATCTATCTAACAAGTGACTTAATTAACATTATTGTTTTACTTAATATTTTGTGTTTTACCATATTTTTACTTCTGCTTTTTTGGTGTACCTTATTTTCGTTAACTAGACTGAATTTTTAGGGGTTTTATGTTATTTTAATGATTTGTTTATGATTAAAAAATGTGTTAAGAAAAATTTAAAGTGCATATTTTTTCAATTTAAAGCGCATATTTTTCTATTTTAAGTGTATGTTTTATGCGCATAAAACTAGATTTTAACTGCATAAAAATCCGGTCCCTAGTTATTATTAATTTATATATTAAAATAATAAAGGTCGAATAAAATACATAATACATGTTGTAAAAATGTTTTGTTTTTATGTGAAGTGAAACCTTTTTGGTACTATTTTAAACATATAGAAAACAAGATATAATCTTATTCGCTTTAGGGTTTTATTTGTATAATATTTTTGGCCTTTCTAAAATCTTTGGAAAAGGTTTCCTGATGAGCTGGCCTAAGCAACTAGTGAAATGCGCATAGAAGCTAGCTTTCCCTCAACAATAAATTTCAGTGTATTTATCAAATATGAAAAACTGGGAATTTAGCACGTCATACGGAAATCGTATTAATAATAAAATTTGTATTCCCGAAAATAACTTTGATAAGATATAATGTAGTTGTTTGTGCGTATATTGAAAGTTTTCAGAACTAACTTTAAGAAACATAATTTTGATTATCCTTGCAATACAAATAAGATATTCTGATTTACTAACCAATGCGACTCAACTCAAACGAAATTTATTTTTGTGTTGAAAAAGTCAATCTTTTTAAAAAAATTTAAAACTTTTAATTTAATTTAACGTGTCCTTACTATTTTTTCCGTTACGAACTTAAAGCTTTATGGAATTTAAACTATTTGCCGTATTTTCCTTTAAAGTGCTTAAAATCCTTTCTTGTTTGTGTTAAAGGTGTTAATTCTTTCACTTGTTTTCTTTGTTTTAAAAAATCTTTGTTAATATTGGATAGGCTTTTTTTGTTGTTGTTCTTATTAGGAAAAAGGCAAAGGGTTAAATTTTGCATATTTTTCTTTTATAAGATGAGCTAACGCTATAACATTAAGCTTAAATAAAAATGTAGGCAAAACTTTGTTTTTCCTTTTTAAAAAAAAAACTCTTATAAAAACTCCTTGTAGTTAGAATTTCCCATGAGCTTCAAGGGTTAGTTTTATTCCTTTGAGGCAAATTTAAGATTTAAAAAAAACTTTTACATGACATCAAACTTGTTAATTAAAGAAGTTAGAGGGCTTTAAATCTTGTTAACCCTAAAGTTTTTTTTCTGTTTAGTAAAATTTTCTGTCAGATAAAACTTGATAAAAAATGTTTTGTAGACAAGAAATAATTATTAAAATTGGCTAAGACGGCCTTAATATTTAACCTAACAACTGTATAAATATCCCCTCGAATATTAGCAAGATCATGCCCTCTCCACTATAGTGGTGGGGGTATAAATATTTTATTGTTATGGTAAAAATATTTATCCTATTGATAAAATCGAATAGCCGCATGCTAAATGTAACCTTTTTTTTCTCAAATTACTTTAAACTATGTTTGCTTGGCTAAATACACTCTCTACTTCAGCATTAGGCCATGGAAGTCAGATCAATTTTATATTCAATTCTGAAATTTTTAAAAAAAGAAACACCGATGTTTGTGTTGATCCATTTTATAAATTTAACATTTGAATACAGTTTCTTAATTTTGAAAGATGTTTCATCAACATCCTTTAAAGCGATTTTCAACATTTGTAAAAGTTGTGATTTAAAATCAAGGCGTTTTAATTGTTAAAAATGTTTATTTTACTTTTATAAATTTTTATAATAAAATAAAAATTATTCTTTTAAAATAAAAACGGCAAAAAAATTTATGGCTAAACGAGTTGTTAAATGGCTAAACAAATGGCTAATGGCTTAACCCATTTTTTAATGGCTTAACAGGGTGAAAAATTGCTTAATCTAGCCACTAAATGGCTAAATTGTCAACACTGCTGCTGAAAGAATTTTAAATTGCAGTATTTTTTTTAACTTTGTCAAATTTTATAAACTAAAAATATTTTCTTCTCTCTCCTTATTTTATAATTTTTCTTCTTTTCAAATAAATGATGTTTAATGATTTTCTTTAGTTTTGGCATTTTTATTCTTAAATAATGCATTTTTTTTTAATTGTTTTATTTTGGTGATTTTTTATTTAAGCGTTTTTAATTTTTTTTCTTGTTTTAATTTTTTTCAAGAATTTAAATGTTTTTTGCCATACATTTATTTCATTAAAATTTTGGCGTTTTTTGTATTTTTGATATTGGATATTTTTTGGAATTTTTGATATTTAGCGATTTTTTCTAAATTACCGAATTTAGTTTTTTCGTATGATTAATTTTTAATTTAGTTATTGTGCCTCAATACTTTTTCAATTAATTTATTTTATAGTAAGCAACATTTTTTTTTAATATTGAAAGAATTTTTTGGAAAATTCATATTTGTTTAAAGTTTAGGCGATTTTGTTTAGTGTTTTAGTTTTCTAGTTTTTTAACAATTTTTTTTAATATCAAAAGTGTTAGTTAAGTTTTGTTTCCCCAATTTAAGTTTTGATAATTTTTTCTTAATTTGCCGATTAATTTTTTATTCAAACAGTTTTTAAAAGACTTTTATCTCATATTTCAATTGATTTTTTTTAAGTTTTTACGATCTTTAAATTATAAACATTTTTAGATTTAGGCCAAATTCTTGTTTTATTTTTTAATTTGGGATTTTTTTTTACAACACGGGCGGTTTTTTTATTTAAATCTTTTTTAATTTGAATTTTTTTCAAGTTTTAGCGATTTTTTTGAATAGTTAAGCAAATTTTAAGAAAGTTTGTTAATAACTTTTGTGAATGAAGTTCTTGCAACTATTCCGTTCTAGAAAATTTTACGTTTCTCAAATTTGAGCGATTTTTCAAGATCTAGTTAAAAAGACTTTTAACAATTTGATTGATTTTATTGCAAAACACTAATGAAAAAATAGAAATTTAATAACTAATTTTGGCTAACATATAAAAAATAAAAATTGCCGTGTAGCAGTAAAGTATAGTTCGGAATGATACCGTTCGGAATCGAAGAAAACATATTTCTTTATTACCCTAGGTCTACACTAAAGATAATTATCTCAGCAAGTTGGCAATAACGTCGGCAGAATAACAGAGCAATATTTCTTATTGCTCAGCTTATGTTGAAGGCATGGGAAAACGTATTTATGTTTTTTTTTTATAAAAAAATAAATTATTAATTAGAATTGTGTTTATTTTGTTGAACAACACAGTACAACACATGATTTGCCAACTCAATTCTGTGAACTGTATGTGAAATTAGACCCAAAAAGAAGAATTTCTGCATCATTCGTTTTGTCTTCTTACCTGCGATTTGAAGTTAGTATCGATTTGAAGTTAGTACTATCGTATAGGGGAATTTATCACGTTTTAGGCCCTTTAGAATTACAATTCCCTTAATCTGTTCATATATTGTACAAGTATACAAGTAACACTTTCGAAGTTAAAAATGAATGTATGAAGGGAAAAAAATTATTTTTTGCCTAAAAATTTAAATTTTTTTTTTAAAAATACATAAAAAATCCAAAATGGAAAAAAGTTTCAAGTCTAGTTATTTTTTCGCAAAGTCACATAACCTATGAGCAAAATGAGATAAAGATCATAAAAATCGATGCACGCGTTTCGCTTTTATTCGCAATTGAGTAAAGGTATGAATTTCAAAAATCAGTTATAGCCATCAGCTTGGCGTTGTCGGTATGATGTTGCGCTGACATTTTGCTGTGTGAGTTTTCTTCTCTTCAAAAATGATGTCAGCCATTCGGAGTCGTGTTGTGATAGTCCCAGCTTGGCCACAATGTAATCCATTTCGATTTGTGGTAGCGGTTGTGGTGCACTATTTTCAATATCGGGTATCCAATCAGCATCATCCAAATCGGTCGGATTGGTGAAAACGGTTTCGGCTAGCAGGGACACAGTATCCGCACTCGGAGGTTTAGGTGCATCGGTATCAGCAGGGCGTTGCACTGGAAGTGTGGCAGTAAATGCAGCAGTGTATACTTTTGTTTTCAATTGTTGTCTGTTTAATCCAGGACGAAAATTTATGCATGCATAGCACCTGGATTTATCATGTCCAGTTGTGTCTTCCACCCAAATTACTGGCTTCATAAAAGATAACTTTCTACTTTTTCCGTGAATCCATTTTAGAAGGGTAGTATAACAACTGTTGCACACTGTGTTCGGCGTAAAATTTGCACCACTTAAATCTGCTTCATCGAAATAATTACAATACGCGGTTTTGAATTGCTCAGTAAACAAATTTTTTCGATCTTTTTTCTGTATTTTTCGGACGATATGACCACAAACGTAACAATATTAATCCAAATATGGGCACTTGTTGTTTTCCATATTGATATATTTTATGTTTTGTTGTTATTCACTTTTAAAAAACTGGAGAAAAATCACTTTTACTGTTCGCGTTCGTCGGCACTGGCTGAATGCCAAAAATCGATCAATGCACACCTATAAATACTACGTATTTTTAAATATTTTACTGCCAGGTACTTATAAATGGGCGCATATTTTAAGGGCGGCTGGCTATATACCTGATTCAGCACTTGTACGTTTCAAACTGTGCAAAACTTTCCAAATAATGACCACCCTTAAATGTGGGTGCAATTTCTGTAAAAAAATCATATAGGTAGCCACCGGAAAAACCCAAATAATAAAAAAGTCCACTTTCCGTTTAATTGTCCACGTACATTTATTACCGCAATCATAAAAATCAAATAACCTTTTGTTTATTCCTTTTTTTTTTAATTCTCAGAATCATGAAAAAGGTGTCAATGTTTTCTCCAAATAATGTTGTGCATATCTCGAGCAAATTTTTGAAATTCATACATTTTCTCAATTGCGAATAAAAGCGAAACGCGTGCATCGATTTTTATGATCTTTGTCTCATTTTGCTCATAGGTTATGTGACTTTGCGAAAAAATAACTAGACTTGAAACTTTTTTCCATTTTGGATTTTTTATGTATTTTTAAAAAAAAAATTTAAATTTTTAGGCAAAAAATAATTTTTTTCCCTTCATACATTCATTTTTAACTTCGAAAGTGTTACTTGTATACTTGTACAATATATGAACAGATAAAGTTCATCAAAATTAATTTTCATTTTTATTAAATTTTTTTTTTTTATTTTTATTTATTTTTATTAAATTTATTTTTTCTCAAACTTAAACAAATTAATATAAATTTAAATAATAAAGATCGAATAAGAAAAAAATTATATTAATAAAAATCATTTTAACAATTTTTTTTTAGTGTTAATTTAATTCATTAATTTAATTATTTTACTACAATTATAATTTGCTACAATTTCACAAACTTAATTTCTTTCCCACACAATTTGCTTCTATGTTTGTTTCTTTGTTGCTTCTATTTTTTCAATTGACAACCAAATTTGACGTTTTATGTTAGCAATAATTGTCAACAAAAATGGACTTACAATTATTGCAACATAAATTGCCGGCAATACATATGTTCAACAAATTGCTGTCTACATTTAAGATAACATAATTTTGACATTTACTGCAATAATTATCTCTGGTATAGACGGGCAGTTAATAGAAAGTGTATTTTGATAGTTTTTTTGGCCTTTCATATACAAAAAACTTCCATTCCGTTCATGAAAAAAATGGTTTAATTCCGAAAATGGTTTTCGTCATTTTCCGAAGCACCAAAATACGGAATGAATTCCGTTTCCAAACGGAATTGTACTCCGTGACATGGCTGTCTATTAGCGGTTATCACTCTTGGTAGTAAAATACCCTTGTAGGCCTTGCTAATTTTTTAAATGTAGTTAACGTACTAATATTTACAACACCACTACAACAAAAAATATTTACTACGCTGCCGTTGAGGAATCATACAAAAAGGTGTAGCAAACAGGTGAGTTAAATCTACCAAAGATTCAGATTCATTAATTTACAATACATACCGAAAAGATACTCACGCTTTGTAAAAGGCGATTAAATTTTAAAGGCCGATGTTGATTTTGAATAAAACACAATTTATTTAGGAAATTATTATAATTTCTTTTTATTATGATAATATTGGTATGGCTCAATTATATATGGAACAAAATATCGGCCAAATTGCCGCCGATATCGCACACCTCTGGTGTGGTGGTCCAAATTTTCGAAGACGCTGAGGCATGATTGAGGTTCTATTCCGTTAATGTGCCGAATTATCTCATCTGCTGGCTTATCGACGCACACCTTTTCTTTCAAATAACCCCAAAGAATGGAGCCCAACGGTGTTACATCACATGATCTTGGCGGCCAATTAACTTCGCCACCACCTGAGATAACACAGCCATTGAATTTTTCGCGCAAAAGCGCCATTGTTTAGTTAGCTGTTTGGCAAGTGGCACCGTCCTGTTGAAACCACATATCGTCCACATCAACATCTTCCAATTCGGACCATTAAAAGTTCGTTATCATCCCACGATAGCGAACATCATTCACAGTAACTACCTGACCGTCCTCATTTTGGAAAAAATACGGTCCGATGATGCCGCCAGCCCATAAACCGCACCAAACAGTCACTCTTTGTAGGTGCATCACTCACTCACTCACTCACTCACTCACTCACTCACTCACTCACTCACTCACTCACTCACTCACTCACTCACTCACTCACTCACTCACTCACTCACTCACTAACTCACTCACTTACTCACTCACTTACTCACTCACTCTTGGATTATCATTCGCCCAAATGCGGCAATTCTGCTTATTGACGAATCCACTGAGGTGAAAATGTGCCTCACCACTGATGATGATTTTCTTCGAAAATTTGGAAAATTTATCATCCACTGTTGCCATTTCTAGTCACCATTCTAAACATTGACGACGATTGAAATGGTCAAGAGGCTTTAGTTCTTGAGTCAATTGCACCTTGTAAGCGACTTAATGCAAGTCTTTATGCATAATGTTCATCAACGGCGAGCGTGAGAGGTGCAATTGTTGGGCACAACGACGAGTGTAGGTGGACGGCTTTTCAGTCACACTATCGCGAACAGCAGCAATATTTTCTGCAGTACGAGCTGTACGAGCACGCACTGGTGTTTTTCCATATCCTACATACCTGGTTTGCTCAAATTTTAGCACGATTTTTCCGATTGTACGCACATTTTGACGATAAAAATTTACCGAAAAAATCACGAAGTGAACGATATGCATTTTGATTTGAACGCCCATTTTCATAATAAGCCTGAATAACTTTAACGCGATATTCGAATGCGTATCTTTCCATGGTTTAAATTAAGTTAGTCTGAAATTGAGAAATGTCAAATTAAATGCAGAAAAAAACTTAACCATTAGGTGTGGTTCAAATTCAATATCGGCTCTTAAAATTTAACCAAATCGTATTAAATAAAAAAACAAAGTTGTACACTTAGCACAAATGGTGAAAACCGCTATTGAAACCAAATGTTTTCTTCCTCGCCAATAAGTCTTACCTTATTACACTGGTCTGCACCAAAAATTGTTTAAAACAAAAAGACTTTAGAGCACTTAATTAAAATTCTTTTTCCGTTTTTTTTCTATCACGTCAAATTTTCTTTTTTTTTAATTTAATCAAAACACTTACAAATGATTATACCTAATAGAATCAATCTGGGTACAGATTTGCATTCAACACTCTAAAGTCATATAAAATCACACGACAAAGTTATTTTTCCTGACTTTTATTTATTTTTTGCCGACCAGTGTTATTAGATTTGACATTAATGGATGCCATTATCTTTGATTTACTACTTAAGTAATTTATTAACTGACCAGAAAATAAAACATTTTTATGCATAACCCATGAAAAGAGATTTTTATCTGTTTTTTTTTTGTTAATAATATAAGAAATAATTTAATAAAAAATAATCCATTGATCCAAATTGTCTTAGCAAAGCGGAAATTATTAGGATTTTTTTTCCTTTTTATGTTCTTTTTTTCTTTTTAACAAAATATAAATAAACAGCAACCGACAAAATTTTTATTGCAGGCCATTTAATAAAAAGGCAAAATGTTACAATAAAAAATATATTTGAAATTCCTATAAATCTGCAGACTAAACACTAAACAGAAATCCATAAAATGGAAATAAAAGTTCTTTGAAAAGAAGTTTAAGGTCGATTAAGAGGGTGTAATCACATGTTCAGTACTAGATGGGTGTTTTAGTACAGAAAAGCGTTTAAGAAGGGAATGGAAAGTAGTTTAGGCTTTTTTGTGGTACCAATGTGATATAAACCAAAACCCAGATTTTCTTGGACCGACGCAAATCGGGATTTTGTTTTTTTTGCGTTGTTTCGATTTGCGTCGCTTTTTGAAATATTGTCCAACTGATTTTGCGTTGTTTTGATTCCGATTTGCTTTGTTTTTAAAATGGGTTTCAATCGAAAATCGTAAATCAGACGTAGCGACATCTGTTAACAATCCCATAACTTAAATGATATAAGCAGATTTATCAAATGGATACAACTATAGATGATGATTAAGATTGTTCAGATGAGAAAAAAACTTAATCTAATTTTATTTAAAATTTTCCGATTTTCTGTTTAAATGTTAAGGTTTTGTGTAAATTTGTTATGGTTTTTATTTTTTGGAATTAATTAGAAACACTTGTTGACTTTCTTTTATCATAAATAGATTTTTTTTTACTAAATATTTTAAATTAATAAAATGATATGATGTCAACGCTCTACAAGCACAACCGCTGTTTACGAAACATTATGCGTATATTTTAGACAGCAACTGTAGGCAACTTAAGACTTTGGGAGATAACGAAATAACCGCCAATCGCTATGGAAACTAAAAGGCGTAAATGGCGATGGATTTGACATACTTAACGAAGACCAAAGGATGTCACAAGACTCAAGGTAGGCGTAGACGAGACCGTCCCTCCATACTTGGCGACTTCAACTTGACACTGAAGTTGAAGCAGTGGCTAAAACTTGGATCTAACTAAAGGACCTGACATCGAATAAATCAGAATGGAACGCATTCGTTAAGGCCCTATGCTCACACTCACAATATTCTAAACGTAAAATTAACTAAAATTGTAATTTAAAATAAACGAAAATTCAGCTAAAAACCGGTCTACTTATTTTTCATTTATTTTTAACGAAAAGTTCATTTAATTTTTACTGTCAAAAATTCAACCCCATGTTCCGTTAAAACAAATGAATTTTCAGTTATTTTATATGAATTAATTATCAAAAAATTAATTGAGTATTTCGTAAAAACAAAGGAAAATTCAGTTATTTTATTAAATTCAGTAAATTTCGTTTACTCCAGAAAAGAGCCGAATTTCTACAAAACAACAGACAGACACCACCTGTCTGCTGGTTTTTCTAATGAGAGAGAGCACATTATTGTTTACTTACTACGTTACACATGTTTGGTTTACTTTTGTCTTATAATTGAGAACTCTCAGCTGCATGACCAATATGGCTTCGCAATTATTTTACGTTACAAATTTAATGTATTTAACTAAATAAATTCAACAAATAGAAAATGGGAATTTTTTACACAAAACAAGCAAATCGTTTTTTTTATAGATAACTAACGATTAATTTCTGGTAGTTAAATTATATAAAATAACAGAATATTCCTTTGTTTTTAACGGAATATTCAGTCAATTTTTTGACAGTTAATTTATGTAAAATAAATAAACATTCATTTGTTTTTACGGAATTCGCGGTTGAATTTTTGACAGTAAAAATTAAATGAACTTTTCGTTACTTTAAATTACATATACGTTTAATTTTACATAAAGAAGTAATTAACTTAATCAACGGACAATATTTAACTGCAACTGAAATCCGTATTATTATGCACTTATTTTTTTGAATAACTGTTAGAATCAGTTATAAATAAAATTGCTTGGAATTTTAAATGATTATTTATTTAAAAATGACAGAACGGAAAACTTCTTAAATTAACTACAGTCCGTTACTGAAATAATATTGTGAGTGCATAACAAAGAAAACAATTTTCATATTTGAATACGAAAATCGCATATTTAATTAAAAAAAAATGTTTGTGTTTTCTTCGAGGACTTTTTTTGCGGTATTGATAAAAAAGTTTGTAAAGGGCCGATCTTGAATGTGAACCACACCTAAATTTCATGTTTTTATCTGCAATTCATTTGACATTTCTCAATTTCAGACTAACACAACTTGAACCATGGAAAGATACACAAAAGAGAAACGCGTTAAAGTTTTTCAGGCTTATTATGAAAATGGGCGTTCAAATCAAAATTCGGTCAATTTTTACCGTCAAAATGTGCGTACAATCGGAAAAATCGTGCTAAAGTTTGAGCAAACCAGGTCTGTAGGATATGTGAAAACACCAGTGCGTGCTCGTACAGCTCGTACTGCAGAAAATATTGCTGCTGTTGCGATAGTGTGGCTGAAAAGCCGTCCACCTGAACTCGTCGTTGTGCCCAACAATTGCACCTCTCACGCTCGTCGTTGATGATGGCGGCATCATCGGGCCGTATTTTTTCCATAATAAGGCCGGTCAGGCAGTTACTGTGAATGGTGATGGCTATCGGGAGATGATAACGTACTTTTTATGGCCAGAATTGGAAGATATGGATGTGGTTGATATGTGGTTTCAAGAGGACGGTGCCACACAGCTAAAGAAACAATTGCTCTTTTGCGCGACAAATTCAATGGCCGTGTTATTTAATTCCACTGATAATAAAATTGTAAACAGCGTAAGATTTTTTTTTATTTTTTTTTCACAAATCCAAACATTAGAAAGTTCGCTATATTTTAAGCTGAGGCCGTCTGAAGAAAATTATATTAATCGACATCCGAAATGTAAAATAACAAAAATAAATTCAGAATTCTTTCATTATCAAAAGCTTATGCAAAGTTTATATATAAGGAAAAAGTAATTTATTTGAGGTTAAGTTAGAATTACACGTTTTGTTTACAAAAGCATTAACTTCCACCAAAATGTTTTGGTTTTTTTTTATTACTTGTTATCCCATCCCTTTTCCATATTATGCACGATTTCCTTCTTTTTATTTAATAACAGATACAAAACGTTTTAATTACTATCAAAATTACACTTTTTATGCTGTACTGTTAACGTTCCTTGCAAATGTCAACTTTTACTGACCATAAATCTGCTTATACTTGTTTTTTTTTTTGCATAACCTAATGTGCAGTCACTTACTTTGATAAGGCACGTAAGGCGAATTCTCAGGTTATTTGGTTATGTAGTTATATTAACAGCAACAACAAATATTTATAAATAATTTAATTATTTTTGAACAAGAGTTTGGGTAAAATTACCTACTGTGCAAAGCAGTGAATAAGAGTATAATAAACAATTTTTTGTTTCTGCTATAACATTATGAAATATGCATTTATTGACATGTGGTATTTATATTCTGAATCCGTGTGAAATGTTCCTTTGTCTGGTACTATCACTTGCAAAGGAGTTAAAACAATAAAACCATTGTAACATAAAATTTAATTAACTTTGCCTTAACAGTTCCAATTAGGTAGGGCAAGTCAATATTCGAAAACTCGGAAAAAGGGCTCAAAGGTTTAGCACAGACGAATATTGCATTTTTGTTTGTTTCTTTTCAATTTGTTATTTTGACGATACTTTTAATTTTGAGGTTTTAAGTTTCTTTTTTAAATTAAATTTATACGTAATTTATATACGTACGTTAAAATTAAAATACCTTTCATCCCTATATACTTCGATTCCACTGAAGCGATTTTCATGGTATTTTCACAGGAATTTCCTGTTTACCTGGCGCTTAACATAGACTGTAAATTTTTTAAATTTTAAGGTGGGCGTGGCACTGCACATACAATTTCATTACCACCATGTGGATGGCAGCATGGTACAATTAGCAAATTACAGAATTGTTACAGTAAAACTTTCCAAACAAAGAACATCTATCAAAAAGCGGACTAAACTGGAAAAGTGAGAGTGAAAACCGCCATGTAAGGACAATTTAGTTGTCTAAATATCTGGTGAAGAATAATATAAGAACTAACAATTTTATAAAAATTGCTTCGTCAGCAATACACGTGATCTGTTTTAAAAAATGTTTACTAATTTTATTTTAATGGGGATAACGGAGCGCACCGTGTTAAATATACATACAAATAAAAAAATAGATTATAACTTTTGCCGTCAGTACGTATACTTGTTTTCGAATTCCATATCACTCATACCCTTCACTGGCCAACATACAGCAGAGGTTTTTGTTCTACCCATTAAATTAAGATCTCTTTAATCTCATTGTACTAGAAAACAGAAATTTGTATAAAAAAGAGAATTATAACACACAACAAATTCTTAAATTTCTAATAAAAATCAAAAATTAACCATAATTCCATTAACTAACTGTATTGTATTAACTTCTCTACACAAATTCTTTTTGAGTTGTTTCTTTTTTTGTAAACAATTGTAATTAACACTTTTAAAACCAAAAACACATTCTATTTCCACAATTCTCCTTGCAAGATAAATGAAACAAGAATAATAAAAAACAAACAAAAAAAAAAATCAAATCATGAAAAGGAAAAGAGTAACAAAAGAATTACTCATATAACATTTACAAGTGTTAGCTAAAAAAATAAACTTGACACATAAACACAACAGTGTTGCCACCTTCTGAATAGGTATTGAAAAATGGTACTGCTATATATTTTTTTTAATTATTTTCAAGCGATTTCATTTGTTTGTAAAGTTTTTTATTACAGAAATGAACAACAATTTTGATTTAAATCTTCCTTAAATTTTTTACTTATGCAAAATTAAATTGTACAACGTCTACACTTAAGTTATTGAAGCCAGTTCTTTTCTCGATATTAACATTTTTAGGAGATTTTTGTCACCGTGTGAAATCGGAAGGAAATCTTTAAGTTTAAAGGTGGTAACACTATAATACACTAAACACTCAAATAAAAAATGGTGATAAAAAAAAACAGAAACAGAAATCATCCGTCCAAACACATGTTTGCATGAATATGCACAAAATAACGGAAGAATAATTTATTTAGCAAAGAAAAACAACTCTAGTCAAAATAAAAGGAATAATATAAAATGACTTTGAATGTGTGTCCTTGACATCGCAAATAAAATATAAAAAAGAAATGGATGATGGACTTCAACGAAAACTTTTTTCTAGAAAAAGTGAAAAACTAAATAACTAACATTGCAAGTTTTCTTTTAAAGTTTTAATCAAGGTCTTGCCCGTCTAATAGAAAATAAATAGTAAAAGAACACGTAACAGGAAACATAATGGCGATTAGCTAAAGGCTCCAATGAAAGCAAATCAAAAACAACAACAAATGTAAATAATCCTATAGCAAATAAAGCAAGAAACAAAAACAAATATTTTCTAAATAGAACCAATTTTATTTCTAGTTAAGTTCTAGTCAAATTCTATTTCCGTTCTAATTTAGTTCTTTTTCAGTCCTAATTCAGTTCTAGTTCAGTTCAAGTTCAGTTCAAGTTCAGTTTTAGTTCCGTTATCGTTCGGCTCTAGTTCAGTTTTATTTCAGTTCTAGTTGGGTTATAGCTCAATTTTAGTTCAGCTCTAGTTCACTTTTAATTTAGTTCTAGTTCAGTTCTAGTTCCGTTGTAATTCAGTTCTAGTTCACTTTTAATTCAGTTTTAATTAATTTCTTGTTCAGCTCTACTTTAGTTCTAGAACAGCCCTAGTTTAGTTCTAGTTAAGTTCTTGTTTAGTTCTAGTTCAGTTCTTGTTTAGATTTAATTCAGTTCTAGTTCTGTACTAGTTCAGCTCTTGTTCAGTTCTAGTTCAGTTCTATTTCAGTTCTAGTTCAGTTCTAGTTCGGTTATAGTTCAGTTTTAATTAATTTCTTGTTCAGCTCTACTTTCGTTCTAGAACAGCCATAGTTTAGTTCTAGTTAAGTTCTTGTTTAGTTCTAGTTCAGTTCTTGTTTAGATTTAATTCAGTTCTAGTTCTGTACTAGTTCAGTTCTAGTTCAGTTCTATTTCAGTTCTAGTTTAGTTTTATTTCAGTTCTAGTTTTAATTTTGTTTTTTTTTTTATAAGTTTGCTTTTATGTGTAGTTGTGTGTGTTTTTTTTTGAAAAACGAAAATTTAACTTTAAAACTAAATTTTCCCTTCTACTTCAATTCACAGTTGTTATTATCGTTTAGCCTTTTCAAAATCCCACGAGACTAATTGCGAGCAAATGTTTGGTTTGTTTTTTTTTTGGGTTCTTTTTCCTATTATGGTTGATTATCGACTAAAAACCACCAATAATGACTACAACAACAAGGAAAATAATGTGTATTTTAACACAAACACGCCTGGCAAAAATACCAAAAACAAAAATAGCCAAAAGAAATCATTGTTCTAAATAAACAAACAACCCTTAAAACCCAGATGTTGGTTTAAATAGCTGATAATGTGGTTGTTTTGACTGGAAAACAAAAATAGCGATAACATTAGCAAAAGCAACAACAAAAGAAAAACCAAACATAATTGTTGATGTCCACACAAAACACTTTAGGCGTCCTGGCCTTTATTACCACCATGTTGATACGAATATTGACAAATATTTATGGCCATTTAATTTACAAGTTCTTTTGGTCTAATGACGGGGGAAAAAAGAAATTTAAAAAGTGCACAAACTGTCTAAAAAATCACATTTAAAAGAAAAACTGTTTTTGAAATTTTATTAAAATAAACGCTTTTTTGAGCCTTGTTTGAGTTTTGGCTATAATTATTATTTAAAGCGTTATTTTAAGATTTTTTTTTTATTAAAGTTTTTTCTTAAGTTTTAAGCAACTTTTTGTATCTTAACTTTGGTAGACAATTTTAATCCTTTTGCCTTAAGCGATTTTTTTTTTAAGAACAAACAAATTGCAATTTTGTTTTTAACGCCTTCATTTTTATAGCCTGACGTGCTTTATTTTATAATTTTTCTTAAAGATAAATTATTAAATTTCTAAAATTTATGTTTCACACGTAAAATGGAAATTAATTTATCTTTGGTAATTACCAACTTGTCCAAAATTCTAAACCCAAATACCCAAAAACCAAAGGAACAAACAAATATGACCAACAAACAAAAATAAAACATTTTTTTTTTTGAAAAAAAAGACTACGAAAAATAAAAACGATTTAAAAAGTTTAACAACAAACTGTGCTTTATGAAATGCCACCACTAGTGTAGGGGGAAACATGAAAAGTTGTGTTGTGTTGGGGGCTTGAGCACTGTGGTGCAGTTTGAGCAAAAAGGGATAACAAATAATCTACAAGAGCAACAAAGGCCGAAGCAGGGATCCTAAGGTTGGCACATTTGTACTTTTTTTTGCATTTATGTTGTACAACAACTCGTCAATGTATGTTATGGATGTATGTTAATGTTAAGTTTTGTTTTTTGTGTACAATTGAATTTGTATGTAATTTTTTTGAGGTTTTAATAAATTAAAAAAAAATGGTACCGTGAAGTTCCAAAAAGTAATTTTTTTTTGGAAGTTGGTACAAAATTGAAAACACCATTTCACATCACTGGGCCCAAGTGATACTTTTTCAACAAATAAGGCACATCTTCCTAAACTTCATGTTTTAAATAGTTCTTAATTGGTTTTGCAACATTTAGCCGAGCGATCTTATGTTCCGGGCATTTTTCGGCTTATTATTGTGTTAAACGAATAAGTTGTAGATTTAAGCAGATCATAAAAGTTGGGACGCTTCTTGTCACACCAAATTCCGAGCATAACCTTAACGCAATTTACATTCGGCTGTGGCGTTAATGCACATACGATTTCTTTCGTAATGGATCTATTTTTCTTCGCCAGTAAAAATTCGATGCCAAATTACCTTTTTTTTTATGAATTTCCATTTTTAAGATTAAAAAACTTTTATTAAATAACTTTAATAAGACATTGGATAGACTGAAAGGAAAAAAAACAAACCCCTGCATACTTAAATCAAGCTGAAGCGACATTAATCGTACGGTTAGTACGGACTTCCTTAAATCAATAACAGAATGCTTGAGGCAAGTACGGATTATTCAAGTGGGCGTACTTAAGATAATCCTACAACGGGATTGACTTAAGTAAAAGTCATTTTTAAATTAATTAATTGAATCTCAAACTCTGCTTGATTCAAGAATTTCTCAGTTGGTTTGTGGGGCGATTACGGAGGGCAATTCAGTTTCAGTTCAGCCAGCAGCGAAATTAAAAGCAAAATTTATTACTTAACATTTCGATGCTGGCATCGAATCGTAATCGGCCCATCAGTCTCGAATGCGTACTTGATATAATCCGAAAGTGAGATTGATTCTAAAGTAAACACTTAGCCCATAGAACCAGAGAAAGAGAGAGCGGCATACCGATATGGACTTCATAATCCTTTTACAATGCAAATTCGATGTATTTAGCTAAATAATTCTAACAAATAGAATTTGGGAATTATTGCTTATTATTTTACTTTTTAAAAACATGAAAATAATGCATGTGATTCTTCTTGTAGTGTTGTTGTTGTTGTTTCTACACAAAGCAAGGAAATGGGTTTTTACTAAGTTTTGTAGTGTTGTTGTGTTTATCCAAGTTACTTTTACAAGCACAATCGCTCAAAGCACGATATCGAAGAATAAAAAGCTAAGAGATGCGACTAATAAGTTATATGAGAATAATACGATCAATAAATAATTTTATTCTCAGATATGCACGACCAACGAAAAGTTCAAGTTTGTTTTTTACCTGATTTAAGTATTTTATACTTGGGTTGTTCACGGAAGGCTGGTTATCTAGTTATCAGGTTGTATGGTTATTATTTTAAACTAACACCAACGAAATACATTTATTTAAATTTTTATTTTAAATATATTTTGTTTCTGTTAATAAAACAATATAACCATATAACCAGACAATCCGCCTTCCATGAACAACCCAACTAATTTTAAGAAATTTCGGGATTTGTTGTCAAAATTAATCCCATTTTTTAGATTAAAATACTTTGTAGTGTTATTCATTCATCTTTAAAACTACTTGTAATAAAAGTGGAGTGTAAAAAACTTCTTTCTTTCTTTGTTGGTAAAACTCCCTTATTTTCCCGTCTTAACATTTCCGCAAATTTTAACAATATTTTTTCGTTATGGCTAAACAAGATAAAAAGTATCTAAATCTAGCCACAAAATCCCCTTGTTGGCAACACTTAGCAGAGTTATGCTGAAATTTTATTGCATTTGGTGAAAAAGATCAAAGAACTGTCCAATAAAAAATGGAGCTTCCTACGAAGCAGGTTTGTAAGGGAGAAAATAAAAGTTTCGCTTACCATATCGGTTACGGGAGGCATGCATTTAATATGGTGAGTTCCCTCTTTGAGGCAATTCATTTTTGCATATAAAGCGCTTTATTCAGCGCATATAAAAAATTGTTTGATGCAACGATCAGCTTAACACACTGAATGTTTTGATACAGTTATTTTTTAGTATTCTCCCTTACAAACCTGCTTCGTAGTAGGGGAGTGCCGTAGCACTTTTATTTTTTTTTTTTTATTAAAGTTGTTAAGAGTTCTTTCACTTACTTTACTGCATCTTGGTATGTGTTACTGTGTAGCGCATAATTGTGCGCTTATTTTTTAGTGCTTCGGAAAATGATAAAATTTTGAATTGTTTTAATTTTTTTAAAAAGATCGCGTTCACACTTGCTATTTTTATTGCAGCAATTCTAAACATTTAGGCAGAAAAAATTGCAAGTCTGGACGCTGGTAAACAAAAAAATAGTTTAACTGATCTTGTATTAACGTATTTGAATGAGAGCAGAAAGAGTTTAAGGGCTGTTTTTCTCAGTTTCCAGTTACCTATAAAAGTTGACGGACTTGTACCCATATCCTGTAACTTTGGTGAGAACTTCTCTCGTCGAAAAGATTTGTAACAAAATATTCCATAATTTCTCGAAAAGTGAGAAAAAAGTGCCTCTGTAACTCATGTCGAAGACTATCAAAAGATATTACGTCGTTACGTTATAAATCTCATAATATTCTACTCGAGGCCGATGTGAAATTGCAGACGTTTACGGCGGCCAAATTTTCTAAAATTGAAAGTTCGCCGAAAAAACAACCGTCTACTAGGGATGGGCAAATTGAAAAAATATATCGATACATTTCGAATCGATATTTTTTAAGAGTATCGATATATTTTATTTTTTTAAAAATATCGATATATCGATATATCGAATGTATGTGTATATGTAATTACATTGTTACTTTTTATTCTTTCATTTTATTTCAAAAAATTAATAAAAACAAAAAAATCAATTATAACAAAAACAAAAGGGAAGAATACAAAAAATCAAAAAAAAAGTAAATTACGAAACTATCCTTTAAATTTGAATTGCACCCCAAAAGTACAAACTTTAGCTAAAAATGTTTTTGATTGTTTTAGTCAAACCAGTAATCAGTAGATATGGACATCAGGAGCACTCTCTGTTTTACGTGCTCTACTGTCAATCTGCATTTTGTATCCGGCACTGCTTCTTGTAAATGCCAATCATGTTAGATCTTCATATTTGTTTAAAAAAAACATATTATGCATGCAATGATGTCAATTCTTAAAAAAAAAACAAATTGATTGAAAAACGGCTAAAATTTTGAGTTTTCAATGAAGGAAGACTGACTTTAAAAAATATCGAATTCGATAGTCGTATTTCAATACCGATATATTAATACATGGGTATTTGACATATCGGCGATATATATCGACTATTTTTTTTTTAAATATCGATATTCTGATATATCGATATTTTTGCCCATTCCGACCGTCTACTATACCAAATAATGTAATGTGCGACTTTTATGTTTGTTGTTAACAAAATAGCTTTGAAAACATTCGCATATTTTTTAAAAATGTTCAAAGCAAAAGAATAAAACAATTAAAAAAAATCAACCAAGAACAAAATTCTTACATCTTCCGTGCTTTATTATTAATTGTATTGTAAATATAGTTTTTTGTATTACAATTTTTTATTTTACAGTTCAAAGCGGGAACTTTCTCGCAAACATTTTACGGACACGCTTTTTCTGTTAATTGACGAGTAATTTCCTTATGTGACAGCCTACAAAATTTCATAGATCAAAATATCGGAAATTTATTTAAGATTTTTAATAAAATATACATACCACTGTGCAATACACCAAAGGCTAGATGAACAAATATCTTTAAATTTATGATAGTCATTAGAGAATGTAAAAGTGTTAATGGCACAGTTGTGTGGCAATATGGGCAACCAAAAAAAAAAAAAAACCCTACTCTTCTAATACATACAAATATTTTTCAATAATAGAAAATCTAACAAATATAAAATAAATTTTGTGTTTGTTTTATTTTTTTGGGATTTTTCAAATGGTTATTTTTGTTAGAAATCCCCTTAAGAAGTAAAAGAAAAAAGGTTTACTCTTTATTTCAACTTTGTTTTTCTATTCCTTCTATTCGTAAGTATTAAATAAACTCTACAATGCAAGTGGTAGTCGTAGTAGTACTTGTCATAGTATTAGTAAGTATATTTAAGTATAAAAGTATCTCAATATTTTTTTTGTGTTTTTGTAAAACAACTTACTCGGCACGTATTGTTATCTCATGGCCTGTATTCACTGGAGTCTCAAGTTCACTTAACAGCATTGTCTGTAAGCCGCATGAAAATTGGAATTGCAACAGTCCTTTTTGCAAAAATAATGCCATATAATGACCGCCCTTAGTGCCCTGTGCGGCAGCTAACATTATGAGACCATTGGTGGCACGTGTGCGTACTTTAAGTTGAACATGCATTGGCAACACTGTATCCAATGTATCATGATGTGGTATATCCTTGTGGATGCGATGCGACACATACGAATCGCCCGAAAAGGCAGCATTTTTAATGATGATGGGTGTTTCGCATAACGCACCCTGACGATCGAAACGACAAACACACTGGAAGAAAAGAAAGAAAAAAGAATTAAACGTTTGGTTTTATAACAGAAAAGATAAAAAAAACCAACTTGCGAGTAATAAAAATATACTTAAAACCAATTGGTTGCCTAAATGCCGTTTATTTATTGGTCTTTAATGCATCAATCAGTCTCTTAGGCTGAACCCACACCAACATAAGACAAAACTGTTTTTTTTTTGACTAATACGACAACAGAACATTAGTCTTTACCCCGAAAATAATAGGACTAGTGTAATAAACATTTAATTTGCACCAGTAAACAAATTAATAATATCAATTAAATCTATAATTTACTTGATTAAACGTTTAATTCACTTGATTAAATTTTTAATTAAAACTGATTTTTGTTTTGATTAATGCTTTTACTGGTGCAAAATTTTTTTTGTGTAGGACTAGTCCAAAAGTAAATCAAACGTATGGAAAAACATGGTCAATTTAACATTACGATGTCCTAGGGCAGGACCCAGCTTTGGATTACAAAGGAGTAGTTTTAATACTACTCCATGGTCTACTTAAGAGGATTAGTTCTGAAGTCGTTTAAAAACGAAAACATGTCGATAAAAAACGAAGACATGTCGTCTCACTGCAAACACTCCTTAAAAATGACATGGTCCATGCTTGCATTACATTGGACCAGTCCAGGGAGTGGTCCAGTTGATCAAAATGGATCAGGTAGTCTAATATTATTTGCCAACCGCAAAACTGCACGTTTTTGACTTACTGCGATAAAACACTGGTTGCATGTGGTTTGATACAACATACTCAGACTGAAACGAACCTCATTGCACATACTTGCGTGCGTTTTTATGATGTAACCGAAACCAATTGAGAGAAGTTAAAAAAACGAAAAACTACAAAAAACATTGTCGCATTGCTGTCTTAAATATTACCGGCTGTCTTTTAAGACAAATACTCGATAAGTCTTTTTTGGTGTGGTTACTACCGAATAAGTGTCTTTGTCTTTAAAGACAAAAACGTTTTGTCTTTTGTTAGTGTGCCTTACTTTTCTTAGTAAAAACCAGAGATTTTAAGTTTTTGTTTGTTTTTAAAATTATTAAAAAAAATAAATTCTTAAACTGACAATTTTTATAAAATTATTTTAAACATTTTCCTTTATTTCATGTTGTTTTTTTTTGTAAATATTCCTTGGAGTTTTGCAATTTATTGCACATACTTTTTTCTCTCTCTGTAACTTATAATTTTTCCAAAACAACCAAAGGTCACACATGGCTTTATTGCAATTGCCATAAATTCATTTTTATTTCATTTTTTTTTTATTTTTGTATTCGATACAATTTTTATTGGATTTTTTCGACGTCTACTTCACTGGTTGGTTTAAACAGTTTTCTTTATTTTACTTGAAATTATAGTGGAACAAAAATTTTTTTTATTTGTAGCAAAATTTTCACTGCAAAAAATTTTTGTGCATAAAAAATTTTTTTTTTTTTTGTAGAAAATGAATAAAGTTTTATTTTGTTTTTAGCTCATACAAACAATTTTTTATATTTTTCAATAAAAAAGTGTTAAAAATTCACAGAATCGTAGAAGGTTAATGAAAGAAATGCATTTAGCTAAATTAAAACTGAAGCTGGATGAGGGGAATTGAATTGAATTTAATGCTTTCGATGAAGTTTTTATACCAGAATCAATATTTTTAAATAAATTTGCCAGGGCTAATGTTTAAAGATGAAAGTAAAAATGTTGGTTTCAGTTATATTTTTAAATAATTTTTAATAATTGATGTTGATATTGAAAGATACATATCGCACCGGCTCCTCTAAAGCGGGTTGTTTTTTTATATCACAAGAGGGGGATACAACTGCATTATACTAGAGAATTTGATCTCAGACAGTAGTTCGTTGTTGAAACAGCTCGACCTGAAAAACAAGTGTGTATAAACTTATTTTCTATTCTTCTTCTTTGCTATGTCCGTCCAACTCAGCTAGATCAAGGCCTAGTAGCTGCGTACATCACGCGAGTGGGTCCATAAGGACATTGTTAATAGATGGGTGGGGTTTGTACAGCAGTTGAATAGGTGTCGTACGTCTATGCCACATGCATGGCATGGTGCTGTTAATTATGGACCAGTATGACTTAAGTCAGTGCACAATCGTGACAACAATTGTGCCAATACAACTCTGGTTCGACATGGTAAGTACCGGTCTTCATTTGCAACTGGAGGGGAACGACCTCCTAAAACAATCTTCTCTCTGTGCCTGTTCATAGAAATCTCCACCAACTCCCTTTCAGAGCTGCCCTGTATGAGTAGTAGTCTGTCATAGAGTCCAGATATCGTTGGACTTCACCCTCACACCAGCGAAGATCTTTTCTGACATGCCTCGGGGGTCTTATTCCGTTAGATGGTAATTCGATGACATCCCAGATGGAACTGCATATTCATCATTACGTTGTGTTCCTTGGCCATCATCATCTTCACTTCGTCATGCAGGTGTTCTATTGATGTCAGCAGAACCCAGCCCGTAACGATCCTTAGGGCGTAATTTTGGCAGCTCTGAAGCTTCTTCCACTGAGAATCGCTGACTCTCACGGTCATGATGATTTAATAAAAAAAAATTATTTGTGCATATTTCTTTCCTTCTATTAAAGACATCTTTTTATCTTAATTAAAAATGTACAAAAACTTTTTTTATTAATCTAAAGCACAAACATTTTTCTATTGCTTTCATTAAGCTAAACAATTGAAAAGATAACCAGCCTTAAAATTTATTGCCTTTCTTAACCCTGCATCAAAAAGAACAAAATTTATAGATTCCCATTAGGAAGCTTAAACTTTAACGTTTATTACTTTCTTAAAACTCATCATATTCCTAAAAGATGAATGAATAATAAATGCATTTAACTACAAGTATTTATGACATTTGCCACACGCTCTCATACTCATGTATGGCTTTTAGTAGAATATGTTAAAATTGCTTCCAAGATTCAGCTAAAATATTGGTATCATGCTGGGTTGTTTGATGAGAAATGTTGCTTAAAATTCTTTTTATTAATTCTGCTACAACAAAAAAAAAAAAAACATACACAACTGTGTTTTAGAATTCATGCAACATTTGAACACCTTGTTAACATGTTAAAAGGATTCCTCCTGTTTTACTTTCATATTTTTCCCTCTTCAGTTGTTTTAAGGTTTATTGGCTTTTTAGTGTAGAAATATTTAGTTGTTGTCGTCGTCATTTTTGTTCACCCTTTTGTTCTTTTTGTACTTTTCGTTACTTTCTATGCTTGAGGACGAAAAAGCCTTCAAGTAGAAATGCGTTTTTATTTTGTTCTATTTTCTCCGCAAAGATTTATGGTTTTCCAACAATAACAACAGCAATTCTTCTAACATCAGCACACTTGAGAGTTTTTAATACTCCCGACAAAAATTTAGTTGTTAGTTTTTGTTGTTGTTTTTATTTTTAAGTAAATTACACACACAGACACCTACATACATAGAGACAAGACTTCAAAAAGAATAAATTCTAACAAAAACCTGCTGATTTATTCACACTTTTAACAGTCGTGTCTAATGCGTGCATGTGTGCCTGGGTTTATAAGGAGACAGGCAGTTTAATTACTTGCGAGTGTTGAAGTACAACTACAAACACACTTTAGTTCGCCTAATAGTGGCATGGAATCTCATTCATTGTATACAGCCATGAAGACAGAAAGTAAACAACATAAATTTTAAACTGGAGGGAACAGAATGAGGCACGCAAAACAATATATATATATGCATTTAATTTTTATTGTTTATAACGGAAGATCTCCCTTAATTGCTGCAAAAAAGAGTTAGAAAAATTCAACCAAGTTTTGATACCCTGTTCAAAAGTCAAGCGTACTACAGGAAGAGCGTTCTGCATTGATTTAAACAAATAGTTGTCGGATAGAGCAAAATTTCCACTATAAGGCGGGAGAGCCAAAACAATCCAACTAGTATTTTCTACATACATTTTAACTGGACTTGGAACATTTGGCCGAGCATTGCCACTAGGAAATATTACGACTTTTATGCTTGGTCGCATATTCCGGCCGATACTCTTGTTTAACGAATCAATTATGATCGGTACAAGTCCCCTGTGGTCGTCTGGTCCAATTTACGTACCTCAAAATAAAAGGGACCCAATACAGGGAATCCAGTTTTTTTGGTTAAATTTAATGAAAACCGTCGTTCAATTTCTCTCGACTTCAAATTGAGTGGCACTCTTCAGATCCGACCAAATACATAGCAAAAATATTCGGCTTGGCTTTGACTGTGATTCACATACGATATTTCCCCTTTTTATCGCTTGTCATTATTCCATGCAAAAAAAAGATTTATACGTTTCACCACAGGTGGAAAGGTTATATAAATATATAAGTTTGTCATTCCGTTCGCAATTTCTACAATATTGATTATATACATTCAGGGTCCTTATGTCCGAGTGTGTATGTTGAAGTGGGTTTTCCCAAAACCTCAGAAATGATGGGGACAAGGTTGTTATAATTTTATGTCACATATATTACGTTAAAGTATGCTATTGAAATTCAGCCAGATCGGTCCTAAAGTAACACGACAGCCTCTAATTTTACCCATAAATTCTTTGTTTTTTTCTGTTTTTTTTTTTTTTTGGAGAACGGCAAGAGCAAAGTTTTCAAATTGGGTACATTCATCATGGTTATCAATACACAACATCAGACAAAATATGGCATAAAATAGATGTATTAATATCTAAAGAACGATAAGAGAAACATTTTCTTAATTTGGTTCAAAAAGCTGGGCTATCAATACACAATCTCTCTTAAACATAGGCGGGATAGAAGAAGTGGGCGTGGCAATACCCGTACAAAGACATTAAAAATTTTTGTAAATCTAGACAACGGCAAAAGCCAAAGTTTCCAAATTAGATACAAGCAATATCCGACAAAATGTGGGCGGGATTGAAGAAGTGGGCGTGACACAAAAAATAGATTTGTAAACATCTAACGACCGTTATTTATATAACTTCTATTTTTTAGCACCAAGCATCATGGTAAGGAGTATAAGAGATTCGAGGAAAGCATTTTGATAATCTAAAATTGTCTTTTAACGTCTCGTGACTTAAACATGTTTGGTATTGCTGGTTAAATACGTTTCGGAATGGCTGCTTGAGTTATACAGCAATATTAATAACAAAATGGCGCAAATAATTCATCTTAAAACTTTTTTGGCTAATTTGGGCAGTTTCTGTTTTTATATCAAAATCATTAGTTCTGAACTAATAATTTTTTGAACATTGAAACCGATAGAACATACTCAGGCTAAGTTTCGGCGAGCAATTGTTGTACACTAGCTGGACTTTATTGGTACTATATTCGACACGTTTGTAGAAAATAAATAAAATGCTTGCAATAAATACAAAAGCCTGGATACAATTTTCGGTAAATAGCAAAAAATTACGACCTAAAGATCTACCATCTCAGTTTTGATACATACACATTTTCGCAAACACATTTTTTTTACTCCTTTGGGATTGTTTTCTGGCAGTCGTATGTTAAAGTTGTTGTTTTTCTGACATTTTGTTTAGCATTGTTTTTTTCCACTAAAAATATTCTAGTTTTAGGAGAAAAATAAAAGAAGAAAAAAAAAATTTGCAGTTGCGTGTGCGTTTTTTTACTACACTTTTGAGGATTATAACCGAAGGATGCACAAAAAATACCTGCCCAGAAGAAACACAAGTGTATGGGGTGCTTTTTGTTAGGAAATGTTTTCGTGCCTATAAGGAAAACGCCACTTCTACTTTGCACGTTTTAATTAAAGTTTTCACAAGAAAAAAAAAACTATTTTTAGAATGTTGTACGTTGTTGCCTTCTCTTTTTCAATTTGCATACAAATAAAAACTATTCATATGAAGAGAAACAGGAATTGCCATATATATTACGGTGGTACGTCTAACTTCGATTGAAAGCAAATTCAGGTCATAAATTTTGTCTGCAGGAATTAGCATATTTTTATTATTTTTCCGAAAATTGATTTAACAACTTTCTTATCGATTTATAAGACACATATTTTATAATCTCTAAATGTCATTCCCTACCCTAACATCCGTTCGCATGAAGTTTTTCCTCAATTTTTGTTTATTTGTCGTCCTAACCATACAACGTGTTTGTGTTAAGTAGATGTTTGTAGGTGTGATATGTATAAAAATGTATACGTATACATATATATATTTTTTTTTAGAAGTTTGAGTATCTTTTGGGTATTAAAACAAAAAAGAATGCTTTTATGTAACCTAAATAGGTGAAATTTTAGTTAAATTTCAAAAAGTTTTATACTTTTTTTTCGGAATTTGTTTCCATAACGGGCTTGCAGACATTTTGACTTATACCTTTATTAATTTTTCCTTTTTGCATTTTAATATTCTTTTTTTGTTTGCTTGTTGTTAATTGCATGCATACAAACGGATTTGTGCGGTGGAAAATTTTAAAAGTTTATGACACCTTTGCTTAAGGTGAGTTATTAATTAAATATTCCTGAAAGAATTTAAAGAGGAAATATGAAAGGATTATTTAGGGTTAAAAGGATAAAATTTACCTAAGGAATTAATCCTTTTAAAACAACTTAGAAGAGAAAAACAATATTTTTAATTCTTTAGTTCTAGTACAGTTGAAGTTCAGTTGAATACTAGTTTAGTTTTGGATCAGTTCTAGTTCAAAACGTTGTAAAATTATATTATTTGATCAATAAATGAATTTTGAATTTGAAAGTTCTAGTTCAGTTCTAGTTCCATTCTAGTTCAGTTCTAGTTCCGTTCTAGTTCAGTTCTAGTTCAGTTCTAGTTCAGTTCTAGTTTAGTTCTAGTTCAGTTCTAGTTCAGTTCTAATTCAGTTCTAGTTCAGTTCTAGTTCAGTTCTAGTTCCGTTCTAGTTCAGTTCTAGTTCCGTTCTAGTTCAGTTCTAGTTCAGTTCTAGTTCCGTTCTAGTTCAGTTCTAGTTCCGTTCTAGTTCAGTTCTAGTTCAGTTCTAGTTCAGTTTTAGTTCAGTTCTAAATCAGTTCTAGTTCAGTTCTAGTTCAGTTCTAAATCAGTTCTAGTCAGTTCTAGTTAGGCTAGGTAAGGTTAAAAAGAGAAATGTGCCCAAGGGCACACTTCCACTCAGAGACCAATGCGGTCCACTGTGAATCCCTTCAATGAAAAAGGCAGAGAAAGAGAAAAGTAAAGAAAAGAAATAAGAGGTAGATATAATTAAGAATGCTTAAAAATTGGTAGGTACCTCGTAGGACAAGTACCCTCTCTACAGATCCCTCAACAGAAACAACCGCACTATATCCTTGACAAGCCCCGGTAGATCAGCCGGATTACATCCAGCGATGCACCCCAGTTCTTCGTGAAACCAATCTTCTAGCCATTTATGTCTGAGACTCTGCATCCTAGGAGAATGGCACAGTACATGCTCGATCGTCTCCAGCTCCTCAGAATCATCGCATACTCTGCAGAAGTTTGGTATGGTAGTGTCCCATTTGTCCGTAAAACCCCTAACACGACAATGACCCCTCAATATCCCTATAAGTGTTCTAAGACCTCCCCTATCCAATCCAAGTAGGACCCTGGGTGCACCCGCGTCAAATCTGGGCCATAGTGCCGTAGACACCCTGCAATCCGTTCTGTCCCCCCAGGATCGGTTAACGTCACCCCGGAATTTCTCCCGTATCAATCCATAGTAGCAACACCCCATAGTAATAACATCCCTTACCACTAAGTCCAGATTCGTACGCCCTCTCGCGAGTTCGTCCATCTCATTTGCATTAACCATGCTGTGTACAGGTACCCAACATAACCATACATTGAATGCCTCCATGAGTTTCATAAGAGCATTCCTACACCGAGCGACCAGGCACGATCGCACCCAATTATTTGTCAATGCCCCAAGCGCCGCCCGACTATCGACGTAAATTGTCACCACAAATCCTCCCACGATGTGATCCAGTATTACTTCCGTCGGCCTCCAGATCGCTGGGATGTCAGCTTGGAAGACACCACACTCATCAGGGAGTCTGAATGACCTTTTCACTTCGGTGCCCGCGATATATAGGTACACCGGCACCAGTGCCAGTCTAGTTCAGTTCTAGTTAAGTTCTATTTCAGTCTAAACCACTTATTTTTTTAACTCCTTTCCACAAAATTTGTTAAATTTCAATCCTTTAAGTAGACTAATTAGCTAAAAAGTGTTTGTGTTTGGAAAAAACTAATACTTTTTAGTCGACATTACCCCCATGTTAACTCCCGAGAAGATTAAAAAAACTTAGAAAGTTAAATGAAAAATTAAACAGAACATAATCTGCGTATTCATTATCTTAATGCTAGTACAAGCCATGAATATATGAGTTTTAATAAAAAAAAACTCAACTGTGTTTTATGTGAAATCATGTTAAAATTTTTTTCTTTGTTTCAATCACACGGTGGTGGTAATGTGGCATTAAGCCAAGTTTAATATGCAATCAAGAAACTGAAGAAACTACACAGTTTTGTTACGCATACATTCATATATTTATGAATGTGTATAAAAGTTTAATATTAGTAACAGCATCTGAGAAAAAAGAAAACTGAAAAGTAAGCAGAAAGCTTTCAAGCAATCGCAACATAAAAGCAAAAAAACATTGCTCATAGTCAAGTCTTTAGGGAATAAGTTAATAGCAAAAGTGTGGTTAAAAGGAATGATTGCCCAAATACTTTTACACTCGCACATTTACTAGAGTATCCAATTATTTGACTTTAGGTTTTGTTAGAATAAGGAATTAAACGATTACTTAATTTAAATATTGCTTGATTAATCGAATGAGAGTTGTTATTTAGTCGAATAACTCGATTAATTTAAATAATATTATGCGATGGAAAAAACATAAATATTTATGTCTATTTGATTTGATACTTTTATTAAATTAGTACACAGGATATAAAAGAGCAATAAAAAAAAATTTAGTCAAACAATAAAATAACAATTGATTTGTACTACACAGCAAAAAAATTCTCCAAAATTGTTCACCAATTAAAGCATTAATCCAAAATAAAAACTACTTAAATTTAAAATTTAGTCAAATGAGAAAAAACTCTTAATCAAGGGAATTAAACGTTAATTTGATAATCTTAATTTGCTTACTAGTGCAAATTTAATTATTTTTTTTTTTAATATCACAAATTTTTTTTTGTTCCAAATCAATTTTTATTTTTCGTGTACGTACACAGTTCTTAAACTTTAAAATTATATAATTAAACAGATCGAAAATACGGTAGTGAAACGCAAAGTCAAAAGACCGAAACTAGATTTAGGAAACAAAATAAAATAAAATTATATAAACAAAGTAAACACTATTTCGGTTTAACAGACTATAAAATGCTCGGAGGACCTTTTATTTAATTTCCTAAGCTAATCTCGCGAAACTCTGCGCTTGTCTGCAGGAAAGAAACCAGAGTCTTTGGCGGGAATCGAACCCGCAACCCCGGCGCTGATAGTCTAGATCACTGCCAGCTAGCCTACCGGGGAACTCTTAAGTTCAGAAGACCTTTTTATTTCAGGCCCTATTAAAGGCCTGCTTAACAGTGTTTTTGATTCAGCCAATGAAAACGTGTATAAAAAAAGTTGTGAGTATGGAATCGAGCCAGTTGGCCTTGTAAATTGTTGAAATAATTTGTTAAAAAATATTACTTGTTCATAATTTTACTTTGATAAATTTAATTATTTCAATTGAATATGTTTTGTATTTTTTGTTACTTAAATATTTTTCTATTTTATATAAAAAAAAATAAAATTTTTCTTTATTCTTGAATTTGAATCAGCAAATAAAAGTCGTTTTTTGTCAAAAGGTTATGGGCCCAGATTACGTCGGTAAATTTAAAATATAATTTAAAGAAAAAAATAATTATTAAACAATGGAGTCTGAAAGCAAGATTGAAAAATTGAATGACGCAAGTCAATGGTCGACATGGAAGTTTCAAGTTAAAATCACATTGATTGCTGCTGATGTTTATGAAGTAGTTACTGGGGATGAAGAATGTCCACTAAGTGATGACTGTAAGATTCGTGCGTGGCAAAAAAAGGATGCCAAGGCTCAACAAATTATAGGGATTTCGGTTGGAAATAAGCACATTATACATATTACTAATTGTGATTCTGCTAAAGCTATGTGGACTAAATTAAATGATGTTTTCGAAAGGAAAAATGAATCTAGTTTGTTGATGCTCCATCAACAGTTTTTTAATTTTACAAAAGACGCTGGTGAAAATATGATATCCTACATTGCAAGAATTGAAGAATTGGTTCAACGTTTAAGAGATTTAAAAGAAACTATATCAGAAGATATGGTAATAACAAAGATAATATTATCCCTACCTTCTGAATATGCATTTTTTAGTAGTGCATGGGAGTCGGCAAGTAAGACAGAACGCACATTGAATACCCTAAGATCAAGATTAGTTATTGAAGAAGAACGTTTAATCTCTCGTGGACAAATTGAGCGAGTTGAAGCACTGACTGCATCAAAGGGTTTAAAAAATTATAGTAATAAAGGTGTTAAAAATGCAAAGAAAAGTGAAAATGACCACAATGGTGGCAATTTAAACAATTTCAAACCTAATAGCCGATGTTACATATGTGGTGAAGAAGGTCATTGGAAGCATAATTGTCCTGAACGCAACTCGACTAGAAATTTTACAGCTTTAAATTCCGATGCAAGTGATATCAAAGTTACAAATAAAAATTGGTTATTAGACTCTGGTGCAAGTCATCAAATGACATCTAATCGTAGCTGGTTTCATTCTTATCATTCAGAAGTAAGAAATGTACAAATTGCAAGAGGCACTATTCAAGCACATGGAATTGGAACAATTTATGTACGTAAGAATATTTGATGGTGTTAACTGGAGAAATGGAATTCTTAAAGATGTTCTTTTCGTTCCTCAAATTGAAACAAATTTATTTTCACAAAACCATGCTTTGGATCAGGGTTTAAATGTCGAAGGTAACAGCAATGAAATAAAATTTAAGCGAAAATCTGATCAAAAGGTTGTTGTTGTTGGACAACGTCATGGAAATTTAACTGTTATCTGTATAAAAGTATTAATGACTCAGGCTAATTTAGCATCAAACGAAAATTCAACACTACAACTATGGCACGAAAGATTAGCCCATCAAAATAATGAACAAATTCGAAAAATTTTGAAGGAAAATAATATCACTTACAAAGATGAAAATTTTGTGTGTGAAGCTTGCATGTATGGGAAACATCATAGAAGTAGTTTTAAAGCTCGTGAAATTGTATCAAATAAGTGTGGTCAAATTGTTCATGCTGACGTTTGTGGACCAATTCAAGTTGAATCTATTGGTGGCTCAAGGTATTTTCTTATTATAAAAGATGATTTTTCTCATTATCGTTTCGTTTTTTTTATGAAATATAAATCTGAGGTATATGATAAAGTAAAAATTTTTTTTGAGACTAGCAAAAAATTCATATAGCCATAATATACAAATTTTTCGTTCTGACAATGGAACGGAATTTGTAAATAATAAAATGAAAAAGCTATTTGAAAACGAAGGTGTTCGTCATCAAAGAACTGTCCCTTATACTCCACAGCAAAACGGTTCTGCAGAAAGGGAAATAAGAACTATAATGGAGGCTGCTCGCACAATGATTTATGCAAAAGACATTGCCTTAAAATTTTGGGCAGAAGCAGTTAACACAGCTGTATATGTAATTAATCGCTCAGGAACTAGTACTGTAGCAAAGAAAACTCCTTACGAACTCTGGATGGGTAAGAAGTGTAAAATGAATTTTTTTAAGCCATTTGGTAGTGAAATTTTTACTCACATACCAAAAGAAAAACGAAGTAAATTAAATGCTAAATCAGAAAAGTGCATCTTTGTTGGTTATGATGAAAATGTAAAGGGATATCGTGTATGGAATCCTAACAAAAATATAATTGAATATTCAAGAGATGTAAAGTTATTAAATTCAGATTCAACTGTTAACAATGCCAAGAAAGAACTTTTAATAGAAAATGTTGTATTAGAACTAGGGAAGGAAAATACAGATATAGAAATGCATGGAAATGAAATTGATACCCACAATTCCGATAACGAAGATTTTGAAGATGCTTGCGAAAATTTAGTTGGCGATGCTGACCCAAGTGAACCACTTTTAGCATCAGAATTGGTTGAAAGTTCTAATAACAATGATGCCAATGATTTACAGCCAAATTTAATTGAAATAGAACAAAATCAAAACACTCAACGTCCTAAGAAAAACACTAGAGAGCTTTCTTATGCCATGTTCGCACGGTGCTTTGGATTACTTCGCTCTCTGTTTTAATTACTTATTTGAATTACCATGTTCGCACGGCATTTTCCTAATCGGTTTTAACAGTTTATATGCATCTTCTTTTTTTTGTTAATTGTGTTTATTGCTAAATTTAATTGTCTGTTTGCGGTTACTTGTATTTAGAATGGAAAGAAAAAGTAAGTAAAACATATTATTTAAAAGAAATACATACAAATAAAATATTTATTTTCTTTTTTGGATTCCATTAAATTTTATATTATAAAATTACTTCCTTTACATTTGTTTACTTTCTTTATGTTATATTTTGTTTGTGTTTTAGTGCTTTGACAGCTATTGATGGAAAAAAACCGATAAAAGTTAGAGATCACATTGATTTTAAAGTAATCCACAGGGTAATAAAAATTGAATTACGTACAAATGTGATAATCCGCTCTCAAAATTTTGTATGACTAATTATGTAATTTGGATCATAATTAGGCTGTGGATTACGAATGAGAGATTGAATTACGAAAAAACGCTGTCGTGCGAACATGGTATTACTTGAACGAGCATAATATATTAGAAAATCAGCTAAGAGAAAAATCGAAACGTGTAATAAATACTATGGATGCTAGTGGTTTTATGTCTTTGATTATGGAGGAACCTAAGAGTTTTAAACAAGCAATGAGCTCTCCAAATAAGGATAAATGGTTAACTGCCATGAATGATGAAGTAAAATCTTTAGAAGAAAATCAAACATGGACGTTAGTAGAATCTCCACCAGGTAAAAAAATAATAGATAATAAATGGATATTTAAAATAAAGCATCGGTTAGATGGAAGTATAGAAAGATTTAAAGCTCGACTTGTTGCCCGTGGTTTTACCCAAGAATACGGAATCGATTACGAGGAAGTTTTTAGTCCTGTTGTAAAATTTACTTCGATTCGTATAGTTTTATCTCTAGTATCAATAAAGAACATGGCAATACAGCAATTTGATGTTAAGACTGCATTTCTTTATGGAGATTTAGATAAAGATGTGTATATGTATCAGCCTGAGGGTTTTAATGATGGTACTGGTAAAGTCTGCAAATTACAAAAAAGTTTGTATGGACTTAAGCAAGCATCACGGTGCTGGAATCTGAAATTCACCACATTTATTAAAAAATACAAACTTAAACAATTGGAATCTGATCCATGTGTATTTGTGAATTTAGATAAAACTCTTATTTTGGCCTTGTATGTTGATGATGGATTAATTGCAGCGATGTCTAAAGAACAAATCAAAAGCGTAATTGCCTATTTACAAACTAATTTTGATGTAAAATTTTTTGAGGCTGAATGTTTCCTTGGCTTGGAGATAGGTCGTTATACTGATGGGTCTATATATGTATGCCAATCAAATTATACTAAAAAGATACTTAAAAGATTTAAGATGGATGATTGTAATGGAGTTTCAACACCCATAGATGCTAATAAAGTATTTGAAAAATTTGAGAATTCAAACAATTCTATTTTTCCATATCGTGAAGCTGTTGGAAGTTTACTTTATTTAGCAATTGCAACAAGACCTGATTTAAGTTTTGCAGTGGGAGTTGTAAGTCGTTTTATGGAAAATCCTAATGAGGCACAAGTGAATGCTGTAAAGCGTATTTTAAAGTATTTAAAGGCAACTACTAATTATGGACTTAATTTTAATTCAAATACAAGTTTGAAGTTACTTGGGTACAGTGACGCAGATTATGCGGGCGATAAAGAAACTAGGAGATCAACATCTGGTTATGTGTTTCTTTTTGGTGAAAATGTTGTAAGCTGGGGTTCAGAAAGGCAAAAATCTGTTTCTTTATCAACAACAGAATCCGAGTATATAGCTGCAAGTACGGCCATAAAAGAATTAGTTTGGTTGCAACGTTTGATAAAGGACTTAACTTCTATCACTATTTCAACTGAATTTAATATGGATAATCAAAGTGCAATACGATTAATTAAGAATCCAGAATTTCATAAGCGCACAAAGCACATAGACGTGCGTTATCACTTTATTAGAGAAAAATATGAAGAAAATGTATTCTGTTTAAATTATGTTTCCTCCGATGAACAATTAGCGGATATTTTTACAAAAGCCCTCCCTAAGTCAAGATTTGAATTATTAAGACAATTAATTTATGTTAAAGAAAAATAGATGCTATATTTTTAACAAATTGTGGGAGTGTTGAAATAATTTGTTAAAAAATATTACTTGTTCATAATTTTACTTTGATAAATTTAATTATTTCAATTGAATATGTTTTGTATTTTTTGTTACTTAAATATTTTTCTATTTTATATAAAAAAAAATAAAATTTTTCTTTATTCTTGAATTTGAATCAGCAAATAAAAGTCGTTTTTTGTCAAAATAAATCCTTCTAGATGGCCTCCTTCCTCCTTCTTTTTCGAGCTGGAGCTTAGTAGCAGACCGGATCCATTAAATTCATTTCGGTGTTTAATTTGTGTACCGCCTACTAAGCTTAAAACGTGTAGTCAACATATTTCAGCTCACATTTTTAAAATTATTTTTTTATTATTAAAAAAAAAAAACTATTTAAACCAAATTATTGTCGTAATTAAATAAAATCAATATATTGTTACTGGATATATCCCCGAGGGATGTGCTGCGCCTCTTAGCTGACGTAGCTAAAGCATCTTGAGGAGTTAGACCTCTGCTGTTCTTCAGTAAGTTGTTCACCGTCGAATAGGGGAGTGCCGCTTTCGTGGCATGAGCTCACAAAAGGTTTTAACAAAGATCAGCAGATACTATCAGAGTTCACGTGGTGGCTGTGGTTTAAACACAATGTCGCGAATAGGGTGACGTTCAGCTGAGCACTGATCTTTGCCCTGTGATAAAGTTTGGTTGGTGGAGGGATCCCTAGCTGCTCTGTTGCTATTCGACAGAAGCTGTTGGTACTATGAATAAAGCAATGGAGATTAGACAACCAGCCAATTGGACGGATGGACATCGTTAGATCACTTTAAAAAGTAATTCTGATTCGATCGGTATGCCTTAAGATTGTTCCAGATTTCTATGCATTACACATGTCGCCAAAAACGTAAAAATAAAGTGTCGAAAGTGAAGCAACACATTGGATATACAGATAAATATTTAACACAAAAAAGCCAAAATTTCGCAAAAAAAAACGTGTTTTCATTTGATGCGAAATGGGCATATAAAAAACTTAATGTGTCAAAATATGCCTCAAAAAGGCAAAATATGCACTATAAACTTAAAAAATGCTGCAAAAAGGCTCTTTTTACTAAATTAAGCAAAAAAAAAATGCTAAAAAATCGATGCCAAAATTCTTAAAAAGCTAATTTTTTGTTTCTGCCTTCATGGAACGCACAAGGAAAAACATGCAATTGCATATTTATGGATTTCCTGCTGAAAACTTTTAAATATTTTCCAAGTACTCTTTCAATTTTCATTATTTTAAAGTTTTTGTTAATTTGTTTTCAGCCGTCTGAAAGACAGAAGTTAATAAAGAAGTGGACAGTCGGATAAAAACAGGTAACCCATAATCCGACAGTGCATGGTGTACACATTTAGAAATGCTCATGAGTTTCTTAACAATAAACGCCAAACTAAATATGAATAATGCGCAGTTTTATTACAAAATTTTTTACGTATGGAATTTAACGTTTGCCTTGATTTCCATAAATTTGTCAAACATACACCTACATATAAAAAGGTACTAAACTGTATGTTCAATTCTCCAAAATGTTTCACCAATTAAAGCATTAACCAAAAATAAAATGAAATCAGTTTTAATTAAAAATTTAATCAAGTCAACTATACGTTTAATCAAGTGAATTTAAATTTGAATCAAGTGAATTAAACGTTTTAATTGATATTTTTAAACTGTTTACTGGTGCCAATTTAATTAATTTTTTTAATTAATTTCATACATTTTTTTAATTGAAATCAATTATTGTTTTTTCTGTGTATGTTTAAAGAACATAAATGCAGAAGGTAGGAACATGTCATTTAGTTTTAAGGTTTTAAGGCATTTAATCAGTTAGCAATCTAAAAAGAAATACATAGTATATTAATATGAAAAACATAGAATGTTCCAAGAAATTAATTATATTGATTAACTAAAATAAATTTGATTTATTCGTTATTTCAAATTGGTTATTTTAAATATTCGATAAAAAAGGCGAATAATTTCTGCGATTAATCGCGTGGATACTCTAATATTGATGTTTATGTATGTACATACATATATGCTTTAATACGAACACTTATACATATTTATCTAATCTGGCTCGTAGATATGTGTAAGTATAGACATACACCAATACCTCACTGAACGGCGTGGTTATGTTCCAAGAAAACGCGACGAAAATTGAAACGACGCAAATTGAATTATGATTTTCTAAAGCAAACCATGCAAAGATCGAAGATAGGTTCCATTGTTACGAAAATACTACTTTTTAATAAAAAAATTGATCATTTAAAAACAAAAATAATATAAAATTTTATTATATAGAATTGTGGTTATTTTGTTGAACTATTTATGGTTTTTAATCCAAATTTTTAATATTTTAATCAGGCTTAAGTTCATCAAATTTAATTTTCATTAAATTATTTTTATGAAGGAAGGAATTTTACAACATGAAAATTAATTAAAATTGTTATTGATAATCATTCATTCTTGACTGGCCTGAGATTCGAACCCAGGCGGCTGGTTACCATGACATGTTTCGATCGCAACCACTCGATCTCCTCAGATGGATTTGCCGTCTTTCACTCGCAGCCATCGACGGAAAAACAGAAGTTAGGAAAAAAACATGTAAAATCAATTAAAATGGATAATCATTCAAAAAAGCAAATTTCGATCTATCAAAGGTTAAAAATACAATTTGGTTTAAGGATTGATGTTTGACTATTGACGTCAGCAGTCGTCGATGGCTGCGAGTGTAAGACGGCAAATCCATCTGAGGAGATCGAGTGGTTGCGATCGAAACATGTCATGGTAACCAGCCGCCTGGGTTCGAATCTCAGGCCAGTCAAGAATGAATGATTATCAATAACAATTTTAATTAATTTTCATGTTGTAAAATTCCTTCCTTCATAAAAATAATTTAATGAAAATTAAATTTGATGAACTTAAGCCTGATTAAAATATTAAAATTTTATTACATTCATACAAAAAACAAATTCACAAAAAAAGCACAACGCTATAAAATCGAAAAAAACTGTATTAAAATTGCGTTAATTTTCAGTTAGAAAGGAAATCCCCGGGTTTTTATGACATGGCGCAGTTATGTAGAAACAAAAGCCGTCGGCATCTTTTAGAAAAATAAAAATAAAATTAAAAAAAAAAAAAAATTAAATACTCAAACCCAAAACAACGCAACTTCGAAAATCTAACGACGCACAGAGAAAATTACTACTAATCCAGCAGTGACGCGACTTCGAAAAAACGCAAAATGAAACGCCGCAAAAAGAGGCATTGGTGTATAGTTTTTACGCCCTACTCATGACAGATGCGAATACAAAACAATAACTTCTTATCCGTATCTAAAAACAACACCCCCTTCTCACCCAAATTATTCCATATTTTATTTACACTAGTTGAAATTAGCTTAAAGCTAAATATTATGATATTTCTTTTTGTTTATGCAGCGAATTATTGCGGATTGAGGTTTTAATCGTAAAGAACCGTATTCATCTCTTTTGGCGATATCGAACGATAAATGTCAATTCAAATTTGCTTGCTAAAAAAATTAGTTTCATTTAAAAAGGACACGACTTCATACGTTGTTTTATCAAAACACATAAATCGAAAAATTAACGCTAATATTTAAACTGTTTTGTTCGTTGAAATAAGTCTGAAAATTGGCGAATAAGATTTCGTTAAAAAAAATAGAACAAACGTTGTTTTATTTAATTACAATACAGACAAGTAAAGCTTTAGTATTCATGTAGTTTAAAGGACTTTCTAGTACAGCAGACAATAGCTTTACCTAGAGGTTAAGACAGGAATAAAAAACCCCTAGTGGCAAATCTTACAAAACCAGTGAAGGGGCTGATTTCTTTCCATAGCCCAGCGCGGATGTCACTGTATACCTTTGCTTATTAACTGAAGCTGCTTTTGGAGTGGATAGACAGCTTCATATCCTAATCAAGGCACAAGTGCATAATCGTGCCTATCATTTTCAAAAATTTTTACGTGGTGGGATTCAATGCCTCTGGCTTAGTTCGGAATCGAAAAGGAAAATTATAGACTTATTCCAATTTTTTACAGTGTCCTATAATAATAAATATGCCAACAATAACAACCATACAAATTAATGACCAAATGTTTGTTGCAACATCAGATTGCTTGGTGAGTTGGCTACCAGTCTTGGTTGCTTGATAATCATTATTATACTAGTTGTTATTTAGCTGCTGGCATACTTTAGCCCCAACAAGCTATTATTGGACAATCTATACATGCGAGTAAAAGTATTGGGTTTTGTTTCTCTCTTTTACCCATATGAACGACTTCAATCCGCTATAAAGTCCTTACTGTTATCCTTTTTATGAATATATTCCAAAACATATCAACAACATCATAAACGCCGTGGATGTATTTTAAAGTTATTTTTATAATTTTCTTTTTACAGAAATTGTTTGTTTTATTCATCATGTTTTGACATTGCACACTGGGGCATTGGGAAAATAAATGGAGTATTTTTTTTAATGTTGGAGAGCCTCAATTTTGTCTTGAGCTTTAAATTGGAAGATCGTTGGCCGTTGGTATGGCCAATCTAGGTACGCGGATATAAGAAGTATTAGAGATTTCTTAGGTTTCGTTATTGGTGGTTTAATAGTGGTTTTAAGTAATAGTAAATCGGTTCGAAGGAGACTTTCAAGATGTGAGATTTAGTACTTGTTCCTATACAAGGGGTTGGTACATAAGTAGTTCAGACAATTTTGTTCTTTCGTAAGCGTTCTATTTTCAATATTTATAAAAAGAGCACTGTGCGTCTGTGTCGTCAAAGTAGTTCTACACAATAACCCTTTGTCTTAGCAAATTGGCTAGTGATCATTATATACGGTTAAAATAAATTACATACCTATTGACTACCTATATGATACACATCATTCATTCGTACCGGCCTTTGAGAGATTACTAATTTAACTATTAGTATTGTGGTTAATTTATTGAACTGTTTAAAGGTTTCAATCCAAATTTTGATATTTTAATAAGTCTTAAGTAATCATTAAATTTTAATTTATTTCATGTTGTAAAATTCCTTTTTTTTTAAATAATTTTATGACAATTTAATTCAATGAACTTTATTTAGCCTGATTAACCCATATGGTTCCAGATTTTTTTTTAACATTATAAAACTTGGAAGTACGTTGATTATTTGGGATTAAAAAAAAACACAAATCTGAAGTCCAAAACATTGGGCACTATTAATCATTTTTTTATTGTTCACATATAATGTAAAAAAAGAAAAACAAAGTTTTTTTAAACTCAAATCAATTCATATTATTTATTAAAAGAAACATAGAACAAAACATTTATTTAGACTAAAAATATTTATTGTTTTCCTTCATGAAATGCTTCAAAACAATGTGTATAAAGCGCAATATTGCACTTTTTGCATAAAAAAGAGCTTGTTCAATGACAGTGCTTAAGCCCTTATGACACTACATTTTTAATGCATTGTTCAAGTTTTGGTGAACAGTGCAAATATAAAGTAATATACAAATTTACCAAGTGCGAAGAGTTCAGCTGTATTAAGATAAATGGCAAACAGTCAAAAATTTTACTAAAGTTATCGATAATAAATGAAGTTATGTCAAAAAAAATGTAAAATTGTTCAACTTAAAATTGACATTTCAAGCTTGAAATATTAAAAGTGTTGCTGAATCTGCGGTTTATGGGCAAATTCAGCGATTTACCGCTTTTTGTTCTTAGGTTTCTCATAAACAAAAAGTTGGCAACATTTAATAACATTAACAAAACAGGGATGGCTAAGTTGTTTTAATTGAACTTTTTTGTTGATACTTTTTAAACTAAGATTTATAATACCTTTTTGTGGTGTTTTTTAAGAACATAAATTAAATTAATTTCAAATAAAAAAATCTTTTTGTACAATTTTTAAAGGTTGTTGGTGCAATTTTAAAAATGCTCAACGCCATCCCTGAAACAAGACCATAGCAAGAGAAAAAAAACTAAAAAACTTTGTTTACATTTTTTATAGTTTGCTCTTTCTAGCATTTAGTGCCGGTTCACACACGTCAAGTTTGACTCGTCAAGTCTTGAGCTTTTTGTAGAGAAGGGAAGAGAGAATGCCATTTCTTTTCTCCTCTCTCCTAAAAACTCAAGACTTGACGAGTCAAACTTGACGTGTGTGAACTGGCACTTACTGTTTCTTTCTATCAATTCTATATCAATTAATGAATAAAAAATGTAGTGTCATAAGGGCTTTACATCTCCATTGATAAAAAAATTTTATTTTGTTGTTGTTTTTAAGTATACATATATCGTAAAAGAGTTGATACAAAGATAAATAATTGAATAATTACCAGAGCAATTTTAATTTAGATTTAGAAACAGAAATATAGTCTTATCCAGGGACCGAAAATAAAATTTTGTTTTAAATTTCAAAACAAATCAAGTAAGATTGCTATATTCGGATATGCCGAATCTTATATACCCTTCACCATTGTTGGGAACGAACGGAAGTTTATTGTATGTTAAACGGATTTTAAAAATTCCGGTCCTTGAAATTTTTGAATTTTCAAAAAAATCAAAAAGGGCCGATATTTCGGTAAGCCGAGCTAAATTTTCAAAACCCTTGGGCAGATTTGCTCTACCTATAGTCTAGTTTCATTTCGCGTTGCAAGTATAAAGGCTGTTTTTTTTGTTGCACAGTGTTATTTGCACATGTTTGCGTGGTTTTAAATATATTAAGAGAAAAACTTAATTATAAAAAAAGAGTTAACCGATTTGACAGATTTATATACCGACGTGTTTAAGAAGAAATTTACCATTTATTTGGGTTATAAAACTTCGACTCGGGAAAATCAATGATTGCAGCATTTAAAAAAAATTTTATTTTAGTCATATCTTTTTTTATCTGAACCGATTTTTCCGAGTTTTTCAGAAAATATTTTCTACTAAAGACGACGGTCTAAAAATACAGGTTTTTATATAATTTCTGATATTTTTTGTACGGGAGGTAACACGCCTACTTCTCCAATCCCGCCCACATTTTGTGGGATGCTGTGTATTGATAACCTAAATCTGTGTACCTAATTTGAAAACTTTGGCTCTTGCCGTTCTCCATATATGCAGAAAAAAGTAATAAAAATACAATAACAACAAGGGATTTTTGGAAAAAATTAGAGGTAGTCGTGGTTTTTACTCATATCGCAGCCATTTTTGGACTGATCTGGATACCTGACATTAAAACATATATCCTGGCTTCGGAAAACCCATTTCAACAGACAGACGGACAGCCAGATTTGATCTTCCCTTCCAATAAGGATCCAGAACATAAATACTTTATAGGGTCTAACACAAAAGTATACTAAAAGGGCAATTTAGATGGTTGAAAGGTTCGAATACGTCAATTAAATTTGGGTATTTTCCGAAAATTTGGAAGGAATCTTTTATTGTTCCTTTGTTTAAGTCTGGCACTAGATCTGATATTGAAAATTACCGTAGTATTGCAAAACTTAGTATCATACCTAAATTTTTTGAAAAATTAATAACGGAAAATTTATATTACCAAATCTCAAACATAATATCTCCATATCAACACGGATTTAAAAAAGGTTGCTCTACCACTACAAACCTACTTCAGCTCACAATTGCTATCAATCCAAACTTATTCAAATTTAATTGAATCTGTACAGAAACAATTTCTGCTCTTCTGTCTTCGCGGATTGCACTTTAACCCACTAACCAGAGAATGACAAAAGTATCATCTTAAGTACTCTTTCAATATTACTGAGAAAACATGTATCGACATGCATGACTAGAAATCAAAACCATACACATAAATACCATCATCCATAACAAGTTGAACTTAAATATGTATAAGTATATGGAGCCAATGTGTATATCCATATTCATTCTTCTTTTTGAATGCACATGCAGATATGAAAAAAATTTCTGTTAGCTATCTGTAATACCCATATAAATATGTGTATTAACGTAAGTATAACGTAAATATACAGAGTGAGAGAGAGAGCAGAGATGGCAAATGCAATTTTAATAATTTTGGAACTAGGCAAACATTTTTTTTTGTGGTGTTATTCAGAAAAATATCAAGATAATTTTAAAGCTTTTGAATTTTTTGGAAGATTTGAATAAGGCTGTAAGGTTATTTTATTAGGACAATGAGGGGCAGTTGGCGGCAATGTCTGCTTCTGCGAAATTATCTAACAGATCTTAATGAAATTTAAAACATAGATATTTCCATACTAATATGAACACGCAAGCTATATATATTTAAAAAAAAAATAGGAACACGAGGGAAGCTCGAGGGTATTTTCCTTTACAACTTATTAAAAAGATATGTTTGAATTTTAAATCGTTACAGAAAGTCGTCTAAGAAAGCGCTTAATGTATTACGTGGCGGTTAAACATTTCCTATTAGCACACCCGATATGGTTTTTACTTTAGAAATCTTATGTTCGTATTTAACCAAAACTATAAACTAAATGAGAAGCAATAGTTCCAATATACTTTTTAACCCTTCGTGGTATACATGAGTCTGGTCAGACATTTTTCAATGTGAATGGAAATTGAAAACATGCATAAGCCGGAGGGTTAAACACAGCGAAAAGTTTAATCTTTTTTTTACTTGATTTAAGAAATTTATACTTATTTCAAGAAATTGCTGTATTGATATCCGAAAGTAATCCCATTTAGGATTGTTTTGAGTGCGTTTTAGTGTTTTTCGTACTTGAATTTTTGAGTACGACTCGTACTTAAAGTAATCATACAAAACTTGATTTATCCCGAGTGTTTTTCTTTCTGTGTATTTTTTTTAAACATTTTACACGCAACAAATAAGTAAATGAAAAGTAAAGTTGCTTTAACGATGTTCGTCTGTCCGTCAATTTTTCTGAATATCTGTTGAACGAAAAAACCAAAAGTTTCCAAATTAGGTACACAACATCCTTCAAAATGTGGGCGGTATTGGTATATCTTTCTTATAACGGTATTTACATAACTTTCTCTATTGCACCATGGTAAAGGCTATATAAGACTCAGCATAGCCTTATTAAGCGCTTTTACTTGTTTTTCTTTAGTAACATTTTTAAGAATTTGGGTACGAGAAAAGCACACACACGCAAAGCACACACTTACCATAACTAAAATATTCAATATTCAATTTGGAAAAGGCCATACGTTTTAGAAAGGGCTAAACAATAATTTTAACGTCTGGAATAACTAAATTAAAAATGTTTCAAGGCCCAAATACTCTGATCAAAACACTCATGAAGCATTGTTTTTGTATTAGTGAAAATGTGTTTGTATGTGTCACACCGAATATGATGGATGGAATATAAAAAAAAAATAGATATGACGGCGAATACTACAGCACACGTACACGAGTAAATTCGCCTGCTAAACAAGCATTTGATAAGTGAATTTGGTCCTTTATAGTTATATGGGTAATTCCATGTCAAAACGACCAAGAGTGGGACACGACCTATTCCGATTGTAATGAAATTTGGTGAGAAGGTCATACATTTGTGAAGTGGAGTTGGTCATACATTTGACCCATCTAGAAGCATCCTACGCGCCACCATGCAAATATTGCGGTTTAATAAAATTCTTTAATTTGGCCCCTGCAGCGCGCGCGTAGGATGCTCCAAGATGGGTCAAATGTATGACCAACTCCACTTTATTATTTATTGCCGAATTTCGTTTTTTTTTAGTTATTTCAATAAACTAAACCGTTTTTGAGTTACGCAAATATATGCTGTGCAGCCTCTTACATTTTCGAAATAACGGTACTTCTTGAAAACAAGAGCCAATCTAAAAAAACGGTTAGTCCCACTGGATTCAGCGTGCCCCAATTAGGGCAAAATGCAAGGTGCGCGGCTGGTCTGTTTTTTGCAACTAGCACAGTGTACTTATTGCTCAAAATTACAATACAGTGCACTCTGGAAAACTTCAACTAATTAAAATCGCGGGTGTTGACGTTTAACAAATTGTTGACGTTTACGAATGTAAAATTTTTAAATAAAAAACATATCGATAATGTGCTTTTAAACGTTTTTATTAATTATAAACTAAATCCAAACATAAACAAATTCAAAAAGGAAATAAAAAAGGCATTCAACCTGACTAAAACCATAGAAGACAACTGGAACTAAAAAAATACATTTTAAATGAGATCATATTTTTAATTTTACATGCACACATATGCATTTAAAAAAAATCTGTTATTTTTTCTGCTGTTTTTTTCTATCCAACACTTGGAAGAGAACGTTCTCTCTTAAACGTCTTAATACATTTAAGTCATTTTGCTCAACATTCTCGCATTTAGCCCAATCCAAAGCCCTGTTAAATATTTCGACGGCTTCGCTTGGTTTTATTGTCTGCACATTTGTATCTAAATCGTTCTCCTCATCATCGATCACTTCCAACTCATCAATTTCACACGAATTAGAAACATTATCCAGGTGGATCCCCAATTTCTGAATTGATTTCATAAAATAAATGTGTGTGTGTACAAATGTGTGTATTTTAACTGCTGCTAAATTCGAAATTTTATTTTATTCAGAGTTGACGTTTTAGAGCTTTATGGTTGGGTTGACGTTTTAGAGTAGGCAATGTAAAAAAAAGGGTTGACGTTTTGGGATGTTGACGTAAACGAGTGTTGACGTTTTCCCGAGTGCACTGTATTAAAATTCTATTTTAAGATTACGTTTTCAAAGGTTGCGAAAGAAAAAAAATCATATCTTAAAAAAGAAAAAAAACACCTCCTTCAAAGTTTCAGGATATTTTAAGAACAGTTTGGGGTATTATATAAAAAAAAATCAGCCAAATAAAAAAATAGGTTTTTGACTTAGTCCGTTTTTAAAATTTAATATTTTGTAGATATTACATATTTCAAAAAAATTATTTCTTTTCAGTATATGGTTTGTAGTCCCAAGTATTCTCTTAAAATGGCATTTAAATCATCTTCGTATGTCAAGTAGTTTTAGAGATATTGAAGAAATAAGCTCTACATATTCGGCTAAATCTGCGAAATTATGACATTTTGAATATGACGTTACTTTTGAAAAAAAAATTTTAAATTTTTTTTCGTTCATATATGTTCCTTATAAGATAAAAGGAACCTTCTCACCAAATTTCATTACAATCGGAAGAGGTCGTGTCCCACTCTTGGTCGTTTTAACATGGAATTACCCATATGTGATTTAAAATAAAAAGATTAAAACTATTAAAACTACTGTCTACTTGAAAATAATTTCGTTAAATTAGATTGAGAAACGCCGAAATAGTTCATAAGACACAATTGAATGTGACGATAAGTAACTCTTGTTATAAATATATGATAAATATCTTTAAATTTCTTTTTGTTAAAGTGGTCATTATATCATAATTGTCCTGCATTTTTTTCTTCTCCCCTCTATTTCAACTTTATTTCCTTTATTAAATTTACTCATATAAAATTTCAATTGTTTAAGTTTGAAATTTTATTATTTCACCTTAAATTACTTTTCTCTTTAATGACTTTTTAAAAAAATGCACGTCTTCAACTTAAATAAATTAACTTTTAATTTATCTCTTAAATACCAGTTTAAATTTGTACTAACATTTTAAACTTTTATAACTTTTTTTCCTAATCTTTAAGAAAATTTAATTTAATGCTAAAAGTAATTTAAACTTAATTTTTGTACCCTTCATCACCATCAGTCATGAATAAGTTTCTCAATTGATGTGTAACAGTAGAAAATGTTTATTTCAGACCCGATGAAGTATTTAGACAATGATTTTTTTTGATGTTACAGAAGATTAAATATATTTAGTTTTTAACCATTTTAAGCAGAAAGTCGGCAAGATTTTTAGTTTTTTTTCTTTGTTGCAGCTGGGGGAAAATTTTTAGCAAAATATGATAGAAATAGACGATCAACAAACAGGAAGAAGGAGTTGAAATGAATGATGGTAGGTAAAGAGCGATAGAGTAAATAAAGATAAGAGTATACACATTAAAATATTTGCTAAGTTTGAAATAGACAATTTACAATGTGGATTATGACACTTGGACACAGCAAAAATAAATATTTTGAACTCTTTTATAGACAAAGAAAACAAAAGGGAGGTTTAGAAAAAAATTTTTTGTAGGAAAATAAATGTGAAGGTAAAGTGTAGGGGTAAGTTACAGGATATTGGAAAAATTAAAATTATAAGTTCTCGAAAAGAAAAAACAATCAAATATAATTAATGTAAAACCATTTATATTTATTTATTTCCTATTTCGAGATTAATGAATGCAAAGCCGAACAAGTGCAACTTTTCTCATTTAGATATTTTAATTGCACGTTTTGTTTTAATAAATGTTCTTAAAGAGAGACATTATGCAATGACTTCGCTGTCCCGTGTGACATTGAATAAAAATATTTGCTATCAGTGCGTCGAAAGACACCTCATAAAATATCGAAAACAAAAAGAGATTTTTTTTTAAATTGAAATAAAAGAAACCTTACTAAAAAATAAAAAGATTTGTGATCTTGGTACTTATGTATATAATGTTGGTCACGTGCGACATCGTAAGTGTGGAAATTAAAAATTTAAAAATAATTTTTTTATAAAAAAGATTTATTTATGTAAATACCTACATTCATGTACCTGCAAACACACCTGTATAAACGAAGTAGTTTTCGTGAAATATATTGTTTTGCTGCACAGTCGTCCTTGGTTCTTTGTACTTTTTATATACATAAAAAGAAGTGTACACTTTGATGTCACCACTAACTGCGGAAACGGTTACGTATCGTACGTTAAAGTCTATGGATGGTTTAAGTAAACTTTGCACAAAATCGTCTCAGTAGTTCCGGATATTGGAATTTCGATTTTTCTATATCTGTGGCATTTTGACAAAAATCTTAAGTCAAATTCAAAAAGTTGAAAAAATGTTTTATAATCATACGAATTTTTATTCAAAAAACATTTTTGTTTTAGTTTTTAAAATTTTGTATTTTAAACAAAGTTATTCTTTAATTTTAGTTTATTTTATTTTTTAATAAAAATGTTTTCATCGAGATTTTTTTAAAAACTTTTTTGCTATCTTATCTCGACTTAATATGTTTTTCAAAATGCCACAGATATATTCCCATACAAATATCAACAAAATGCCCTCCATTTTCCATATAATGATTTTGTATTGTCACTTGAAAAGGTACCAAAACCATGTATCGTAATGTCTTATGTGCACAATGACATTCGGAATAAGTCGTAAAGTATTTTTCATACCGCTAGAAAGGCCGTAGAGAGAGGCATAAAAGCTCCCCTCCCTCTTCTTAACTAATCAACCGGGTTTGTTAAAATTTGGCATGCAGACACTTTAATATCTAAAGGAGCTTAATGGTATACATTTTTTCGAAATTCCAACATTTAGGGCGCAAAATAGGGCAAAATGGGTAAAAGCTCCCTCTACCTATGTCTTCTTAATTAATTATCCGCTGATAGTTTCAAGTCGTGAAGGAACTAAAGACTGTACACTTTAACATTTATGGCGTACAATGAAGCAACAAGTGAAAAAGCACCCCGTCCTATAACTTCTTAATTAATTAACCGATTCTTTTGAAAGGTTTATGTATTTTTTTGACAAATTTTTTTACCCGGTTATTCTTCTTCGGAATTTAAACTTGCCACGGTACACGGTTGGTCGTTAAAAAAAATTTATGCAAACTCTATCGACCATTTTAATTGGTAAATTCCAAGACGAATTCCGATGATTCCCATTGAATTGAATTCAACCGCGTTTAATTTCCTATTAGATTGACATTTGCAATGACAATCAATAAGTTGCAAGGCCTGTTTGCGGCTTAGATTGGGACAATTATACGTGACATGTTCTCGCGTCGGCAAGCCATCGAGCTTATTTGTGTTGGTTAAAGACGCACTGACAAAAAATATCGTACACGTAATTGCTCTTCGTAATAAAAATTTATTATCTCTGTTTGATTTTCAAAGAAAATTTTTCATACTTCAGGATAAAAGATGCATCACTTTTTTATTTTTAACTTTTGAATATGTAACGAACATCGCCGATCATGCACACAGAAAAAAATCAAGTTAAAAACGTCAAAAACAAGGTTGATTTAAAATTTTTCGGTGGTGATTTTGCTTCATACGTGTTTCATGTTAATTCAACCTGATTTTATAATTGCTTGCGAACAACATTTTTTTCTTTTAAAATAACTATAATTCATGTTAATTTAACATTGCAGTAAAGTTAGAGCAAAATGTCATTTATATTGAAATCAAAATCCGAATCACGTTGAATGAAAGTTATTTCAAGTTGAAACAACGTGAATTTCATGTAGAATCAAATTGGTTTGAGTGTGTTATAACAGTGTGAAGAAGCTTTACAGACAACATATACATTTATTTAAGAATAATTCAATACACTTACAACTGTAACACATGTTTCACTTATTTTGTATTCTCCTTTGTCAACAGAAGTATCAGCAGAATCGCCCGATATGGTTTTTGCCATCATTATACTTTGAAAACTTGATGTACTATTTAACTAAATATTTTTAATTAAAAGAATACGGGAATTGTCTTCATTGTATAACATATTTTAAGAATGAAAATTAAAAAATTAACATACTTAACTATATATGCATGTTAATTTTACAAGATAAACTTTTGATTTTAATATAAAACAGGTTTTTTAATGGATTCAATTCGAATCCATATTTATTTAAATTTTAATATTTTTTTTTATTTATTTTAACAGTGAATAATATTAAATAAGCGTGATTTAGGATTATTTCAATATTCAATAAAATTAATATGAAAAAATTATAAATTTAAATAAAGGGCATACTTTTGCAGAAATTTAACATGATTCTCAATCAACATTTTTCCATGTTAATTTTACATTGGTATTTTTTTCTGTGTGTGGTATAAAGCGCTTCATTCCTCTTTCTTTCACTAGAAATAAGTTATATGGCTAAACCCGCTTAAGTAGGCCAATAACCGTTTAATAAGCTAAAATACTGCTCTCAAAAAAGTAATATTCTTGTTGGAGGGCAAATAGAAATTCTGCACTGCCGAATACAGCAGTTTTGCTTGTTCTTAGCATCGTCCTTATAATTTTTGTCTTCCTCATTTTTTTTTTTTTTGTATATCGTCTTATAATTTTGTATTTACATGTTGTATATTTTTTAAAGTACATCATTAGTCTGTTGTATAAGTCCTTGTTTCCTTCATCCTTTCTATGTCACATTTATGATTTTTTTTTGTGAAACGTAAAACAAAGTAACCCAGGCAGCGTTAGTCAGTGTCCTAGTGATTGAAACAGATGCACAGTGCGTTGTACTTTTAGATATTTGAGTTGAGAAACGCACGCAGGCATTTATTAAATTTACAAAAAAAAAAATTCTTACGCATTATGTTTTACTTCTACTTCTACTTTTAATTTAACATTTTTTTGTTTGTATGTATGTATTAATCATTTTACAGATGCATGTTGTACACGAGTAGTAGTTGGAAGAAGTGTTATTATTATGTTCTTGACTGTGTTGAAGTACATTTAAAAAGGAACACAGGATAGTAAAAAATGAAATATTAGAAATGCAAATTAAATTTGTAAAAAGCTACATTTCTGCACAGTGGGTTGGAGGAATGGAAAATGTGCTTTGCAGGTGAGGAGTGTTATATAAAATAATACGACGATTATGTTTGGCAACAGAACTAAAGTTGCGTTGCCCCTTAACAAAAATTATTTTTTATTTTTTTTTTATTTTTATTAATTCAATAATTATAACGGCTTATCCATTTTTCAGTTTGAAAAGTAAAGTTAAATAAAACACACATAAATCTATAATTTTAATGAATCTCTTATTTCATTATAATGCTTGAACCTTGCCATTATGTACGACATACGATGTCCTTTAAATGACCGCTGCTAGATTGGTTGCAGCATTCGATCCCTTTGAGGTAGTTATCTCACTATCCCCGGCCAGTATGTCGGCGATAACTGGACGAATGTTGGTTTTCAAATGCTCCAACGTTAGAGGATTACTTGCGTCTACACAGTATTTTATGCAACATCACAATAAAAAATTGTACGGTGTCAAATTGCATGATCTTGGTGGCCAATTGACGTCGCCAAAACATAAAATTACGCGTTTTTTAAAATTGCCGTGCAATAGAGATGAAATCGGTCATGTTCTTTGGCTCGTGGCACCGTCTTGTTGAAACGACATATCGTCCAGTTCAAAATCTTTAATTGCATGTTAAAAAAAGTCGGTTATTATACGGCCATAGCGCTCTGAGCCATAGAATCGACCAATTCGGATTATCCGTAACACTTTCACCAACAGAAGCGATATTTCTTCAAATTTCTTTGTAGTCTTACCAATTCCTTGCACAGTAGGTCGATTATGACGACCTTAATCACCTAGCAATGCTCGAAAAGTGGCCATGTTTTAAACACCACTTTTGTAGGAAGTTTTTTGGTTTTACGTGCGTTCTTCGGATTTACGTTCTAAGTGCTCCATAATCGTAAATGGCAGTTTTTCATAATTAAAAACCCTGCATCTGATAAGACAACGTCTGTCAGATGGCATTTTGTGAGTTCGGCAACCGAAAAAAGGAAGCAATTAACCAAAAGAAATGAAAATAAGTGAGTTTATCAAAAAAATAATTTTTTCGATTAACAAGAAGGAAGAGCGAACGTGGTGGTATTAGTTTGGCGACACTTGAGAGGCAATTCGAATCCCCTAGAATCACCGTCAGTCAGTACTTACATATAAATCCATTTTCATCCTTTAGGGTATATGCTGTGATTTTTTTTTGGTAGAGACTGTTGAGACTAAACACAAATTCATCGGTGTACATCATATCGCCACTGTTAAACAGCTTAAATTATGTACGTTGATTCAAATCCATTTGTTGGACAATTTAGTCAAATTCTTGGTCCTCCGTAATTTTATCCATTTTGTTAACCCAAATAAGGAACATGTAATTAAAAATGTCTAAAATGAGTTAGCTATACAAACAACGTACTAATTTTAAGCAACCAAAACAAATTTGGCAACTGAAATCGGCATCAGTTGCCATCTGTAATATATATTCGGCAACTGACAACTCAACTTATGTTCAGTTGCCATTCATAATCGACTAATCAGAGATGCATAATTTGTCAATTTTAGTTTTTTAAAGTTCTAGTTATTTTTGAATTTTTTGTTTTAATACTTTTAACAAAGTTTAGCGATTTTTTCCAAAGTCATATATTTTTTAAGTGGTATTGATATTATTTTATTAAGCGATTTTACAGATCTACCAGTTTTTTCCAGGGCTGTGGAGTCGTCCGAAAAAAGTACTCCGACTCCAAACGCTTAAATTTTTAAGTGCGACTCCGACTCTTACTATAATCTTGATGCAAAATGTATATGAGACTCAGTGATGTTAACTTTTATTTTTTGAAAAGAAAAGAAAGGGAAAACTTGATAAATGGCAAGGCTGCCATGAGATAATAAAAATGCCCCTCCTGAAAATCATTTTAGTTCGGCATAAACTGTTACCAATCATGATATATTATTCAAGTTAGTTCAAATTGCTAGAAATAAAAGCATAACACTTTCTTATTGTCGTACAATTGGTTTTAACCGGAACCAATTTTTATACTGACGTCCGTTTTTTAAAGATTATTTAATAATTTATAGCTCTCATTATTCTTCAAAATTTCAAATCGATAATTGAAATATTGCATGGTCAATTTCGAATAATTTTTATTTTGGCAAATTTTTTTAAAATTTTTTATGCCAAAAAACTTTGGAGTCGGAGTCGCGAGTTTTTGTGGGTACTACGACTCCGGCACAAAAACCTCAACTCCGACTCCACAGCCCTGGTTTTTTCTTAATTTTTATTTAGTTCTTGTATTTGTTTTAAACTTAATGATTTTCTTTTCTGAATTGCGCGATTTTTTGAGTTAGTAAATAATTTTGACTGCCTGTTTTCAGAACGCTAATGCAAAAACTCATATTAAATCAAAACCAAATGTTAAAATTTTGTTTTAAATGTTACTTAAACGAGTCACTTTTGCACTCGCGTTGTAAAAACAGTCAGTTACTTTATGGATTTTATTAGAAAGACTTTTTCATTTTATCGTCTTTTTTTGTTTAAATTACAGTTTGTCTGATATTTTAACGACTAAATTTTATAACTATGTTTTTTATTTATTTTTTTTTGTTACTTGCGATTTTTTATCGATTTTATCGGGTTTTTTCGTTTTCATGGGCGGTATAGAAATCGAAAACGCAAAACGAAAAAATTTGGATTTTTTTAATACACTTTTAATCTAATTCTTATAATTAATTTTTGTTACAAAATTCTGTTTAATAGAGAAATATTTGTAAAATATTTGCCATGAAATTCTTTTATTTCAGTAGTCTAATTAGAAAACGACTTTTAAGATTCTTGCGTGTTGCATTTTCGATTTCCAAAACACCCCTGTATATGCGGGGCTGCCAGGTCCTTTTTTCCTTATCCCAAAAAAAATTAAAAAAAAATCACCAAATTACAAATAAATAACATATAAACGTTAATATTTTTTTTACTTCATTTATTTTTTTAAATTTTTTAAGAAAATCCCCATAAATCCCCACATAATAATTTTTAGTAAACAAATTAATTTTATTTTGTTTGTAGCGCCTGGATTCGGCATGTTTTTTAAATCCTTTTTATGCGATTCCATTGAGGAATTACAAGCAGAACAATATGCTGTTTTTGAAGACGAGTTAGTCAATCGATAAGAATTTGGATTTTGTTCAATCGGTTTTAGCAATCCTTAAAATCAACAATAAAAATACATATTTCCCAAACTTTATTATATTGTCTTTCATATTTACTTATTTTTGGAGAAGACATATTTGATTGAAAATTGTCTTTAAAAAATCAAAAATTGTTGTCAACGGTCTTAGATTCTTTTTTTTTAAACCTTTTACACACTTAACACCTTCCTACTTTTTTTTAATATTTTATATAGGAAACAAAGAAAAAAAAAGCCTAAATATATTAAATATAAATATATTAAAAATGTGTAAAATCCCCAAAACATCCCTAATTATTTTTATTTAATCCCCAAAAAAAATCCCCAATCCTCAAATGACTTTCTTCTTCCTTTTTGCTTGCATGCAATCCCCAACTTTGGGGATAAATCCCCAAGTCTGGCAGCACTGTGTATATGTATTAATTTGTTGATGATCAGTTTTTTTATGATTCCGAAATTTTTATTTTCTCAAATAAAGATTTTATTAAATGTTAAAATTTTTGTCATTTAATTTGTCAATTGTTATATTCTTTGAATTTTTAAAGATTCTACTGATTTTATGTATTTTTTCTAATTAAATTTTTTTTTTGGCTATTTGATTATACTTTTAGGGATTGAATTTCTATTTATTTGGTTTGCTCCGATTTTCAATGATTTTTTTTTTGGCACATTTCAGTTAAGCGATTTTTTCTAATTTTTTCGGCATTATTTGTTAGGTTTAAGCGATTTTTTAAATATTTAGAAATTTTTTCTCAACTTTAGACATTTGTTTCGACCGATTGAGGTTTAAGCAGATTTTTTTTTAAATTTGTCAGCATTTTCTCAGTTTTTATTTATTCTAATTTGTTGCGATTTTTTTCTTCATTATTATATTATTATATTATTATATTATTATATTATTATATTATTATATTATTATATTATTATATTATTATATTATTATATTATTATATTATTATATTATTATATTATTATATTATTATATTATTATATTATTATATTATTATATTATTATATTATTATATTATTATATTATTATATTATTATATTATTATATTATTATATTATTATATTATTATATTATTATATTATTATATTATTATATTATTATATTATTATATTATTATATTAACCGTAACAAAATATATCAAAAAAAAAAAATTAGATAAATGTATTTTGTTGTTGTTAATATAAATTTATAACCATATAACCTGATAACCAGCCTTCCGTGAACAACTCAATAATAACAAAACCTTCTCCTGTCAAATTGTGTTTTTGTTCCTTAAGCTTTTTTGCGGTAAGGGCTTGATATATTATGGTTGATTAACAACCAAACTATTCTTTATGGTAAAAATTATAATAATAATTATGTATGTTTGCGGCTTTCTTATGGAGAAATTACACTGTACGACAAGATTTTTTACCCATGATTATACTGATTAGATTCTGAAAATATAACTTAAAAAATATACGTATCTCTTCGTTTTTCTAGATCAATTCATTTCGCGTTTTTAAGCGCAATTAAATTTTTAATGTGAATCCCCCTGTATATTATTTGGGGAAGTTTTAATTACACCCAGACCTGTTGATAGAGATGCCAGGTTTTTTGCTTAAATACTTTTTACTGTTCTTAGATGTTAAGTGTAAAAAAAGAAAAATCGGTCAACGGATTCAAAGATTATGATCACATTTCTTAAATTTTAATAAAATTTCGTGTATTATTATACGATTTGCCTGCGTGTGTTGGTGACATTTAAAATTAAATCAAATAATTAAATTTAAATTTAGTTTCGATTATGTTGTAAAATTCTATTTCTCTCTCCCAACCCACTGTGCTACCATTCTGTTGTTTTTTTCCCTCTGGCTACATTTCTAAGAAAAAAGGTATTTAAAAAATAACAAAACTTGCTTTCATTTTAAGTTTTTTTATTTCATAATTTATGCGTTTATTCCTTATTCATTTTCCATTTATTCGTTCTTTCCATCCCTGTCTCTCACAGGGTTAATTCTCTTATTTTTTTTTGTTTTGCTTATTATGGAATTAAGCTAAAAGTTTAAGTTATAAGATTTAAGAGTTTTAATACGTTTTGTAACGCTTTTTGTTGTTGTTGTTTTAAACGAAGTTTTTTAAGACCCAAGCTAAAAAACTTGTCATAATTTTGTAAATGATTTTCAAGTTAATGAAGTGTTGTAACACGAAATTTATGCTAAGCAGACACACCTACACAAATTTATACACTCTTACACCTTTTTATGCATTGACACTGAAAAACGAAAAGAAAAAAAAAATAAATTGAAATGAGAAAATTTATTATGCATTAAAATTGAAATTTGCCCAAAAACAAAAACGAATTGAAGGAACATTCGAAAAATGTCAGAAAACTTTTTGTCGCAAAGGAAGTCATTTTGTTTAAATATTAAAGTTTATTAAACAATAGTTTTAGAAACCTCTAGAACAAAAGTGTAATTAATCTAAAGAAAAACTAAAGGTGAGGTTTAGCTGCTTCCTGAGGTTGAACTAAATTTTTAAATAGTTTTGCAAATTTGTTAAGAATTTGGCAAAAGAGTTTATGAGTGAACTTAGTGGAAATCAGTTTGGACCGAAACTTTTCGTTTAAATGTTGGGTTGTTATGGTGACAGCTGGCATCGAAACGATTGAGAACTCAAGTAGATTCTTGTGACTTTGTTTTCAGCTAATGCCGGCCATACACTACTCATGTTCAGTGCTCAAGTCTGGCATTGTGTAAACGAAACTTGTTGCACACAAGTAAACTGTGCAATTTTTTTAATTTAAATTTATAGACAACATGTGCAAATAAAAATATTAAATAAAAATTTTTAGTTTGGCCCATTTCTAGTAAATCTGTAAAGATGATTTTTTCCGCACTAATTTTTTGTTGTCAGCTCTTAAAAACAACGACAGAACTGAAAAGTTTCAGCATACACTACACAATTTTTATAAACTTGAGCATATATCAAACTTGGAATAACTCCCAACGTAAGACCCCAAAAATTGGGGGACTATTTCATATTTTTTTTGGAGACTTTTTTCGTGGGGGGTTATTTCATGCCGCCTTCAACCTCGTTTTAATTTTAACTCACTTCACTGCGTAAATAGCAAAAAAACCGCCATATAAATAAAACAGAAACGCGCTGTACAGAGCCAGACTTGATTACTGAACTTGTGTAGTGTATGGCCGTCATAACAAAACACCAGATCATATTTAATGTCAAACATACTTAAGTACTCTATAAAAAGCCCGACTTTTGCCTGCACACCAAAAAAGTTTTCTTTGGCAATTTTTGGCTAAAAAAAACTGTGGACTAAATTTTCAAGTAGTAGGTTAGGTTAAGAAGGATTATGCGTCCAAGGGCACACTTCCACTCGGAGACCAATGCGGTCCATTGTGGATCCCTTCAATGAAAATTGAAAGAGAGAAGTAAAGAAAAGACAGACCCCAGTAGATGAGCCTGATTACATCCAGCGATTCACCCCAGTTAGTCGTGAAATCTATCTGCTAGCCATTTATGTCTGAGGACCTGCATCCTAGGACAGTGGCACAGTACATGTTCGATCGTCTCCAGCTCTCCACAATCATCGCATAATCTGCAGAAGTCCGGTATGGTGTTGTCCAATTTACCAGTGAAAGCCCTAAGATGACAATGGCCCGTCATGAACCCTTTAAGTGTTCTAAGACCATCCCAATCGAATCCCAGTAGAACCCTGGTTGCCCCGCGTCCAATCTGTGCCGTAGTGCCATAAACACCCTGCAATCAGTTCTGTACCCCCAGGATCGGTTAACGTCACCCCGGAATTTTTCCCATATTAAATGTTTGACAAATTTATTTTTCCAATTAATGTTTTTGTTCTGTTTTACTTTTGTTCTCAGTTGTTTAATTTAATATATTATTTTTTGTATTATAAGTCAACCCCAGATCGTTCTACAATTTCATCAACAGTAAGCGTCGTGCAAGTGCTTATCCTAACTATTTAAAATTCAAATCTCGGAGTGCTAGCGATGATGTTTCTATTAGCAATTTATTTGTCACGTATTCAAAGAAGTCATTTGATAATCAAACTTCTTATCCCTAAAATATATCTCATTCTACATGTATCAACTTTTCATTTATTGACACTGAAACGGTACTATCCAAATTAAAGTCTCTGCAGTGCTCTCTTAAACCCGGACCGGATGGTATACCTAACTGTATTTTAAAAAATTGTGGAGAATACTTATGTATTCCTCTTACAACTATCTTCAATAAATCTATTGAACTCGGCCACTTACCGCCTGAATGGAAAAAATCATATATTTCTCCGTTGATAAAAAGCGGAAGTAAACTGGAAATATCGAATTATAGATAAGCTAAATGCGATTTCCAAACTTTAAGAAAATATGTTGACTGATAGTTTATATCATCAAATCTCTTCCCTTAGTATATGTGTAATGAGAGTTCTAATTCACTTTGGAACAAAAATACACATATACTTCCCTTTTATCACTTGACAAGGTGATGGTGATGGTTTCAGGATATCATGTCCCCTTATGTAAAGTCAACCACAATGGCATCACGTATGGGATTAAGCAACAAACCAATATTCTGGCTTAAATCTTATCTTTTAGATCGAACCCAACAAGTAAAATTTAAGAATGCTACCTCAAAACTTATCAATATTCTCTCTGGTGTCATCTTGGACAAGTTTTATTCACATTATTCATAAATGATCTGCCATCCATTGTTGAGCACTCCAAGACACTCATGTATGCTGATGATGTAAAAATTTTCAATTCGTTTAACAATATTATTGATCAATTCTCTTTGATGGCTGTCATTAAACTTTTCTCTCAATGGTGTAATTACAACTACATGTAAACACATGTAATTTTTGCGCTTATTAAAACTTGCTACTAGTTATTATCTAAATGGAACATTACTGAATAAAGTTCACAATATTGTTGATATCGGTATTCTGTTAGATCATAAACTTAAATTGATGGTTAATAAAGCTAATGGCGTACTTGGCTTTATGAAAGAATTTTCTGATCCATATATCACTAAACATCTATATACGTCTCTGGTTCGCCCTATTCTAGAATATGGATCAGTTGTATGGGATCCTTACTTTAATACTTATATTAACAGCATTGAATCTGTACAGAAACAGTTCCTTTTATTTTGCTTAAGAGGTCTTGGATGGAATTTGTTTGTATTACCTTCTTATGAAAGCAGACTTGGTTACCAACGTTAAAAAGTCGAAGAACAATGCTAAGTATTTCGTTTTTAATGGGTCCAATACGCGGTGATGTCGATTTCGATTTCTTGTTGAGTAAATTTACCTTAAATGTTTCACCTAGCAATGCCCTAAGACTTATGCTTTATATATTTAACGCAATCCTGCGTACAGGCTTTTACCCTTCTTCTTGGAAAATATCCGAGATTATAATGATTCCAAAGCCAGGAAAAGATCCAAGTCAAGTAAGCTCATACAGGCCAATAAGTCTTCTCTCTATTTTATCAAAGCTTTTTGAAAAATTATTTCTAAATGCACTAACTCCATTCCTTAACGATCACCAAATCATCCCCGCTCACCAATTTGGGTTCCGAAAGGACCACAGTACGGTAGAACAAATTCATCGAATAGTGACTCTTATCAAAAGAACATTTGAGGAAAAGCTATATTGCACTTCATTATTTATTGATATTTCTCAAGCCTTTGACAAAGTCTGGCACAAAGGGTTAATATATAAAATAGTTTCGCTGTTACCCCAAAATACACACAAACTTCTAAAAAGTTACTTAACCGACAGAACATTCGTGGTCAAGGTCAAAAATTTCGGCTGGTGTTCCCCAAGGCAGTATTCTTGGTCCCCTTATGTACATTCTATACACTGCAGATATGCCCACAAGTGCCCTTACACATACTGCAACCTTCGCAGACGACACCGCATTTCTTTGCATAGATAAAAATCCTAATATTGCTTCTCACAACTTGCAAACTCACATTTATGAAGTTGAAAAATGGCTTACTAAATGGAAAATAATGGTAAATCCTTCGAAATGTGCCCAGGTTACATTTACCTTTAGAAGGGAAAACTGCCCTAATATAACAATAAACAATATCAATGTCCCTGAGAAGTCGCATATAAAATATCTGGGAATTCACCTCGACCGACGTCTCACTTGGTCTCAACATATTGACTCAAAATGTACACAACTAAAACTTAAAACTTCTCAATTGCTCTGGCTCCTAAACTCTCACTCCACCCTCAATCTTGAATTAAAGGTCCTATTTTACAAAGCCATCCTCAAGCCAATCTGGACTTATGGAATTAAACTATGGGGAACTGCATCAGTATCCAATGTTGAAAAATTGCAAAGAAGGCAATCCAAAATACTACGCCTTATAACTGGCAGCCCGTGGTTTATCCGCAACGAAAACATACACAAAGATCTTAGCATACCATACATCCGTGAAGAAATACAGAAATATTGTTCCAAATACGTGCGTAAATTGTCAACACACCCAAATCCCTTAGCACATACCCTACTCCTATTTAGAGGACATAGTCGCTTAAATAGAGTAGATATATTGGCTATAGCTCACCAGTAACGAAACGCAAAACCTGTTAACACTCATTGGTCACTTATGCGCTGGCATCAAGGCCACAATATACGTTTAGTTTAAGATATTAATACTCATTGTTATTTTTCTCAAAGAAAAGATCCAATAAACCAAATAAAAAAGCAAAAAAAAAAAAATGTTTCAGCTAGAACTACACGAACTATCAGCTGTTATATTTAAGATATTACCGTTCTGTTTATTTAAATTAATTAATAAAATAATTCTCTATTTATTGTACTCTAATATTAGCACTTATGTCTGAAAGGATTTTTAAATCAATAGAGCAAAACAAATAAAATAAAAAATAATTGTATTTAGTAGTAAACAAAATGTAATTGTTGGTTAAATAATTTTATATGATTCTCGTTATTATTTTTAATTAAATACAGACTATTAAATAAAGTTTGTAATTAAACTTATTACGCTTTTGATTTCCGTTATAGCTTAAAAGCCAATAGGAAAGATTTTTCACAGAGACCGATCGGCTTAAAGATGTAGGAATAGGGGCATAGAAGATTGACGAAATTCGAAACTCGCTTAAAACAAGCAAACAAATTCTCTCTCAACATTCAACATACGTTTGAAATACACCAACAAAGTAAAGGAATTTCTTTCTTATACAATGAAAAAGTTTTTTTTACAGCTGAGCAGTGTTGCCAATTCGTGGGTAAATTTTTACTGCTGTGGTTAGAGCGTGGGTAATTAGTAGGGATGCGATTTCCATGCAAATGCATGTTTTTTGTCGATAGTCTTTGAACGATGTCGACCAATTATCTTTCCGAATTATTGAATTTGTGTTAAAATGACATCGACTTCATTTGCATATTTTGGAGAAAATGCCTATTTTTGCATATTAAGGTTCTACATGCATATTTTTGCGTTAAATACAAGATTTTCAAGATTTCGACAAAAGATCCTTCTATTTCAAAGCGGTGCTGCACCTTACATGGTTAAGGCTTCCAATGAGCCCGTACTAGTTACTTGTTTGGCACATGGGTTATACCGCGTTGCGGAGGAATTTAGAAGCCAATTCGATAATATTGCAATTTTTAATGAAATGTATCCCTTGGTTCCAGTTCCACCGCAGCCATTAGTAACAAGATGGGGTCCTGGCTAGATGCTTCAGAATTATATTTAAAAAATTTTGAGTAACTTAAGAATGTTAGAAGAGCTTATTGATACCGATGATTATGCAATTAAAAAAGTAAAAGAAATATTAAATTTAAAAAACATCAGAAGTCAATTAGCATTTGTATTTTCCAATTACGGATATATTGGTTAAACAATAACTAATTAGGAGGTAAATATTTAGTTCATTAATACTCAAGTCAAATTAATTGATTCTCACCTGACAAATTAAAAAAATCCAAACGTTTTACAAAACAAAATTAGGAATTTCAAAAAATTAAATAAATTAAAATATTTTTTATCTGTCTGGTCTTGAAACAAAATGGGATCCGAAAATAAATTTTGCATTCTTCAAGTACACGACAAAGTTTTACTTTTGATAAAACACTACTTATTTTGTTAAACAAACAAAAAATATGTGAATAACAATAAACTAAATTTTTTATGTTTATTTGTTTTTAATAAAATTAAAAAACTATTTTTTGTTGAAATTTTTCAAGTTTTAAGTGCATATTTTTTTATTATTTTAGTGCATATTTTGGATTTTTTTAGTGCATATTTTAAGCGCATATTTTTTTTAGTGCATGGAATTTTTTTAATGAATGAAATTAAATCTTTATATATTTCATATATTCAAATCTTTCATTCTGTTCGAATATCGATAGGGCAGTTTTGCATAAATGCCAGGGGTCTAATCACCGCATTCGATACTTTCGTATCGAATAAACTATCGAATGTTTTTGCATACGATAGACACTGACGTATCGAATGAAAACTCGAGAAATGTAATGTCGAGTTACTCGATATCGAATGTTATTATTTTAAAATCTATAAATTTAATTCTTTATCGAGATTCATGATACCAAAATAAATAATTTCGATCAATTTTGCTCGATATCGTATGCGGTGATTAGACCCCTGTATTCATAAAACAAAACTAGATTTACTAAAGGCTTAAATAACAAATTTACTATGAAAATTATCCTTAATAAATTTTTGTTAAATTTAATAATCTTGTATGAATACGGGGGAAAAGCTGTAGAGAATCTTATAGTGAAGTAGTTACTCAAATAAAATAAAGATTTGATTTGACAGTCTATTTATTCTTCAGTTTCTTTTCTGATCTCCTTCGTTTAATATAGATTTGGAAAAGCTTGGTAATGAATGACGCCAGCATGGATTCTTAGAATTTAATAAATATATAGTGTTTTCTTACCCGATGTTAATTGGAGAAAAGTATTCAAACTATAAATAATGAATATTTCTTGCCATTTTTAAATGCTTCGGTTCGAAAAATTTTAAGCACCCTTAATCATTATTTAGTAAACAAGGTACTCAAAGGAACGGAAATGAACATATTGATATGTTCTTTGTTACAGTTCGGGATGAGCTTAAGCTTGTTCCACTACTTTCCTCCATTCTTCTTACTTTTCGGCATTTTGTTGGTAATTACGAATACTCATGAGTCGCAGGTCTGCTTCGTTATTGACCGTACTCTCGTCTAGAGCATCTGATGTCGACTTTAAGCAGCACCTTCTGAGGTATGCCATTAGCGTAACATGCCCAGCCCAACTTAATCGTTGAGTAATCTCCAGTTCGTGGAGTTCGTTGGTGCACTTTTCCCAAGATATATGTAACCAAATGTGGAATAAGAACTTATTATTTTAAGTTTTTGTTGCTTTCTATCAATTTTATTTTAAATTTTTTGCTTGTTTTTTCTTTGTAAATTCAATTTATGTTACTTAATAAGTCTAAATAGTATGACTAATATTGATCTCCTTGAAATGAATTTTGTGTGTATTTCTTTTTTAATTTTTTTTTAATTTAACGTTAATTTGATATTCGGGTGTAATTGAATTTATATCGGGTAATTTTGCTTCAACTTAAGTGCAATTATTAATTTTGCTGGTGGTAACACTGCAGTTGAGTTAAAGTTTTTTCTCTCTCCCGTTCGATCCTATTCAATACATTTATTGTGCGCCCCGCCCTCTTCTCCAATCCCTCCCACATTTCGTCGGATATTGTATAACCAAGTTGCTTGTATCTAATGTGGGAACTTTGGCTTTTGCCGTTCTCCTGATATACAGAAATCTATAATGTCTTTGTATGGGAGGCGCCACGTCCATTTTTCCAGTCTTAACATTTAGAGAGGTTGTGTATTGATAATCCATCTATGTGTACAAAATTTGGACAATTTTTCTCGTAATGTTCTTTAGGTATTAATAAATATATTTTGTGCCACGCCCACTTCCCAAACTCCGCCCACACTTTGTGGGATGCACTGTATTAATAACCAAGATGCTTGTACGTAAATTAGAAATAACTACACAGAAAAAATAAAAAATTGTCTCTAATCACCAATTTTATTCCAAATTCATAGAATCAAGCAACCCGTTGGTTGATTTTGCTCCTATCACCAAAATGATTATATTGATTACTAAAGATTTTAAATTTTAAATATTTTTTTGCAATAAATGATATTTTTAATTTTAATTAAAAATATGATCAAAACTTTGCCGTTTCAAACAATGTGTTGATTGATTTGACAATTTCCAACAACAATTCCACAAGTTTAAATTAATTTATTTTAAACGATATTTTTTTTTGTTGTTTAATAAATATTTGAAGAAAAAATTTTTTCCAAAACAACTAAAACGTTAATTGAAAAAAAAAAAAAATAATTGATTCAATTATCACATTAATTAAATTTTAATACTTTTTGAACAATTTTTTACTTGATAAAAAACTACTAATAATTTTTTCTGTGTAAGTTGTATCTAAAAAAGTAATAAATTTTTTCTTTGTTTGAAATTTTCCTATTGGCATATTTAAATAATAAAATTCTGCAGATTTTTCGTAGTGTCTAACACTATTTCCTAAAATTTAATTATCAAAGTAAAAACAAAAAATGCGTTAACAACGCAAAACTTTTTGTTTTGCCAAACAAATATTTATTTGTAAAAACTTATTTAAAAAACTATTACAATAAATGCTTTAATAAAAATTTCCAACAATAACGACAATTAAAACAACAATAATGATGTAAATGATATTATTTATTTAGTTTTTCTGTTTGTTTTGAAAATGTGTTTATTTACAGAAAAGTTTCCGTTCTCGTGTAGGAGGGAGGTGGAAAGTGTTGCAGGTAAAAGTTTTTTCTGCACAATTATTATGAAATGAAACTTATGAAAATTTATAGCACGTTCTGTTATATATTTTAATAGTTTTGGGGGAAAAAGTTTTATTTAGATATGGCTTATTATGAAAAAGAAATTTGTATGCAAAAAAAAATATAATTAGAGAATATTTTAATACAATATCATTTATTTCCGCATTAAAGTCTGGTTCCCAGAGGTTCTAAAGACTTTTTGCAAGTCTTTTTCACTTTCTGGAAAAGTATGAAATTTTCCGTAATCGGAACTCTTTTTATGTTTGATTTTCAAACCCGAAACAATTCGCCACCAACTTATAAAAAAATAGCACAAATAGTTAAATTTCATTACTAACTTTTTTTTTATTCGAAAGATCAATAAATAGAGTTAACATTTGAAAACTATTTCGAGCATATGGACACTGGTGCTGCATTTGACGAAGCTCATTTTGGTCCTCTTATTTCCTGTTTTATTGGAAAAATAAGGTCCTCTAATGCATTCGAGTGTAAACAGCACCAAAGAGTGTATTTTTTTTTTATTAAATACAATGCTGTCTGTGAGATCTGTTCTGGATTGGTCTCACTCTTTATGCTGCAATTTTGTTTACTTTTATTCAGGGCTGTGGAGTCGAGGTAGAGGTTTTTATAGCGGAGTCGGTGTCGGAGCACCAACAAAACTTGCGACTCCGACTCCAAAAATTTTCGGCATAAAAAAATTTTCAAATTTTCCAAATTGGCGATGCAATATTTAATATATTGATTTAAAATATTTACAAAATAATTTTCTTGCTATTTTTAAGCAGTAAAAAAAGGAGTTTTAAGTCAAATAAGGACCAGTCTCATATACATTTTGCATCAAGGTTAGAGTAGGAGTCGGAGTTGGATTCGGAAGTCAGAGTTAGAACTATTTTTTGATGACTCCACAGCCCTGCTCTTATTACCAAACCTGTTACACCATAAATGAGACGAGCACCACAAAAGTCTATAAGTTGCACAAATCGATGGCGAATTTTCAAATTTCGATTTAATTTGAATAAAATGTTCAAACGTTAATCTATTCATGATGATTTGCCGAAGTAAACTGATTATAAATTCATATATTCGCCAGGATTATTTAAAGGATACTTCACTTTTTAGTGTTACATCCTCCAGGGTAAATCAGGTTGAGGATAATCATTCGGTTTCACCATTCAATGAATAACTGACAACAGGAGGAAGCGCACATAGAGGAGCCATCGAGAGGTAGCGGAAGATTTATCTTTGTCGTACTCCAATAAAGTTCTTAAACAGAGACATGGTAGCGGGCTAGATGAGCATGTCAGTTTAATGTGCCGATAATCTTTCCTCGGACAATTAAAATCTATGATAGGGTGATAACAAGGCTCTTTGAGGTCTAATGATTTCAAGGAGTTCGTAGTTGTATCTCAGTACTTAACATATAATTTCTAAGAAGTCAATAGCCTCTGACCTGGCAAACCGGTCTGAATGAAAGCAAGGTCTCCGTTAGTATGCTTTCCAAGAAATGCTTCCTGGATCCTAAGGACTCGGAATAAATTTCTTTGAAGGTATACTTTCAGACAGCTAGAGATGGCTGCGGTTTTAGCCATATCGCGGATAAAACAGGGAAAACCATGTACAGTGGAAACCTGCTAAGATTTAAATCATACTAAGGTTCTGCTGCTATCAGAACAGGAATTGCCTTGAATCAGCTTGGAAGTGGAGGTTAGATAACTTCAGCTCATAAACAAGGGGGGAGGGTAGTATGATGAGGTTGGAATAATCACAAATTGCAAACTGTGTATGAACACGATTTTCGCATGCATGTGGCACTTGTTAAATACAATAATATAAATTACTACATGGTTAAGATCCACCATAAAATACGGTCATCGGGCAAGTGCTCATGTCAATCAATATCACAATTGATCATAAATGCCCAAAATTTAACGCAGTTGACAGTTCATTTGACAGCTAATCCTTGCGTAAGTTCAATCGCGGTTAAATAAATAAACCTTAATTTTATCTTTATTATATTCAGGTATGTGATGAAAATCGATCGATTTCAAAACGAACGTTTTTAAGGGTGTGATGAATTTCGAGGAATTTTAAAATCCATTTCTGAATTAAAGGATAAAGTTTTTGTTCAGAATACATTTCAGTTAACGTATTAAATATAAAATTTAAAAGAATAAAGACTGAAAATAGAAGGAATATGAATTTAAAATCAATTTTAAAAGATACTGAAAACGATATTTTCCGTTTCAAATCGTTTCGTTTTAAAATCAATTTCCATCACATACCTGATTATTTTTTTGAAGAACAGGTTGACTGACTAGCTACCTGCTCGGTCACTAGGAATTAGCTAAGTAGTCAGTGTCAAGTAATTAAGTCCCAAGGTAGAAATATTTGACTCCCTTTGGCTAAATAGATGAATTACTAAGACTTATCTAGAAGAGTGTTCGAGATAATCAATTGGTCGTTTCAATAGTTAATCCAAATGACTCTTTATTCAGATTCACACGAAATTAACAAGTTACCAAGCTACTGGATACGAGATTAAGGGCTACTTTAATTGAAAGCTTTATTTATCCAATTATTCTTCCAATAATTAGATCGAATTTTCAGTTTGAAGTATTCAATTGGCCGTTTTGATAGTAGATCGAATTGACTTCTCGCGTATTATAAATAAAAAAGAATTCTAATTTGTATTAAATTTGTATTTGTACAAAAGGATAGTCTGGTAGGCAGATACGTTATTTTCTTTTAGGTAACCAAAAAATAAGGTCAATTGAGTTACTATTTTTTTTATTACATCTGACACTTTCTTGTATAATACAATAGAAAGCCAATTGTCCTTTTTTTAAAGAGGAGATAAAGTATCTGCCTACCAAAGTTAAGGATATTAAAACGTTGATTTACTAAATGTAAATTGAAATAATTACAAACCCTTTTTTTGTTTCTTTTATTTAATCTAAATAATACCACTTTTTCGGATCTCCTCCTTCTATGTGCTTTAATGTCTTTATTTTGAACTCAAATGACCTTAAAAAGAATTAAATTATTATTTTATAAACATTTGATTTAGCTGTTTTGTTGTTTTCATTATTTTTTTTTTATTTTAAACAATTGATTTTTCCAAATGTTCCATTTATTGAAAGCGATGAAATGCTAAACAACAATTCGTTTTTATACTTTTATTTTGCTTGTTTTTGCGAAAATCCTTTTTAAACTCTAATGTTATATTTTTTAAATTGTTAAAATAGAACAAAATTAACTGTAAGCATCGCCCTCTAGTTTTAAGGAATTTAGTTTAAAATAGTTTATTTTTAAGTATATCCTGCACATGCCTACAAATCAGGATTACAATTATAACAGGCCTCTGCCTCCTAGATGGGAGGTAAGTGAAATTGGTCACATGCATGCCAGATTTTTTTTAAGGCCGTGTGTTTAGGAACTTAAAAACGGTGCTACTGTCCAAGTTTACACCCCGAGATTTTAGGGATAATCTTAAGGCTATTTCACTTTCTGGTGTTACTTCCTCCAGGGAAATCAGGTGCAGTCAATACTTGGGATTCGGCAAAAATTCATAATCGTTTGATCCGAAGAGAACTGTCCGATTTCTTGCGATCACGTCTGGCCAGAGATCTTATCTGGTACCACGAGAGTCAGTAGCCCCTGGTGATACGGCAGCAGACTGATTATTTTTTGTGGCCTCCAAAAGTATGCATTTTCCCAAAAATGCTTTCTGTCTTTCGGAAAAATGGTCTTTGTGGCCGTTTCGATTTTCCGTTGAAAATATACTTTGGTGATCAAGTAGCGGTTGGGGTTTAATGGACAATCAGTAGATGCTTTTGCTTTTGGAAAACAATAAGTATACACATTTGGTGCATGTAAATTGATTGACAATATGATCTGGATTAGGTGAGTGGGCGTGGCACCCACCTTTCGTGCAAAGATAATATAAATTTCTACATGTCTGGAGAACGGTAACAGCAAAAGTTTTTCAATTTGGACCAAATAGTTTGGTTTTCTCTACAAACAATTTATCAAAAAGTTGGCTGGATTTCTACATATCTGGAGAACAGTAACAGAAAATGTATCTAATGGTGTTTTCTTTTCTACAAAAAATGTCACATTTTATTAAAATAAGCAATTTGGTGTTCGTTTCTTAATGCTTTGCTTCCTAAAAGGGCAGCGTGTTTTATTCTTAAAAAATTCACCCTCAAATGTCATAAGGCATGGATGGCACTTTACGCCACGTAAAATTAAGAGTGTTGATAATGCCCTGTAAAAAGATGGCTTCTGTTTATATATGGGGCTGCCAGACGAAGTTGGGGAAAAATCGCCTCTAATCAGGACAGTAAAAATTTAATGTTTTAATAGTTTCTATTATTTTATAGTAAAAACAAAAGAAAGCGTTACATCGTTAATGGTAGGTTGTCAGTGATATAAAATTTAAATGGCTTTTGAAAAAAACGTCAAATCAAGAAATCGTAAAACCTTGGAGTTAATAAATCGGCAATCTGGCAAAGCTATTTTCTTGTTTACATATTTAATGAAAACTAAACTAAAGAAATTGGAATTTCGTCATTCATTTTGTTCATTTATTAATTTATTTAATATCAATCTTTTAACAAATTTGGGTTTATGTATATTTTTTTTTATATTTTGAAGAACACACTTTTTGTTTTATGTATGTACATTAGGGCGGGTCGATTTGTATGGATAAAAAAAAATTAAAAATCGTATAGCAAAAACGTAATCTACATAAAATTTTTTAATTTTTTTTTTTATTTTTTTACTAATTTTTTTCATTTACTAATTTTGTTTCATTAGGGCTGCACAGCGCACCCGATTAAGGTTGTATTTATATAAAAATTAAAATGCGTTTGTTTGTGTGGACTTCATGGCTAACATTTATGTAGAACATTTTTTAACCGCCCTCGCCCTCATAAGGGGTGGTTTACGATTTGTTATAATAGAGATAAAAGTTACAGTTATGTAGGGGATTTACAGTGTAACATGTTAAAATAAAAAATTTTCCGTAAAATGTTCAACAAACTTGCCGAATTTACCTTTTACCTCAGATGAAAATACCGAAGTGTTGCACTAACAGACCAAAAGGGTGAAACTTAAACCCTCCCCTCCACCCCCCTTATAACAAATTCCGAAGTGATCTTTCAAAACGCCGACGCACGTATATATTTTTTGGTGTCCCCTATCACAATCCATTGTTAGAACGTGAGAACCCCGCTTTTCTTTTTGAAAAAGGTTCGAAATTGTTGTACAGTGTAATTGATTTGTCAAATTTTTTTTTGTTACCGATTACAATTTGTTCCATTTTCTTATAATTGGCTTTTAATCCGTTATTACCCATTTCTAATTTTTATATTTTTACACAACAAAACTTTTTTATATCTTTTAATTATTAAATTCAATTTATTTTTATGATGTTATTTTAATACATTTCTCTTATTTTCCATTTTTAGGCCAACAAACCGAAATAAACTGGCCTGGCTGGCCATGTTGTGCGAATAAATTAAAAAAAAAACTGTAGATTTAAATGCAGCTGCGAAGTGTTTATTAAAGCTTGGAATAGCAAATGATTTGAAGCACACATTCGAGCAGTTTAAATGACCCCATCTTGTGTATTTAATAAACATTGACTTTGGCGTTGACACAGTTTCTGTTTGAGTTTAAAAAAAATTTTTTTTTTTGCTGCCATCATCATCATCAGAGTTTTTAGTACATTTTCTACAATTCTCTGCATAAAGGGTTAATCTTTTTTGAAAACATTTGTTGTGGTTACTTTTGGCTTTAACACAAGAATACATGGGTGAATATTGGTGGTACAACGGCTGACACATCGCTACTACTACAACAACTACAACTGACAAGTGGCACTTTTATTACTGCTGTTGCTGGCATTTGGACTCTGCCAGGTTTCGACCGAACAGTCAAGGGTGAGTGGTTTATATTTAAGTGTCAAATTAAATATAATTTATTATGGCTCAATAAGACTTATAGAGCAGAAAAAATACAATATACTACATACATACTTTCAAACATAAGTTGGAATATGTTTTTTATATTGTGTTTAAATATTAATCAAAATGTTTGATACTGAATTAAACTGACGCTGGGGGTTACTTTGGTGAAGTTTTGTTAGATTTTTAACGTTCTGTTGTCACAGTTTTACTAATTTTGTTAGTTTTCTTCAGTTGTTTATGAATTGGGGTTGGTTTTCTAGGATTTTGTAATCAATTTAGGGGTTTTAATAAATATCGATTTTATAATTAAATTCAATTGTTATTTTAATAAAGTTTTGGTAAAATTACGTGTTAAATGTATAAGAAGAGTTGTGTAAAACAAGTTAATTTGGATAATTAATAACACATGTCTACTAACAAAAGTCAATTAAAAATAGATTTGATTTGACAGTGATGAAGGTACATAAAATGTTTGAAAGGGCTTCTAGTTCAGACAGACTAAAACTAAAAAGAAAATTTTCAATTTTTAAAGGGGCTTATTTTTTTGGAATTTTTTTTGGTTAAAATTTTCTTTTTCAATTGTTTAATACATATTAAGTAGGTCCAGCTCCTTAACAAGGGTGTGCTGGAAACCCAAAACGTAAAACGCGAGAATTTTAAAAGTCGTTTTTAATAAGATTTTGGTAATAAAAGAAGTTTATAGCAAATATTATAAAAATATTTCTCTATTAAACAAAATTTTATAACATTTATTCAATAATAAAAATTAGATTAAAGCCCGCTTTCACAACTAACCGATAGCTAAAAGTTGACTCTTACCGCCTTATAAAAAGTGTTCCATTATTAAAACTTTACTTTAACCTAAAGTGAGCGATAAACTAAATTAAGGCTCATCCCACCTGGAAGGTTAAAGTAAAGTTGCAATAATGGAACACTGTTTATACGGCCGCTAAAATCCTACCTTAAGCTATCGGTAAGTTGTGAAAACGGGACTAAAACTTCCAAATTCTTGCTTTTTACGTTTTCGATTTTAAGCACACAACTGATAACCTTGGCGGATTATGCAATTTAATTGCTACATGTGTGCGCTGGTTGCTCTCACACTCAGGGGGTGGGGTACGAACACATTTTTTCTTACCCAGTGTTAAAGATCCACCACGAGCAAATGAAGGTGCTCGTGTTAAGAAATTAAAAAATCATAACTGGTTCTGCTCTTGCTTAAACTACAGCCTCCCAAGTTGCTGCTGCTCCAGCTGCCGAAAAAAAACCAAAGAGAGCAGTAGTCACTTAAGCCAAAAAAACCATCTAGGAATGCGGAGGTTTATCTCTGCCTGCCATTTGGAAATATCTGCCCAGTACGTACAAGGTAGATGTTAAAAAATTGGCTAATTTCATCAAGAAATATTTAAAGAATACCGCAACAAGTGGAAAAATAATTCAAACTACTTAACAGAGTCAAAAGCAAAAAAAGCCTCAAAAGAGCCAAAAGCAAAAAGAAAAAAAAGGCTGCCGCTGCTACCAAAAAGGCTACCTCAGCTGCTATAAAACCATCAGCTACCAAAAAGACTAATAAAAAAAGAAGGAGGCAAAAAAGGCAAATGCTGTCAAAAAGACTGGCACAGTTAAGGCTTATCCCGCCAAAAAGGCACCATTCACTAAACCAACCCAAAACCACCGAAAGCCAAGAGCGTCACTGCAGCTTAACCCCTTAAAGGGCAGCTGTCCCAGCAAACAACCAGCTAACTGTTTGTTTTTTATTTTTATCGGTTTTAGGCGTACTTTCCAGCGGGATTTCCAGTCGAATAAAACAAATTTTTGCAAAATCTAATCTCATTCCGTGCCTTGTTCCACCATTTATGTTATTTTTTGTAACAAAATTATCATTTTTTTTAAGTGGTGGTTCCACATTTTGATTCAAAGCTCTGGTCCTACTGCACCGATTTTGCTGAATTTCAATCCCAAACTGCTTAGGATAACTGTAAGCAATGTGGCACCTATAAAAAAAAATTTTACGAAATTTCTCGTACTTAAAAAATATTTTTTGAAAGATCCTTTATTTTAGGAGATTCTTAAAATTTTTTTTAAATTAAATGAAATTTTGAAAATTCTCCTAAAATTAAAAAAATTGAGAAGATTTTGCGAAATTTCTCTATTTTATGAAATATACTTCGAATTTTTTCTCTGTATTTTAATATAAAAAATAAACTGCCTCGTCCTCGATTTTGAACGAAAATTTCTTTCGCTTAACTTAAAATTAAAAGAAAAATAAATTTCATTTTGTTTTCGTCAGCAAATTTTTCATACCAATTTTTCCAAATTTCCCTTATGTTAGGAAATCTTTCAAAATGTTTTTTTTATTTTACTAAGTTTTTCTAAATTTCTTTTTTAAGAACATTGTTTTAAATTTTAATTTTTAAAGATAAGTTTTCGAAATATTCCTTATTTAAGGAATTGAAAATATAAAAAAATTATTGTTTCACTTACCCTCGATCCTTCTGATGTTGTGACACAAGTTCCACCATTATAACAGCCATGTTTAATACAATCGGCATGAACTTCTGTATCCACACCAGTACCCGCACCACCGCCCGCAGCTGGCCCTACTCCAGTGGCTACCGTATTGGCACTTTCCTCTTCCTCACTACTTGCTACTGTTGTAGTTGGGACTTTTGACACAACAGGAGGCTGAGTGCTGTAACCCGGCATAGGTGAAGGTTGTGGTGACATGTCAGTTGGTTTTACTGGATACGTGGTTGCCGGTAAAAGTGTCGGCCTTGAGGTGGGTTGTGTATATGTGGGTGGCACATAAGTAATAATTGGTTTATAGTCCTTGGGTGTAACCGGAACTAAAGGCGGCATCGTTGGTAATGTAGAGGTTGGCAACTCTGGAGGAGTGTACTTTGGTACCCCTGTGGCGGGTACATAATGGCTTGTCATATCTTCTGTATAAATAGGATGGGGCGTCGTACCCCCAATATCGGTTTGATACGGTGTTGTGTCATATTCTAGAGGTTTCGGCACATAAGTCGTAGTTGGATAGTAAATAGTTGAGGGCATAGTAGGTGGTAGACGTTGGGTATAAGTACGATTTTCGGGTATGTGTACAGTTACCGATATGCCAGGTTTTGCTGTTGTCACTTCTACGCCATTGTAATCATAGGCTGAGCTAATTGTTGTGACTGAATAACTAGGACCAAGAGGTGCTTGTGATGTGGTCACAATGCCTCCAGCGCCGCCCACAATATCAACATATTTCGTTGTTACCACTACCTCAGGGTATTCGGTGAAGAATGGTGCCACTGTCGTTGTTATGCGAGGTCTTGGTATATATGACACTGTGATATCAGGTTCCTCACCACGATCCTCCGGCGAGGTAGATTCTGTTGATGGTGCAATATGACTATCTGTTTCTGGCCTTGTTGTAATATGTGGCAATCCGAATGCGGGATAATAGGTGGGCCTGCCGTATGTCGGTCTTGGTGTTGTGTACTCAATGGTATAGGTGGTTTCCAAAGTGGTGACGGTATGGGTGTAAATAGGTCTGGTGGGATGGATATAAACACCAGATTGGTCTTCGTCACTACGACCGGCGGATTCACCACTTGTCGGTGTAGACTCTTCAGAGTGTGTTACTGGTCCACCATAGTCGTCTACACCATGACTGGTCATCATTGGTCTGACCGTGGAAAACTCACTACTAGTTCCTACATCAAATCTAGTAATTGTGGTAGATTCTTCAGATTCATCTACATCTTCTGAGCCACTAGTTTGTGAAGTAAATTGTGTCTCCGAACTGCCCTTAGAATCAATATCATAAGACACAGCAGTTTCTGTGGTATAACCTGCAGAGTGCCTATCATCCGCATCTTCTTCCGATACAGAAGTAGGCGTTATAGCTGTGGAGGATGTTACATGATCTACAGAAATTGTTCCAGGTCTTTCAATAGATTCCTCTTCGTCTACAGTCACTTCTTTGGTCTCAGTATCATCTATATCTTCTTGAGACTTTGTATCTGGTTCAGAAAGATCTGATTCTGTTGCTCCCTTAGACGTAGTTAATCCTGGTGTTGGCCTTAGCTTAGGGGTTACAGGTGCCGCTGTAGCCGGTGCGGTATAATTACAATCCAAAGAATCTTCTCCTATCATCAAACACTCGCACAGCATCCCAGTTAGCAGAGGAGGACAGGAGCAGGAAAATGTATCCACACCATCTATACAAACTCCACCATTCATACATCTCGGTCCCAGTTGACACTCATCGTACTGATATTCACACTTTTCACCATGATAATCGGGTACACAATAACATGTTGGCACTCCTTCCTCCATTAAGCAGAGAGCATTATTTTGACATGGATTGTCGGCACATATTAGAATTTCTTCTTCACAATTTGTCCCCGTATAACCCATGGGACACGCACACACATAACTGGCCAATTTGTCGACACAAACTCCACCATTTTGACACGGAGATGAGTCGCATTCGTTGATTTCATCCTGACAGATACGTCCATGCCAACCGCGAACACATTCACAGGAGAATTCTAGACCGGGTCCTTCAATGCATTCACCGCCATTTTGACATCTGGCACCGGTGCCTAAAAGAAAAAAAATCAATAACAGAATTATGTGAAACGCTTGAACTAGAAATGGACTAGCATTAAATTAGTAAGGAACAAAAAGAAAATTATAATGAACTATTTCTAAACCAAAACTGAACTCGATTTGAACTATAAGATAATAAGAGCTGAACCAGACTTGTACTAGAACTAAACTAGAACTCAAACTACACTGAAAGAAAAATGCTTCACATATTTAATGAATCATTTTCATAAAAAAATTTTCATTGGTTAAATGAAAATTTTCATTGTCTAAATGAAATTTCATAGTTATAATGAAGTATTTTCGTTAAAATCGCTTCATGAGATTTCGTAATTACGTTAAAAATTTTCATTGGATATATGAAAACTTAAGTTTGTCCAAGTAAACAAAAAATTTCAATTGGGAACATAAAAAAACAATATACAAACATAACTTTATTCATAAATTTATACAAAATTACAGTTTCCTTAAAAAATATTAAATTGTTAATGAAAAATGTAAGATTTAATAATTTCATACATCTAATGTAATATGCCATTAAATTTATGAAATCAAAAATTTTTTAATAAAAGCAACATATTTTAATAATTTAAAATAAAATTATTTTTAACATTCAATAATAGTCTCAATCTCAATAATTAAGAGTATAAAAATATTTCGAAAAAGCATGCCATCATAAATTTAAATTTTCATTATGACAATAAAAATGTCATCATAGTAATGAAACAAAAACTTGCAATCAATAAATATGTATGTTTTTAGTTTTCTTTAATATGTACATAAGTAGTAAAGACAAAAAACATAGTTTTTTTATTCAAAAATTACACTGCCCCGGTAGGCAAGCTGGTAGTGAGATAGTCTAGCAGCGCCGAGGTTGCGGATCGATTCCCGCCAGAGACAGAAAAAAATGAGATAGAAAAAAAAGTTAAAAAGAAAAAAAATAATTAAAAAGAAAAAAAAAAAAATTTTTTACTTTTTTGAAGTATTCATCCAATTATTAATAATATTCATTATTCTAATGTAATGTAATGTAATGTAATTTTAATGAAACAGGTTTCATTGATCCAACGAAGCTCTGCATAGGTTCCTTTTTAATTAAATTTTTCAAAAATTCATTGGTATTGCGAAGAAAATTCTTTCAGTGTAGGACTGAATTAGAACTGAACTAGAACTGAACTAGAACTGAACAAAAACTGAACTAGAATTGAACAAGAATCGCAAGGCTTAATCTACAAATTTAGAACTACAGAGCTAAAGATATCAAACTAAATTGAACATTACTTATATTTTTTTTGCTCCCTTTTTTCGTTATTCACTCGTACTCATTTTTTTAAAATTTTTACTAAGCTTTATCTTACTTACCCATTTCACAGACAGCGACATCAACTTCGCAATGATCTCCCAAATAGCCGGCTTGGCAAGTGCACGTATAACCGTTATTTCGGTCACGACAATGTCCGCCATTTTGACATGGATTCGACATGCACTCATCAACGTTCTCTTCACAATTCGTTCCTGAAAATAGAAAAAAGCAAACACAAAATAAATAAAAATAAATAAATGGAATGGGGCTTAATTTAAATTACCTGAAAACAAATAAAAAATTGTATTCTTAAGACAGGAAAGCAAACAAATTATTGGAAAGTGGGGCAATTAAATATTTATTAATTCCAAATTGAAATATTAAAAATATTTATTTTAGCTTATTTTTAGTTAAGTTCAAGAAACTGTTTACTTCAAAATATTTTCGTTAATTTTGTCACATTTATTTAGTTTTTTTTTTTTTAGCAAAACCACTGCATTTTTAATTGGCGGTTATATTAAATTATCACTCCAGTGTGCGTTTGTGTGTCTGTAAAAGTTTTGTTTTATCACTGGTTGAGCTGTGATAAAACCTTGTTAATGGTTTTTGGTCATATTGGTTTTTTGTTCATTGTCTACTTTTTTGAGTTAATCAATGGAAGTGTTTAAATGATGAAGTTTTAAACCATTTTATATCCACCCCAACATGTACAACTGCCATATGCTGCTCTTAGCGAGTAGATTTTTTTGTATTTTTTGTTATTTATTCTACTCCTTGGCACCATCGTGGAATATTTTTTATAGTATTTTTTTGTTTCTTAACTCAAAAAGTTTTTACTTTATTTAGGTGTGTGCGAGTGGACACATTAATTTGTTACCATTTTCTAATGGTTTTTTGTTTTGTGGCAAGTTTTATTTTCAATTCAGAACAAGAAATGTAATTCAGGCAGCCTTCGCATTAGATGTTATGAATCGGCAATAATAAATAGTTTTGAACCCTAAAATTTAAATTTCAGACTAACTCATTTTGAACCATGGAAAGATACACAAACGAGAAACGCGTTAAAGTTATTCAGGCTTATAATGAAAATGGGCGTTCAAATCAAAATGCATATTGTGCACTTCGTGACTTTCTCGGTCAATTTAATCGTCCAAATGTGCGTACAATCGGAAAAAACGTGCGAAAATTTGAGCAAACCTAGTCTGCAGGAGGTGTGAAAATACCAGCGCATGCTCGTACAGCTCGTACTGAAGAAATTATTGCTGCTGTTCGCGATAGTGTGGCTGAAAAGCTGTCCACCGTAACTCGTCGTTGTGCCCAACAATTGCACATCTCACGCTCGTCGTTGATGAGTATTTTGCATAAAGATTTGCATTTACATGCTTACAAGGTGCAATTGACTCAAGAAATAAAGCCTCTTGGCCATTCTAAACGTCGTCAATGGTCAGAATTGTGGCAAGAAATGGCAACAGTGGATTATACATTTCGAAGAAAATCATCTTTAGTAATGAGGCACATTTCCACCTCAGTGGATTCGTCAAAAGGCAGAATTGTCGCATTTAAACGAATGAGAATCCAAAAGTGATTGTGGAAACCAATGCACCCACAAAGAGTGACTGTTTGGTTCGTTTTATGGGCATGCGGTATCACCGGGCCGTATTTTATCCAAAATGAGGCCAGTCAGGCCGTTACTGTGAAAGGTGTTCGCTATCGTGAGATGATAACGAACTTTTTATGGTCTGAATTGGAAGATATGGATGTGGACGATATGTGTTTAAACAGGGCGGTGCCTTTTGCCACACACAGCTTACGAAACAATGGTTCTTTTGCGCGAAAAATTCAATGGCTGTGTTGTCTCACTTGGTGGTGATGTCAAATGGATCATGTGATTTGACACCGTTAGACTTCATTCTTTGGGGTTTTTTGAGAGAAAAGGGGTACATCGATAAGGCAGCAACAATTCAAGAGCTAAAGGATGAGATAATTCGGCACATTTACGGCATATAACCTCAATTATGCCTCAGTGTCATCGAAAATTTGGACCATCGGATGGTCCGATATTTTGTTCCATACATAATTCAACCAAACTAATATTATCACAATAAAAAAAAAATTACAATAATTTCCTAAATTATTTGTGTTTTATTCAAAATAAACATCGGCATAAGCTTGCTTAAGCTACTGTCAAAAATTTACGAAAAGCATTTTAAAAGTAGTTAAAAAAAAAATCAAAAAATATTTTATTCCGTACGGAAAGTGCGATCTGTTTCATAAAATTTTACAAAAAGCTTCCTCAAGTTCAATATGATTCGTCACATATGAAACACATGTATGCGATAAATTGCTTAAGCCAACTTAAGCATATTATAGTTGGGCCTTAACTGTTTTAGAATCTATCTCAGATTGCCATTATTTACTATAGAACATTTAAAAACGGAAAACCCCACTGAAGAGATAGTGTGATTACATGTTGAAACACGTCAAGGCAACCTGTCCGTGAAAACCTGGGTTCGATTTCCAGGTCAGTCAAGAATGAAAAATTATCAATAAATTTTAATTAGTTTCACATTGTAAAATTCCTTTCTTCATAAAAATAATTTAATGAAAATTGAATTTGATAAACGTTAATCTAATTAGAAATACATAATAAAATTTGGATTAAAAACCATGAAGAGTTCAATAAAATAACCACATGCTAAAATTTTTTATTTAATAAACAACTACTTTTATAACAATATTTTCTATAAAAAATTTCAAGTAAAAAACTAAATATCAATTATCTATAAACAAAAGGAGTATTTTATTTTTAAGGTGCAACATTTTTTACGTGTTGGCGTGCATTTTTTTTTAAATTTTTATTTTCTTTCTTCTGTTACTATTTAGCCAACACCCTATACCCAACGTCATTTTATATAAATCTTTTTTAATACACAGTTTTTATTGTTTCTCTTTTTTAAATACTTGTTGTTGCAGTTGTCCTTGTTGTTACTTTTTTCTATTGTTGTAGTTGTTTTCATTTGTGGTATATGAATAACACTTTAAAAACATGGATAAAAAGGATTAGTTGGCTACTACCACTATTTACGTAGTAACACATACACATGTTTTTATATAAGTTAGTATTTGTGTCAACGTATGCTAGTTTCTGTAAATGCATGTGTGTCTATCTGCGTAATTGTATTAAAGTTAAACAGAGCGATAAATATATGAACACTTGTTTTAGTTTGTTACTTTTGTTAATAGTTGTTGTTACTTTTGTCTTAGTTGTTTTTGTTTAATTTGTTGGGCTAGTAGTTTGTTTCTTTGTTATTTCTTTCAAAGCATTTAAACAATCTAAAGTGGTTGCAGTATGTTGCAAGCAGCGGAGAGAAAACAAAAAACAAGAAAAAAAAATAATTCCATGAAAATAACACACAACAAAATAATAATGGCCAGAATTTGTGTGAAAACTTCTTAGATCTTGTTTATTTGTTAAAAACCCAAATAACACATAAAGAAATCGTAAAATTATTTGTTGAAAAGGATGGCGCTTTATAAAATTTAAACTTTTTTAAGAGAGAAATTTTGATAGTTTTGCAAAAAAAAAAAAAAAAAAAAAACACCAAGAAAAACAATCGATCAAAGAAAAGTTCTAAAATCGCATTATTTCTCGTAGGGGAGAAATGAATTGGCCACCAGGATTGTGCGATTTCACACCTTTAGACTATTTTTTGTGGGGTTTATTTAAATCGAAATTGTACAGTAATAAACCCACAACAGTTCAAGAGCTTAAAAACAACAGTATCGAGCAGACATCAATCGAAAACAGTTTTGAAAAAATAATTGAGAATTTTGGTTAAAGATTGGGAGGCTGCCGAGCCACCTGAATGACATAATTTTAAATTTTGAATCGGAACCCATTTGCAATAAGCTGAAATAAGCATATTTTTAATACACAAAAAAAAACTCTTTTTTCTATTAAAATTAAAATTATGCCTAAATTTATCGTTTACTTACAAAAACAATTCTACAAAAAAATGTCAATGAAAAATACAATTATACACTAATATTTCTATAGGAAATGTTCTTATAAAATACTCTTATGCGAGAAGTTTGAAATGGAACTCTTACTCTTATACGAGAACATTTCTGCAGAAATTACATATACACGAAGAAATTTTTTTTTATCGAAAACAAAAATAAAAATATAAAAACATATTTGCTGAAAATACTAGTAACTAAATGAATTTTTAATAAAAAATACTCTTATACAATATTATTTCTACTAAGAAGAAGAAACATGCCATAAAAATACTCTTATACAACAAATTTTGTATATGAAATACTCTTATGCAATAAATTTTTGATAGAAAATACTTTTATACAAGCAATTTTTTTTTAGAAAATACACTAAAGCCCAGGGCTGCCAGACTTGGGGATTTATCCCCAAAGTTGGGGATTTCATGCGAGGAAAAAGGACAAAGAAAGTCATTTGGGGATTGGAGATTTTTTCGGGGATTAAAAAAAAAATTCGGGAATTTTTTGGGGATTTTATACATTTTAAATATAATTTTCCCTTCTTTTATTATTTGCGCTTATTTTTCTTGGTTTCGTACATAAAATATGAACAAATTAGCAAAACTTTTACCTTACTCTTATCAACAACTAATACAGTGTAGAGCGTCTTAATTAAGATTACCATTTTTCTCAAGTGTGTAAAAGGAGCTTAAAAGCTTAACAAATGTTGAGTGAGTGTTTTAAAAAGGAAGAATTAAAAAAAAGAATCTTAAACCGTTGACAACACATTCAATTTTTGATTTTATAAAGACAATTTTCAACCAAACATGTCTTTCCCAAAAATAAGTAAATCGTTACCTGCAGGTACATGTAACGCAAAAGGAACTTATTAACGAAAAATAAAAAACCAACGTTTTCATTGATTCTGATCTATTGCATCAACAATCTTTCGACTAAAATTTGCGATTTTATTATCAAAAAACAAAACGCCATATCTACAAAAGATACTATGATAAACGCTTAAAGGCCTAACTGACAGTTTTCATAATATGCTACATTGTCAATTGTCAAAACAACTGGAAGGTTTTACAAGAAAAATAAAAGAAATTTAAGTATCAACAGTTAAGGTGATTTATTAATATATCATTTTGATTAGTTCTGCTGTGAAAGTTTGAAAATGTTAAATAGGGCCTTTTGCGTATTAGGTGACGAAATATAAAAGACAATATAATAAAGTTTGGGAAAAAGAATGCGGGGATATTGGTAAGTACTTATTATGCTTCGAAATATTAAATAACCGTCGGATTTATATATTTTTTTATGGATGGCTAAAACCGACTGAACAAGCTCCAAATTCTTTTAAGTTGGCTCATATGTCTTCAAAAACAGCCTATTGCTCTGCTTGTAATTCCTCACTGGAATTACATAAAAAGGTTAAAAAAAAATGCCGAAACCAGTCGCTACAAACAAAATAAATAATTTTTTGTCTCAAAATTTTTATTTGGGGATTTTTGGGGATTTCCTATTAAAATGTTTCTTACTATTTTTAAAAAAATTTTAAATTTTTAATTAACAAGAATAAAAATTTGTTCAGAAATAAAAACAAAAAAAATATTAACTTTTAAAGGTTTTGATTTTTAGTTTGGGGATTTTTGGGGATTTTTTTTTAAAAAAGTTCCTAGCAATCAATAGAAATACTTTAATTTTTTATAGAAAATACTTTAAAAAAAAAAACATAAAAAATACTTTTATCAAAGTTTTTCTTGGTATTCAAAAAATTAATAAACAAGGTTTCGTTTAAATGTGCGAAATTCCCATTTCATACTATTGATAAACTGAATAAATTTTATTCAATAAACTTTTTCTACTAAAAACATCTATAGAAAATGCTCTGATGCAAGAATTTTTTTTTTAAATACTCTCATACAAAAAATTTCTTATAATAACTACTCAAATATAAGAGGCGTTTAAAATAAAAAACTATTATACAAATTTAGTATAGAAAATGAAATTGAATGAAATGAAACACAGAATAAACGTGGTAGCTTGGGAAGTTTCCCAATAAAAAATTGAGCTTCAAACGAAGCAGGTTGGTAAGGGAGAAATGCAAAAGTTTCGCTTACCATTTCGCTAACGGAAGGCATGGATTTTATATGGCGAGTTCCCACTTTGAAGCAAAACATTTTTGACACAAAAAGCGCTTTATTCAACGCATTTAAAAACTGGTGAACGTTCAGCTTTACACACTGAATGTTTTTTTACAGTTATTTTTTAGTATTCTCCCTTACAAACCTGCTTCGTAGTAAGGAAATGCCGTAGCATAATGAAATGTTATTTTTTCTTTAATAAAATTTGCTAAGAGTTCCTTCACTTACTTCACTTACTTTACTGCATATCTGTATGTCTTATTGTGTAGCGCAAAATTGAGCGCTTATTTTTATGAATACTCCTCTAGTGCTTCGCAAAATGATAAATTTTTTTATTGGGTTATATCAATGCCAAGATTTATAAGGAAGTTATTGTCTCGAGAGGTATTTGTAAGGGAGCTATTGTCAAATATCGAGCAATTTTAAAACTAAATTGGTAAGACAATTAACGTAGCAATAAAAAATCGTTTAACGAAATTTAATCTCAATACTAACATAATAAGATATTCATGGCCACAAAGACTATTCAGGGACGAAGTGTGTATGGATCCCATGTTAAATTATGGACCGATTCTAACCGTTTTCAATACGTTTCGTCCTTGTGACAATCGAAATATATGTACCAATTTCATAAAATGGCCTGCCAGCCGAACGGACTCGGAATCTCGTTTTAAATTAAGGATTCCAACCCCGAAATCCCGAGTACCGAAACCCCGGGATTATTCTAAAAATTTAAAAATCCTGAGATTTTGGGCTTAGTAAAAATGTGCTAATTCTTTTTATTAAATACAACTATATTTAAATAAACTTGAGTTACAATGTTAAAAATAACTTAAAAAATTTAATACTAAATCATACTGGCATTGAATCTAGTTTTTAACTGGTTACAAAATAGAAGTCGCAAGTGAATAAATGCTACATGCAATGCATTTTGTACCATAAATCAGAAGATAAAGTTCGATGTGGTCTTTTTTCTAAGTGAATGCTAATAGAACTGCGCACGCAAAATGCAAGTTGTGCAAAAAGGTGCTACAAACTTTAGGGGGTTCTACCAAAGGTCTTTTGACACATATTTGTTTAAGTTTATTTTATTAAATAGATTAAATTCTGTCATTAAGCATATATTTAGCTATTTATTTACGATACCACCCAGTAGTGTTGAATGCAGCAGCATATGTTTGCAATGAAATAAGGTATCGATTATCAGACGCTATAATTTGTTTAATACAAAATTCTTCCATATTACTCATTTTCTTCATGAGTTCATTTGTTTTAATACGTATACATAAACATTAAATTAAAATTATATAAATTTTAAAAATTGGATTGGATCCGTCCCGGGATCCCGTTTTTTTTTATTAAAAATCGCGAATCCCGGGTTTCAAAAAACCTGGTCCCATTTGGCATCCCTATTTTAAATCGATCGGTATACTTAAAGATCAGCACCAACGGATAGCTCCCTTCTTTCCACCACTGTAGAGAGCAAAAACAATTTTTTTTTGTTTAGTTTTATTAAAATGATTTGAGGAGGATACTTTCGCCTTTGTTTTACCTAAAAAGTTAATTTCCTTTGAATTTAAAATTTTACTAGTTAAAATACTACAGCACACCTGTAGTGCGATTCACTAACTTTTATAACGATAGTCGAATCGTTAAAATAAATATAACGAAAATTTATCCCATATATTCTATTCAGTAAAATTTTTAACGATATTCGCTGTCGTTAAAAGTCAGCTGTTACTTTAAGCAATTTTTAGTCGACATTTTAGCGACAATAATTTAAGTTGTGTTTATTTAATCGATAAAATGTATTTTATGTTTAAAATAACTTACAAACATACAAAGATATATCCATATGTAAATGTATGAACAAAAACAAAATCCTAAATTTAAAACAAGGAAATTAGGAACAAAAACAAAATTCTAAATGTAAAATTCACAAAAAAAATTTAAAACCACAAATTAACCCTTCGTCTTACTCATGAGTCTCGCCAGACCTTTTTCAATGTATTTTGAATGAAAAACATGTGTAACACGGGGGGTTAAGAACAATTGCATTTGTTTTTATTTTTTTTCTCTTTTGTGCTTTTCTTTTTTTTTTAACATTTTGTAGATACAAAAAACGGCTGTTAACAATCGTTAAAAATAAGTTACTGAATCACACTATCGTTACTGCAAGCGAATATTTATGTCGACAAATATAACGATTGGCGGATCGTTAAAAGTTAGTGAATCGCACCACTGGTGTAACGGTACGGCGATACAGAATACTATTTCTTGAAGACTACTACCCAGTCAAAAATTTTTAGGTTTCTGGAAGCAAATAAACTACATGAGCACTGATATATGCGTTGGCTATTACACACTACTCAGAAGCTGCAAGGAAGCGAATATCACTTAAGTGCATTTTTACTTATCTCTTATAAGTAAGCAGGTTGTAAGTGAATACTACTTTAAATCAATATTTTAAAGGAAAATTTACATGGAAGCAGGTTGAATTGCAATGATTTTAAAACATACTAATGAAGTATTTTTATAACGCAATCAGTCATATAAAAGTTCTGCTTCCAAGTGGGAATTCGCCATATACAAAACATTACTCTTGTAAGCAGGTTTGTAAGGGGTTGTTGTGCTTCTCTAAATATTTATAAATTTTTCTTTACCAAATCTTTGACATGTAGTGTTATATTTTAACGCAAATATCGAAAAAGGTGATCTTACTTACTGCTGGCATGCAATAAGCCAATTTATTACCTCTTTCAAAACTATTGGAATATAATTCTCTTATACCCATTACAATTTCACAACGATATTTTTTTGTAAAACGTTTGTTTTTTTTAAGGCATCTCAGCATATAAAATAAAATTAAAACGCCACTATTCCTCTCATTTTATTACCTCTCACATACGAGCAGAATATAAATCGAATTTATTTATGCTGCAGTATTTTTTTACTGCTTCATTCACTCAGAAGTGAAGTGAAATTCCTTTTTTTCGAAATGCCACCCACCTAATGGAGTGTTTAAATTTACACTTTTTTTGTGCATAAAAATCATTTCTAAAAGGAATTCCGTTTTTTTCTCCCTTATATTTTTCGTTTTAGTTCAGTTGGTATTTATGTGGGAGCGTGTTTGTTTGTGTTTAACTCTTTCTTCTTTTTTTTTTTTTGTTGTATTTATTTTCTCACTACCTGAGGCGGGTTTTCTTTGTTATTGATTAGTTGATGGTGAGTTCAAGTGTGATTTGTTTTGTGGACGATGCACATACAAGTGGAGGTGGTCGAAGAGTTGTTGCCGACTAAAAAAAGTGACAAGTTGCCACTTTAAAATTGTTAGAAGATATTTGGAGTGGATATTTTGAATGAATTTGTAATGAAATGAAAGTAGTGATGGTCAATGTGCAGCACAACAAGACAAACCACAGTGAACGAATTGATAAAATTTTAAATGCTTAAATAACTTGACTTTAAGTTTTTAAACAGTATGTTTTTTTAATGCAAAACTTCTTGCATAAGAGTATTTTTTACAGAAATTAAAAGTATTATTTATAAAAAATTTTGAATAAGAGAATTTTCTATAAGAAATTTTTTGTATAAGAGAATTTTCTAAAAAATATTTCTGTATAAGAGAATTTTCAATAAAAATTCCTCTCATAAGTGTGTTCTGTAAAAAAATATTCTTGTAAAAAACTATTTTCTATGGAAAATTTTTTGTATTAGAGTATTTTTTGTTAACTACTTTTTTCTAAATAAAATTTCAATAGAAAGTTTCTTGTGTAATTATACCTCCAAAGAAATTTTTATTTTATAAGAGTATAAAACTCTTCTTAACAGAAAAATAAAAGAATGGCAAATCGGCAAAAAAATTTACCATATAATTAAAGTTTTTTAAGCAACCGAAAGTTTTAAATGACCAGTCATCAACGTATGCTCCTCAACACAATTATATTGCACAGGGATCCTTTCTATCAGTTGTTTTATTTGTTATTGCTTTCAATCAATTAAGTGTTAAACTATCAAAACAATAACATATTGAACACGCTATCTAAGCTGATGATGATGTAATTTTCACAAAAACCAGTGATTATAACAAAGTGAAAGACATTTTTGCAAATATTCTAAGAGCGATTGATAAGTGGTGCTTAATATCAGGCGCAAAGCTTTCAATAGACAAATGTAGTTTACTACACATGTGTAGAAAACGCAATTGTAATAACTTCGACAGCGATTATAAAAATACAAAAATCAAAAGAGTATAACAACTTCGTATACTTGGAGGAATCTTCGATTAAAGTTTTCCTTTTAAAAACCACTGCTTACATCTCAGAAAAAGCTTATTTTCCATATTAAACGTAATTAAATTTCTCACATCAAAAAACTTTCTGATACACATTTCGACAATTATTAACATCCCTCCTCTCAAAAATTTATAACGGTCTTCCAATATTCCACCGCAGCATTGGGGCCTTCCGTACAAGTCCTATTAAAACTATCTTGTCTGAAGCTGGTATGCCATCGTTTACGAATAGACTCTTAGTTACATAATGGATTCCTACAACAGGCACAACTTGTACTTTTCGTTCACTGACGGATCTAAGTTAAATGATTGCACCACATTTGCTACAGTGGATCGGAACGGTAAACTAATCAACATGGGCTACATCGGAATCTAACGTAAATATAATCAGCGGTCCCCAACTTGTTCTCAGGAAAACACATGCAGAAACACACACAAAGTTAACAAACTTATAAATGATACAAACTGGAACAAAACAACGTAAACGATATTTATAATGCTATTTATATAAAATTTGGTGAAATATACAAAAATGCAAAAGTAAATAAAAAATACAAAGTGACTATAAAAAATTAAGAAACCAATTAAATAAAAAATTCTTTAATGAAAAAAACAAATATTATAAAACAAAAGTTTTCGACAACCGTTATAATCCACGAGTAACTTGGCAACTTGACTTTTAATTTATAGATGACATAATTCTAAACAACTTCAAAAGCTACAATATCGAAAGTATATTACATAACATCGCCACGAGCTTTACTGAAAATGTGCAGAAAATAATTCACACATGTGATGAAAAAACAAATGTATACCCGGAAATGTCAGTTGAAAATTCAATGTACATATATTGATCAAGCAACCGAAGAAGAAATCTTTAATATACTCACCCACTTAAATAAAAATAAAGGACCAGGTATCGACGGTATCAGGCCCAAAGACGTAAAAAATAACGCTAAAAAGGATAATGTAAACAACTATAGGCCAACAGCCGTACTGTTAGTAATAGAAAAAGTGTTGGAGGAAGTAATGGTGAAGAGAACTTATACATTTTTGACTAATTTTTGAAATTTCCGAGGCTATGGCGAACAGAAATCAATAATCTAAGTTTCTTTTTGTTTTAATGAAAACTAAGCCCTTGGAATAAATTAAGTGTTTTGTTTCCGAAAATTCCATGCTTATTATTGTATATTTTTTCAAATTTAAACCTGCTTATGAAAGTTAATAGTTCGAAAAGTTAACAACCCTTGGGATATTTTGGTTAACATTTTCCCCATTTAACTGTATTAACTTTTGTTTATAAAAAAAATTGTTAATGAATTGTTCTGTTAATTTTTCTTTTTTACAAATTCAAAAAAAATAAAGTTGAGTTTGTTTAGTCTATTTTCTTCGACCTTTTTAATTTTATTTCTTCTTAATTAAAAACTAGACTAGCAGGACATTGGTCTGATTAAAAATATAAAAATACATCTTCTCAAAAAACTGCATTGTCTTCACATTGTGCCAGTTTTAATCATACACCAGATTTCGAAAATACAACAGTTTTAAATACAGAAACAAACTATAAAAGACGCTTCATGCTAAAAATGTTACAAATAATCAACACACCAATAGAAAAAAGAATTAATTTTAAAACTCATACGGACAATGTAGCTCCAAAATACAGACATTTAATTTATAAGAATAAGATAGGAAATTGAATATGTTTAGAAAAATGTAATGGAATAATTTTGTTTCCTGTGTATTATTTTTTATTATTGTTCATGTTGTCAATTACTGTTGTTTAATTTAAATTTTGTTTTTTAAAATATTTGTTTAAATATTATTAATATTAACCAAAGATCCCTGAAGAAGCTGCACAGCGAAATATTGGATTAATTATAAATATATATATTTTACATAACCTGACCTTGAGCTTGTTTTAAAAATTAAGAAGAAATAAAATTTATTTTATTAAAACAAAGTTGCTTATTAATTGTTTGTTACGTTTTCTTTATTTTTTTTTAATTCAAACATAAATAAATTAAGTGTTGTTTATTTAAAAAAGTTGTATATTGAAGAAACACATTGATCCCGAAATCCCGGGATTTATTAAAATCGAATTCGTTTGGCATCCCTACTATCTACCATAAATAAGAAAAAATTTAATATCACGACAACAGCGCCACCTTTCGGGAGTTTCTTTTATAAATCATCAGTAAAAGTAGACCTTTCCAACCAGCGCTGCCAGAAGTAAGATTTTACCTTATTTTTTAAGATTTTTTAACCGAAAAAAGATTTTTAGATTTTTTCCCCAAAAACAAGACTTTTTGTTATGTCTAGACGAAGGTTAGGTTCAATAAAAAAAAAACCTTCCTTGTTCCCATTTAAACATTTTTAAACGAAATAAAACAATTTAGTATAAGAAATTAAATTTTTTGTAATGTTTTTTTTTTGCTTATTTTATGTATTAAATAAAATATGATTTGTTTTTATTATTTATAATAAAAAAAACTACTTTTTTCAAAAATAAGATTTTTTTTTTTCAAAAATAAGATTTTTGCTTCAAAAATAAGATTTTTTTTGGTGAAATTAAGATTTTTTGCTGAAAATTTCTGGCAGCCCTGTTTCCAACGCATGTACTCGTTTGAAAATCGGTTGAGTGCTTCTCGAGTTATAAAATGACGAACATAGGACACATTATTTTTATATGTATAGATATCTTGTGTAAAACAAATTTTTCTATAAAATTTGTCTGTAAAAGTCTATTTGCTATAAATATTTCTGGGATAAGACTATTTTCTGTAGCAAATTTCTTGCATAAGAGAACTTGACTTTGGAAGTTCCTGTTATAAAATTTTCTTGTGTGGGACTACTTTCTGTAGCTTATAAGAGTATTTTATTTCGGAAGTAATGCTATAAACACATTCGAGACAGCTAGCTACCGACTTCAATATGTCAAAAATAGAATACACGTGTGTATATGGAAATGATTATTTTCACGACGACACGGCTACATGGCTGCAGGTTGTTGTCTGTGCTTATTTTGTCGTTGTAGTCCAATTAAACTAATTTCTATTTTTGTCTACTACAAAACACAAAAAGTGTTGCTAATATAAAAAAATATTTAAAGAATAAGTGCTTAAACATATTTTTTTGTTTAATAGAAAAGAATACGATTGAAATTAAAAAAATTATATAACTTTTTAGCATCGAAGTTCTATTAGAAGTTCTATAGGAAGATTTTTTCATAAAATTTTCGTGTAGGAGTTATAGGACGTAAAAGTTGTAAAATTCTTTATCTATATCTCTTTAGCTTTAAAAAGAATCTATTAAATATGGGAATCATTGGAAAATGATTTAAAGTGTTTTTCAAATGGCGTTTAAAGCATACCGATTAACCAATTAAGAGCCAATTTAATATCTATATTCGAACTCCGTGGCTGATTTTTTTTTACAAAATCAACATTTAAAATTATATCGATATAGCAATTATTATCTAACCCTTAGATATTTGCTTAATAAAGTCTTATTGTATTGCGGGTTTTCAGCCTTGCGGAACACTTACTAATTATGTACATATTACAATAATTAAATTTGTAACTAGTACATAAATTATTACCATATATTATTTTTACTCAAACTTATAAATAAATTCAGTAATTTTCCAAGATATAATTTTTTAAACCGTTATAAATTTAAAATTTTACATGATGGAGTTACTAATAATATGTTTGATTAAATATATTGACAAAATTTTAAGTTTTGTTGAAAAATCTATCAAGAAAAATTAATATTTGAAATTGGTTCTTAACGGCCTAATACATCGGAATTTTTAATCCATCATGTGAAAGATATTTCGAAGTAGTTTCTTATAATACCAATACTTTTTAGATCCAGTTTTTAAAGTTATTGATAAGGGGAACGTTCGTAAATGCAGCAAATTGTTTTCTGATGCAATAAATTTTGACATAAAAGAAATCGTTGATATGTAAATTAAATAAGGCAAACCATATTGAACTTAAGGAAACTTTTTGCTAATTTTAATGAAACTGTCATTTGCTAAAGCAAGGTGCGAATCTAATTGCACATTCTGTACGGAATCAAATGGTTTTTTTATTTTATTTTTTTTAAAGTACATTTGAGAGACTTTTTGTTAATTTATGAAAGTAGGTAAAGCAAGGCTATGCATATTATGGTTGGGCCTTTAGCATTACAACTGCAACTGGTAACCACGCATCAGCAACAAGCTTTTTTTATTTACGTACGTACCCAACGTGTTCTGAAACTTTTATGACGTGCGATGACGGAACAAAATTTTTATTTTAAAAGCAGTATATTTTTTTTATATTTCATCTGCTGTTAAAATTATATGGTTTATTAGTTCCAAAAAAACAAAATTAAAATATTTTAAATGATTTTTAATAAATTCATTAGTTTTTACGCTATAAAATGTATTATAAAAAAGTATTTATATATTAATTGGCTTAAATTAAGTTTGTTACGAGTCTTGAATTATGCTGTTTTTTCCATTTCATAAAAGTTTAAAAAATGATGGTGGCACCACTAAAATATAAATACACAATAAAAAAAACAGCTGTTTTTAATTTTTCAATTGTAGCTGTCGTCTTCAAAATAATTCAGTAGCTGTCTACACGACTGTAATTGCACCCAGCAGCATTTGTAGTCGTGTGTTCGTGTATCCTGCTGTGGTGAATGTGTTTAATGCATTACTTGTGTAAGAGTATTTTTGTAGTAAATATATGTTGTATAAGACTAATTTTTTTTTATTAAATTTGTCTTTATAAGTTTATTTGCTGTACAAATTTCTCGTATAAAGCTATTTTCTGTAGCAAATTTCTTGTATAAGAGTATTTCATTTTGGAAGTTCCTTGTGTAAGAGTTTCAATATCTAGCATAAGACTAGTTTTCATATAAAATGTATCTGTATAAGATTTTTCGCTATAAAAATTTCTAGTACAGAACTATTTTCTGTAGCAAATTTATCGTAGAAGAGGTTTTGTTTGAAAAATTTTCTTGTATAAGAAAATTATTTTTTTACAAAGACTTTTTTCTACAGAAAAACTTTTAATACTAGAATTCTTGTAGATTATTTTTTTTAAAGAAAATTTCTTGCATTACATTGCATTCTATAAAAAATATTTTCTATTTCTAATATATTTTCCTATGCCCTTCTTCTGACCAGTTTTCGAAATGTGTTTTTTAAAAGGAGCTTTTTGCCTCTTTTTTAAGTTCCATTATTTATGCAATTTGGTTGTGAATATGAGAAAAACCCCCGCTTTTCATTTATCACTTTTCCTATGCTGCTACATAATTTACACAGAAATACCAAAGAGTTTTGCTCCAATTTCACGTACATTTGTGAAAAGAGCTACAAAAATATTTAAGAGGTTTGGAAAAATGTGAAAGCACTAAAACAGGAAAGGAGTGCGTAAAACGAATAGTGCTGGCGGTGGGTGGTTGGTTGTGAAAGTGTTAAAGGAACGTAAGAAAATCGAAAAAAGAGTTACAGTAAATGTGGTCAAGTGGTCATTGTACTAAATTTATTATGTGGAAACGGAAGCAAAAGAAGGGAATTAAATTCGAGTTTTTTTTTAACCAACCGAGGTGATTTTTTTTAAAAAAGAGGGGATTTTTTTGTAGATACAACTAAAATGTTACATTTAGCTTAGATTTCACTTTTTTCGCATATTTTTTTTTTTAATTTTCTGTGGTTTTTGAAGGTTTTTGTAGTTTGTGTGGCCATTTTGATGGTGTTTTAAATATCGTTCGATTTTCACTTTTTTCTGCTACATACAAGTGAATGAAAGAGGATATTTTGAAAACATAGTTCATAAAAAAAAAATTCATGCCAGTTGTGTTCACTGAATTTCCTTAGGTTTTTTTTGTAAACATTTTTTAATAAAAAGTTCCTAGATTTTTCTTTTCACAAGCTTGCGGCCTTCTTTATAAAAGTTTATGAACTGAAATGTAAATTTATATCATTCATGATTTCTATTATCCACGTATTTGTGAAGAAACAAGTGTTTATCTGTATATTTTTGAATACAAAAGGGTTGTTCACTACTACTAGTCATTTATAGTCTTTTGATTTGGTTTGTTTTCTGCTCTACTCTGCTCTGTTTTGTTAATAATTGAATGCCATATTTGATTTGGTTTTAATGTAGTTTCTTTCCTAATGTTCTTCTTCAATTCATTTCTAAAATTTTATTATTTTTTAGTGTTTGTTAACCGTTTTTTTTTTATATAAAAAGTAATTTATTATATTTTTCCTAAAGTATTTTGTGTAAGAAATTTGGAAACTTTCACATTAATCATGTGCATTTTTAAGTTTTGATAAATAATAGTAAAAAAAAAATCATGTTTATGTTGTGACTATTTTCATAAAATATCAGGATTTTAAGGAATTTTGTGCTGTTAGCAAATCAAAATTTTTTCTGCCATTCTTTCAGTACAGATATTTATCTGTTAAGAAAATTTTAATGTAAAACCTTCCAGGGCCCAGGGATATACTGGTAGACATTAAGGCTTGCTAGACTTGACACTACGATACGGGTTCTATTGGATTAAGAAGGCGTTGGGGTACCTCTGCACTCCTGTAAACTCGTACTTCGCCGATTCTCTAGGATTACCAGGTAATTGTTGCCCCTTATGTATAGCAAGCGTATCATGTCACTACTGTTGCTGATCAGAAGAGCTGATCTACTTTTGGTATCTATAATCATGGAGCATTGTCTTATAGGTAGGCATGCACATCTTCTGGGAAATTAGGAAGATAAAGACTTCCTCTGTCACTGTACTGCATTGGTGAGTAGGTAACTGACAGAAAAGCGATTCGTTAGTTTCGTTGAATTGTATGATATCTCTGGTTTTTGACTGGAGTGCATTAAAAACGTTGTTAAAAGTTTGGGTTGGCTTAATTATCTTTAGTAGAGTATCATGCAATTTTGAAAATCAGATTTAAAAATCGATTTTGACAGATATTTTAGCACTTTATGAGAATAAATATATGGAATGTATCGAAGCAAGTCGTTTTCTATGTTTTTATGTGACATACAACATATACAACTACAAGGTAACCAAACTGGTTCGTTGCACTCAACAGACAACATTTCTTTTGCATTTTGTGTAAAAAAAATCACTGGTTCATTGTTTTAAACTTTCTGCTAGAAGTGCACCAATATATCGTTCATTAAATACAGTCGAATAAGGGAAAATGAAAAATGCAAATTTGTTCGCTTTGACATATTTGGTTTTTATAGGGATGTTCTTATATACGACTGAAAATCTGCTGTAGCTCCTGGGGTGAAAACACCAAGTGAGCTACATTTTTAATTTCAACCTTAAAAGCGAATGGTAGCCGAAAAACGATTTGAAAATAATTTTATCTACTCACTTGGGGAAAATTGGGGAGAAAATACAGACTTGCAATTTTCTATTCTTGAAGAATATTAATATTCTTCAAAAACAATGACGAGTACACTGAAGAAAAAGATTTCAATTTATTTGTTTAAAAATTCACATTTTTTTTTAACACAGCAGGTGGGAGATAAACTACACCAAGCCACATTTTGAAAACTTTACAAAAGACAGCAAACATTTTTAATTTAAAAATTTACCTTTGCCCGAATAATTTTTATGGCTCTAATATGTTTTATTTATGTCTATAATATCCTTAATAAAATAACGTCATATAATGTTACCTTATAAGGTAACATACGTTTACTTATTAAATTGACTTGGTTTTCTATACCTCCCATGTTGGTATTGATACTGTTCATTCCCTTGACACAACAGCACCAAGTTCAACAACAAAAGGTCTGCTATTTCCGAAAAATAATACCAGGCTTACAAAATTTTTTTTACCTTACTTTTCTCTTCCAAATGTGTTTTACAAATTATTCAAGTAAAAAGTAAAGGCGCATCTGAATGTTTAGATAGAAACATATTAAGTTTTTCTAAGAATGGTTGACAAACTTCTTCGAAATGTTTGACTAAATAAAAAAATAGAACCAAAATGACAGTGTTTTAATTAATCTTTTTTAAAAACAAAAGACCTCACTTTACAATTTACAGAAAAGGACTTTTAATGCATTTTGCATCTAAGCACATTCTCCTTATTGCCGACAAATTCAGTGGTAAACGACACCAAATTCACTTGATTCCCTATGCATCTAAGCAAGTTGGACTTGGTGTTGTTTTTATCTTTTCTATCTCGAAAACTAGATTAGATAGGACTAATAGAAATTCACACATCGACAGAGGAAAAGTTCCGATGTATAAAAAATTTGAAAAAAATGTGAGTTGTGGTTGTTTATCTCCCACCAACACAACTGTTGTTAAATTTTTAACCACTGTTTGCATTATTTTAATAAATTTACTAAATTTTAAAAATAAACTTAAATTCAATGAATATTTATGGTCGTAGCATATGCGTCGTAGCAAAACTAGTTTTTTTCGGAAATTCGTAGCAAAACTCATTCATTACAAAATTAAATCTATTATTTTTTTATATTTAAGTTGGTGTAAATTTTTATACTGTTGAGTTATTAATCAAGAATGGCATAACACTTCAAATAATTTGGTCCATTTTATGCGGCGCTATATGTTTTTTGCATTTTCCCAAAATCCGAATAAAGTTTAACGAACGAGTTTTGCATCTCACCTACTCAATCGTTTGAAATAATTTATTCAATTTACAGTTAAGATGGCTTAATATCCTTTCTTCATGGATTCAAAATATAAATCGGTGTACAATTTTCTATTTACTGCTTTGTTCGCCAAACTTCTTTAAGTAAATAATGTCAATATGAACAGCTAATATGCAATACTCACAGGAAAAATTAAAAATTGTCTCTAATCGACAAATTCATTCCCAATCAACCAAACAAAAAATTTTAAATAGGTTCTTTTAATAAATTATATTTTTAATTTTAATCAAAATAATAATCAAAAAACTTTGCCGTTTCACAATTCACAACAACAATTTCACAAGTTTTAGTTATTATATTTTAATAAATATTTTAATTAAAAATTTATTTCAAAACAAATATTAAAATGTTAATTAGTTTTCTTTAAAAAAAAAACAGAAAAAAATTGATTAAATTATCACATTAATTAAATTAAACTACTTTTTATACAATTTTTTTAATTGATAAAAAATCACTAAAAAGTTTTTCTGTGCTATTGATCGATTCATGACCACATTTACTCTTTTGAATAGTATTTATCGAAATTATTGAGTCCGTATCGTGCGTACAGTAGAGGCAATTGCCGCTGTAGATTGAGAGAGAGTACTCGAAAAATTTTGAAAAAATCTTGGCAACTGGTGCAAGAATTAAAGCCGGCGGATCATCAATTGAAACAAATTTTCAAGGAGCTTCAGCGATGAGGCTCATTTCTGTCTTAACGGGTATATAAACAAGTGGAATGGTCGTTGTTGGAGAGACCACAATCCTAGTGAGACTAAATTTCCACTTTATCCCAAAAAAAAATCACCGTTTGGTGTGGTTTACAAGCCGAAAGCGTCATCGGCCCATTTCTAATTAAATTCGAAACTGGTGGCAACGTCAATGGCGAACAGTCGCTTTGTTGAGCCAAACGTTTGGGTACTGAATTAGCGCAAGAATGGGCCGCAGCATTCGTGTGCTTGGATACCTTTGGGCTACTTTTCCCTTTCATCTGCCGAATGGATGTAGTGTCCTGCAAGCGGCTAAATGGCTAAGTTATTATCGCGTATCGAGAGATGTATGTTTATTTACTGATAGCAAGGCTATCGTTGATTTCCTTGCGGAAGTCTACCCTAGTGGGTGTCTAATTATAAAACGTCGGATATCTTTGAATGAGATTGCAAAGTACTCGAAGGTAACGCTTATATGGACACCAGGGCATGAGGACGGTCCGGGCAAACAGATAGCAGATGAGCTTGCCAAACGAGGTGGTCCCATGTATGACACATTCATTGATCAATTCGTTAACCATACAATGGCTCACTGTAAGTCATTTATCAAGCGCTAGTTTTATAGAACTACGCAGGCCTGGCTATGATGGACGAAGAACTAGATCTCTACTTAGGTTTAAAAGGGACCACATTAGAGCAGTGCTATCAGTTGCAACTGGGCTCTGGCCTGTTGGAACTTATGCTAGGAAAATAGGTCTGTAATTCAATGACTATTGTGGGAGTTGTCATGATGAGGAGGAAGAGGAAACTCTGTTTCACTTCTTATGCCAATGTCTTGGGATCCGCGCCATTAGGGAACAATACCTGGAAAACCGTTGCCTGCTTGTAGGATCTAACTGGGATAGAGCTAAGGTCGCTTCTTTTCTTCATAAGGAAAACTACTTGGTTAAACACTGTGGTGACAGCTGACTAAATGCTCTAAAGGATGCACATTGGCGGTTGGTATCACAAAGGGACCACTAAAGGACCCAAGTGAGCAGACACTCGATGACAGTCCGTAAAAGCTAACATAACCTATCCTTTGGCCTACTTTTTGCGAGGGTATGCACAATGTCTGGTCTATGCTGATAAACCAGCAATTAATCCTCGCATTTAATAGCCAATATTTGACGCACTGTTGAGAAAATAAGACCGAGTGTACTCGAAACAGTTTTGCGAAATTGGACCGGTAGGATGGCATTCATAAGACGCAGTCACGGAGGCCAGAATTTATTTTTAAACATTTAATTCTAGGCAACTTGTGAGCTAATAAAGCCAACATTTTGGTTAATGGCATTGAATTTTTAGTGTTTTATTTTTCATTAAAACTCTTGTAGACTTTCCTTTGCCAAAATTAGTTGGTTTTGGTCAAAGTATTTGCTAGGATATTTTTCATAGTGCTCCATGTCAATCAGATTTATTTTCATTACTTTTTGCATGTTTAGTCGCAAATCTCTCGGCGTATTGAAAACAAAGAATGTTTTCTGCAGCTTAAAGTGCATTAATTAAATTTACCAAAAACTTAGGTATTAAAATAAATAATTTTTTTCACTTTAAAAATAAGTTTATTTTATTTTTAAAAGCCTTGACTATTTGACTTCTTTAAAAGAAATTCGTTTTAAATTTATTTTCATTTGTTACTTAAATTTCAAAGGACTCAACTACTTTCTATACATATTGACTCTTGAATTGCATGTGTGTGTAAGTTTTGTTCACAGGAGAGTTTTATTACTAGTTTTTAATTTCTTGTAAAATTACAAAATGCTGACAAATAAATTTTGTTGCTGAAACAAGTTTCTTGACAACAAAATACAAAACTTAAATACAAGAAATTCAAACAAAGAAATTTTATTTTTCTTTTTTAGGATCTTGCTGACTTACAAACACTAAATATAACACAACTACTCGTAAAAGTCATAGAAAATAAAAATATTTAAGAAATGAATACAACATTTTTTACACAATTGTTTTGCAGCATCAGCTTTCAAAATACAGGGAGAAAAAAAGTAGTAAATTGTACCAAACTTTTTGTTTACAACTTTTGTTAAAAAATAATTTTTTTTTTTCAAAATTTTATAGAGGGGTTTTTGTATGAATTCATACACAAAAAACTAAAGATTAATTTGTCAACGTGCAAGGAGAGTTAACGAAATACAACAAATAACAATAGAAAATAACATAAAATGAAATGAAATGAAAAGGCAGCAGCGGTGGAGGCAGAGCTGGCGCAATAAAAGTTTTAAGTTCTTACCATACTTTTTGTGAAGGCTGCTACATAAAAATGAAACAGAAAACTGAAAATTGCTGCAACAGAATAGAAAAACTTGTCTAAGTTGTTGCCCAATAAGAGATAACAACAACAAAAGAAGTCTTCAAAATATGCTAGGGTTACCCTTTAGAAATTTTGATTCGGACAGTGTCGTAAGAAAAATTAACTGAATATCCAAGGCTGACTCTTAAAGATTTTGTATCAAAAAATTAGGGTATAGTCGAGACTAAAGCGACCTGATTTATTAAAAAAAAAACTTTAGAGGCTTTCATTACATTCTGAAGATAAATTTACATTAAGGGGAAGTCAAGGCAGTTATAAAAAATAATATTCACTACTTAACATTGTGCAGGTAGCTGGCGGATCCCGGTAAGAACTACAATAAATTTAGATCTAAAAGTAAATTTTGATCTCCTTGGCCCTAAAGTCCTTGTTATGGATAATAATTTATAAGTGGGAGCATTGGACGATCGAATTTTTTCAAATACTGAAAGTTCCACAGCAATACGTGAAGAAATATGCGCGTATGTAGACAAAGGAAACATTCGACAAGTTAAGGGTGGTCCAAAACGCACGAACACGAACAAAAAGTTTTCACAGAATTATCTTAATATTTTTTATTATTATAGAAGGATCTATGATAATTATGTGTGTAACAAAATATCGTACAATGGATCGCCACGGTTTCGTTGAAATACCTCTAGACGATGGTTCATATTTTCAATAACTTTCAGACATAATTGAGGTTCAATGTTGATGTGCCGAATTATGTTATCCTGTAGCTTTAGCTCCGGACTTATTAACGTACACTATTTCTTTTAAACATCCCAAAGAAAGAAGTCCACAGGTGCCAAACCACTCTTGACGGCCAATTAACACCGCCACGACGTGAGGTAACACGGCCATTGAATTGCTCGCGCAAAAGAGCCATTGTTTCGTTGGCTGTTTGGCAAGTCAGAAGCACATATCGTGCAGATCCATATCCTTAATTTCTGACCTCAAGAAGTTCCTTATCATATTGCGATAGCGAGCACCATTTACGGAAATTAAAAAAAGTACGGCCGGGAGACGCCGCCAGCTCATTAAGCGAACCAAACAGTCACTCTTTGCGGATGCATGGGCTTTTCAACAATCACTCGTGGATTCACATATGCCGAAAATGCGGTTATTCTGCTGTAAACAAACCCACTGAGGTGAATGTGAAACACAAAATGCATTATGATTTGAACGGCCATTTTCGTAAAACTCTTCGACAATTTTAAAACGCTGCTCCACTGTCTACCTCTCCATGGCTTGATTTGTCAAAAACTAAAACAAAGAAATGTCAAATTAAGTTGGGCAAAAAACTTGACGTTAAGGTGTGACTCACAAATAACATCGATCATTAGGCGAGACAGAAAAAATAAAAATTGACTTTAATTAAACAATTCGTTCAGACAATTAAATATTTTACTAATTTTGCCCCTGCAAAAGAATTGATCATATCAATTAACGGATTTGTATTTTCGAGTCATGCCACTCAAATTTAGTCAATTAAAAAATTAATTGCATAAATTAAAAAAACACAAGATACGCACAAACATTTAAATTTATGTGTTTTTGTTAAAAAAAAATTTATTGCAGCAAACAATTAATTAATTGAAAAAATTAAAGTACATCAATTCATTTTTTAATTGAACAAATTTTGGCAAACATTTTTTCTGTGTAGACCATATTACATTCGCTTCTTTTACGCTTTCTCAAGTTGAAATAAAAACATTAATATTTTTTAAATTATAGTCCGATTTTTTATTAAAATAGAGATTCGATCGTTAATCTAAAGAAGTTAAACACCATAGTCTAAATTCTCCAAGAGAAAAAGTATGGTCAACTCAAACAAAACTATCTTTAACAAACTTATCTTTTCTAAACTTATTCTGTTATTTATTAGGTTAATGTAAGCATAGTATTGTTACCGGCAAACATATCGACCCCTTTTCGCGAAATTATCGTATATGCCAATTTTTTTGAAATTGAGTTTTTGATGCAATCTTGTTCTACATTCAAAGAGACGTCACCTGACAAAATATTGTAGGCGAATTCCACTTCGTTGCTTCAAAAATTGAATGTATATCTTCATTTTTATATTGCAAGCGAACGCAGAGAAAAGTAGAAAAATGGATGTCCTGTAAAATTTGGTTTTTGTAACATTCGATAATTTCGCGCAAAGGCGTCGATATTATGGTGAAATAAGTACTCCACTAAGAAGTTTATCGAATATTTTAAACAACATTAAAAAGGGCAGTCGCGAGTATTTTGTTCAAGTCGTTGAAAACCACCAACATGAAGACAAACAATATTTTGGCATCGAAGAAAAATAAATCGAGAATTGCGTCTGAGTGCTTTTTTTTAATTAACTTGATAATTTAGATCTAGAAAACCAAATTTGGCTAGAAAAAAATTTTTTAAAACAAAAGTTTCTTTTATGTGAGAATAAAAAAGTTAAGGTTTTCAAATTTTTGGTTCGTGAGCGTATTTGACCAAAAATTTTATTTGCAAGAATGTAAGAGCGTGTGTGATAAAACAAAAAAAAAAAAAAAAAAATTTCAGAAAGAGTGCGCGAGCGCGAATTACGTTTTAAAGGAAATAAATCTTTATTTTAGGAGTTCTGTATTTATTCCAACTTATTTTAAAGTACAATTCTTTCTTAAAATCTAAAACTTATTTCTGTGGTTAAAATGTTGATCAAACAAAATTAATCGTAAAATTTCTTTATGTCAATTTTGTTTGGTCATTTATTTTTCAACGACAATTGCATATAAAATTTTTTTTTTTGTTTATTTTATTCATCATTTTTGTATTTCAATTGTCGATGCCCTTTCTTAAATAGTAAAAATTTATAAATTTGGAACGGAAGAGAATCAAATTTCAAAAAAATAAATTTTAAAAAATAAATATTTATTTTACTTGTGCCAAAGATACTCTGAAAGTGTCATTGACTTAGTTCATAATTTGTTTATTGTATTAAGCTATGATTGAGTTAATTTCTACGAGGGGTGATTGTATAAGTATATACGTAACTCGCGTGACCAACGTTTTTCCTGGCGACAGTACGTGACTAAAAATTTATGGCTTTAAAAGGGAGAGAAACTTTCAAAGACCGAATCAAATGATTTTTTAGGTTAAAAATTCAAAACATTTTTTAGATTCGTTTTTTGGTTTTGCAAAAAAAAAAAAATCCTTTAGTTTTATGAATTTAAACAGAACTAGACATCCTAATGAATTGGATATAAATTATAGAAGGTTGGGGACTTTAAAAACCTGTAAAGCAAACTTGGTGCATAAGGGGATCTCACATTAACTTTAATGTAATTTGCGATTAAATTTCGCAATAACAACAGATTTGTGAAAGAAATTATTTTGAAACTAACATTTAAATAAGTAGTGGACTTTAAAGAGACTAATGGCTAAAATATAAGCTAACATGACACAAAGTCGACGCTAGGCGTTGGAAAACGTCACGCTTGAAGCGCTGATTTGAGTTGGCCTGTGACTGAGATAAGGAGTAACATATCGAGCTCTGACCGCGAAAATAACGTAAGCGACATCATTTGAAATTTTGTTTTTTTTTTTAAATAAATGACTTTATTGGCAGCACTTGCATCATCTCCGAAAATGTTATGGTAACATAAGGTATCGTTACGATTTTATAGCAAGAACAATTTACTCGAAAGCGACAAATTTCATGAAATAAAATAAAAAAGAAATTCTTTCCTGTAAAATTTGATTTTTTGTGCTGACGTTATTGTCGCGGTTTGGTGGTCGATTCGTATGTAAGTATTTGCTGATGTTGTACAGTATAAAGAGATCTGTGATTAAATTATTGAACGTCAAAAGGCCTTTTAAAAATTTTGTGATTTAAACACAGCAGCAATTACGACTTTTTTTTTATCTAAATTTTTAGTCAAAAGAGAAAATTGATCTTTAAATTTTTCTCTCACAGGATTTATTAATCGCTGCTTTAAATAATTATCTTCAATGAATACCCTTAATTAGCCTATACACATATTTATATACACAGAAAAACACTTCTATATTTACTTTTTTATCTAACAAAAAAAAAAAAAATGTTTACAAAAGAAAACATTTCAAGGTTAGATCGTAATTTAAACACTTACGTAGACTCTTCAAGTGCTTTTGTTTTTGTTTTTGTTGTTGTGTATTTGTTTATTATCACTTATTCTTGTTTCTGTTGTTGCATATTTTTATGATGTTTCTTTTAATAGAACTTTTTTGTTCTTATATAAACTTTATAACAAAAATGGGTCATTAAACAATGTTAAAGATGAACAAAAACGAAACAAAGTTTGTGTGTGTTTGTATGATAAAAAAAAGAGAATAAATAAAGAAAAAATATCTTTAAGAATTCTTTTACTTTTTAATAAAATATTATTAAAAACTGTCAAGTCTAAGAATACACACTGCGTATGAGTGATATTAAATAAAACATTTATGGAGTATATTAAATTAATATCAATCATACGTCAGATAAATATTTTATGCAAAAAAAAAAAAGTTTTTTTTTTATATGCAAAAAGTTTTTTTTTCTTGTGTGAAATGTTGAAGTTTAAATTAATAACTGGGAATTCTGACTATGGCTGGAGTTGCAATATGACGTTTTTGCTAATGGGAGGACAGTCACGAATTTAATTTCAAATGCTACAGCCCGATATTCCCAAATTTTTTGGTACCTGTTTTTTTTTTTGATTCTAAGAATTACTTTGACTGTCATGAACACTCAATATTTAATTAAAATTTAAAATTTAATTAAAAAAAAAATATCTCAATATGGGATTTAAATTGTGTTTTTAAATTTTATAAAATTCAACTGCTTTACTTATGGTAAAATTATACTATAAAGACACCTGATACAAATGTTGTACAAATTTTTTTTTTAAACAAAAATACAAATAAAGGGTGTTTTTTATAGAGTAACATAAGTTTTAATCAAAACAAAACAAGGAAATATATTTTTAATATCAATGAAACGAGAAAATTTGATGAAATTAATGCTTAAATATGATTTTTTCCATGTGGCCGCTACGGCTGGCGCGTAGAAGGCGCAATCTGGAACACCAATTTTCAACAAATTTTCGCAGCATTTGCGGCCGATAACTCTTCAAATGTTGATTTTTCAGATGTTCAATTGTTTGTTGTCTATCGACGTAGACAAGTTACTTAACATAACCCCAAAGAAAATAATCCATTGGGGTTAAATCACACGATCTTGGTGGCCAATTAATTGGGCCATTACATGAAATGATAATTTTCATCAAAAGTTTCTTTAAGTAAATCAAGTGTAGCGCCCACTGTGTGGCATATGGCTCCGTCCTGTTGGAACCACATATCAGCAAGATTAATACCTTGTAATTGAGGTACGAAAAAATTTCGAATCATGTTACTAAACCGTTCAGCATAGACAGTAATATTCTGACCATCATCGTCTTTAAAGACTCCGCCAGCCGATACAGTAATTTTCTGTGGTGCTTCGACAAAAGCTTGTGAATTCTCCTCACTAAAAATGCGAAAATTCTGCTTATTAATGCACCTATTCAACCAGAAGTGGGCTTCATCGGAAAATAACATTTCGAATGGAAATTCAAAATCAGTATCAATTTGCGCTTCAGAACATTCGCCTTATTTGGTGGCGTTTACGATGGTCGTTTGGCTTTAATTCCTGCACATGTGGAATTTCGAAAGCTTTGGTCCGAAAACGATATATTGTTCTTCGAACTAACCGCTCTGAAAAACGATTATGTACGCCATAGAATGGTAGAAGTGCACGTTGAGTTTGACGAAAAGAACAATTATTTTGATTGAAAATTTCAACAATTTGCACGCGTTGCTCTGGTGTAATTCGATTTATAATGAATTTCCAAGCAAACTAAATAAAAAGCAACTATCAGCTGTTAAATGGGTGGTAAAATAAAGCAGTGATTCCAACTCAAAGTTGTGACACTCTAAAAAAACCCCAGGCTTTTCGTGCTGTGATTGTGCAAATTGCCAAGCATAAACAAAACTAGTAAGAAGCGTTTGTTTGCGTATTCCTTCATCAATGTGAAAAAAGAAACACTACAGACCATTAAAATATAATGCAAGTTTGCAGCACCACTTAAATTGTACTGTTTTTTATAACGAAAAAAAATAAACGAACACTACATAAAGGTTGATACTATCGTAAAAATGGTTATGAACGGTATTAAGAGTTTGGTAATAAAACACAAACACTAAATATACATATATGGTTTGTGGGTGTTTGTACCGTACGCTAAATAATTTTCGGTTTTTTTTCGAAAACTGCTTTAAAAAAGCCTCCAATTAAAGTTTGTATACCAATTTGAATATCGTCCCAATGTTCGATTTTTCGAACAATAAATTTTACGTTTTTTTGTATTTTTTCTAAACAATAAAAAATATTGTAAGTGGTTCGCTACAAATATAAGTTCTTACTAGGGTGATCGATTGAATAGTATTCGAACGGTTTTAACCGGTTATTTTAGTTTTGCCCAAGTCGAATATTTTAAAATGTCAATTTTTCGAATATCGAATTAACCGGTTATTTTAGTAAAATAACCCTGTTATTTTACTGATGTGTAATTTATATACGTTTTTTTACTTTTGTTATAAATGTACCCTCAATTTAAGTTTTTTTGCTGATTGAATATTGGGCAAACTTACACTTTTTATAAAAAATGTCAAAACAAAATGAAACAAAAGTCAAAAAAACATTATGAGCGTGTGTTCCAAAAAAAGTTCAGCTTAAAAAGTAATTAGCATTTTGACAGTATTATAAATATTATATACATATATCTTTATAAAGATGTCATCTCTGGTGATATTTAGAACTGACTTAAAAGAAAATTGGGCTTTAACGGCCCTAAAATGATAAGTTGCAAAGGTTCTTTAACGTCACGACTTATTAATGACTTTTAATTAAACTACAAGCTTGACATAAATATACGTCAAGTAAAACTTGACCCTGTTCCAAATAGTTTTTAAGAGACTGCAAATAATACTTTACAAAAATATGCTGCCAATAATGAATGAAAAACTCTTAATTAGCTCTAGCATATCTTCATGCTTAAAAAAGAACATACCGGCGGAATCAACGATATGGAAAAATTCATCTGTTTAACTTATTAAAACACCAAGAACTTAAAACAAAATTGAAGGAATCAAAAATGTCCTGAAAGGGTTTAAATTGTGTGAGCGACGAATTGACAAATATTTCATACAAAAAGCATATTCATATAACTATTGTTTCTATAATGCTTAAACAAAAAAAAAATTTAAATATATAATCCAGGATAACAGGTTTTTGTTTGCAACTTTTAAAAAATATGGCTAAAGTTTACTGCTTCATATAGACATGCTTAACCAGCGACAAATTAAAACTCATTTACAATAAATTTGGGAAAATATGTCAAATAATAAATTTATTAAATTCCTATATTTTTAAAACCAAAGTTTTTCAAAAATTCTAAAGCTATGTTCACACCTATTAAATATTTGACTCTTAACGTAACCACTAGTTTTCTTAAATAATTGTTTGCTTTTGCAAAACGTTACGTTTGGCTAGAGCAAACATTATTTAACGGTATTTAACTAGAAATAATGCTTAAGTTTTATCAATTTACTGGTCACGTTTTTTTATTTTTTATTTTATCGTCATATAATGGTGGTCTGAACATACCTTAAGTCATATCTATGTATTGAGGCCCTATGCTCCTTATTGGATCGGTATGTATTTTGTTGGTTTCTTACCTTCGTTAATTGTTTTGTTTTTATTCTAATTAACTTTTTATTACAATAACTAATTCGATTTTTGTATTTTTATGTATTCGAATTAAAACCGGTTAACCGGGTATTTTTAAAATGCTTAACCGAAAACCGGTTTTTTTAAAATAGCAACTATTCGGAATATTCGAAAACCGGTTACTGAAAAAAGTCGAATAATCGATCACCCTAGTTCTTACCCACTTTGCTCCTTCCTTTTATAACAAGGGGAAAGAAAAAACATTAATTTTAGGCTAATTTTAAAAACTGAAAATTTTGTATAAATTATAAAAAAATAATAAAGTGAAAATGTAGTTCACTTGAAAAACGATTAAACTTTCAACAACAGCAAAAAATTTCCGTGTTTTTGTTATTTGACTTTAAAAAGCGATTTGTCAAACACTGGGCACTATATAACACGTTTGTGATTTCTCAGAAAGGCTAACTGAATCATCGGATATTACCATAATATATATTTTCACGCATTTGAATTAACGGTTATACATTAATTCTGTTTTTGCTGATAAATAAAATGTTTATGCACAATCAGCGTAATGTAAGAAATGTTTTTCGTGCGATTCGAGAAAGTTAGGGTACGCATAATCGACCTTCTGAAACCACTATTGCCAACATCATTCGCAAATTTGAGTCCAGCTTCCATTAGTGGATGATACTGGATCGGTTAGACCACATCCAGCACGTTATAAAGTGAATATAGCAGCTGTAGCTGAGAGTGTAGTCACTGGTCCATATTTCTTCAAAATTGAGGAAAATCAGAATAATACCGTCAATGGTAACATCGCACCTTGTTTTGTTTTTACATTGCATTGCATTGTGTTGGAACTGGGAGGGAGGAAAGAGAGAGAGTAGTGCTTGTGAACATTCGACTTGAACTTATTGAAAGTAAGAGGGTTATTCCACATACGAACAGTTCGGCCAATTGTACGATTTACCGGCCAATTGACCACAAAAGGATGGGTTCTTGAGGAAAAAAGTGTATTACGAACAAACGTACGGGTATCGGTGTCGGCCAAGCGTATCATTCGTCTACTGCCACGTGTAGCACCAACATCGGGTACGCTTGGCTTATAATCAAATGAATACGAATGTCATAGGTTTGTAAAAGAGTAGATAGGGTTGGAAGCTTGACAGAGGAGGTCATTTAGAAAGAGACGAAATGGAGTAAGAGAAACAGCGGAGCCTTGCTCGTTTGACGAAACCCCATCTATAACAAATCGTTTAGTGCGATCTCTTGTGAAAACGGACACCAAATGCAACAAGTTTCTTGTCAAAACGTGAACCATGCCAGCCTCTATCAAACGCCTTGGAAATATCTAAAGCAATTACCTTATTTTCGCTAAAATGGTAAATGGACAGGCACCATTTTTCCGATAACAGGGCCAGTAGGTCTCCAGTAGAGTGACCTGAAAGTCAAGCGCATGGTTTAATGAGCTCTGGTTTCAATAAGACGGCGATACGAGCCATACAGCGCGTGAAACAATGACCTTGTTGAGGATTCATTTTGGTGAGCACTTAATTTCTAGTTTTGCTATGGTAAATTGGCAACCTAGATTATTCGATATCCCACCATTGGACTATTTTCTCTGGCGATATGTAAAGGAATAACAGGAAGGAATATTCGATATCCCACCATTGGACTATTTTCTCTGGCGATATGTAAAGGAATAACACGGATATGCATGATATCACTTTCAAACAGTAAATGCCATAAATTGTTCTTTTAACCAATAAAAACAATTTAAGTTCACTTTAAAATTTATGTTTTTTATTTTACATTACAAATCAAACCTCACGTTGAATCACCCGGTATTTCTATTAACCATTTTTCTTATTAACCCTGCTCAGCACGGTCCGGATAATCGAGGATCAATTGTATATTTTTAATTTAAATAAATGTCTTGTTCTATTTTTCTTTATTTAAATAAAAAAAATTAGTTTCAGTTCATAAAAAAGCTTAGCTTTTCCATATCTACAATCTGTAGGAGCAAAAAAACAAAAATGTTTGATTAATCGAACACCATTTTTCTCAAAAACAAAAATTCTAAAAAAAAAAATTTGGACTTCAGATTCGTGTTGTCTAGTCGCAACGTATCTATCAACCACCAAGTTTTATAAAGTTACTCGAAAAAAAATCGCTGGGACGACATGGGTTAAAAACTAGAATAAATTTTTAAGACAAATGATTCCGAATAGTTTTTTAAAGAGCAATAATTATTTATGTTGCTATCTAAAGTATCAGTATTAGCAATTTTATGTTTTCCCGCCGTTTTTATCTCACTGCAAAATATATTTTTTTTTTATTCTCTAAATCTAGTTAACCAAAAGTGTTGGCTTATAACTTTAATCTATTTTATAACCATAAAAATATTTATGAAATTTATTTAAAAATACTCAAACTTTATTTTTTATTGTTGTTGTTGTTGGATTTTATTTTATTTAATACAAAATGTAACATGTGCGGTAGAAAAACTTTAATCCCTTTAATAAAAGAGAATGTATTTGAAAAAATTTAATATCCATGATCAACAACAAAAAATAAAAAAAAAGATTTATAAAACTACTAATAACTAAAATAAAGCGCAACAAAAAATAAATATTTAGATGGAATAAATATGAGAAAATTTTATTGAAAAAATGGGGAATTATTAAATTTGGAAATGAATTTTAAATATATAAAAGTTTGTATAAATAAATTAAATCTCTTTTTACGTTTATATAAATATATTTGTTAATTTTATTGTACTCTAGAGAAATTTGTAGAGAACACTATGTTTCCACTATGAGCAAAACGTGTCAAAGTGTTTCCATTATGTTGAAGTGGTTTTGGTTTTCGAGTTGTCGAAAAGAATTTGAAAGATTTATGTTGCAAGCAAACTTGAAGCAAAACAAAATTTATATTTAAAAAAACAGAAAATAATATTTTCTCGAGCATGAAATTCGCTTTATGATTTAATTTTATTATTTTTATTCTCTTATTATTTTTAAGCTTTAAAAAAAAAACAAATAAAAAAAAAATCAGTTGGAGACTTGAATAGACCTATTAATAAGCCTTGATATAACACTTTTTTGATCTTTTCAATCACCATTAATGGATTAGCTGGAGTTGTATTGTATTCATGTTTTGACGATTTTCGACATATTTTGGAGGATAACAAGCTTTTTTTTTGAGTTTTTGAACATGGAAAAGCGAGTAGCAAAATTATTTTTGTGGTCCAAAACACGCAAGTGGAATCATACTAAATGGAATGATAAAGTTTGTGTAATTGAAGTTGATATTTTTCGAAATTTCGAATTAAAGCTGCATTCACAATCATAACAACAATTGGATTATTTTTCTGACGTATTTTTTGCCAAGATTTTTCATATCATTTATTCGTTAAGAGGACAACCCAAAAAAAAAAATATTTTGCCGAAATTTTTTTAAGCAAAATTTAATAAATTTAGCTCTATTTGATTTGAAAGCGTGTAACAAATGTTTTTTTTTTGGCATGATGTTATTTTGTCAAGTTATGGGGTGCTAAAGTGTCGCCGTTTTGTTTTTAATTATTGTTGTGAACTAGAAACAAATAAAACCAATGAGATAAGAGATTCTTAAAAGAAATCACTCGATCTATGAAAAATGCAAACGCGTAATGCACTTCAAGCCCGGAAGTAGTTATTTTGAATTCCAATTTTTCTTACTTCGCCCTAATCTGTTTTATTATTTTTAAATCCGAAATTAGCGCTTCTAGGAATGTAGATAGAGTGTGTAGGTATGCTAGAAACTTATGTTGGGGAGAAAAAATAAATTGAGATCGGTCATAAGTTTGACCCATCTTGGGGCATCTTAGAAGCTGTGGGGGCCAATTTTTTACAATTTAAAATATCTCAATGACGGTTGGGGGTAGGTGTGTGCGTGAAAATTGTCGCGAAGGAAAAATAAAGGGGGTAGGTCCTACGTTTTACCTCTATAGGAACTTCTCTGTGACAGACAGAGTCTCGTATCTTACAGCTGGATTCATTAACTTTTTTATTTTTTTGAGAAGTTGGGAGAAAAATTTTGTGAATGTTAGATTAACTCTCTTTTGTTACAAATGTTTGCTTGTTAAGCAAAAAAGCAGACCTAATTTGTTTTGAAAGCAATTGTTTATAAAGGGTGGTTAAATTTTAAGGGCCGATGGTGGATGTGAACCAGACCTAAACGTCAAGTTTTTTTCTGCATTTAATTTGGCATTTCTCAATTTTAGACTTACCCATTTTGAACCATGGAAAGATACGCAGTCGAGCAACGCCTGGCAGTGGTCAGGATGGGGGCAAGAAATGGCGACAGTGGATGATTAATTTTCGAAAAAAATCATCTTCATTGATGAGGCACATTTTTTTTTAGGCGAATGATCGAATGATAAGAGTGACTGTTTGGTGCGGTTTATGGACTGGTTGCATCATCGTGCCGTTTTTATTTTTCCAAAATGAGGCCGGTCAGGCAGTTACTGTGAACTTTTTATGGCCCGAATTGGAAGATATGGATGTGGACGATATGTGGCTTCAACAGGACGGTGCCACTTGCCACAAAGCTAACGAAACAGTGGCTCTTTTGCGCGACAAATTCAATGGCCGTGTTATCTCACGTGGTAGCGATGTCAATTGGCCGCCAAGATCATGTGAGTTGACACCGTTGGACTTCTTTCTTTGGGGTTATTTGAAAGAAAAGGTTTACGTTGATAAGCCAGCAACAACCCAAGAGCTAAAGGATGAGATAACTCGGCACATTTACGGCATTGAACCTGTATTTGGCCGATATTTTGTTTTATACATAATTTAACCATACCAATATTATCATAATAAAAACAAATGACAATTATTTGCGTTCTATTCAAAATCAAAATCGCTCTTTCAAAATGGGCAAGGAGCTGCCGTTTCGGTGAATGGCGAGCCATATCGAGCCAGTGCATACTGAATTTCATTTAATTATCGAAACATCAACGACAACAGAGCGACTTGCCATACAGCGAGCTTAACAATCGATTGTTGGCAAAATCAGTTTGATGACAACTTTATTTTCAGAAGGCCTTTGTATTACTTTTTATAGGGCTGTGCTAAGCGATTGGCTTATGCCGCGGCGGACATATGCCGGAGTTCATTAAATTCATTTAAAAAATAAATGCTATGAAATAACTGTCAGATTATAAAAAATATTTTATTCCAACAATATTCCTGTCTTGTATTATCATTTTAAGCTCTCATGTAGTTTAAAAAACAACACAACACCTTTTACTGTTGTTCACTTTGGAAACTTGAAGCCTATTTTTAATTCTAATTCTAGATTTAAAAGTAGCAAAGAGATTATAATGGGCTTTTGAAATTGTGTGTCACAAAAAACTTGCTCTTGAAAAATTTTATTCTAAAAATTTCACGAATTGGAATCTTGAAGAGACCCGCTATTAAAGCAGGCTATGCGTCTTTTCTAAATTCTCTGGCTTGTTTTGCTTTGTTTTTATCAAAAAAACCTTGTTAGTTATAACATTGTTTTTCTTTTTGATAACTGTTTTGGCAAAGCAAATTCAGCAGTTTTTGGTTGTTGCTGATTAGCACTTACAAACGTAAGTGTGTTGCCCACCACTGGTATAAAAAGATAATTAGAATTTGAAATTAATAAGTGGCCTTAGACAGAAAAATATATATTAACAGTTTATTTTATTTACTATATTTTGTTTAAATTAATTCCAAAAATATATACAGTGAACACAACCTTCCAACGGACACTAGGGCCTGGCCCTTTTAAAAGGACGTCTTTTTGGAAAGACATATTTAAATGGTCCCTTTGGCGTACGGTCGTGAGAGATTTTACAGTGCTTAAGTTTTTAATATCAAGAAGCCATCAAAAAAATTTTTTTGCTTACTTCCTACAAAAATATTTTTCTTCACTTTATTTTAATACTATTTCTTAAATTTCGATCAATTATTTTTATTACATGATACACAGATAAGAGGATTTTTCTCAGAAATTTCCTTTGATTTTTTACTCATGTTTTTCAATTTATTTTTTTTTTGTAGACAGACAGAAAAATAAAAATAAAATAAATGAAAATTTTAATTCAATTACCAGAAAAACGTTGTACGTAGTTTCTTACTCAGACGTACAAATGAAAATATCTATAAAGGGTGTTCTCTTAATGGGTCCATTTTATTGTTGGATATTAAACGGGCATATGTCATAAAAGATCTGGGCACTGTGTTATCATTTCTGCCTGACTTACCGTCTAACATTTAAAGTTTTGAAAACTGTTTAACTTTTTCAAGAATCAAGAATCGCAACCTACAAATTGATTTAATTGTGTTGTTTACAGAAGGCTGGTTATACGGTTATATGGTATTATAGTTATATTAACAACAAACAAAAAAAAAGCATTTATTTTTTAATATATTTTGTTGCTGTTAATATAACTACATAACCATATAACTTTATCGTGAACAGCCCAAATATTTTAGTAACAAAAAGTAGTTATAGAGACTTCATTGATATCACATTCATTCGAGAGCGTGACTGATGCAATTTTTATTTGCACTGTATGTTGATCGTCCTGGTTTAATTAAAATGTGTTAAAAAAATAAGGCGTCCTTTTAGGGCAAAGCATAAAACTGAGTTATTAAAAGCTAGACCTATTTAGTTTCGTACCACGAGCAACAATTTTAATATTAGGGGGAAGGATCCGAGAGGACATATGTGGCGCTCAGAACTTGATGTCGGATTAAAACGGATTAAATGGCAAAAATGAAGCCATAGACAAGTCATGAATAACGATATGTTAAATGTAGGGATGAGATTTTCATGCACAAAAAAATTTTAAATATTCGCATAAAATATGCACTAAAAACTCCAAAATATGCATTCAAAAAATAAAAAAAAGCTAAAAACTTGAACATTTTCAATAAAAAGGCAATTGACTGACCGCTATTCAAAGGTAAAATATTTTTTAAAACTTTTTAATCCAAATTTTTAATATTTTAATCAGGCTTAAGTTCATCAAATTTAATTTTCATTAAATTATTTTTATGAGGAAAGGAATTTTACAACATGAAAATTAATTAAAATTGTTATTGATAATCATTCATTCTTGACTAACCTGAGATTCGAACCCAGGCGGCTGGTTACCGTGACATGTTTCGATAGCAACCACTCGATCTCCTCAGATGGATTTGCCGTCTTACACTCGCAGCCATCGACGACTGCTGACGTCAATAGTCAAACATCAATCCTTAAACCAAATTGTATTCTAACCTTTGGTAGATCGAAATTTGCTTTTTTGAATGATTCTGCATTTTAATTGATTTTACATGTTTTTCCTTACTTCTGTTTTTTCCGCAATTATGTCAAGAATTCTTCTTGAAGTCCAAAGTACATTTTTTTTCGTTTTTTCATTTTGTCTTTCTTTTTCTTGTTGACCTTTTTCAGCACAACTTGAAGGACAAATGTACACATAGAGGTCGTGCCTTAGCTCTAACAATAATTAGAGTTGTGGTTATTTTCTTTCTTTTTTTTCATAAAAATAATTTTATGAAAATTAAATTTGATGAACTTTATTAAGCCTGATTAAAATATTAAAAATTTGGATTAAAAACCATAAATAGTTCAACAAAATAACCACAATTCTAATTATATTTTAAAACCTAATTTAAAGGTTTGTTTGTATAAACAAATAAATACTATTTTATATTATCAAAAGTAAACCTGTTCGGTCGCAAAAATCTTTTGTACATGGAAAATAATCTCTCAACGTCAACCGAAGTTAAAAAGGCATACTCGAAGAATGCCAATTCATTTAGAGAAGTTATAACTTCTATTTCAGATCCCACATTTGATTCCAGATCTAAAATGGTTTAAACATTTTTTATTTTCTGAAAACCTATGTTTTTTGCAATTTTAATTTGTTGGGCTCCAAATTGTTAATTTAACTTTCTGCAATATCAATTAAACTGAGCTGACTATTTAATGCCTTTTAAAATATTTTTTTCTCGGATGAAAATAATAAATATATAGTATCGAATAAGATTCTAATGTCCTCTGCAACTCGGTGTAACTCTTGTGCCAACCAAGTAACATGCAACAGTTTTGGATTGGTAGCCTTAGCCATGTGCTGCACTGGTTAAAAATAGAAGGATCTTTTGTTGAAATCTTGAAAATCTTGTGTTGTAAGCAGAGCCACGAAAAAATTTAATTACTGATTTAAAAAAAAATTTTCTGTTTTCATGGAAATTTCTTTATAACATGTAAATAAAAAAAATATCACTCAAAAATTTAAATATATGTAAAAATATGCATTTGTAACCAAAATATGCAAAAATATGCATTTTATCCAAAATATGCAACAATATTCAAAAACAATTCGATGCCATTTTAACGCAAATTTAATGATTCGAAAAGATAATTGGTCGACATCGATCTTAGACTATCCACAAAAAACATGAATTTGCATTGAAATCGCATCCCTAGTTATATGTTATGATTGGACGACAAATGGCAACGCAGTGTAAAATAACTAAGAGGGTGGTATCCAGAAAATTAAAAAAAATATTTCTGGAATAGTTTTCAACAAATTTTTTGTTTAGGTACCTTATCAACTTTAGTGCCCATACATTAATATGTATACTAATTTTACCAAGTTATTTCATGAAAAAACTAGTTTTGGGATCATTGATGGTTTAAATGCTGCGGGATTCACAACAGATGGAGTATTTTTTTGCAGATGTGTCTTTAATAGCTTTTATAGCATTTTGTTAAGTTAACGTCAGGGTCAACTCAACTTTGTCGAACAAAAAACGAAAATGTGTGTACAACTTTTCGCTTTTTGAATTGGCTTGACAGCGACTGTTTAGATTTAATGAATCAGAAGTAAAAGCAACTGTTTCTGTTTTGGCCAATGACAAATGAAGAAGTGGAAAAATAGCAGTGTCTACTTTGAATGCAGTATTTTTAACTCTGGTTAACATTAAATAAAAACCATGTTTGTGCGAAAGTCAACAAATTTCTAATATTTACACAAATATCTTGTTGTTGTCAAACCGCTTGTGTAGTTTATTTGTTTAAACCTTAATTGCTTTTTGTGTGCCCACAAGTGACTGAAAGTTTTGTTTTCCTTCTTCAAATTGAAAAAAAAGGAGGGCTGAAGTACGACATATTCTCAACGAAGCTTATCCTAAATATGTTCCATCGATGTGCACATGCAACACATTATTATTTTTGAGGTTTAAAACAACCGCATAAGTCAGACAAAAATTCGAAAATAATGAAAAAGAGTCATAACTTTGTGAAGATTCTCTGCAAACAACGAAATAAGTCTTGCAAGGTCGATAAGAGTTACTTAAGCAGCAAACCTTAATTGCTTGCAACGAACGGGATCATTAAAAGTCAAGAAAATTGGGTAACACACGAGCTATAGAAGAGAGGCGTTAAAAGATTATTTTGTATGTTCGAAAAACTGATTGTATTTCATAAAAAAATCATTTTGGCATCAAAACATAAAAAAAGCGCTCATCAAGTCAAATCAACGCCAAATCAATACCACTGTACATCATCTACACGAAAAATTAAGGTACTCCCAGTCATGGGATACAACACCATTCTGCCCAAGCAATTCCTCCTGGGATTTAACCGGAAGAGTCATCTTACTTACCGCCTATTGCGGAAAGAGAAGTTAGGAGTGGCTTTGGTATAACTCAGGTCGGGATGGAGCTTAACGCCTGCCGGTCTCGCATAGACCGTGCCATTCCACATGTATGGCCAGCATGTGCTCAGGGTGCCCATGATACCCCCTTCATATTCCCAGCCTAACAAGCCTACTCTGCTCTACTCAGTCCAGTGGATTTATATACTAATCCAGTAGAAGAACTTCAATTTTTTGGCTTGAACCTGTATGCAGAATTCTCATGTGAATCATGTTAAAAATTTTAAAGTTTTAGCTGTAACAACAACGCCAAAGCAAAATATCCATAACACTTAGGTTATGCTCTGTAGTTGGTAGGACCAAAAAGTTCCCATTTGTTATGAGCTGTTGAAATCAAACCAGGACCCCTGATACCGAACACAATAAATCCATTTGATGTCGGCATTAGTTCAAGGAATCCCGCAATATGCGATAAATTAGAATACGAAAAATTCCATCATGACAATGCTTGGTTGGTAAATTTTCCCCGACCCGAAAGGTGTAAAGTCTGCCCCCACCTGATTGTTATTTGTTTCGATCGAAATAGAACGCTCTTAGTGGACCACGTTTCATTTTAGAACAGGCTTGATACATTTTTGGCCCGAACAAATAGGATTTTTTTTTAGCGCAGTAGTCACAAGTTGGGAAAAAGTTCATCGCTTACGAATGGCAAATACTTTTCATAAATTCTTAATATACGAATATTTCACAATAAATAGTTACAATTTGCGAAAAAGACCAAATATTTTTTAATTCACACTTTATAAAATCTCAGCTTACAACATTTAGCTGTGTTCTGAAAAACGATTAAGAGTAAAATTGAAATCGAACAAATTTTGAAAACTATTCCGAGTCTGCTAAATTAAAATTTTTATATACCTCATACTTTGTGGACCACTTATCTTTACCAGAACAACTTTTTAAATGAGGAAATGTTAGGTTCGTTTTGAAAGAGACCGAATGTTTAAAATTCCCTTTAAAATTCACCCTTTAATATATATTTTTTTTTTATTTCCAGTAATTTTTCTTGTTGCACTTTTTTATTTTCTTATCATTTACAAGTGTGTATTGTTATGAGAAGTAAATGTGCATAAGCTTGAATATATAAAAGGATAAATGAAACTTTACACATACACATACAATGGCCTGCCATATTGTATATCAATACCAAAGAATATATCGGCCATTTTTTGCAACAACGTCATAAGTCAAAAATCGGCCATTTTTGACTTGATAGCACTAATGTAATCTGAATGTTAATCAGGTGCTTTTTGAAGTGCTTATTATTTCATATGAAGATATTATAAACTCAACGCTTGGGAAGCGAATACAATATTATTTTTCCATTATGCTGTGCGTACACGCAAAGAAAAACACTCGGGATAAATGCGAATACTCCTTATGTAGGAGTTGCACTCCAAAATTAAATGCGAATAACACTAAAATTCAAAACAATTCGAAAATCAATACCGGAACTTCTTTAAACAAGTATACAATTCTTAAACCAAGTAAAAACAGATAGAAGTTTTCTTTGGTAGTAAAATTACAACGTGAGTGTTTTAATCTTATTTAACTTATAAGTCTCATCTCTCAGGAACACCAAACAAGTAGGTAAAAAAACAGTTGTTTGTCCTGTGTATAAACAACAGAACAAGAAGAAAAACATACACTATCTTCATGTAAAAGGAAAATAAAACGCCAAAATTCCCACTTAGTTTATATTAAGTTAAATACATCAAATTCTTAAAATAAAAACGCTGATGTTTTACAACTGAAATTCTGTATGTTTTTAAACGGTTAAGTAAGTAAATCAATCATAATATGTTGTATTCTCCTTTTGTCTCTGAGATAAGTGTTTCAGGTAAGATTCAATCTAAGTTCACTTTGTGATAATTTTAAGTACGAAGTCGGGATTAAATCAACTTTTTAATACTTTAATCAATCGCATTTATGAGATGGATTTTATCTTAGTTTCACTTAAATAAATATAAATTTCGGATTATTTCAAGTTCGAATTCGAAATAAAATTTGATTAAGTCTCGCCCTGTCATAATCCGTACTTGAATCAATCTTTCGGAACTTGATTCTAAAAAATCCGTACTTACCGAACTATTGATAACGCTTCGGATTGATTTAAGAACGGGTTCTTTTTTTCTTCAAAATTAATATTTTTGAGTTATGACGATGTTTCAACAAATGACCGATATATGCATGAGTTTGTTTGTATAAGCAAAGCAGCGTTGTCGATTTCTGTGATTTTATCGAAAAAATGGGACAACAACAATTTTTTTCTTGGACTATTTTTGGTTTATAACTTTGTGCGTAACTTTGCCTCAACATTATTTTAGATATTTCTTTTTTTATTCTGTCATTTTCGAATTTTTCAGTGGAAAGCAAATTAAAATTAGCAAAACTGGCATTAGGAATAAATTGTCGCCTGATACCATCGCGTGAATATTTTTTACAAAGGAAGGTATAGAACAAAATGGTGTTTTCATTTTTTAACGGCAGTACAAATCAAACGATTTTGGAAAATCTTGTTAGGCCAGCTGTGGAATGCCATCAAACCTTGTGATTTCAACAAGATGAAGCCATAGCACAGCCTGTAGACTGTAGACAGTGACTTTGTGAGGAACAAATTCGGCGAACGCATTATTTTGCGCACCTGACTTATCATCTCCTGACTGTTTATTGGAGGATTTTTGAAAGGAAGGCTGTAAGTTAACAAGCTAAGATTCATCTCCCGACTAAAAAACAACATTTAGAATGACATCGTGGCCATTGCACCCGCTTTTTAACAAAAAGTTATGAAAAATATTTTAAAGAGAATAAGTACATGTTAAACAGTTCCAATCAGTGTTCGAAAAAAACAGTACATTATTAAGCGTTCGGCTAGCACACCCAAGAACGACATATAGTTTTTTAGTGATTGTGTAGACGAACACAACCCATACTACAGTTCGTAACTATTTTCAAGAAAAAGCCGAACATTATATATTGTTCTGTTCTTCGTTAAAAAACAGAACAATTGTTGTGATACTGCAGACAAACTTTATATTTTAATGTTCTATAATGTTACTTTTTTTACATTGATAAAGAAATGAACAAAAAGAAACAATTTAGCAACGACCGCACTACGTAAAATTATTTTGCTGGCTTTTGGTTTTTTTTTTCGTATGTGTATTTTGTTTTTTTAAATACATTTTTGGTTTCTTTTACCAGCCAACAGGGAGAAACATTAATGAGCCGAACCGAACACAATGAAGTTTGTGGATTTAAAAAAAACCGAACGGAATTAAATGTTCGGAAATCGTATTAATAATAAAATGTTCTAATCTTTTGATCAGTTTGATAAAAACAGTATTATTTTAGTGTTCAGAAGATGACAAACAGGGAAACGTTTTTTTTTTAAGGATTTTCTACACAAACACTATTAGCGCTAGTGTTTTCCACAAATCTACCGAACCGAACACTAAGGAGCGATATATTCGATATATTCGAACGCTGATTTAAACCATATTGTCGGCTTAATATTAAATCCTGCTAAATCCACGTTTTAAGTTAATTTAGATTTTGATGTCGTGGGGTAGGGAAAGATACGCCTCGTCGACCAGCATGTAATTTTTCTTCAATTTTAGTCCCGAAGTTTGTAAAACCAACATTATTTTTGGTTGTTCTTTTAAGCTTCAAATATAAATTGTCTCTCCTGTTAAATGTGCTGAAAGAAAGTTAGCTGGTTTGCATATTAAGCCGACGGCAAAGTTTATTCTGCGCCCCCAATTTAAAAAAAAATGTTAAATAATTTCGATGTTTTGTCTGTTTTAAACTGAATTTGGGTTCCGGCAACACTGAAGCAAAGTTATAAACTATGAACCATTTACTGCTTTATCATACTTTTACCTTCTCTCTCTGTCTCCCTCTTACACAATGATATGCTCTCAAACATAAATTTGATTTTGTTCAACTATTCATGGCTCTATGCCTGTTTTGCTTTTTTTAATTTTTTTTTTTATAATTTTTTTCCTATTTTTTCTGCCTTTTTTATACCGGAAGTTATCTTCTGTGATTTTTTTCTTCTAAAATATATGCACATTTGTATAGAAAAAAATGAGCAAGTGAAAAATTCATTTATAGAAAAAAACTTAAGCAACAATAAGCATAAATTTAAATTGCAATCTTTTACAATAATGAAACAATATACAAAACATAAAAGAAAGATGGGACGAACAACTGAAATCTTGGCAAATGTATGAAAGCTGCAATATATATTTATGGAGTTTTTGTTTCCTGCATGCACTTATCTTCACACATACTCACTTGAAATATTTTATTGAATATGTTATAATTGATTCGAGTAAGGCAACAGTGGGTCTATTTAAACATCGTGCAATGGATTTAATTTTATTTGATTGGTGATCGATCAGCTTAGATTTGAATTTCTAGAAGACCCCGTCACAAACTTCTTCTTCTACTAATTTTGTTATTCCTCGTGAAACTTATTTATTATTCATCTCAGACCCCATATGGTATATATATTCTAGGCCCTCGATTAGTTTTAAGTCTATTTAGCCATGTTCGTCTGTCTGTCCGTCTGACTGTCTGTTGAAATTTCGAACAGCTCAACAGAAAATAATAATATTGTCGTCCGAAAAAAGTACTAACTCCGACTCCAAACGCTGAAATTTGTTATGTGCGACTCCGACTCACGATTTTGACTCTGACTCCTACTATAATCTTGATGCTAAATGTGACTCAGTGATGTTAACTTTTATTTTTTCATTACCGTACGGCCTTCTAAAAATTAGAGTTTTTGAGAAGAAATTACCGTACGCAAACATTAATGTGCTGTTTCCAAATGACTGGAGATTGATGTAGTAAAATTCCATCGCCTGTCATTTGGAAACAGCACATAAGAGCAGTATTCATAAACCATTTATTTAAATTTTAAATGTCTTTTAAGAAGATTATTTTTATTTTGGAACATTTTTTTTAAATTTTTTTGTGCCGAAAAACTTTGGAGTCAGAGTCGCGAGTTTTTGTTGGTACTACGACTCCGACTCCGACTCCGGCAAAAAACCTTAACTCAGACTCTTCAACACCGAGTCCACAGCCCTGATTCTAAGTCCAATGGATTGGGGTCCAGAAAAATAGGTTTAGTAGGAAAAGAGTAGAACCACCAACCACCCTTAAAAATTGATAATTTTGTTAAAAAAAAAAAAAAACTAAAATAAACGGTGGCACAATGCACTTACAAGAGAACAGCTTTATACGATTGCAAAAAATCGCATTTTATGAACACCATCGAATACGCTGTCTTGCGTTAATACAATCAAACTTTCTCAGCTACACACATTCGCTGCTGGTTTTGAATCATTTAAATAATGCACAGCGTGTTGGCTTTGCCATTATTTAGCTTCGTTCGCAATGATGGCTTTGAAAAAATCATATACAAAGAAAAAAAAGCAAGAAATCATTGCTCTGATGCCTATTCAGCATTTGCTATGTAATAATTTTTCGTATGCTGGATGCGGAAGAAAAAAAAATTTAAATAAAACGCAAACGAATACTTAGGTGCATATACAAAAACAATATACAAGCATCGTACCCGCTGTTGCTACTACAAGTTATGATCAAATGTATTAGCTTAACCGCCTTATTTCGGGCGAAATATTGGTTTAGCCCACAAATCTGTGAACAGATTTGGGATTAGCACGCTAAAGTCAAATAAAACCACATAAAAAAGTTATTGCTCCCGACTTGTTTTGGTTTTTGCTGACTAGTGTTATTACGTAATGTTTTCTATTATGTTTTTTACCATTTATAAACTATTACTTGATATTTAAAATAAATTGAACAAAACCAGTAGAAAAAACAGAATTTGGTAAACTCATTCAGGTTTTAAAAAAGGTGCCCCCTTTTTTCTCTTAAATTCCCTTTTTGTTAACACTTTTTTTTTTGAAAATTTTCCCTTTTTTTGTATTCCTTGAAAATATCAAACGCTAACACTGTATATAAATTCAAAAAATAAAGCAAAGTCATACACACATGCGCATTTACAGTCGTTATTGTCTCATCGAGTGGACAATGACTACTTCAATGCAAGAGCATAAGAGTGCGTGTGATTTGATTTTGAGCAATTGTTCTATGGCGTGTGCATCAATGAATACAAACAAAGCACGTTCAATCATCAAACTCACACATGCACAAATAACATGTTTACGAAACGATCTCAATATTACTCAACGTTGAACTTTGTTTTGCAGGCATAGAATTTATGTAAATCTAAGCGTTATAAATAAATCAAACAAATTAGTGATTTTTGCCGTTCTTTGGCACGGATTGATATACGATTTTGCACAAACTCGTTATATATGACTAGAAATCACACTGTCGAAATTCGTGGCAATCGGTCCATAATTTACCATACGCTCCATACACGCAGAGAAAAAAAATGTTTAAATATAGTCACCTCTTTATGTTTAAGTTAACCATATGGTTATCATCGATAACCATATTATGGTAAAATTAGTGCTCCCTCAAGAGACCACGATCATATAATGGTTACCTCTTTAAAAATAGTTTTGTTGGGGATGAACATATTTAAACATGTTTTTTCTCTGCGTGTATAAAGTTCACTCTCGGAAAATAGTTTAATACGCCTAAAACCGTAACGAATAATGCTATCGTGATGAAATTTTGTCTCTCATACAAACGGAATGACAAACTTTTATATACCCTTTACACCTGTTGTGAAGAGTTCACTCAAAAGAAAAATCAATTCATCCGGACTCAAATCAATCCGAAGCGGTATTTATAGTACAGTGAGTACGGATTTTCTTGAATCAAGTACAGAAAGATTGATTCAATTACGGATTTTCAATCGCAAAATACTTAAATAATCCCGATTTCGTACTTAAAATAATCCGAAAATGAGATTGATTTAAGTAAAACTAAGATTGAATCAATCTCAAAATGCGCTTGATTCAATTATTACACGCAAAGAAAAAACATGGTTGTGGTAAACATATTCTAAGAGCATCATATTATGATAAAATTTATGATTGTAGACACCATATTAAGATTATTATTGAATCATATTATGACTAAATATACTCGTAATATTACATCATAATATTTTTGCCATAATCATATTATTATTATGTTAATTATACTAAGTTATTAAGTTATAAAATTATTGTCATGTTAATCAAAATAAGTTAAGAACTAATCATATTATTGTCATGTTTAACATAATAAGCTAAGAAGTAATCATATTATCATCATGTTAATCATAATTAATATAGAACCAATCATGTTATGATACAGCCCCTTTTTATAACTGTCATAAAAATATAAAATAAATTAAAACTTTTTTGCATCGATTTTGTATTTTGTGGCTTTTAACAATTCAATATAAGGCTTGCAAAAGAGCAAATTCAAAATCTGCAATACCTAGCCCATAGTAGGATAAAGTATTGTTTTTCGGCTCTCCTGAAAAATTTGTTTTTAGACATACGCGGTTGCCCATGAAAACCACAGAAATATCGTAACACTTTTATAAAATATAATGAAATCTCTGTGTGTTTTGTTTTTGGATTCTACAAAAAAAACTACGACATTTTGCATTTCCACTATTAAATCACTAATACGGAATGAACTCCGCTAATATTTTAATTTTTTTAATTTCTTTAAACATATTTTTTATGGGAATTTATCTTTAAATTGATTAACTGCTCACATATAAAATAAATGACACAACTGATACAAAATTATTTTACAAATGGCGCTAACATAATATTATTAGAGTAAAAATAGTTTGATTGCATCTTAAACATAATATGATAAATGTATGGAAAGTTATCATGTTATGGCTATTAAATATCATGATATGGTTGTGAGTAATATAATATGTTTAGAAAGTTATCATAATTTAGTTGTTAGAAAAATAATTATTTTTCGGTCAACAATACTCAAATTAATAATTGCGATAAACATTGATTTGTTTACAGTAACTATAATATTGTTGATATTAAAGAAAAATAACAATTATTTGTGTACGACAACAATATATTGTTACATCAAACATAGTGTTGTTGCCGTAACCATGCCCAACCATATTTTTTCTCTGCGTGTATTAAGTTGATTTTACCCTAAATTCGTTTTTGAAAAAAACCAAAGAGAAATTAGAAGGAAAAAGTTATTATGATTGAATTACTTATCCGTATTACACCTTACAGAATGATAAAACAAAAACATTATGCCCGATATGGTTTTTACTTTAGAAATCTTATGTACGACGTTTTTAACCAAAAATATAAACTCAATGAGAAGCAAGAGTTTAAATTTACTTATTAACCCTTCGTGGTGCACATGAGTTTGGCCAGTCCTATTTTCAACGTGTATAGAAAATCAAAACATGCGGAAGGTTAAACGCAACGAAAAGTTTAATCTTTTTTTAATTGATTTAAGAATTTAATACTTATTTCATGAAATTCCGGAACTGATTTTCGAAAGTAATCCCATTTAGAATTGTTTTGAGTACGTTTAAGTGTTATTCGTACTTGAATTTTTGAGTACGACTTTCTGTGTATATAATGTAAACAAGAAAAGCCTTGCAATACTAATTGGACTATAATTGTAAGCTGGGAAACATTTCCACAAGATCAAAATTGTAAAATTATTTTCTTTGAATTTTTGCAAAATGCCTGCTTAGACTTAACTTTTTACAAATTTTATATATTTTTTAATGAAAAGCTGTCATAGTTTATTTAGCAATGATATACAAAATTAATTGCTAATCTTTTTTCAGAGGTTAATTTAATTGTTAAATAAAAGTCCCATCTGAGGTTTTTATAGATAAAATTTCGAAACCTAACACAATTTCTCAATAGTATACCTACTCTTTTCACCACGTTATTACAAAGGATACATTTTAAGCTGTTGTTTTTTTTATAAATACTTGTGCATATCTCCTGTTACTGCTCTTCATTTGAATTGTTAATATATGTATTTATGTGTGTTCATATAAAAGGTAAATGAAACATTTTTCTTTATAAAATTTTTTCCAGTCCTTATTGTTCTTTTTTATTTTATCTTGTTTTCGTCCTTTGTTTTTTTCTTTCTTGGTTCAATATGCAGATTTATGCTTGCATTAATTTGACTTTTGTGTGTGTTTTTTTTATTGTAGTCTTTATATTGCACTTGTTCTTGAGTGGGTTAACTATGGAAAAAAAGTTGGAAGCTCATACCAAAAAAAAAAAAAAAAACATAAATTGAGAGAAAAATTTTATTGTATAAAATATTTCAAAAATTAAATTATGTATGTATATTGATTTTTCTTAAACATTTTTGGCACTATTATTGATCGTGTGGGAATGGGTATCCTGTACACGCCTACACATAGAGAAAAAAATGTGGTTATCTATGGCACGCAAAACTCACTACATTATGGTTGTAAAAAGTTAACATTTACTTTAATCATACTAATTGTTCCCAAGAAAATATCGAGCCCTAACCGCGAAAATAACGAAAGTTTGTCGCTTACGATAAAATAGTTTTTGCTATAAAATCGTAATGGTAACCTTTGTGACCATAACATTTTAGGAAATGATGCAAGTGTTGCCAATATACTTATTTATTCAAAAAAACGAAAATTGAAAATTATGTCGCTTACGTTATTTTCGCGGTTAGGGCTCGATATTAAAACTTAATTGGCTTTTTACATGGTTACCCATAACCACGAAGCTCTACGCTTGTCTGCAGGAAATAACCAGAGTCTCTGGCGGGAATCGGACCAGCAGCCCCGGCGCTGATAGAGTAGCTCATTTTTAGCTAGCCTGCTGGGGCACTCGTCACTACTTTATACTTTAAGGCCCGTTTTCACAACTTATCGATAGCTTAAAGTAGACTTTAATCGGCCTTATAAAAAGTGTTCCATTATTCAAACTTTACTTTAACCTAATGTGAGCGATAATGTAATTTAAAGTCTATCGTACATGTTAGGTTAAACTAAAGTTGTAAAAATGGAAAACTTTTTATACGTTCGATAAAATCCTACCTTTAGCTATCGGTAAGTTGTGAAAACGGGCCTAAAAGTAACATGTATATTTTTTATATAAATGACTATCAAACATATAAAAACCCTTGAGCAACCATAATATGATTACACTGGTCATGTAGTAAACTTGTTCAATCTTTTTTTACTGGTATTAATAATATGTTTGTAAGGATAATCTCTATATTAAACTTTGCCGAACACCAAGAATAATAATTTTCCAGATGTCGACTTAATACGGGATTTATGTTTAAATTTTTAAAAATATCTGACATCAAATTTTCTAGTTATTTTAAACAAAACTGAGCGAACTCTTATTCAAATATTGTTAATCGTTACGGCTTTAGGTGTATTAAACTATATTCCGAGAGCTGACTTTATATGGGTCCTATGGTAAGTAAACTTCACACCCTCACCCAGAGACCAATATGGTCCATTGTGACGCCTTAGTTAGTGATAGAATTCTAGTAAGAAAAGAATATGAGAAGTAAAGAGTGAAAGCACAGGAAAATAGAAAGTAGTGGAAAATAAAAAGCGGACAACACAAGTAAAAACAACCCTACTAAACAGACTGCTCGACATGTAGCCAGTCCCCACTCTCCTGCTGTGCAGCCAGATCACCATTACGAAACCCGTCAGTTTTTATAGCCCACAGTCCGAGACATCTCCCAATGCGCACCGGAATCTACTAGCTAGCCATCTCAGCCTGCTGTTCTGTACCCTCTGGGTACTTACTCATACAATCTACATATATCCGATAAGTCACTGCCATCATGCCTGTCATACAGTGGCCCATGATAATAACTATCATGGTCCTGAGGCAGACCCTAAGCCTTCGAAGCACCCAGTCCGAATCGGACTTCCTAAGCACCGGCCACAACGCACCCCATCCCATACCCTGCAGTCGGTGCGGTTAACCTAGACTCGATTAGACCCTTTCACAGCCCATTTTCTGATTCGACCAAAGTAAAAGCCCATTGGAAGCCTGACTTGTTCAAAACAGTCAGGATTCTCCATTTCCCAGCCCAGTCTCGCCAACTCAGTCTCGATGCCGGCAATGTTGCAGTGACCCAGCCTCATCACGTAATTCCCTAAGATTTCTCCTAGAGCCCTTCTGCAACCGTGGGGCCTATAGTTAGCCATAAAATCCATCATATAAAGAGTGTTTAATTAAGCGCTGCCTGGTTTTAAATTAAAATAATATAAAGTATGAGTGAGATATCGTAATTTTGTATTTGTACATGTCGTTGGAGTTCACATTATCCAATTGAGGCCAACAGAAGATGGTGGTCATCGCCGTATAGTGCTTGACGTTGACGGTGATGACCTGGCTAACGATGCGTCTTTCTCGCCTGTCATTAATGCACACCAAACAGTCGTTTTTACGAGATGCATTGGATGCTTTTGATTCTCTTGGGGTTTGCTTTTGCCCCAAATTCGACAATTTTGTTTGTTGACATACCTCTATATCCAGAAATTTGCCATATCGCTGTTGGTGATTTTTCGATGAAAATGAGTGTGAAAACACGATCCTATTTCCGTCCATAAGAATAACAAAATGACTGTCAAAGTTGGGATTGTAACAGCCTTTATAACGAATTTTTGCCAAATATGATGACAATACTTAAATGTCATCAGGAATTTTATGCTGGGGCCAAATTACGCCATTAGATACAGGCTGCAATTACTATTCTGCGACAATGACTACAGGACCACTACAGTTATTCTCTTTTATAACGAAGAACGGAACACTATTCATTACTTACGAACGGTATTAAGGGTAGCGTTCAAAATTAGAACTTTTAATACAGAAGCGATATCATTTTGGGGTGTTTCAGCCGTACGCTAAATAATGTTCTTTTTTTTCGAACACTGCTTGCAAGAAACAAATATTGAAAAAACAGACCTATTATTTCAATTTTTAAGGATAAATCAAAAAAACTTTATGTTCCTCTAGTTTAAGTTCCCCAAGACGAAACTTTTTCTTATCACATTCTTTGTTAGATTTCATTCCAATACAAATTTTCCAACGATAAGAATTAGAACTAAACTGTTCACAATTTTTTTTAATTGTCTTTATTAAACTTTTATTCGCCTGCAGTAGTTACAAATATTTCTTCTCTAAAACTTGTCTATTTATGAAACCTTTTAAATTGTTATTGTTAAATTAAAACTTTAAATAATTTTTTTTTATTTCTTTTTAGGTCACTGAATGTTTTTTTTTGAAGCTTTACAATCATTAAAAGGTAAGTTTTGTTGCTAAAATTTTTTGTATTATTCTTGGTAAAACACGCATCGTTTTCCCTTGCGTTTTACGAAAATTTCCCCTGATTTTTTCCATTTACCTGACATAATTAAATTGTTTGTGTTTAATTAAAGCATAATAATGTCTTTGCAACCCTTTTGCCCATAAAATATAAATGTATTTTATTTAAATTCGTCTAAACTCTTCTAGTCCTTTTGCTAGCATTTCCCTAGAATAACAGCGAAAAATGTATTATAATGATATAAAATTAAAAAAAAAAATAAAATCTCACTTTATTATTACACCTGTCCACTTTTTAACCTGCACATTGTCGTGGTATTTTATTCAAAAAAAAAAAAAAAAAAAAGGACAGAAGAATAAAACAGAATATATATAAATGATTTATATATCATAAAGTTAAAGCAAGGGAAAGGCACAGTTATATAGTAGAGGACGAGTGTTGCTTGAAACAACATGAAGCATCAACAACATGAAAACCTGCCATTACACTCAGATTTAGTTTATACTCTCTTTGTGCTTTTCTCTGTTCCTAATATGCCGCTGTTTACATTGTTGGCTGAATGAGAAACCTGCATTTTATGCAGACATGTAAAACAAACAAAAGAGAATATTTGAAATTCGAAAATGTGAACATAAAAAGCTTTCTTGAAGTTGCCTTAATGCCATATATTTGCCTTCTTTTATTCTCAATGTGCTGCTGTGTACATTGTTGTGGAATGAAACATTCAAAAGAATTTATACTCTCTTTTTGCCTTTGGCTAATCTCATTGTGCTGCTGTTTACATTGTGGGGCCTTCGTGGGTTTGTAGGGATAATCTTAAGGATATTTAACCTTTTAGTGTTAAATCCTTCGGAAAACTAAGGTGCAGCCAAAATTTATAGATCATAGGCGATCTTCATGATCTCTTGCGATTACGGCTGACCTGAGATTCTATCTGGTACCAAGGGAGAAATCAATGGACGGTTTTTTGGTTGAGGCCCCCATTAGTATTTTTCTTGCGGGAAATGCTTCCTGTTTTTTAAGAAGATTTTCTTTTGGAAAGTTTAACCTTTCTGGCAGAAAGAAGCTTTTCATACAAAGAGATACTTTCTTTTTACACAAAAGTTGCATCTCATGAGATCAGAGCCAAAAATGGGTGATGATAAGGCGGAATTAAGGCAGAAGAGAAGAAAGAATGAGAAGGAACGAGTGGATATGAATAGGAACATGATGATGGATGAGGAATGAATGCGGAGAGTAAATGAAGAGCGAAGAATTAGATGCCCCCAACATGTATGAATAAAAACCTACGCCCGATCTATGTATGATGAATAAATGTGGAGAAGATACCCCAAGGCCCAAGCGAAGGTATGAACGAATTTGTCGAACGAATCCTTCACGAGCATGACTGATTGGAGAATAAAGCATGTGCTAATAAAATTAATGAAGAAGCTCGTGATTTGACGAGGACGGTGACAAATAGGAAGAGGATTGACTATTCTAATAAAAATGTTCTTTTAACAAGAGTATGATCTTCGTGACACTTTCAGGGATCACGTGGTGACTGTGGCTTAAAGCTAAAGTCGCGAATAGAGAAATACTGTAAATCCCACTAAAGGTCGGATTTTCCACCACTTTGCCCTGAGGACTATGTCTATGTCTGCTGCCGGCATTTTCCAAAAGTTCCAGCTCACAAACAAGGGGCGAGTTTATAATTTTGCCGAATTACATACTCAGGAGCGGATGGCAAACGTATTGTTTATTCACCCAGTGGTTAAGAACACCTTGAGATTAAACATGTTCACAAGTTAATTTTTTTTCATCATGTTAACATTGTGGGGTGAATCAAAAACCTTAATTTTATGCAAATGGGCGAAACAAACACCAGAGAATGTTTAATATTTTTTTTGTTTTTAATTCTAGCAATCAAAAAACAATCACATTTATTTTCTACTCTCTTTTTGCCATTTCCTGTTCTCAATAAGCTACATCGTACATTGTTTTCGGACGAAAAATCAGTTTTCTTTTTCGAACAAAATAAACAGCCGACATTATAAAGAAGGTAAAAGTTTAGCCTACAGCTTTGTACTAGTGTTATTTTAAAAACCCATCAAGACAATCTCAAGTTGATACTCTCTGTTTGCCTTTCCCTGTTCTCAATTTGCTGCTGTGTACACAGTTGGCGGGTAAACAGAACTAAAGAAGAAAAGCGAAAAATAAAGAATAAAATGTTGGTCAAAAAGTCATTGAACGTCCAAAGCTGTTGCAGTGGCAGCTAAAAAATTGCCGCAAGTTCTTTCTCTTTAATTCTTTGCTTATTTTCGTTTAAAAATTATTATTATTTTTTTTTAACTAAAAACTGAAAGAAAAAAAAAAAAACAAAATCATTATGGCCCCTTTTGTTTATGAGTTTAATAAAGAGGGTTTTGTAAATTTTAATGCTGCTGATTTTTTTTTGTTCACTTCTATTCTGTTTAATTTTTATGGTTTCAGTCAGTGTAAAAGCCATTTTTGTTTATAGGCTTTTGTTTTGGAACAAAAATCTGTTCTCTACTTAAATGCCAGTTGAACTGCTAAACGCCAGAAATATATTTTTCTTTTCTTTTTTTTTTAAATAATTTTTATGATTTATGTTTAATCTTTTGTGTAGGACATATTTTTTCTCTTGCCTTGTTTTTTAGTAAAGTGCGAAAAAATTCTTTTTACATTAATTTTGCTATTGAAGAAATAAAAACAAAATAATTTTATAACCTCAGGCTTTAAACATTAAAAAGCAGTTTAAGTTATATTGACTATGAGATACCAGGGCTGCCAGCTTAGGGGTTTTCGTATTGCGAAAAGGGACAGAAATTTTTATTTGGTGTTTGCATTGGGGATATTAAAAAAAAAACTAGGATATTTTGGGGAAATAAAAAATATCAGGTTAATTTTTCTATAAACACAACTAAGTTTAATGCACACATTGTATGTGTCACCTACACATTAGGGCGGCTATTTTTGCAACATCACTTGATATCGATGAGCACCGGGCAAAAAAAAGTTTCATTTAAAAAAAAAAAAAAAATATGTGAAAAGTTTAAAATTAATCTGTCAATAATTCGATTATGTACAAAAAGTCAAAAATTTGGATTTTCCTAGATAACTTCATGTGTATAAGAGATGTTCAACAAAATTAAAGTGAACTCTAAAGCCAATGAATGGGATTATTGGTTCTTTTGTATATAAAAACATTTTATATGAAGTTTGGTGACGATTGGGTAAAGAAAAGTCGAATAGTGAACTACATGGCAAAAAAATCACTTATATTTTTTTGTAAAATTTTTTAAATGTCCTAAAAGTTTTTAGTCTAGATTATTAATAATTCGAAATGAACATACCATTATGTTTTTAAAAAGACATAAAAAAATTGGTTTTGAACAAGCCTAGTAATAAATAATGTGCCAATTATTACTTGACCTAGAAATGCGAGCACACACCTTAAACAGTTTTAAAATTGATTTGTGCAAAATAATTTTTATTCAAAAGACTCAAAATTGTCAAATAATAATTTCCCATTACAGAAAATACAGTACGTTACGGTACGTTACATTGCATTGCACAACATTTACGGTCGACTAAAGCAACCTAAATTCTTAAAATGTAGAATGCAAGCAATTTAGCATTTCTTGACCTAGAAATGCGAGCACACACCTTAAACAGTTTTAAAATTGATTTGTGCAATATAATTTTTTTTTTTAAAAGACACAATTGCCAAATAATAATTACCCATTACAGAAAATACAGTACGTTACGGTACGTTACATTGCATTGCACAGCATTTACGGTCGCCTAAAGCAACCTTAATTCTTAAAATGTAGAATGCAAGCAACTTAGCACTAAACGCAAGAGCCTTCAAACCTTTATTTTTAGAGAAACAAATAAAGCAATTCTCAAATGGATAACTGCTGCACGTGGGAATGTAATCTAAACTAGAACTGCCGGTTTATTTTTTAGTTAAAGTGGAAACAAAATTAATTTTGTATAATAAACTTTCTTTAAAATTAAGTGATTTTGTGGTCCCATGAAAATTCATTATAGGAAAATTCGACTTCAAAAATTTTTTAAAATCTGTGAAATCCGGCGCAAATTTTACTGCGGTTTAAAGTTAAAAATTTAAAAAAAAAAAAATATAAAAATTACAGTTTTAGTATTGTGGTTATTTTGCTGAGCTGTTCAAAGGTTTTTAATCCAAATTTTGATATTTTAATTAGGCTTAAGTTAATGAAATTTTATTTTCATTAAATTATTTTTATGGATAAAGGAATTTTACAACATGAAATTATTAAAATTTATTGATAAGTTTTCCAGGCGTTTTTACGGACAGGTTACTCTTACATGTTTCGATTGCAACCACTCAATCTTTTCAGAGGGGCTTGCCGTTTAATACTCGCAGCCATCGACGACTGCTGGCAGTCAATAGTCAAACATCAATCTTTAAACCAAATTATATTTAACCTTTGGTAGATCGGAACTTACTTTTGAATGATTATCTATTTTAATTGATTTTACATTTTTTTCCTTTGTTAAAATTGTCAAAGGATAACGCGTGTGGTTAAAGCTTCAATACTTTTTAAAATACACTGAAAAAAAAAATAAAAAATTTATTTTGATCGTGTAGCATATAAAAATTTATTTAAAATTGTTTTACTCAAATATTTATTCTTAGAAGCATTTAGCAAAGGCTACTTTGATCATAATTTGTTTCTCTTCTCAGTTTTCTTTTTACGAATTTTAGGATTTTTAAAATGTATAATATGAAACCAAATCAAATATTTCATACAAGGATGCTTTTTGAGGTTGGAAACATTTTCTTTCCTCCATAAAACTTTAAATGTTGGTGTGTTTTCAATTTTAGTATCAAGCTCAGTAAAGTCTTCTATTCGATGTACGTTTGAGCGGAATTGATACAGCGTTTTAGTTGTCAAAAAGCGAAATGTGTTTGGAAAAAACTGCCACTGCACGCGCCAGGGTTGAGTCCGTCGCGAATAATCTATTTGGATACCTAAACATGTTCCCATGCTCTAATTTCTCTAATTTCTTTTAAGTTTGTGATGTCCGTGATACGTTATTGGTGGGCTGACACCAACTTGATAAACCTCAAACTTTATAAAACTACGGAGTTTTTTTTAATCCTGCGCTTAAAATTAATTTTAATTAAACGGCGCAAAAACCCAATGTAAAATCTTCAAAAAGCTCAAAATTCGAAAAATTTTGGTTTCACTTGTAAACCACCATGCAACTTTTTTTTAGTGGATATATCCTCCAAGTCTAGTGACTATATTTTGTTTTGGTTTGGATGCGAAAGCTTAAAACTATTAAAAAAAAAAAAAAAACGGAATGGATGAAAAAACTCTTGCAAGTTTCAAGTCGATTTTTTAATTTTTCGAATTTTAGATGGCCACCAATTCTTAAGGAGAAGACTTTTCAACGTAAAACTTTGCACGTCATTTGCTTCAAATATAGTCATGCAAACCCTGTACAACGTTTTTTTTTCAATTCATAAAACTTAACGAAATAAGAGTGTCGGTTTCAGCAGGTGTTCAAAAATTTGAAATAGCCCATATATATTTATTTTAAATTTGGGGAGAACAAAAAAAGTACCTGGTAGCCCTGTGAGAAGTTGTAGTTTTAAAGATATGAAAAAGCGTGCCCATTCTTTTAAGTTAAAAAAATTTGTTTTTTTTCTTTTTTATAAAAAGCATTTTAAAAATTTTTGGAAAGAGTTTTTAGATATTTGTTTCACTTGAAGCGTTGTAGGCGTATAAATAATATTATTTAAATAAAAATTAATCATACGTTAAGCTTAAGGACATTAATGGTGTTTTCTTTTCTGAGTAAAATTCTGCATTTATTCTGCCTTTTACATTTTTTTATGTTGTTTTCTGAAATACATGTCTTATTTTAAAAGTGCAAAGCGTTCTTTTCTGATGAAGGGAACATCATCAAAATTAAAATAAATGCTACATGTTCAACACTCATTTTAATTAAAAGGGCATGAGTGCAGCACTAGATCGAGGCGAATTCAATACAAGGTAGTGGCAAGTTTCGATACAAAAAACATCTGTGGTTTCTGTTGGCTTTGGTTTGTTGTAGGCTTGGTGCCACCTGTAATTGAATGTACCTTGCGCTAATTGTACTTTATTGTTTAATGCCGAAATTTGTGTTCTCTTGTAAACGTAAAAATATGAAACACTTCTTAAAAATTAGGGGAGCATTTAAAAATGTTGCCAAGTCACATGTAACACTTATGCAACACTTTTTTTTAGAAAAGAAAACGGCATGAGTTCAAGAGGATATGAATGACAGGTTATACTGTCTTGATTTTTTGGTACCCTAAGAATGTTACAGTCATATTCACCGTGGCGATTTTTTTATACCCACCACAAATCACCGGTTAAGGAGTTATGTGTAGTATATATTCTGAAAAAAAAAAGATTATTTTTATACTTCTACAGACGTTGGGACATTTTTAAACTCAATTACTGTTCGTCTGTTTGATTGAAGATCCCTGAGTATTTATAAATATACGTACGTATACTTTTTAAGGCCTATGCTGATCGTAAAACTGTGTTACTAAAAGACTTACAAAACCATTTTACCCCCAAAAGGAGAGAATGCAGCTTTAAGATATTTAAGGAAATTGAAAAGAGAATTTTATTTCACTTGAAGCGATGTATGCATATAAATAATATTATTTAAAAAAAATTAATCATACGTTCAGTTTTAGGGAATCAGGAGGTAAATAAGATATTCAAGACAGTCTTTCTTACTCGAATAACAGGTGAAACTATGTAAATATTTCGGTACTTTAATAATGAGGGATTCGTTTGTTACCCACCACTATTCGCCGGTTGAGTAGTCTTGTGAAGTAATTGTTTTATAGAGGCTATCAAATTTTAGAAGGGTATTATATTATTTTATATTTCTTTAGAAAGTATACATCCATGTCGTTATTTCGCTAAACAAAAAAATTTTTTCGTTGGGACATGTTCAAATGGAATTACAGTCTGTTTATTTTTATTTATAAATATACATACAAATACTTTTTAACTGTTTTACTAAAAGATTTACAAAATCTTTAAGCACCCAAAAGAAGAGATTGCACCATTAAGGCATTTAAAGGAACTGATTAAGGTCAAACCGTTAAGGAAACATTGGGAACGAAAGCTGATGGCCTTTACATAACTTTGCTTGTCTATAACTTACCTAGAACTTTACCTTAAAAATATTAAATACTTTAAAGGGAATTTAATGGTTGTCTGTTTAATTTTCAGAACAGTATAATTTGCCATATTCGTTCAAGATACCCTTTAGTAGCCGTTGTCAGAGAACTGAATGTTTTAAATTAAAAGTAAAAATAAATAATATATACTTGACTCTGAACTTAAAATTTGAAAAATAAAAATGCCCATAGCCAGGTTTCCGAACTTTCGACACATATTTTACTTTTTTAACCGTAACTTTCTGGCGGTACCATTTTAGACCGGCGCTTTAAAGAAAAACAAAAGTTTTTTTTCTACCATTTCAAAAGCTCCTACCAGGTATAAAAAAGCTCATCCATAAGATCAACTCCTTTTTTTTCATTCTACGCGAAGCTCAATGAATTTCAGGTTTTCTATTTATTACCGGCCGTCCAGCATTTGGGTTGGTTGTCTGGTCATGTAAACTTTGTGTGCAAAAAGCAATTTTTGAGATAATTCAATGAAATTTGGTACATGCTATGTTCTATTTGATTGTCACAAAGACTCAGCTGATAATTTACGGAAGCCTACATACACAATTTTTTCAAAAAAAGAAGTCAATCCTTATGGCTATAAACCATCTTATTATATTGGTGTTTAGTTTAAATTTGACTTAATAATATTTTATTCCAATCTTATTTATCTTATCAAACAGGTGGACTTACATGTACTGCAGCTAATGCTATGCTCATTATTCTAAACTGGTTAACCCCAGACATTGTGGCGAATGCGTTTAAATGCCACGTGGCATCAAAGCATAAAGACTACACTGAAAAGAAAAACCATGCCATCCGTACTTTTATCAAGGCGAATCACTGCCAGTAGTACGGTAAGTTCGGTTTTCCTTAAATCAAGTACAGAATGCTTGATTCATGAACGGATTATTCAAGTGCACCGTACTTCAAATAAACAGAAAACGGGATTGACCTAAGTAAAAGTGAGATGAAAATTAATCTCAAACTATGCTTAATTCAAGAATTTCAAAGTTCGCACTTGAAATATTCAGATGATTGGATTGATTCTGACCTAAACACTCACCTAGAGAAACAGAAAAAGAGAGAGGTATTCATTGTTTATTTACTTGACTTACCCAGCCGCTCGTTATAGATTTTTGTTTCACCTTTGTTTACAGAAGAACTCTTAATTACACAACACCACCAGCACGGTCGTTAACTTTCTACTTTGAAAATTTGATGTATAATTTTATCAAATAGAATTCGGGAATTATTGCTTTTCTTTTTTTGCTTCGTATGAAAATAATGCATGTTTTTTGTCTTGCAGTGTTGTTGTTTCTACACAAAACAATCAACCCGTTTTTACCTAATTTTGTTGTGTTTTGATTAGGGTGATCGATCGAATAGTATTCGACCGGTTTTAACCGGTTATTTTAGTTTTGCCCAAGTCGAATATTTCAAAATGTCCATTTTTCGAATATCGAATAAACCGGTTATCTTAGTAAAATAACCCGGTTATTTAAGTAATGTGTAATTTATATTCGTTTTCCATACTTTTGTTATAAATGAACCCGTAATTTAAGTATTTTTCTAACTGAATATTTGGCAAACTTAAACTTTTTATAAAAAATGTCAAAACAAAATGAAACAAAAGTCAAAAAACATTATGAGCAATGCAAAAAAAATCGCTTATTTAAGTGTGTGTTCTTGTAACAAAAACCAAAAACAATTTCAAGTACTACAAAAAAAGTTCAGCTTAAACTGACTTTAAAGAAAATTGTGCTTAAACGGCCCTAAAATGATAAGTTGCAAAGGTTCTTTAACGTCACGACTTATTAATCACTTTTAATTAGTCTACAAGCTTGACATAAATATACGCCAAGTAAAACTTGACTCTGTTCCAAGTAGTTTTTAAGAGACTGCAAATAATACTTTACAAAAAATACTTTAATAAAAATAATGACTGAAAAACTCTTAAGTAGTTCTAGCATATCTTCATGCTTTAAACAAAAACATACCGGCGGAATCAACGTTATGGGAAAATTCATCAGTTTTATATATTAAAACAACAAGAACTTAAACCAAATTGAAGGAATCAAAAATGTCCTGGAAGGGTTTAAATTGTGTGATCGACGAATTGAAAGATATTTCATACAAATAGCATGTTTTCTTGTCTTTAATGCTGAAACAAAAAAAAAATTGAAATATATAATCCTGTATAAGAGGTTTTGTTTGCCACTTTTCAAAAATATGCCTGAAGTTTACTGCTTCATATAGACATGCTTAACCAGCAACAAATTAAAACTCATTGACTGGTCAGGTTTTTTTTTTGATTTTATCGTCAAATATTTGTGGTCTAAACATACCTTAAGTCATATCTATGGAGTTTTTTAGTTCCATACCTTAGTGAATTGTTTTGTTTTTATTCTTATTTACTTTTTATTACAAAAACTAATTTGATTTTTGTATTTTTATGTATTCGAACCGGTTATTTTTAAAATGTCTAACCGAAAACCGGTTTTTTTAAAATAGCAACTATTCGGAATATTCGAAAACCGGTTATTGAAAAAAGTCGAATAATCGATCACCCTAGTTTTGATGTTGTTTCTACAACATACTTTTATATACACAAAATTAAGCACGCATGTAGAGTGGCACGACTTACGAAGAGTTCAAGCTTTTATTTACTTGATTTAAGAATTTTGAACTTCTTTTAAGAAATTGCGGGGCTGGTTTTCGAAAGTAGTTACAGTTTGTATTGTTTAAGGTACTATCGTACTTAAATTTTCAAGTACAACTCGCGTTAACGGTAATTGGAAAAAACTTGAATTTAGTACGAGTTTTAGCTTTCTGTGTATGGGCATATTTTAGCTAGAGATTTGAGATGTTGTTCGAAATACATCATGCAAAAATCTGCTTTCGATCTGGGGCTTAGGAAGATATCATTTAGATTTTTAAAGACGGGTCAAAATCACAGCAAAGATTTTGCAAAGCTTTCAATCCACCTGATTTCTACAGCATTAACTTTATGCCGAGGTAATGGCCATAAAAACCTTAGAACAAATTCAGTGACATTGGATATTTGGCGTGATCGAATTCATTCAGAACTTGAACACAACTTTAAGATTTGTTCAAGAGATAGCGAGACATTTCAGTCATGCCCTGGGGTGCCTGGAAATGGGAACATATGTGTACGGTTAGCAAAGAGAGGAATCACTTACTTAGGCCTCCACAACTTTAACTTTGAGTGAAATCTACGTTAAGTTTCCTCTTTCAAGGAGAAGGTAACTAATTGCGGAAAAACTCCAATTCATTGTCAAATCCAAATGGGAGTAAGTTCCCACTTACTTTTCTCCTATAGATATGCATGATCATGTCGAGTTGCAATTAACCATCTTAGACACCTTGTTGCAACTGGTTTAACTGGTTGCTTGTCAGTTGGAGATTTTTTTAGAAGCTGTAACGATAAAGAATATACAACGAACATTTACTCTGCCATTGTCCTGCTTCTGATGAGGACGAGAAAAGTTTGCCATCGAAAATTTTATATTTATTTAAAAGTTGATTATTATTATCGATTTTCATCGTTTTTTTTTTTTTATTTTATGCAGATTTATTTGCATGTTTTTTAATTGAAATTTTTCTTTTTTTTTTCATACTTTGTAGAAAAAGTTTGTGAATTCATTACATTAAGTCATTATTTGCTTTTACAAAAATAAATGTTATTTCTATAAATTTAGGAAGTTTTTAATTTTTAAAATACATTTAATTCTCGTATCTTTTGCTTAACCAAGTTGAATAAAAGGAATTCCTAGAACTTAAAACAAAAGCTTCTTTTTCAAATAATTCAAAATTAACAAACAATTCTTTTTTATTGTTTAAATAAACAAAAATTTGAATAAATTATAATTGCTTCAAAAGAATGTAAAATAGCAAAAAAGATAAAAAAAAAAATTATGTTAAATAAACATTTTCCATATTATGAAAATTATTTCATAATTTGCATAACATAACAATTCTTTTGTTAAGTTGCGGACTATAATTGGAATAAATAAAGAAAAAAACTAAATCGAAAAATATATTTTAGACACACACAGAAAGAGTTACTACTAACTTACCTGAGAACCCATCTGGGCAAGTACAATTGTAATAGGCCACACCGTCTATGCAGGTACCACCATTTTGACATGGGCCCGACCAGCATTCATCCCAATTTGTTTGGCACTGTATGCCAGTATAACCATCGATGCAATAACATGAATAGGAGCTGGAAATAAAACACATTTAGGAAATTTAAAATTCTATAAAAAAAAGGAAGAACATGTTTGTTCAGTTTCCTAACGAAATATCCTCTTCAAATATAATTTAAAAACGTTTTAAAGTTCAATTAAATATTTTGGAAGAGAAATTTTCTTTAACAAAGAGAAAATGTAAAACCCTATTATTTTGCAACCTAAAGGCTATTGCGAAAAAAGGATGAAAGCTGAGATAATCAAAAAGGATATTAAATTTGTGAATACATGTGGGGAAAGGCTCTGTAGCGCTTGCCATTTTGTAACGCCTTCATCTTAGTATGCCCTCTTATAAGGAGGACATACAAGATATATTTGCAAACGGGTGAGTCAATAACAATAATATCTCTCTTTTACCAGTAAAAAAAGTACAATTTATATAGACAAAGAAACCCCATTTTTAAAAAAGTACAATTTATATAGACAAAGAAACCCCATTTTTAATATAGTCCACTATTAATTGTTTGGTTCTAAATTAAAAATAATATTTTCCTCTTTTTCAATAGCAACATGCTATGCTTGAGAAACAACCATGCTTTTGTAAGTGTAAAACATATTTTTGTTATTATTAACCAGTTTAAGTTCAGAGGCATCTATAATATAGTTGTGGCTTCTTGATGGACTACTTATTTAACCATCATATGGTTGCCGGTGATATGGCTAAAATAAGCATTATGTGTTTAAAAATGTTCGGAAAAAAAAGTTTTGTTGGAGTTGAAAATGTTTTTTTCTGGGTTAAGGCCTACCCTTGTCTCAGAATACACAGACTGAATATTGATTTTAAACCTGTTCCAAAACCATTTACGCCAATTTTATTTTCATATAATTGTGGTCCCAGCTCCACTCTTATTATTTTGTGAGTCATATAAGAATTAAGGTCCATTCGCAATTGTTTTTGTTATTTACAAATTCAATTTTTTCATGAAAATTGATCGAGTCTTGTTAGTTAAGTTTTGCCATTCATGTGTTAAAAGTTTAATTTGATTACTTTGCAAAAAGGCCTTTGGGCTCTGCAATAACAGCAATAATTTTTATTTATGATTCCAGTTCAATTGAAGGCTAACATTTATTTCTTTTGCTAAAAAAGAATACAAATGGAAAAGTTTGTTTTTTTCTTTTTTGTTTTTGAAACACAAACTTTTGCTATGCATTGTGAACTTTTCTCATTCTAATATAAAACATTCGTATGCAATACATGGAAAGGCCTCATCAAATATGCTGCCAATCTTTTGGAATTAATTGCAAATTCAAAGTGGCAGATTTGTAGAAATATCAGAATTTAGAAGTACCCTACGAATACTTTAATAACTGTAAGTTAATAACAATTCATTAAAATTTTCAATTAACAAATTTAACTTTTTTAATAAAAATTTTTAAAGAAGTTTATTTAAATTTCCTTGGTTATTTTAAGATTTTAATTCCTTTTTTTTTGTAAATTATTCTTATTTTGGAAGGCAATAGGGTAATTAAATTTTTATATGTATAAAATTTTATTCCATCAAAGAAGACCTTAAAAGCCAACAACAAACCAAAACAAAGTTTTGTAATAAACATCTGCAAGAATTTTTTTTTGCTGAAATAAACAACTGATATGCAGGCCAAGGAACTACAAAACAATCAAGAGAACTCATAACTGCAATATGTTTTTTTGTTTTTGTTTTGGAATGATGTGAATAAATTTGCGATATTCATCATGAATTAGTAAACTATCGCGAGTAATGTGCTCTGTTCTAGTTAAATGAAGTAATCAAGGATAAGGGCTAAACAAATACACAAACAGTAAAATAATTGAACATATTTATTTTCACTCTGAATTGTTTATCTAAAAAAAAAAGTATAAATGAAAAAAAGTGCAATTGAAATTTTTTAAATAATGAAAGTTTTTAACTGGGAAACCGAAAATATGCAATTATATGTTTTTTCCTTGTGCGAGCAATAGAGGCAAAAATAATAAATCGAGTCATTACCGCGAAAAATAACCTTAAGCGACAAAAACTAAATTTTACAGGAGCGTGTTTTTTTTATATTTTATTTCATAAAAATTTTGTATGAAAGATGGCGCTTAAGCTAAAATTGTACCTTTTGTGACCATGATATTTTAGGAGATGAAGCAAGTGTTGCCAATAAAGTCATTTATTGAAATAAACGATAATTTGAAAACGATGTCACTTAAGCTTTTTGCGGTAATACTCGATATTGATCCGTTTTATTGTTTGTTTTGTGAATAACGACATCTATTTTTTAGTGAATATTTGTAAGTGTTGCCAAAAATTTATTTATTAAAAAAAAAGAAATTTGAAAACGATGTCGCTTAAGCTTTTTTTTCTCGATATTTATCGGTTTTATTGCTTTTTATGAATATCGACATCGATTTGTTTGTGAATATTTTTACTTTTGCAGCATTTTTTGCATAGATTAGTCAAACGTGCAATTTTTTGAGTTTATAAAGGGTATTTTTTTAGACGTATAGAACTGTAAAACCAGCTCTCATTCTAATAAAGTTTTTTTTTTTTATTTTTTGTTCAATTTAGTTTGGTAAATCTCCATGCAATGACTTTAGAAAAAAGAATCCTTGAAATTTGCACTCTGTTTGCCCAACATGAACTTGATTTTTATCGGTAAATCATCTTCAGCGATGAGGCTTATTTCTGTCTTATACTTTTTGTACACATGCATACATTTCGGAGTAACACATGGAAGATGCTGAAAATGTGAAACATGCGTTAACACTTGAAACATCTAACATCTAGTAAAAGAATTATAAAAAAGAAACAAAAAAAAGACTGACAAAAAAGTAAAAACTAACGCTGTTCTAAAAAAATAAAAAAAAAAAAAATGCTATTTTGACAGTGCTGCCACAATCATAGTATTAATAACACTGTGCTAGAAATTAACACTTTTTTTTAGAAAAGCTGGGCATGACGTTTTTACCTAATTCGGGTACGCTGAATCCAGTGGTTTAGGTTAGCTCTGGTTTTTGAGATATACCGTTATTTCGAAAATAGAAAAGGTTGCACTTCATATTTTCGCATAACTCAAAAAGGCTATAGCTTATTGAAAAAACTAAAAAAACCGAAATTCCGCAATAAATTTCCTTTTTTTGGAATAAACAAATATTTTTTTTTATCAAAATTTCGAAATTTTTGTTTATTAAAAATTCATAAAAAATTGGAAAATGCAGCTTTGATTCTAATTCCATTTCAAAAACAGTTAAATTAGCCTTAAAGATATACATAAGTATATATGTAAATTAGTGAGTCCCAAAAAAAGCGGAATTTAAAAGCTTAAACAATTTTTCAGAATTTTCGGAAGAGGAAGATGAATTTTTGGCAAAAATCAGGTTTACCGGCCTTTTTTTGAGTTTTCTTCATAAATTTGTCAAAAAGCACGAGTTGCTATACTTTTTAGGCAATAACTTAAAAGTAAAATATCCAAGCTTAGTTTTGTCTGGATACACTATAAGTTATTGCAATGAATTTGCTCGTTTAGGTACCCCACATTACAATTTTTCTTAATTTTTCCATTGATTTTATGAAAACCGCTTTATAAATTTTAAAATTTTCATTAAAATAAAAAAAGATCAATTCTTTTTAAATAATTAAGAAACAAATATTTTAAAATTTGCTCCTACCGTTCCTGAGTTATACCGGTTTTCAGATTTATACCCAGTCTATGATATTATTACTCATACCCAACAAACAAATTAAAATCAAATTATTTTTTTGTGGTGTTTAAAAATCATTTATGAAAAAAATAAAAAAAATTAAGTAAAGACCCTCCATTACTTTCCCCTTGTATTCTCTGATTATCCGTGGCTGCTTCCGGTAGCACTCAGCCGGAGTTTCTTGAAACGAGCCTATTAGGAAATTTTCTGGGCAATTTGGCCATAACTGGCTGAGCTGTGAGGGGCAGATGCACCATCTTTCTGAAACAACACAAAAATTAAAGGAATTTTCTTTGGACGTAGTTCCGGATAGAAAAAATTTCAGGTAACGGTCGCCAGTAAACGTAACGCCTTGTTCGTTTTATTCAAAGAAGTATGATCCAACAATACACTGTGACGCGAATTGGATGCAATTCCCTCTCATGCAGTAGTTCTGGGTTGGGGCAACTCCATATGCGACAATTTTGTTTGTTAACGTTGCAGTTCAGATTAGGTTTTCTTTTGGTTGCGGCTCTCATCCGCCACCCAGTATTTGATTAACATTTTTCCGATTTTGTTGTAGAAATGTGGACTAGATATACATTTTTTTGGGTTAGGACCAGCACTCAGGGGATAACCCCTACTACTGATTTGTATTGTGTTAGAACACTAAAATTAGGTTATGGAAAGGAGGATAGAGGGAAATAACTTAATTTTAGTAACAATTTTAGAAGTCATAATTCATCCAATTGGGTAAATATTGCCTGTCCCTTCGAGGATGCTGAGTCCTGTTTAAAGTGTATGGGACTTACTTCCAAAATAGCTGTACATTTCAAAACTCTTTTTCTGTATAACGATGGGTTCATCTAAACTCCAGAATCTAACAAGCCCAAAACGTTTTTCAGCCCACGTTGTAGTATGGCAGTGTTGCCAAGTTAGGGATTTTCACCCCAAATTTGGGATTTTCCTTTGTATTTAGGGTCAGTTTTAGGGACTAAAAAGAAGTTAGGGGGAAATTTAGTGTGTATAGCATTTGGGGATATTTTAGGGTTGATATTATTAAATATTTTCAAAATTACAAAAAGACCAAATGAATTTTAAGGTGATTATTTAATATAAGTTTCATAACAAGTAAATGTTCAAATATAATTATATTATTATGCGTTACTGGCACTACCATTTTTGAACGCAACTGTCGAGCGAGCATTCTCAATGTTAGGTATTATTAAAAATGTAGGCCCTGGCCCACGATGTCGACAAGAACATTTCTTTCGAACATTTGTATTGAAAACAAAAACAAATTTTAGTCTGTTATTATTGTTTTCAATATAAATATGCGAAAGAAATGTTCTTGTCGACATCGTGGGCCTGGCAGTAAATAAGAAACCAACTTGCAATTTCAACAGTTGAATGAAATATTTTAAGAGTTAAGGCCTAACCATAATATGCATAGCCTTGCATAACTACTCTCAAAAAAACGAAAAAAAAAATAAAAGACATTTGATTCCGTACGGAATGTGCGATTTGATTCGCACCTTGCTTAAGCAAATGACAGTTGCATTAAACTTAGTAAAAAGTTTCCTTAAGTTCGAAATGGTTTTTCTCATATAATTAACATGTATTCGAACATTAGCTTAAGCCAACTTAAGCACATTATGGTTGGGCCTTTAGATATTCTTTAAGCAATGAATGCCAAATTTTTATTCCGTCTTCTGAAAGTTTAAATTATTTCATTATGAAAACATGTACGTGGACGAGAGGGATGCAAATGTACTAGACGTTTTTAATGAGTTATAATAATGAATTCTGTTTTTCTAAAGGCTTTTTTTATGTAAGTATATGTTAAAATAAAGTTACATGCATACATATGTAAAAAATTAAATGAAATAAAATGGTATGTATGTTAAAAAAAATATTTAAAAAATTATTCTTTTTATTTTGGGGTTTTTTTTATTTTTTCTCAGTACAAATTTAGGGGGTATTTTTTTGATTTGGGGTAATTTCTTTAAATTTACTTGGCAACACTGTAGTATGGACTGAGCATACTATAACGTGGGATGGCGCTTGAGTTCTTATGGCCTATCTAAGCTTAAAATTATTCGCTTATCCCTCCCTATTGTTTAACTTTCTAATCATAAGATACGATATTTCCACAATTTCGATATGCGCTTAAGGTTTTTTGCTCTTTAAAGCCGCCATTTTTCTACTTCTGTAAATGATTTTGACCTTTTTAAATTTTGTCAGGCTTAAGACCAAGATTATTTTTCAGTTTTCTTAAATTAGGACAACAACGTTAATATTTTTACGACCTTAAGATTTTTTATTTGGTTATATTCTATTGGCAGCATCCTGTAAAATGCATCAATTTGAAGTATGACCTAAAAACGTAATCCCTTTAGGGTAAGTGGCAATCCATCATCAGAACTTCTATACAAATTCTTTACTGACTGCTTCCTTCATATTAAATTTAATTTTCATTGGATGAGTAGGCCGCTTTAGTTCTCAAAATTATTAATTCTAGATCCATTGTGTGTTTTACAATTTTTAATTTAATCACTTATGAAATACGATGTGGACAACTGGCATAAAATTGGCAAACAACAATGAAATGAAAAACCACCAGTTTTTCAAAGAATGATTCAATTTCATTTTCCACAGTTCTTAAATATTTAATAAAAAATTACTTGAATTATTTAATTAAAAGCTAATCAAAGTTTTTTTGATATAAGATTTTTTTTTAAAATTCAAACACTTGTTATTGTCCATTATTTTTATTAATTTTTAATAACCTTTTAATAAGCTTTTTCTATTTACTTTACAAGTGACCTACTTAACTTATACTTCACACATACATATGGATGGCGTGTGTATGCCTGTATATGTGGTTTTTTGTCCTTGTGATTAGTGGGGGCGTAATAGTTAATATATTATTTTATATTTATTGTGACTTTATAACCTTAAAACACTACATTATTAACACTTCAATAAAATAGTTGTTGCTTTTTTTGTTCACATTTAGCCAGCAACATTTATAAATCATTCGTGCATGTGATACTTTGGATTATTAAGTGATAGTGAGTGAGGCTGTGGAAATCTACAGATGTGAGTTTCTAGAAACCCAGCAAATATTTTCCAGCAAAGTTTTAGAAATTCCAAAATTTTAAGTAAAATTTTATTCAACTAAATTTTTTTTACTAAAGTAATTTAGAACAAGTGAGAAAGTATTGTCGGTCAAGCCCAACCATATGATACCGTACATGTCAGTATATAACAACAACTTTGTTCAAGTGCAACCTATTTGAGACTCATGGACTATCATGGGCCGATAGAACAACATTTTCAAGTTGAGTTTAAGATTTATAAAAAAGTTCTCTGTGCCAAATAATCTTTAGAGAGTTTCATCTATGTGAAATTTGCGTGCCTTTAAGTGACTTTAGGAAGGGGGTTTATAGGGATCCCATGGTTAATTTTGGTCCTACTAGCACAAAATTTTATCATCACATAGTAGGTAGGTAGGTAGGTAGGTAGGTAGGTAGAAAGGCTGGTGTGAAGTTTCCTCCACACCTTCACCCAGAGACCAATATGGTCCATTGCGACGCCTTAATTAGGATAGATAAGGTGAAAAGGAAAAGGTAGATGAAAAAGAGAATGACAGCCCGAGAATCAGAAAATAGATATAGAAATAAAGCAAAGACCAAACCAAAATTCACACTACGCGCGGACAGCGCCCCGTCTCCTCTCGCGCAGCCAGGTCATCCCCATTACGAATCCTATAAGACCCTCGAGTCCACACCCCGAGACGTCCCCTAACTCGCCCAGGAATCTACTGCTCAGCCACCTCAGCCTGCTATTCTGGAGCCTGGGACAGTGGCACAGAATATGCTCAACCGTTTCCAGCTCCTCCAGGTCCTCACACAACCCGCACACTTCCGATAAGTCGGATCCCATTCTCAGCGCCATCCTGCCTATCATACAGTGGCCCGTGATAACCCCTATCAAGTTCCTAACACAGACCCTACTCTTGCCCAGCAGCGATTTCGAATCGGACCTCCTAAGTACCGGCCACAGTGTCCTTGATACCCGGCAGTCCATTCGGCTCCCCCAGACCCGGTTGGTCGCCTCCATAGTAGCTATCGTAAAAATTATTTTTGCTTATTTTTTTTGTTAATACCAACCATGATAAGGAAGTTATGGAATAAAAAGCTATTTTCGGGAAAAGTATGTATTTGTATGGGTGCAATGGTCAAGACAAGTCAAGAAGTGACAACATCTCACCAGAACTCCTTAAAACAAATCCACTAAGCCAGTGCTGGACTTATTTTGCCAATTACTGAGGAAATATGGGAATCAGAAAAAATTCCAGAAGAGCTCAAGGAAGTCATTATAATATAACTACCAACAAAAGATGATTTAACAAACATTTGGTGAGGAATTTCCTTACTCAGAATGTTTAATAAAGTATTAGCGCAAGATTAAGAGAACAATAGGCTGGCTTTCGTCCTAATACGTCATGTATCGATCACATAAATGCGCTTAGGATAATCGTGGAACGAGCGGTCCAGGACACCTCTATACCTTATATTCATCGACTTTGTTAAGGCTTTCGACGCTCTTGCTCATAACGTTATTTAGGTGGAACTTGAGTGTAAAGGTATACCTCAGACACTTTCTAAATTAATGAGAAGTCTATATGAAGGGGCAAGCAGCCGCATTCTAAACTATGTTTTCCTGAAAGATTGAGATCAACACTGGAGTCCGCCAATAGTGTGTAATGTCACCATTAAAATTGACTATCATATTGTTAAGTTCTATTGGTGGTGGGCGTTAAAGTGGGCGGATCAGGTAATATTTTCAGGAGCCCATTCAACAATTATAATATTTATTTTTTGTGAAAATTGAGTTGATGCAATAAAAATAAAGGCAGTTATGCCACTTTTCAAATACAAGTTGTAGCGGGAAGTGGGCGTAAAAGTTGGCGGATATTTTTCAAAATTCACACACATCATTCAGAGTGTTTAAAAATGCTATGTGGAAAAAAACAATGCCGTAGGTCAAAATTTAATTTTCACTTTGTATGGGAGGTGGGCGGATCACTTTGATTTTTCCATTTTTTTCTTGATTAAAAAAAAGCCCGTGTGCCAAGCTTCATTATCCTTCGACAACTTCTTCTGTTTTTAGACGCATCTTTCTATGAACTGCAACCAATGTGTGTCGTGGGAAATTCCAGATTTTTTTGCCGTTTTTTAAAATGTGCTCCAAAAGAAGCAGGTTTTATGTATGAATTTATACCTCAAATCGCTTTAAACCTGCTGATGCGATGCCTGATTTTTGTATGGGGTGTTCCCGGTTTGGAGGACTATTTTCTGCTGACAATAAGCGCTTTTTTAACAAGAACTAACTTTATAAACATATTCATTTATTTTTTGCTTTTTCTTGTTTAAATTCATTTTTTTAATCATTTTCGTAAACCATAATATATTTTGATTATTTGTGCTTTAAAACCTTCTCCGTTGTCAGCACTAAAAAAGCAGATTTTTTTATATTTTATTCTTTGTCATTTACTGCTGTATAAAAGCTCTCTTATTGAAGCGCTCTATTATGCGCTTTTTCTCTTAAGTGCTTCATAAAACCCATTTTTTTTTTACTGGGAAATATGATGACAACAAAGGCATGGAAAATTCTAATGTGTTCGCAGACATTTACAACGCTTTTGACAGAAAGCTGAAAGACTGTCAAATGAAACCGACAAATCGCACAGATTTTGTACTGAAATCTAAGAGCGTTTCTATCTATTCTTGCAGAAATAGTCCACAAAATTGTGACCTGTACCTTCTGCACAAATGTGGTGTGGATACATTTTTAGGTATTTAATTTAGACATATCGGCTTATAACTCCCCTTCCGATTAAAAAGCGACCAGACGCGATACGAATATTCAACGTCTAACAGAAGTCTGTACGAAGTCTCTAAGAATAAACTTTGCAAGAAATGTCTGACTCAGACAATGTCGGACTATTTTGCTGGCTGGGTTGTTTCACTTAGAAACTAGGCTACCGACAGAAGTGTCGTATATATCGAGTATTATTCTTTAATTTGGAATAAATAAAATGTGAACTCACCTATTTAGACCATCAATGCAAACACCGAAGACACAGGGATTACTGAGACAAGCAAATCCAGCATGAGCACAACTGAATAAAGTGAACATCGACACTATGGCCAATAGCCAAAATATATGCGACGAGTTTGAGGAGGAATAGCGGGTGAAAGAGGTTTTGAAAAATGCAAAGCGGGTGGCGGAACATGAAGTTTTCCAATATTCAAAACTGCTTAAGCTGTTGTCCATTTCATCATCGAGAGCTGAGTGTTTGTAAAAGGTGGTTGTGGTGGTGTTGGTGGTTGTAGAGTTGGCGGCAATAACTTTTTGACGTTGATGATGTATTAACGATGGTGATGACAATGAGGCCGCTGATAATGTTGAGGTTGTGATAATGTCGTCTTTATCGTTATTACAATGTTTGTTGCTTGAACAGGAAGTTTTTGTTGCCGATAATGATGCAGCTGTTTCTACTGCTGCTGATGAAGTTACTCTTAAGGATGTGACATTATCTTTATAATCATCGTCATCATTATTATTGTTGTTGGTGTCTTTATGTTGTTCGTTAATATTTTTGTTGTTCCTGTTGCTTGTCTGGCTGTTGTTGTAAGCATATGATAGCAATGTATTTCCTGTGTTAATATCATCGGAAATTGTTGATTTAATGGATGCTCCTGCCACTTGTGTATGAGTTGGTGTTGCAACAATTTTTTCGTTGTTATTTTGCAGGTGACATTTTAACTCAGTTTGTTGTAGCTGCTGATGCTGCTGTTGCAAAGAATCTCGTTGTATTTCCTTTAATTTGTTGGTTTCTTCGGATGTTTGTCTTGTTGCTAAGTTGATGTTGGTGGATGCTGCTGTTGTCTGTGTTTTTAATGATGTCGTTAATGCGGCTGCTGTTAATGATGATGATAATGGCTCTGATGTTGCTGATGTTATTGATGCTGCTGACAGTGTTGTCATCATTGGTGGTGTAACTGATGTTTTTAGGGATTTATTTATTAATTTTGTTTCATATTTATATTGAAAAGATTTAGGTGTTAATCTTTTATGGGATTTTTTAAAAATTTCTTGCTTTCTTTTTTCATCATAAAGTTGCGTTTGATTTATGACAAATTTTCGTTTAAATTCGCTATTATTTTTCATTTTATTTAAAAATTTTACTTGCTTTTTTTGTAGCTGTGTGTGGGTCCTTTTCTACCTTTTTGCATTTAACAGTATAGCAAAAATATTTGTTAAAAACATTGATTGATTGTAGTAACTCTATGTGAGAGTATGTGAGGAAGTCTCTTTGTATAGCCAAAGTAAGAGGGAAAATTAGTTTTAAAGCAAGAAGCTTGTTCTGAAATGCTTTAAGCTTAATTGCTTTAGTGTGTGTGTGTGTGTGTAACTGTTAAACGGTGGTGTTAGTGTCTCTTAGTATTTGATGATGTTTTTTGTTTAGATCCTTTTTAATCCTCTTAACAGCTGACTTGGCTTTATCTATAGCTGCAGCGAATTTTTCTGCTGCTACTGCTACCAGAACCCAGCTTTTGTACTATTCTTGGATTTTGGCTCCTTTTTTTCGCTACTTCTCTTTATTTCGTAATATTGATCAATTTATATCTTTTCTCCTGCTATTTGTACAAATTGTATATTTCCTTTAAGGATGTTGATTGTTTATGTTGTGTATTTTTCTCTGTTATCCTTGTTGCATTCTTTTTTCGCTTTTTTTTATTTGTTTAATTATTTATTTGCTATTAATCGAAGTGACTATTATTATTTCTTTCTATTTGTCTTCCTTCTTTGAAATCGTTTTAAATATTGACTTGTTAAATTTTTAATTGGTTGCTATAAAAGAAAAAATAAAAGAGATGAAGTGAGAAACTAGTTAAATAAAAACTTACGCTGGGGTAAAAAGTAAATGCAACGTATTTCTTCCCCAGACTCTTTTTCATGTTTTTAAATTAATTCAAATTGAAAATTAATTGTAAAAATGTTTCACTGAATAAGCTTCTTAGCGCAAAGCTTTAAAAGGCCAGAAATGAAAAAAAAAATTAATTAAAATGTTGGGTTTGTATTGATTTTATTAAATGCATTTTAGTACGACAAACGGAAAAACTGTTGATTATATGAAATGCAGCTGTTCGTTGTATGAAAAGAAGTCAAGTAGCTTGGGGGAAATGTGTTAATAAGTCTTTTATTCGGGTGTTTTTTTAATATATATTATATATACATATACTGAATCTTCTATTCAATTTAATTAAACTTTATTCGATTTTATAGATTTTGAACATACAAAATTTAGCTCTATTACTGTTTAATGGTTTTTACATATCTTTTCGTAATTTAAGGCTTTGTCGTTTAATTAAGTTATGCAAAAGTAATGACCTTGGAGTCTATTATTTGAATAAATAATATTACTTGTCATTGTCTATTATCTTTTTTATGAAATTCTATTGTTTTTTGTTTTTATTATTTTTTCCAACATAAGTAGGTCTTAATAAACCATTAATTTTATAATATTCTTTTATTCAAAGCCGAAATAAGGACAAGTAAATAAATGATTTTGAGTATATTTCCAACAGTAGACAAAAAAAAAAAAACGAAAATGGGAAAGAGAAAAATTAAATGGACATAGAAAGGAAACACATCAGTTTAGCTAGAAAACTATATCTTAACTAGAACTGAACTAATTTCGAATAAGAATTAAAGTAGAACTAAACTAGAACTGTACGAGGACTGAACAGGTACTAAAAAAGTTCTGAACTAAACTAACACTACAACTTTAATTAGAAGTGAACTAGAACTGAACTAGAACTGAACTAAAACTAAACCAGAACTGAACGAGAAATATACTAAAACTAAACTAGATCTCAACAAGAAACAGAATTAGAACTGGTGTCTAATCACTGCATAAAATAACGGGAAAATTGTTCGGAATTTTTTTTTATTTTGGTATCATGCCACTCGATATCGAATGAAATGTATTGTAACTTGAGATAAAAGCAATCGATATCGAGTAACCAAACACATTACACCTCTTGAATATTCATTCGGTACGTCAAAGTCTATCGTATGCAGAAAAATACGATAGTTTACTCGATACGATAGTTTTCTCGTTATCGATTGCGGTGATTCAACCCCCGAACATAAATCTGAACTAGATACTTAACCTAAATTTGAACTGGAATTAGACTGGATCACAAATATGCCAAAAACTATAAAAAAATAACGGCTCTCTATATAAAGCCAAAATAAAGTTATAGAATTTTTGATTTCGCCTAATTAGTTTAACTGTTCTGAGTCCTTACAATATAATGAAATTTTTATTGATTTTTACTAGACACACAGTTTCCTTGTTATCATTAGCTACACACTTAGACATACATTCATACATACAATACATCCCAGCGGTAAATATTAAAAGGACCGCAAGTTGCAGGCCTTTTTGAAGGCCTCTAAACTCCTTTGTAAAAGATTCGCTTCGTATGATAAAATGCCTTCAGAAGTATGCCTTCTAGAAGGTATACATTTTTTTTGGAAAATACCTTCCAAAAAAATATTCAGTGCACATTCGCTACTCCCTCCTTTAAACCTTCCTTAGTCCCTTCTCTGGGAAGGAAAAGAAGATGTTTAATTTTTATATTTGTTTTTTTTTTGTGTACAACTTTTCGCGTTTTCAGTTAGATTGACAGCGACTGTTTACATTTAATGAATCAAAAGTAAAAGCAACAGTTTTTTTTTGGCCAGTGACAAATGAAGAAGTGGAAGAAATGGCAGTTTTTCAACTTTGACTGCAGTTTTTAAAACGCTGGTATAAATAGGTACACTTACGTAAACCTAACATTGCGTTGCGAATGAACCTGATAAAAATGCATCTTTTCTCCGAATACTCCATCGGCGAACATGACCCAATTCCACTAGCTCGAAATATTTTGAATGATGGCGACCATACCCGCTAAAGGATGAGAAGTGGCAGTACTTATTTTGTTAGAAGAGCGCCAATCATCTTTGTGGAGAAGAACCATGATTAATAGAAATTTCGTATGCCATTTGGCAGGACGTTAACTTGAGAATTAAATTAAGGTTATGTTAGGTCGAAAGGAGGACGAAGCATCAAAGATGCAACTTTAAATAAGTATGATGTTGCATCTTTGATGCTTCGTCTTCCTTTCGACCTAACCAAACCTTTTTAAAATGAGAATTTATTAATATTTGTTATTGCATATTCTTGATTATGAAGATTGTAATTTTGAAAACAAATAGCAATTAGAAGTTTATTGTATGACTACACATATTTTTTGGGTAAAATTTTTATTTCATGCGAAAACAAAAAAAAAAAAAAAAATTATTCCTTAAATAAGTGTTTAATCGAATAATAACCAAAGATCGTATTAAATAATTAAAATGGCTTGTAACTCGTTAAATAAGCTTTAAATGTTGGAGAACAGTTCAAATATCTACTTGACAAAGATTAGGTTCAAATAGAACCTTGTTGTCCTAAGGTCGCGATGTATGTACATTAGTATGTATGAGTGTAAAAATAAAATTTTTAGAAGTCCTTTTAATACCTCTTTTTTATAGGTATTCAATTTGTACTTCTTTTGTATGTATTCTTAGAGTACTTTCACAGAAGCCCATTTTACACTACAGTTTTGTAATGGCTTTTAACAGCCCTTGGTTAAAAGGTGTTCTTAAAGACGTGCATCTGAAGGGCTACCAAAAGACATTCTTTTCCTGAAAGAAGAAGGGACTGCGGAAGGGCTTGCTCCCAATGACAACCTGTGTAAAAAATATATGATTATGGAATGCGACGAGGAGGGCTTGTGTCTGCTAAATAAGGCCTTCTATAAGGCCAATTTACTAATTCTTTTTACCGCTGGGATACAACACATACACTACATTCATACATACTTATTGATATTAGTTGAAAACACATACACAAACGCTACCAAAGTTTCGTTACCAACAACTAGCAAAACATTTAACTAAATAGACACAAATTTATTTTTAAACAACAAATTCAACTGCAATCCCTTCCTTCTGTTTTCTGCCAATTTTACTTGAACGTTGTCACAAGAGTACAACAACCTCTTGAACAAATTTCTTACATTGGGATAACATGTTTTGAGGACTTCTCTTTGAACTCACACAACTGGAAACACTTGTATATTTTCTTATGCATATACATGAGGTGGTGTATTGTGCTGTTTGGATGGGAGAGTTACTTTGTTTGGTTTAAGGTTTTGCTAGGTTTTTTTTTATTTATTTTGTTTTTGCATATTAGATGAATAATATGATTTACGTTTTGCCACAAATTTTTTCTAATTTTTATTTTTCGTTAATTCTAGTTTTCCTTTTTCTTTAGTTTTTCTAATTTTACCTTTTACTTTGTTTTTATATGGAATTAACTTGAACATAAATAAACTTGAAAAGAGCATCGTGAAGTAGTGTTTCGTTGAAAAATTTTAAGAAAAGAAGAAGATTGATAAGTTAATTCACATATTTTTTTTTATCCTTTTTGTCATTATTTGTCGGATTAGAAACAGTATTTTTATTTTTATTATTATGTATTTGTCTAACTCCCACTGGAGCAAAGGGCGCCAAAAGTATACATAACAGAATAATGTAATAATGATTAAAGATACAAAAAAATAAAATTACTAGCTATTTTGCCCGGGCGCTACTCGGGATTTTCCGAAAAACAATTAAATACTGGAGAATTTTTCTTAATAACTTGACTCCAGCGCTACCTACCGGATCAAAATATTTCGGGGTTTCAAGTGTTTTAAAAATTTTAGTATATTTTTCAAGTAATTTATGACAATACAAATTTGATACCTACTTATTTTCAGCGTGCTATTTTTTCAGATGCTTTTGTTTACAATTTTAAGACCTAATTTTTCTTTAATTACTTATTTACGTAACATAGAAAATATATTTTTGTTAATTTTTTTTAATTAAATATTTATCATATGATAATACAACTGGCTATTCACAAAGTGCTATTTAGCTTTAAATAGTAATTTAGTACTTTGCACTTTTGAAAAATTTCAGAATTGGCAAAATATAAAAGTATACACAGTAGTGTTTTATCATAATAGAAAAACAGTGTAATAGTATAAAAGCATAATACTATAATAGTATAAGAGTATAATAGCATAATAGTATAAAAGTATACTAGTAAAAAAGTACAATAGTATAAAAATATAATAGTATAATAAAATAATAGTATAACAGTATAATTGGCAGATGCTTATTACTTTTTCTTCTGGAGTCAGTGTTTTTATATTTGCGCATTATTTCTATAAAATGTCTATTTCCCTTTTTGTATATTTTACTGTATAGTTTGTTTAAAAACTTAAAAATCTCTAAAAAATTTTCAACAACAGAACTATTAAGCTACGGTCACACTTATTAAATATTTGATCAAATAAGCATAATGCATTGAACACATTCACCACAGCAGGCTACACGAACACACGACTACAAATGCTGTTGGGTGCAATTACAATCGTGTAGTCAGCTACTGAATTATTTTGAGGGCGACAGCTACAATTCAAAAATTATAAACAGCTGTTATTGTTTATTATGTATTTATATTTCAGTGGTGCCGCTATAATTTATTTTGAACTCGTAACAAGCTTAATTTAAGCCAATAAATGTATGTATAAATACTTATTTTTAATACATTTTATAGCGTAAAAACAAATTAATGTATTAAAAATCATTTAAAATATTTTGATTTTGTTTTTTTGCAACAAATAAAAAATATATTTTTTAAGGACAAATTAAATAAAAAAAAAATATAAACTGCTTTTAACATAAAAAAATAAAATTTTTTTTCCGTCAACGCACGTCGTAAGTTCCAGAACACATTGGGTACGTGCGTAAATGGGTAAAAGCTATGCAGTGATGCAAAATATTGTTGCTGTTGTTGTTACCCAACAACTGCATTTATGAACATTTCCCTTATCAATAACTTTATAGGTAAAAACTGGATCTAAAAAGTATAAGTATTATTAGAAACTACTTCGAAATGTCTTTCACATGATAGATTAAAAATTATGATTTATTATCCCATTAAGAGCCAATTTCAAATATTAATATTTCTTGATAAATATTATTAATTTATTAATTTTTAAAATTTTTAAAATAACCCCTGAAGATGGTTAACAAAGTTGACCGAAATATTGGGAAATAAAATAGAACTTTTAAAACAAAATATGTTTATATTTTTTATTTAAAAATTGGTTTAACTCATGCTCTAATGCCGAACAATATAAAACTTTAATAAGTTTTCAACAAAACTTAAGATATTGTCAACTGTTCTCAACCGCATTTATAAACAATTATTAAATTTAACAAACGTCTAGTAAAGCAAACTTTCATACAAAATTTGTTTGTAAACCATTATTAAATTTAAAATTTTTTTTTTTAATATGTTCGACGAATATGTTTAGGGAAGAACACTTCAGGCTTTAATATACCATATTTTTAGTAACTCCATCATTAAAAATTTTAAATTTATAAAGGTTTATAAAATTATAATTAGAATTGTGGTTATTTTGCTGAACTATTTATTATCAATAACAATTTTAATTAATTTTCATGTTGTAAAATTCCTTTCTTCATTAAAATAATTTAATGAAAATTAAATTTGATGAACTTAAGCCTGATAAATTATATTTTGTAAAATTACACAATTTATTGATAAGTTTGAGAAAAATATTTAATTATTGTATTATGTACATAATTAATAAGTGTTCCGCAAGGCGGAAAACCCGCAATACAGAAAAACTTTATTAAGCAAATATCTAAGGGTTATACCGACATAAATTTATATAATATAACTCCTAAGCTAGAAAAGCGTAAGCGCGAAAAACATCTTGCTTCTTCTTTCAATGATACTAAAAAGTTATATAACTTTTCCAATTTCAAACGTATTCTTTTCTGTAAAACAAAGAAAACATTTTGAAGCACTTATTCTTTAAATATTTTTTTGTATTAGCAACACTTTTTCTGTTTTGTAGTGAACCAAATAGAAATTTGTTTAATTTGACTACAATGATAAAATAAGCACAGACAACAACCTGAAGCCATGTATCCGTGTCGTCGTGAAAATAATAATTTTCATAAACACACATGTATTCTATTTTTGACATTTTGAATTCGGTAGCCTGCTGCCTCGAATGTGTTTATAGCATAACCTCTACTTTTGTTAATAGTTATTGAGATTAAGCATGATCTGAATGTCACAAAATAATTTAATTCTACTACTAGACATAGCAACAAATTGTTGTTTGTAAGATGTGGTATAGTTATCAAAATAAATATTGGAATTGAAGGAAATGATTATTTAGATTTCTTTTTGGTCCCGTTTTTTCGTCAAATATTAGATAAGTGTGACCGTAGCTTTTGTTTTTATTTTTATGCTAAAGGATGCTAAAGTATGGGGCCAAAACAAAAACTGAAAAACATTGTGTCATCATGTTTGAATTTATTTAGTTTTTTTATTCTTATCTAACAGAGAAGAGGTGGTAGATTTAATTTATCTAAAAAGTGTTTATTTACAAAGACCCATAAATTAAAAACGCCATACTAATAAACATACTTTAAAATAGACAGACAAACCCAATAAACACAGATCATTTTATATAATTGCTATAATTTTATGAATGAATGAGACAACAACCTGAAGCCATGTATCCGTGTCGTCGTGAAAATAATAATTTTCATAAACACACATGTATTCTATTTTTGACATTTTGAATTCGGTAGCCTGCTGCCTCGAATGTGTTTATAGCATAACCTCTACTTTTGTTAATAGTTATTGAGATTAAGCATGATCTGAATGTCACAAAATAATTTAATTCTACTACTAGACATAGCAACAAATTGTTGTTTGTAAGATGTGGTATAGTTATCAAAATAAATATTGGAATTGAAGGAAATGATTATTTAGATTTCTTTTTGGTCCCGTTTTTTCGTCAAATATTAGATAAGTGTGACCGTAGCTTTTGTTTTTATTTTTATGCTAAAGGATGCTAAAGTATGGGGCCAAAACAAAAACTGAAAAACATTGTGTCATCATGTTTGAATTTATTTAGTTTTTTTATTCTTATCTAACAGAGAAGAGGTGGTAGATTTAATTTATCTAAAAAGTGTTTATTTACAAAGACCCATAAATTAAAAACGCCATACTAATAAACATACTTTAAAATAGACAGACAAACCCAATAAACACAGATCATTTTATATAATTGCTATAATTTTATGAATGAGGCAACCAATATGACACAAAAGAACACTTTGTGAACTGTCCTCTTGACAAATTCCAATAAATTTAAATCTTTTAATATTTCACTTCAATTCCTCATTATTGCGTTTGCTGGGTTATTGACATAAATAATGCATAGAAAAACTCTTATATATAAATCAACTCATCTATCTGTCTTGCCTTAAAGTAAGATAAATAGAAAAGCAACAAAAATATATAAAAAGAATATGTCAAAAAAATGACAACAACTAGAAAAAAGAACCACAAAATTAAGAAAAATGTATTTATGTAGATATAAAATATATGAAAAGGTTTTCTTCTTAACCCAGCAACAGCAATTATTAAAAGGATTTAAGATAGAAAATAAAAAAAAACTATTTGTCATCAACAGTTTCAGTAGATTTGAACAAATATAAAAAAATCCTGTTGTTGAAATACACATTTATTAGAGTTTCTTTTATAAATATTATAATGATTTTTTCTCTGTGTACTTAGAGAACTTGAAGTTTTATCAATAAAATAATAGTAAATCATTTTATAGCAGTAGGAGTGCTTGACCAAGAAACATTTAAAACTTTAAATAAAAACAGGTCAAAATTGTTATTAAGAAAATATTCTAAAAGGAAACGAACTAAAGCTGAATGTACACGACATGTTTTTGTCAGCTGACATCTCAAATTTTAAAGTCACATGTAATTTTGCATGTCTGTCAAAATTGCTGGTTTACATAAGGTTTATAATATTCGGTCACAAACGTACATGTGATTTGCTTCTGACATCGTCTCTGTTTTTTTTTCATAGTAATTGCAGAAACCAAATTAGCTCTCGGTTTGAAAATAACGTGCTGCCGCCATAAACATTTTTAGTTGCGCCGTAAAAGAGTTCAGCCATCTTACATTGTTATACCCTCCACCACAATTAGTTGTGAAGAGAATATATTAAGTTTGTCATTCCGTGTGAAACTTTTTTGTTATTCATCTCAGACCCCATAAAGTATATATATTCTGGGTCCTTGAGTGATTCTAAGTCGATTTAGCCATCCGTCTGTCTGTCCGTCTGTTGAAAACACGCTCACTTTCGAACAACTCAAAAGAAATGAACAAACTTGGTGCCAAATTGCTTGTAGTTATCCTAAGCAGTTTGGGATTGAAATTCAGCAAAATCGGTGCAGTAAGACCAGAGCTATGAATCAAAATGTGGAACCACCACCTAAAAAAAATTATAATTTTGTTACAAAAAATAACATAAATGGTGGAGCAAGGCACGGAATGAGATAAGATTTTGCAAAAATTTGTTTTATTCGACTGGAAATCAAACTGCAAAATTTCGTGAAGATCCGTCCATAATTTACCCTAGGCCCCATATATGTAAACACTACTCCCGGAAAACAGTTTAGTATGCCTAAAACCATAGAAAATAATGCTATCATAACAAAATTTGGTACGTCACAGTTTTTAAGGACCAGAAATAACACTGTGAAATTTCGTGAAGATCAGTCCATAATTTACCTTAGGCCCCATAAAAACCCTACTCTCGGAAAACAGCTTAGTACGCCTAAAGCCGTAATAAATAATGCTATCAAAATAAAATTGAATACTCTACTCACACTTATAAATTTCGTGATGCTCGGTTCATAATTTACTATAGGCCCCATATAAAGCCCACTGAGCTGTCGGTGGAGGGTATCAAAGATTCGGCACAGCCGAATATAGCACTCTAACTTGTTTTTCTTTAAATTCGAAGCTGGCAATTTTGGGTATAATAATGAAACGTTTTTTATATATGTATGTACGTTTTTTCTATTAAAAGGTTAAAAGAACAAACATTTATCGGTATTGTAAAATAACAACCTCAGCCGGCCAATGAAATCGTCAATAGTGGACGCCGCCGACGATTTCTTCCCGGCATAGATTTCTGAAGTCAGATGGTTTGTCAGAAGAAAATAGAGCACGCTCTAATTGAAATTTTGTCAGCTGACTTTGCATCTGACTTTTACAAAAGCAAAGTTAAAAAGGTAACATACGACATGTATGTATTTTGCAGCGGGAAATTTGACATGTCAGATGACAAAAACATGCCGTGTACGGGCGCCTTAAGATAAGTCTTGAGATTGGTTCTTTGGTGGCAGAGACCGGTTTTAGTTCATACGCTTTATATGTATATGACCTATTACTTTTGCAAGACGCAGTCATTGGAAGGGGGGTACTTGATACCTAATAGCTACCATATGACAAGTCACACATCTCATCTCAATGAATTTGTTTAGTGCTAGAGTTACACTGACAGAATTTGGTATACTTCCAATAAAACAAGTCATAAAGAACTTAATGTAACCAATTTTTAAATATTCCCAAGGAAATTAATGACACGACCGTTGAATACTGCACCTGTTACAAAAGCAGTCCTTATTAATAAATAGAAAATCACTTTTACATTTAAAAAAAAAAATCGATATAAAGAAAAAAATGGTGATAGATTAAGTCAATATATTTTCTAACTTTTGGTTTTTGTAAATTTTTGCACCTACACAACACGATATAAATTGTGCGACGATCAGCTACGTCATTATGGTTGTACATACATGTTTTCTACGCACTTTTAATTTTTATAGTGTGTTTTATTTTAAAATACATTTATGCAGTAATTCAATGTAAAGCCAATGTTAAGCGCAGAAAAATGCTGTGAAAGTTTAAGGCGAATCGATTCAGTAGGCAAGGAGTCTATTGGGATAAAACAAACTAACAAATATACAAACAAATGCATTTTCATTTTTATAAATACCATTAACCCCATTGAAATGAAATTAAAACAATTATTTTTAAAACAGAACACGTTTGTTTATAACCAAGTAACTTGTACCAAATTTAGATACTTCTTCTGTTGTCTCTCATCAGATATTCAGATATGTTTATTGTCCTTGTATGGGATGTTCCACGTTCACTTTTCCTAAACAGCTCGCTTTTTGGCAGATATTTTGCATTGATTACCAAACTACTTGTTCCAAATTTGGGAAATTTTACTGAAACCTTTTTTGCTGCAATTATACCGTAATTTCTATTGCCTTTATATGGGAGGTGCCAAACCCACTTGTAAATTTACAAATTATAATGGCCAATGTTATGGCGGAGGGTAATGAGGAAATTACTTTGAAAATTTGAAGAAAATTCGGTTAATTTGTTAAGGTGTCTTTAGCAAATATGCAAACAACCAAAATCATTTTCAGTTTTGTATACATATGTGACCTTTCACATGAAAAGGTACCAAATCTATACTTGACTTAATTTCAAGGAGAGCCGATTTACTAAAAAAGGTTAAAAAATCGATTTTTTTTAAATTGATTTTGATTCTCTGGTTCCTTTTCTGTCCAGGCGGAAAAGTCGATATATTAGAATCGATATATTTTTTACCAAAACATTGAAAAAACAAGACAAGGCTCTGTCCAGAGAAAAGGAACTAAATCTTCACTCGTTTTTCTCAAAATTAGGTTTTTGATAACCAAACCTTTAAAAATTTATAGCTTCCAAACGAAAACTGACAGAAAATTTCTAAAAATAAAACGTCATCCATTTCGAGGTTGGATACTTTTTTAAAGAAAAAACGCAGAAAATTAAAATTGAATGGGGAATGTTTATTATCATTTGAAAGAATATTCTTTGGCATTTATTTTTTGAAGATTATGTCTATCAAATGTTGGCCGTTGCTACGTCGCAGATGGTCCATCCGTCGAGTCCAATTTTCGATGACTCGTTCGAGAATTTGACTAGTAACGGGAGAATGACACGCGTGATGTTTTCCTCCATGGGCTGAATCGAAGCGGGTTTGTCCGCATAAACTTTAGACTTTACATATCCCCACAGGAAAAATTCTAACGGTGTGATATAACACGATCTTGGCTGCCAAAACGTGAAATTATGTGCTCACCGAAGTGTTCTCTCAATAAATCCATTGATTGATGCGAAGTGGCGCCGAGATCACGAGCTTCAATTTCAGACATCAAATAGTCGGTTGTCATGGCACGATGTTTTTGTTCCAAAATTAGCAAAGTACCGATTTGCTGATATTTTTCTAAAAAGTGACGATTTTTTTCAATCTCAAAAATCGAAGCAAAACACTGCATTTTCTGACACGTTCATTTTTTAATCTTAGAATGCTTAACAACCGTACCGTAACAAGAGCGGAAGACGAAACGTTTTCTTTCACTTAGCTTTAACGTTCTGTCACGAACAGTAGTGATAACTTTCTTGTTTGAAAAAACCCACAAATTATAAATAAAAATAGCGATAAGAACGCTAGATTGGCCAAAAAATGGCTAAATTGACATTGTTTCACTTTAAAACGAGCTGTCAAAATCGGGGGTTTCAATTGCAAAGCGTTAACGCCGCTTTATTTAGATATGCTTCATACAAATTTTGTGGGCAAGTAATATGCAAGTCTTAAGAAAATCTTTAAATAATACTTTTCAGAGTACAAAAACAACACTTTGCTTATCTTTCGTCAAACCATCATCGAATGAACCTTTTACGACTCTCTGTATAAATCATGTTTTCAACAATTATACGGCAAGAATTTTACAAGTTGTAAGATTATATCTGCATAAGTCTCATACGATTCATGGCATGAATGACTTGTTATATAATCTATGTGCTAATGAAGAACCTCACTCGTGTTACAGTTTTTCAAGGCATGAAAGACTCGTTAGATAATCTTTGTGCTTTGGAAGAATCTCACTCGTGTCACAGTTTTTCCCGCGTGAGGAATCTTCTAGGATTAAAAAATGTGGTCATCGACGATCAAAGCATTACAGAGAGAATTCGTTTTTTACCCTGAATTTTCGTATGTGGAATATCCTTCCTGCTGAAGTCTTCCGTCTCACTTACAACATGAATAGGTTAAAGTCGAATGTTCACAAACACTACTCCCTCTATCCTCCTTCCCATAACATATTTTGCTACTTTCAAAATACAAAATACGAATGCATTAGTGGAGGTTATCCCCTGAGTGCTGGTCCTAACAGAAAACAATACGCTCTTCATGAGACTCCCAGTAGTTTTTTCACGATTGAAATTGCTAGCTGGGTATGAAGTAATTATGTTTTTGTTTGGATGTTTTTTTTATGAAAATCGAACAAAAATGGTTAAAAAAAATAAATTTTTAATCCAAATTTTTAATATTTTTAATCAGGCTTAAGTTCATCAAATTTAATTTTCATTAAATTATTTTTATGAAGAAAGGAATTTTACAACATGAAAATTAATTAAAATTGTTATTGATAATCATTCATTCTTGACTGACCTGAGATTCGAACCCAGGCGGCTGGTTACCATGACATGTTTCGATCGCAACCACTCGATCTCCTCAGATGGATTTGCCGTCTTACACTCGCAGCCATCGACGACTGCTGACGTCAATAGTCAAATATCAATCCTTAAACCAAATTGTATTTTTAACCTTTGGTAGATCGAAATTTGCTTTTTGAATGATTCTCCATTTTAGTTGATTTTACATGTTTTTCCTAACTTCTGTTTTTTCCGTACTTATGTCAAGAATTCTTCTTGAAGTCCAAAATACATTTTTTTCGTTTTTTCATTTTGTCTTTCTTTTTCTTGTTGACCTTTTTCAGCACAACTTGATGGACAAATGTACACATAGAGCTCGTGCCTTAGCTCTAACAATAATTAGAATTGTGGTTATTTTTTTGAACTATTTATGGTTTTTAATCCAAATTTTTAATATTTTTAATCAGGCTTAAGTTCATCCAATTTAATTTTCATTAAATTATTTTTATGAAGAAAGGAATTTTACAACATGAAAATTAATAATAATAAATTAATAAATTTTATGTTGTCCGTTTTTTTGACGATTTTTCGAAACGTGAAAGACGATTATTTTAACTTTTCTTAGAAAATTTACGATTTTCTTATAAATTATCTGGCAGCCCTGGTTGTGCGATATAATATATATAAGTTTTAAACATTTCTCTGTTAACAGCCAGGTGGGTTAGTTCTCCAATTGACCCAATGCACATTTTTTGTATTATTAGTATTATTTTCATGTTAAGAAAGTAAAATTTGAAGCAAAATTCCCATATTCTATTTGCGTACATTATTTAGTTAAATACATACAATTTTCAAAGTAAAATGATTACAAAAACCATATCGGGCATGCTGCTGGTGCCATATAATTGAGAGTTCTTCTGTAAACAAAATGTGAAATACAACAAAAGTGAAACAAACGTGTGCAATGGGTAAGTAAATAATAATATTCTCTTACTTTGATATAAGTCAATTCCAATGAATGAATGACAGTTTGTCCTTTCTTCGATGTTAATAAATCATCGCACTGATAACATTTTTTAAATAAACTCAGATTCGTCATTTCACTGATGTGTCATCCCATCGATGAGATAATTTCGCCTAATGACAATTTGGCCAAGCTAAACATCACTTGACTGACATCACAATGATGCAATGTGTCATGGGGAAAAAAACGAAGACACTTGCCATAGTACTGATGTGGAAATACATCAGCACTATGACGCCGTTTCTATTAGTGTAGCATTTGCATTAGGAGTTTTATCGCGAATTACAATCATCATTTTAATCTTATTGTCATTTGAAATGACAGAAATATATTTTTAAAAATCAAAAGACTCTCAAAAATTCAAGTTTTAAAAAATTAATATTTTTTCTTTAAATAATATCATTATTATTAATGCATAAAATTGTCAGCATGCAATGATTTAATAAATCTAGTTGCAAACTTTGTTGTATGAATATAAAAGTTAGAGCATTAATTTAAATTATTTTTAAACATTTGATAAAATCAAATAACCTTCATTGCTCTACCTCTGATGATTGTATTTTTAGCTTTTGTTTAATAATTAAATGTGCTAAATAAATATACAATGTGTTTATGTATAAGTGTCATACACACACACGCAACACACACGTTCTCAGATACATTATGCCACATACAAACAAAACCACATTTACAATTCATTTTGTTTAATCAATGTTGCCATGTAATTATGTGTAGTTTGTGCATAATTTAAATGTAGACTCACACCACAACCATAAAGATTTCTCCAAAGTTTGCAATAGTTGTTGGTCTACAGTGAAGAAAAATAAAATAAATATTGGAACCATTTTCTAATTGTAATAACAGTATGTAGTTAAATTCAGTATAATAAACAGAACTTTAATTATCGTTCGGCTCACACACCCCGGAACGATATCTTTTTTTTTAGTGTTTGTGTAGACGAACACAACCCTTAATACCGTTCGTAACTATTTCATAGCAAGAGCCGAACATTGTATAGTGTTCTGTTATGCGTTAAAAAACAGAGCAATTGTAGTGATACTGTAGACAAACATTATATTTTAATGTTCTATAATGTTTCTTTTTTTGCATTGATAAAGAAATGAACAAACAAAAAGTTTTAGCAACGACCGCAGCACGAACATTATTGCGAATATTGCGTATATGTTTTGTTTGTGTAATGTTATTTTGCAGGCTTTTTTTCGTCTGTGTATTTTGTTGTTGTAAAAAATTTTTGGTTTTTTACTAGCCAAAAGGGCGATATGAACAACAGAAACAAACGAAACTTAATGAGCTGAACCGAACACAATGAAGCTTGTGGTTGGAAATAAATAGAACGGAATTAAATGTTCTCTTTTGTTTAGTTGGATAAGAACAGTTTTATCTATATTTTCGAAAGGTGACAAACAGGGAAGCGTTATTTTTTTTTAATAATTTTCTACAGAAACACTATTAGCGTTTGTGTTTATCACAAATCTACCGAACCGAACACTAAGGAGCGACATTTGGTATTTATTTTTGAACACTGTTTAAAATTACTCTGGGGGGGGGGGGGGCTACTCTCATTTCGATGCGAAAAAAGACTGGTACCAACTCTAGTGATTGACACTCTTTAATGCGTTTGCGCATTTGTCTTTGGCATCTTTCTTTTAATTTGTTTCCTTTTGTAAAACATTACTTCATATTTATTTTATTAAAATCTCAAATTTATTAGACATATTTTGATATTCCATTGCTGCATTTCTGAGCCATCTTTATCTTTATTGCCTGGGCTGTTTCAGTTTCAAGAATATTTTGCGAAAGCGAGAGAGAGTTTCAGATAACACTACGTGACAGTTTTTTGACCAAATGAATTTAACACCTAATCTTTATGTAAAATTTTCCTCTGAATCCGAATGTGAAGTCAGAACAGTAAGAACAGTAAATGTTATTTTAGAAATTTGATAACCTTTCACTAAAAAGAAAGAAATACACACAGAAAAATTTAAAAAAATTATACCAAATTCATAGAATTAATCAACCCATTTGTTGATTTTGCACCTATTACCAAATAATTTTATTGATAACTAAAAATTGAAAAAATTTAATATTTTGAATATTTTTTTTTCAATAAATGATATTTTTAATTTTAATTAAAAAAAATGGTTAAAACCCTTTGCCGTTTCAAACAATGTGTTAATTGATTCTGACAATTTCCAAAAACAATTTCACAAGTTTAAATCTGTGGTATTTTGACAAAACATCTTAAGTCAAATTCAAAAAGTTGAAAAAAATGTTGTTAATCATACGAATTTTCATTCAAAAAACATTTTTGTTCACATATTTAAAATTTTTTATTATAAACGAAATTTTTCTTTAATTTTGATTTTTTTTATTATTTGATAAAAATGATTTTTTCAGCGAGTTTTTTTTTTTAAATTTTTTGCTATCTTATCTCGACTTAAGATGTTTTGTCAAAATGCCACAGAAATTATTTTATTGTTAACGAAATAGTTTTTTGTTATTTAATTATTATTTTAATTAAAAATTTATTTCAAAACAACTTAAATATTAATTATATCAAAATTATATTTTTTATTTTCGTTCAACAAAAAAAATTATTGATTCAATTATTCTATTAATTAAGTTTAAATACTTTTTATATAATTTTTTTAATTGATAAAAAACTACTAATAATTTTTTCTGTGCATTATCCGTTTAAACTTTTTCAAGAAATTTGCATTTCAATCACATCATCTTTTCTAAAAATACAAAAAACGGTTATTTTGGAATATTTCAAAAATTACTTTTGACAATTCTGACTTCATATTCGGAATCAGCCAAAAATTTTACATAAAGATTAGCTGTCGGATTCATTTGGTCACGACTTTGTTGAAATTTTGTTGTGTAGTGTAATCATTTGGCTTTCGTGTCGCAATAGAGAGGGTCTACTTTCTTATATTCTAAAATTAAAGTTTTGAGAGCTAAAATTTAAAAAATGTACAGAACATTTCCTTATTTTTTACTTTACTGCACTCGAACTCTTATCTATTACCGTTTAGTGGGTGGATTATGATTTGGATTCTCCCTTTTGTACATTTGCATATGGAGAACATCCGATTTACATAGATACAAATTTTCAATGCATTATGAAAATTCACATACGAGTAATTCCATGCGGAGGTTATTTAATTTTTAATTTAGTCACAAGCAAACACATTTAACACATGACAACTAATTTAGAAAAAAAGATTATGCAGTTTAATTGAAGAACGTAATTTCCTTGAATTTAAGAGAATTAAATAAAATTGAATTGTAAATTATTCCCGAATCTTACAATTATTTACAAAAAATACTGAATTGTTACATTCTAGATTGTCTTTCAGTCTGTAGCATATTAAAGCAATCACGTTGAAAACAGATGTTCGAAGAGATATTTTAGTTTTGCATCCGAAGAGGATTTGTCAAGGCAAAACGATTTCGTAAACAACTTTCGGGGTTTACTAAAATTCAAGATTTCTAAATCCGGGCCTTGACTGCTGTCAATCTATCATGAACTTAAATATTAAACCAAAAAAGATTTCCTTATTATATCTTATGTTTATCAAGTAGATGCAATCTACGTCATACATCGACTTAGATGTAATTCTTTGTCATGTTCTGGAAATCGAAATCACGTGAAATTAAACAAATTTTGAAGACTCTCCCGTGTTCAAAGTTCATAAAAATATTTCTTTTTTTTTTGTACCTCATTTCTTGAGGAATTCTTTTCTCTACCTAAACAGTGTTCAAAAATAAACTCTAAGTATCGCTCCATAGTGTTCGGTTCGGTAGATTTGTGGAAAAAACATACGCTAATAGTGGTTGTCGAAAAACTTATTAAAAAAATAACGTTTCCCTGTTTGTCATCTTTCGAACACAAAAAAATTCTGTTTTCATCCAACTCAACGAAAGATGAGAACATTTAATTTCGTTCGGTTTTAAAACCACAAACTTCATTGTGTTCGGTTCGGCTCATTAATGTTCGTCCCTTTTGGCTGGTAAAAAAACCAAAAATTTTTTACAAAAACAAAATACACAAAGAAAAAAAAAAACAAAATTCCAGCAAAATAATTTTAAACAAAACATACACAATACACACACAAGCTGTTCGTGGTGCGGGCGTTGCAGAAACTTTTTGTTTGCTAATTTCTTTATTAATGAAAAAAAAGAAAATGTTTCTTTTAATATACAATGTTTGTCTACAGTATCCCTACAATTTTTCTGTTTTTAACGAAGAACAGAACACTATATAATGTTCGGCTCTTTCTTGAAAATAGTGGCGAATCGTATTAAGGGTTGTGTTCGTCTTCACAAACACTAAAAAAATGATTTCGTTCCTGGGTGTGTGGGCCGAACGCTAAATAATGTACTGTTTATTTTCGAATATTTGAAAACAATAAAATCGTAGGAATACAACGTAGTAGCGTACGACGAAGATACGTTGTCAAATTAAAACGTACAATGTTGCAATAGCTGACGTAAACGTAAAACAAAAGAAGAAAATTAAAAATGTAAAAAAATTTATTAAACTTAATAAATCTGGAATTTTCATATATTAGTTTTTATAGAAATGAAAATACATAAGCGACGAAATTGTGGGTAATTGAAGCGTGGTGGTAGAAAGAAGAAAAAAAACTGATTTTTTAATTGAATTGGAATTTTCTAATACCATTTTCAGAATAGCCGTAGGAACACAATTAAACCAAATGAAGGTAGTAGCGCATGACGTACATAAGTTGGCAAAATAAAGCGTATACTATTTAATACAAAAGCACACAAAAGTTGGCGCAAACGAAAAGCGAATCTACGTCATACGTCGACATAGATTTGTTTCTATTTCATAGGAAAACCAAATACGTTAACGAAGGGACTGTGGGTAACTGTAGCGTGTTTTCAGAAATGTACTGCGTTGCTTGCTATGTTCTTAGGACGTATAACACAATTGTGTTTCTAGAATTTTATATTAGGGAAATTTTATTCATTCATTTGTCTTAACTGTGTTCCACTGGTGCACTGAAATTTACATTAAACTAACTATAAACACAACTCAATAAAAATCTGAGATTCCAGTTAGGTTTTTATTTAGTCGCTCGTATGTGTGCGTTGGAGAGAATATCTACAAAACAAAACTCTTATAATACAACAATAAACAAAAAAAAAAAGTAATAATAATTTTCTACGGTTTAGTACTGCATTAAAACCAACAATGAGTTTTAAGAAAACAATTGCAATGAAGAGATACAGAAAGAAGGAGAAGGAAGAAAGCATAGGTATACTTTATGCATGTGTGTTTATACGAGCTTGTGTTTGCTTACAATAACCGTTACTTAAGATTTAGGTAAATGAGTACATAAGGTGTGCTAAAAAAGAAAACAAAGAGAGTGAGAGTTGGAGTGTCTAAATATGTGTTTGTTTATAACTTCACATTATGTTGCTTTCAAGCAATATGGAGCAGGTAAAACAAAAACATTGAAAAAATACACAAGCAATACTTAACATAAATAAATACATACGCACATAAAGGAAATTGCACTAATATAAAACTGTTCATAGTTTTCTCTGCATTTATTGTTGGGTATACTTTCGGGAGTTGGGGATAAAAAAGCACACAAACACACCCACACATATAAGCAGTAAATAAGAAAAGAGATATATTTATGTATGTATGTTTTACTTTAGTTTTTTCTAATTATTTGTTTAAGCAAAAATAGTAGAAAATTTACATTTTTATGTTTTTTATAAAAATATTTTTCTTATTACATTTTGTTCCCTAAGACTAAATTGTAAAAGAGGGAAATAACTGTTTACACAAATTGAGTACAGTTATATATTTAATGCGTATGTGTATGAGTATTTGTGGTTGGTTTCCTTTTTTTTCTGTGTGAATAGGAAAAAGCTTGTGTAAGCTTATGGTTGAAACTTTTTTTTTTACTATTTCGTAGTTTTTTTCAGGTAGCGTGATAATATTCAACATATTGTATAAGTTTTTTCCTTTTTTTCTTGTGCAAAAGTAATAACAAGAAAACATGAGAAAAAGCAAACAATAAAAGTGTAACAAATAGGGGTTGCGTTAGTATAGAAATCAGGAATGGGAAAACAGGGATAGAACTTAAGTTTTTAAGAACAATTTGTAACTGAAATGTAAAATGTTTATAAGTTTGTAAAGGAATTATAGCCCAACTAATGAAGCGATATGATAAGCCATTTTTTAGTTGTAAATATATTAAATGCAATTTAGCATATTTTTCTAAGCATATTTTAAACAATATTTCTTGCCGTCTGATAATCTTCGGTGGATTATAATAATTTTAATTGGCTGTTTTAAGAAAACGTAAACAAGTGAGTGCGTGAGAAATTATATTGAAAACAACAATAAGAAACACAAATTTGTTTTTGTTTTTAATATAATTTCTCACTCTCTCACTCCTTTACGTTTTCTAAAAACAGGCAGTAAGAGGCCTTCAAAATTCTATTTGAACACACATTAAAATCATTGAAAACTTTTTAAAATGTATACTTTTGTGCCGCTGTTGCAAATAAATACAGTGTACACGTGCAGAAATAACTGCTTCACAATCGTACAAATAAATGAGAAGCGGGTATTAAAAATACTCTCAAAAATTAGGAAATAAAAAATACACAAATTTTTTACAATCCGCGATGGGATACATGTGTGCAAAATATTTTGTATGCTAATTTCATGCATTATATTGCAACAACATTTCTTTGCAAAAACGATACTTTGAATGCGTACGCCACACAGGTAAACTTCGCGAGTTAATATTTAAATGCTTCGAGTATAGCCCAGAAATTGTTATAGTATTACTATAGTAAATTTCTTTAAATTCATGTACCCTTACAACACTATTTAAATTATGCGACGAATAGTAACGCAAAGCATTTGACATTGTATCTGTACACCAGTGAAGGGCACTTTTGCGTGAATAGGAATACAAATTCTGCTTGTGCCTCGTTGACGCATGTCTGTGACAATGCACGTTCGGCTGTTGCTTTATTGTTATTTCTTGGTGATGAGCGTCATTCGTTTTCTGCTGCTTCCCACACAAGCCTAAATGTGATAGTATGTGAGTTGCCCTTTATTGCTGTACACAAACATTTTGTACACACATTTGGTTTTCAAAATTTAAAATTATGCAGGCCTTTGCCAGCTTTTAACTCTGTTGACAACTGTAAGTATTAGATTTTGAAATATAATTTAGACTACACTGATAGAAAAGGCGTAATAACGCTGATGTATTTTGACATCAGTACTATGACAAGTGTCTTCGTTTTTGACCCCATGACACTTTTCATCATTGTGATGTCAACCTTAACATCACTTGGCTAAAGTGTCATCAGCGTCAAAATGAAATTATGTTATCAATGGGATGACACATCGGCATCACAGAAATGACGAACATTTCCTCAGTGCGATGACGCAGTAACATCGGAGAAAGGACACATTAGCATCTATTTAATGTCAGTTTGTCATTAAGTTAAAGTCATTGGAATTGACTTAAGTCAAAGTGATAGGATATTAATATTTACTTCCCCGTTACATATGGGCATTTCCATGTCATCGTACGTGACATTTGTACACCTTCAGAGAGATAGAAAATTTGCCAAAATAGTATTAACTGGACATTTTTTTTATCATTATGTTTCATTTAGAGGGTACTATATATGAAAAAAAAATTATTAAATTCGGAACCTTGTTGTCCAAAATATCGAGCAAAGTAAGTGCATATCGTACGTGACATAAAACGGAAGTGATTTTGGGGTGAATGTAAAAAAATACGAAAATCTGCGAATTGTGAGAGGGTTTTCTTCTTTTTTTAATTTTTAACATTAAACCAAATATTTTACCTTTATAATCCGTAATTGGAAATTTTTTTTTTTGGATGGTTTAATAATGAACAAACTGTTATATCGTACGTGACATACCGTACGTGACAGATTTTTCTTTTATAGTATTTACAAGGCATGAAAAATATTTTTTGTAAATATATGTATGCAAATAAAAACTTAAAACAAAGAAGTTAGAAAAGTCGGTCAAGCCCGACCATATGACACCCTACACTATAATATTTAAAACAATATTTTTTTTGAGAGTGTACCCTATTTGGGACCCATGGCAAACCAAGATCGCCAGAATAGAATTATGCTATGAGGTTAAGAATTATAAAAGAGTAATTTTATTATATTATTTATGTATCTCCATCTATATGAGATTTGTGTGCACCTAGCCGACTTAAGAAAGGGGGGTTATATGGGACCTATGGTTTATTTTTGGACCTACCCGCACAACATTTGATCATGATATAGTACCTATCGCAAAAGTCATTGTCGCCAATTTGTATGTAAATGCCAACATCTCTAAGGAAGTTATGACATTAAAGCTATTTTCGGGAGTAGCACTTGTATGGGAGCTATGGTCAAATATGGACCGATTCCAAAAAATTTTGTAAGACGCTTTTGATTGTAATAAAATAAGGTTTGACCACATTTAAACTTAATACTAACAAAATAAGGTGATGCATTTAGTTGCATTTTAGTACTTACAATATCGTACGTGACGAGCTTTAAAAGCTTATAAAATTTTGATTATACCAATTTAAAAATTCAATATTTTTTTGCAGCAAATATCTTGCTTTGAACTTTTATTTTGAAACACCTAAGACTGGCCAAATAGAAATGACAAAGACAAATGTTGTTTTTGCACCACGTACGTGACGTTAGAATAGCATCCAAAACAAACCAAAAAATATACCTCTAATCGAACTATATACTTGGTCTTTCCTCATGGATCTTGTTCATTGTTGTTGTAACACTAATTTTAATGCATAATTCCAGGGTTGCCAGTTTCTGTATTTAATCGGAAGGAACTTGCAAATTGTTAATTGCAGTTACTAAAAATGAATCAAAGAGAAAGTCAGTTTAAACTTTTATTTTTTGCTTTTTAAAAATTGTAATAAGCTATAAGTACGTCTGCATAGTAAAATTTGGGTGTTTTATTTCTCTTTACCATATTTGAAAAAAAGTTTCAAGCGTATTAATTTTTTGAGTCGTGGTTGACATTCTCGTGGGAATGTCCATATGTTTCTTTTCACGTTTGTAGAATTACGACCTTTGTTTACAGCAGAACTCTCAATAATAAGACAACATACCCCATATGGTTTGCGTAATCATTCTACTTAAAAATTTGATGTATTTAACTAAATAATTTTAAAAAAATAGAACATAGGAATTTTTACTGCTTATAAAACATTGTAATCATGAAAAGAATATTAATAATATACAAAATGTGGCATCAACTTGATGTCACTATAGTCATAAAATAGATGACACGTACAAAATGACAAAACTGTACGAAGACGTTAATCAATGGATTGATGTTACTTTTTGCATCATTGATGCCATTTGTTGTAAAATTGGTCCCACAATTCTGATGTTAGGGCATCATCACTATGAAGATGCATTTGTCTATCAGTGTAGCGTGGTTAATTCTCTTAGCTGCAGCAGATGTAGAGTAAATAAAGCTATTTATTGTTTATGTTATGTTTTTTCTCTGTGAAAATTAGTGTTCAAGATCCCAATTCAAAGTAAAGAGAGAACATTTAAAATTTTTAAAAATTTATTTTAACCATAGGAACACAATTGCACCGCAGCAGCGAATGACGCTGCCAAATTAAAATGTATACTATTTTATACAAAGGCACGCATGGTACAATTAATAAGGTGACCCCGGTAGCCCACCTGAATATTGTTTACGATCCTTTTATCACAATTGGCTTACGATTTTGTCAGTTTACAAATTAAAATTTTTATTTTTTGACAATATCAGGGGTGTTCTGGAAATCGAAAACGCAAAACGCAAGAACTTGAAAGTTGTTTTTAATACACTTTTAATCTTTTTTTTTATAATTTTTGTTATAAAATTCTGTTTAATAGAGAATTATTTGTATAATATTTGTCATAGAATTCTTTTATTAAAGAAATCTTATTAAAAAACGACGTTCAAAATTCTTGCGTTTTGCTTTTTCGATTTCCAAAACACCCCTGTATATCAGGTTTTTCTTCCAACAGAATATTTGTTGGTAGAAAAACCGATCCAATCCGGATTTCGGGATTGGTGTCATTAATCGACATTGATTTATTTTATTTCATACTCTGCTTGCTACCGTATTGTCATAAAATCAAAATAAAAAAAAAATTAAAAATATTAATTGAAATTATTTTTGTGTTTTAAAACTATTTACATATATACAAAATAATTTTCTAAAAAAATAAACAAATGGTTAATATGACAATTTACAAACATATTAAATAAAAAAATTGTTAAAAATATTAGAAAAGTTTTAAAAAAGTTTTTTTCAATTACTTAATAATTTTTGTTATTTTTTTCCGTGTAAGAACAATGACTTTTCATTAAATTTCCCATTTGCTTTTAAATACAAGTCTGCCATCGCTTTGAACGGGGACGAATATCGTAACACACAATACAAATTATTTCAACTCGTTAATTATTTCTTGCGAATCGTTAGACGGTGTAGCCCTCTGGTGTTATCGTAAACCATCCATGATATTTAAAATTTTTTTTTTGATTTTATCTACCCGTTTCGTACTTTTTTATAAACCCTATTTTCCGACTCTAGTAGTAACATTCATCTAACAATACAATAAAATTTTTTTACTTAACAATATTATTTTTTCTCACTTGTTTTACGTATTTGCTCCAACAAATTTGCTCTAATTTTGCATGTGTCGTATTTAGAAGAACTAAAGAAATAGTGTTGTAACAAAAAAAATTGTTGTAACAATATATTTGGGATGAAAATAATAAGCTCGGTTGTTTCATGCTTTTATATTTTTATTATGTTGACACTTATTTTTACAAATTCTATATAGAAAATGTAATGAAATTTGTTGCAATAAGTTTTTAACTTGAAAAAAACTACATAAATTAAAACTAATTAGAAACCAGTTTGGCAGTATAATCGGCTTAGCTTGACCATTTGATACCGTACAGCACAGAATTTGTAGAAAAATTTTCCAGGCGGCGCTTTTTTTGGGACCCAACAAAACAAAATTGTATCATGAGTTTAAGATTTACTTATTTAAGAGTTATAGATATCACTACAAAGAGTGGTCCAACAAAAACGCACGATGTTGATTGTGAATAAAACAAAAAGTTCTAGAAGAATTATCTTAATATATTTACAGTGGACTCCCGATAATTCCTAATTGAAAGGGACCGGACATTTCTTACGAATTATAGGGGTTTTCGATTTAGCGTGGTTTCGAGTTATTGGGGATAAAATAAAATAAATACGAACGGGTGTTTACAATTAATTACTAAACCGATAAAGAAAACATAAAACACATCTTAAGATCTTAAGAAAATCAACACACACACACGCACACTAGCAAAAGCCCACGAAAAAAAATAGAGGTAAACAAAAATCATTCTTTCCATGTTTTATGTTGTTTTAATTACGTATTATAAGTGGCAGTAAGCAAACAATTACGAGGTAAAGAAGATTTTATTTGAAAAAAAAAATTACGAATTAACGAGGGGTATGGAAATTTTAAGAATTAACGAGATTTTTTCAAGGGACCGACTGTTTATTTACTATCGGGAATTACGATTTATCAGGGTACGAATTATCAGGTTTTGACTGTATAATAATTTAGAAGGATCTATGACAATTGTGCGTGAAACAAATAATCGGCCAAATGTTTGCCACGACTTCTGTGGCATACATCTACCCGATGGTCCATATTTTCAATGACTCTGAGTTATAATTGAGGCCAAATGTTTGCCACGACTTCTGTGGCATACATCTACCCGATGGTCCATATTTTCAATGACTCTGAGTTATAATTGAGGTTAAATTTCGTTAATGTACCGAATTATCTCATCCTTTAGCTCCTGAATTTTTCTTGACTTATTGACGTACACTTTTTATTTTAAATATCATTAAAAAAAAAGAAGTCCAACGGTGCTAAATCACATGATCGTGTCGGCCAATTAACATCGGCACGACGTGAATTGAATTTCTCGCGCAAATAGACTCATTGTTTTGTTGGCTGTGTGGCAAGTGACACTATCCTGTTGGAATTTCTGGCCACAATAAGTCCGTTATCATCTCGCGATAGTGAACACAATTCACGGTAATCGCTTGCGAGCATGCATAATTGTTTTCACATTTCCTACATACCCAGTTTGCTGAAATTTGGGCACAATTCTCCCGATTGTGGACACATTCGGTCGAATATCACGAAGTGCACGAAATGCATTTTGTTTTGAACGCCCATTTTCGTAAAAGGCTTCAACAATCCTAACGAGCTGCTCAATTGGATACCTCTCTATGGTTGAATTTATCAAACAATGAAACAAAAAAAGTCAAATTAAGTTGGACAAAAAACTTGACGTTAAGATGTAACTTACAATTAACGTCTTGCATTATGGTTGGACCAACATACGAGATTTTTTCGGCCTTAACAATGTAGAGATTGGGTTTGTTTGGTAACTGTATTCAGTTCTGGGCCTACCAGTATACAATTTTTCCATGCCATAGTAGCTATCGTAAAAGTTATTATCGCTAATATAATGTTTTGCCATTAAAAACTATTTTAAGGAGTAGTTTTTGTATGGGAGCAGCCGTCAAACATGAACTGATTTCTATAAAATTTTGCATTTTGTAAAATATTTGAAAGCTTAATTTAATCTTAAGAGGTTCTATTTCAAAAAATAGTTTTTATGAGGCCTTTGTGAAACAATGTACTGATTCCTACCATTCATATACTTTATCGTTTTGACAATTAGGACATACGTACCATACGTTAAAACAGAAAATATTCTGTCTTGTGACGCCTCTGTGTGCTCAGTGGCTACCATTTAGATTTCGTTGATGTAAGATCGCGCTACGCAATTTTTTAAAATTACACCGAAAGAAAAAAATGTTTCGTGAAGAATGGAAAGACACTTTTTTCACATTTATCTTTTTGTTGAGACTTTTTTTAGTTCCTCTTGTAGAACAAAGTCGTTCTATTTAAAAATTTTATTAACTTAAGCCTAAATAATATTAAGAAAATCTGGATTAAAAACAATGAACAGTCCAGTTTTCGACATAAATTTATAATTATTATTAATGTTATTGGTGTAATCATTCTTTAAGGCAAGTTTACACGGTATAACAATGTCAAAAAATGATGTGGAATAAAAAAAAAACTTATCATGTAAAAGCAAAATGTATTGAGTAGGACAGAACACGGATGCAAAATTTGAAAATCGGTCGGTAAATGTTTATTTTTTAAACCATTTTAGATTCTGTCAAACCATATTCTTATCAAACCAGAGGTTTGTAAACATTGAGAAAAAAAATATCTCAAGAAAATTTTTAACAACACAGTTTGTTTAAAATTAAATTTTATTATTATTTAATTCAATGAAAAAATTTATCAAAATTACACTTTGCAAAATAGCATTCAATTAAACATATTTAATAATGAAATAATTAAATATTTCTTCATATTCATTCAAAAAATATTTGAATCATAGTAAACGCCGTATTTTTACAACCCTTGTCCATTTTTTAATAGCTTAAAATTCTCATTCGCCTTACAATTTTATTTGAATAATACTTTATTTTTTCCATAGTCGTTGGGAAAAGGTTTCCTGATGATCTGGCCTAAGCAACCAGCGAAATGCGCATAGGAAATAGCTTATCCACCTCAATAAATTTAAAAGTATTTTTCAAACAATACAAATCGGGAAGTAAGCGATTTTTTCGGGTAACTTTTTAAAACTTGGTGATTGATAGATAATTTGGGACTAGCAAATACGAGTCTGAAGACCAAATTTTTTTTTGGAGTTTTTTGTTTTTGAGAAAAATGGTGTTCGATTAATCGAACATTGGGCATAGGGTTTGTTTCAATTATTTTATTTCCCGTTTACCCGGGATTTTTCTTGCGGGATCCCGGGAAATAAAAAATTCCTCATAATTTCAGAAAACTGCTATTTATACTTTAAAATTAAGTTTTCTATTCTCTAAAAATTGCCATCTGTGGATGGGTTGCGGATTAGATCAATAGCAAGAAGTATGTTCATATATAAATCAATGTCTCCTGATGCAATAAATCTACTAAAAGCAGAATGGGCAGTGCAACAGTTAATAATTATAACATTTAGTGAAGTGAAGAGTTAATAAAGTACATTAATTCAAAATAAGATGCAGGCAGTTAAGTTTCATTGTCGCTTGAACATCGCTGGGAAATATGCGTTTTCGCTTCGCTAAGTGGACCTGCGATCGACTTACAGAAGATGCCGATTTGGCCAAAAAAATCATCTTTTCAGATGAAGCTCATTTTGATCTTGGCGGGTATGTAAAAAAGCAAAATTGTCGCATTTGGGGCACAGAAAACCCGCGGGCATACATTGAAAAGCCGATGCACCAAAACGAGTCACTGTTTGGTGTGGATTTTGGTCCAGAGGCATAATTGGGCCATTTTTCTTCGAAAATGAGCAAGGAGTGGCCGTTACAGTCAATGGTCGCTTCCTCTTCACAAAAATTAAAGAGGAGGATATTGGCAACATTTGGTTTCAACAGGACGGTGCTACTTGCCACACAACCCAAGCTACACTCGATGTTTTGCGCTCTGTTTTTGAAGATCGCATTATCAGCCGCAGAGCTGATGTCGTTTGACCACCTCGGAGCTCCGATTTGACACCGTTGGACTATTATTTGTGGGGTGCCGTCAAAGATAAGTGTTACGCCAGAGACAATTGACGCTTTAAAGGACAATATTCGTGAAGCCATTGGTGAAATACAGCTGCACACAATCGATAATATGCTTAAAAATTGGTGTAGGCTACTGCACTTATTTTTCCACGAAACACAAGAAATTAGTCGCATATCTAAATAGTGCCAGAGCAAGGGTTAAGTTAAAGTTTTACCATATAGACATTAATGGGCGATATCACCATTTTATTTAAATATCAATTTATGTTTAAAATTCGATTTTAATGTCAAATAGAAATCAAATTATATTAAAAACCAAGGCCCATCTATCTTGTCTGCTTACTTGTACAAAAACAAAAAACGATTCTTTTTAGTTGTCAAAAATTTACTACCACATATACAAAGGAAAAAACGTGTATGTGTGGCATACTATAAACGTATACATGCACATGTAAGCAAAATTTAAACAACTTTTGACAACTAAAAAGAACATAAACAATGATCATCAGGCTTCTTGCGCAGACCTTTTCAATGGGCCTTGTTAAAAACTATATTTAAATGTGAATTGCCATTTAAATAGAATTAATAAAATTGGTCATAAGAAAAGCTTTATAACCTGAAATTATTCTTTTGCTGACAAAAAAACAGAAACCCTTTTAACAATATCTTATACAATATGCAAATTGTTTAAGATTTTTTTATTCGATATCTTGCCAAATATTGCATAATCAAATAAAAAAATACATTGTCTTAAAAGTTATAAAAAGGAAGACCTTAAACCTAAATTGCATACGGGATTTTTGAAAATTTCCTTATCTACCTACAATGTTCATATGCAACAAAAAATAAAATATATTTATATGTTGTCATTTTATTCCTTTCAAAGAAGTCATGAACATTCTTTATGCATAAAAAGTAGAGATACGTATAAAACTTTTACTGAAGACATTTCCACACAACCATAATTTCCTATTTTTAAATGTGCCATGTGCGTTTAAAGGAATATGTTGTATGAATCGGTATAAAATGTTCCATGTATGTCATGTCTAATCAACAATATTAGTTCTGCTGTTAGTAAACTTTGTTAAAGAATTTTTGAAAAGCAAAAAATGTTAAAACTGAAATAGAAAATAGCGAAATTAAACGTTATAAGAAAGAAATTTTCGTTCTTATATTTGCTTTAGTTTCTAATATTTATTCAAAATATTCTCTAAGTTTATTTCCAAGTAATTCCTTTTATTTTTGCTTGTTTTTGTTTTTGCTTTAACTTTTAACTTAATTTTTTTTGTATAATGGAGTTACTCTGTCTGTCTATCTGTCTTCTGGAAAATTGATAGAATGTGTCAAAAGCTGCAATAAAGCCAGTATCTATTTTTAGGTGTTGAATATTTTTTTTTTGTTGTTTTTCATTTCTCGCAAAAAAAAAGTATATGACTAATTTATTTGCAGAAAACTAGTAGTATTCAATTTGTCTTTATAGTTTTTTTTCTCTAAATTCAAATAAAGATATAAAATAAAGAGAATTTAAAACACGTAGTACACGTAAAATAGTCCAATAGAAAACTATATAAGCAGAGAGTTATTTGGCAAGGAAAGACTGCAAAGAGCACTACTGAATAATTTTTAGTTCGGGATTTTAAGTTTTGGCCATATGACCCAAACCAAAATGCCCCTTTGGCGAAAAAATTTAAATAAAACATGTAGTTCATAGAATACAAGTTAAAGCAAATATTTGGCAGAAAAAATAGGACAATTAAAAAGTTTACTTGGTAAAGACCTTCGCATGAAGCTTAACTTTACTATGTATATTTCCGCCTTTAAGGCTAAACTTGACCAAATATGTTCTTAACCTACAAGTTAAAATTTGTCAGTGTGAATACCCACATTAAAGACTTGTTTGTATGTACGTAGAAGGCCATATCTACCGCGACCCAGATGATCTTTTGTGCAGCCCATGCATCTAAACATGTCAGGTTCATGTTACATGTAAAGCCCATTACTCTGCCTGGTTAAAATATCAAAGATATCAGTCGGGCTCATCATTACCCCCCCCCCCCCCGTTAAAATTTCCGTCTGGAAGTCCACAAAGCGCGACAACACAAAATGTTTCAAGAAAATTTTTAACAACCCAGGTTGTTAAAGAAACTTTTTATTTGATTCACTGGAAAAAATTGATCAAAAGTGAGCTTTGCAAAATTCACTCAATAGAACTTATTTAATAATAAAATAATTAAATATTTATTCATATTCAATAAAAAAAAATATTTGAATCAAAGTAAAGACAATATTTTTACAACTCTTGTCCATATTTTAATAGCTTTGACATCGTTGCAAATAAGACATGAGTATTTGCACTTCTCATTCGCTTCACGTTTTATTTGTATAATACATTGAGTTTTTCCAAAGTCTTTGGATGAATGAGCATTTAAATTACCTTATCCCCCAAAATAAATTTCAGTGTATTTGTCAAAGAATAAAAATTGGGAATTAAGAACATCATAATTAATGAATAAATAAATAAAGATTCGTTAAACATTTTGTTTGATTTATTAAAAATTTCCAACAATTTATTTTAACAAATCACGTAAACATTTTGTTGAAAAAAATTATTTTGGCCAACAACTTTTTTTATTGACTCAATAAACTTGGTTGTTGACTCAAAATTCAATAGGTTTTCCTGCAAGCTTTTTTTGTCGATTCAATGCAGAGAAATTCACACATGTTTTAATCAAATATACGATTTTCTTATTCAAATGGGAAAATTATTTTTTTCTGTGGACGTTTTGTCATGCGCCGCACAAAATCAGTCCTGTGCATTATCGCAATGTACGCGCTGCTGAAAATATCGCTTCTGTTAGTGAAAGCTTGGCGGATAATCCGAATTTGTCGATTCCACAGGGTTTTCAACAAGTTGACCTATTTTACAGCTGAGCTTAACAAGACGGTGGCACAATCCACACAACACGACCGATTTTGGCATTGCATTTCGTAGTTAAAGGGAAGGTCAAGGCATTGCAATGAATTAAAAACAAAAAATCGAAATCATAACACACATATGCCTGTATTCATAAAACAGTTTTTTTATTTTAATAAAGGTTTAAAGAACACATTTTCTATGGATATTATCCTTAATTGACGTTTGTTAAAGTTAATTATCGTTTATGAATACGGGGGATAGTGGTTTATTTAACTTCACTTTTAAAACCTCAAAATATTTTAGTTTAATTTTGTCCAATTTAATTTATTTGATTCAAAACTTAATTTTAATATTTTTTAAAGATCATGTGCAGATCAGTCCTTTAATATTTATAAGTCCGACCCATAGAAAGACCATTTGCATTTAACTTTTTATAACGCCTAAAACAGTATCATACAATTTTGCATATATTAGTTCTGAATAAATATGACATAAAACTGTGATGTCAGATTTTATGAAGACTGTTTCCTTATTTCATAAATATCCCATCTGGAATTATTTTAATACTTGATGCAGGGTATCATATAGAATGAATATCATGTGGCATTCTTGCGTATGTTTTATTTTATAATTCCAAAAAAATAAAAAAGTATTATAAAATGTTTCAACTCATATGTTTAAATAAAACATACAATATGTTTTATATTGAAATACGAATATTCGTGAATTTTATTGCAGTTTCTTTTATTAGTTTTATTTCATAAAATAAGACAAAAAAATATTCAATTTTTTAACAAAAAAAAAAAAAAATGCACAAAAACTTTTGAAAATTTCGTAGTTTTTCTTTATTTTTTACAATAAATTTTATTCTTTGGCAGCTAACAAGTAAAAGCCTCAATAGTCAGAGTCTAAGATGTTGGCTTTCGTTTAAAGAGTTTGAACAAGAACAAATGTATATATTTTTGTTTTACTGATTTCCATCAAAAAAAAAAAAAAAGGACAACAAATACACACATACAAAAACTTGATGCTGCCAATGTTAATTTGTTTTACAGAGAAATATTTTTGCATGTGTGTGGGTATCAAAAGCAATAACTTACATTTATTTGTAGTTTTTTTTACGCTCCATACAATATTTTTGTTTGGAAAACCACTTATATTAACCTACAGCTGCAGAATAACCTACTAAATGTCTTTGTTTGTGTGCGTGTGTGCATAAAGTGTATTCATGTTGATTCATGTTTGTTTATTTACCTGTGTGCTACTGCTACTCTACTGCTACTGCTACTGCTACTACTACCACTACCTCCACAACTGTTACTGACTGTTGTGCCATAGTTACCGACACAAAGGTAAATATCGGCTTGAAAAAAATTTTAAAAAAAGATAAAAGTTTACATTTTTATATCACGGTAGAAGCAGCAGCATTATTTCCTTTCATTTGTTTGTTATTGACATGAGTTTGTGTTTGTCTGTGTCCTGTCATTTGGTTACAAGTAGCACTTATTTGCAATATATGTAGCTGTATGTGTTTAAATTTTTTTATATTATACACCTCGGTTCTACTCTGTTTTTTTTTTGGTCTATTTGGTTACGCCACACTACACAAACATATACATGCACAACATGATTTTTTTTTACGTGTGGGTATGTTTGTATAACCTGCAAGCATCTGGTGTTGTGAAAGTTCAGAAAAATATTTGCCATATTATTTAAATTATTGTCAATCATATCCTCAAACTGTCGTAACTTTGATCTTATATGGGGTAGACTTGCTCTACGTAAAAACTTTTTTCATGAACTTAAATACTTTTCCAGATGACACTTAGAAGATACCATCCAAACATGTTTTTAAGTGTCTCTGAGAAGTAAATGACTTTAATTATGAGATTAGAGGTGTCGAAAACTGAATTTGCGACTTTGTTTTAAATTTTCTTATATATTTTTTGTTTTTCATCAACACAATAAATCAAAAATGATTATAATGCTTGTTATCCTCATACTTGTTTTCATGCAAAAAACTTTAAAAATTCCAGATTCAGAAGAAGAACTTGCAATGGACTACCAAGAAAAACTTTGAGGGACAGTGTTTTGTTTGAGTAAAATGAGGGCTTTTTGTAAAACAAAGTTCCTTGTTATTGTAAAACGTCTGTCCATCTGTCCGTCTGCATGTTGAAATGGGTTTTTTGAACGCCCCAAAAACGTTGGAGACTTAATTGTTATACATTTATGTCACATTTGCCTCGTTTAATTTTGCTATTGAAATTTAGCCAAATCGGCTTAAAAATTACTGAGATATAAGCAGAAAACCACGCAATTGTCTCTCCCCAGTTGGTGTTGATATTATTAATTTTGCCTTTTTCACACATAACAATTAATCCATACATGCTTTGCCACTTAAATAGAGAAATGCGTTCTAAACGAAAAATGTACACATCATATTTTTTTTATTTTTATTCTGACAATGTGTGTTAGTGGGTGAGTGGTCAAAGATACTGAATTACGTTAGGCGAATGGTATTCAAGGTGAACTCTCATATTTGTTTTTTTGCCATTCATTGTCCAGAAGTGACAAAGAAGACTAAAATTGGACGATAAAAATACGATTGCAATGTATATTGTGTTTTTGTAGAACGTGTAACATCTACTCCTTACAGCTAAGAAGTGGAGAAGAAGTAACGCCAAGTCATTGCAATTTTACAAATGCTTGCAAGGTAAACTTTCTTATACTGGGGCATATAAGTGAAGTACTTTTTATAACAGATTGAATAATAGTTTATGAAACGACGATAAACTTTACTGAGATTTTGTTTCGTACTATTGGGTGTACGCTTGTGTATTTATTATGTTAGTTCGATAGATTAAAAAACAAAATATACATTTTGACTTTTAAAGTATTTCAAAGAAAATTTCAGCGGAAAATATTAATTTGTTTGTAATGTTTTGTATTTAATAACATTTTTATAAGAATATCAATATTGTGTCTAATTTATGATTCTAAAACAGTGTTGCCTACTTTTTTTTTAGCAAAAAGCCAAAATTTCTAGCAAAAAATTGCTTAATAAATGCTTTAAGCTGGCTTAATTAAAATTTATAAAGAAAATGTAAAAATATTAATCCGAAGGATTGTAAAACAAACTTTTTGGGCCCATTTTAGTAAAATTTTTTCAAACAAAAACTGTAGATAAGTTGAAGTTTTAAATTCCTTACAAAACATTAATTTACGAAAAAACTTATTTTTTATATTTGATTTGAAGAAAGAAATAAGATGCAATCAAAAGAATTGCAATATGGGACGTGGTAAGCCAAAAAGGTATGTAAAAAAAAACATATTTAAATCAATGTTTAGGTAGAAGTTCAAGTACTACACAACGAAAAAGTCAGTAACGGATTCACAACCAACATTGGAGTAAGAAAAGGATGGCCGCTCTCGCCTTTGCTTTTTTCATTTGTCCTTGAGAACATTATAAGGCAACTGTGCACAAGAAAAATAAGTATATTTTGGGGTCTTAAAAGGCAGTTGGAAGATTTTGATAATGCTGACGACATTTGTTTTCTATATATTACATAAGGGTTGATATGCAGGACAAAGTTTATGAACTCATCCAACTAGCCAGACTTGGCAGTTGAGCTTGAAGTGAATATAAATAAGACCTTCGCAGTGCGTCTAAATAATATTTCCTTTAGACAGACATATAATGATAACTCATTTAAAACATTGACACATTTTGTTACAGGGCAGCTTTCCATCTTAATGGAGCAATAGAAGCAGACTAAAACATCATGCTAAATAAGGCTAGAAGCGATTTTGGTCGACTCCTCCGAAAAACGTGGAAAAGTTCTAATATTACACTGATTGACAAAAATTAACTTTTAATTTGTCACATGAACTTTTTTGTTCTTTTGTTTACTTTATTTCGACTTCCTTAGCTAGAAAACAGAGGTAGAAAAAATTTGACACCAATAGATTTGTTTGACGGAAATTTTATATTTCATAAAAACTACTGATACTTTACATACATTTATACTTGATAATATGTTTCTTAAAACTAGAACCTATGATTTTCTGGAGTATTTGACCCGTGGCTTGTCTCTTGCAAGTGTCCAAATATAATCTACCACGGATTGCTGGAAATATCCTGATTAAACCTTTCGCCGTGTTCGTCGCTTACGGCTCCTAGGTTCTCAGGAAAGAAATTGTGGTGGGAGTATAGAAACTGTTTTTGAGTGACATATTACAACCCAATGCTCAATACGTCGAAAGTAGTTCTCCTATCAGATCTTTATAGTTACTTCCTTTGTGGTTGCCCAACAATTTTGTGAGAACTTTTTAAAACTTTTCAAAGCAGATTTCTCTAATAAACTTAAATTTTCTTCGACTAAGTTATCCTTTAACAATTCCTTAATCTGAGGTCCGATGAAAATTCCTTAATTCATTTCAGCGTCACTAACTTTAGGAAACTTTTTTCTCAATTACACAAAACCTGAGCCGTTGCGATCCATGGCATCTGACAAAATTTTTTATTAAACCTAGTTTTATATGTAGTGATGGTAAAATACCCTGGTGGCCTCGACACTCAAAATATTATACTTGTTTGAATGAAAACTTGATGCAATTAAACCGTACTTACAGTAGTATTAACGGAAAATAAGGTAAAATCATAAGTGGGTGTCACAACAAATCTGACAGAAACAAATTAGTTTGTGTTTTGCAATGAGGGTTTATAGTAAAGTAATCATTAGCATTCAGAATCCGTGTGGCAAAAACCTTGTTGATCAATATTATTAGATCCAAATATTTAATGCGTGTGTAAAATCGACGTTATTTATTTTCTGAGCAAATGAATCAAAAACTGCAGACAAGATTCGATAACTAAAGTGGCTCCGGAGTGAAATCCACAAGAAAGCATAAGACCGGGACATCCAGATATGGCATGGCGACAAACGCTCATGAAAGACCTTGCAAAGATAAATATATCGTGGGAGTCTATTTAAATGAATACTTATGACAAAATTTATTAAGCGTATAATCGGATTTCTATGTAGCGGCATTTTCTGATTTATGTGTAGCAAAATTTTGCAACAAAAAATATATAGAGAATTTTTTTCTTGGCCAAGCAAAATGAAAAACTGCTAAATCTATCCAATTAAGGGCTTAATTGGCAACACTGTTTCAGAAAGTACATCCCCAAAGTAGTTCCTGCTTCAATATCTTTGAGTTAAAAAAAAAAAAATTGTTCAAGGTTTTTGTGAAATAATAAACTCACGGCCACAATCATTTACTCTGTGCTAGAATTTGACACTTTTCTTTGAGACATCCGGAGCACCTGGCGTTTTAGTCTTATTCTGGTACGCTGAATCCTGAGCTGCTAACCGTTTTTAAGGTTAGGTTTTGTTTTTGAGATTTACCGTTATTTCGAAATTTTTTTCAAGTAGGATTAAACATTTTTGTAATATGCGCAGTTGTTTAAGCAAAATATTTTGAATTTTTTTTTTTAAAAAATCATAAAAAATTGGAAAATCGAGACATAAAAAAACGAAGTTGCAAACAAAACAAGCTATAAATGATTCTGATTACAACTTTTGATTTAATTCACAAAAGACGAAAATTTTAATTCTCATTTACTCTGCAGTTTTAAATTCATTTCTAATATATTTAGCTATTCATAAATTTTTTGGGAGAATGTTTCCTGATGATCTGGCCTAAGCAATCGGTGAAATGCACATATAAACTAGCTCATCCTTCAACAAAAAATTTCAGTGTTTTTATCAAGAATTAAAATTGGGAATTAAGCATGTCAAACAAAATCTTTGTACGGAGTATGGTGGTAAGGGCATTAGGTTTTGGGAAAATATTTAGAAAAAAAAAAATAATGGAGGTGAGTCATACATTTTATCCCTTTAGGAGCCACTCCTTGGCAGTTTTCGGATGTTTCCTCAATATATTTGAAGTCTGTATTGAAAATTTTGTATGGGGGCCCAATTAAGCAACAGAGATAGAGGGTAGGCAGTTAGAAATAAATAATAGAGATGAAAACTAAAATATAAAAAATTAAAAATGGCGGTTAAATGAAATTCTTAAATTTGGCCCCTGCGGCTCTTAGGTGGCTCCTAGATGGGTCTAATGTATCACCAACCACACTTTATTTTTCATTTCTATCATTTATTTATAACTGCCTGTCCGCTATCTCCATTAATTTAGGATGCTCCCATACAAAATTTTTAATACAGACTTAAAATATATTGAAGAAAAAGACCAATAACTGCCAAGCAGTCTCTCCTTTTCTAAAGCTAAACAAAAGTGATCACAGAAAAAATTGTATTTTCTTTTAAAATAAAAATTCGGCATAGTTTAAAATAAACAAATTAAATTTAAAGAAACATTTTTACCAAAAAATTACTTCATTGCGTATACTGAATATGAAATTCATATTACTCAACACTCATACGCACCCAGCTAATTTTGTATCATAATCAGTGTTACCACCAGCAAAGTTCAAAATTACACTTGAGCTGAAGCAAAATTACCCGATTTAAATGAAATTACACCTGATATAAAATGTAAGTTTTATTTAATAAAAAGACATTTACAAAGAAGCAAAATCACAACAAACTCATTGAAAAAATATCAATATTAGTCAAACTGTTAAGATTCTTATTGTAATTTTGAATAAATTAACAAAAAAGACTTAAAAACAATTAATAAAACATAAAATAAAACTTCTAAAATAATGAGTTTAGCTTCCACAGTTGGTTGCATATATCTAGGGAAGGTTTAAAATGCTGATTGCAATTCCTTTATAAAGGGTGTTTTTTAGCCCCATGGAGCTGTCATACTGCTTTCAATTTTTTCAGATTCATGCTTGAACAACGCCACCAAATTATCCAAATTTACTTTGAAAATCAGCCATTCCCCAGGCTAGTTTCTGTTTGAAAAACTTTTTTCAATAAACTTTAGGTTCTAAATCACTATAAGAGGCATCTTCATCCAAATCTAAGGGACCATCTTCATTCATTACAAAACTATTGAAAACATATATTTATTGACTGAAGTATTTTCTTAAAAAGAAACCGAAACTTTGGTCCAAAAGACTTTGCATTTTTTAGCAACAATATTTAAAAGAAATAAATGACATCACTAAAATCGAATCTTGATTTTATTTGGGTTTCTAAAGTAAGAATTTCAAATAACACAGGAATAACACCTTAGAGGAATTACCCACACTCTACCCACGACGGTAAAAATTATACCAAATTCGGGTAATTACCCACAAAGTGGCAACACTGATCATAATCGAATCTTTTAGGAATCAGCTTCAAAAGTAAATTAACCGGAAATGAGTTAGTTTTTCGATAATAAATACTTCTTTCGTTATGAGAAATTGGTACCCAACTGATAAATCACGTTGTGATACAATTTTCTGATTCTCTTTTGAGCATATCAGTGGCATTTTGACAAAACATCTTGAGTCAAATTTAGAAAGTTGAAAACAATCTTACGAATTTTCATTCAAGAAACGTTTTTGTTTACATTTTCAAAATTTTGTATTTTAAACGCAATTTTTCTTTAATTTTAGTGTATTTCATTATTTGATAAAAACGTTTTTTTCACAGAGGTTTTTTTAAAAACTTTGTTGCTATCTTATCTCGAAATCCAATGTTTTGTCAAAATGCCACAGATATGAATGAATTATGTGTGAATCCTTTTACAATCGCTCTAGTGATAAATCCGTTTTAAATTCGAAATATTTAAAAATCTTTATTTTTGAACATGTGAAGGAATCATATATGAATTCTTTGTTTAATCGCTCACGTGATTAATCAGTTTTAACGCATCATAAGTGATTTGAGAAGATTCATATAAGGGATTTTTATAAAAAGTGATAACCCAAATGCTAGCTGGGATGTCGGCCCAAAAAAACAAAACCAAGAAAAAGAACTAATCCCATATTAAGACTGAATACCAAGTCAGTTTATTAAAATTCCTAATAATCTATCAAGATGTCTTTAGACGTTGCAGTAATTGAAACAATGTTTCCCAAAAATATGCAATAAGATAAAAGTTGCTATAAACTTAACTAACTCTTATATTGTCAGCAGAAACAACTAAATACACTCGCATAATAATAATTTTTTTTTCTCAAGTTTTACTTCACAATTTTTTATTTCAATTTGCAAAAATGTTGCTATAACGACATGTAACGAGCATATCCGCAGTAAATCCAAACAGAGTTAGAAGAACTATCAAGAGCGAGAGAAAAATGAAGAAACGCACTTTAAAATAAAACATCAAAAAGGATGTCATTACATAAATATACAGCTCGAATACTGAAATGTTTACAATATAGGAATATCTTTCTATAAGTGCAATAAAGCAGGAAATAATATGGAAAAAAAAGAAACAAATTAATTTTTTTGAAAAGCCATCTCTAGATAGTCTAAGAATCCCACAAGGATTCATGGTGTAAACGGATATTAGTCTGGAAAATAATTTACGTTTTTGAAATTTAAGCTACTCATAAGTTTTAAAACTTTCTATTTACAGCTGAATCACAATAGCAATCATTCTTTCTTTGAAAAAAAAATTCTATACTTTCTAAAGAATTTTGCAAAATCCTTGCATAAATGAATCGTATTCATTGTCTTGTCTACATAATTTGGCCATTAAAATTTTACAATCTGTAAAATTAAAACAACATCACAAACTTTTAATTAAAAGTTGCTTTATGGTTTTGAAGTCACACTACTTTAGCCGAGTAAATGTAGTTTCTCATAAAACACTGCATGCAGGAAACCAAAGTTTTATATTGGATTTTTTACTCCGACCACCGTAAAGTTTAACTATTTTAGTTAACCAACAATAGAAATTTAAAAGCAATTGCCTAAATTAGCATTAAGTTTTAAAAAATATACACACACACACACACACATAAACATTGAAAATAAATGAATACATGTGGGAGTTTTTCAAACAATGAAATAGAACTTTATACATGTTTGTAAAGGAAGACCTCCATCTGTGTGTTGTTATACATACACACAACAAAAACAAACCAGTATGATAATATGGCAAAGCTTAAGTTAATTAAAAGCTAAACAAAAGTTTCCAAGTATGGATGGTATGAAAGCAAACAAACCAACACACACACACACACATTTATAGTTATATATAAACATTCCTAAATGCAGGCACGTAAAATTTACAAAATAAGCTAAAGCACACAGCTCACAGATACTTAGACACATGCATGCACATGCCAACCATCCAGGGAATCTTCATTTAGAGACACTCATGTTTTTGCTGGTTGATTTCTACTTAACAAAAACAAATATTCCTACGCGTATACAAATATTTGTTTGCTCGTATGTGCATTTTAAAACCAAACTTGCAAGTTTGTGTGCAAGTTATTGTCCTTGCATGCCTGTGTATGTGTGTGTTAGTCAAACAGTTAAATGACAATATCTCTTTTTTACACTCCAATTCTTTTTTTCCTAGTATGTATTTTGTTGACATTGATGTTTTGTTCAGACAATTTTTTAGCTGAGTTTAAAAAAGGATCATCACATTTGATAATAGTAGTTTTTTGGTTGTTGTCTTTTCACTAAAAAAGGAAACCAATGTCAATGTTGGCTAATACTTTGTAGCAAATAATGCAGCCTAAATGTACTCAAGTGGCAGAGAGTTCATTAAGGCAGTTTCATAAAGTTCAACTTATTAGTTTTTTCTTTCTAATTTATTGGCTATAGAATTTGTTTTTCACACTCAAAACTTTTTTCTCGCAAATTAGTACCACCCTAGTGTTACAATGTCATCAATTTCTGTATTTGTCTCTATAGTAGAAACATCATTAACCGTATGATTATCAGGTGCTCGTTTATAGAAGTAATACACACACACACACACACATGTACTTTCACAAATGCATGCTCAATGTATCAACCAATTTTCAGTGGAAGTTTAATTAGGTCTTTTAATCAATACGGGCTTAAGAATGTATCACCCATTGATTTGGAAAATTAATAAAAGGAATGAAATTAATTTTCTTTTTTTGAAGAAAAAGGGGGAAAATAGTTAAAAGTTGGGCTGGCGAGAGGAAGGTCTTGAGTGGGAGGGCGACTGATTTGTGTATAGGCATGACCAGTAGGGAGTTGTAGAACTACTTTAAGCCCCCAATATTTAGAAAGTAATCAATTAGCTGGTATGATTTTTGTTCTAGTGAGTGTGTATGGTACAGATTGCTGGCAAGAACCACCCATCCGGCGAGCTTCAGCCGAGCTAAACGCGGGCATACCAGCGCCGCCGGCAATCTGGCCACTCTGTATTTTTTCCTAGTTATTGTGTGTTTGTGTATCACAAACATATGACCACTACACCAGTGCAAAATGAAATAAGTCCCCAATTTTAAAATAAAATGAAACTCCACCCAAATGAAATAGCTCCCCAAATCAAAATGAAATAAATCCCCAAATATTCCTGAAATGAAATAAATCCGCAAAAGGTAGTGAAGACATCCAATCAATTCACAATATAGATTTATTTAATTACAAAATTGAAACAGAAACTTGCATCGATTCGTCAACCGTTTGACGCCCATTACATTCGTTGCATATTTTAAGATGCTTGCAGGGAATTCAAACAAAGTTTGGACTTTTGTCCTGAAAAATAACACACAGGTTGTGGTTATTGGAAACTGGAAGTTCAAAAATTTCTTCCTCCGATTTTTCATCGGAAGACTCTTTAAAAATGTCTTCATTTGGTGTCGTATTGATACAAATTTAGTTTCCCTCAAACACTATTCTTGATAGGAATTCAGAAACGGTTAGCTTTTCTTACTGCAATAAATTTGATGCACTTTCAATTTTAATGAAATTTTAAGCAAATTTGTCCATTTTTCTTCGTTTTTGGGCCATTGCTCCTCCACTTTCGCATAACATAGCAAAATTCCTACTTTTAAACAATTCCTCGTTGCGAATTAATTTCACAAATTTAAAAAAATGACAATTTTTTTCTGCAAACCGACCTAAAACTCCATTATCCATTAAAACAAGTTTTGTTTACATTTTATAACGGGACATTATTTGCATTTTTTGCGATTTTGGAATAAATTTGGAAATGAAATAAGTCCCCAAAATATTGTTAGGGACTTATTTCATTTCAGATTTTTGGGGACTAATTTCACGTGAAATAACTTCCCAATATAAAAATGAAATAAGTAAAAAAAAAAAAATTAAATAAATCCCAAAAAAAACGTTGTTGTTGCTTAACATACGTATATTTTTGTAGGGAGTTATTTCGTTTCACAAAAGTGGGCTTTATATGGGGCACATGGTAAATTATGGACCGATTTTGACAAAAAATAACACTGCAATACTTCCAGATGATTTTGCGTAAAGAACTGCAAGCATGCAGGAAGCATTTCCGTGTTCAAACGAAATAATCTTATTACCAGGTTAGCACAAGGAAAATAACTTCATTTGAAATTTTTCTTTGCTAAATTAATTAATTTTCATGTAGTACATCAATTTTCCAAGGCGGTCACAAATGACCAACGCATGGGCCACATTTTTGCTAAGCTAGAGAGCCGACAAAAATACAGCCAACATGAATCACGTCGAAATATAACTTATTAAAATCTGCCAGGGTTTAAAAAACTGCAGTCGAAACAAAAGTTGTCGAACGAATATTTGTGTACAACTTTACGCTTTTTCAGTTGGGTTGTTAGCGACTGTTAGCATTTAATGAATCTGAAGTAAAAGCTTCAATTTTTTTTTGGCCAATGACAAATTAGGAAGTGGAAAAATTGCAGTTTTTCTCCTTTGACTGCAGTTAGTTTTAGTTTTTGTACAATTAAATTTAAAAATGTATCTGCTGGAATTATCGAATTACTTCCTTTGCAAAAGTTTAAGAGTTTCATGCAAGCTTTAATTTTCGGACATTAGGGTGGTACGAACAGAGATCTGGTGGCTTAATACTAGAACGAAATACTTGAGGTCAATGGCACCTAAGGCCAAAAGATGGGACTGTAAATCCCTAAGATATAATGAAAAATGTAAAAAAAACTACCCTACGTTCGGCAAAAATAAAACATTTTTTCCGAAACCTACTTGCAAAATAACTTTATATTAAAGAGTGTTTGGGGAAACTTTTTTTAGGTACGGTGCGGTAGTTTACAAATTCTGACAGAAGACTACTTTGAAACGCATTTGACTATTTCTGTACTTATTAGCGCCCAATGATCCCATTTGGGAACAAGCACAAATAATTTAATAAATAATAATTGAATAAATGAATAAATACAATTATATTTTTCGAAAATTGCAAATAATCTTTAAAATTCAAATTGGGCGCTTATGGGGTAATTTTAATTAACTAATCTGATTTACAACTACCGTATTTTGATTGACAACTGACATTTTCTGAATTTCAATTGACTTATCCGAATTATAATTTACGCTTTCTGAATAACAAGTGGAAACGGTCTATTAATTTCATATTTTTCCTGTAGTCCTTTTAACAAAACCACAACAAATTAAAACCAAATATGCAAAAAGTTCTTTAAATTCTGCTAACAATTTGATTAACTAAATAAATACATATTTAATAATATTTATTAAAATATTTTTTTTACACACTATTAAAAAATTCATTACATTCATTCGTGCATTACTTTTTTCTGAAAAATATATTTGAACACTTTTTCGCTTTACCCTTAAAAAAAAATTAAAAAAATAATAAAAAAAAGTTTTATTCTTTACTTTAACATTTCTTTTACACCCTTTTCAGTCGTTTTTAATAAGTTTTATTTTTCTTTACATTTGCTGCATAAAGTATGTGTTTTTTTTTTATAAATTTCTACTTTTTTCTCGTTATTTTTCTATATTTGAAACATAATCTTTTATGCAAAGACATGATACTGTAATACTTTATTTTCGAGTGTTTTACGGTGGCAACTGTCTTTGTATATTAAATGAACAAAAAAAAGAGAAGAGAAGAGAAAAAAGAAACATAAAATAAAGTTGCAAAAGTATAAACAGAAAGTAATAAGAAATACTTATTTAAATGGGGTGGTACTCATTTGTCGGTAAGACAGTGGAATGGAATCTATGCAAACAAAATTATTTCTGCTGGTCCAAATGAAAGCGCTTAGTTTTCTTGACAGACCAACCTAATTAAGTGTGAAAGGCGGAACGTATTCTTTCGCTTAGTACCTACGCTTAAATGCCAAACACAGAAAACATTTTTTGCACCAGTAAAAGCATTAATCAAAAATAAAATCAGTTTTAATTTAAAATTAAATCAAGTAAATAAAACGTTTAATCAAGTGAATTAAACTTTTAATCAAATGAATTAAACGTTTAATCAAGTGAATTAAACGTATAATTGATATTATTAATTTGTTTACTGGTGCAAAAGTAATAGCAGCTTGATTGCCATTATTAATTAACAAAAGCGGCCAACTTCACTTTTAAGCCCCCGCTGTCAAAATCGGATTTTCCAATTGCAAAGCGTTAACGCCGCGCTATTTCGGACTGCTATATACATACATTGTATGGGCATGAGAACTTTTGAAAACTAGAAAACTTTGTCCCCTCTTATTGAGGTAGAATCTAAAAAGGCAAAACTCATGCTCGCACAACTCTTTTCTGTCTCGCGCGGTTGATTTAATTTTACTGACATTTAATTTTTTTCATGTCCTCTTTAATAGGTCGTCGCTATATTTGTTTTGGCTTTCGTCGAAACCTACTGCCTAATGTAATTTTTTTAAAGCATGAAATTTTTTTAGCTGTGTTAGTAAAAAGCTTTTGGTGGTTTCTTTTCTAAAAAATAATAATGCATCGGGTAATTCCATGTCAAATCGCTCAAGAGTGGGGCTTGACCGCTTTAATGAAATTAGGTGACAAGGTTCCTTTTATACACTTGTATATATTTTAACAAACTTAATTATAAAAAAAGAGTAATTTTTGGGGATTCAGTATTTCGGTTATAACTCAGCCATTTTCTTACCGATTTGGCAGATTTATATACCGACGTGTTTAAAAAGAAATTTACAATTTACTTGCGTTATAAAGCTTGGACTCGGGGAGATCTATGGTTCCCGCAAGTGGGTATTTAAAAAAAAAAATAATTTTGGCCATAACTTTTTGGTATCTGAACCGATTTTTATAAAATATGTTCTACTAAATTTCCGATATTTTGGTGTATAAAACATATCCATAGGACATATGGCAGCCCTAAAATTTAGGTTTGTGTTCAATTTTTAATTTTTTTTACGGGAAGTACCACGCCCACTTCTCCAATCCCGCCCACATTTTGTAGGATGGTGTGTATTGACTACCTAAATGTGTGTACCTAATTTGGAAATTTTGGCTTTTGCCGTTCCCCAGATATACAGCAAAAATTAATAAAACTACAACAACCACAAGGGATTTTTGGAAAAAATTAGAGGTAGTCGTGGTTTTTTGCTTATATCTTAGCCATTTGTGGATCGATCTTGCTGAATTTCATTAGCAATTGATGGTAAACTATACGTGACATAAATGTAAAACAACCTAGCCGCTATCATGTCGGGGGTCTACGGAAAACACATTTCAAGCGTAAGACAGACAGACGGACATCGTTAAATCAACTTCTCTTCTCATAAGGACCCAGAGTATATATACTTTATAGGGTCTAAGATCAATATTGTAGAAATTACAAACGGAATGACAAACTGATATATACCCTTTTACCTTTGGTGAAGGGTATAAAAATTATTGCTTGCATAAAAAAGTACATAACGCAGATGCAAAAAAGGGTATTATCTTACACTCAATTATAGCTGGGGGACGGAAATGGAACAAATTTGTCATTTATTTTTGCAACATATTTAGAAGGGAAAACGACAACTTTTCACATTTTTGCATTTTTTTTAGAATAGAACTAAAACCCGCGTGAATGGTAGCATACATGGAACTTTATTGTCAGAAAAGAAATCACCATTAGTTTTTTTAGCTAAATTATTACTTTTTATATTGGAATAAATGTATCTTTAACAATAGATTTTATATAATTTTTTGTAAAAAAACTGAAAAATTTTACTTTTAAGTTTGCAACATTTTTGAATAGAACTCTCTTCTGATACTAGTGGTGAATGAGGGTATACTAAGTTTGTCATTCCGTGTGAATCCTTTTTATTATACATCTCAGACACCAGCAATAATGTTTATTCTGGCTCCTTGAAAAATTCCAAGTCGATTTAGTCATGTTCGTTTGACTGTCCGTCAGTCTGTCCGTCTGTTGAAAACACGCTCACTTTCTAAAAACTCAACAGAAAAGAACAAACTTGGTCTCAAATTGCTATCCTGAGCAGTTTGGGATTGAAATCCAGCGAAATCGGTTCATTAGGATCAGAGCTCTGAATCAAAATCTGGAACCACCATCCTAAAAAGTTGATAATTTTGTTACAAAAACTAACATAAAAAGTGGAATAATGCAAGGAATGATATAAGATTTTGCAACAGGAAATCATACTGTGAAATTTTGTAAAGATTGGTCAATGATTTACCATAGGCCCCATATAAACCCTACTTCGGGAAAACAGTTTAGTACGCCTTAAGCCGTAATAAATAATGCTAACATAATAAAATTAAATGCTTCACAATTTTATACGACTAGAAATCATACCAATAAATTTCGTGATGATCGGTTCATAATTTACCATTGGCCCCCTTTTAAGCCCATTTTGGAGAATTAATTAAATACGCCTAAAACCGTAACATATATTGCGGTAAAATTTCTTCCAACTTAGCATCATATGGACAGAAAAAATGTCATACAGTTTCTAGGTATACGGTCCATAATTAACCTTAGATCACATATTAGGCAGCCTTCTGAAATTCACTTTGAAGTTAATGAAATTTTTTCAAATTTATGTTTTTAAATACCAGAAATCACTCTAGAAAATGTTGGGATGATTGACCCATCATTTTCCATGGCTCCAATATATATTCCCCTCTTGAAAATCAATTAATTTCTGCAAAAACTGTTACGAATCATTATATTTTACTCAAGCAAGTACACATTTCTATAATACCGGACCTAATTGTGTAAAACGCAACGCAATGCCAAAAATATCATTAAAGCAAAAGCAAAAACAAATTCAAAAATATTTTAATAATTTTGTAGTTCTTTTATACAGAAATTTTGTTTTTTTTTTGCAGAGTTTGAAATTTAATAAATTCAATATGAATTCCTATAGAAAGCAAAAACAAAATTATAACATATTTTTGAATTTAATTTAAATGATTTTGTTATTCGTGCTTTATTCCCAATTTTTATTATTTGATAAAAACACTGAAATTTATTGTTGATGGGATAAGCACGAATAACAAAATCTTTTAAATTAAATTTTGTTTTCCCACGAAATTTATTTTGATAATAAACTGGCAGGTGCACGGCCTAAAAAAACTGACTGGCAACCCGCTTTTAAAATAAAGCGAGTTGTTTTTGTTTTTACTTTGTTTTTTCTTAGCCTACTTACAACTACAATTAATGTTGGAAGAATTCCAATCAATTGTAGTGGGGAATGTAAGCAGAGATAAACTCACTGTTTATTGTTGATGATTTTGTTTAAACTTTGATATTGTTACAAATAGAACTGTTGCGGTAATTCTTATTCGCTTAACAGTTTTATTTGGTTTAATATCTTTAGTTTTTCTAAAGTCTTCATGGATGAAGTTTCCTGATGATCTGGCCTAAGCAACCATTGAAATGCGCATAGGAATAGCTTATCCCATCAACAATAAATTTCAGTGTTTTTTATCAAATAATAAAAATTGGGAATTAAGCACGAATAACAAAATCATTTAAATTAAATTTTGTATTCCCACGAAAATTATTTTGATATTTTTGAATTTGTTTTTGCTTTTAATGAAATTGTAGGCGTTGCATTGCGTTTTACACAATTAGGCACTCACAATTACACCGTAACCCATTTTAATGCTGACGTCCGTGTTATAAAGATGAATTAATAATATTTATATTGATATGATATAGAGACCACTATGAACTATTCAAACTGTCGGCGAAGGGTATCAAAGATTCGGCTCAGCCGCATACAGCACTCTAACTTGTGTAAAATCAATTTGCTAGCAATGTTTTTAATAAATTTTTTTTAAAAATTCAAAAAGTTGGTAGTAGGCGGGCCGCTTTTTATCACTGAAAACCTCACAGATCCTGTTTGAAATAGATTCTTATAATGTTATAAAACGAGCTCGAAGCTAGTTTGATGGCTTCATAAGCTTTTCGAGATAACCAGGGCGATATATTTTCTCTTATTTTTTACTCCGGTGAATATATGGCCACGCTTAGAATTCTATGCCTTGATTGGGTATGTAAGACTCGACGATACGAGCGGTATGTATAGGAGCATTAGCCTGTTAAAATATCCAAGGAAGAATTCTAAAATGGTTTTCTATACTACGCCAATATTGTTGGTGGCACTCAGCTTGTACTTCAAAATTTAAGCTCGTAAGTTCCATAAAATAAAAGTGCTCCCTAGACCATTACAACTTTCGCATGACTTAGTAACCAATCCATATAATGTCGTTCATTCCGAAGGTCATGATCGTAACATTTTTCAAAACTGTGCAATTCTATTAACTATGTCGTTTGCTGTTTCACCATCTGAGAAAAAAACCACTCGTGCTATAGGCGAAAGAGTTGCAATTCTCTACATTATCTTTCCCATCATTAAAATCTGCAGTAGGACCTGTCGCATTAACTTTAATTTCTTTGGTCTTTGCAAAGTTTAATTTCAGGACAAGTCTTTTAGATTCAGCTATAAGAGAATACTTTTTATCTTGCATATTGGCATGCTAAATAAAATCTTATGGCCGTTTTCTCATTACACGATTAACTTTTTTCCCAACGAAAAACTGCACATTAAAGAAATTTGGTTTTCTCAATGTCTCATTTGCTTCTATTCTATCGCAAAGCTAACCAGCACTCATCTGCCGATTATTTATTTTCCTTTTATTTGCCGTACAGATAAATTCAATCAGCTGACTCCCAACTTTTACATGTATTTTGAGAGGTGTTGTCAGCTTAAAACCATGTTTTCTGTCGGTATATTGAGAAACCCAAAATTGTTAACAGACAGTTTATCGGTCTAATAAATTTATGTTGACATTAAGTAACAGGCAGTTTGACGGTACATTGAGAAAATGGCCATTAGTATGCCAAATCTTTTAAGTGGTTGTGGAGGGAACATGTGATTCTGCGATTTTACCCGTCGCACACTGGGGTATTTTGTATCAAAATTGTGGATTAATTCCGAGGCCTCTCAAACTGATCATTTTTGTTTAGAACACCTCAAAATAAGCCGAAAAATTTTAGAAAAATTATCGATAACTCGTTTAGTTATCGAGATATCTGGAGTTGAAGTTTAAAAAATCGATAACTTTTTACCGTTTTATTTTCTTAGAGAATACCTCAAAATTATCCGAAAAAATTAAGTAAGAATTATCGATAACTCGTTTTGTTATCGAGATATCTGGAGTTGAAGTTTAAAAAAAAATCGATAACTTTTTACCGTTTTATTTTCTTAGAGAATACCTCAAAATTAACCGAAAAAATTAAGTAAGAATTATCGATAACTCGTTTTGTTATCGAGATATCTGGAGTTTAAGTTTAAAAAAAAATCGATAACTTTTTACCGTTTTATTTTCTTAGAGAATACCTCAAAATAAACCGAAAAAATAAAGTAAGAATTATCGGTAACTCGTTTTGTTATCGAGATATCTGGAGTTTAAGTTTAAAAAAAAATCGATAACTTTTTACCGTTTTATTTGCTTAGAGAATACCTCAAAAATAACCGAAAAAACTAAGTAAGAATTATCGATAACTCGCTTTGTTATCGAGATATCTGGCTTTGAAGTTTTAAACAATATGATAACTTTTCAGCGTTTTACTAGAAATTGATCATTTTTGACCAATGACATAATGAACAAAAAGTAGAATTAATCAAATATGCCCCAAAAGCGCAGCTCAACTTTTTGCAGAAACATCGTCTACAATCCGCAAAATCAAAAAAAAAAAAAATAGTCCGATAATTAACTATATGTCCAAATATATACCCCAAATATGCACATTTTGGGGACTTTGAACAAAAAAATAATTTAAAATATTAAATCACTTTTTTTCCTGTAATACTTGTATCTGAAAAATAGTTCAATACCTGATTTAAATTTCACTTGAAGTTTTTTTTATCGAAGAAACACTTTTTTAAACTTAAAATATCAATTTTACAGCGAGCGCAAGCGAACAAAGAATAACAGTGTAAATTCAAAAACATAATGCAGCTTCACTATACAACTTAGTGCCGTTATTTTTTCGGTTAGTGAAGCAGAATTATGTGTAGTTTCTATGGTTATTAAGTATTCGAGTGTTATTTCAAAATTAATTTTTTAATTAATCCACAGTTTTGATACCCAATAACCCAGTGTGCGTCGCTTGGCAATTTTAAGACACCGTCGATTACAAACTAACACATAAAGCCCAGCAGAAGTGTATGGACTTAAGGTGTTGGTTGACGAATATGAACCTTAACTTTTTATCCATAAGGGGTCTTTGTCACCACAACCATATTATGGTTGCAACCTTAACTTTAAGGTAATCATAAACATATCGTGGTCATATTATGATTATAAATATCGGCAATAAACCATAAATAACTGTAGGTTTCTCTTAAAATATGCTAAAAAACATGAAAAATAGAAAAATTTACTTTGGAATTCAAGAACAATTCTTGATAAAAAGTACGAAGAATTTGAATTAAGAAAGACTATGGAAATCAGTTCAAATAGATAATAATTCAAAACTAATTTTGGTTAAAAGATTGATGTTTGTCTATTGACTGCCAGCAATCATCAATGGCTGTGTGTGTTAAATGGCAAACCCCTTTTGAACAAATTGGGTGGTTAGAAACTTAACGCCAGGACAACCTTTTCGTGAAAACCTGCGTTCGATTCCCAGTTCAGTCAAGGATGAATAATTATGGATACATTTTAATTCATTTCATGTTGTAAAATTCCTCTCATAAAAAAATAATTTAATCAAAATTAAGTTCAATTAACTCTAGCCTGATTAAAATATCAAAATTTGGACTAAAAACCATAAACAGTTCAATTAAATAACCACAATGCTGATTATGATATTGTTATACTTTTATAATCAAATTGTAAAATTTTCATAGGCAACCATTTTAATAAATATCGTAATCATAATATTGCTGCGTCAAAAAATAGCTGGGGGGATCCACAAGGTTCGTCATAACAAAACAGTAGAAAGCTATATTATAAGCGGTTTCCCACAGCACTCATACATATTTCTTGTAATTATTTTACGACATATGACTTTACAAATTTATGAAAACCCTTGTGAATTCCCCAAATATATTTTGTAAAAATTTCTGGGTATTTATGCTGAATAAATTGCCCATGTGTATTGAAATGTGTCAAGCAGAATTAGTTCGAGGCTTCTTTATTTTTTTTTTGTAGATTCATGAGGCCAAAGAATTTTCTGCTTTCTTGACCACTGTAAGTTATTTTAGTTTTAATCTTAACAAATACTCGTACTTACAATTTATACCTGAAGTGCATATAACTTGTGTATGGTTTTGGGTTTTGTGCTGACTGCAATAGTTGGAACGAAATGGTCTGACTTGAGAAGCCGAAGAATGCGAAGAAGAAGGTGTCTTTGGTAAATGACATTACTAACCTAAATATATTTTTATCCTATTTACTTAGTACATACTTAATGTATGTATGTATATACATTTTTTTGTTGTTGTCTCAAATTTGTTCATTTCACTTAACGTGTCTTCTAGTCTTTTGGCAAAGCAAATTTAATAATTTAAAACACTAAATGCTTTTTTTTCTACTTTTTTCTTTTACTTGTACTCTTTTGTCACTTTATTCTTTCCCTTCTCAAATTGACAGAGTTTATTCGTAATGAAAAAGCAGTATTAATGTTTATAAATTGTTTACTTTTATGTGCATAATGCTGTAAATAGCAGTAAATATAAGTTTTCATAAATGTTTGCATAATAAATATTTGTGCTTTACTTGTCATTTGCCTTGTATTTTTATTTTCGCAGACATTTAAAGCTTTTAAAATCATAAAAGAAAATTTATAGAATTTTCTATGAGTAATATTTTTTTTGTACAATTTCAGTGAAAAACATTGTTGCCTACTTAAGGGGGCAATATTATTTTTATGAATAACTGTTGGCATGTTTATTGAATTTTCTATTTTGTTTAATGTGTTTTACAGGATTTATTGCTTTGCTTGCATTTGTCTTGGACACAGAAGGTAAGTTAAATTAGAAATGGATAACTCTGATTGTTTATTTTTATGATTATTTCAAATTAATGCAAAAGTAACGTCAAATTATAGTATTGATTTCTTAAGAAATTCAGAAAAAAATTTTAGTTGATATACCAAAAACGGGATTAATCCAAAATTTATAAAAATTCTTGTACCTCAACTTCTTCCAATAAAAACATTTTTCTTTAACAAAATTTTAACCTCAAGTTACTTTCCCTCGAATTGGAAAGTAGCTAAAATCGTTCCAATACCCAATACTGGTTCCGATTTTAGACCAATAGCCATTCTTCCATTTCTCTCTAAAGTATTTGATCGAATTATGCATAAGAAAATAACCTGTTTCTTGGATAACAATAACTTGCTAACAGATCGTCAATCTGGGTTCAGAAAGAAAAACAGCTGCATAACAGCCTTAGTTGACGTTACGGAGGAGACTAGAATGAAACTTTATGATGGCGAGACTACATTTTTAATACTTTTGGATCATTCAATCAAGGGCAGTGCCTGTAACAACAGGGGTACCTCAGGGGTCCTTTGTTGGGCCACTATTATTCTCACTATACTCTAATGACCTCCCAGCCGTCCTAACAAATTATAATGTAAGAATGTGCGCGGCTGACGTTCAACTGTATACCAGTTGTAGCAATGCCTTAATTGACCAGTGTCTTATTACTGTATCAGCGATTTCAACGTATTTAAAAGTGGGCAACGGCAAATGGTTTGGAAATAAATCCTAAAAAATCTAAATGCATAATTATTCAAAGGCGACATAAACAAAATATTATTCCCAATATATTTATAAATAGTCAGCAAATTGAAATAGTCAAATCTGCTAAGAATCTCGGAATATTTACGTGGTCGAACCACATTAACTATGCTTGTAGTCGCGCCTTTTCTAAGATTAGAACTTTTTGCCAGACTCAGTATTGTACTCCTTTAAAAATAAGAATTCTACTTGCCAAAACTTATCTGATGCCCGTTTTACTATATGGTTGTGAGCTATTTGCTAAATGTGCAAAGCAAAATCGAAAGTTGCATTAAATAACATGGCCCGTTACGTGTATAGACTTAATAGGCGTTCTAGTATATCTTTGTTTTCATCTCGGCTATATGACCTTTCTTTATGTAATCGACTGAACATGAGAGTTTTGGTTTTCTTTACATAAGATAATATATACCCACAAACCTGATCATCTCTAGGGCAAACTTTGTGTTTCCGATATAAGCAGTGGACAAAGAATTAGATCGTTTCGATACAAAAGTTTAATTTCGGAGTGGCATTTTTACATATTCTCAGTATCTCTCAGGAATTCTATTATTAAGTTGTTAATTAATTAATGATTTATAATTTTACACATTTTCAGCAGGCCTGCCAAATTTGCCGATTTATCGGCATTTTGCCGATTTTTTACCTCTAAATTATCAAAGAGCCGATTTGCCGATTTTTGCTCAAAAAATGCCGATTTTCGATAAACACCTGAAACACCGTAACTTTTTGTTTGTGTTAGTACAACCTTTTAATTTTCTGCAACACTTGTTACATTTTTAAAATTTTATTTAAAAAAATACTCAACTATGGATAATGAAAGAACTAAATCCAAATATTTATTTTGTTGACCAAAGATGTTTAAACCCAAAACAATGCAATTAAAATCTCTTTTTCTATAAGGAAAATATTAAATACTAAATATTTGAGTTTGAAAATGAATTGACACTTACAAAAGAGTAAGGGTAAGCAAACTTTATATTCTCAATCAATGAAAGTAATTTAAAAAATTAAACTTATAATAATTTACGCAAGGATGATGCAGGTACATCCCATAGCAAATCTAATGTAAGAAAGTGAAGTAAACTTGCAAACTTTTCGGCAAAAAAATTTAGATTTAAAACGTGATAATTTAAGTGGTGTATTTCCAAAAAGTATTTTTTTTCTCATTCTTTCGAAAATGTGAAAAGGATTTTAAGCCAAGTCAACCTAAAATAAAATATCGATGTTCCTTGCAAATTTTAAATTTGTAATGTTTTTCTTTTCTAAAGATTATTTAAGCTTATTTTAAGTATGAAACTCAAATATTTGTCTATTAAAAAATAACTTTAAAAAAGAGTGTTTGTGAAAAAATAATTTACCCTTAATATAAAATATATTTGTTTATTATCTATTTATTGAAAATTTTCCAGTTGTGAGTCTTAAAATATAAATATATTTTTTTAAACTTTGTTATTTCTTTTATAAACTACATTTATAAAAGTTTTCTTGGGATTCAAAAATAAATTAACAAGGTTTCGTTTAATTTAATTTAGTTTATTTTTTTTATTGATTTTTATGTTAATTTATATGTTTTAAACATAAGTTAATGCTGAATTGTTCTGTTTTGTTATTAAAAATTTCTTTTATTGTAGGTTTTTAAAATAAGTATTTTCAATTTGCCGACTTTTGGCCGATTTTATTAAATTAAAGTGCCGATAATGCCGATGTTTTTTTGAAAATATGCTGTAAATGCCGTATGTAAATGTAATTGGTACTTGGAGTATGAAGTATATAAAAAGTAATATTATTATGTACTTTCTTTACAGGCTCGTTTTAAACATTTGGTTCTGTTTTAAATCCACTTCATTTGGATTTACAGAACATACCCCGTAGTCTTGTGCATGGAGCAATTCAATTAAATAAAATAAAAATAAAAAAATTAAAAATACTATCCTTGAGTTCAAAAAACCGATCTTTAACTTAGATTTCAGGTGAGAATTGTCATTAAGCAGATTGAAAATTGGACTCTGATATTAATTGGTGTCAAAAAGCCCTCTTGGTTTTGACTTAATTCGATAACCAATTCTCAAATCAGCTGTTTTATGTTTGTTAACATTTTGTAGTAACATTTTAGAGTGCATTTTTTATACGTTTTTTTTTGTTGCTTTTTTTATTAAAATGACTGAGCATATGGGGTTTTATTTATAAACAGACAAATAAAGTTGTTAAACGAAAAATATCGAGAGATTCTAAAAATGAATTTTAGCTGCCGGAGACTTCGTATGTAGACCAAGATTTTTACGTTATATTGGCGCTCTTGATTAGGTATGGCGCGTCAGCGTTAAAACAAAGCGGAAGAAAATGTTCCGCTTTCCGCTCTGGTAAAGGTATGACTGTAAGTAAATACCGCTTTAAAAAAGAGGCTTTTTAAATGTTGTTTGATATTTTAAGTGCACTTGCCCTTTTCAAAGATTTCCAGCGTATGCAGCTACCTGCAACATTGGGTTTTTGGTCGGAAGGATCTTAATTATCAAAAGGCAGTTCGAAACGATTTAAGCGATAGTTTAGAACAGACTCAATGTGATCTTGAGCAATGTACTGCAAGTCTATTAATTAGACGAAAAATAATGTTTTGTGTCCGGGTTATATGTTTTCTGCTTTTTGTGTGGAAAAATATTCGGGTATGTTCTGTAAATCGATATGAAGTCGATTTAAAACCGAACAAATTTTGAAAACGAGACTGTTAAGAGTACCAATTATATTGACAAGAACAGCTCTTTACTGGTTAAATTAAATTTTTGGAAGGAAAAACAATGTCAACAGTTTGCCATAATTTGGTTGTTGTTTTCAACAGAAATTCGTACTGCGTTTAAAGATTTTCAATGGCGCAAGATATGCAGCGTTTGACATTTAAAAAATCAATATGAATTTACGGTTACACTTATAAATATTTGACCAAATAAGCATAACCACTACTTTTGTTAACAGTTAGTAAAATTGAACATGGTCTTAAAGTCTCAAAATAAATTAACTTTAATTAACTATTCTATTCAAATTAAAAATTGGAATTAAAGAAAATAAAATTTCAGTTTTCTTGTTGGTCACGTTTTTTGTGTGTGACCGTAGCTTTAGGAGATGATTAGTATGGGGGCTAGGAAAAATAGGAAAAATAGTCTTAAAACATTCTTTGAATTGTTTGTATATAATTTTTTAGGGATTCATTTCGTTATCCTTAATTATCAGTTTGTTATCGTAATAAAATTTGTTTAGAAGTTATTCGGGCCAATTTTGCAGGCCTTGCTCTTTTTGTTGTGCTAAAGCAGTTGTTTGGGGCTTATAAATTGAATATGAAAAATTTGGACAAAATGCGTCATCTTTGCGGACTTTTAACTTGACAAATCCTAAACAGAAATACAAATTTATATTACTAGGATCGCCCGGTGGCCGAAATTCGACCACTTGACATTTACTTTTGAGAGAACCTGTGCGTTATACAATAAAAACGTACAGAAAATACACTTTTTACCCATCATTGTACGTGTGTCTGCAAGATAAATTAAAACCCTTTTCAACCACTTAAATTTCAAAAATTTAGAAAAAAAGTAAATTGTGCGGGGATATTAATTTAATTTATAAGATTTTCATGAACTGTTATAAAATTATAAAATAGAAACACAGACCTTCTTTAAAAGTCATTAAAATAGGGTTTCTTTTTTTCTTAAACGACGTTTTTGCTCGACTTAATTTTTCAAAATGTCTAACGGTAACCCTGTCCTAATACGTTTAAACATGCGTGTTTGCAAGTGCAAAATGAATACAAAAACATTGTGGAGAACAACATAGAGCACAACCGTCGTTTATACATGTGTGTACATTTGTATTTGCAAGTACAATGCAAGAAAAAAACACATTTTGGGAGAATAACAAAACAGTCAACCACTATTTATACATGTACGACATAAGTTTCATCAAAATCGGTGGACTATAGGAGACTTAAACATCAACTGGAAAAAAATTGCTTCCGTATTTATATAAGTATAAGATATTGGTTCCTCAAAATTCTTCCAATCACTTCTTTTTGTTGCAAAGTTCTTGATTTCGTTCAAGCTATCGTCTGATATTAAAGTCACGTAAGTCTAAATTTCTTCACCAAGTGTAAGTGGGCTGTCCTTTTCACATGTTGCTTTGCGGTTTCCAGTCTTTTGCATTGCGGGTTACATCGCCATTTCTTTCGCAGTATTTATATTTGGCTTTGATGAATACGTGCCCAGATTTTCAAATTTTATATTCGGTTTGACCAGAAAATAATATAATATTTTTCTTAGGCAATTGTTTGGTAAAACTTGCAAGTTGCTTAGATCATTGATAGCCACTTTTCGCACCCATAGAGTAGCACAGATTTTACGCAAGAATTTCAAGTTGTAATTTTTGTACGGCTGAAGATTGCTGACGGTTTCTATACACTGCCGAATGGTCCAAATGGTCTACGAGACCTCAGTTTAAAACGCCATCAGAAGATCCACCATTCGATTTTGTGATGCTACCCAGGCAGCAAAAGACTTGCAAGTCCTGGAGTTAGATTTCCTGGATAAAGAATGGTATGCTGCATGTAGCGTTTATTGTTATTTCTTTTGTCTTAGAAACATATATTAAGAGCACTTTCTTTGCATCTTCTTTCCCTACCTTCTTAAGGCTTTTCATCATTTCCGAATGGTTGTGCAAGAGAAGGCATCTGTCGTCCGCATAATCTAGGTCAGCTAGACGTCCGCCTAGCCCCATGTCGTGACTGTGTTGTTGTTCGTTGTATTTTCCATAACAACTTCTAGTGTACCGGCGATAACATAATCCTAATTTTGACGACTGTGCTCCGTCAACGTGACATTTGTTATTCAAAAATACGGGTGGGTCAATAAGACCGCGGCCTTTTCAAATGTCCCGCCTCTTAACTAAAATGGTAATATTGCTTTTGTCAACAGGATTCTGTCAGCCTGCTCCTGCCAAATCTTTTATAAGCTGAGGCATTATGTTTGGGTTTGGGAGCCATCGATAGCAGGCTACAGCATAATTTGATAAAATGGAAAAAGTTAATTTTGTGGAAAAAAACAAGTCTACGAATTGGTTTCTCATCCCCGACTGACTATTTTTCATCATCTAACAAGTAGATACCTTCTTTTATGACCTGACAAATTTTATTTTTGAAAGCGATAAAAAAACTTAAAAACATTGAACAAACTAAATAGAGCTCACAGGATACCGCGTTCAAAAATGTAATGCTCTTTTATAAAAAAAGCTTGTGAATAATTTATAAAGTCTGGGAATTATTGCCCCACCCACGTGTGTATTTCCAGGCGTCATTTGTACGTAGATAAATTAATATAATGAACAGATTTAATCATTCTTCAGTATAGAGCAGTATTTATGTAAAGTTATCCCTCTTCTAGCTTAACCAATCGGACCAAATATATTTTATTGATGGTACATTTATACGGGGACAAGGGCCAAAGTCACGGCATTCGAAATCAATAGAAAATAGAATGCAATTTAAAGGTCGATACTTTAGTTCTAGATGAAATAATTTAAACGCTTTTACCTAATTTAAACACAAAATAACAAAGACTATGACCAAAAATCACTTTTATCGCCAAAAATCTTATATAAATCGAGTTATAATTTGTCATCAATAGCATTTAGTAAAGGACATTTTGTCTTCACAATTTTGTCGTTACCATAAGTACCACTTATAGTGTTTTCTTTTCTAAAAAATAATAACGCAGTATATTTGTGTAATATATTTATCAGGTTACACGTACCCTTACAAAGTGATACATTTTTCTAAATTACAATGGAACAAAATAATAACTACGTTTTACACTCAACACTAATGTGTATATAGCGTTTTTTTTTTAGATCTTAATTTATTTTTTAAAAAGGGAAAAATTACAAACTCCAAATAAACAAAAAGTATATACATAACTTATTAGTATACAAAGTCCCATTTTAAAGAGCTCTCAAGTATAATTTCTATTAATAATAAAGTTAATTTTTCTGTTATTTTATTATTTATATATGTGCATAGCAGTTTTGATATAGCGTGTTAAATATTGTATGCAAAGTTTGTACTAATAAGCGATATTCACCACGGTTGCAGCGATTTTCAACATTAAATTTTCTTCAAATTTTAAAAATCGTTAGCAACACTGATTTTCAATAAAAAAATTGTGAAAAATTATGCGCAAAAAAATAATTATTAAAAAAAATAAACGAAAAACAAAAAGGCTTGAGTTCATTTAATTTAGGGGGTAATTTTGTTATTCACTTCACCTTGCGTTGAGAAGTGAACAACAAAATTACCCCCTTAATTTTCATTAACTTATTTTCACTGAGGAAGGAATTTTTATTTTTTTTTACAATTTGGAATTTTTATTAAAATTTATTGATGATTTTACTTGGCTCAGCTGAGATTTGAACCCGGGTTGATTTTTACATGTTTCAAGAATCACCACATTCTATCCTCAGAAAATCTTTGAGTTATAACCACTGCACCACTGCGGTGCCCTCCAGCTAATAGTCTAATATCAATCTTTTTAGCAGTAGTACTGGTGGTTCGAAATTTGCTGTGAATATCATTTTAAATTTCAAATTACATGTCGCCTCCTTTCCTCTGTTTCTTCGTATTCTTTCTGTCAAGACTTTGCCTTGAAAATATTTAATATTTTGCAGATATTACATTTTTCAAAAAAATTATATCTTTTCAGTATACGGTTTGCAGTCCCAAATATTCTCTTTAAAATGACATTTAAATCATCTTCGTATGTCAAGTAGTTTTCGAGATATTGAAGAAATAAGCTCTACACATTCGGCTAAATCTGCGAAATTATGACATTTTGAATATGACATAACTTTTGAAAAAAAAATTTTAAAATTTTTTTTCGTTCATATATGTTCCTTATAAGATAAATGGAACCTTCTCACCAAATTTCATTACAATCGGAAGAGGTCGTGTCCCACTCTTGGTCGTTTTGACATGGAATTACCCGAATACATTCGTTTATTATGTTTATTTTTGTCCACTTTCGTCGACATTTTTATTTGTACAAATTAAAGTACAAAAGTAAACAAATGTAAGTTGTAAAAAAAAAATCCTTCCTTAGCGAAAATAATTTAATTAATAAATATCAAGAAATCAAAAATTATCAGTTCAACTAAAAAATCAGAAATTGTTCTGAAAAAATAATTAATTTATTAACGTAAATTATTTAGTTTTTTATCCATTACAATATAACCATAAATCACAATACAACACAAATTGTACGCAAAAACAAGAAAACAGTTAATATGAAAAATACTTTCTTGCATAAAAATTAACTTAACGCAGATGCATAAAAGGGTGTTATCGCACACTCAATTAGAACTGGGGGTAAGCATACATGAAACATTATTGTCAGAAAATAAGACACCATTAGACTTTGTCGAAATTTGCCTTAAGAAAAATAAATCTTGTTTAATAACCTTTAAATAAAGCTGAGTACCATTATTGTTTAAGCGAAAGGTTATTAATTCCTATGGGTTCCAAGTAGGCTCCTATACCGCAAACCATTATTTTTTTAAAATTCGTGTAAAATTTTAAATCGCTATAAAATTCGAAACAAATTTAAAAGTAAATCTCCCTATATTTTATAACAATTAAAGATTTAAAGATCTCAGAAACGGTAGCTTAAAAATAATTTATGTAAAAAATAAAGTTCAGGCTGCCTTGGTGTTCTTTGGAGAATCACATCCTGATTTTAGAGCCAAAAAGGGCGGATATCGTTCTATTGTCTTAAAGTTTTATAATGGAATGTGTAAAAGTATATGCCGCTCAACTATATTGATGGTAGATTAGCTTTTCCTTTTATATCTCATAAACTGTACACTTTATTTGCTCTCACTCTGTTTATTGTTCTTATCTCTTGCATATTTTTGCATTTCAGTTTATATCTTTTTCTGTTTTTATTTATTTATTTAAAATTTTAACACACATAAAAAGCAAGTAGAACGTTTTAAGATTATGCCACGAATGGGAATGATGGGATTAAAATAAATTTTATTATTGCAGTTGCAAATTTTAATGCAAGAGATTAAGTAAAAATCAATTTTTTATATTTTAATTTTTCTATAATTTTAATTAAATGCGGCAAATGCAAAATCGTCAATTAAAAACTCGATTATTTCAAATGATTTTATTATTAACAAAGTTTACTGGAGCGTATGATTATTTTTACAATGCCAATTCATACATTTTTGCTTATTAATCATACGTTACGCTGACCTTGTTTGGTAATTATAATATGCAGTCATTTTGTTTTTCAATCACTGTAAAATTACATATACTGAAATTATTTATAATTGAAGAGAAACTTTATAAAATCTTAAACAATATGAAAATTATGCAAATATTTTCCAATAGAAAATAGTCAATTAAAGACTTTCTTGGTTACAAGATTTATAAGCGATTCATAATGATTCATTTGAAATTAAATTAAAGAGAGAAATTAAATTAAAGAGAATTGTAGAAATTATTTTATCTGGATCTTGATAGGCAGACCGCATTTCTTGTGTATCCATTGGACCAGGTCAAATGTAAACACTTCCAACATAGTTTTGGGACCGAAACTAAATTCATGTATTCGCTTGTCAAAAAAAAATTAAATTTTTCCAGGATCTTTGAAAAATGTTCGGATTTGTCACATGTTTAAGTTACTAACATAGTCTAAGACTCGGATTTTGTCTCGCCTATTTGAAATTTGTATAGACTATGTCAAGTGGCGGCTAAACAGAAACATACTGTGAAAACTTCAGGGATATCGGTTATGTAGTTAAGTAATCAATGCCTGGCGGTAAGCAGGTCTTCTGGAAGTCCTTATTTCTCAGACACAAGGCCTTTCTACCCAATTCCAATCTTTTTAATAAAACAAAAAACATTTTATAAACTGAATGGGAGATATTCAAAACAAAAGCTAATTTTCTTGTTAGGACCAGCCCTCAGGGGTTGGTCCCTACTAATGCATTGCCTTGTGTTCAAACTATGAAAATAGGTTATGGGAAGGAGAGAAGAAGGAGTGATTGTGGACATTCGACTTGAGTTTGTTCATGTTGAAAGTGAGATGGAAGACTTCAGAAGGAACGTTATTCAACATACGAACAGTCCGGCCAAAAAACGAATTTCGCACCGGCCAATCGACCACAAAAGGATGGGTTCTTGAGGATAAACGTGTATTGCGAACAAACGTACAGGTTTCTGGAATCAGATCCCTAATTTCATCAGAACACAAAAGATTGTAGTAACGATAAAACAGGCAAATACAACCCACATTGCGACGGTGCTCAAGGGAGTCAATAGAATTGGATAACCTACTGTCACCCTGCACGTGGTCGAGAAGATCAAAAATAGCCTTTGAAGCAACGCATTAGAGTTGTGTTCCATTCGCAGTTGGATATAAGTGGCATAAATAGTAAGGAGATCAGATTGAGTGAAGTATTGCTTACACCGGTTAAAAAACCGAACCACTTGAATGCTTTTTCGTCACCTTGAATATATGTTTTGTTCGTCGGACATTACATTATATTTTCATGCTCAGAACATCAAAAGACTCTGATTCTTCAATAATTATATCACCTATATAAACAGATGGAGCACCTTGATTCGTCACACGTTTATGCTTTAGCGTGCAACATTTGATTTGATCTTCGGGCACTAAAATCAACCCTATTCCCACGACCCCATTTCGAGATTCTCGGCCAAGCCTATAATTTATGTTCATTTAAACGAATGGCAAACGTTGCTGTGATTTGTAAAAGAGTAGAAAAGAGGGTTGAATGTTTGACATAGGAGGTCATTTGGAAAATAAGAAATAGAGTAGGAGAATGAACGGCGCCTTGCGGCACCCCTGAATGAATTTTGAATTCGTTTGACGAACCCCCATCTATAACATCTCGTAAAGTGCGTTCTCTGAGAAAGCTGAACATAAATTGAGAGGAATTAACACCCACACGAAATGCAACAAGTTTTGACAAGAGTGCACCATGCCAGACATCAAAAATTTAACATTTCGGGAAGTAACCAAAGAAATAGTGAATATTTTAAATAAGTCCTTGGCTTATACACAAACTACGGCATTTATATTACATTCTTCCAACAACTGTTCGCGAAATTGGTAAATAAATTTACATAAAAACAAGACACTTGCATGTGCAATGAGTTTCTCGGAACACTCCCATGTCACGAATATGAGATGCTGAGTAATGAATGTGTTAAAATAACCACAGTTCTTGGAATCAATATTTGATTATGTATTTCAAACCCCTCTATGACATCCCTTGTTCAGTTGTTCAAATAATTGAAATCGTAGAATAACTTATTCAGCCTTATTATGAATAAAAATTCCCCTGTAGTTTTCTTCCTTCTCCCATTTTACCTACGTAAATTCAATTGTAAAAATGGGGAAAAGGGAAAAAACTCCCGGGGAATTTGTTTTCATAATTGGGCTGATTAAGCCACAATTGTTTTATGCTTTTTCCAGAAATTTTTATCTCTTTCATACATTTTCTTTTGAAGTTTTTAGTCAAGATTTGTATTTTTTTTATGTATTAGTAAATAACCGTGCAACTTCTAAGCCAACCACTATAAATGGGGGAGTACTGTTACATATTTTGCAGTTGTTTGATTATTTTGCTTTTTTGCTGATAAAAAAAAATATCCAGCAGTATGACTGTGCAATTACGGTCTATTTCCCTGGTGTCACATTAAATCTGCATATGGTGCTTTTTATTTTCTTTATCATATAATACTTTTTTTGAATAAATAAAAATAAAAACTTCAAAAAAAAAACTACAAACGAAAGTTTAGAAATAAATATAAGTTTTTAGCAGTTTAAAAAATAAAGTTAAGAAAAACTTTTAAGACTTTTTGTCAAAAATGAAATTGGGTTAGGAAAAAGTTTTTTTGAAGTCAATTCGATTTAAGCGTAATTCAGTTTTTGCTGTTCCCATTAAAATTTGTAAATTTTTTAAGACCGGTGGTGAGGGGGGGGGGGGGGGAGTTTAACAGCAATTTTTTTTTGATATTTTTACTTGGACTTTTGATTTAGGGTTCCTTTACTTTTTGCTCCTTTATTTTTTATCCTTTAAATTCTGTTAATTAGAAGTTTTTCAAGTAGAAATTCTTTTATTCCTGTAAATAATATTCAATGACTTAAATTAAAAACGTTTTTTCTTTTACATTTCTAAATAAAATTTTTTGTTTCTTTTTTGTTACCTTAAAAAAAAAATATTGGTCCCTGTTGTAAACGTTTGTACAAATTTGTATGAAATGAAACTGAAGTATGAATAAGAGTAAATTTTTTGCTGCTGCTTTGTGCGTATTTCAAGGATTGACTTAAAACGGAAACGAAAAATAAAACTAATGGACTAAAAATTTAAGTGGCAACAAAATTAAAAAGTTTGGAAAAAACATGTTTTTTTAAAAACCTCTAAAGTGTAAAAGTGGGGAAAGTAAAACAGTGGAATAAAGAAGAAAAAAATTGTTTAAAAAATATTACGTGGTTGACTAAAATGATAATCAGTAATTTGGGTTTTTTCATAAGTATTTGTTTAATCAGAACTTTTTGAAATTTTTAATAAAATATGTTTTGGCTTTTTAAAGTTATGGCGTTTTCTTTTCTACAAAGCAATGTGCCTTTTTTAAAAAAAATGCAATTTGGTGTCTGTTTCTTAAAAATCTTGCTCCCGAAAAGCATGAGTTTTTTTTGATTTTTTTTTTTATAAGGCACATTTTTTTGCAGAAAAGAAAACACCATTAGATTCTCTCTTTTAAGTGCAAATTAATGAGATTCGAAACTTTATTGTTCTCAGAAACAAAGTGTGAAAGAAATTTTTAGATAATCAAAACGTAACCTTTTTATAAACCAGGTAGGGAAAACTTAATTGCTGATGCTCTGTCTCGTTAAAATTTGCACGCAATGGAAGACGAGGCTAACTCTGATATTGCTTCGATTCATAGCGAGATGTCACTGACTTAACCGATTGATTGATTGATTTCTTTAGAATCAAATTATTTTGGAGGAAGAGTTATAACTCCATACTTAAATGCCAAATAACCGGACGTTTAATTTAATAACGAGATGGGAACAATCTTTTCTAGCAAAATTCTGTTTCTTAAAACTACAAGCTACAAATATACATGTAAAATACGTTAAAGAGAGCAACAATTTTAAAATTTTTGTTTTAAATATATTTTGAGAAAGTTAGGAATTGTTTTCATCGTATAAAAGGTTTGTTTACGGTGTTTAAGTGAAAGCTCCTATTACTTCATTTGTAGTTGATTTTTTAGGCATGAATTTTGACATTTTTGTTAAAATGCGGTTACTCTTGTTCTTCTTTAAAATAATTGAATTTGGTGAGCACCTGAACACCTTACGAGACTTTTCACGTTTTCCGATTCTTCCAGAACTGCAGCGTTAATAGGTCAAAGAACGAATACGCTGCTTATGCACAGATCATTTGTTGTCAGACAATGATGACAGAAATTTCTCAGTAAGTTTGACAAGCTTTAGGAATATTATTCTGAAAAATATTTAAGTTATTGCGCTATAATTGTTACTGACTATTTTCTAATATTATTAATGATGAACTTTAAGTAGTGCAGTTAAGGTAACGGTAAAATAAAGTAAAATGTAATATAAGACCTAAATAATCTATTTTAAGGTGTAATTTTTCTTACTCAAAATTTTAAAAATGTAATCGCTATTGGCCTACGTTGGCTTTTTGATTATTAATGAATAAATAACAAAATAAAAATAAATAAATTAAAAGAAACTGGGAATTATTTCCTTTCATAGGTTACTTTATTATATTCAACATTTTTTATTTTTTCGAATTTATTCTGTGAGCTAAATTTCAGTTATGTATTTTATAAAGCTTTTTTGTAATAGTCCTATTCCTTTAATTTTTAGGAATGACTTTATACATAACTGAAATTTAGCACATAGAATAAATTCGAAAAAATAAAAATGTTGAATATAATAAAGTAACCTATGAAAGGAAATAATTCCCAGTTTCAATTTGTTGAAATAGTTGAGTTAAATACATTCAATTTATAAAGTGTGACACAAAGAATGCTGACAAAGGCTGTAGCGGGCCAGAAAATGCATTACATTCTGCTGGAGTCTAATAAATGTAAATTTTTCTGTACATACAATATACTTCATTGCTATCCAAAGGATGTCGGTTTCCACGGTTTGTCCATGTTTTTTGGCTGCAAAACCAAAATAATGTAAATATGCATATTTGAATAATTCTTCCAACCAAATATTCACTTTACACAAAGGAAAAATTGCTCGAATCAGTTACACGCGATCTCGCTGACATGCTTAAACGCTACTATTATGAAAATTTAAAATGAATGTGGGTTTCTGTCAAATAAATAATTGTGAAATTGTAGTGTCAGTATTGCTTAACAATTTGAATTCTCCTAATAGTCTTGTTAAGGTTTGGTAAAAGGTTGTTTTAATTCGTCTCAGAAAAATCATCTTCTTCAGCTGAATCATTGCGGTAAAAGGCTGTTCTAAACATTCTTAAAATAAATTATTCCCAAACTCTTTGGGTTTTTTCTTTGTACTATTCTGATGAAAGAATTTGGTGATTCTTGAAACATGTAAATTCAACCCAGGTTCAAGCCCCAGCTCAGCCAAGAAAATCACCAATAAATTTTAATAAAATTCCAAGTTGTAAAATTCCTTCCTTAAGTAAAAACTAGAAAAATATCAAAATTAAAATTAAAATTAACAGTTCAACTAGAAATCACAATAATACTAAATTTTAAAAATAATTGTTCCTCGAAGGAAATGTTCCTGAATTAAGAAACAATAAGAGAGTCTTTAAAACGTACAAGCGTTGTTCTTTTTTTGACATTAAAGAAAAAACTAATACTGTGAAATTTTTTTTTCGATTAATCGACATTAATTGTTTGAATTATTCGTTAATCGAAAATAAGCAATTTGAAATTATTCGAACAGTTTATCGGCAAAAATTAATCGGTTAATTGAACTACGGCTGATCGTTTGAATATCCTTGTAAACAATCAATCGGTTAAACGATTAATTCCCTTGATTAATTTTTAATCAAAACTGTTTTTGTTTTTGATTAATTCTTTAATTGGTGAAACATTTTGGAGCATTTTTCCGTGTAATTTAAAAATATATCTCGTAGTGATAGTTATTTGAAAATTGAACACTGATTGTCAAAAGTTACATTTCTACTGATTTCTACGGACTTTGGAATTGAAAAAGCCTGGGAAATTAGAAACAACAGCTTAACCATTATTTCTTTTAAAAGGGGTTTCAATGCTTCTTAACTCATACAATTTTTATCTTTTCGAGGATTAGTCCCACAGTTTCTAACTGCAATACTGACAAAATAATATAATAAAAGATTGCTAAACACTTTAGGAAAAGGTTCATTTCCCAAAAAAAAAAAAATACTGTCTATTACCACACATATACAGTCATGCCTAAAAAGAAAGGCGAAGAGAAAAAACAGCCATGTTAATTTAGTAAAATAAAAAAAAAAATATATAAAAAAAAATATCTTTAGAAAGTAGAAATATGAAAAGAAAAATTATGAAGAACAAAAGACAAAACACAAAACAGCAATATAAACAAAAGACTCAGCAGAAAATAAATAACATGGAAATTGACGGAAGAAAAAAAAAACTTGGAAGGAAAAACCAAAACAACAGAAAAATAAAAATCTGTTCAACTAACTGTGTATAATTCATAATTTAATTAAAAACTTAACCAACTGTATGAATAAATAGCAACAACAACAACAAAAACAAACAGTAATAACAAGCAACATCCAACAACAGCTTTAAACAATGCCTTTGGAACCATAAGTTTTTTTTTTTGATTTTGCACTGTTACACAACAGCGGCAAGGATATCAGTGTTGCCAAAGTTTTAAAAAAATCCCTATTTAATCCCCAATTACAATTTTTTAATTTAATGAAGAAACTTTTTATTGACAAAACAAATGAACTACTGACATTAATGCATATACCTTATTTGAGTACATATTGCTAAGAAATCAGTAAACAAAAAGATATTTCATGTTAATAACAGGCTTATGAGGCAAATTTTATATGAAAATTTGTTTAATAAATCTCTTATAAAACTGAAATGTTTTTTATGAATATTGGGGTAAAAATATATAAGACTCTCGTGTCACGGTGTTTGTAATTGAACTCCTCCGAAACGGACCGACCAATAACACGGTGCTACAGTGTAAAAAAACTTGGAAAACGACGTAGCGTGGGTTATTGGTCTTGTTGAGTACATTAAAAATTGTGTCAAAAAATTTCAGAAACACCCTCAAATTCAGAAGTTATTTTAAAAAAACCGTTTTCAGTGATGTTCGTCAACTTATCGACCTGTAACTCAGTCAGTTCTTGTCCGATTTTAATTTTTTTAACAGGTTTGGAAAGAAAACTGATTACGCTTTAAAATTACATGCATTTTTTTTATACATTTGTAAATTATAAGTATTGTTTTTGTTAAGAATATCTACAAAAAAAAAAGAAAATTATAAACTTTTTTGATTTTAGTAGCTTTTCATTGCTTATTTTAATATGAAAGCTTATAAAAATTTATATTAGCGTATGAAGAAAATTTAGTTCTTAACAAAACATGTTATTAATTTTTCAAATCGGATAAAAATTGTATAAGTTATTCAACTTTTCATTAACACCTATTTTTAGTATTTTCTCCCTCCGCGCAAAAAATATGAATAAAAACAAGTTAGAGTGCTATATTCAGCTGTGCCGAATTTTTAAAACCATCCACCGACTGTTCGAATATTTCAGGAGGGATATCTATATGATGTCTATTTATTATTAATTTATCTTTATAAAAACAGACATCAGCATTAAAATTGGTTGGTTTTGAGGTTTAGATCTATATTAAATTATTTAGCAATTTAAACTAGCTTGAGTAACAGTTTCAATTCAAATTTTGTTATGATAGCATTATTTTTTATCGGTTTTAGGGTACTAAACTATTTTCCGGGAGTAGTGTTTATATGGGGCCTAGGGTAAATTATGGACGGATCTTCACGAAATTTTACAGCGTGATTTCCAGTCGAATAAAACAAATTTTTGCAAAATCTTATCTCATGCCGTGCCTTGTTCCACCATTTATGTTATTTTTTATAACAAAGTTATCATTTTTTTTAGGTGATGGTTCCACATTTTGATTCATAGCTCTGGTCCAACTGCACCGATTTTGCTGAATTGAATCGCAAACTGCTTAGGATAACTGCAAGCAATTTGGCACCAATTTTGTTCGAAAGTGAGCGTGTTTTCAACATACGAACAGACGGACAGACAGACATATGTTTGCGGTTTATTCGCTGACAAAAAACATCGCATCTGAAGAAATGCCTTGGTAAATGCCTTCAATACAGTTTTTAACTGCTCATACAGTTCTAGCAAATGGTATAAACCCTAAAGTATTTGTACAAGCTGTTCCAGTATGCTTAAGAAAACTAAGTCCGAAAAGGTTATAAGCCAGCCATTACCATTATCTTTCCCAATGATTTGTCATCATCAAATATTCCATAAACCACAAGACTGTTATTTTTGCCAAACAAACATCACTGGTTATCAATATAAAAATCGTGATAGCATTAAGTATGCTAATGTGTTAACTGTTACTAAGCCAGTATTAAGTGCAATTAAATGTAATGAAACTTAACATAAACAAAGTGATGATGAATCTGAAAACGAGGAATGTTGTATGGAATATTTACCAAAATCGGCTGAGCCACATTTTGTGACAAATGCATATTTTTGCGATCTTCTGCGTGATTTAAAACTTTAGTAACTTTTGTAAATATAAGCCGATTTTAACAAATGATATCCCGTTTTTTTCTACACAAAATTATCTTTAAAATACAGTTTTCATAGAAAAAAATTAAAATAACTCTTGTTGAATTTGAAAAATTATGAAAAAAAATAAAAAAAATTAGAAACTTTTGATAAACACTCAACAATTTCTTGGAATATATTTTTTATGATTACATTTCATAAAAGCTTACTTCTTTGCCTTTTCAAAACTGTTTAAAATTTTGAAATCGATCAAAAAATGTATGAGTTAGAGGTACTAAAGTGCTACGACCTACCCTAAAACAGTTTTTTGAAAATAACTCAAAATTTTGAGGGTGTTTCAAAATATTTGAAAACGGTTTTTGTATGTCCTCACCTAGGCCTACAACCCCCACTAGGTCGGTTTTCAAGTTCTGACAAAAAGTGTTTTTTTGTAGCAGTGTGTAATTTATGAAATGTTGTAATTGTATTTGTAAGGTATGAGAATAAGTTGTAAGGTATATTCATATCGCTAGTGGGCGTAAAAAAGGGCAAACCCGGTGAAATCTCTCCATTCCTATATCTTATTAAGTAATCGACTGGTTTTTATAAAATTTGGCATGTCGACACTGTAACATCTGAAAGGAAATAGGTAAAGGGTGTGAAATAGAACAAGTGGGGCTAAAGCTCCCTCTCCCTATAGCTTCTTAACTACTCAAGCGATTTTCTTGAAATTTGGCAGGCAAAAATTACAACATCTGAAGAAACTATTACCTATAATTTTTATTATTTAGGGCGTGAACTAGAGCAAGAGGAAATAAGTAAAAGGGTGTGAAATGGAACAAGTGGGGCTAAAGCTCCCCCTCCATATAACTTTTTAACTAATTTACTAGTTTTCTTTAAATTTGGCAGGCAAATAGTACACCATCTGGAAGGAACTATAGCCTCTAGACTATAGTGAAATAGGGCAAGAGGGGCAAAAGCTCCCTCTCCCTATATCTTCTTAGCTTATCAACGGATTTTGTTGAAATTTGGCAGGTAAATAGTGCAACATCTGGAAGGAACCATATAATTTTTATTATTTAGGCCGAGAAATAGAGCAAGAGGGGTAAAAGCTCGCTCTCCCTATATCTTATTAACTAATCAAACGGGATTCTTGAAATTTGGCATGTAGACACTATAACACATAAAAAGAAAAAGGGATTAGGGCGTGGCATAGGGCAAAAGGGATAAAACACCCCATCCCTATTACTTCTTAACTAATAAACTGGTTTTCTTAAAATTTTGCAGAGACTGTAACATCTGACAAAAATAAGTTTATGGCAAAACAACGTTTGCCGGGTCAGTTATTATTAATATTATTAAATTTCTTGAAGAAACAATTATTTAACAAAAATCTGAATTCAATTTAAATGAATATAGAAAAAGACGTCTTAAAACTAGAGAACATTTTAGAATCTTAAATATCCATACCAATTTTTTATATTAAACTGCGGGGTTTTTTAGAATTCCAAGGACTAAAAAAAATATAAATTAATTTTTACCCTGTAAAAAATGTGCTCCAAAAGGAGCAGGTTTTACGTATGAATGCATACCTCAAATCGCTTCAAACCGCTGATAAGATGCCTGATTTTTGTATGGAGTGTTACCGGTTTGGAGGACTATTTACTGCTGAAAATCAGCGCTTTTTTTAACATGCAAACAAAACACTCCTAAAGCGCTTTTTTAAGGGATAACTATATTTCCATATACATTGATGTTTTGCTTTAAATTGCTTAAATGCATTGTTTCAATAATTTTCGTAAACCATTATATATTTTTATTTTTTTTCGTTTTAAAACCTCATCGTTGTCAGCACTAAAATAGCAGCTTTTTCCTATATTTTTTTCTTTATCATTTACTGCTATATAAAAGCTCTCTTATTGAAGCGCTCGATTATGCGCTTTTTTTCTTAAGTGCTTCAAAAAACCCAATTTTTTTTTACTGGGTATGTACTTAAAATCTTTTTTCGTGAGTTTAACCGATTTGGGACTCATGGACCCACCAGAATTATATTATGAGGTAAAGATGAATTTTAAAAAATTTTTGTGCCGAATATTATTAAAATATCGTCATCTTTATAAGATTTATTTTGCCTTTAAGGGATTTTACGATGGGGGTTTATATGGGAGCTATGATTAACTCTGGACCTACCAGCACATTAGTTAATCATGACATAACAGCTTTTTAGCTATCGCCAAATTTTATGTCAATACCAATATTTATAAGAAAGTTATTTATATGAAAGCTGTGGTCTAATATGGACCGATGGCAATTAATTTAAGTAAGATGGTTAAGATTGCAATGAAACAGGTTTTAACCAAATTCAATGTAAATACCAGCATAATAAGAGAGTTTATGATCACAAAGACTCTATTTCGGAAAGAAGCTAATATGGCGCCTATGTGAAATTAAGACTATTTCAATTATTAAGTTCCATCTGACAATGAGAATCTATGAGTCCAATTTCGTCAAATTGTCTCTAAAACTACGATCTGCACTTTGCGCTCAGAGTTTTAACACAGTGTTTGCGGTGCGGTGCGATTTCTCGTTGCGGGAGAGAAAAATAAACATAATACAACGGAAGACGGCGACGGAAATAGTTGTCATTTTTTGTTTAAATTTTTATTAGTTTATTTGTGCAAACATTTTTATCATGTTGTTTGTTTTCAATAATGTTGTGAACATAGCCAATTATTCAAAAACTATGGCAACATCAGAAAGAGAACGAGTATCAAAAATTGAGAGACAAGGCGAATTAAATTCGCTTTGTTGGGAGAGAAAGAAAGTCCGCAATGAAAATAAAATAGATTTTAATTTTATTTCGTTCCGCACTGCGGTTTTTTTCTTCAAAATCGTATGAAAAATCGCACCGCAGTAAATAATCGTTACATTGTATTTAGACTCTCAAGGTTTATATCGACAGCCTGCCAGCTGGACGGACGGACCGACATTCTTTAATCGATTCAGAAAGTAATTCAAAGTCGATCAGTACAATAAAAGGTGGGCCTGGCGCATTTTACCCTCTCTGTGGTGTGGGTATAAAAATGTATTCATGAGTAAAATTCTTTTTAACCAAATTTTTGTAAAAATCCCCAAATTCGTTCTTACAAAAAAACTATTCCAAATAAATGTTAAGCTTAGAAAAATCCCCTCATCTGGCAACACTGAAAGACTTGCGGGAGGAACAACTGCGTTAATATCTTTGTCTGTGGGCGACTGAGCGTAGAGACTCAAATAACACTCGCAAAAACAACAACAACTATAACAAAGTGAATCAATGTCGCCGGCATTATTTGACTTTAAATAAACAAAGGAAAAAAATTTGATGTCTTCACCAACCCAAGAAGCAAATGACGATGAAAAACAGCCAAAGGAAAAAAATGTGTTTAATGCATAAACTAAGTAGATAAGAAACATTATGATGTAAACGTTATTAGTGCTGTTCTTGCCTAACAAGCAAATATTTTTTTTTAATAAAGTTAAAAAACGGACGATAAAATGAATAACAAAGATAACGAAGGAAACAAAATGTTTAAAAAATTAAACAAATTCCCCAACTAACAACAGCGTGCACATTCGTACATAAATATTTTACTTATATTTGCTACAAGGATCCTTTAAATGACTTAGCGTATGCTAAACAGAAGAACTAAAGAGACACTTTAAAGAAAAAATAATGAAAATATAACGTTAGCATACACTATATCAAGAGTTTCCAATTTATCTAATTTGTCTTTTAAACCCCTTTAGGAACCTTAAGACTCAATGATTATTTTAAAACTTTTTAACGTCGCCTCAGTTATGTGTGTTTGCCCTAAAATATGAATTTATAAAAAAAGTTGGGTGCAGATATTTTAAAATATAAAATCCGTCCATTATATCACTTTACCCACTAGGGTCGTACCAAATTTATGGGTCCACACCAAATAACCAAGGATAATAGAACTGTGTCAAAATGTTGTCTATATGAGATTTGCTTGGTATTAAAGTCAGTAATATTGACCTCTTAATTCCGGCGGTGCGAAATATGACCGCAGAAAATACGGCGGAATGTTCTAAATGAAGAATGGCTCCAAACCTTTACATGAATCACTACAACACGCAGCTTTGGTGAATTTTTTTTTTGTTTTTGGGGTTTCTACATTTCAACTGAAATGAAAAATTACCGCAATATCAAGGAAGGACAACTGACCACAAATAAAATTGAAGTTTTAACTTTGGGACTATTTGCCATTTCCTAATAATGTGCGGTGTGAGTGGAACGTGAACGTCAAATTTTTTGCCCACCTTAATTAGACATTTCTTTGTTTCTGTGCTTGAAAAATTCAAACATGGAGAGGTACACAAATAAGCAGCGCGTTAAGATTATTTAAGGCTTTTCGTGCACTTCGTGAGGCATACTTTACCTCAGTGGATTCTCTAACCAGCAGAATTGCCGCACTTGGGCAAATGAGGATCCACCAGTGATTGTTGAAAAGCCGATGCATTCACAAAGAATGGCTGTTTGGTGCGGCTTATGGGCTGGCGGTGTCATCTGGCCGTTCTTCTTCGAAAAAAGCAGTAACCGTGAATGGTGTTCGCTATCGCAAGATAACAACAGACTTCTTGTGATCAGAAATTGAGGATATGGACCTGGACGAAGTGTGGTACCAACAGGTTGGTGCCACTTGCCACACAGCCAACAAAAAATGGCTCATTTGTGCGAGAAATTTTATTGTAATTTTATTCTTCCATCGTGGCGATGTTAATTGGACATCTTTCTTTGAGGATATTTAAAAGAAAAAGTGTACGTCAATAAGCCAAGAACATTTCAAGAGCTAAAGGATGAGATAATTCAGCACATTAACGACATTGAACTTCAATTATGTCTCAGAGTCACTGACATAGATCCTTCTATCGGAATAAAAATTATTAAGACAATTCTGTAAAAACTTTCTGCTTAATTTACAATTAACGTCGTGCATTTTGTTGGGCCACCCTTTATATAATGCAAATTGTAAAAAAATTAAAACTGACCCCTTAAATCCAATGCAAAAATCAATTTTTTTTGTGGTTCTGTGTGCAGAGAAGCTTTAGTTAGCGAAACCAGTCTGTGTTATACCACAGAGGAGAAAATCCTTGCGCCCAGCCGAAGGCCCAACTTTGTTATCTATCGTACGATTTTTAAAACTGAAACTGTACAATTATTTGGGATATTAATTTGAGATTTTGCAGTTCGCAATTTTAAATTTGTGATATAAAGTTTCCGGCATGATATGCCGTCCTGTTGGAACCATTTCTCCTACTATTCGCAAAGACATGAGGAATAAATAAAAAAAAAACGAATCATTTGCCTGTAATATAAACAATGATTTCGGATTTAAAAACCGATGACGCCTCACATTGGTTGAAGTTCATATAACGAGCGGCTAAAAATAGAAGAAGTTGTCGAAGAACAATGAAACTTGGCACATAGTCATTTTTTGTTTGAATCAAGAAAAAATGGAAAAATCAAAATGATCCGCCCACTTTTACGCCCACCTCCCATACAACTTGTATTGAAAAAGTGGCATTACTCCCTTGATTTTGATTGTATCAACTCAATTTTCACTAAAAATCAATATTATAATTGTAGCATAAGATCCTAAAAATATATACCTAATCCGCCCACTTTTACGCCCACCTCCCATACAACTTGTATTGAAAAAGTGGCATAACTCCCTTGATTTTGATTGTATCAACTCAATTTTCACTAAAAATAAATATTATAATTGTAGAATGGGCTCCTGAAAATATATACCTGATCGGCCCACTTTTACGCCCACCTCCCACAGAAAAAATAAATAGAAAAAACATAAAAATGAATTTTAAGCATAGTCTTTTAATAATTTTTTGACATCATTATCGTACTCCAATTTTTTGATTTGCAGCTTTGAGGGAAATGTGTTTATAAATGGGTCTGAAGACAATAAAAGAATATGCATGACGTCTTCATTAGTAGCTAAACGTCCTGTTCTTCGCGAGTGATGTAATCTATAGGCTCTATAGTCTTTATTCCTTGCTTCCTGAGCATCTTCGGACAGCATACCTGATACAAATAATTAATTAAAATGTAAAAAATCAAAATCAAATCATTGAAATCAAATCATTTAGATCGAGAAATCTGGTGTTCATGCGAAATGCTTTTTGCCATCTATCTTTGAACTTTGTAAAAAAGTCTTTTTTCAAAAATCTAGTAAAGACTTCAACATCCTCAGCAGTAATTTCTTCATTGTTATTTGCAATGACTTCGACAGTAATATCAATATCCATTTTGGTATCAATCAATATTTCGCAAATATTTAAATAAGCAATTGTTAAATTTTCCATAATTAATAAAATAAAATGTTGATATCACTTAATAATACACCACTTATCACTGCACTTGCCAATTTAATGTAAATTAGTAAACAACAATTCAAATTCAATTGAAGCTTATGCTTTTTTCAAGAATGAAATGTATAATTAACACTATTGACTAGTATGTAAATTACATTTTGTAATAATTTTAAACAGTTCAGAATTATGGCAACAACAACAAGCATGAACGAAAATTCATGTTTTGTTACTTTATCACTTTATCACTTTATAGTTTTTACTGTTTTTTTTTTGAAAAGTGCATATATGTGCAGCTGAATTTTTTTTTACTTTAAGCTGAGACTTCAAGCTGTAATTTGACATCATTCGTTAAACAGCGCTCCACAGCGCTAAAAAGATAGAGCCTATTGAAGTTGATGAACATTGAAATTTTGATGTTGTTTATATTTTGTTCTACGAAATTTTTTTATGTGGCAATTTTTCCAACTTTTTTAATGCAAATCTCATCTTTGACAATTGTCATTTACGAAAATATACAACAAAGTCAAATGATAAGTTTACTGTGATTGTACCAAAAGATTGAATATACAGTAAATTGGCATGCCATTTTAAACAAGCGAACATATTAAACTTCGAGCGTGTCTATCCAAAAAAATAATAAATATATCAGCCTAATATTACGGAATCGTAATATTCAGATATCTGCCAACAAAATACCAAAAAATTATCCAAATCGGCGAACATGAAAAAAATTAATTTTGGCCACTCTTCAACCAATGTGCGCCTTCGGCATGTAAACCGCACGAGGCGGACTCCATTTGGATGATTTTTATCGAAAAGTGTAAATGAGGCTATGAATAAATCCATGGGGCACAAAGTAAACTAATAAATAAGTATTATACACTTCATTAGTGCGACAGCTATTTTTAAAGTTGCCCTATCGCAAATTCTTTGCGTAAAAATAAGAAATTTTTTATTAAACAGTTTAAGTTAAACAAATTGTTAAAACTTAAGGAATGTCCACTAAAGTTTTTGAAATGCAGGCTATCAAAATAAAATTACACTTTTGTTAAAAGTAAGATTAAGCTTTGAGAAAAATTTATGGCTTCAAGGAAGTTTTGAAATAATTTTTACAGTAAAAGACGAATACTTTTAATATCCACTCTCATTTAAAGTAATAATCTTTAGAATTGATCCTGCTCCTTATAGTATGAATTATACGGGGATTTTCTAAAAATCGAAATGAAGTTGGATTGAAATCGAACTTGATTTTTATTTAAATTATTTACAAAACGTGTGCAATTTTTCCTTTTACTAAGAGTTGTCCTGGTAAAGATAATTGGTATTCAAAGAATGAACATTATTATGAACTTTCTTTACAGACTTATTTTGAAAATTTGTTTGATGTTAAATCCACTTCTTTTCGATTTTTAGAACATGCCCGATAATAAAACAAACAGCATCCCAAGTTCCACACTACCACCACAACAACAGTAGATCACAGCACATGTGATTCAAAACAAAATCCAAAAGGACAAAAAATTCCAATCTTCGAATTATGAACTGATGTGATATTATGTACATTTGCAAAACAAAAACGGATGTAAATATAATAAACATGAACAGCGATAACAGATAAAAAAAAAACTCAACCAAAATTATAACTAAAAATTTTAAACAATTTTTAACACAAATAAAGTTTTCCAATTTTCTTTTTTTCATTCAAAAAACATACAAGTATATCGTTGTAGCATTTAGGCTTTTCAACATACTGATACGTGTGCTTACACACGCATATACACACACACAAATAAACACACGTATACGTGAGAACACCTCTACAACAACAACTCGTACATTTATGGCAACAATATCAACACACCGGATGTAGATTATGAATCCGTAGTTGAAGCACGTAACAATATTCATTTTGTTTTGTTGTGAACAAATACACACACACACACACGGCTGACTACATGTGTGTAAGTGTATCTCTTTTTTTTAAAGGACGTTAGAATGTGGTTAGAATTTATGGTGTTTACAGAATATTTATGTGTACAAATACCAACAATACTTTGAAACGACACTAACTCTGTTTACACACACACACACATACAAATAATAAAGCACACATAAGTAAATATTCACTAAATCTATATTCGCTTAACATTTTTGTGAAATAGCAGTGATGATCAGCCACAGATTTATGCACACACCCACGCATAGAGATGTACTAATATTTGTGCAGAAATTTAAAGTACAATAGAAATAAATATTTTTAAAATTTTACTAACGACATACAAAGCCGCCCCCATTATGTGTGTAAGAGTACAGAAAATTGTGTAATTTTTTTTTTTTTGGAGTGGGATGGGCTTTGTTACTTGTAACAAGTATTCCAATTGTGGTGTTTCATTATTTTTTTTTTTTTTTTTGTAATTTAGTATTTTGTTATAGCGCGAGGAGTGACAATAGAAATATTATCGCATTGAATCAAACAAAGTTATTTAGAGGAAAATTGGGTTAATTTAAAAAAAAAAAAATTTCAAAAGAAGTTGGTGGGCAATTGACTGTGCTTAAAATAGAAAAATAGTAATTAGTTATGACAGGACTATATCGCATATGGAATGAAGAATATTTTAAATTCATGCTAAATGTTTACTTTTAGTATGAGCGTTTCCATATGTGACCTTCTCGGAGAAAAGGGACCTGGTGTTCGAAAAACCGGGTTTGGACTTAAGAGTGGATTCTGGTACCTAAAATGGTGTAGAATAACTTTAATTCAAAGCTGTTAAGTGATGATTAGTAATCGTAATAATTTCTCATTAGATTACTTTTTTTTAAGGGTAAAGTAATGACATTACAATTACGATTACTTTTGGTTTTGCATGATTACTATTTGATTACGATTACAAGTAATCAAAAACTTATCAGAAGTGCCGGCGATTACTACAATATAATCAAATAGAATCAAAAGTTATCAAAATGTAATCCGATTATTTTTGATTACTTTCAAAAATTGCGTATTCATTCGTACGATTATTTTTATTCAAGGAAAAGGTCACATATTGAAAATTATAAGTTTGATCAATTTTCAAGACTATAAAATCGAATGTGCCAAAAGTATAAATCCAGAAAATATTTGGAAAAATTCATATTCATAAAAATATTTTAGATTTATAAAAAAAAAATTTCATGAATTTTGGGGGTCACTCTATTCGGCGGCATGAAATTACCCCCCAAAAAAAAAATGAAATAACCCCCAAAAAGTTTGTACAGAGAACAACAATAACGATTTTTGGGTGTTATTTCATTTTGTTTCATTTCCTTCACATGAAATTATCCCCCAAAAACAATTTTCGTAGAATACCAACGTAGAATACCTCTGGCACTCAGTGATTTCGAAACAAATTCGTGGTTAATAGCATCGAATGCTTTTTAAAAATCGATAAATGTCATGTAAAGGATTCTCATGGTGTTGATGTGGTCGCCGCATGAACTTTTTGTGCGGAATGCGATTTCTGCTCTACTGGTTTGATAATCTAGTGGTTCTATTTAAAATTTGGATGAACATTTTCATTACAGATGGCACGAATGAAATGCCGTGCAAGTAGTGGTCTTAAACCATCGATAGTCAACACTATCGAGAATGTGCGATAGCTTTTCAAATAAAATTAGTAAAACATTTAACAAATTAAACTTTATACCATAGAACACGTAGAGTCCCAATTAATCGTCAGATGCCCAAGTCTACTACATAAAATTGTGTTTCTTTTAGTGTTTTTATTTTTTAGTTATTGCGGCTACGCATCTGAATGGTGTTTCTAGAACCCACTAAATGCCTTTGGGTCTGATTTTCCTGCTGCCTGGTTTTAACATTGCGATGGCTAGCTCGTCGTTAAGGGTTTTGTATAACTTTTCTTAAAGTTGCAGGACTTAGCGTCCTTAATTTTTCTGAAATATTATCCTTAAACTCTTGGATGGTTCTTTTCTAATTAATATTACTTTAAATAGCAGCAAAGATAAAAATTGGGAGCCGCTTAAATCTGGCTCACACAGTGGATAATTAAAATAAAAAAAAACGATAGCCATGGATGGATGGGCACATAAGCTGTAGCTCCATCTTGTTGGAAACTCTGGCTTTATTCTTTATATAAACATTTCAGGTGACCAGTCCTGCTCCTTTCTTACATCCTAGACAATACTTATTCCGGATTACAGTTAGCCGTGATCTTTAAGACAACTGTCAGTTGTAAAGCCCAAAAAAAAGCCTGAGGGGTTGTCTTTGCATTAATCTTCCAGCAATTTTATGGCAACAAATATATTCAATTTTTTTTTTTTTTTTTTGTTGGAAATTAATTAAAAAAAGCAATTTTTCATGCTTGATAAAAAAAACTATATACAACATAAAAGTTTGTTAATTAAAAGAAAATTTATTGCTTAATTTTAATTATTGCTACTACTTGGTATTCACGTACTTGAAAAACTTGCAACGAGAGAGTGAAAAATAGCATATAAATTTGAAATTTGGCAAAACATTTTTTTAAAATTTCTGCCAGTAAAATTTTAACTAGCAACAATTATTCAAACACCTGTTTCATTTTTTTGTTTGCGAAACAAACTTTTGAATATGTGAGATTATTTTGATCATTTTTAAGTTGAAAGTTTTTCAATAACTGTAGGAACACAATTGCACCGTTTGAAAGTAGTAGTGTACGACGCAGAAACGCTGTCAAATTCAAACGTATAATATTTTATAAAAATGCACACAATCGCTGACTTTAACGTGAAAGAGTTTCTAATTCGTACGTTGACTTAGAATTATTATCATAGAAAAAAGAATTAAAAATATCAAATGAATTTATTTTTGTGTTTAAAAATTGAATATTTGAAAAGAAAATAAGAGAAGGAAAAAATAAACAACAACTGGAATAAAAATGGAATTTCCTAAGAATATTTTAAATAGTATTTAGTATTTTAATATTATTTAAAATACGTTTAGGACGGCATTGTAGATAATTAAAACAGGTTTGAAGAAATTTACGGTTATAAGTCCTACGTTTTAATGTCGTACGACACAATTGCGTTCCTAGCATGACATAAAATATCTACATACATACATACATTCATATGTACATACATATATATTTTTCTTAAATAAAGAAACCCAGAAAACACAGAAATATCCATATGAATTGCCAAACGTATTGCCCGAAACGTGTCTCGATAGCAATACTCCTAAGCAATACGAAAGCGATTCTTCTAGATGATAAACTAACAATATTGCCAGATTACCACTTATAAGAAAATAGAAAGATATCGCCAAAATATCATTAGGATATATTAACATTATAACCATACATTTTATTTTAAATTAAATTGCTTGTTATATAAAATAAAGTTAAAAATAATATAATTTATAAATAAAATAAAGAAATACATTTTTTTTTGTCAATTTAAAAGTCACTCTCATGTTGCAAGTTCAGGCTAGTAAAGTTAATGGGCTAACCGTATTTTGTCTCCCTCGAAATTGACAGTTCCAGTACAACTTGGTTATATAACTTTTTCCTGTGTATCCGTGCATAGTCCATAGAGTCTAATGGCCAATTTTCAGGACTGATATTTAAACACATTTATGCTATATATAACATACTTAATTTGGCTCTACAACCTATTGCTGCACGCAGAGAAAAAACATGATTAATAAATGGTCACTACGAACATTTTTATTCATATTTGCCTAATATGTTTACCTTTATAAGTTTATTATAGTCCTAATATAACTTGAACAAATATTTTTTGTCCTTAACATTTTTTAATTCACAATAATAATATTATATGGTGTTTAACACCTAAAAAGTTACTCTGATCTAGATAAACATATTATATTATGTGAAATGTTTGCTACTAAAATATTTTTATTTTCAACTATACAATTAAAATCATAATATTAGTTGCACACAAAAGGAATGTTTAGTACCATAATATTTGTTTGCTTAAAAACACATTCTCTTATTGAGCAAAAATTTATTGTCAAAAAAAAAACAATGAGTATTTAGTCTGCGAACATCAGTTAATCGGGATACATACTTAAATTATTACAAAATAATTTAAGAAAAAGGAAAGAACTTATACGTTTATTTAAACAGGTAAGTTATTTATATATAATTATTAAAATACATACAAACATGTATAAACGTTTTCTTTGTTGCAGCCAAAAACACCTACAACCTTAAAAAAAGTTGGGAGTTAGCTGGTTGAATTTATCTGTATGGCAAAAAAAAGGAAAAAAAAATAATTGGCAGATGAGTGCTGGTAAGTGCCCATTCACATTATACGATTTTTGTCGTTGCGATTCTTACTTAATAGGAAAGAGGGGTGAGAGGAATTAAAAGGGGTACACAAGCGAGTGTACTCTTCGATTCGTTTTGTTCGCTCATTCGTTCTCTCATTGTTCTCTCATTTGACGAAAAATGTATTGAAGTTCGGTTGCACAGAAAAAGTCGTAACGACAAAAATCGTACAATGTAAACATCAGACCGACTTCAAAGAGGAAACGACAATAATCGCAACGACAAAAATCGTATAATGTGAATTGGGACTAAGCTTTGCGACAGAATAGAAGCAAATGAGACATTAAGAAAACCAAATTTCTTTAATGTGCAGTTTTTCGTTAGAAAAAAAGATAATCGCGTAATAAGAAAACGGCCAATATATGTATGTATTTAATTTAATTTTTTATTTTTTTGTATTTTTAATAAAAAATAAATTTTTTAGAATCAATTTGTTATTGTTTTTATTATGAGAACCATTTAGAAACATGGTTGCAATGGTCGTTTGCGTTTTTCTTATGAGCATAATAATATGTTTGAGACAATAATAGGCTAAAAATATTATATCTGAACATATGTGTATTGTTACGCAAGACGTGTTTGACACAATCATAACCACAAACATTAATGATAGTTTGCGATTGTGATTGCATCAACCATGTTTTTTCTTTGCGTGTGCCATTTGTGTGCTTAATGAATGATTTCCAAGCACCTCGGTCAGTGCATGCTTTCTCCGGTTCGTTATAAAAAGGATTTGCATGCCTTCTTCTACTTGGTCTTTCCACCGGAGACTCGGTATCTTCCCCGTTTTCGCATTTCATGGTAGTTTCCATCCAACGCCTTTTAAGCTGTATCGTTTGCGTTCATTCGATTGGCATGTTTAAGACAGCACAAGAGTTGCATTTTGATGCGCTTTACTACGTTCATGTCGGAATATAGCTTATAGAGTTCACGGTTCGTTCGACGCCTATACTCCTCGTTTATACAGATCAGGCCATCGATTTTACGAAGGCTTTCGTTAGTACCCATGTTTCAGCGCAACAAAGAAGCAAAGGCAGAATAAGCGTGTTATATAATCTTATATTAGTTTGTAGAGATAAAGCTTTCTTCTTAAATTGGCGGCTTAGGCCAAAGTAGTTTTTTTGCACTAGCACTATCATTCGCCTTATTTCGATGCTGTCATTACTATAACTGTTGATGGCAGAGCTGAGGAAAAAATACTCTTCTACTACCTCGGCGATGCAACTGCCTAGTTTGCCTGGCAAATATTCATAAAATGATAAATTCCTTGCGGTCAGAGTTGAATTTTTCATAAAGCAGCTAAGTCACATGTTTTAGTTTTTTTTTGTATGATAATGTGGATTTAACAACAGATTTGGCAGAAAGTTTTTTCATATCGAACAAAATTATGTAAAATTTTATTGCACACAGAAAAAATTAAAAACCAATCTCAATTAACACATTTGTTAGAAATTTGTACTATTAATTAAAATCCGTACTGGTTTTCCGCTTGCAAACAAATTGATCATATCAATTAATACGTTTGTAAGTTCGAGCTTTTCTTGCTGTTCAGTTTCAATAAATAGGTTTAATTGAAGTGTGACCACCAGCAAATGAGGCTATAGAAAACGTAAACTCAAATCAAACTATTTTTTTCAATCAACACAGTTAATTGAAACAATTAAAAATTGTTTGAAACTTAAAAAATATTTTGAAGATTGTGTGCATGTTTTAATATTTGCAAATATGCACACAAACATTTTAATTTTTGTTTTCAATTACGGAAAATTAATTGGAACAATTAAAAATATTATTTGAAACAGCATTTTTAAATTAATTGAAAAAATGTTGGTGAAAATTCTTTCTGTGTATTATAGTGAATCGTGGTCTTTAGAAACAATTCTAGGTAATTCTAACAGGCTTAAATTTTTTTAGTCCCCAAGCAATAACAATGTGGCTTTATATGTATTTCTTTTTTTTATTAAAGACGTTTAGCAAGTATGACTTGTAATTAGAATATCATGTTAACTTAAGACATTTTTCTAGCAAAATTCTTATTTAAATTATCTTAAATGCTGAGCATTAAAAAATAATTTACCTCCCCACAATTTTGTACTTTGTGTGTACTCATTTAAAATTTAATAACATTTATGTTAATGTTTGTTAGTGTCATTGCAGTAAAAAAGTTTAAGGAAATGATTATATACTTTTCATTGTTACCTGAAATAACAAAACTGAGATTTTTTAAATAACATCTCTTGTTATTATACATTTGTTTTTGAAAATTGCTTGTTTTTTAATTTTGTATTTTTTTTTTTTGGAAATAAAAAAAAATGAATTCTTTGGTTTTGTTATGACTGTTGTAATGTTACAATGTTTACATAAATTATAAACATTGACGTTACGTGCCAAATCTTCTTCAAGCCTTAATCTTAACCTTGATATTTACATACATTAACATACGAACCATAAATAGCAGCAGCAAGAAATAAAGAAAAATTTACAACATTGTATAATTTTAGGCGCAATCTTTTCACATTTTTGTTTGTATGTAAATAAATGTTTATTTTTTACAATATTTTTATATGTCCTCCACCACCACAAATGGTTATTGAGGTTGTATTAAGTTAGTTATTTCGTGTGTAACACTAACTGTACCCACAGATTTATTGATTTTTCCATGTCCGTCTGTCTGCGCGTCTGTTCAAAACTCGTTTTCTTTCCATAATTGGTGTCCAATTATTTACCAGTGGTGTGCTGGAAATCGAAAACGTAAAACGCAAAATTTTGGAAAATATTTTTAATAAACTTAATCTTAGATTAATAGAGAAATATTTGTCATCAAATTCTTTTATTACAGAAATCTTATTGAAAAACGACTTTTAAAATTCTTGCGTTTTACGCTTTCGTTTTCCAGGACACCCCTTTATAGTACTTATAAGAATTAAAAATCCGCACAATCTGTTCATTAGCGCTATGACTCAAACTGCTTAGCCACAATCCTACAAAAATAATAAGGGTCCTCATGATATCGTTTATAAGTCTCGTAATCTGTGCAAACTGTGCATTTTTACGCCCTCGTAAATGAACTGTCAAAAATTGTATGAGAATTCATTTACACAAACTTGGTAAATTTGCCCAACGATTTTGTCTCGTAAACTTGCGCTGTTCAATTGTGCATTTGTACAAACAGATCTTTTAATGATTTTAACGTCGTTTTCAATGAAAAATCCAAGTGTCTACAAATCACAAACAGTAAATTCTAGCAATAATTTCAGTAAATTGGTCTTTTGGCTTTCTTTGAGCATTTTTAAAAGCAAATTTCTCATACATATTAATCACAAATTTAAACACAAATTTTTATATTTTTGAATTTTAATTTTTAATTTATTTTTGTATTGACGTTTCTTACAAACTGACATTAATTGTTTAAAATTACACAAAAGTAAAGAAAGGAGCTTAATGAAATGGCAATTTTAAGCGACATCATGAGGACCCTTAATGTTTTCAGTTTACATAGTATTAACTACTTAGAACTAACAGTTATTACTTTACTTCATAAACCCTACGGATGTATCGTTATTTCGATAAAAACTCTTTCAACCCCTCACCACTAATTTTTATAACCATGGTATAAAACTGTGTATCAAGGCCCATCTATCAGGTCTGCTTACTTGTACAAAAACAAAAAACGATTCTTTTTAGTTGTCAAAAATTTACTACCACATATACAAAGCAAAAGGAAAAAACGTGTATGTGTGGCACACTATAAACGTATCCATGCACATGTAAGCAAAATGTAAACAACTTTTGACAACTAAAAAGAACATAAACAATGATCATCAGGCTTCTTGCGCAGACCTTTTCAATGGACCTTGCTGTGTATCTGTAGCCTGTATAATTGAGTTGTAACAGCAAAGGTTGCTAAAGTTTTCATTTAATTAGAGTTTAATTATACGCAAAATACCTTTGGTGGAGGCGGCAAAGTAACAAACATGTGGTTAGATTTTTACTAGTTTCTTATGACTTCAAACTAGTTTATTTGTATGCAGTTATATACTAGTTAAAAACTAGTTGTAAAACTTAAAGTATAAATATTAAAAGAGAAATTAAATTTTATTTTTACTATTTCCTTAGAATTTTTTCAGACTTTTTGTTTTTTAGCCAAACATGTAAAAATGAGGACAGAAGCTTCAGACATTTATATATACATTTTTTTGAAATCTTAATTCTTAACATTTATGAGCCTTCAAATTTCTAAGTATATCAGTAATCTTCCGGTTACACTATTTCACCTTTACTATAGTTTCCTTTGTTTTCAGATGAACCCTAAATGATCAGACACTAGCAGAATGGGTTTCGTCATCATTCTGCTTTGAAATTTTTTTTTTTAAAATTTTTTCTTTTAAAAATGTTGCCATAGTACACATGTTTTTACCTTAGTTTAACATCTTACTTCAAAGACTTTCGAAAAAAAAAAATTTGCATAAACACCCAACTTGTCAACTCTGAAACCAACCAAAAACTTGTATGTTTTCCTTGTGGTGTTGTTGTTTCTACAACGAACAAGTATGATCCGTGTAGTCGATATTTCATCATTCTTATTATTGCACTTGTTGACGTATACAAAATAGTACAAGTCACGTGGCAACTAGTCATAAGCTGTCGCAATACCTTACTAGTAACGAATTTCTCTGGAGGTATTATGCCTTAATGCTGATGTGTGTTACATCACTCTCTTAACCGATTTACACAGTGTTGTATTTTTGAGATGATTAGAATTGTATCTTAGGCGATGTCTATTGAAAATGGTAAGAAACGGTGCATAATTTCATATAGTCCACATACAAACTTCAATCCGAAATAGATTCTTTGTGCCCACATACAGAGAAACAACATTTTTCAATACGGTCAGCTCCAACGAAAATTTGTAAACATATTATGGTAACTTTAACCATTTAATTTCCACTGGGAACCATATTTTTGTTAAATTATTCCTCAATCAATGAGCCACAAACACATTATGGTTGGCTTAGAATATGCTATATATTGCATAATGTTTTTTCTCTGCGTGCACAAACCATTTTATTATATTTTTATTAAGACAAAATTTTGCACAAACAAATATTATTGCAATCTTAAACATCTTATCATTTAGTTTTTTGGGAATCGGTTATTACAACAGATTTTACTACAGCTCCCATACAAATACCTTTTTATGCTATAACTTTTTCTTAATGGTCGTATTGATATACTATTTTTCAAGGCCATAATACCATTTTTCTTATGTTAACCATCTCTTGATGAATAAATCTCATGCACGAAGAGCTCTTATATAAATCTTAACCTCACAACCAAATTTTGTTTTACTGTTTCCATGATTACCATGGCTTTCAAAAAAGTACACTGTCGACAAATTGTCATTAAATAAATTAGTGTTGTGTATCAAGTAGAAGGGCTTGACGGCTATACTTTCTTACTGGTTTTAATTTGTAACAAAAAGAATTAACGTTTTATATAAAGGAAAGAGTAAAAACGTAACAATTTAATCAGTAATTTTATGTGTCTTAAAATTATACTACACGCTTCTACGTTGATCGGTCCATATTTACAACAGATCCCAATTTAAGTCTTCTCCCGGAAATCACTTTAAAGCTAAAGAACTTTGATATTTTTTTGAAATCTGGTTCAAATTACGCTACAAAGTTCCTTTGTGGTGAAGTTGATGCAATTTATTTTATATAACTTGAAATAGCAATCGCGAATTTTGTGAAGATCGGTTCGAAAAGTTTATGCTAATCAGTTTAGAAATTCGCAGAGTAGTTTTAAATATGCCTTTATGAATCATAATGAGTTGCTTATAAAATCGTGTAATTAGGAAAGTCTTTAAATGTGTACCAAAAAAACACCTTTACAAATAAAAATACATACTGTCATACAATTTTGCGCACACAAGTCTTATCCCAACAAACGTGAAGGCTTGATTTTAAATTGGAATTGATTTAAAATAAAACCTCTTCTCAAACAACAAACGTTTGGTAATCATTTGAAAATCAAAGCATTCTTAAAAAAAAGGGAAATCATTTTCAAATTCAGAAGTGCATTAATTTTCAGCTCGCTTTTTAAGGTTATTATCAAATGTTATTCAAATGCGAATTTTAATACAATGTGGAACAAAAATGAAAAAGAATTTTGTTTTTTTTAATTAAATTCATTAATATTTAACTAAACTGTCAGCTTAACATTCGGCACCATAATAGCTGCTGAAAAATAAAAAAGCGTTCTTTCCGTCCTCAAATTCTTCGAAAGACGACGAAAACTCTTGGCTTCTTTTTGTTTTGAGGATTGTGATGACGTAACACCGCGATCGTATTACAGACTTATATTTTTCATTCACTTTCCCGTATTACTTTTATTTGCATTTTTTAAGGGGAAAATATACATGTCAAATGCTTTTGATACAGGCAAAGCCACTCGCGTAAGTGTGTCAACAAACTTTTTTCACTAATACGTGCAACGTGCCCAACAAACACGAAGTCAAACCTTTGATATGAAATGACTTTATCATTTGACATCAAACACAATTCTCAAACGGTTTTCAATTGTTTGATTTTAATATTGAAATTAAAGTTGATAATGATTTGAAAATAAACATTTGACTTAAAATGTTTTATCCAAATTTTATTCTCAAATAAAAAAAAAAAATACTTGGCAGCACTGAAGCGAAAAATAAATTTGAACACTAAGAGCCACTTTTTGGGTTTGAGATTAAAGTTAATTTAATTCTATAATTAGATAATCTGAGAATTATGTAAATCTAGCATAAATTTAATTTGATATTTTTGGGTTGTGGCTTAGACCATGTAGTGTTACCATACTGAGCACAAATAAATGGCAATATTTTTTTTGCAAATGTAAACTTTTTATCAAAGCAAGATGGATGTTTTTTAAAAGAAGAAAAAGAAAATATGCGAATTTAATATGGTTTACAAGGTAGAAATTTTTTACGTTTTAAGAAAAATTATATTAATGAAAAAATATTGAAAGGAAAAATTATATAAAAGTGCTTAGCAATATATTTTATTTTAAAAATTATTTTTTGTTTATATTTTTGCATTAATTGTTTATGTTAAACATGTGCATGTTGACAGTTTAAGTTAAGGTTTAAACCACCACCAATGGCCGCTTAAACTAGCAAAAAAAAATTTTAATAATTCAACTCAAAAAGTAAATACGGAGATTAAAGTTAATTTAATCGCTAATCTCTAACCCAAAAAGTGGCTCTAAAAAATGGTGATTAAAGTGAAATGTGTTACAAAATTAAAGAAAATTTCCATATTACGTGAAGTAAATTTGCCTTTAAAATAACGTGATTTCTTGTTAAAAATTATAAATTATTTGTAGGAAAAAAATAAATTGCAAATGTAAATAAAAATCAAACAGAAAAGTGAAGAAAATATAAGGTTGTTGTACAATAACAGTGCTACGTCATGACAACCCTCAAAACAAAAAGGAGCCAAGTATTTTGTCTCTCCAAGCATTAGAGGAAGGAAATAACACTATTTAGCTATGGTGCCGAATCTTTATCTCACAGTTTATTTAAATAAATAATAAATTTAAACTAAAAAAAACATATTTTTATTTATGTTCTACATTCCACATTTGCGAATAACGTTTAAAGGCAAATTGAAAATAAATGTATTTCTCAATTCGAAAATAATTTTGCCTTTTAGTTGAGAATGCTATGATAATCAAATGATTTTCAAATCATTATCGAACGTTTGTCGTTTGAGAAAAGGTTTGAATTCAAATCACTTTCAATTTGTTGGGTATTCGATAAGTGTCTTGCGGCCTTTAAGCTTTGTTTTAAATTTTTAACTCACAAATAATTTTTAAAGTTTCACAAGAAACTAAGGTTTTGTAAAGGCGAATTCACTTCACGTTATATGTAATATTTCTTTAGTTGTAAAACACATTTAACTTCAATCGCCAGTTTTTAATGTTTACATTTATTTTTCGCTTCCGTGCCAAATCATTATCAATTTGAATTCAAATGTCAAAAGAATGCCGCGGTAGGCTAATTGGTAGTGAGCTAGTCTATCAGCGCCGGGGTTGCGTCTTAAATTCCTGCCACCGACTCTGGTTTCTTTGCTGCAGACAAGCGTAGAGGATAAACTCAAAGAATAAAAAAAGAAAAAAAAATTGTAAATGGCTTTAGAATCGTGTTTGATATCAAATGATAAAGTCATTTCATATCAAAGGTTTGACTTCGTGTTTGTTGGGATAACTAGAAATTTTATCTCAGATTTTATGAATATTTGTTCAAAATTTACCACAGATCCCTTAAAAAGTTTACTCTCCATAAATTGTCTTGGTCTTGGTAAAGGGAATCAAAAATTTAGGCATTGTTTTAAATACATTTCGCTTGTTTACTAACGAACTTTACTTTTAAGTATTCAACAATGACCAAATATCTGTAGAGAATTTGGGCCATCCTAATGCTCAGGCTCCCTAAATAAGCAAATATTTACAAATATTTTGTACATGTGTGTGTGTGTAGGAAACATTTCTTTTGTTGTAAATATGTGTAATTTTTTTTGTTAATCGTGAATACTTGACAGTTTTATGTTGATCGTTATGTTGTTCATACGAATGTTTATTTTATGTTTTTGTTTTATTATTTAATACACAAGAACGTTGTGAATTTTTTTTAGGGAATTTTGTTATTTTTTTTTGTTGTTTATTATTGCCTTCGGCTCTTAAAATTTGTTTGTTCATAAATTTGTGTTTAGCTTTTAAAAAATATATACTTACACTTGTACAAACATTAAGTTAACATTAAAAAGAGTAATAGACACACTTTAAATTATTAACAATAATAAAGGGGCAGGATGAAAAGGTGTTGTGTAAGTACCCAGCGATTTGATTAAGGATACAAACAGTCATTCAAGGTTTTGGAAAGCGATAAATGTGACTTTTTCCAATCTTTCTGGCTATGAAAGGCTAAAAGTAAAACTGATCATTCAAAAGTTTCTAAGTTGTTTTTTACTCTTTAAGTTACGCAAGGACGAGCATTTTTACGGGGGAAAAAATTATTGTTTTCTTCGATTGCCGGCTGTATATAAATAAAATGCGGTCAACAAAGCTCTCGTAAGGGAGTCTGATAAGATAGCAGCCCCAACCCAACTTTGTTATTGATGTCACTCGTTGTAACCACTAAAAATATTTTTATTTAAAATCCAGATAACTTAAACAGGTCTCATCTCTTTTGTCGGTTTTTATAACATCCAAGAAGTTTTCTATATGCAGAATTGACGCCTAGATGTATACCAGATTTATTTTTAACAAAACTGTGTTTCTTGCCGCTGAATTAATTTTAATGTTTTAAGGTATACAAAAGCAGATCAGATCTCTTAACCCCAGACAAATCGATTCTAAGGCGTTAAATTGCATGATCTTCAGGGCCAATTAAATTCACGAATTTTAAATTTTTGCGAATTAAAAATTTTACAACATCATAAAGTGTAACAAATAGGGATAATGTGATTAACGCTAGTTTAGAGAATGTATTCGTAGCATTTTTAAGATTACCCTCGTACGTATACCCATAGGTATTGGCCTATGTTTGTTTTTAATATGGTTTATATGCTTTTTTTACTTCAACAGTCGTTTAAAAATAAGAAATAAACATACACACACACATACATTTATGCATACCAACTCCTGCCAAAAAGAAAATACATTTTCTTATTACCAACAAACACAAAGTCAAATCTTTGATATGAAATGAATTTATCATTTGACATCAAACACAATTCTCAAACGTTTCTCAAATCTTTGATTTTAACATTTAAATTCAAACTGATAACGATTTGAAAATAAACATTTGACATCAAATGTTTTAGCAATTTGATGTCAAATTGGTTTCAAATGTTAAATTCAAATCAAAACTTAATTTGGCAATACTAAAGCGAAAAATTAATGCAAACATTAAAATTAGAGATTCAAGTTAAATTTTTACTAAATGTGTTTTACAAGTGAATAATTCATTTCTTGTGAAAAATAAAAATAAAAGACTACGAATTAAAAAAAGTTCGGTAATTATAAGTTTGTTGTATGATCGCGGTGCTGCAATCCTCAAAATAAAAGGGAGGCAATTTCGTATTTGCAAGAATTAGAGGACGGACGAATAAAATATTTTTAGTCATGTTCCACATGGTATTAAAATCCACATATTAAAAAAAATTTTTAGAATAAGGTTGAAAGAAAGTTGAAAATAAGGGCATTTTTCTATTCGAAAATAATTTCCCCTTTTTGATAAGAATGCTATGATTTTCAAATCATTATCAAACGTTGGCGTTTGAGAAAACGTTCGAATTCAAATCATTTTCAATTTGAAATCAAACCTCCGCGTTTTTTGGGTTGTATATTTAAAGAAAGCATAAGTATATGCGCACATTTATTTATTATGTGTGTGTAAGCGCCTCAGTCAATTGTTAAATATACGCTTGTGTATGTGTGTATTCCTTGTTAGCAGTTCAAAATGTTTAGTGGGTTGCGTTGACAGTAAAATTAAATTGTTAATGTCGTTATTTTATCGTTTATGATACCCACATCAAAATAATAGAGAGGGTATTATGCGTTTGAAGTGATATTTGTAACACCTTAAAATACTGGTTTAAGACCCATCTATAATTATAATGATACCGACTCAGAAACACTTTCTCAATCAAGCTAACGATATCCGTGTGTCCGCTGGCTGGCTGGCTACGCAAAGGATTGGTCGCAACTTTGCAGATAATTTGTTGAAATTTGATTCATAGGCTTTAATTCTTACATGGACTAAAACATTTGAAAATGGTGAGAATAGGTCCATGATTGCACATAGCCCCCATACAAGTTTTTTTGCCCATACACCACTTTATTATGTGGTATTTTGATAAAATTTGGTCCAAACTTATTTGATTGCAATATAAATCATCTCACCATCTCACCGTACAAATGCTACTCCCATAAAAAGCTTTCAATGCCATAACTTTCCTAAACATTTTGTCATTAAAAAAAAAAATTGGCGACAAAAACTTGTACACACAGAGAGAAAAACACTCGAGATAAATCAAGATTTTTATATTTACTTTAAATACGAGTCGTACTCAAAAATTCAAGTACAAATAACACTAAAACGTACTTAAAACAATCCTTTATGGGAGGATACCTTTTGAAAATCAATCCCGGAATTTTTTAAAATACGTACAAAATTCTTAATCCATGTAAAAGAAAGACTAAACATTTCGTTTGTAGCCCCACCCTGAGAGTAAAATAACAACGAGAGCGTTTTAATCTCATTTTACTTATCGAAGCTTGTTGTAGACACTACAACCACAGCACACAAGTACCAGTTGAAACCCGATTTGCTTGTTATGCGTAGAAACAACAAAAACAACAGAACAAGGCGAAACACATTATTTTCATGTAAAAGTAAAAGTGAAAGCAAGTAAAACTGAAAGCAAGAGTTCTCATTTAGTTTATATTTTTAGTTAAATTAGCTTTTTTAAAGTTAAAACCATATCGGAAATTATGTTTTATAATTGAAATTCTGTACGGTGTGAAACGGTTAAGTAAATCTATCATAATAAAATTCTGCTTTTAATTTCACTCTTGGTTTATTTCAAGTACAAGTTCGGGATTTAATCAACTTTATAGAACATGAATCAAGTGCATTTTGAGATTGATTCAATATAAGTTTTTGTTAAATCAATCTCATTTGCAGAATATTTCAAGTTTCGGAATAGAATAAGGATAATTTAAGTATTTCGCGACAGCAAATCCGTACTTAATTTAATTTTTCTGTACTTGATTCAAGAAAAGTCGCACTCACCGTACTATTAATACCGCTTCGAATTGATTTGAGTACAGATGGATTGATTTTTCTTTTGAGTGTATAGCCCCCATCCTAAAACCTCTTAAAGGCAAACAAATCTCATATAGACAAATATATCAAAATTTCTAATATTCGGCACAAAGACCTTTTACATAAATCTTAAGCTTATAATATAATTTTATAGTAGTCCATGATTGGGAACACTCTCGATTTTTTTTTTAACTGCAGTGTTGGGTATCATATGATCGGGCTTGACCGGCAATACTTTCTTACTTGTTTTTTGTGTTATATGTTTTTTATTTTCTTTCAGTTTTTACGTTTCTAAAACCACGTAAGACACTTTTATTTTGTATAAGTTATTATTTATATATTTGAAAATTTATCTGTTAAATAATAAATGATTTAAAAAAATTAATATTGAAATTATATGGTTTATGCGGTAGAAAGAAACATTTAAATGTGTCACTTTTGTGCGGAAGGATATCCTTATCTTTATTTTTTATTTTGTTCTAAAAATATAAAATGCCTGTCACCACATGTTAAAAAAGATGAAAATATTAACATCGGAATTGAGCAGAAAGTACTTGGATAAATTGATGATAAGTAATGCGAGTGTGGCGAAAATGAAAATGTTTAATTTATTTTATTTTAAAAGTTAAAGAAAAATATTTTGAATAGAAAGTGTTGAGATTTAAGCCTTATTAATAAAAAAATATTAAAGGTTTATAAAATGAGTTTATCAGGCCTGTCACAGAAATCCATTCCGATCAAAAGTGGAAGTGATTTGTGACAGCCCTGTAGCTATGATTATTTGTGAAATAAACCATGTTTTTAGAAAATTAAAACCATATTTCGTGTTAAAAATTATATTAAAATAAAAAATACCGTATGTTACAGTTGTTTACATTTTACAGGCAGTAAATTTGAGATATTTTTTTTTGGATAAAAAGATAAAAGTTAGCGAAATATTTGTTTAACCCTGAAAGGTCACTCTTCATTTTGGTGCATTTAGGTTACTCTTCGTCGAATCGACGAACTTTTAAAAAAAAAAATTCCACCGGATCGATTTTTAAAGTAAAAAGACAACAAAAACTTTTTTTATTAAGCATTTTATTAAAAAATTAACTAAAATAAAACATAAAAAATAAAAGTTCTTTATCAATCTCAAAATTTTATACGAATTTTAGCACTTTTTTGCGTATTCAAATTAACTATTTTTTAAAGCTTTCGTCATCAGCTAACGTTGTTGAAAAAAGAGCATAGCATGAATACACATAAAAAAGTTATATGATAAAATGTAAATGAGCTTCATCGATTCGACGAACAGTAACTATCCAGGGTTAATAAACTTACGAAAGAAATATTAAGTAGCGCCTTACAGAGATTCTTCGTTTGTCAGATCTGACAACACTTTTATAATTTCTGCTTAGTTTTAAATGCCGTTTTATCATGTCCAAAATGTCCTGTAGATTGAAACGAAGAGAGTTCTAGTCAACGTTGACTTTTAAACGCCTTAAAACATACATTTGTTCATCTACACATAAACGTTGGGTCATTGGGACGGATTGAAACTTTTCATTGAAATGGTTTACAATTGGTCGTATTTTATACAAAGGATCATGGTCTGCAACATTCTTCGCTGGCAGTTTACTGTTATCATTAAAATGCAAATTACTTCGTATTTTCTCAAATTTATTTCTTGGCATAGTGTTTTGGATTGTTTGGAACGCATATTCGCCCCAATATGCCCGGACACTCGAATAGCGAAAAACGGACATAAAAAATAAAATGCCAATATACTGACGAATTTCTGAATTGGTTGTAACGAAGGAAGTTGTAATATCTTTTTGAGTGGCATATAAGTTTGATTTTTCAACAATATGATCAATAATAGTGTCGCCCAAAAAGTACTCGAAGCATTTGAAAGGTGTATCAAGTTTTTTGAGATCTTCTCCAAGTCCGGGCTCAGAAAACGCAATCGCAGAGTTATTCAGCACTATGTTATTTTGGCGCCACAAGATTTTCTTGAAAGAGGGAGACTTGGGATCTATTTCAAAAACGGATCCAATAAAATCCCCTGTTTGACAAACACTACTGTCTTCAGGCTGAAATTTTCCCAAGACCGCCTGCAGACGGGCAACCTTCCAAGATCAACAAAAAGCTTGTGAAAAGTTTTTTTTTCAGTTTTTTTTCTCTTTTTGCTTTCTTTACATCACTAGCAATACAACAATAATTTTTTCCTTTAATTGAGGAAAGCTTTAATATTTCTTTTAATTTTTTTAAAATTACACTTTTTGCAAAATAATTATTTTGTGCGTACTTCACGAATTGTAAACTTCAAATGACCGTAAAAGCTGTCTAAAGCATCAGCATTCGTTAAAGATGCAATAAAAGCAATTTGTGGACTTCCCCGAATTAGACAAAATACAAAACAAAAGCAAAACTAAAATTTTATAGCAAATAAGTGAGCAATAAGTTTAGCCTGTCTACAGGCGGTCTTGGGGACTAGAGGGTTAATACAACGTTTCGCTACATAAGCAACAGTTTGGCAGTTATAAATAAATGCATGAATAAAAAAAATATTTTTTGCCCAAAAAATTTAAATTTTTTATTTTTAATTCATAAAAAATCCAAAACGGTAAAAAAAGTGTCAAGTCCCATTACTTTCACGTAAAGTCGCATAACCAATGAACAAAATGAGACATGAATCATAAAAATCGATGAACGCGTTTCGCTTTTATTCACTATTAAATAAAGGAATGAATTTCAAAAATTTGCTCGAGATATCGACAAAATTATTTTTTTTCTTCATACATTTATTTATAACTGCGAAACTGTTGCTTATGTAGCAAAACGTTGTTTGAGCAGATTAGAGGAATTGTAATTCCTAATTTTTTTAAATTTGTTTCAGCTTATTCGGATTAGTGGTTCTCGAGTTATGACAAACAAAAGAGCCTAAAACGTGACAAATTCCCCTATACGATACCAACTAACTTCAAATTAATTTTTAAATTATTATTTGAGCTACCTTGACTAAACTAATGATGCAGAAGTTCTTCTTTTTGGGTCTACTTTCGTAAACAATTATCAGAATTGTGTCCCGAAATCATGTGTTGTACTGTGTAAGGGAACATACAAAAATATAACATTAATAAACATTAATGCCAGTTACTGTGTTGCAATAAATAAAAACATTTAAACTGTGATATAATTTTTAAGTTTGTGTTTAAATAATTTTTTATGTCTAATGTTTTTCATGTTTGTCTACAACAAATTATTGTTCAATGTAATAAAAAATTAATTTCTCTTACGAATCCCTCGATAAAGTGCACATAACATTTACGAAACGTTGGGAAAATATGAATTAAATGCATTTTTAATTACATATAGAACTTTAGGCCGTATTAGCTAATATAAAATCTAATTTAATAACAGTTTTTTATCTCTACTGAAAACTTATAAATTTTTGGTTAACCCCCTTTAGAGGCTCCAGTGCGATATATATGATCGAATCCATTACAAAACGATATAATTCATCTTTTGATATTTATTTTTCTACTTTTGCTGTAACCCAGCAAAAACTTTACTTACCTGGTAAGTTAGCAAGTAATGTTGGAGAAAATAAACACTACTTATTTTTCGGCTGAATAACTACTTATTTTTGTTCGAGGTGTCCACAGAATTCAGTACTTACAATACACTTACTAGAAGTCAAAAAGTATCTAGTTATTATTTAACTACGAGTAAGTGAAATTGTAAGTACTTACAAAATACTTACGAAAAGCCAAAAAATCACTAGTTAAGAGACCTAATAAGTAGTTATTGAACTCGTTACCAGTAAGTAGATATTCAGTACTGAAAACAACACAACTTATAAGTAGTTATTGAGCTGATTATTAGTAAGCAAATATTCAGTAGTGAAAATAATAGAAGTAATAAGTAGTTGCTGAGATCATTACTAGTAAGTGCTTATTGAAGTTTTCAGAATAACGACAATTGTAATGACAACTACTTACCAAGTAACATATGAAATTACTACCACCTATTACCAAAATTCATAAAGTTTTTCCTGGGAATTAATCAAAATAATAAATTTAAATATTTTCATATTATTGAAATAAATAACTTCAGTTATTAGTAAAAAGTTAGTGAAAACAAGTGAGATACCGTACACTTTTGGCTTGCAATACCGGAATGTGCATTGAAAATAAATTTAAGATTTAAGTTTAAATAATACATGCCGCAAAACTTACCAGAATTCAGAATTTTTCATGTATGCACGCTAAAATAGTGCACATTTTTTTCTCATGAATGAAAAATCAATTTTTTTTCATTCATTTTTTTTTTGTATTTTTTTCAATCATTCATGAATATGAGAAATTAAATTTATTTTTCTTTTGTTCATTAATGTAAATGTTGATTAGGTTTCTTAAATTTAAATGATTTTTTACATGATTTCATTCATACATAAAATAAGGTTTAAAGATTGATGTTTGACTATTGACTGCCAGCCGTCGTCGATGGCAGTGAGTGTTAAACGACAAACTGCTCTGCAGAGATTGTATGGTTATAATTAAAACATGTATGGGCATATTGTCCGTGAAAACCTGGGTTCGGTTCCCAGCTTAGTCAAGAATGAAAAATTATCAATAAATTTTTTTTCATTTCATGTTGTAAAATTCGTTTCTTCATAAAAATAATTTAATGAAAATTAAATTCATTTACATTTGAAAATTTGGATTAAAAACCATAAAACAGTTCAACAAAATAACTCAAAAAAACTATTATCAAAGAAATTTGTGGGAATACAAAATTCTTATTGAATAAGATTTTGAATGACGTGCTTAATTCCCAATTTTAACTCTTGATAAAAACTCTAGCGCATACTCAGAAAGCATAACTAAAGTCGGAACAAACAAAACAGAAACTAAAAAATAGTTCATACATAGTTATAGATCTTATTCATAATTCATAACCAGCTTAGCAACTGCTTTTACCTGATTGAAGAAATGCCGATAATATATTTTGAACGATATGTACTGTACTTAATTAAAAAGCTTATGAAGCTATTAAACAATAATTATTGTTCTTAAAAAATGCATACAAATTCCAAAAAAGTAGTTTTTTGGTTATAGTTTTGATATTCATAAATCAATTCAAATGGGGTCCTGTAAAAATATAATTTTTCAATAAAATTTGGTGACTAAAAACACATCTCTAGTTTATTTTATTTTTTTGTATGGGTTTTTTTGGACGCAGTATAAATGTAGCAAATGTAATAAGGCAAGTTTATTATTTACGAAATTGTAAGAGTATTTATTGTTTTCTGTATTTAAGAGTGACACAAATGGGTCGCCAAAATTGTTTTTCTTTTTTAATAAATTATAAGTTAATTTTAATCAGCTTCACCATAATTAAGTGTAAACTTTTCTTGCTGAAAGTAACCAACTGTGAATAACTTAAATAGGTACTTAGAAAAGTTAACACTTAGTGGTAATTTATGAATATGCGCTCAGAAATTTATATGTTTGGAGATAAGCTAGTTTCTATGCACATTTCATTGGTTGCTTAGCCCAGATTATCAGGAAACCTTCTGTTAAAAAATTTTAAAAACCCCAAGTTATAAGCAAATACAACTGCAACGTGAATGAGAATTGCAAACACTCAATAAGAGTTTTTTGAAACGTTTGATATCGTTGCTTGGACAAAATACCAACAACAAACGGTGTTTTTTTCTTTTCTTACATTCCCCACTACAATTGGTTGGAATTCTCTCAACATTATTTGTAGTTGTAAGTGGGTTAAGAAAAAAACAAATCTGGCCTTAGTAACCAGTGAAATGCACATAGAAACTAGCTTTTCATCCAACAAATAAATGTCAGTGTTTTTATCAAGAAAAAAAAATTATGAATATAACACGACAAACAAAATCTTAATAATTATTCTATAAAACTTATAAAATTCACCTTAATTCAAGTAATTCCAAAGATGGTTTATATAAAAAGAAGCAGTTCAATTAAAATCAAAATTAACTAATTTCCTGGCTAATCGAAGCGCAATAATTTAAGCTTTTTTTTTAGTGTAATGTCTTAAAAACATACGTCCAAATAATAATTTTTAATTAATCAATAGATATATACATACATACCTATATTTGTGGTTATCTCTTTAGAATAATTAAAAATATTTGTTCAATTCACAAGCTCGTAGTATCGTCGTATTCGTTGTATAATCGCCTAATTTTACAATATTGTATATTTGCTGTTGGTGATTTTATACGATTGAATATTTTGTTTTTTAAAAAATTTTGTATGTATGCCAGGCCTGGAAATGTTGGATTTGTTTGTTGAATTTGTAAAATCTTTTTAGACTGTGATAACTACCACCACAAATTTTATTCTTCTAATGTTTGATTAATATATGCTTGATTTATTTCCATTAATTTTTTAAACATTTAAAAAAAATAGCTTATCAATTAATATCTATTTCCAGTGTTCGAAAATAACCACTAAATATCGTTCCTTGGTGTTCGGTTCGGTAGATTTGTGGAAAACACAAACGCTTATAATGTTTGTGTAGAAAATCATTAAAAAAATAACGATTCCCTGTTTGTCTTCTTTCAAACACAACAATAATACTAGGGTGATCGATCGAATAGTATTCGACCAGTTTTAACCGGTTATTTTAGTTTTGCCCAAGTCGAATATTTTAAAAAGTTCATTTTTCGAATATCGAATAAACCGGTTATTTTAGTAAAATAAACCGGTTATTTTAGCAATGTATAATTTATATACGTTTTCCTTACTTTTGTTAAGAATGCACCCGTAATTGAAGTATTTTTCTAATTGAATATTTGGCAAACCTTAACTTTTAATAAAGAATGTCAATACAAAATTTAACAAAAGAACAAAAAGCATTATGAGCAATGTAAATACAAATCGCGTATTTAAGCGTGTGTTCTTGTAACAAAAACCAAAAACAATTCAAAACACTACAAACAGCGTTCAGCTTAAAAAGTAATCAGCAATTTGACATTTGAAAGATGTCATCTCTGGTGATAATATCGAACTGATATAAAAGACAATGGTGCTTAAACGGCCCTTAAATGATAAGTTGCAAAGGTTCTTTAACGTCACGACTTATTAATAATTTTTAATAAGTCTACAAGCTTGACATAAATATACGCCAAGTAAAACTTGACCCTGTCCCAAGTAGTTTTTAAGACACTGCAAATAATACTTTTCTAAAATATGCTGACAATAATGAAAGAAAAACTCTTAAGTAGTTCTAGCATATCTTCATGCTTAAAACTACACAATACCGGCGAAATCAACGAAATGGAAAAATGCTTAAGTTTTATTTATTAAATTACCAAGAACTTAAAACAAAATTTAAGGAATCAAACAATCTCGTGGAAGGGTTAAAATTGTGATCGACGAATTGACATATATTTCATACAAAAAGCATGTTCATATTACTTTTGTTTCTATAATGCTGAAACAAAAAAATTTAAATATATAATCCTGGATAAGAGGTTTTGTTTGCCACTTTTCAAAAGTATTGGTGAAGTTTACTGCTTCATATAGACATGCTTAACCAGCAACAAATTCAAACTCATTTACGACAAATTTGGGAAAATATGTCAAATAATAAATTTATTAAATTCCTATATTTTTAAAACCAAAGTTTTCCATAAATTCTAAAGCTATGTTAACACCTATTTTATATTTGACTCCTAACTTAACCACTAGTTTTCTTAAAGAATTGTTTGCTTTTGCAAAACGTTTGGCTAGAGCAAACATTATTTAACGGTTTCTTAAATACTTTATACATACATAAATGCAATTATCATCTTAGACATAAAGTTTAGCAAATAACTAGAAATTATTTAAAATAATGCTTAAGTTTAATCAATTTGCTGGTCACGCTTTTTTTGATTTTATCGTCAAATATTTGTGGTCTGAACATACCTTAAGTCATATCTATGAATTGAGGCCCTATGCTCATGCTTGTTGGTTCCTTACCTTCGTGAATTGTTTTGTTTTTGTTCTAATTCACTTTTTATTACAAAATCTAATTTGATTTTGATTTTTTAATGTATTCGAATTAAAACCGGTTAACCGGTTATTTTTAAAATGCTTAACCGAAAACCGGTTTTTTTAAAATAGCAACTATTCGGAATATTCGAAAACCGGTTATTGAAAAAAGTCGAATAATCGATCACCCTAATAAGAATATTTTATTCCGTTTGTTTTTTTTTTCTTAAACACAAACTTAATTTTGTTCGGTTCGATTCATTAATGTTCGTCCCATTTGGCTGGTAAAACAAAAAATACACATACAAAAAGCCAGTAAAATAATTTTACACAAACAAAACATATACACTATACTCACAAAAGCTGTTCGTGCTGCAGTCGTTGCTAAAATTTTTTTTTGTGTGTTCATTTTTTATCAATGTAAAAAAAAGAAATATTATAGAACATTAAAATATAATGTTTGTCTATAGTATCACCACAATTGTTCTGTTTTTTAACGAAGAACAAAACATTATATAATGTTTGGTTCTGTCTTGAAAATATTTACGAACGATATTAAGGGTTGTGTTCGTCTACACAATCACTAACAAAATATTTATCGTTCTAGGGTGTGTGAGCCGAACGCTTAATAATGTATGAACTGTTTATTTTCGAACACTGTTTATTACATTTCATGTTAAATTAAAACTTCCATACCTGGTTTAATTTCATGATATCAACAACTGTGAATAGCAAATTTTATTAAGAAGAAGAAGTGGTAAAAATAAACTCAAATCAAGAGTGAAGTAAGAAATTTTAACTAAAATTAAATAATTTGCGTTTTTTAGTTTTATTTTTTGTATTATTTGGTAAAAATATTCTTCTTAAATAGTTAACTCAAATTGAATTGACACTGTACGTTCAGTTGATATTTTAGATTTTCGCCATTTAACAATACGACAAAGTATTGATTCCACAAATTTGTCCATTCGCAAGTGCATAAATAAAATCGTATTTTTTTTAACGATAAGCCATACGACAGAGCTTGTGAATTGGACAATTAATTTATCCAGAAAATTGCCAAAGTAATTTTATGTCATTCTGCTATTTAAATCCTCATATTATCTACCTGTCTTTAAATATTTTAAATTTTGCTACATCAAGAAAAAAGTTGTTAAACTATTTTTTTTTTTATTAAAAAAAAAAGGATTTTAACCCATTTTTCAGATCTTCAGAAATAATCCGTTTGCAAGGTTAATTCCTTTTTATTTATGTATATTTCTTTCTTTTAGTTTGTTTTTAAATATTTACATAACGAGGTAAAAGAAAAATTCATAACTTGCATATTTTTCTTTTGCAATTGACAAATTTATGAAGATCCTTTTAAACTTTACCAAAAAAAAAAAATTAATCCGTGACACATTTTTTTTAAATTTAATTTTGCAATTTTTTTCATTTGCTTTTCTTGCATTCTTACATTTCAAGTACTTTGTAGTTTAATTCCTTGATTAAACTACTCGTTCTAAGTAAATAAAAAAGGGAGCAAAATGAAAGTACAAAATACACTCACATTTTTATAAAGAAATAGTTAAAAAAAATGTGAAAAAAAAAAAATGTAAATACGTCATATTTTTTCTGCTGATTTGAAAACTTTTTTCATTCTGCTGTTGTAAAGCAAATATTCATACAACTCTATAAAAAATTGTTAGAGAAACAAAGACAAGTGAAATGAGATAAAAAATATGCTCTAACACACACACACACACCCATATACAAATACAAACGAACACTGTGACATATTTACACAGAAGAGGATTCATTTAATTTTATCATTTTACTTATTTTTGACATTGTATTCTTATGTTTCATCCTGTTCCTGTGTTTTGGTTTTTGCTCGTGTTTTGCAGCTTTCGTTGTTATAAATACCACATACAGTTAGTTTATGCTTTAAATACAATTGCATACAAGCTTATTTTATATTTGACATATGCATACACTCACATTCATACACACAAACATACTCTCCCTCACATAATTGCAGATATATATACATATATACATATGTATATTTGCTTGTGTGTGAGTTTGCACATAAGTAAATATGAATATTTGTACTACTTAAGCAAATACCAAGTATGTGTGTGTATTCGGTATAAATTTGAGAAGGAGTAAAAACTTAAATATGCATGTGTATGTCAATTAAATATCCATATGTGTATGAATCTGTATAAGAACATTTGTGTGAATATGAACCCTTTTAACTCTACAATCATGTACATTTTTGATTATATATAAAATTTGTTTTTCTTTTGAATTTTTCAGCAGAAAAAATCAAAATGTTGTCATGATTTTTATAAAGAATTTTCATATATTTCACGATTTCTGAGAATGATTTTACTATCGAAATCAGTTAATTTATTTTTTGCAGATCTATATAATATTATCATTGCACAATGGGGTGGATTTAAAAAAAATTAAACGACTTTTTTTCTAATCAACATGTACTCGTGCAGAAAAGATAACACGACACCTCCACAGAATGAACGAAAAACCAACTTCCATTAGCATATTAGTTAGAAATAGGTAATATTAATTTAATTCCGTGCTGAATTTCCGCCTGCAAACAAATTGATCATTTAAATTAACATATTTGTAAGTTTGAGCTTTTCTTATTGTTGAGTTTCTTTCAAGAGGTGTATTTTAAAGGCTATTCAAAACGTAAACACAAATCAAAATATTTTTTTAATCAACACAGGTAATTGAAACAATTAAAATATTGTTTAAAACTTCAATACAACATAAAGTATTTTGAAGCTTGTCTGTATGTTTTCATATTTGCAAATGTACACACTACCCAGTAAAAAATGTGCTCCAAAAGGAGCAGGTTTTACGTATGAATGCATACCTCAAATCGCTTCAAACCAGCTGATAAGATGCCTGATTTTTGTATGGGGTGTTCCCGGTTTGGAGGACTATTTACTGCTGACAATAAGCGCTTTTCTTAACATGCAAACAAAGCACTCCTAAAGCGCTTTTTAAGGGATAACTATATTTCCATATACATTGATGTTTTGCTTTTAATTACTTAAATGCATTGTTTTGATAATTTTCGTAAACCATTATATATTTTAATTTTTTTTTTCGCTTTAAAACCTCATCTTTGTCAGCACTAAAAAAGAAGCTTTTTTCTATATTTTATTCTTTATCATTTACTGCTCGATTATGCGCTTTTTCTCTTAAGTGCTTTAAAAAACCCACATTTTTTTTACTGGGTAACATTTAATTTTTATTTTCAATTAAGGCAAATGAATTGGAACAATTAAAAACTTGTTAGAAACAGCTTTACTTAATTTAATTGAAAGCATTTAGGTGAAATTGTAGTGTTATATCCCTAGAGGAAAGCGAACTGACACCAAAGTAGTCCCGTGATAGGTCTTTGGTGGTAGAAACCGGTTCTAGTTCTAACACTTTATATGAATGGGACCTCTTACTTTTACATGGGGTTGTCATTGGAGGGGTCAATTGACGCCATTTGGCCAGTCACACATCTATTCTCAATGAACGTGTTTAGTGTTAGTTACTACACTGTAGTATTATTGCATTAAAACATTAAAACTAAATCTAAGAACAAAATTTTAGAAAGTCCCAAAAAGATGTGTCACACCATCAGTTAAATTATTAGTTCTTCTTTTACTGGTCATGAGTTCTTTCTATTTGTACTTGTTCTATTTTCAAAAATCCCAGGACCAGTCTGTTGGATTAATTGACACCAATTTTCTGCATTGTTGTTAACTGTATGGAGCATATTTGTTTTCTATTTTTCCATGCTCTCATCTCCCAATTCGTCTTGCATTGATAAATAACGACTTTAGGACAGTCGGCGAAGGCTAGGCCGTCCCTCACTCCCGCCAAAGTCTGAGAAAAATCGTAAAGTCCAACTTTTTCCTAAAATTACGTAAAGCTTGTGTTATAGTGTGAAGTACCCTTTAAATATGTACATACATACATTCTCATGTTTATAAATATCGTTTCGTTATTGCATCCTTAATTGAAATCTTCGAATTTAATGAAAAAAAAATCTTAGAGATTAACTCTTTTACAGTGCAGAGAAACAGTAATGTGGCAATTTCACGCAAAAACTTTGCAAAGAAAACAAAGACTATGTCAGAAGCAATAACGTGTACTTTTGTGACCGAATACTATAAAACTTCTGTAAAAGAAGAACATACAGAATTACATGTGAGTTAAAAAGTTGACATGTTGAGTATGAATGGCTTAAACTTTAGTATACACGCTGTTAATTGCTTCAAGTGCAAAATAGCATAGGTTGTTTTGTATATAATTGCGTTCCCATAACTGATTTAAGAAAACTTACACCTTGCGAATGCTGAAAAATAAATAATTGTTAAAAAAAGTTTTCTGATCCCTTGCTCGTATGCTTGTGAGAATCTGAAAGGCTGGTGTCAGAAAACAAATTATACTGTAGTACATTTAATATTTTTAGTGACATATTTGCTTAGAACATGAAATATATTGTTTGCGTCTTGTCAGCTACATTGAGCGAAATTTTATATAAAAAGTATAAGCAATCGAATTAAAGCAGTATTTTATTATAATTTTTTGTCAGCGACACCAACTAAGTGACGACAAGATCGCTTGCATACTCGTAGCAGATGAAGAAAATAAAGATCGTGTTGACTAAGATAATAATAGTTTGGCTAATCCTCTGAAAAAAATTGTAAAAAATATCATTGATATTTTGAAAAGTTCGTAGCGAATTTCAGCAGACCTGTCGCGTAAAGTTTTTAGACTAAAATTTAGACAAATTAAAATAAATTCCTTGCAACAATATTTATTAAATTCCTGCTCATTTTTATATATGTACATACATATAGAGTGTTAGGATTTCTTTACAAATTCTTCGGCATAAATTTATTGTTTTGTGACCATAAACCGTAGCCATGTGTTATGAAAATACATAAGAACCTAGTCACCAGCAAATGTGAAGTTTTTGTAAAGCCCACTTCAATCCACACTCGGCAACTTCGCTTTTCATCTGGATATAGTATATAGAAATACTTTTTAAGGCCCATAGGAGCCTATGGACGAATATTCCTTGGCTTATTAAAGCCAAAAGGTTTGTTTCTCTATCCCAACATAATTTACTTAAAAAAAGTGGACTAAGGGTATCTACTGGTATCACTGTGCAATATTGTGTCAGATACTATCAGTTTATATTAGGTAACTCTGTCACTGTGTCGCCCATAAGACTCATAAGCAGACATGTTTTACGTAACCCATTATGGATTTAACCGAAAATTAAGCTCTTTTAAATAGGAGAACAATTGACTTCATACGCAGCTTGAACAAGTAATGATATAAATACAGCGTGGCTGCACTCAAGATCCAATTATTCACAGTGCCTATCAGTGTTGCCAATTTAGCCATTTTGTGGCTAGATTTAGCCATTTGTCACCTTGTTAAGCCATTAAAAAATGATTTAAGCCGTTAGCCATATTTTTAGCCATTTTTTAACTTGTTAATCTTTTAAAAGAATAATTTTAAGTTTCTTATAAAAATTTATAAAAGTAAAATAAACATTTTTTACAATTAAAAATCACAACTTTTGCAAATGTTAAAAATCGCTATAAACGATGATGATGAAACATATTTTAAAATAAAGGAAGAGTATTCCAACATTAGATTTTGAAAATGGATCAACACAAACAACATTGTTTCTTTCTAGTCGGATGTATTTCTGTGGCATTTTGACAAGCCGAGGTAAAATAGCAAAATACTTTAAAAAAAAACTCGGTAAAAAAACATTTTTATCAAATAATAAAATAAAACAAAATTAAAGAAAAATGTTGTTTTTAATACAAAATTTTAAAACCGTAAACAAAAATGTTTTTGGGATGAAAATTCGTTTTTAAGTTTGACTTGAGATGTTTTGTCAAAATGACACAGATTTCAATATAGAAATGCAGGCGGCAACAATTTTTTTTTTGAAATTTCACAATTTACTATCGAGTTGTTCTCATTTCCATGGTCTAATGCTCAGCGTTGTCAACGCGGCGTGTTTTACAACATTTTGGGTGCTTTTTTTTAATTTTTTTTGCGAAAAATTTCTTAGTTGGTGCGCAGTGCGCTTTTTTTAAATTTCGGTGCAGTACCATAACAATAAAATATTTTGTACACAAAAGGTTGGGTAAATGTTGTCATGATTATGATTTTCCTTCAAAATATTTAAAACTAGGAATGGGCAAAAAATATCGATATATCAAAATATCGATATTTAAAAAAATTCAATCGATATGTATCGCCGATATTTTAAATACCGATATATCGATGTATCGCTATTGAAATACGACTATCGAATTCGATATTTTTTAAAGTCAGTCTTCATTAAGAACTAAAAATTTTAGCCGTTGTTCAAACAATATGTTTTTTAAGAATTGGAATCATGGCATGCATCATATGTGTTTTTAAGCAAATATGAAGATCTAAAATTATTGGCATTTATAAGAAGCAGAGCCGGATACAAGAATCAGATTGACTGGAGAGCACATAAAAAAGAGAGTGCTCCTGGTGTCCATATCTGATGATTACTGGCTTGACTAAAACCAGTTGGTACTTTTGGGGTGCAATTCAAATTTTAAGGAAAGTTGGTACTTCCATGACTTATTTACTTCCATTTAAATTTTTCGTAATTTAATTTTTTTTCTTATGGTTTTTTTTGTATTCTTCCCTTTTGTTTTTGTTATAATTGAATTTTTTGTTTTGATTACATTTTTTTGTTTTTATTAATTTTTTTAAATAAAATGAAACAATAAAAAGTAACAATGTAATTACATATAATTTATTTGTTCATAAATATGTTTGTACAAAGGTATACTGAATTTTTTAATTTGGGAATAGTTTCAGCAAAATACGTTCGATATATCGATGTATCGATATTTTTGAAATGATTAATATCGATACCCTAAAAAAATATCGATTCGATATATATCGATATATTTTTTCAACTTGCCCATCCCTATTTAAAACATCCTATGAAATGAAAAATAACGACATCGAATTTAATGTTTTTAATTCTATGATATTCAATTTACGTTTACTATTATTCAACAAATTGATCTTAATTTACAATTTCATTATAAGAAATTCTTAATGAATTATTTTGGTTTTGTTATTGAAATTTAATGCGTTTTTATTTAAAAAAGTTTTTAGCCAGTTTTAGCCATTTTTGGGCACCAAGTTTTGGCAACACTGGTGCTTATTTCCTTCTATATCTATCTAACTTGGGTCAACCTGTTGTGAGGGATACCCTGGCTTTTCGAAATATGTGGGCTTTACGAAAAATTAAAATTTTCGATTGACTTTTTTTATTGACAATTAAAAAAATTCTTAAAAGTAGTAAATAGTAAAGAATTTTAATGAAATATGTTTAAGAGAGTTGGTACAATAAGTTCTTTAAAATTTTATTTTTCGGGATTGATGTAGGGTCTACCAAGCCTTAGTTACGTGCATAAGTATATACAAAAAGAAATACTTTGTAAATAAATATATAAAATCATTTACAATTCGACACTATTATCGAACAATGTCCAACACAAATCTGTTATAAGAAGCAAAATGATCTTGCATTTATATAGTTCTTTAAAATAAAAATATATTAGATGAAATCGGTCGCTATGTACTTCTGAATGAAACCCATATGTGATTCCAAAAAGTGGATTTTCGTTAACATGTGAGCTTCAGTTTTTCGAACTCTTCTAGCATGATTTTGGTGTATCAGAAGAATAACGAAATTTGCCTAGGACACTTGATATAACGTCTCTAACGCTTTCCTAAAACCAACATCTTTTGCATAATGTTCGTTTAATCTTTGTTTGTTTTAAAACTGTAAGTACGTCGAAACAAAAACATTGATACGCACAAACAATCGGCAATAATTTAAGCTTTTTGACAACCAGGCACGCAATGTAAGTTGAAACAATATTATTTAAGCTTTGCGAGACAAGTAAATTTCACGTCCGTCACGTAAGACTGGCTATACTATTCAAGGCAAAAGAAACGCATTTTTAAAATGTAAAGTTCTTAAAAGTTGTGGGAAAAGTTACTTTAGAAGCTTGGAAGCCCGCCCATTTATTTCATAACATTTACAAACGTTTAAACTACAACAGGTTTTATAGTTAGCGGTGGCTGAAGACTTTGTTCTGATAGTACCAGGGTTGGCTGAATGATGTTGTATTCGTCTAACTCCCTGTGATATCTCGATTCCAAATTTTTTTTTTTTTTTAAACGGATTTCCAACTACTATCTACTCTATTATCCCGTTTGCATTAAACACATAAATACTTTACATATCTAGACCACATTCCAGAAAAAAATCAACAACTTTAAAATCGCAATATGCATGCCCTTCTATGCTCTTCGCATTTTACTACGTCCAATATATTCTTAATAGAATCATAAGACTCTTTCTTGTTGACATCATACGGCATTGGAATTTTTTTAATTTTCATTAAACAAAAGTATTTACTTTGTAGAGAATTTTACTGCAAATATTTAGATAATATAAAGAACACATAGTTTTGTATACCGATATGCAGCACGAACTGGGCAGAAAGAGGAAACTTTGTTCCCCTTTAAACAATATTCCGATGTGGTATATCAAAACGCCAACACACTTGCATTTTTTATGTCTCCTCTTCCAGAATACCTTGTCAGAACCCCGTTATTTTGAAAAAAAAAAACAAAATAGTTTTGTTGTGAAACATATTTGAAAAATTGCAGTTAATTGTGAGTCACACCATAACGTCAGGTTTTTTGCCCAACTTAATTTGACATTTCTTTGTATCAGTTGACTAATCGAACCATGGAGAGGTACACAATTAAGAAGCGCGTTAAGACTGTTTAAGCCTTTTACGAAAATGGGCCTTAAAAACAAAATGCATTTCGTGATTTTTTTGGGTAGCATAATCGACCAAACGCGTCCACAATTGTAATAAATGTGCGCAAATTTCAGCAAACCTGTTCTTTAGAAAATTTGAAAACACCTGTGCTTGCTCGCCCAGTTCGTTTTTCGAGATAAATTCAATGGACGCGTTATCTTACGTCGTGGCGATGTCACTTGACCCCCACGATCATGTAATTTGACACCTTTGGACTTCCTTCTTTATGGATATTTAAAAGAAAAAGTGCACGTCCCTAAGCCAAGAACAATTCAAGAGCTAAAGGATGAGATAATTCTGCACATTAACAACATTGAATCTCAATTTTGTCTCAGAGTCATTGAAACTAAGGACCATGTGATAGAGGTACGCCACCGAAGCCGTGGCGTTCATTTGACCGATATCCTGTTTCACACATAATTGTCATACATTCTTGTATCATAATACAAATATAAACATAATTCTTTAAAAACAATTTGTTTTATTTACAATTTACATTATGGGTTTTGGTTGGAGTACCCTTTTTAAAATAACAGTATACACTAGAACAATATTCGTCTTACGAACTTATTAAAAAAACAGATATTAAAATAACAACTCCTTAACTATTTTTGTGATTTTCCCGATGATAACTGCGGTTTTCAACACAGAAAAAAATTTAAAATTGGCTCTAATCACCAAATTCATAGAATCAAGCAAACAATTTGTTGATTTTGCACACACCTATACCAAAATGATTATATAGATTACTAAAAATTGTTTGAAGTAAAAATTTTAAATATATATTTTTCAATAAATGATATGTTTAGTTTTCATTAAAAAATTATTAAAAAACTTTGCCGTTTTAAACAATGTGTTAATTGATTTAATTAAATATACCTCAGGTTCTTACATTTCCCAACATCAATTCTACAAGTTTAAATTATTTTATTTTAAATGAAAATATCAATAAATATTTTTTGTTATTTAATTAATATTTCAATTCAAAATTTATTTTAAAGTAACTAAAATGTTTATTCAATCAAAATTATATTTTTAATTTTCTTTTAACAAAAAAAAAAAAATAATAATTTATTCAATTATCACATTTTTTAATGTTTTAATTAATAAAACAACAACTGATAATCTTTTCTGTGTAGGACTATTTAAAAAATAAAAAAATTACAAAATTACTCAACAAGGTCTGCATAGGACCTACGCTGTAGCATTTTAAAGGTGTACTTACTTTTTTGTGTGCTGTAACAAAGTGTTATACGGTTAAAGAATCTTTCTAATTTTTTTTATTCTATTTATTACTTGTTTTATTTCCCTAACAAAAGCTTAACCTACTAAAGCCAAATGCCATTTTTTTCAATTTTCTTCCATTTCCCCAAAAATATATTTCATTTTGGATTTCCTTTTTTTATCCTACACCACTAGTGTTGAACGAGGATATACTTAGTTTGTTATTCTGTGTATGACTTTTTCTTTATATTCATCAAAGACTCCATAAAGAATATATTCCGGATCCTTGAGTCATTCAAAATTGATTAAGCTATAACCGTCCGTCCGTCTGTGTGTCACCTTGCTTCTTTTTTTTAAACCATTGCAATGGGTTAGTAATAGGAAAAAAGTTATTTACGTATTTGTGGAACAACAACCCTAAAAAAATTAATATTCTGTTACAAGAGCTAACATTAATTAGTGGCGGAATTTTGCATAAACTTGTTTAATAGGACTAAAAATTGTTTTATCGAATTTTGTAAAGATCGGCAAAAACCGCCATGAATTTTACAACTTTAAGGTCTATTTTGAAAAAGATTGGTTTATAATTTATCACGATCCCATATAAAAGCCCCGCTTAAAATATTCTTACTTTCGGTGGAGGGTACTAAAGATTCGACCAACCAAATAAATGTGAGACTTTTTTATGTTTTCTTGATTTCAATTTTTCTATTGGAGTTTTAATAGAAAATAAATGGCGTAATAAAATCAATAAGATGATAGTAAACCCAAACGATTTGTTTATATTTGAATTCAATATACCATGAAAACCTTTTAATGTATGTAAGTTTGTGTGTGTGCCTATTGACTGAGTATCCGTGTAAATCCTATTTAGTTTTTCAAAAATATTTTTTTATGTACATGTATATATTGGAAACATTTTTTTGATAGTTTTTTTGGTATTTTTTATAAAAGATTTCCAGAAAATAGTTTACTTACCAAACATTCTTTTCGGTCATTATCCTTTTGTTATCCTTTTAGATATATGTATATATAATTTATTTATATAGGTTTCTTTGTATAAATCCTTTCGTATAAAGTAGTATTTTTATATATTTATTTTTTTATTATATTGATATATAAAGTTTTTTCAATTCACTATTCACGGATTTTTCATTTTTTGTTAGATATTTATATAGTAAATTAGGTTGCCATGTGAACACTTTTAAATTGATAGAAATATACATACAGATACATAAACTTTATTTAGGACTAAAACATTTTCAACTATGCTAAATATATATGAAATTTTTATATTATGTTTGGGTATGTTTTCCTTTATTCGTTTTCTTTTTTTTCCTGGTTAAAACACGATATAATTTTTTTACTTTATCATCACCAGGAGTAACTAAACTGACATAACAAAACAAATTTATGAAAGAAAATTTTGATGGGGCAAACAAAAAATAAAAAACAAAAACAAAAAAAAAAAAAATCTGAAGTTAAACCAACAACAAAAAGCACTCTTAGGATTTAATATTTTAAATCCTTAGTGGGCTATTAAATTTAAAACAACTAAAAAATGCCAACAACATTAAACTTAAAATAATAAAAATTAAAAAAAAGAAACCGTTTCACTTAACACGACTTTAAAATAAATTAGAACAGAAAAAACAGGCAATAAACATTAACAGGATAATACCAGGATAACAATAAATATCCCTTATTAGAAGCCTTAAAATTGCACTACAAAATCAATTACCACAATATTAAGTTTTTCCTAAAATCCTTTTTTAAGGATAATAAATTTTTTTTTGTATTTAACCTTTTAAAAATAGTCACAAATATGTATTATAATAATTTTTTTAATAAAGATTTAAAAGTTTTCTTATATTTTTTTTAAGTTCTATTTTATTTATATTTTAAAAATATATTTTTCTATTTTTAATTTTGTTTTTCTAGTTATATTTTATAATTTCTTATTTTATTTTTATCAGTTTCTATTCAACCGCTTGATTTTTTAAACACGACCGTTTGCAACCAATGCTCGCCATTAACTATCGCTTCAAGGGTGCAACATTGTGTTAGTCAACCCCTGTTAAAGTATAATTTAATCGTTTTAACTTGTTCTGCTTCTTATTCTTCTTTTACTCTTGGCCAGTTTGTTGCAGGTTTCTTCTATTGCAACCTTATTTTCAATTTAACAGTTAAATGTTAAACATTCGAAATTCAATTATAAACTCTCAATCCATCTCTTTTCGCAACAGCTTATTCTCTTTGCTCATTGAAGTGGTGAGTTTGCTCAGTTAGGGCTGGTCTAACTGCATTTTACCGGTTTGTTTACATTTTTTTTTTTTTGTTTTGGGTTCTTATTGTTATTGTTGTTAGCGATTAATGCCGGCTTGCTCTTGTTTGTGTTTGTATATTTATTAATTGTTTTGACTTAAATAAGAGAACAAATTAGAAGAAAAAGAAGAATAGAAAAAGAGTGTCTTAGGAAATTCTCTTAAATTTAGGAACTAATGTTTAAAATTCTAAAAATAATATTCATTTAATACTAAATTTTCTTTCTGGTAATTAAATTGTTTTTCTGTTTTTAGATAAAACAAAAAATTTTGGTTTTGTAAATATACTTTATAAATAAGCTAGACGAAGGAAATTTTTACTTAAGTATGAAAAACGGATATTATTTAAATATTTTATGGTTAATTTAACTATATTGTGTTATGGATAAAAATAGAAAAAAATCTGTGAAAGGAAAAAGTGCTAAAGTTGACTTAAGCTAAATGTCAGTCAATGGCTCCTTTAAGATGTTCACGTTCAGAATAACAAATGGGCAAAGTTTCAATTAATCTGTAAAAGTTTTTAGGAAGTTATAGCAAAATTACTTTTTGCTTTTTTTCAGAAATAACTTTCAAAATACTCAAACGTAAATTAATTTTAAACAACTTAAAATTCATTTAAAAAACTGATCGTTTACATTTCATTCAATTGATTTATGAAATAAGTTCTAAATTTGAAGCCCATTAAACACATACATACATACATATGTGATGATTTACACAATAGCAAAATGTCTTACACAATTTTAATTGCACGTTCTGCTCAGAAGTTGCTTTGCTTAGCTTCCTGCATAGTTAATGGTGTGATTTAATGTCTTAGAAAACTATCTTTTGCTTTTTGTTGTGTATCGAAATCATTTTGTTGAAAGTATGATCAGAAAACCAGACTTCGCTCCAGGCATCACATATAAATTTACAAATTAAAAATAATTGCAATCGATATTCCGGCATAAGTTAAAAGACAAAAGTGTCAGAAAAGCTCTAGAAGTGTCAGAAAAGCTCTAGAACTCCAACGAGCATTACTGAATGCACACATTGTTATAAATTTATTATAAGAAAAATATTTTTATTTTTTAAAAGTATTTTAAAGCTTGGACCAGTACTACGTGCCACACTTTGGTGACATATTTGTTTTCCATTTTTCCATGCTCTAACCCCCCAATGCAGTGGGTATTGATAAAAAACGACACCAAAAAAGTCTTAGGACAATCGGCGAAGGCCAAAGTTTGAGAAAAATCGTTAAGTCCGACTTTTATGCCTTAAAATATGGAAAATATTAATTTTACATAAAAAGCGTTTACAAAGAAGTTGTTATTAGTGAAGTTTTCAACTACTGTTATCTTAATAAGTTTTCTCTAAATCTCATATTTAACAAAAGGAAACAAAAAAAAAAAAAAGCAAACAGCAGAATTGATGCGAATTTTTTTGCTTTAGAACTATTTTTTCTTACACACGTGAATTCAGCTTCAATATTTGCGTTTGTGAGCGTTTGTGAGCGTTTGCTTACAAAAAAACAAAAATAGTCAAACGAATATCATTTGTTTCTGCCATACGTACCCGCTTTCTCCATATCTTAAGGGGGGCACCCATACAAAATTGTCAGTACAGTCTAGAAGTATATTGAAGAAAAAGGGGGATACAAAGTATGACGTACCTCCATAAGTTTTTTGTTTTTAGCTTTTCCAAAAACATACTTGCCCTTTATCTCCACTTTTTATGGAGGCTCCCATACAAATATTGCGTTTTGTGAAATTCTTAAATTTTATGGAAATTTTTCGTCTTTTGTGAATAAAATCAAAAGTTGTGAACAGATTTAAATCACTTATGGCTTTGTTTGTTTCGTTTTTTATGCATCTAAAAACAATTTTAAGCACACCTGGATCTTCCAATTTTTTATGATTTTTTAAAAAACCACAATTTTGAAATTTTGCTAAAAAATTATTTATTTTTTGTTAAAAATATTATGTTTCTAAAAGAGTAATGCGAATATATGTTGTTCGAAATAACGGTATATGTATATCGAAAACAATAGCTAACCTAAAAAAACGGTTACCACCATTAGGTTAAAACACCAGGTTCCCGGCTGGTCGTTTTTTTTAATAATAATACACTCACAATATTCTGTACGTAAAATTAACTGAATTTGTAATATAAAATAAATAAAAATTCAGTAAAAAACCGGTCTACTTATGGTCTACCAGGTGGATTTCATTAGAAGCATTAGTAATTCAAATTCTACAATTATAGAAATGCCATCGGTACTGCAAAAAATATGCACTAGAGCCCCGATTTGCGTCAGTCCTATCTGGTCTGCTTTCAAAAAATTGGTTAAATCCGCTTAGCATTTTTATGATTTCGATTTGCGTCGCCACATACGAATGCATTTTTCGATGAAGTCATAATCACATGTGAAGAATTTTTCTATTTGCGTGTAAAAAGGAAAATCCCATTTAATTCTGTTGGGTAAGTTTTTCTTAGTAAAATTGCGTGTTAAGAAGTAAGAAGTTACTTTTTAATAAGAAGTTGTGTAGAAAAATGAGTGCAATGAGAAAAAAATTTATTAGTTTGGAACTAATATTGGACGTAATAAAACGTTTCAAGTCGGTTGATATAGACAGAATCCTTGGTTTTAAGCACCTTTAACAATAAAAACAATTTGCAATAGTGATAGCGCTAAAAGTTAATCATTTAAAAATAGCTCGAGTTAAAAGAAAATGAGATTTTATTTATTTTTTAATATTTTTCTGAATATGGATAAATCAAATAAAAAATATTTTTGCTATGCATTTATGCAAATATATTTTTTTTTATGTTTTCTATTTAAATGATAAATATACTCAGCTCACTTGCTAAAATAAATAGAATAAAACTTAACCATATCACTTTCTTCTTCATAAATAGAATTTCTTGCTAAAAATTTTTATTTTCAAACCAATCCATGCAATAAATTGTCTTTAATTTGTAAAATTTATATATTTGACGTTTCGTTCAATTTTCGTGACGATTTTGACGAATTTTGTTAAAACTTTTGACGATTTTTGAGGAAAAAAGTCTAACAACCCTGTTCCCCTGTTATACACGCTTGTTTTACTTTTGTTGTACTGACTTCGTTTGTTTACAGAATATCTCACAATCATAAGATACCAGCAGCATGACCGATATCGTTTCGCAATTATTTTACTTTAAAAATTTGATGTATTTAAATAAATCATTTCAACAAATAGAAAATGGGAATTTGTTACACAAAAGAAGCACATCGTTTTTTAAATATTAGTAAAAACAAATTTTTGGTAGTTAAATTACATAAAATAACTGAATATTCCTTTGTTTTTTACGGATTATTCAGTTAATTTTTTGATAGTTAATTTATATAAAATAACATAAAATTGATTTGCTTTTACGGAATTCGCGGTTGAATTTTTGACAATAAAAATAAAATGAACTTTTCGTTACTTTAAATTACATTTTCATTTAATTTTACATAAAGAGGAATTTAACTTAATCAACGGACAATATTAACTGCAACTGGAAATGCGAATTTTAATTGTTTATTTATTTAAAAATGACTGAACGGAATATTTCTTAAATAAACTTAAGTCCGTTACTGTAACAATATTGTGAGTGTAAAAATATTTTTCAACAAAATTAAAGATACGCGATTCATAGAAAATGTGTTTATTTAATAAATTAAAAATTTGATTTTTTTAGTGGCTGATTCGATATTTTTAAGGAATTAAGGAATTTAAGGACACACTTGTTAAGAACTATTTTACAAAATTAATATTTTCTAAGTTATGAAACATAAAAGTCAGATTTCATGTAAAAATATAATTTTTCTCAAACTTTGGTGGGCGTGTGGGACGGCTTAGCCTTCGCCGCTCGTCCCAATTTTTTTTTTCAATACCCTAGTGAGACCTAAAGAAATCCAACTTTTGATTTTAACGGTCACCCTAGTGACACAAATAATATTTCTCCAAATTTATAAAAAAGGAAATTGCCGTTGGTGCGAAAACTTTTTTGCGATTTAAAAAAAAAGAAAAGAAAAATAAAATGGGTCTGTATATTTTTTTGTGCTCTATTCACGGAAAGAACTTTATTTTCTAAAGTAATCAATTTCGTTTGTTAAAACAAGAAAATCCAAAATCTAAAATTAATTTTTTGATTTTAATTAATTTGGTGAACTGGAAGATGAACACCATTTACAGGACTACAAAGGCGGCAACTGCATTATATTGCTGCAAGAGGGGCATTGGCCTTAACTGGGGGATCAACCCTAAGAATGCACAATGGTTGTACGAATGTTTCATTAAACCCATTCTAATTTACCTACAATCTCCCGTGGCTGCGATACAAATATTCCCGGCGGCCCCAAAACTCTGCATGGTGACGATTCTGGCATTCACTCCGAGCAGTTAAACTGGAGAATTCCTCTTAGGCTTCGGGATAACTGCAGAGTCATTCAGGCCGCGATAATGGCCATCTACACAGCCATAAGATCCCTAGATAGTGTGTTCATCATATCGAAAATTTTCCGAGAATTCCAGATGTCCTTGGAGCAGATAGCGAGACATTCAGTGGTTAACATTATGTTGGTCTCTGGACACATGTGCATACATGGAAACTGTACGGCTGATTCGTTGGCACATGTAGCAACCACCTTGAGTCGTAGTGGCTCGATCCATGTTATATGTGTTTCGCTCCCAAGGAGTCAACAACTTATTGCACTCAAGTTTCATCTAATTGCCAATCAGACATGGTTTGATAAAACTTGATGTGGGGGGAACCAGAAAAAATCTGGGCCATCATAGATGAAAAGAGGACACAGCGTGCATTATTCAGACATCACCCTAGAAAACTAATTGCGTTTACAACGTGGCACTGGCCCATTTGGAAACACGCCCAAAGCTTGGGGCTCCCTTTAAATGACCTATGTAGGAGTTGCGGCGACAAGGATGAGGAGCAGTCAACGGAACATCTTCTCTGTCACTGCCCGGCATTCGGAGACCAGAGACTCGAGCTGTTTGGTCAAAGAATAATTAGGGACAAAATCTCTCTCTCTGACATTTATTTGAATAGGACCGATACCTTTATTGAATATTGAATCAACCGAATGGCTGGGTGAGAATTATGCAAACATTTTTTTGGTTCAAGCCATATTTAGTTAATAGTTATTTCCGTCTATACCATGCCATTTTTTCTATTTGCAAAAATTGTAATATGCCTAATCAACATGTTATGTCATGTTACATATTGTAGCAATAATATTAAATTTTGGTTTTTTTCGGAATAATTAACTTAATCAATATAAATAAGACTCAGCACTTAACACCTTTTAATATCTTTTTTTCTTTATTTAAAAATTCTAGACTATTACTAAAGGGTTGGTTAAGTTTTGATACATTGTAGTGTCATTAAATAATTTTTTGTTGTCATTTATCCAAAGTATTGCTAAAAGCTGTTTTACACTATCACACTATTCGTAGGTATTTTGACGAAAATGCATCTCTGATCTAATTGTTATTTGAATATTTTTTAAAAACCATAACAGCTTATCATGACAGAGTTGTATTTTCCTGAAAATACGTAAGACTTGTGTGATAGTGTCAAATAGCATTAAAGAGGAATTGTTGCTTTTTGTTATAGACCTCTTCATATGTGGTTAATATATAACTGTTATTTTTAACCCCAACATATTCGCTTTTTATTGGATGACTTATTAAACCATAAAATAGTTGCCAGTGACAATAATATGGTTAGTAAGCTGGGGGTGTTAGCTAGAAACACCAAATGTTCAAATAAAGCAAAAAGTAACCGAACGATTTTAAAAAAGCTTTTAATGAATTGATGATCAGCCTATTTTCAATGCTGGGCCCAGATCGTCGCAGTCGTGATCGAGTGACTTTGATCGAAATTTTACTTTTTGAAATCGTCCCATTCGTTATCAAAAAACCTCTATCGAAATTTGAGATTATGTCATTCGATAACGAGTAGTCGATCGAATGCCTTTACTCGAAATGTCATTCGATAGGTTAAGAGCTTTCGTAAGAACATTTAATTGTTTTTTTACAAGCAATTTACACACTTTGTGAGAATAATTATTAGATTTCTTCAACAAATATCTAAAAATGTAAACATTAAACTTTTTTCAGCAATAAGAAAAAAAAAATAATAACATTTATTTTTGTAAATTTTTTTTTTTTTTTTTTAATTGTTGAAATTTTTTTTTTAACCGATTTAGCGATTTCAAAGAAATTTAAGGGTTTGTTTAAAAGTTTGCAATTATTCGCGAATTTTAGCCATGTCCGCAATATCAGCGAATTTTTCTGTAAGTTATCTGATTCATTACAGCTTTAACAATTTTTAATAAATACTAGACTTTGCTTTCATGCAGCTGTTTGCAAATTTTTGCGAATTTCCGCTAATTTCAAAAATTTTATCGAATTTTTGCCTTTCCTTGTACTTTTAGGGACTTTTAATCAATTTAATGGCTTGTTTGATATATTAAAAACTTTCGAGAATTTTCGCTATTTTTGCAAATATTCTGAATTTGTGAAATTTTTGCGAATTTCTATAGTTTTCCGAATTTTTTAAAATTTTGCGTTGCTCTTTTTGGCAAGCGCCGAAAACCGATAAGCCGAAGTCACTATTAACACTGTTGATTTATATACAAGCATAAAATCTATTACATTTGTTAAACCAATTTCGATTCGAAAGCTTTCGAATGCCGCAATCCCGTTTTTGATACGTGACGAAATTTTATTCGATACGAAAGTTCATTCGAACACGTGTACGACGATTTGGGCCCTGATTGTTACAAAACTGATATACATACATATTTCAAGGAAAGGCAGTTTTTGATGTGTAGTAGTGTTATTCAATAAATTCTTTTTGGGCTAATTAATTCTTGGTAACTGCTTATGGCCAATTAACGTTGTTGCTAAACACTCAAACTATACCCTATTTAATTCATGTTTTTTCTTTTTTTTTTTCTCGAAAAGCTTATTAGCCAACTACCCTCATCAAATTATTGACAATGTTAAGTTTTTACTGTAGAACCCACTTAATTTTAAATGAATTCAGTTTTAAATGTTGATCCTTGTTACCATCATAATTGAGTATTATGACAAGTACCAGCAGTACTCGTACTCCCATTCAAAAGTAATTATGTTACAAAAAAAAAACATAAACGACAACAATTCGCAAAATTACAATTCTCAAACTGAAATTGAGTATAATGTAAAACAACAACAACAAAAACATTATGGTTTGAAAATCGATTGAAAATCTTGTAATAAAATCTCGAAAATGAAGACAAAAAATATGTACTTGTAGCAACAATAATAAAGAATTGTTAACAATATTCTTAAAAAACTTGAACGGAAACCCAAAGAAAAGGAACGAAAAACAAAAATGCTTTGCATATAAATGTCTCATTTTCCTTGCGAAACTTAAACAACATTTACTGTGTGTCGGTTGTCCAGGTACAATTTTATGTAATCCATTGTTGTATGTCGCTTAAAATGCAATCCATGTTTTGAAGTGGTAGAGAAAAATAAAATGGGAGAGAAAAAAGTAGCCAATAAACATATTTAAAGCATGTAATGGAAATCCTCGTAACAATAAGGATCATAGCCGGTATTGGTAGCTGGCAGAAAGTTGAAGGGGAAAATTAGCATTTTGGAGGCTGATGAATTTGACGAAGATTCAGTTGTTCTAATAGTCATTTTATTAAGAATTTAGACGCGATTTTTCTAAACTGAATTTTATTAGTTAATTTTTAAAGTATGAAGTTATTGTATTTTTTTCTTTTCTTAGATTTTCATAGTTGTTTTATTTTAAGAAAGATCTTTTTCCCTTAGTCAACAAAAAAAGATGTTAAAAAAAAAACTAAAACAAACTTAAAACAGCAACATCTATGCGACCAAATAAAGCAACAACACAAAACCACAAGCAAAGTTCTCGAATTGAGTTGAGTGGTATCAAAATGTTTTTAAACCGCGCATTTTCGGAACAAGGAAAAAGGTAGCGGGTTCTAGCGTCTGTTAAATAGAATTAAAACATGCTGATAAGCCCGCTCGCTATATTGACTTACAAAAATTTGAATTTTTTTATTAGTCTTTAACAGTAACGAAAGCAGTTCAGTTTTTCTGGAGCCAAATTAATCCGCTCTAAGCATCGGAAGTTGACGCCGCGCCAACAATAAAAAGGGTTTTTTGAGATATTAAAAATAATTAGAATCAGGGAATTTATTTCTTATGTTGAGTAAGATTTATTTTACAAATTTTCATATTATTCGAATGGGTATTCTTAGTCAAATTACAATCCTCAAAAGCTTTAGTCTTATTTCTTCAATATTTTTCAGGAACATTTTCTATACACTATCACAATTTTTCGTTTGTATATTTCTGTTACGAGGCTTACTTTAGCTATCCTTTGGCTAGCAATGCAGTAAATTGTAAAGAAAGTTTTATACAACTATTCGATACCAGCAGAATGAAATGCATTTTCTGGCTTGCTACGGCCTTCGTCAGCATTCTTTGTATCTTATAACTGGATAGTGCCTATTGTAATTTGACTTAGGCCGAGGCCACGCAATGAGCGGCTTAGCGTCAAGCGTCTGAGCGATTAGCGTCAAAAAAAAATTAGAACAAGTTTTATTCCTGAGCGACGTCGCTTAGCCGCTCAGAAATTTCGCTCACATGCCGCTCATTGCGTGGCCACTTCAGTAGTATTTCATATGTTTTAATTTTTTGACGCTCATCGCTCAGCCGCTTGACGCTTAGCCGCTCATTGCGTGGCCTCGGCCTTAGAATACACATTCGAATAATATGAAAATTTGTTATTAAAAATATTTTTATATAAATTTCCATATTATTCGAATAACCATTATATGGTTATGGCTACATGATGGAGGTCCAATTTAACCATAATATGGTTGTCGGTGACAATAATATGGTTAAATTAAACAAAATATGTTTAAAATTATCTTTAAAAATGGTTTTAATGGAGGTGACCATATTTAAACATGTTTTTCTCTGCGTGTTGTTTTCCTTATTGTGTGTCAAGTGACATGAACCTGTTAGAACCACATTTGATCTACGTCTAAATCAGAAATTTTCTGCAACAAAAAGTTTCGGATCATCTCCCCGTAGCAATATTCATAGACCTATGATACCTCAAATTTGGACACCCTTTATAATTTGTATGAGCATGAACAATTTTGACAGATAGAAAACTATAGAGAAAGACTTAACATGGTGCTAACTTTTTCATAGAACTCGGTCTGTGCATTCCATTGATGAAATAAATCTGGCAAATATTATTTCTTTTTAATTCCTGTAATACCTGAAGGGCGCTTCCTTGGGAACCCTGACCAGAAGACCAGAAATTTTAAAATAAAACGCGATTACAAGTACCTGATTGGCATCTGGCATTTTATTTAAATCGAACTAATCGTTTACAAAATTCAGAATTAGTTATATTTCTTTTCCCAGTGTGTGGCAGTAAATTTTCCATCGTGCCATATTTAAATGTCTTTAAGTATAAGACGACAAAGAAACTCTTGTAGCTGAATGTAAAAAAAGATTTTTCTTAATGGATTTAAAAACTAAATGTAGGAGTTTAGTGGAAGTAAAGAGCTCCTTTTACTTTTGAAAGTGCTAAGGAGAAGGGAGTGTTTCCTTTTTAGTTTACATTCACTCTTTAATGCTAAATTGTTTTCGTTAAGCAGTGGAAAACTATAAACAAAAAAAAAAAAGAAATTGTTGAAATCGAAATGAAACTATAACAATCGTCAAACATTAATGTCAACTTAACTTACAAGAATTGTACGTTTTTATTGCAGATTATCAAACAAGCAACAAAAACACTAACTAAACAAATAAATAGAGGTAAAAAACTAGCAAGTTGAGACACTAAAAGAGGATACGTTTTACATCTATTGCCTCTTATGTCCCGCATTCTCAGCAAAGGTGAATCAATTTAGGTTTGGTTACAAAAGGAATACTAACAACATTGTAGCAACAACAGGAGCAGCACCAACAACATCGACAGCAACAAGAAAACCCTCAACTATGATGACAACAAGAAACATGAATAGTGGTACTACAAATACTTCTGTATCAAGAGGCCTTGGAGTTGCTGATACAGATACAGCAACAACAACTATTAAAACAACAACAACAACAACAAAGACCACAATTACCTCAGATCCGGGCATTTTATGCTTTCATCATTGCAACGTAAAAGTTTTCTGTTTTACATTACCGCACATTTGTCCACAATGTAAAACAGCCCTGGCTACATTTCCCACTGGTGATGAAAACTCTGCAGGTGGTGGTGGTGGTGGTGGTGGTGGTGACGGTAGTGATGGTGGCAGTAGCAGTGGGACTGGGAATCGTCGTAAGAATAAGAACATGACAAAGTTGAATAAAAATAACAGAAGCAAAAACAAAAACTATAACTTCAATGCTGACCACAGTCTTGCAATTGATTCTAATAAAGATGACAATAATGGCAATAACGATCTTGGGGAAAATGGGACCAGGAACCACAACGTCGTCGACGGCAATGATAACGATAATAATGCTGATGCTACAGACGATTCCAGTAGAGATGGTGATGATGATGATGATGACGATGACAATGATTTAAATAGAAATAGTTTTACTTCTCATATCATGGCCAGTCGTCTGTTGCCATTCCGTTTGCCGTATCCTTTTGTTAGAGCCAATCAATATCCATGTGCGATTGTTTTACGTCCCACTACAGGTGATTTCCTCAAGTAAGTGATTCAGTTCAAATTGCTCGTAGAATTTGCATTTGAAGGTTTTTTTTTTAACAAAAATTTATTTTCAATTTTATAGTTTTTTGCTCTCTTGCTATTTCTATTACTTTTGTATCTTATTTCATCTATATTGTTGGGTGTTTTTTTTTTGTATCTGTTGCAGTGATTATAATAACACCACGGATTTGCATATTGCTGTTACAACTTCCACCGGTTGTGTGGTTGAATTTGATCGTCATGGTTTACGACGTCATCGCACAGACAACATGTCAGAATGGTGGCAGTGTTTATTAGTGGGAGATGTTCCTGAACCATGGTATCACTATTGGGATCAAGTGTTATTTGAGGTAAGTGCTTCTTTTTTTTTTAAGAGACTATTTTCAGTTGGTGAAATTGAAATTGATAACAACAAAATTGCAGTTTATAGTTGGTAATGAAGTGGCTGTTGTGGTTTAGTTTTAAGCAGTGTTTAATAGTGATGTTGCGAATATTCGCATTGTCCTAATTCAGGACGTCCGTACTCGCCAAACTCAAGCGAAAAAATGGAAAAGTGTAAAAAATAAATAAAATTAAGACAAACATATTAATTTTGATTAAAACAAACCTTTGCCTTTAAAGCAAAATAAAATCATCTTTCAGGCTGGGTTTTTAAGATCTCAGTTTAACTTGGTTTAGATATACAAAATTATGATGGAACAGCTTGGATTTGCTTAAAATGCCGGTTTTAATGCAATAATAAAAAAAAAATCAAATTTCGCGGGAAAAACCCGAATTTCACATCCACATAATCGGCATCTGAAAAGCCCGTCCTAAAGCAAAAAAACACAAACAAAATCAGAAGTATTGTGCCGCCGACAAAAAAAAAAGATATGAAAAAAATCAAGTTGATGTTATGCATTGCTAGATATACCGCTTTTTGCGGGTGAAATATCAATCTACCAATAAAAAATCTAAATTTGAATTATGCGCCCTAAAATTAAGAATTTTTAACTAAATCAACACAAAATATCGCTTGAACTAAAAACATTTTGCACCATTCTCGTCCAAGCCAAAAATTTCTTATAGCAAACATTTGTGTGGCTTATGGTATTTTCTTTTCTACAAAAAAAAATACTACATTTTAAATGGTGCATTTATAAAATGTCTTGCCGAACATGAAATACTGCAATATTTTATTTGACGAGAACAAAACAAGAAATTGAATCTCCCTGTTTTTAACAGCTGACAAAAAATTTGTTCTTCAACACGCACGCATACATTGAAAAGCCGTTGCACCCAAAACGAGTCACTGTTTGGTGCGGATTTTGGTCCAGAGGCATAATTGGGCCATTTTTCTTCGAAAATGGACAAGGAGTGGTCGTTACAGTCAATGGCGATCGTAATCAGGCCATGTTGAACAAATTTTTGTTCACAAAAATTGAAGAGGAGGATATTTGCAACATTTGGTTTCAACAGAACGGCGCACTCGATATTTGCGCCCTGTTTTTGAAGTTCGCATAATCAGCCGCAGAGCTGATGTCATTTGGCCAGCTCGGAACTGCGATTTGACACCGTTGGACTATTATTTGTGGGGTGCTGTCAAAGATAACTGTTACGCCGGCAAGCCAGACACAATTGACACTTTAAAGGACAATATTCGTAAAGCCATTGGTGAAATACAGCTGCACACAATCGATAATGTGCTTAAAAATTGGACCGATAGTGTAGGCTACTGCATGGCCAGCCGAGGCAGCCATTTGAATGAAATTATTTTCCATTATTAACCGGATGGATCGTACTTTCAAATAAAAAAAGAAATTTGAGAAAATATTTAGTAGTTTTTTTTATAGCATTTTCAAAAAAAAAAAAGTTATTTGGCGATCCTTTTCAAAGAAAATATGTACGCAAATCAAAAAGTGTGTTCTTCAAAATATAGAAAAGTATGTGTACATAAACCTAAATTTGTTAATAGATTTATATTAAATAAGTAAATAAATAAACAAAATGTTTAGTTTGTTTTTCATAAAATATGTAAACAAGAAAACACCTTTGCCAGATTGCCGATTTATTAACACCAAGTTTTTATGATTTGGCGTTTTTTTTCAAACACAGTTTTAAAATACCGAATCCATTTAAATTTTATATCACTGACAACCTACAATTAACAATGTTATGCTTTCTTTTTTTTTACTATAAAATAATAGAAAAAATAACTATTAAAACTTGAAATTTTTACTGTCCTGATTAGAGGCGATTTTTTGCCAACTTCGTCTGGTAACGCCATATATAAACAGAAGCCATCTTTTTACAGGGCATTATTAACACTCTCGATTTATATGGGGCATAAAGTGCAATGCCTTATGACATTTAAGGGTGAATTGTTTTAGAATAGAACACGCTGCCCTTTTAGAGAGCAAAGCATTTTAAAGAAACGAACACCAAATTGCATTTTTTTGAATAAAATGTGACATTTTTTGTAGAAAAGAAAACACCATTAGTAAGAAGAAAATTTAATATAAAAATAAGAAATTTTTTGATGGATTTGCTAAACATGTCGATTCAAATAAAAATTACTTGAATTTAAACAAGTTTTCTTGAGCATTTTCTGAAAAATTTAAAGAAATCGCTCGCATTTGTTTCTCGATCAAAGAAATCTAGAACACCAAACTTATATAAAATAAATGCAGGTGGAACTCCGAAATATCTTTCTTATTTTTAATAAAAACAAGCTTTTTTGTATTTCTTATTTACGAAATTTTTGATCATATACCAAAAACGCGAATTTTTTTGATCATGAAAAAATGTTTCTTTAAAAACGGTGGTTAAAATTTAAGGGCCGATGTTGATTTAAAATAAAGCACAATTATTGTCATTTATTTTTACAAGTGTTTGCCTTATGGTCGGAATTCGGGCATACATGTTGTTTTTAATATGAAGAATCTAATCTAAGTGTATACGAATTTATATGTTTCGTGCATTCGGACCAACCTCCGGTTCAAATGTTATGTTCCACTGAGTGGTTGACAAACAAAGAAAGATATCTTCAAAAGATTTTGTTATTCATGCTTAATTCCCAGTTTTTATTATTGATAAAAACACTTGAAATTTATTGTTGATGGGATAAGCTATTCCTATGCGCATTTCACTGGTTGCTTAGGCCAGATCATCAGGACACTTCATCCATAAAGACTTTAGAAAAACTAAAGATATTAAACCAAATAAAACTGTTAAGCGTATAACAATTATAGCAACAGTTCTACTTGTTATAATATCAAAGTTTAAACAAAACAACATGAACAATAAACAGTGGGTTCATCTCATCTTACATTCCCCACTACAATTAGTTGAAATTCTCTCAACATTAATTGTAGTTGTAAGTAGGTTAAGAAAAACAAAATAAAAACAACAACAACTTGCAAAAGATGTTGTCAATTAAGTGTTTTTTAGGCCGGGCATCGTTCTTAACTGGTTTGCCTGTGCCGATTAATATTTAAGATTTATATATTCGAAATATATTTTTAAAAATTTTTATTTGATAATTGGAAATAACAAAATTTTTATTTATGTGTTTTGCATATGGGTTAGTATCAAATTTAAACGCTTATAAATCAGAAAATATTGAACAGATTTTTATAAAATATATATTGCGCACTTCTGCCAGTAAATCCCTTTCAAATGGTGTTTTGTTTTATTGTAGTAACTGGGCAAACAGAGACTGTTTTGCCTTAGCCGATTTATATATAGATTATGATAATATTGTTATGGTTTAATGGAACAAAATATCGGCCAAATGGACACCACCGCGACCTCGGCGGCACACAATTTTCTTATCCTTTAGCTATTCAATTGTTGCTGGCTTATCGACGTACACCTTTTCTTTCAAATAACCCCAAAGAAAGAAGTCCAAAGGTGTCAAATTACATGATAGTGGCGGCCAATTGGCATCGTCACCACCACACGGCCATTGAATTTGTCGCGCAAAAGAGCCATTGTTTCGTTAGCTGTGTGGCAAGTGGCACCGTCCTGTCGAAACCACATATCGTCCACATTCATAACTTCCAATTCGGGCCATAAAAAGTTCGTTATCATCTCCCGATAGCGAACACCATTCACAGTAACTGCCTGACCGGCCTCATTATGGAAAAAATACGGCTCGATGATGCCGCCAGCCCGTAAACCGCACCAAAAAGACACTCTTTGTGGGTGCATTGGTTTTCCAACAATCACTCTTGCATTATCATTCACCCAAATGCAGTAATTCTGCTTATTGACGAATCCACTGAGGTAAAAATGTGCCTCATCACTGAAGATGATTTTCTTCGACAATTAATCACCACTGTTGCCATTTCTTGCCACCATTCTGACTATTGGCGACGTTTGGGATAGTCAAGAGGCTTTAGTTCTTGAGTCAATTACAACTTGTAAGCATGTAAATGCAAGTCTTTATGCATAAGGTTCATTAACGACGAGCTTGAGAGGTGCAATTGTTGGGCACGCTAACGAGTTGAGGTGGACGGCTCTTCAGCCACACTTTCGCGAACAGCAGCAATATCTTTTGCAGTACGAGCTGTACGAGCATGCACTGGTGTTTTCACATCTCATACAGACCCGGTTTGCTCAAATTTTTGCACGATTTTTCCGATTTCACGCACATTTGGATTTGGGCGGTCTGTCTGCTCTCAGTTGAAATGGTTGGCCACATTCCATTAATTGTGCCAAAATATAAGAATATTTCTTTCACGAAAAAAAAAAAATCAAACAAATACAAACAAACAAACAATCAAACAAATTGACCGAAAAATCTCGAAGTGCACGATATGCATTTTGATTTGAACTCCCATTTTCATAATTAGCCTGAATAACTTTAACGCGTTGCTCGAGTGTGTATCTTTCCATGGTTCAAGTTGAGAAATGTCAAATGAATACAGAAAAAAACTGCACGTTTAGGTGTGGTTTACATGCAACATCGGCCCTTTTAATTTTACCACCCTGTATAAGAAGAAAAATTGACTTATTACTAACAAAGTAAGTTAAAACCAATAAATTATTTTTGGATTTTATTGCTTGAATAAACTTATTTCCCTTAATCCAATCTTTCGGCAATAAATTGGAAAAATTTAACTGAAATGCATGAGACTTTGAAAGAAACCAGGAGAGACTTTCTGTGCTGCTTATTATACAATAACTTAGGGTAAAAGCTAAACAGTTTGGTATCCAATATTAAACACTGAGAAAAACTAATTTAAGAAATATAAAGAAAACCCATATAGATAGTATGTGACCACCGACTTTTATAGGTGGCTTTAGCATTTGCGAAAATATTTACTCCCAAACAACACTAAATTACTACATAAAAGAGCAAAAAGAGTGGTAATAACGAGCTATGAAAGTACAAGTTTGTAAGCAGAATGAAATTCCTCGGAGTAATCTTAATGACTTCGCTTGATATGTACAGTCTCTCATCGTGTAGAATAATTGGTTTAATTTGAAGCCTTAATGCACATCAGTGAAAACTTGGTCTACATTAAAGATTCTTTAGTTCGCGGAGCTTTTGGCCTTACATAATAATAAAAGTAGTTATGTAGTTTAAAAATTTTAAAATGTTAAGTAGTTGCATTCAATATCTCAATTTCTCTAGATTTAGATTGTTGTAAACAAATTTCCCCTAATGCTCTGCATTTCCATTACAAATCTTAAAGTCGCTCAAATAAACAGATCATAAAAATTATTTTTCTTTTCTTACTTTTTTCAAAGTTTTTTCTAAATTTCTTTTCTGTTTTTTTTTTTTGTTCTTATTTTATAGATTTGCCAACAGCCAGACAAGTGGACAGTGTCGCACTATCACGAGGACAGACACAATTGTTACACGTTCGTATTGACCTTTCTGCAGGCGCTGACCTATGATAAGTTAAGTGAAGCAGCTACGAGCAAAACAAGATTCTGTGAAAAGTATATAGTTCCTAGGACAACAACAGCTGGCAAATATATTTCGTTGTACCGGAAATTGCGTGATGCTGGTATTTATGTGCACCATACAAATTACCACAAGGTACGGTATGCAACTAAACATCAGCAGCAACAAATACTACATCATCAACAACAACAGCAACAACGGAGTCCTAATAAATCTAACAATTTAACAATGACTACGACCAAAAATAGTTTGGCAACTAACAAACATGAGCAACAACAGCATCTCAGTAATCATCACAATAACCACCACAGTATTATATCACGCCCGCATTCTACCTTGTGCACCATTGAGGAATAAAATTTTAAACAACACCAACAACAACAAGCAGGACATAAACAGGAACACAGGATAGATTTATAAGTGTATATGTGTGTGTTTGTGTGTGTGAGTTAATGAATGCAGAATATTTTCAAAGGGGGGAAGGTTAGAGGGAATTGCACAAAAACGTATGGCATCCCAACAAACACGGAGGTTTGATTTCAAATTGAAAGTGATTTGAAATCAAACGTTTTCTCAAACGACAAACGTTTGATAATGATTTGAAAATCATTTGTAAATCATAGCGTTCTCAACAAAAAGGGGAAATTATTTTCAAATTGAAAAATGCCTTTATTTTCAACTTGCTTTCAAACGTAATTCTCAAATGTTTTTCAAATGTGGATTTTAATAGAATGTGGAATATAAATAAAACTATTTAATTTTTTTAATTTAAATTTTTTATTTATTTAAATAAACTTTGAGATAAACATTCGGTACCATAGCAAAAAGATGAAATAGTGTTCTTTCCGTCTTCTAATTCTTGGAAAGACTAAATACTTGGTTCCCTTTTATTTTGAGGATTGTAGCACCGCGATCGTTCAACAATCTTTCTTCACTTTCCTGTTTTATTATTTTTCTTTTTTTTTCGTATTTTTAAACATTGTAATTTCTCACAAATAATTTTTATTTTTCACTAGAAATAAACTGTTCACTTTATATTAAAATTAATTTTTAATAGTAAAACACATGTAACCACAAGGAAAAATAATTTAACTTTAATCGCCATTTTTAATGCTTACATTTATTTTTCGCTTTAGTACTGCCAAGTTTATTTTTGATTTGATTTTAACTTTGACAAACATTTGACATCAAATTGAAAAAAACATTTGATATCAAATGTTTATTTTCAAATCATTATCAATTTGAATTTAAATGTTAAATCAAACAATTGAAAAACGTTTGAGAATTGCGTTTGATGTCAAATGATAAAGTCATTTCATATCAAAGGTTTGACTTCGTGTTTGTTGGGATGCAAGAATTGTTGCAGGCTCTATTTGTGTATGTGTGTGTGTGTGTGTGTGTGTGTGTGTGTGTTTATGTGTGTGTGTGTGTGTGTCTGTGAGTATTTGTGCAAAAATGCGTATGGCTTTATAAAACACCAGCTCAAAAGTATCGTACGACCACAAATCTTCAAATAAACAGAAACACATACCGATAACTATTCATACAACACTGACACATGTACCGGTATGCATAAATAAATATCTTATGTCTGTATATTTGAAGGATTTTATGCAACATAAATACCTTTTGCAACAGCAACTCTAGCGGCCATCAGAAGCATTGAAAACCTACAAGCATCAACATCATCAACAACATAACCCTACAACCATGTTTGATGTTTGTTTGTTATATTTTTTCCTACTATTCATGCAACACCGTCTTGCTCTTGTTTGTTGTCTTTGAAATGCCACACAGTGACTCATTTTATGAGAAAATTTATAGGAAAAATTTTGTTGGGTTAAATAAAGTCAGATCTTCTGAAATTTATTCGCTCTTTACTGACCTGGTTTCTTTCGGCCTTGTAGGCTTGCAATAAGTGTTTTTAATTTCTAGCTTTAGGCTTGCGGGAGATCTACTTTTGCCTTTATTCCAATTATTTTTGTTAGGAGCTTTTAAAGTTCCCAAAATTAACGTTCAACAATGAACGTGGAAGCTCCTGTAGCCTTGAGAAAGGTTACGCAAAGATTCACCTCTTATTACGATGAGAGATAATTGGATACAGACTTTTTAATGATATTCCAGAACAGCTCTACTTTCCTGCACTACGGTGGTCATTTGGTACTCTTATAAAGAAAAGTTGCGCTTGTCAGCATAATGTGTTGAAAAACATTTAAACAAGGCATGTTCAAACATGCAAAACTGTTTATGTCTTTCCTGCTGTTCGATCTGTTAGATTTATACCACAAATGTATTCGAAGGTAACTGTGTCGACAATACATTTTCCATTAAAATTTGCCCTAGAAACCTGTCGTGCCCTTACATTTAGCCACTCAATCTTTCAAGAATGCAACAAAATATATAATTAATATATTTAATCCTTTACTCCTGTAGCAATGCTGCCATACTTTCATTTAATATCATAAAAAGAAAAGAAAATAAAAAATTAAAACAATAAATTGAGAGAGAATTTGGATTGAATTCGTTAATGCAGTTGTTGCGCATTAGTAAAGTTTAATGTTCGGAAATGCATCATTTGTGAGAAACTTGGCATCACTCTCATATGCCAAGTTATGCCGCTGTTCTGCAGCAAATGTTGGCAATTATTGCATCAGTTAAGTTTCTGATGCAATAACTTTTAACATAAAAGAAATCATTTTATTTTTCTTTTTTGATGCTTTTTCTTGTTATTTAAAAGAAAACTATTTCTTTTTGGTTTAATATTTTCAATAAAATTTCGCTATTGTTGATAATATTTTTTGTATTGTTTGATGTTCGCTTATAAAACTTTTTATATTTAGCTCGTGTTCAAAAATTCAAAGTTTGCACGGCTGTTGTGCAGTAAACAAGCATCAGCACCACAAGCGCAACTGGTGATCACGCATCAGCAACAAAATTTTGCATCACTGCAGCAGTGAATTTTTGCCTGAAGTAAAAGACTCAGTTGTGTTTGAAATAAAAGTTATCTTTTTGTATCGTTAAAGCTAAATTTTCGACATGTAAAATCGCTATTTATGGTTCTTGTCGCACCGATTATCCTTGCTTTTGCAATGTTATTTAATCTGCATTGAACTGAAGTGTCCTTATAACATTCATTTATTTTCTTTTTTATTTCCTCTTTAAACAAAAACGCATCACTGTGCAAACTTTCAACTTGTAACGATGCTTGTTCATGCATGTTTCTCTGGCCAACTTTTTCTTTAAATTTTCTTTAGTCTTCTCTACTTTTTTTTTGCTTCTTAGCTCCTGTATATTGGTTGTCTGGCAATTGCAAACTTACAAATGTTTTGCAGTTTTAATACAAACACACACACTCTAAATAACTCCTTTTCGTAGGACGTACATAACGTTTTTGTATTTGTTTGTTCCTCTATTTTATTAATACGTATGTAGTTTAAGCATGTAAACAATTCGAGAGTGAAAAAAATTAGAAAAAAATAAATCTAAAGAAAAAAACTTTATCATTATGCCCATATATTGCCCGTTAGTGAAAAAACTTTGAATTAATAGTTGAGCGCAGTGGGATTGCAGACGAATTAAAAACTATTATCAGCTTTTTCTGGATATCAAATCAAAGTGATATTAAAATTTTTTTACCATTTTATATACATTAAGCTTTGAATACGACTTAAATTTAAAAGAGCTACTCTGAAAATAAGGAAACGTTACATTTATTAAATGCCTGTTTTTCAAACTAAAATAAAAATTGTCGTTTAGAAAAACTAATTTGGGGGTTTTTTTTATCAATGTTTCAATTTTAGTTTCTAAACGAAATCACAAGCACCCTAAAGGCTCCACTACAAAAATGCATCGTTTGGTGTATCATCTTCAAAAATTAAGCCGAGCTCGTGTTACGGGGTCCATACGCCTGAAATAATTTTTAAATGTTTATGCCATGTATTGATTGATCTTTCGAATACAATTATTTCGTGAAATATTTAACACGTGTTTTCTGATAAGCTTAAATAACACTGTTCTACTTGAAAAAATAGACAAGCCAGGTACAAGGCGTTTTAACATAATTTGGGTACGCTGAATCAAATGGTGCTTACAGCTTTTTTTTTTTTTTGTTAGCTTTGGTTTTCGAGATATACCGTTATTTCGAAAATAGAGGAGGTTGTAAAAAAAACCCGAAATTCCGCAATAAAATTTTCTTTAAGAAAAGTAAAACTTTTTCTTAAAATACGCAGTCGTTTTCGAAACACAATAATGGGGGAAAAAATTGTTTTTTTATCAAAATTTCGAATTTTTTTTTTTAATTCGTAAAAAATTGGAAAATGCAGCTGGGCTTCTAAAGTTGCAAACAAAACAAGCCATAAATGGTAAAAATCTGTTTGCAACTTCGGATTTTATTCAAAAAAGTCGAAAAATTTTAATTAATTTAACCCTTTCGCGCCCCCTCTTGAACGCATTGCCAGAAAAATTATTTTTTATAACATCCTTAGTGATTAGATCAAAATTAAGGATTTTTGAAAATTTCAGACTTTTTTAATTTTCGGGTGACTAAAAATTTAAAGTTGCTTATAAGCAACTTTGGGCCGTTCAGGAAGTATTTCACATTATGAAAAATTAAAACAAACTTTTCTATTTTTTATTCATTCTTTAACCAACTCTATGTGTGCTTTAATAATTTTATAACGATGGTTTTAAATAAAACGATGATTAAAATTCAAGTTGCTTATAAGCAACTTTGGGCGCGAAAGGGTTAAGAATTTCATAAAACGCAATATTTGTATGGGACCCCCCAAGAATTGTTGATAAGGGGCTACTGTGTCTCGAGAATGTGTGAAGGACAAAAAATTAATTGAGGTCAGTCATACATTATATCACACTAGGTGCGACTCATGGATATTATGGGACTATTTCTTCAATATATTTCTAATCTGCATTGAACATTTTGCATGGTAGTCACAGATTACTGAACAGATATGTCGCGAGACAGAAGATTTTGGGTTTTTTTGTCTCTTTCTTCGAAAGCTGCCCTTTTTGTCGACATATTCGAAAGTATTTGGTTTGACAGACTGAAACTTTTAAAAAATCCCGTAGTTACCGAAGATGGGACGTTGTGTTTTTTCCGAATTTTTTTTTTTTAAATAATACCTACATGTGTACATAAATACATATATATGTATTTATTTTTATGCATAACAATCTTTTTAATTTTTTGAAATTAAATAATACGTATGTATTTATGTACACATGTATTAAAAAAAATTGCGGAAAAAAACACAACGTCCCATCTTCGTTAACTTCGGTATTTATTAAAAGTTTCAGTCTGTCAAACGAAACACTTCCGAACATGTCGAGTGCCGATGTTCTTTGTTGCTTTCAACTTTTCGTGTTTTGCTTTTGCCTTCACTACGACTGTTTTCATTTAATGAATCAGAAGTAAATGCAATGGTTTATTTTCGTCCAATGAAAAATCAGAAAGTGGAAGAAAAAGTAATTTTTTGATTTTGACTGCAGCTTTTTAAACCCTGCTTGTAAACTAGTAAAAATGTTTTCAAAAGAACCAAAACAAAATAAAAAAACATTTGATTCCGTACGGTATGTGAGATTAGATTCGCACCTTGCTTAAGCAAATGACAGATTTATTAAGCTTAGCAAAAAGTTTCCTTAAGTTCAATATGGTTTGCCTCATATAATTAACGTGTATTCGCACATTTGCTTAAGCCAACTCAATCACATTATGGTTAGGCCTTTGGGTGCGCGTCGTCATTGCTTGTGCAAAAACTTTTTGTTTGATTCAGCAAAATTATTTGTTTGAAATTTATATGAATTTCAGTAAACTTTTTGTTTGATTCTGTAAATTATTTGTTTAAAAAAATCAGTGTTTTTTTCTGTAAGCAAAATGCAAATAAATTGTTTGAATATTCGAATTTGTTTGGAGGACCAATTTCAGACAAAAAATGTCTTGTTTCTACAAATTTTTTGTTAAAATGTCCGGCCAGTGCCAGACAAAAATTTTCTTCATCACGGGTTCTGTTCACATATGTATGTGTTTATCGCTCATCTTAATGGATAAGTGCTGCAGTATCGCTTCTCATTTACCGAGTGTGGCCGCTATCATTTAAAATATTTCGAGCTTGTGGGTTCGGATGCAATTCGAGTCTTTTTAAGTATTTAACTGTATATTTCGTAATCATAGTTTTAACTAATGGAACATTAAGATCCTGGTGAATATTCGAGCTTTTTTATTTGAAGAAGTTTATTTAGGCGCCTTAGAATTTTTTCGATATTAGAGGCCGAGTCAGTGCCCCATAGTAGCACCAGATTGCCTTTAAGATGGAGTTGTCAAGTAGAAGTTTGGAGGTAGAAGCCAATGATAGAGTTTCTTACAAAAACCCAACGAATTTGGATGGCATTTAGTTTCATTTGAGTTTATTTTGCCTCTCTATGGCTTTTCCACGTTAAACGGCGATCAAAATGTATACCGAGATATTTTACATGCGAATTTTAAGGTACACAGAAAAAATTATTTTTCGAATTCAAACAAAAAATTTGTAGAACCAAAACATTTTTTGTCTGAAATCGGTCCTACAAACAAATTCGCATATTCAAACAATTTATTTGCATTTTGTTTACTGAAAAAAACCCTGATTTTTTTTAAACAAATAATTTAAAGAATCAAACAAAAAGTTTACTGAAATTCATATAAATTTCAAACAAATAATTTTGCTGAATCAAACAAAATTTTTTGCACAAGCAATGACTCGTACCCAAGCTGAAGGCAGAAAGCAGAGAAGCGGCTAGCTTTTAGACACATTTTTTGTTGGAATAATTTTTGAACGAAGTCTTGTTTATACACACAATGTTTTTCTTCATCACTCACAGTTGCTGAATCCTTTCCTTGTCTAAAGAAGAAGAAATGTAACCAAAAACGGCAGCAGACCGACTCGATATGTTTTTCGTCATAATTTTATTTTTGTATATGATGTATTTAACTAAACAGTTTTCAAAAATTGAATACGGGATTTTGTTTTTTATTCTTTTTTACCAACTTTGAAACCAACCAAAAATTTATTTTGTTTCTTATAATGTGGTTGTTGTTTCTGTTGTTTAAAAAGAGTTAAACCTTTTTTTCTACCTTGTGTTCTACATTGTTTTTGTTTTTTTTTACTACAAACCTCGTCACGCTATTTTATCATCTTTCTTTTTGTTGTACTTTTTTAAAGCGTCCAAAAATAGACTGCATGTGTTTTGTGCTGTTGTTCTTATATTTCACATAAAAAAGTGGTGCTTACGATCAAATAAAAAAATGCAAAAAACGACAACATTAAAGAGCGTTAAATTTTTCATACAAAATTATGAAAACTTGCACCAATAGCGCATATATTATATTATTGAATAGTTGTCAACATTTTTGCTGGTTACATAAAAATCAAACAAAAATATTAATTGAATCAGTAAAAAAATTTGTAGAAATTAAAAAAAATTTCAAACAAGCGTTTGTTTGAAAATAATTCGGCAATAATTTTTTCTGTGTACTATTTGATTATGGGTTTTAATAGGGGGCATGATTCCCGACACAAGGTGAATGTTATATGTACGCATTTTTCTTCATGACCTTTTTCCTCCATTGTTTTAACCATATTTCTAGTTAAAATATATGCACCTGTAAGTAACGGGATGCTTCATGACAGTTTTCGTGCACGCTTAGAAAAGCTGTAGCGTCCGCTAATGTTGAAGTTTGGGTGTAGTTGTTTGATGGCATGTCCGAAGTCCGAAATTAAGTATAATAGAGGGCCCAGGATGCTGCCTTTTAGGACTCCAGCGCCAATTGGCTACCGACTAAGTAGCTTTATAACAGCTTGTGTGTGTTTGCTGGTAAATTTTGCTTCAATTAATGTAACAAGCCTTCATGCCAGACTTTATCAAAAGCTTGAGAAACATGGATGACGAGAGCGGAACAATATGTTCTTTCTTCAAAAGCTTTTCTTATAGCGTTTACTATTCGATAAATTTGTTCAAATAGAAAACGCCATAAGAAAAGCCTCTGAAGAAAAAAAATATTGTTCCGCCCTCTTCATCGATGTTTTTGTGAACATGCACCCAGAGAAAAAAACATGTTTATATATGGTCACCTTCAACAACACTATTTCTAAAGAAAATTTTAAACATATTATATTTAATTCAACCATATTATTGTCACCGAAAATCATATTATGATTAAATTCGTCCTCCGTCGAGAAGCCCCAACCATATTATGGTTGTTTACGAACATGTTTTGGTTAGACTGATAAAAGAAGGCGTCATAACGCTAATGTATTTTAACATCAGTACTATGACATGTGTCTTTGTTTTTAACCCCATGACACTTTTCATCATTGTGATGTCAACCTTAACATCACTTGGCCAATTTGTCATCAGGGTCAAAATGAAATTCTGTAATCAATGGGATGACACATCGGCATCACAGAAATGACGAACATGTCCTCAGTGCGATGACGAAGTAACAACGGAGAAAGGACACATTGACATTAATTTAATGACAGTTTGTCATTGAGTCGAAGTCATTGGAATTGTCAAAGTGAGATATGATTGTTTCACGTTTGTTGAATTACGACCTTTGTTTACAGCAGAACTCTCAATAATAAGACACCAGCACCATGCCCCATATGGTTTTCTTAATCATTCTACTTTAAAAATTTGATGTATTTAATTATATAATATAGGAATTTTTGCTTCTTAAAAAACATTGTAGTCATGAAAATAATGTTAATAATATACAAAATGTGGCATCAAATGGATGTCACTATAGTCATAAAATAGATGACACGTAAAAAATGGCAAAATTGTACGAAGACGTTAGTCATTGCATTGATGTTACTTTTTGCATCATTGATGCCATTTGTAGTAACATTGATGTCACAATTCTGATGTGAGGGCATCATCAATATGATGATGAATTTTTTAACTTAAATATATTTAACGCTTAAAATAGCATGGTTGGTTTTTAACAATTACATGTTGCTCTTGGAAAAGAGGAAAATGCTATTGTTAGTTTAAAAATAAATAATTGTCTTATTTTACCATGACATATTTGGAGGCAACCATAATATGGTTGGGGCTTCTTGATGGAGGACTAATTTAACGAAAATATGATTGTAGGTGACAATAATATGGTTGAATTAAACATAATATGTTCAAAGTTTTCTTTAAACAAATTGTCGTTGGATGTGACCATATTTGAACATGTTTTTTCTTTGCGTGTGCGCAGATGATTTAAATTTTGTATTCGGGATGGCGTTATCTTTATTTCTATCATTCTTGCAAATAAAAATTAATTATGTGTTTTCAGGCACCACTGGTTTACATCAATACATAATATTTTTAAATATATTATGGTTACTGCAACCAATGATTGTAACACTGATGAGTTCTTTAATTAATACATTTTTTAGTTTCTTTAGAGTTTAAACAATAAATTAAATATTTATTCTTCTTTCCTACTTTTGATTCACTGTGCTTTATTAAATACATCTGTTTTACAACGTTGAACTTTTACAAACTGTGTATTTCAAAGTTTTTGCGAATTGTTTGTTTGTCTGTCTGTCTGTCTGTCTAGTTTCCTTTTTGTAAGTGTCTGTCCGTCTATCCATGCCCATTGGGTATGTAAGTCTTTACATAAATTTCGTTTTATTTCATAAGTACATACTAAACTATATTGTTGTAATTTTATTTTTAACTATAATTTTCTCATCCTGCATTTCGCTCTATAAATTTGTTCGTAAGTAAAATTGTTATATTTTCCTATAAATATCTGTTTGTATTTGTAACTACGAGTTGGAATGGCTCCTTTTGCTTTGCAGTCAGGTATTAATTTCGAACGAAAACAAGCAAAACTTTTTATTTACTCTTGTGAATGTGTTTTTGTTTTACTGCTTCCTATTTTCTTTTTTTTCTGACTCTTTATCCTTTTGTTCGTAATGTTTTTTCTCTTACTCTCGCTTGCTCTTTTTAAGGGTCTTACAGTTTAAGCATTTTTTTTTTTTTTTTAATTTAATTTCTAATTCTTTTAGTAGTGATTTTAATACCTCAGTGTACTTGTTTTTGTGTGTGTATTTTAAACCAACTGTCTGTTAGTATGTAAGCTAAATAGTATAAAACTATATGTGTGTGTGTGTGTGTGTCTGTTCAACAAGGATATAAATGTGTAAACATTAACACAATACATTTGTAAATATCCTTTTACATACATTTAAACTATCTATGTTATTTTTAGTACATATTCCTGTTTGTTTTAGTAAAAGTTTTTAAGTTATTTTTTTTTGTGTTTGCTTAAACAAAAACTACAACTACATTTTAAATACCAGCAATTGAAATTTTTATCAATAATAAAATTGAGTATAATTAATATTTTATTGCTGCAAATTGTGTTTATTTGTTTGGTTTTTGAGGCAAAAGTTAAAAGAACGTAAGTATATTAAATAACAAACTAATTACACAAATGGAGATTTGGGTATTAAAATTTAATAAATTAAATCAAAAGTTTAAGGGGTATTAATAAGATATATTTTGTGGGCAGAAATTTATCAGTTTAATTAGATATATCCTGGTTCCTCACCTAAAGTAAAATAGAATTTCGAAATATTTACGTGATTTTTTTTTACAAAATCGATCTGACGACATGCCAGGTGGTCTAATTATTATGCACGATTTTAATTGTAACTCACACCTTAACCTCAAGTTTTTTAGCCAACTTTAATTGACATTTCTTTGTTTCAGTGTTATACAAATTCAACTATAGAGAGGTAAACAATTGAGCAACACGTTAAGATTGTTGAAGCCTTTTACGAAAATGGGCGTTCAAATCAAAATGCATTTTGTGCAGTTCGTGATTTGTTTGGTCAGTATAATCGACCTCAGTGGATTCTTTAACGAGCAGAATTACCGCATTTGAGCAAATAAAAACCACAAGTGATTGTTAAAAAGCCAATGCATCCACACAGAGTGACTGTTTGATGCGGTTTATAGGCTGGCGGCGTTATCGGCCCGTACTTCTTCGAAAATAAGGTCGCCCAAGCAGCTACCGTTAATGGTGAACGTTAACGTTGTTCTTGTGGCCAGAAAATGAGGACATGAACATCGACGATATGTGATTCCAACAAAATGGTGCCACTTGCCAATAAAAGCAATGGCTCACGTCGCACATAGGGGCTTTTTGCAAATTTAGCCGGCATTAGGCAAAAAATTAAATTTAAGAAATGTAAAAAATTTAAGTACGCAGCTCGACAAACAACAAAGTTCTGCATCGTATAGTGAATTTTCAAGTCTTTTGCCTGAGATTTGTGGTTTTGGGACACTGTTAAAGTCAGGAATGTTGATTAAATTGCATGCGTGTTCATTGACTTTGTACGGGTTTTTGAGGTTTACAATATATTTTTTCTGAGTACACGAATTAAGATTTTACATTGATTGTTTTTGTCTGTGAAATACTATATTAACAGCTACTTATAAAAATTTTTAGTTTCGAGTTTAAAAAAAGCGAATTGTTTGTTCACTTTTTTGTAAAAAAAAATATTAAAAGGGTTTTGAAAGTCAGTCTTGTTGTATCAAATAAAATCTCTAATATCACGATAAAATATGAAATCTCTACTTTTAAATTAAAAAAAAAAAACATTGCACATTTGCGCCATTTTTTGCATGATTTTTTTGAAAGTTTCACCTTTTTCTGTTTTAGCCCATCTTTCACCCTTTCGTCAGTCATAAAATGTTTTGGTTGTACGTACTTTTTTTTATTTAACTTATTACATCTAACACTAATATTACCTGTGTAAAGAAAGGATAGTGCGAAACAGTAAATAACGGTTTTTAACCACCTGTGCGCCAGCTAAATGACGTTATTTTATGGAGTAAAATAAATTTACCTGTTTTGCATACCTTTTAAAATTATTAACAACAAAAATATTATTTAATAAAAAATGAAATCTGGGCTCCAGGTACTTAGTTTTTTTACTATATATTATGGTTATTGCATAAAATTGTTATCAGAACCAAATTCGAGTTATTCCAAATTATACAAGAATGTAATGCTAAACTCATTGAAGAAATTACAATTTTTAGTTAGAAAATTTTTCGAAATTTCAAAATGTCAGGGTGATAGTGACATATCAGTACCCAGCCAGCAAAATAATCCGACGTCGTTCAGATATCTGAGAGAAACGTCGGCAAAAAAGTCGGAATCGTATACGAATTCTGTCAGATTTCTAACCCAAAAACGTATGAAGTGGTTGACACGAATTCTGACAGACATGTCGTGGTAAATTTTGGTTTTTTGTCGGCATTTCTGATAGATACTAACAGAAATATAATGAAAAAGGCATGGGAAGTTCTGATGTGTTAGCCGAGATTTGTTTTGCTTTCGAACTGATAGCTGAAAGAAATAGTTTATTGCAAAATATGTACATAATTATAAATTTTACACGTACGTACCTTTTTTTATGCTTTTTATCTTGAACAAATAAAATAAAATTAAAATTATTTCCAACAGAATGACAATTGTCATTATTTTAAAAAAATAATACGTCTCGTTAGACAAATCTGAATGAATTCCGTCGGAATTCTGTAGGACATATCTGTTCATAAATTCCCCCCGATATATCCATGCGAAATCGATCAGAAATCGGCCGGACTGTAAGTATATTCAATGTCTGACGGAAATCTGAACGAAGTCTTTAAGAATTAAGTTAGAAATTTTGTACGAAATGTCTGATTCAGACAATGTCGTAGTATTTTGCTGGCTGGGTAGTTAATCAGTGCTCAAAGGATTTCAAATATTTTTTTAAAATATTTTGGCATTCAGCACAGAAAATAGGATCGATTTGTAAGCATGCATGTCAAATGGCTGGAAGGAACAATGACAATACATAAATTTGGGAGTTCGTCTTCAAAACGACTACAAAAGCCGTCCGTTGAATTGACCGAAAGAAGTAAGAGAAGAAAAACTGATATTTTGCGAACTCAATGCGATGCTGATTTATTGATGCATGCTGCCCAAACACAACAACAAACGTCTGGAAAAAAAAGATGCCTCAGGTCTGCTTAAAGAAATTGTGTCTTCTCCGGCAAGAGCTACAAAGCTAAAAAAAAAGCATACAAAGCTGCACAAGAGGATAAAGTAAAACAGCTTACCCCTCTAAAGGCTCTTTCTATATTTGTAGAAGCTGATCTTTCTCGAAAACAACATGAAATAATCCGAAATGCCGATAAGAATCTTTATCCTAGCTACAATATTCTGCAAAGCGAAAAAGTGAATGCTATTCTCCAAAAGAATCATTTGAAGTAACAGCAACATGTGCTCAAATAAATCTTCAGGATTTGCTTAATCATACTGCAAGTAGATTAATTACATACTTTAAAAAACGTTTTATGTGGTTCACAAAATAGAAGAATGCAACTCCATTGGATTAGTTGAAGGGAGTCATAATAAACAACTAAATGACGTAAAAAATAATATACCATTGAAAATAATACAAGTTTCGAAAAAAATGAAACTTAAAAGTACATTTCTGAATCTGCCTTATGAAATTTCTTCAGTTTATTATTGAAAGTTAAATAGAAATTTATTAACTAATCGATACCCCAATTTCTAATAGAAGAATACCGATTCCAAAACTTTCTATACACTGTTAACGATTTCTTTAAATTAGATTTGGAAGGCGCTGTCGAATTCATTATAAATTACAAAAATGTATTGTAAATTGATTGTGAATTTGTTAAAGTTGAATCAGTATTAATTAAGATGTATGCTAAAATCCAAAATTGGCAAGAATATCTATTCAAACATTTAAAATCGTTTTAAAGTGGTAACGAGCTTTCTCTTCAACTAGCAGAACGGTTGTGTAAGCAGTTTCTCAGTTGTGAAAGAAGTTTATAAGCTAGGCGTATGTTTAAAATGTAGTGCCATTGTTCTGGAACGATTTTAAAACTGAGCAGTTGAAAATATTGAAAATAAAATAGTCAAATACAAAATAATTTCAGTAGACTTGTAAAACAAACATATTTTGTAAAAAAAAAAATAGAAAAATAATTACACCGTGCTAGCGGAAAAAATAGGCAAGCCGGGCACATGGCGTTTTAACATAATTAGGGTACGCTGAATCCAATGGTGCTAACCGTTTCTTTTAGGTTATCTCTTGATTTCGAGATATGCCGTTATTTTGAAAATGGAGGAGGCTGCACAACATACATTCGCGTAACTAAAAAACAGCTTAGTTTATTAAAATTACTATAAAAAAACCGAAATTCCGCAAATAAAATATTTTCTTTAAGAAAGGCAAAACTTTTTTCTAATATGCGTAGTCGTTTTACAGCCATACCTAAACAAGAGCGGAAAGCGTTTTTTAGCTGTCAAATATTCTCATGCCCATGCAATTTGTATGAATCATCCCTAAATGAATAAAGAAATGAAATGAAATGAAATGAAATAACGCGGCGTCAACGCTTTACAATTGGAAAATCGGATTTTGGCAGCGCGTTTAATAGTGAAGACGGCCGCTATTAATACTAAATAATGACAATTTAGCTATTTTTTGTCAACCTAGCGGTTTTTTCTCTTCTTTTTATTTCTATTATGAATATGGGTTTTATTAAACAAGAAAGTTAACGCTACTGTTTGTGGCACAACGTTTACGCTCTTATTTAGGTATGGCATATCAGCGTAAAACCTAAGCGGAAGGAAAGGTTCCGCCTTCCACTCTTGTTTAGGTACGGCTGTTAGAAACAAAATTTTTTTTTGGAAAAAAAATAATTTTTTTATCAAAATTTCGAAATTTTTTTTGTTAAAAATTCATAAAAAAATTGGAAAATGCAGGTAGGATTCTAGTTTTTTCCAGCCCTATAAAAACGAAATTGCAAACAAAACAAGCCATAAATGATTTAAATATGTTACCAAATTGAAATTTTAATCACAAAAACGCAATATTTAAACTACAGTTCGCAATTTTGGTTATAATAAACATTTGGTACATAGGTTCTTATTGGCACAAGGAGCAAGCCTATTGAAAATGGGCCGAATCGTAGGACCATGAAGGGGGCAATTTCTGCCTCTCAGAAACTATCGAACCGATTTTAATGAAACTTAAAACATAGAGAGATCACTGTTCATTAAGCCATACACTCTCGAAAATTTGTTTGTAAATACTGTGGTGTTGGGTATCACATGGTCGGGCTTGACCGACTTTACTTTCTTACTTGTTTCATATATATTTATTTATTTATTGAATTTTGATATATAAAATATGAACTAACACTTTCTTCGGATTTCTAACTTTTTTTCTCGGCAAAGGTTCTGATAGTTGTTTTTATATAGTTCGTGGCCAATGAATCCAATGGCGACCGCTTTCCCAGATTGACTCAATTTTTTGAAATATTGTCATTTTAATTTTTTATTAACCGTATTCTTCATTAAGGGCATGTCTTATAACGCCAATAGTACACGGAATGTAAAAAGCTACATGCGCACGAGGTTCTGACGTAATTTTGTCGTCATCACACAACATGAACTTGCTATTCTGGCTTTGTAGTGTCGTCAAAATTACGTCAGAACCACATGCGCATGTGGCGTTTTACATTCCGTGTATTTAATGCAAATTATTTGAATACTTTGATTGATAAACACAAAACTTTTTTTTTAATCTGTATTGACATTATTGTATTTAGTTTAAGTGCAAACTGGTTTCTGAAACAAACAACCATCTTTATGGTAAAGTTTGTGTAAAAAATTTTCAAAAGTTAAACAAAAACGATGTTTTTTGAGAGTTAAATATTATTGGCATAGATAAACATATATTTGTTCTGGAAGAACATTTCGTCATCATGCACTTGTCATTGAAAATATTCCCATATTCGAACCTGTTTCGATGATCAGGGTGCTCTTTGCCTTCCGTGTCTGAAGAAAAATGTTGTTTGCACAAAATTCGACAAATGTTAAGTAAAAAAAAAAAAAAAAAAAAAATTATGTTATCAAAGTTTTTCTTGGGATTCAAAAATTAATTAACAAGGTTTCTTTCAAATGTGCTAAATTCCCATTTCATAATATTGAGAAACTGAAATTTTTTGTTGAAGGGATAAGCTGTTCCTATGCCAATTTCACTGGTTGCTTAGGCCAGATCGTCAGGACACTTCGTCCAAAGATTTTAGAAAAGCTAAAGATATTATACAAATAAAACTGTTAAGCGAATAAGAATTATAAATCTCAGTTTTAATTGTAACAATATCAATTATGGTTGACACTAAAACCTGTTTAAGGGTATGCGACATAAGCCTGCAAAAATATTCGTATTTTCTTTTGAGGTCCATTTGAAAACTAACATACACCCAGGCGTTTCGCTTTTTATTACAAGCCACAAGTAACATTTCAGTATAATCGCTGATATAATTTTAATATTTTAAATTAATGCTGATTCTTCTTTCTTAACATACAATTTTTTAACAAAATAATCCAAGACTACTTCCATGTTCCGGTATATAATTTCCTCATTTTAATCCGGATAATATCTCTCTGTTCCTGGAAAAATAAATCACCAACCAAAAGCTCATTTAGTTTTATTTATACTGGTGATATTTCACTATCTACTGACATTTTTTTCCATTTCTTGCCGCAAAAATGAATAGAAAATTATGATTATAGTATTTCGCACATCATTAAAAAATACGTACGTCTGTACGTGGAAAAGCTTAGAAATTGCTTTCCTTATTGTGTTCGCTGTATCACTTTTTAATACAGCTGCAGTAAGACCTGATGTTGGAGGAATAGAATTAATCTAAAAAATTCTAATAATTGTCAAGATTTCCATAAGGCAACGTGACTTTTATTTATGAATAAAAATACAAAAAAATTATTAACCTTATTATTATTCGTATGCCTTCCTTGGCAGCTTGTGCATTTGCTTGCAAGCGCTGAGTACTAATCTAAAGAGATGACTTCTTTCCTTGAAAATCTAACTGGATTATGGAACATTTTACAGAAAGGTAGCAGCTAACTGTGTGTGTGTGTGTAATAATGAAGTTGTGCGTTATTAAAGAAAAAGCTGAATAATGCACGTTTCTTTTGCTTAATCAAGGAAATAAAGAGGTGCAAAAGCAAACGCTATGAAACAATTTCACAAGGGAAATTATGACACCGACACATAATGACAACAACAGAGAAAATAACAAACCAATGACACTTCCAATGAAATTTGCAAAAACACAAACAACAGCCACACCCTTACGCTGCTATTTCAGTACATGCAATAAAATCTAATTAAAGAAAGACAGTGGAATTATAAAGCTTTTTACAACACAAAAAAAAAATGCAACACTATTAAATTTAAAAAAATATATTTTACTTAATTTTTTACGCTATTATTAAATTGTGTACTTTAAACAAGATTATCTGTTAAACTACGTTGAAAATTGTGTTTTTCTTTGAATTATTTCACTTCCTTCCTTGAATTATTCCACCATTTTGTGAAGAAGACTTGGGGACTTTGAGTTGAATAACAACACGATCGAACAACATATAAAAATAATTGCCACTTGTTTCCTTGAAAAAAATACAGAGAAAAATACAGAGCTTATTCGCAATTTTTCTATGAGCCATGAACAGCGTTGCAGAATGAAGATTTAATCATATTTTGGAAGATTTTTTGACCAAAATAAGATTTGAAGATTTTTTTCTCAAATAAAGATTTTTTAGTTTTAGAAATAAAAATTTTTAACTTTAAGTTGATATTACAAACATACTTTTTTAAAAGTTTTTGGAACAATTCATTTTTAAAACAAGGAGGTTTTTTATCAGCTTGTTGTCTATGGGTTTCGCACACCGCTGTATCCATTGTCTAGCATACACAAAAAGGCATCATTATTCCTGGGCATACAAAATATTAAAAAAGCATCTTAGAATAGCGGTTGTTCATTTTGAGAATATTGGTAATTATTTTTGAAAAGAAATAATGTATGTTTTTAAAAATTCATTTATTAAAGAACTAAAAAGTTCATCTATTTAGTACCAAAAGGTACAACTAATGGAACTTAAAATTCAGCATACAATGTTTATGATAATTTTTAAACAAAGTATATATACATGAGTGCTTAAGTATATCTCTTAATAGGTATACCAATATTTCACTATTCCATAAGGAATATTTTTTTAGGAGAGTCCATATATTTTCAATGAGCTTTTTTTAAATGCAATTTTCTCAAAATGCCTTCGACGGTTTCAAAAAATATAGTACAATAATGTATACACTTAAGGACCTTTTCTTCTGATGTATGAGCTTCATATCTCCCAAACTAAAATCTTCTTGTCCATAATTTAAAGTTTTTACCTTATTGCCCTCGCTACAAAAAATTTCAAGATTTTTCTCTTCAAAATAAGATTTTCTTTTCGCCAAATAAAGATTTTCCTTCCAAATCTTCTGGCAACGCTGGCCATGAAGTACTTCTCCTATAAAATTGCTACATAAACAACCCAAAAGGGCAGGACTTGGCATACGGTTAATACAAGAGCAGTTCAGCAGCTACAATTAAAATCACCTAAGTGGTGCTGTGTATAGTCAGAATGTATTTAAGCGTTTATAGATGCAAGGCTGTAGAGTCGGCAAAAAATAGTTTTAACAACGACTTCTAATCTGACCGCTGAAATTTTTTAAGTCCGACTCCAAGCCCGATTCGAGCTCCGTCTACGACACCTACTCTTATATTGATGCTAAATGTAAATCAGACTGGACCTTATTTGACTTTAAATTCTTTTTTTTAGTGCAGTGACTTTTAAATTATATTTTTAATATTGCATCGCCAATTTTGAAGAATTTTTTTTTTTGGAAAATATTAGAAAATTTCTTTAAAGTTTATATGCCGAAAAATTTTGGAGCCAAAGTCGCGAGTTTTTGTGGGTACTTCGACTCAAACTCCGGTACAAAAAAACAAAATTTCGACACTTCAACTCCGACTCCGATTCTACAGCCCTGCATAAATTTTAAGAAATATCATTGCATTATTTGGCAATACAGTGTTGCCGCAATCTGTGCTTTGCCTTGTCAACGCATCTGTTTGCAGTGTTGCAAGGTAAGCTGAGCTTGTAAAACCAGCCAATAATTGAAAATTTTTGTTAGGCAAGCCGTGGAAAACCATCCAACATTAGGGTTCCAACAAGATGGAGCCAGAGCACATACTGCAGGTATCGTACAAAACTTTGGTAAGGGCAATGTTTAGCGAAGGTACTTTCACTGAGATGCCATGCACTGAGTTGATGGCCATTACATCCAAAATTTTGGGAAAAGTTATGTTGAAAAGAACACGTAAAAAAATTTTAACTAACATATTAAATGAAATGGCTGCGAATGCGCCACGCTATATTATCAGGGGTGGTGTTCTGGAAATCGAAAACGCAAAACGCATTAAGATAAGATTAATAAGATTTCCGTAATAAAAGAATTTTATAACAAATATTTTTCTATTAAACAAAATTTTATAACAAAAACTATAAATATTAGATTAAAAGTGTATTAAAAACGACTTCTTTCGTTTTTGATTTCCAGAACCGCCTGTATACCAACTTAAACTGTCATATATGCGTATGAGTAATATTTATTAGTCTTATATGCGTATGAGTAATATTTAATAGACATATAACGAATATTACTTATACGTAACGTAAAATATTTCTCTATTGAAAAGAAAATTTTTTACCCAGAGAAAACACATGGCCACAAGAATTAAAATATTTTTTTTGCATGCACAAACAATTATAGTTGATTAAATTAACACTTGTGTCACCTTAAAAAATAGTTTGTTTATTTACATATCCATAATCAACCGAAAACTAAAAATCGTCTTTTTCATTGATTTTAATGTATTCTGGAATCACTCGACCAAAAATAGCGATTTTATTAACAGAAAACAAACGGCCCTATCTACAAAATATTATATGATAAACGCTGAAAGACTTAACTAACAGTCTGCTTAACGGGCTAAATTTTATCGATGGCATTAACTTTCATGGCCTGAAAGGTCGCTTTGTTTGTTGGCTTATTCGCATAAATCTGCGCCTTAAGAAAACCCCACAAAACAAATGATCTTAGTGGACAGTTCATATCATCTGCACGTAAGATTATCGTACCCTTTAATTTATTACGCTGCTTCAGCTGTTATCCACATAGCACTGCCCAGTAGAAACCTCATATCGTTTGGGTCGTAGTTATTAAATAAAGTTACTAATCATCAACGTATTATCAATAGCCATTGACTGTGATGACCTGGTTAATGTCGTTATCAAAGAAATATTAAGCGATACCCCGCCAGCCCAAAATCCACACCAGACGGATCTAATGTCGTTTGGTAGCGTCTCTTTATTCAGAAACGGATCTCATCATGATAATTTCGTCATTAGCACGTGTTCTTGAACCTTTCCTTCCATAGTGAATTAGGGACACTAACTAAATGAAAGTCCTGGGAAACATTTTATTTCATTATTAAAAGAGTTCGTGAATATGTTTTCTACTATTAATATACACAGGAAAAATTATTAGTAGTTGTTTATCAATTGAAAAAATTGTTCAAAAAGTATGAAAATTTAATTAATGTGATAATTGAATCAATAATTTCCTTTTGTTGAAAGAAAATTAAAAATATGATTTTGATTTAATTAACATTTTAACTGTTTTGAAATAAATTTTGGGGGTTATTTTAAAGACAAAGTGTACGTTAAAAAACCACAGACACTTGGACAACTCAAGCTGAATATTCGAGACGAAATACGGCGCCTGCAACCAGAAGCATTGCGCCATGTTATGCAAAATGAGCGAAAAAAAGCCAATGCCTGTATCGATCATAATGGTGGTCATTTGTCTGATGTCATATTTCACACATAATCACGTTAAATTTCCATAAAATGTATTCAACATATAAAAATAAATTATTAAAAAAAAAAACGTTATTACAAGAGTTATACGTGTTAAACACCACTAGGCCTTATTTGGGCCACCCTGTAGAAACTTGTCGAGTAAAACTTCAACAAAACTGAGTATATCTCAAAAGTTTTATAATCGACATAAGTCACTTTTCAATATTGACACAGAAGCATAAATTTCTAAAAAAAAATGTACACATGCAACAATAGACAATAATAAACAGATTTGAGTTTAATAAAACATACAAATTTTAAATAACAAAACTTTAGATTCTAATTGAATTTAAAGATCCAAAGTGAAAATGCGTGCAAATTGATGACGTACAAGTCAGTGACGTGCGATGACGTATAAATCCACAATCCAAATGAGTTTCTGAACTCTCTGGAATTGTCCGGGTTGCCGCTTCACTTTGAGCAATGTTTGGGAACTCCTTTTGGATGAGTTTGGTCCTTGATTCGGTGAACTGGCAAAAATAACTGGAAAGTTTATGCAGCCAGTCGAATTATCAATAGGGATTATGCCATAGCCAATGCCTAGTAAGTGGCAATGTTTGCCGAAAATGACCTGTCAGCAGAATCATCGCACCACCAAAACGGTTCTGATTGTTTCGCATATCTTGCATTGTTCGATGTAGTGCTTTCAGTTACTTCTTATGCACCATCGTAAATTTATCCTTAACGATCAATATGCTTTGCCGTAAAACTTAAGCCATGAGAGAGTTAATGGAAATGTTGCATGTTGGAGTTTAATGAATTTACAAATTCGATGTCAATTTGAGTTCTGAATAAGCCATTCGGCTGTATTCTGTAAAAATAAGATATTTTAAAATTCCCTCCAAGCGCTTAATATTTTGTTTTCAAAATTGCTCAACATTCGGAAAACTTTTCGTATAAATAACCAAGTTATTTGTTCCAAATTTAAACAAAATTGCTGCTATCGTTCCCAAGATATACCGAAAATTATATTCGCTTAGTATGGGTGCCACATCCATTTCTTAACACCAGCCCACGTTTTGACAGATGTTTTGTTCTGATAACAAAAATACTTGTTATACCCTCCACCCCAATTAGTTGTGAAGTCTGTCCGTCTGTCCGTCTGTTGAAAACACGCTCACTTTCGAACAACTCCAAAGAAATGAACAAACTTGGTGCCAAATTGCTTGTAGTTATCCTAAGCAGTTTGGGATTGAAATTAAGCAAAATCGGTGCAGTAGGACCAGAGCTATGATTCAAAATATGGAACCACCACCTAAAAAAAATTATAATTTTGTTACAAAAAATAACATAAATGGTGGATCAAAGCACGGAATGAGATAAGATTTTGCAAAAATTTATTTTATTCGACTGGAAATCACGTTGTTAAATTTCGTGAAGATCCTTCCATAATTTACCCTAGGCCCCATAGAAACCCTACTCTCGCAAAACAGTTTAGTACGCCTAAGACCGTAATTAATAATGCTATCATAACTAAATTTGGCACGACACAGTTTTATAGTACTAGAAATTACACTGTGAATTTTCTTGATGACCGGTCCATAATTTACAATAGGCATTAAATAAACCCTTCTCCCGGAAAACAGTTTAGTACGCCTAATGCCGTAATAAATAATGCTATCAAAATAAAATTGAATACTCTGCTCACACTAATAAATTTCGTGATGCTCGTTTCATAATTTACTATAGGCCCCATATAAAGACCACTGAGCTGTCGGTAGAGGGTATCAAACATTCGGCACAGCCGAATATAGCACTCTAACTTGTTTCAAATTTTATAATTGATGTCGGCTTTGTATGGGAGATGCCACGTCCACTTCTCTAATTGAGCCCAGTTTGACAGACAGATTTTACTGTAACCGTTCTTCAGATACTTTATTAAAATCTATATTGTCTTTGTATGAGAAGGACCACTCCCACTCCTCTTACCAAACATGGAAACTTTTGCTGTAGCCGTAGGAGCTACGCCTAAACGCTATCCAGCCCACCTTTTGGCAGATGGTGTGAATTGATAACCGAGTTATTTGTTTCAAATTAATAAGCTCTTATCTTAACCGTTCGCCATATATAAGGTTATTCATATTATTTTTGTATTGATGTGCCACGCCCCCCGGGAAATTTTTCCAACTTTCTTCTTCATAAAAATAAAAAAAAACACACCTTTTTTTAATATAAAAAAACGATACATCAAAAACTTATTAAAAAAAATATGAATTTAAAAAAAACAAAAACTTAAATGGCATTTTTGCATAGCCAAATATACACATTTAAAGATATAAAAGAGATAGAGACTAAAAAAAATTTGGTGTAGAAACTACAGGTCAACCTTTTTGGAGGTTTCTTACTCATCAAAATCTGCAACCCATACACATTGGCTTACAACATTGCAGACAAATCGGTAAGAGCTGCAGTTCCAACTTTGGTTGATATATCTTGGATATCAATACACAACATCTGGGTGGGACTGGAGAAATGGGCGTGGCTCCTCCCAAACAGAGACCTTATAGATTTTTGTGTATTTTAAGAATGCCAAGAGTCAAAATTTCGAAACAAGGTTCAAGCATCTTGGTTGGCAATACACAACATCCAACATAATGTGGGTGGGATTATAGAATTGAGCGTGGCACAAAATACATTTTTATTATCTAATGAACAGTAGGTGAAAATTTGTTCAAATTTGATACACATAGCTGGGTTATCAATACACAACCTCCTTACAAAAATGGGATTGGTTAAGTGGGCGTGGCATAAAACATATTAAGTTATATCTAAAGAACGGTAAAAGAAAGTTATATAATTGCCCAAGCGGTAACACCTTAAGTTTGGGAACAAATAGCTTTGCTCCACTTATAAAATTATTACAGTAACTGATTGTGGGTTATTTAATTCGTTTTCCGTACTGTTAAAATTGAATAAAAATATAGTTATTTTACGAATAATTTTATTTTCCAACATTTTGTGTTTGTTATTCAAAAAACAAACTACCAAAAAATAATGTTTTTCCGTATTTATTTTGTTATGTAGTTTGATTTTTTTCGGTTAAAATATATTTTTTAAAAGTAAAAACAATTCAATTTTACGGAATATGCTGTTTAGTAAATAAAAAAATTAAAAATGAATGTAAAAATCATTTGTTTTAAATGAAATGTAAATGATCCGTTTTTAAAATGAATTTTAAGTTGTTTCAAATGAATTTTCGTTTGAATTTAACTACATAATTTTTTGAACGTACCAATATGCAACATCAGTAAAAAAATTGGGCGGGATTAGATAAGTGGGCATGGCACAAAATACAATTCTGTATAAATAAATAATGATAAGTGTAAAAATTTCCAAATTTGGTACAAAAAGAATGATTAACAATACCCATCATCAGTCAAAATGGTCTCAAAAGTAGACCTTTAATATAAAGACCGCATAGATTTCTGTATAGCTGCAGACAGGTAATAGTCAGACTGCCGTATTCATAAAAAATTAAAATGGATTTGAAATGCATTTTAAAAAAAATTTGTATGAAAATTTTGCCTTAAAACACATTTCAAACTCATTTTATTATTTATAAATACGGCAGAGAGTATTTAAACTTGATACGGACAGCTTTCTAAACAATCTTCGAGATTTAATAAAATGTACTTAATGAGAGTAGCAAAGTGCCTTTAGCTAAGCTTGTATCATATAACATAACTTTTTTGGAATAAATAATTTATTACCAACAAGAAAACGGATGAGTGGTAAAAATAATTCTATGAAAATATTTCGTTAATTTTGATGTGGGGTAAATTGTTTTCTGTCAAATACTTACGCTAACGCCGACGTGGTGGTAATATATTTTCAAAGAAAAAATTACGTAAATGACGACTATTGGTAATTTTTACACCGGCATGTTCGTAGCTCCACTCACGCTAAGTCGAGCTCAGCCAAAATACAAGTGAATAACAACGATCACGAAATGAGAAGATACTAAGAGAATTAAATAGATTGAGTGCAACGGAAGAGAGTATTTTAAAAAAATATTAAGAGAGGGTAAAATTTACCACCACCTCCCCAGTTAAAGGTTAACATATTTTATTGCAGAAATATTTTATATAAAATTGCAACGCTACTGACTGACTGCCTAGCATCGCACAATCAAAAAGCCTGAAACTAAAAAGTAAAAATTGGACCGGAGATTTGTCTCTCCCCACATCGATCCAGTAGGTAAAAACGTGTAAATTCGCCTACCTTAAAGAAAGATATAATTAGAGATATTCAAAAAATTTGATACCTATCGTTGCTCATTAAAAAAATATGTTGGGAGGTATTTGGTACTTTTTTGTTATTCGTCCCTTTTGGGGAGTTAACAGGTAAAACCTTTATTGAGGAACTTTTTAGTCATCCCATCTATCCCAGTTAAAAATGGGGAAAAAAATTTAGCTAATCAAAAAGAATATATAAAAATTGGGCATTCTTGAAAAATGTCAAGTCCTTTAAAAGGGACAAAAGGTTGGGAAAAGAAAAACCAAGTACGCAGTTTTATTATCTTTAGTCCCCAGATTAATTCGTAAATAGTGGTTTCTTCCAATTGGAAACAAATCAAATATGTCATTCGCTATTATCTATAGAATATTATTTATGCTTTTTAGGTTTCAATAATTAGTGTTGCTTTTAACAGAAAATAAAGGCCATTAATTAGTTATTTGTGCACATATATTTATTTAGTTTTTTTTTTTCAATAATAAATAATGTTTTAACCTCGTTAGCAAAACAACAAAATTACATTCCTTTATCTCAAGCCTCGAAATAATAAATATTCTTAGATTCGCTTTCTAGTTTATTTATGCTACAAAATGCACTTTAATGTATTCTCTTATATTTTCTATGTTTTCATTCATTTCAAGGTCCATTAACAAAAGCTTACGTTCATTTTATTTCAACCATTCGGGGTTTTCTTCAGTTTTTCCCATTTTTATTTTTATCTTTTTCATGTTTTTTTTCCAGTTCATGTCTAAATTGTGTTTTATTGAAAATAAAATTTGTAAAACTAAGAAGAAAAAAAAGCAGCACCAGCCGCAGTAGTATAATGAAAATACTTGTTACGAGTATCTTTAAAAAGTGCGATGATGGTGAAAACACTTGTACGAAATAATGAATGTTGCATAAAGGTACGAAAAGTGCAACAGAAAACAAAAAATTATATAAAGAAAATGCATAAAAAGATGTCACGCGATTTAATGGCGTCTTCTGAACACGTTCTACTAACATTATTTAATATTGGCATAATTTAAAAAAATTGATTTCTTTCTTAAGTCTTTATTTTTGTCTAATATTGTTTTTAGGTTTTGCTTGGTATCAGGAAGATTGGAACCTAAGCAAAGAATTAGGGCTTGTCTAGGTTCACACTATAAAAGTTTTCTTTTAGCAAGTCTGAGATTTTTGGCGAGAGAAAAAGGAAGAATATCGTTGGCTACAGACTTTCCTTTACTTGGAAATTATTTTGTGTTTTATTAATTACTAAATATTAAACTTAAGCCAGACACACATTTTCTTTAACCTTTAATTTTTTTATTATTAAATATTTGGCTTAAAAATATCAAAAACAGAAAAATTATGTTAAATTAACACACAAAAAAATATAAATTCATTAAAAAAATGTCGATGATAAGACTCGTATAAGGATTTAATAGAGACTTAAAAACTTGTTCAGAACAAACACTTTTATAGTGTAAACCGTGACTTTGGAGGGTCTTTTGTAAATATTAAAACACAAAAAAAAGGAAATAGATATTTTAATGGACTCTAAAGAAATTATGTAAAATCAAGCAAGCATAAACTAAACAGAAGAGCCAAATTTGAAATACAATTATAGTTTTTCAACAGTTATTTTTCAGATGTCGAACGACTCTTCACTGAAAAGAGAAAAGTATGTAGAGAATTGGAGCTTCACAGATCCGCTAAGTTAAAAAAATTTGCCAAAAGAATGCTCAAAGTTACTCCAAGGTCAAAAACAACATTCTTGGAAAAGTTTCTTAAAGAACTTGATGCAACTCCACAATATGACAGCTTCACTACCAAGATTTGAGACAGGATATACTGAAAAGGCTTTTGCTTATTTAAACCCCAAAAAGCCGGTTGCATTTATGAAAAAAGTAATGATATGCTTATTGAGCTACCCTGGATATGAATAAAAATAATCCATCTAATTTCTAATGCAATTACGAATCGCATAACAGCGTTCAGGTTGGAAAGATCGCATTAGATAAAAATAAAAGACTTAAGAAAGAAATCAAATTAAATAATGTTAGTAGAACGTGTTCAGAAGACGCCATTAATTCGCGTGACATCTTTTTGTGCATTTTATTTATTTAATTTTCTTTCAAACAAATTACTTCATATTATTTTGCCAGTTCAGTTTTACATACACTGCCACATGCATATTGGTTATCAAAGTTTTTCTTGGGATTCAAAAAATTAATCAACAAGGTTTCGTTTAAATGAATTTACATGAAATTGATTCAAATTTATTTATAATTTTTCATTCTTGACTGCCGCATGATACACAAAAATTTTAATTAAGTTCATGTTGTAAAATTCCTTTCTTTATAAAAAATAATTTAATGAAAATTAATTTTGATCAACTTTATTCAAATTAAAAATATCAAAATTTTTATTTTTAAAAAATGTTGAACATGCTTTATTTTTAACTGAGATTACGATTTGAAACACTTCGGCTGCAAGAACGGCGTTCGGGTAACAATCCGAATCCGGTTGGTTCGCTATCACTATTTCCAATGCTTTATGATACACGACACACAATTGACCATGTGAAAAGCATGGATTTTCCAAGTTAATGCCGCAAACACTGAATGACTGTCCTTGTGATTTGTTTAGTGTCATTGCAAATTGCTGCATTACAAAATTAGAAATTGCTTGAATTCAAAACTTCTTCACGACTTACAAACACCAAAAAATGCGTATATTAGGTATGCCGAGAAAGTGAGCGTAAAAATGGGTGAGGTCAATTAAACCTGTTCATGCACATTTTCTGAACTTAAGACGTTATTCGTACTAAGTTTGAGCTGAGTCTATAACAAAAATATAAACAAAATTTAAAGTCCCATAGCAAAAAAACAATTTTAGTTTTTTTCCGAATTTTTAAATTTTCCAACCAACTTTTCCAAAATTTCTGTCCATAGAAACCTTTTTCAGAATATTTAAAAAAAAAAAAATTAGCAAAATCGGTCAAGCCGTTTCAAGTTATGCGCTTAGCAACGGCCAGAATTTAATTTGTATGCCCTCCATCACAATTAGTTGTAAAGAAGGTATTAAAAGTTTGTCATTCCGTGTGAATATGTTTTATTATTCCTCTCAGACCCCATAATTATATTAAACATATTCTGGCTCCTTGAGTAATTCTAAGTCAATTTAGCTATGTCCGTCTGTCTGTCGGGCCAACCGTCTGTCCGTCTGTTGAAAACACTCTCACTTTCGAACAGCTCAAAAGAAATGAACACACTTGGTGTCAAATTGCTTGTAGTTATCCTAAGCAGTTTGAAATCTTGCAAAGTTTCTTGACGATAGGTCCATAATTTAATAAAGGCCCCATATAAAGCGCACTCTGGTAAATTAACAAAAAAAGCCTAAAACCGTAGCAGATATATTTATTGTGGTAAAGTTTCTTCCAACTAAGTTTCAAATGGCCTTAGATCCCATATGAAGCAGCCTTCTGAAATTCTCTGTAAACGCTAAAACTAATTTCACCGCTGTTTTTGGAAATATATTGAAATTGATCTTTTTAATACCAGAAATCACTCTGCAGAATTTTAGGACGAATGGTTCATAACTGACCATGGCTCCAATATAAATTTCCTTCCTGAAAATCATTTAAGTTCGGCTTAAACTGTTACTTATCATGATATTTTTATATGGACTATTTCAAATTTTTTGAGCACCTGCTGAAACCGACATTTCGTTAAGTTTTATGAATTGAAAAAACGTTGTACAGGGTTTGGATGACTACACTTGAGGGATATGACGTGCAAAGTTTTACGTTGAAAAGTATTCACTTTTAGAATTGGTGGGCATCTAAAATTCGAAAATTTAAAAAAAACGACTTGAAACTTGCAAGAGTTTTCATCCATTCCGTTTTCTTTGTAATAGTTTTTACCTTTCAGATCAAAACCAATACAAAATATAGTCACGCTGCTGGGTGAAAAGTTGCATGATGGTTTACAAGTGAAACCAAAATTTTTCGAATTTGGAGCTTTTTGAAGATTTTACATTGGGTTTTTGCGCCGTTTAATAAAAATGGGTTTTAAGCGCAGAATTAAAAAAACTGCGTAATTTTATAAAGTTTGAGGCTTATCAAGTTGGTGTCAGCGCACCAATAACGTATCACGGACATCACAAACTTAAAAGAAATTAGCGAACATTTTTTAAAAATGTATCTTTTTTGCGTCTGACAATCTGAATTGTCTTTTAAGTTGGCTAGTGTATTGCGTGATGTGAGTAACTTCGTAAAAGGCATCTCCGAGGCGAAAACACACTTCAAAATTTTTAAACGCAAACAGTTTATGAACTTTTGAAAACTTTTGCAAAAAAAACAAGTTTTTTTAAGCTTTTTTATATCAAAACATGTCATAGGAACATGTTTAGGTAACTGATAATGTGCAAAAAAAAAATGATTTTTTTCAAACCTGGCGCGTGCAGCGGCATTTTTTTCCAAACACATTTCGCTTTGTGACAACTAAAGCGCTGTATCAATTCCGCTCAAACGTACATCGAATAGAAGACTTTACTGAGCTTGATACTACAATTGAAAATGCACCAAAAAATTTTAAGGATTTAAAATTTTATGGAGGAAACAAAATGTTTCTAACATCAAATAGCATCCTTGTATAAAATATTTGATTTGGTTTCAGATTATACATTTTAAAAATCCTGAAACTCGTAAAGAGAAAACTGAGAAGCGAAACAAATTGTGATCATAGTAGCCTTTGCTGAAAACATTAAAACAAATAAATGTCATGGGAAATAAAAATAAATATCTCAGTAAGTATTGACAAGTATATTAACTATGCTAAACTCAGAAAAACTAACCATATTAAAGGCATTACTGATCTTAATATATAATTTGGTTAACAAAATCATGAGTGGTAAGGTTAAAATGGTTTTTTTCTAAAATATTGCAAACTATGTCTTATACTAGCCGTAATTTAGTAAAATGTTTAACAATTTTAAATAAATTTTTATATGCATACACGATAAAAAATTTTTGTATTTTTTTTAGTGTATTTTAAAATGTATTGAAGCTTTAACAAATATTTTAGTGTGCTCAGAAAGCTCTTAAGGGGTATTATCCACACGCGTTATCCTTTTTCAATTTTAACAAAAACTGTTATTTTTATATATTTTTTAAATTTTTAACTTTAAGCCGCTGTAAAATTTGCGCCGCTTAAAATAATGAAAATTTCTAGTTGCCGTAAATTTTTGAAATTGCCCATATGTCTAAACCGCAACCAATTTTTATGCTGATGTCTGTTTTTATAAATTTGAATTAATCTATATATGGGTATTTCTCTGAAATAGTCCACCGTGACTTAAAAAATCAAAGCGCTCGCATAATTTTTTTCAAGGAAAAAATTAAGTTGGATTAATTTTGTAGTATATTTTTATTTTTTATTATTCATTTTTGAATAAAAGTTAAATTTTTTTGTTAAAAACTTCTGAAAATATATGTTAAATTACTAAAATATGTATGAAGGTAAAAAGTGTCACGTGCGTAATGTCACGTGCGTAATTTACAATATATTTTTTTCTTCGCCAACCCATGCATAGTTGCTTTTGAACAAAACATGATTATAAAGGCCCATTACTAACCTTTATAAAAACCTTTTTTCCGAAATAAAAACCTCCTACAATTCACTTACTTTCGCACTTTTTCTTACGGTCCTAAAAGGCACTTCTATTTTTGTCACGTGAGTAAGTCAACTTTGATTGCATGGCATTTGGGTACCCAGTGCTCAATTTACCATTATATATACTTTTTAGAAAGAACTCATCACAAACAATGTAACGATTCTAGAATTCAGTCCAAAATTCCAATCCACTTATATTTTTTTAATATTCAAACACAATAAAACGCGTTCAAATGTCGCGTGCATAACCAGAGAAACACCCATATATAAAATAGGATGTGTGTATGTATGTATTTAACGTATGGACTCCAAAACGGCTGGGCCGATTTTGATGAAATTTTCAGGGAATCTTCAGAATATTCAGGCGGGTGACACTGTGAAGTCTGATTTTGGATTTTCGGTCTGGGGGCGTGAAGGCGTGGCAAAATCCATAACTTGAGAACGGCTTGACCGATTTGAACGATTTTTTCTTTAAAATGAACTTAGGTTTTTACGGAAAGAAAATTTTGCCCCACCCACTTTTACGCTCACTTTGTTCGATTTACCTAAAATCAGAAAACGGCTTCATCGAGTGGACTCATTTTTCTTTCAAATGTTCGTATTATTCAACTTTATGTTTTCATCGAAAGAAAAAATTACCACGCCTACTTTTACGCCCACTTTTTATATCAAGTGGCGCCCAACGTGGGGCCCACACAAAGTTATAAACAAACGACATCTTTTGAATTTTAAATTCAACCAACGTGTGGCTCTCAAACAATAATTTGTTATGCTTTTTATTTTTTTGTTCACTGTTGCTGATCGGAAAAAAGTTTTAGAAATACCATCTACTAATATTTAATCGCAATAGTGCATCTCAAAAGGAAAGGAAAAAACTTATTTTTCTATAACCATTCAATCAATTAACGTGCAAGGTAATGTTCGGAATCAGACATTCTTCTTATTAGAGTGTTAACCAACATCATTGCCCATGTAACTCCTTATTTTCTAACATTTTGGAACTGCTGCAGTTTTTATCGAGGGTGAAAACTCAGACCAAATGTTAAACAAACCTTTTTGCTTACCATGTTTTTTTTGTTTTTGAGTATTTGGAAAGGACTCTTTGCAGAAAATGCATTGTAGTGCCGAATACACTTTCTTCCAATAGTTTAACTTACTTTCCTGCTAAATCTTTCCTGATAAGTTTATCTTTACTAGTTTTTTTTGATCTACTGAATAGAAACGTGGAAATCAAACGTTGCTTTAATACGATTTATATAATTTTGTTGGTGTGTTTAAAAGTGGTTTTCAAACCTGCTAACAATTTACAGAATTAGTGCTTGTTATTTTAGAATTTTAGAATTAAGTCAAGTAAATTTATACCTTTTTACGGGAATTATCTTACCTCGGAATTTATTTGTTTGCATTTTAAGATCAGAATTTCTTTTGGTACTACATAATTGTGTCGAATTTAGATAAAGTGCTAAATCTTGGTTACTTAAATTAAATTTTTTTTCATTGGCGAGTTCTTCCTTCGGATTTTGTGATCATGTTAGGGGAAAGTTCTGGTGAGTCTTTTGGTACTAGTTGCAATTATTTACCAAATTGCGTATCTTGTACTTTTAGCATAACTGACCAATCATATTTGATTAAAACAGTATGTGGTCATTATTTTCATAAGTCCTGTTTCCACAAGTGTGTGAAATCTAACCCGAATTGTCCTCAGTGTAAAAATAGACTTGTGGTGTCAAACCCAATTATTCCTTCTACACCTGTGCAAAATCCCTTATCATTACCGCCAGCTATGGGAACCCGTGCCCAGACCCAAAGAGCTATAAATTTTGACGCCAACAGATCGGCAGGCCCTTCATCTCCTGCGTATGAGTTACCAACACAGAAAATTAATTTATCAACAACTTCCGAGCCACCTCACGATCGAGGTGAACAATTAAAATCGGTGATAGCTGCCGCTGTTAATGCCCAACAGGCTGAAATGGAAATCCGTCTTAGCCAAACTTTAACTTAAATAATTGGAAAAAGTATGGAGGAAGGATTTCGTCGTTTAAGTACAGCTGACAACCCTTTTACTAATGGTCCCTTAACGAACCATGAACCACCAATGGCAAATTCAAACGTTCCCATGAGAACACTGCCAGACGTGGAGCAACAGACTCTTGAGCAGTTGCTTGGGTTACCCTCCAATTCTGGGCAACGAAGTGATCCTATAAATTCTGCTATGAACCGGTCGGATCGTGAAACTATTGTCGCTTCGGGCGTTTCATTTAGGCCAGATAGGATAGCCCATATCATTAGTACTGGGAAAATTAAATTCTCGGGGGACGTTAGAGGAATGTCGGTAGACAACTTTATTTACAGAGTTAGAGCTCTAACAACGCAGACTCTAAACGGTAATTTTGGAATTTTGTGTGATCACATTTCTATTCTTTTTGACGGCTGGGAGGGCAACAAGTTGCGTTAATATACCTAAAACGCTCAAAGATAATTTGTCGGGAATGTTTGGTTTTTTTCTGTCACTGTCATTCAATTTCCTTTCTATTTACGTGCAGCATGCAAATGTTAAATAAAGTCTGTATTTTTGGGTTTTAAAGCGTAAGGTTTAATGGCAACGAATCCACCCATTGGCCGGCGAGCAAGCGGCCGGAAGAATAGGCATGCTGAGGCCAGCACCAAAGCGCAATCACCGCATGGAAGTGTTTCCACCACCTCTTCCCAACAGTTACATGCTACAGATAATTTATTTATGGACGATTTTTTCTTTAAAATCGCCATGGTCCAACTTATTCTTTTTTCATTGAACCATATCTACACCATGTGTAAGTTATTCTGTAAAAAAATCTTTATGATAGGTATTTCATGGATTAAATTTCGTAAATTTCGTTTAAAGATCAATTTAAATCGTCTGGTAATACAACACTAATTTTTGCTTAGGTCCAGCAACGCAGACCGGGTCAGCTAGTAATAAATAGATATCATGTAGATATCACTCCTATAAAAACTGAACTGTCGGTGGAGGTTAACAAAGATTCGGCACAACCGAATATAACTCTCTAACTTGATATATGTATACATATGTGACAGTTTCAGTTAAAAGGGCCCTATGGGGAAAAAATTAGTTTTGGAGAAAAACGATTTTGAAGTTAGCAAGTTAATTTTCTTTTCCTATCAAAGGTGTATTTTAAAGCTTACTTATGACCAAAGAAATTATGTTTTGCTGCATTAGAAAGAGCGTATTGTATTTTTAAGAATCTGCAAAAAAGTAAAAATCGATTTTTCATCCATAGGTCCCTTCTGATGAAACTGTCACACATATAGATTTACTAACTCACGCTTAACATTTAAAAGTGATTTTAAAAAACTTTTTAATTTTCTATCAAATTTTTTTGCTAAAAATATTGGGGTTTTCATCCATAATTTCTTTATTTATTACCTGTAATAAATAGTACATCTCAAAATTAAACTTTTAATAAATTTTTTATATACATATGTATATATTTTTGTTTTTGTGCCATTTTTCTTAATCTTGCAAAGAATTTCATGCATATTTTCTAATATTTATTCAATCTAATAATTATGCTCTTTAAAATCCTGTATATAACCAGGCTTGCCAATTCAGCACTTTTAGTCCTAGATTAAGCACATTTTTTTCTGAACTAGCACTAAGAAGTTCGAAAAATATGCTAAGTGCTTGTTTAGCACATTTTTATAATTATTAAGCATTTTTAGCACTTTTTTTAGATCCCAAAACCACTTAAAAACTCACATAATCAATTGAAGTAAAGTATAAATTCTTTAAGTGTATCAAGAAAAATCCAATCCAAATATTATTACATTTTTTGCAAATAGGAAAAATGGTAAAGCATAGCCGAATAGAGCATATATATTTTTTTTTTTAAATCACATTGAAGTTTTCGCATCAAACGCAATCACATTTTTTTATAAGACAATAAAGCCATTTAATTTATTATTAAATTTTAGTACATTTTATTTGGGAAAAAAATGTTTAAAAAAGTAATATAATTTTGATATGCAATACTTATATGAATTGGCCAAAGCTTTTAAATACCTTTAAAAATTATTATTTTCCCTATAATAAAATTAGAGCAATGGCAGCACTCAGTAATGCTCATTGCAATTCTGGCACTTTTGTCTGTTTTACTTATTCCGGAACATCAATTGCAATAATTTGCTATTTGTAAATCTGTATGTCATGCTTTGAGCGGTTTTGGTTTTCTGATCATACTTTCAATAAAAATAATTTCGCCAAAATACAAAAATCATTGTCGGGCTTTAGAGAAGCAAATGAATATTTTCTCACACATCTATTTCTATTAGACCAAAGACCTATTGGATAGACCTTGCTAAGAACTGGAATGAAAAGAGAACTGTTATGTTCAGTTATACGCATAAGAGAAGGTGCAAAATTAGACAAGGTTTGTTGCCAGCCACACTTTAAACATAAATAAAAAAATCGGTTCATCTGGAAAGTACCAAAATGAGTTGGTTTATGAGGAAGAAGAAAATGACATAATTGAAATTTTAAACAGTTATAACAACTTTATTACATGGCGATTTATTTTCTGAGAAAAATATGTTACAGTATTTAGATGTAACACTTTCTAATGTTGCCTATAATCACTTGAAGTTTTACATGTTGTGCACCTTAAATTTGAGAGGGTTCTGCACGCTTTTACGGCTTGGCAACAAATATGGACATCACTAATGGCTTTTTTGTACAAACGAACACAAAAATGTAAAACATGTTGCATTAATGCAACATATTTCTCAGAAAAGAAATTGTCATAAAATATATTATAATGTAACATAATAATAAGTGTTTATATTAAACAAAATAAATATGTATGAATATAAAAAAAATCCTTGTTACAAAACTAGCACTTTTGTTTTTCACTGTAAAAAAATTTAGCAATTTTTTCCAATTATTCTGGCAAGCCTGTATATAACGTTCGTCAAAAGCCAGTGGTTTATTTGATGCCTTTTGCCCCAATATGCAATTTAGTATTATTGCAATAAAACAAGTCCAAGCATAAATTATTCAATAATATATCTACAAAAAGCCTTAAACAGCACCCAGATCTACTTGATTGAAATATTTTAAATGAACGGGTCCGTGATTAGGAGAATTTTTGTCAGGCTCTGGCAGCACGTGAACTTAGGAATAAGAATAAGCTTTTGATTAATTATTAGTTCATATTTTTCAATATATGAAGATGCAATAAATAAATTATAAAAAAAAGGAAATTACAGACACAAAGGAAAGTAGAAATATTACACCAACTTCAATAACCCATTTTCATTTACTTTCCCAACATTGACATTCAGAAATATTTTCCCTAATAACATTTTGCAAAGAAACATTTAATTTATTAAATTTCTAATAACATTTACAAGATAATTGCATAATGCACATTCTTGAGTACAATTTAATTAGATTTGCCAGCTTCAAATATCCCATTTTAAACGTTTAAATAGATTTTGAACACATTTTCCCTCTTTGCTAAATTTCTTGTAGTGTAAATGGAATGTTAAATAATTGTTGTTGTTTAATCTTTGGCCAAACCGAATTCCCTAAGCCACATAATGAGAAACAATTAGTAAAAAAAAGTATTAAGCAACAAAAAGAGTCAAGATAATATTTTATGGAATTTAAACAAAAATATTTAAAACAATTTAGAGACAAATCATAAATATTTTTTTGGTTGGTTTCAAAATTTATTGTTGTTGATAGATTTTTAAGAGTTTAAAATATAAAATTTATTATGACAAAACAAAGAAGCAGTGCAAATGTGTAAAGTTTTTTTTTTAGCAATATTCAATTAAAATTTAATTGTACGAGTATAAAAGTAAACACCAGTGTTACAATTAATGAAACAATTAGGAAGGTATGGTCGGTCGAGCCCGACCATATGATGCCCAACACCACAGTATTTAAAAACAAACGCTTGAGAGTAAATCCCATTTGGGACCCATAGGCAATTATGCCCCGCCAGAAAAATATTATGTTATGAGCCGGGCTGTAGAGTCGGAGTTGAAAAGTCTGAGTTAGGTTTTTTGTACAGGAGTCGGAGCCGAAGTACTCACAATGCTCCAAAATTTTTCAACTTAAAAATTTTTCTAATATTTTTCAAAATAAAAAAATTATTTAGTTTAATTTCTTCGACCTTTTTAATATTATTTCTTCACAATTAATCTTCAAGCTTCTTTATCTCAATGGATAACTTCTTCAGGCATTTTTGGTTTTTTTTTTTAATTTAAAACAAAGTTTTTAATACAAAATTTTCAATTATAAAAAATAAGAAAAATTATACACAGCACTCCAGAATTGTTCTATTCCGTTTTTATTAACTTTTTGTTTTTCCGATCTTATTCTTATAAATTAAATTACTGTAATTTTGATTAATAATATTTTTTTTATATAAAAGGCACCATGAGCTTAAAGATTTATGCCTGTATTCATAAAAATATTTTAAATTTAACAAAGGTTTACAAAACAAATTTTATATGAAAATTTGGCTGAATAAACGTTTGCTAAATTTAACCATCGTTTATGCATTTTAAGAGAGTCTGCTTTAAAAATTTTGAGGTGAGAAAATAAAGTCAAATCTAATTACTTTACAAATGAGTAGGTGAATTGCAAAATTTGTTCGTTTCAAAAATTATAAAATTGAGAACATAATTTATTTTGAAATATCTTTTAGCACCTTATGAGAATCTATAATCTACATATGTCTTTTCTTTCGTTTTATGTGACCTTAAATTGCAGTCGGTAATAAAACCTGTTCGTTCCATTTACCAGACATTTTCTATCTCCAACAACAAAAGGTCTGCTATTTTCAAAAATAATACAAGGCTTACAACAGTTGTATACCCTACTTATCTCTTCAAAATGTGTTATACAAATTAAACAAGTAACAACAGTTGGCTTATCTGTATGTTTAAATAAAAATATATTTAATTTTCGCCGAAATTAATTAATAAAGTTGGTCGAAATATTTGACTAAACAAATAAAATAAAACCAAAAATGGCAGTGTTTTACTTTTTCTATATTAAAAACAAAACACCTCACTTCACAATTTTCAAAAAAAAAAAACACTCCTGATGTTCGTTGCCTCTACAAATTCAGTGGTAAGTAACACCAAGTACACTTGATGCCCTTGATGTCTAAGCAAGTTGGAAGTGGTGTTGTTTAAAACATTTCTACCTCGAAAACTTCATAAGCCTTTATTACAGTACACGCGCACGTCAAGTATTGAGCATTTAGGAGAGAAGGGAAAAGAAATGGCATACTCGAGACGAATCCAACTTGACGAGTGTGAACCGGCACTTAATTGATATAAAATTGATAGAAAGAAACAGTAAATGCTAGAAAGAGCAACATGGGGTTGAATTTTTGACAGCAAAAATTAAATGAACTTTTTGTTAAAAATAAACGAAAAATAAGTAGACCGGGTTTTAACTGAACTTTCATTTATTTTATATTACAAATTCAGTTAATTTTACGTTCAGAATATTGTGAGTGTGGTCATAATATTGTATTTTTAGCGAAACTTAATGAGTGTATAAAATTTTATATGATGCGGAATATAGGAAGTGCATTAAAAGGAAGGATGTCTTTAAACAGGCGTGGCACTGCCCACTTTTCTATTCAGAATAGTGCATTTTCAGTTTATAGGATTTCACAAGGTGAAATAGTTAAAGAGTTAAAGAGTCTTAATCTCTCAGGTGAAAAGGTTGTTCACAACCCTTAAATTGTGTCATTCAAAAAGGAGCTAATTGCAGACCAATGAGTTTGCTGATGCTAAATTGGAGTGCCCCAGTAGACTAGCTGGTAGCGAGCTAGTCTATCAGCACCGGGGTTGCGGGTTCGATTCCTGCCTGAGACTCTGGTTTCTTTCCTGCAGACAAGCATAAAGCTTCGCGGGATAAGCTTAGGAAATTATAAAAAAAAAAAAAAAATAGAGTTTAAATTGCTGGTAAATGCCGCACAGTATGAAAGAAATTTCCATTTTAGACATTCGTTATTATATTAAACTGTCACAGGTACAGGCCCTAAAATATTTTTGGCTAACAAAAGTGGTCGTCTGAACAATAGTTTGCTGGCAGGGCACTGAAAACTTTATCCACGAAAAATGTTTTTACTCAAATGTATCACCACGCTAAGGCGATCTACAAACAAGCAACCCATCTGTTAAGACGATAGAGGGAGAAATATGTATATGTCTTTAACTTAGGTTATAACGTGCAAAAAGAAAATTAGGCAAAATTTAAATTAAGAATCCAGCAGCAGGCTAATCTTCACCACCATATTTCCGTAAAGAGTCAACTTCAATATCAGATTATAAGGGTTTTTTATTTTTTATAAATCGGGGGTATGCATCCAAATAACTTGTCTTATTGCCGTTTGCTCATTAGGCGATTATCTTTTTTCTCCACCGAAAACTGTACATTTAAGAAATTTGGTGTTTTCAATGTCTCATTCGGTTCTACTCTGTCAAACTTTGACATGTATTTTGAGAGGTGTTTCCAACTGAAAACAACGATTTTGCCGATATATTGAGAAAAACATAATCTTTAACGGACAGTTTATCTTATATCGACATTTAGTAACAGGCAGTTTGTCGATACATTGAGAAAATTGCCATTAGGCATATAAATCAGGGAGACACTATTTTTGTGGTTCCATTCGACTCTGAAACTCTAGTTTAAACGTAAATTAATCCACATAATGTCCCAAATCCATTTTCCACAAAAGACTCAATGCTGCCTAATGCCACAGGTAAATGTATTTATTTAGGGCGAAGATATGTATAACCTGACCTGTGCAGGGTCATTATGGTCAGGTTTGGTCGGTATACATTCTTATTTTTTGTCACTTTGTTAAACAATTAAAGTCCTCAGCTAATAGTTACAGACTAAATTTTGAAACTTTATAATAAAGATTTAGTGGCTTTTAAAACAAAAACGTTTTTTTAATTTATCACACATGAAAAGCAATTAATTACACCACAATTCTAAAACAAATTTTCTCCAAAAACCTCAAGCAAAATATTCTTAGAAGTATTTGTAACACAATGGCTGAATAAAACCTAATCATCATTATTATCATCATAAGCTAAACTTAACAGACTATGAATACTATTTAGCCACAAAAGAAATCATTGATTATTACTTTTATTTTTTAAATCTTTCAACCCATCTTTCGGTAGTTTTACTTAAGTTTCTGTTTCTTTTGGAAAAACCAAATGAAAGCAAAAGATTTGTGGTGTTTCTGGTTTTTATGCATTTTAAATTTAAATTAAGATTTAATGTAAAACACATAATCTTTTAAACTGTACAAATACGTAGATTTTACAACGTCGGTGTAAAAGTGTGTAAATGTCGTGTATGTGGAGTTGTACATATAAAAGATTTAAATACACTATTTGTAACCAATATTGTGTAGTTGTGTGAGTGGAACGACTTTCTCTCTATGTTTTAATGCGTTTGGGTGTGAGTATTAATATCCCAGCAAAAACAAACGTTTGATAACAAATTTATAATGATTTCAAATCAAACCCATTCCTTAATTTTTTTAAATAGAGATCTTTCAATAACTTACTATTTATATCATATAATTCAAAAACAGAGCCGTTTGCGAGATCAATGAAAGCAAGTATGTTTGGAGTGACCATATTTTACTTATATTTATTCATAGGAACCGATCCAACACTGAATCGCTTAACCAACATACAACTCACAATCAACACAGTTAGCAAAATGGGAGTAGAATATGATATACAATCGCTACGAAATAAAGAAGCATGTAGACCAGTTTTAATCCCGCCCAAAATATTAAAACTAGTATATTACGAAGCAACTTTTAAAAGAGCTGTTTAACCATATTTTGATTTATAAGATAAGAAATCACCATAAACATATCGAATACCGGTCAAAAATTTAACATAGGACCATATTAAGCCCACTCTCGAAAATCACTTTTTACGCATAAAACCGTCAAGAATAATGCTTTGAAAAGGAATATCGTTTAATTTTGTTTCAGTAGAACAGAAATCACACAGCCAAATTTGCTGAAGATCGGTCTAGAATTTACCATAAGTGGAGGGTATCAAAATTCGGTGCAGCCGAATGCAGCAATTTTTATATTTAAATCACAATTTTTGATGAATTTGTCTTGACAAAAATCTTAAGAAAATTAAATTTTGCCAATGTGGCGATTTTCGTTGTATAATTTGGCAAAAATTATTATTATTAATAAAATCTATTTTTAATTTTGATAATAACTGAAGGATAATAATAGATTTCTCAAAAAAAAAGTAGTAAATCTGCTTAATTTCTTAATACTTTTCAAAGAAAGTTCTGTTACAACACTTGATATCAAATAAGAAAGACGTTACTTTTTAAAAGTTTAATTTTCGTTTGCTGGGATATTTATAATTGAGTTTCTGTCGGTGTAAATGTTTATGTTTATCCAATTGCCAAAGTCGGGGTATTAAAAATACGTTTGGAAAGTGTAAATTTGCAGTAAATTACTCTTTAACCAAAAACCTCATGCAATAAGAAATGGAAGAAGAAACTGAATGTAGAAAAAAAGAACAAATAAAAAACTCAGGTTATTTTTTTTTTAAAGAACTCAATGAATTATGAAATACCCTTTAGAAATTCGTTATAGTGTTGAAATAATTCGGTTTTGTTAATAAAAGCTTAGGATATTTCATTAGATGCTGAAAGTTTTGAAAATATTTTATTGTAATACTCTTTTAAATATGTAATTATATCCACCACCAGCAGAGTTTCTGGAAAAGTTTCCGTTTGGATACACCCGTTTCATCACCAAAATGGCACGATTTGCAGCGATTTAATATGAATATTAAATGTGGAAAATAAAAATTGTTGAACAAGAGCGATATTAATGATATAGAAGGCGACTATACGAGAAAAAGAGAGATATAGAAAACTTACACATGCTGTCAAAAAACAGTCAACTCTTTTATGGTGTTAGCAAGTCGAAATCATAAAGGTGACCCCATCATGAGATATAGCTATCCCTTTTTTTGAAAATGTATATGTATATAGTTTTTGTAAAAAGTAAGAGTGAATGTCAAAATTATTTGTTTATTAAATATACACAATTGCTTTAAAAGGTAAATTTTTTCCTGTATTGCAAATTTGTTGTGGCTCAATTTATTCCTAACGCCGCTTCTGGGTTACAAAACTAAGTTTTGACATATTTTGCAAATAATTTCAGTATGTATTACACTCACAATATTCTGTACGTAAAATTAACTGAAATTGTAATATAAAATAAATGAAAGTTCAATTAAAAACCGGTCTATCTATTTTTCATTTATTTTTAACAAAAAGTTCATTTAATTTTTACTGTCAAAAATTCAACACCATATTCCGTAAAATCAAATAAATATTCAGTTATTTTGTAAAATTTTACTGTCAAAAATTCAACACCATATTCTGTAAAAACGATTAAATATTCAGTTATTTATTAAAATTTTACTGTCAATTTTTTACTGTCAAATTGACCCCATCTTCAGTAAAAACAATTAAATATTCAGTTATTTTATTAAATTTTCGTTTACTCCATAAAAGAGCCGAATTTCTAAAAAATACCAGACAGACACCACACCGTTCCGCTTGTTTTTCTTATAAGCGGAGAGGGAGAATATTTTTATTTACTTAACCAGTTACACACGTTTGTTTTACTTTTGTTGTACTGACCACGTTGTTTACAGACGAACTCTCAATTATAAGACACCAGCAGCATGACCGATATGGCTTCGTTATTATTTTACTTTTAAAATTTGATGTATTTAACTAAATTATTTTAACAAATAGAAAATGGGAATTGCTTTCACAAAACAAGCAATTCATTTTTTATAGATAAGTAAAAATTAATTTTTGGTAGTAAAATTATATAAAATAACTGAATATTTAATTGTTTTTACTGAATATGGTGTTGAATTTTTGACAGTAAAATTTTATAAAATAATTGCATATTTATTTGTTTTTTCGGAATATGTAGTTAATTTTTTGACAGTTAATTTATAAAAGATAACTGAATATTGATTTGTTTTTACGGAATTCGCGGTTGAATTTTTGACAGTAAAAATTAAATGAACTTTTCGTTGCTTTAAATTACATTTTTATTTACTTTAACATAAAGAAGAATTTAACTCAATCAACGGACAATATTAACTGCAACTTAAAATCCGTATTAATATGCACTTAGTTTTTTGAATAACTGTTAGAATCAGTTAAAAATAAATTTGCTTGGAATTTTAAATGTTTATTTATTTAAAAATTACTGAACGGAATATTTCTTAAATAAACTACAGTCCGTTACTGTAATAATATTGTGAGTGTACGACATTATTAGACATCAATAACTATATTGTGAATAAGGGAAACATATCTGACACGTGAAATACTTTTGATTAAGATAATAGTTTTCGTATTCCATCCAATCGCGAAACTTTCTACAATTTAAACACTTGATATTACAAGAAACACAGATAAGGCTTTATTAAGTGGCATTTAAAACTCATACATCTTTGGTATTGAATTCACTACAAAATTTTTCAAAACTGACCATAATTGTTAATAGCTCGCAAGGCGAATTCATTGGGGTGAACGCAGGGAACGCGGTATTCCCGGATGGAAAGTAATCCCATTTTGGATTGTTTTGAGTACGTTTTAGTGTTATTCGTCTTTTCAAGCCAAGCAATTGCAACCCGAATATTCCATAATTTGCTTCGTAGGGCATTTATCAACAAGTAAACCTTCAAATAAAAAGATCACCATTTGTAATTGAGCTGCCATTATTTTTGGTTAAAAAAAATTTTACATGTGGCTGTACACATGTTTGTATGGAAGAGTTTGTATTTGTTTGTGTGTATATGGGTTCATATGTCTTTTGTATGCTTTAAAAAAACAAGTAGTCTTTGCAAATGGAAATTACAATTTGTTGTTTTTACAAAAAGAAAACAAAGTTTTCCATATTTTTTTAATGGAAAACATTCCTTTATTTGCTTGTAGCCGATAATCAGAAAAAAGGGTGCACAAATTTTAAGTCATAGGAAATGCATGTTCTTAAGTGCTCGGATTATTTAAAAAAGTATTTAAGGTTGTCAGTCGTCAGCCATATTATAAAACATTTGGGTTTGAGGTTGAAATGGGAAAGACGATTGGAAAAGTGTGCTTTTCTTTGTGTATAAACAGTTTTTGTGAGTTTTTAAGTCCCTGTCCATATTATGAAACATTTGCTGTAGAACATTTGACTTTTATAGGGGGAAGAGCAGGACGTATTGAAAAGTGTAATTTATTTCGTTTGAGTTTGCTTTTGAAAAGGAGAAGAAGACAAAATATCTAAATGCTGCCAATCAAAACTTTCATTGTAGTAATGGGTGGTTAAATTTTAAGTGCCGATGATGAATGTGAACCACACCTAAACGCCAAGCTTTTTTCTGCATTTCATTTGACATTTCTAAATTTTAGACTTATTCAATTTGAATCACAGAAATATACACAATCGAGCAACGCGTAACAGTTTTTCAGGTTAATTATGAAAATGGGCGTTCAACTCAAAATGCCAATCGTGCACTTCGTTATTTTTTCGGTCAATTTAATCGTCAGAATGTGCGTAGAATCGGAAAAATCGTTCAAACATTTAAGCAAACTGGGTCTGTAGGAGAAGCGAAAACACCAGTGCATGCTCGTACTAGAACTAAAGCCTCTTGACCATTTCAAACATCGTCAATGGTCAGAATTGTGGCAAGAAATGGCAACAGTGGATGATCAATTAACGAAGTAAATCATATTCAGTGATAAGACACATTTTCACCTCAGTGGATTCGTCAATAAGCTAAATTGCCGCATTTGGGCGAATGATAATCCAAGAGTGATTGTCGAAAAGCCAATGCACCCACAAAGAGTGACTGTTTGGTGCGGTTTTTGGGCTAACGGAATCATTGGGCCGTAATTGTTCCAAAAATGAGGCCGGTCAGGCGGTTACTGCGAATGGTGTTCGCTATCGGGATGGCAATGGCAAATTTTAGAAAGTTTTTGCAGCAAATGTCTTAATATTGACGAGGACTTACGGATAGTTTGATGAAACAAATTATGTAAAATTTATAATTTAGGCTTCCATAAATACATAAACCACTGAATTTCTGTTAAACTAAAGGGATTCGTATTTTACTCCCTGTCCAAGAGTATTTTCAATAGATTAATTTTTATAAAACAAATTTCAATCCAAGACAATTTTCTATGGCGAAGTTTTTTTCTAAGACTAATCTTCTGTATAAAACAATTTCATGTAAAGATCTGTATAAAACAATTTCTTGTAAAGATCTGTAAAGGGTGGGCCATTTTAAATTGGAACTACGGATTACTTTGAGTTTGAAATATACAATACATTCGTTTTTATTTTTATTTTCATGTTTATGTTTGACATTTGCAAAATAGGACGTTTTTGCTTCGCCCAGTTGGGTGAAAATTGTTTAGCAGGAGATGAAAAATTTTTACAAAAAAACCGTGTTTTGAGATGAAGCTCTTTTTAATCTTGGTGGCTATACCAACAAGTAAAACTGCCGCATTTATGCAATGTGGACGCACTGGATTTTGGGCTGGGATATTTTTCTTCGAAAATGAGCAAGAACCCGCCGCACAGTGGCGCCCGTAGAACAAACGAGGTTGCAAAAATCAAAATTTTCATGAGCGCCGATGAAGTTTTGAATAAACCTATGTTATAGGAAACTTTTCAACGATTTCAAATATGCCACTCTTAAAAATATCACATTTTTAGTTTAGAAGATATAACCGTTCAAAGTTGACCGACTTTCGGTTTTCAAAAAAACACACAATTTTTAGTCAATTTGTTGCGATTTCAGGTGTAATATCACGAAAAATAGGTAACGAATCGCCTTATTTTTTGTTTGTATTGATTGATGTATTTATTAAATGTATGTATAATGATAAAAAAAATTAACTGTTTGCTTTGTGTTTCTCCTGGTAAATCACTATTTAAAAACTATCCGTTTTTTCACTATTTTTTAACTTTGACGGAAAATAATAAAAATTTATATTTTTCTATATTTGCCATATTTGCAAAACCTGTTCTTTGATTATTTACTTACATAATTCAAAAGGTTTTATCTGCCAGTGCGTGCCCGTTTGGCTTCTAGAGGTAAAAAAGGTTAAAAAGACATGGTTGCAGAAATTGTATGGCGTCCATATCTTATATGTTTTGACTGACAGTAGTTTGTTCTAATAGTTTGCAAAAAACTACTCATTGAAATTAACAGGTACGTACCTCACTTAAACAATACTTTGGCGTACAAATGTTCAAGAACAATATTGAGTTATGGTCCCTACAGGTAGGCACAAATCTTATTTGGACACGTGCATAATATCAAAATTGCATTATTCAGCCTAAATCCATATGTATGCAGGGAACAGGTAAATTTTTAGCCATGGTAGCATAAGCCTATATATTGCAAAATAAGCATAATGCCTGGATTAGTCTACGACTGAAAGTTGGCGCAACAATTGCTGAAACCATTAATTAATAATTATAGTTTAGAAATGGTTAGTCTTTTAAAAATACCTTCTCTTACGAATTGTGATGAATATTTTACAGAAAATTTAAAAAATAAATTTTAAAAAAAAATTATTTTTTTTTTAATTTGTTGGGTAATAATTTAAAACATAAAACCCTAAAGAAAAAAAAATAAAAACAATCTAAAAATGTAAAAATAATTTTTTTTAGTTACCATAAAATTGATTTTTCTACTAATTATAACTTTGATAACCCATAAGTAGGCCCCTACAAAGCGTAGCACCCTTTCATTTCATAGGATGAACAGTTATCTATCATATGCTGTTCAAACTGTACAATTATCTTATTCGGTTCAAAAGATATGATTTTTGCAACGAAAAACTGAAATGGCGCCACTCTGCGCCGTTACCGTCAAGGGAGATTATTAGCGTACGTACCATGCTCAAAGAATTTTTATTTCAAATATTCAAAAGAATTATACGGACGACACAGGACGACGCCACATGTCACACAGTCGCACTGTGTTTGAAATTCGAAAAGTCAGCCGAAATTGTGATGTCAATTGGCCACATCGGAGCTGTGATTTGTGCCCTTTGGACTATTTTCTGTGGGGAGTAATTCTGGATAAATGTAACGCAAACCATCCAAAGACAATTGAAGCGTTAAAACATGAAATCGAAGTTGCCGTTGAAGAGATTCAAGCTGAAACAATCGAAAATGTACCAAAAAAAAATGGGTTGATCGGATGAGGTACTGCCGAGCCAGTCGTGTTAGTCATATACATAAATGATATTGTGTTCCATTGTTAAATGACAAACTTAAACCTTTCCAATATAACCAAATATTTAAAAAAATAATCAGTACCTTTTTTAAAGCCTATTTAAACATAAAATTTTAAATGGCCCACCCTTTACAAAACTTTTTTCTATACTAAAATTTTCTCTATAAGACTTTTTCTTTAGAAAATGTCTGTATAGATTTTTGTATAAGATTATTTTCAAGAACAATTATGATCTTTAATTTCGGCATTTTTTGTTAAACTTGAGTTCATTAAATTTAATTTTCATTAGATTATTTTTACTGAAGGAAGGTATTTTACAACTTGGAATTCTTATTAATATTTATTGATAATTTTCTTGGCTTAGCTGGGGCGGGAGACAGGTGTTTTCATTTCTAAAACATTCTTGGCAACTCCGTGGTACTGTGCCAAAAATTTGATTGATAGAAGACGATTTTATGTATAAAAGAACATTTTTTGTGAATAAAAACCATTATTTATTAAAAACGTATTTATTGCTGCACAAAATATCCAATGGGACGCAGTGGTTATTGCCTCTTATATCCATCGAAAGCTGGTGTCATGGTGACTGCTAGTAGATATAATACAAGATTGCGCTACATGGCTCTAGAAACCTCTGCTTATTTCTTTCTTATATACATATTTGCCCAAAAGTTATTAAAGCAAGATCAAAATTTAATGTTCCGATGCCTTGTGTGTTAATTCATGCAAATCATGTCCCGAGCTGTAAGCAACCAGACGGATCACAGGTTGCGGATAGTGAACGGCCTTAAAATAAAGGTTAGCTGCGAATCAAGGCGGTCCCGGACAGCCAGCGTATGTATGCCATGTTGACAACATCGACAAGGTGAGTGAGTACAACCTTTAGATTTGTACACCCGAACAACGCAGCGTCTGTTCACGTAATTGGTGCGGCTGCAAGCAGACGTCTGTACTTTGAATGGCAGAGATGGCAGCCCCATCATCAGAATAGATACAGCAGACTAATCATTTGCTCATCCGAGATATCATGATTAACGAAATCTCATATAACATGAGAGGCCCTACGCTCCTTATGGGATATTTTATTTTATGTAGCAAAGTAGGTTGTGTAATTGAAAAGATCATCATTTTTTTAACAAAATTGTTTCAGTATTTAACCAAAAAGTTTTTCTAAAAGTCTTTACAAATTTAAACAAATATGCTGACACAAACAAACAAAATGGTTATTAAATTTGGGCGTCAATTTTTTAAAAGCTTTTTGTTAAATCTATAAATAAATTGTTTAATAATATTTGTATAAAAAAAGAGAATTATTTTTTAGGGCACCATATTTTTTTATTTCGAAGTATTATTTAACTAGATGTGGTATTCTTACACACCTAATCCTGTGCCCATGTTCTGTAATTCTCGCGTCGAGAAACTTTTCGATTGAAATATGAAAAATTAAACAAAAATGTCATAAATTGAAATACACATCTGTTTTTCTCACTTAACTGTGTCTGTAAATTTTTTTTGGCGAGTACTAGTTGTCACGTAAGGAAATTGCATAATTTTCCGCTTTTAACTGTCAAATAAACTTACGAAGAAAAACGCAACGATAAAAAAGTTAACATTAAAAAACATATTAAAATTGCAATAAATAATAATAATATTTTGTTCTTGGCACATTTTTTTATTGTTTAATTATTTTGCTTTTAACATTTTTATAAAATATACGAGAGTAAGAAAAGATAAACTAACTGTTTATTTTTGGTGTTTTGTTTAAGCTTTGATTTTGTTAAAAGTAAGACTTTGGGTGCTTATAATTCTCATTCGCTTTAAGGTTTTGTTTGCATAATATTTTTAGCTTTTCTTATATCTTTGGAACAGGTTTCCTGATGATCTGACCTAAGAACCAGTGAAATGCGCATAGAAGCTAACTTTCCCTCAACAACAAATTTTTTAGTTTATTTATTAAATATGAAAAATTAGGAACTTAGCACGACATCTTAATAATAATGGTCTCAAAGCTCGTTTTGTTATGATATTTTTAACGAAACGACGTAATCTTTTTTTCAGACACACTTTTTTCTTTTTTTTCCTGAAGTCAAATGTTTTTTTTTTTTTTTTGTCAAACAAAACTATAAATAGCAACGTTTAAAAAACTGCAGTCAAAGTAGAAAAACTGCCATGTCTTCCACTTCTTCTTTTGTTATTGGTCAAAAAAAAACTGTTGTATTTACTTCTGATGTATTAAATATAACCATTCGCTGTCAAATCAGCCCAAAGGCGAAAAGTTGAACACAAATTTTCTTTTTTGTTCGACAGTTTTTGGTTTTAACTGCAGTTTTTTAAACCCTGATTCATAGCAACAGTAAACTAATTTATAAAAATTAAATGAAATTAATAAAAATTTTATAAAAAAGACGTTTGTTTGAGAGTGTTTTACCAATAATTTTTTTCTGTATATATTATGTTATACTTTCTTTTTAATTTGTCAAGAGTTATTTTTAGCCTTTTGAACTAAAAAAAATATCTGCTTATTTTTTTAAGCAAACACCGAACACAACTTTGACTTGTCCTGATTGAATTGTTGTCAAATACATAAATACACATGTTGGATCAGCAGGAGTGTCGTTTTTATTTGTTTCTGAACATTTAATTATTTACACAATTCTTGATACCTTTTTGAATTGTTGCAATAAAATATTTAATCATTTTATGATTTTATATTCTTCAACACAATTTTCTCTAGCTCTTTTATTTATTTTTATGTTTTATTTTTATCTCGTACGTTGTTTATATTGACAGTTGAGTGACATGCAGAAACTCATCAAATTATAGTTGTCCGGCAGTCAGTCTAACATAACTCACCTGCACCTGGCACCAGAAATTTTAGTAGAATTGTAGAAAAAACAATTTTTTTAAATACTGACAAAACAAACAAGACGAGACATAACAAATATCCAGAGAATACAATATATTGTATGTATGACAGAGCTTGAGTTCTGTTCGTAGTGAATATACTTTTTCTCTTATGTTTCCCAATTGAAATATTTGTGGTCAAATATTTTTTTTCTTGTAAGTAACTAACAAAAAAAAAAATCAATAAATATGTGTATTTGGAAAGCAAAGTCAAAAAAATATTAAGCCAAAAACATAATGAATATTTATGCTTGGCTATTAAATGTTGTTCATACGTCCTGGTATTGGATATTAATCATTATTAACAGAAACATAAAATATGTATATGTGAGTACATCATATTGCATTTATACAGACAATTTTCTATAAAATTAAATTAAGAACAATTGAGATTTTTAATTGAACTTTTAATTTTAAATTTGATATTTTTAGTTAGGCTTGAGTTCATCAAATTTAATTTTCATTAAATTATTTTTACTGAAGGAAGGAATTTTTACAATTCGTTCTTTCAGTAAAAATAATTTAATGAAAATTAAATTTAATTCTCTAAAACATAGTTTTTCAATAGAAAATTGCCTTTTACAAAAGCGTCTCTAGCAGAAAGTTTTACATAGAAAAAAAATTTTCTTGTGCAGAAATTGCCTTATAATAATATTTGTTCTATTGAAAACGTTTGATGCAGAACATTTTCTTTACAAAATTGTCATGTAGCGAAATTTTTCTATACAAAATTGTCCTGTAAAGAAATGTTTCCATACCAAATTGTCCTGTAGAGAAAACTTACTATAGAAAATTGTCTTATGCAGAAATTTTTCTAACGCAAATTAATTTATACAGAAAATTTTCTATAGAAATTAGTTTAAACAAAACATTTGTAATAGAAAATTATCTTATACTGCAAATTTTTCACCAAAAATTGTCTTATAAAGAAATTAGGCCATAGAAAATTGTCTTATAACGACATTTTTCTAATAAAAATTGTCTTGTTTGGAAAATTTTATGCAGAAAATTGTTCATAAAAAATTGTCCAGTACAGAAATTTTTCTAAAGAAAATTGCATTGTGCACAAATTTTGTTATAGCAAATTGTCTTGTGAAGAAATTTTTTTCCTTATGTAGAAAATGTTCTATGGAAATTTTTTTATACAAAAAAAAATTTTTATAGAAAATTGTTTTATACAGCTAAATTTCTGTAGAAAATTGTCACATACTAAAAATTTGCTATAGAAATTTTTTTATACAAAAATTTTTATACAGAAAATCGTCTTGTGCAGAAATTTTTCTTTAAAAAATTATCCCGTACATAAATTTTTTATAGAAAATTGTCTTATAGAGAAATTTGTATATAGAAAATTGTTTTTTACAGAAAATTTTTTATAGGAAATGATTTTGTACAGAATTTTTGTTTTGAAAATGGTCTAATACATACAATTTGCTATAGAAAATTGACTTATACAGCAAACTTTCTGTAGAAAATTGTCTTATACAGCAAATTTCTCTATAGGAAATTGTATTATATAGGAAATATCTCAATAGGAAATTGTCTTATAAAGCAAATTTCTCTATAGAAAATTGTTTTATACAGCAAGTTTTCTATAGAAAATTGTCTTATACAGCAAATTTCTCTATAGGAAATTGTATTATATAGGAAATTGTCTTATAAAGCAAATTTTTCTATAGAAAATTGTTTTATACAGCAAATTTTCTATAGAAAATTGTCTTATACAAAAAATGTTTAATAGTAATTTGTCTTATACAAAACAAATTTGTATAAAAAATGTATTTATTTGTCTTAAACATAAATTTTTCTTTAGAAAATTCTACAGTAATTGATCATAAGAAAATTTTTTTAAGAAAACATCTTATTTGTAAAGTTCTTTATAGTAAATTGTTTTGAACAGAAATTTTTCTATAGAAAATTGTCGTATGCAGAAATTATTGTATCGAAAATTGTTTAAGACAGAAACTTTTTTATAGAAAATTGTCTCTATTTTCAGAACAATTGGGATTTTTAGTTGAACTGTTAATTTTTAATTTGTGATATTTTTAGTTAGGCTTGTGTAGTGCAGAATTAAAATTTCTTGTAAAAATTGTATTTTACAGAAAATGTTCTATAGATAAAATGCAACTTAAAAAATTTTTTATAGATAAAATTCTGTTTGAAAACATCGTTTTAAACAGAAAAAATGTTTAAATGGTCGTAAACGACCTTTTAGTATTTGTTTTTTTTTATAATTTAATTTAAAAACAACTTTCAATAACAAAAACCCATATAAACATTATTAACAACCTGATAAAAATAACTTCTGGTATTAAAATAAAGACTTTAAGAACTTGTAAATCCAAACTTTAGTACACAAAATTTTTTAGTAGTTCAATAGGCAATACTGAAAGAGATTTCCTCACATATTACAACTTCAGTTAATATATAAAAAAATATACATAAACAATAAATTTTCTTAAATCTATAAATCACATTTTAATAGGATTTGCTTTAATCTTTAAAGAAGATGTTAAAAAGAATAATAATAGAAGCACCACCTTTATCTTTTTGTCCAACACTTTCGTAGAGAAATCAAAGCTAAACGCAGACAGGCACAAACAGCATTCCACACCCAGACAGACGGACAGCTGTTTCAACATATATATTTATACAACCAGCCATAAGAAAGGATATATGATGGTGGAACATAAAACTATGCCTCAATGCACACAGCATTTAAATTTTAACAACATCTTAGTTTCGCGTTCGAGCAATAAAATTCTATTTTCATAGATAACATTTAGTGGCGGGGGTTTAAATATTTTTGCAAAGGAAACTGACACAAACCGAAGCCAAAAGGAATAAAAAATAAATTTATGCGAATGTTTTTAAGTTTGTATGTTACATTTTGGTAAACATATACATACATGCATATTTATTTGTATAAGAAAAAGATTAATCTGACATACAATGAAGTGGGAACAGTGGTATGGTTTGGTACACAAAAGAAAATTTTGGAATAAATATTTGAGATGTGTAGTCTTAAGGTAATGGCTACGCTATACATTCGTAGAGCATTTCTTTGCTATCTATATTAGATATAATAGAACAAAGGTTGTATCGAAATGTTCTGAAAGAGACGAGCAAAAATGCTCTGAGACTATGATTGAATTAACTTATATCGCAACTCTTTAAAAATGATGCAGATAATAAGACTTCACATTTCTTATATCATCTGGTTATAAAAATTAAAGCTACTCGACAAGTTTTCATACCTCATATCCGTTGTTTGACTTAAAAGAGTTAAAATCGAATGCAAAATGTCCAAAATTATGAGTCTGCCTCTATGTGGATTAAAATCAAAAACTGTTTAAGGAAGAACGAAATATAATAAATTCACATTGTTGAAAAGACCTTATTATATCAATCATTTTTGAACTAAAGAGACTGCTGTGAAGAAATTTTAGTTGTACTAAATTCGATACCAAAAATCAATGACTTAATAACGAATTATGAAAAATATAAGAAGGACAGAAAATTCTTTCTCAACCATAGGCCGATATACTCGCCAGAGAAAGTGCTCAGCAACCCATTTATTAAGGGTAAGTGGTCGAAAATAATCAGAACATTATTAAGCAGTCGGGCCACACACCCAGCAACGATATCTAATGTTTAAGTGTTTGTGTAGACGAACACAACCCTTAATACCGTTCGTAACTATTTTCAAAAAAGAGCCAAACATTATATATTGTTCTAATCTTAGTTAAAACACATAACAAACATATTGTTAATGTTCAATAATATTTCTTGTTTACATTGACAAAGAAATGAACAAACAAAAAATTTTACCAACGACCGCAGCACGAACAGCTTGTGTGTGTATTATGTATATGTTTTGTTTGTGTTAATTTTTTTTGCTGGCTTTTTGTTCTGTATGTTTATGTATATTTGGTTTGTCTACCAGCCAAAAGGGCGCTAAGCACAACAGAAACGAACGAACACTAATGAGCTGAGCCGAACACAAAGAAGTTTGTTGTTAAAAAAAAACCGAACGGAATTAAGTGTTCTGATCTTTTTGTTGAGAAGGCCTTTTAGCGTTTACCATATAATCTTTTGTAGATAGGGCCTCTTTTTTTTGTCAATAAACATTTTTTGTGGATATTTGTGTTGATGCAACATCAGATTTAATAAAAACGTCGATTTGTAATTTTTTGCCAGTTAGGGCCTCGTGCTCAACAAATTTCCTATGGTCTTGGTCTATTATATTATACCTCTACTAAATTTGCTTGAGCTGTAAGAATATTTGGTCAATACTAAAATAACGGTCTGAATTTAATACTACTTGGGAATAGATAGATGAGATCTGTTAACCAAAAGCTTTAATAAGACCCAAATTGTATATGTATCTCTACAGTATATTATGAAATGGCAGAAGGTTAAGTAAAGCCAAATGATTATTACAGGGAAAATTCCAGATCCTGGCTTAGATAAGGTTTCTCTGACAGCTAATTTCGGCCTTCTCGAACCAAAAAAAACTGCTATTTACTACAGGTATCACTCCAAATTTCAAGAAATTTGTTTTCCTAACGAAAAGCAAAGGCGACCTTTCTTCTATCCTAAATGGATCATCCAATCAGACAAACACTGGGTTTTCCAATTAGCTCCCCTTTATGTCCTGAATTCTACGATATTGACACAGCAAATTAAACACAATTTCCTCTTGCACTCTGTCATCATGCCATTCTTCTCACATGAGGCCCTACCGGCCAGTGCCCAATTTATATCACTGTTCTGACTTACTACCTATTCAACCTCATTAGAAAGTATGTGTCCCGTTCATCATAGCCTTAGCATGAATCTAAGAGTACATCCCAACTGTAAAATAATTTAAGAGCCGCCCTAAAAAGGTGACTTAAAATGATACCGATCGAAATAACAATATAATTTGAATGGGAATTTCGTTCGAATGCCTCTGGTATGCATGAGCGTTACTTTCGAGTTCCTTTCAATCTCATTAAAAGATATCCGACATTCGTCATTTTAACTTAAAACCAAATTAGGTTGGTTTTAAAAGAAAGACTAAAGATGCCCTAATGCATTTAGATTGCTTTGAAAATCTCCTCATAAACTCTTTTTGGAAAAGCACAAATATGGAAGCCGTATTTAGGCTAAAAAACTTTGTCGAGAACTTCTCGCATCGAATAGATGTAAAAGAAATATTTCATCGTTTCTCAAAAAGTAAGGAAAAAATTTGTCTGTTATTTATGTTGAAAACTATCAAAAAAGATTACGTCGTTACGTTATAAATGTCATAATATTCTACTCGAAGCCGATGTGAGATTGCAGACGTTGAGAATGCCAATCAAACATGTCGTTGACGTACCAAAATTTACTAAAATTGAAAAATTTTCCACGAAGGGGGCGAAAATACAACCGTCAGCTGTACCAAATAATGGAAATTGCGACTTCAATTGTTATTTGTTTATAAAAAAACTTTAAAAACATTCGTGTAAAAGCGAGATCATCGAACAATGAAAAAATTAGCCAAGAACAAAAATGTTACCCCTTCCGTTCTTATTTGTGAGTTTATATGAGAGTTCGAAAACTTTTCTACAACAATTTTTTAGACAAAATTTTTCTATACACGCCAAAAATTTTACAGATGCAGTTAAGTAAGAAACACAGTTGTTTGTTTAAATTTATGCTATTCTTGTTTAATTTCTTACTTTTCAATCGAACGCTCGAGTTGCAGAACGTGGTCACTGGACTATTCTATGTTGTATTGGATCGGAGAAGAGCTATCGTTACCAAAAATAGTAACATAAAGATAACACGATAACATGCAATACTATAATCTGAACAGTTGATGTTCCAATATGCAACTATTTACACAAATTATTTCTTAGGAAGAGAACCGCCGGATCTTGAATAATGATGTAACTTAAGTACGAAATACATTTCACTAAAACGGAATGGCCTTTTGAAAGGTAAAAACGGAGCGATTTATAAGTGTCTATATGCAGAAAAAATATGTTTCCATAACACCACGAACAATATTTGTTTTTTTTTTTAATTTGCTTATTTAATTCTATGGATTTAAGTCCTTACAGACTATATTTAAATTACAAACAAAATTTTTAGTTTACGTATTTAAAAACAAGATCATACTACGTATAATCACAATATTATTCAAAGACAAGTCGATAAAATTATACATTTCATTAAAGTCTTAGTTATTTTTATTGAAAAATTTCAAAAAAAAACTTCTATCAATTTTTATCAAATGACTCAACCCAACCATTTTACAAGTTAATCAGTCCTTGGTAGGCTAGCTGGTAGTGCGTTAGTCTATCAGCGCCGGGGTTGCGGGCAGGGATGTTAGATGTGACGATTTTGCGTCATTTTGACGATTTTTTTCGATGAATTTACCAAATTGACGATTGACGATTTTTGATGTAGAGTCACTAATGTTTTGACGATTTAATCCCGTCAATAAATTTACTTTAAACTTAAATCTGGCATCAATTTTATAACACTTTAATCTGGCAAGCAGGTTTGGTAGCTGTGACGATTATTCGTAATTTTAACGATTTTTTGGAGAAAATACAATAATATGACGATTGACGATTTTTTGACTAAAAGTAAAAGTGTTATGACGATTTTCTGGCATCGAAATTAAACAAAAAAATTCCTCCCCTATCACAAACCAGGTGGATTTCATTAGAAGCATTAGTAATTCAAATTCTACAATTATAGAAATGCCATGGGTACTGCAAAAAATATGCACTAGAGCCCCGATTTGCGTCAGTCCTATCTGGTCTGCTTTCAAAAAATTGGTTAAATCCGCTTAGCATTTTTATGATTTCGATTTGCGTCGCCACATACGAATGCATTTTTCGATGAAGTCATAATCACATGTGAAGAATTTTTCTATTTGTGTGTAATAAGGCAAATCCCATTTAATTCTGTTGGTGAGTTATTCTTAGTAAAATTGCGTGTTAGGAAGTAAAAAGTTACTTTTTATTAAGAAGTTGTGTAGAAAAATGAGTGCAATGAGAAAAAAATTTATTAGTTTGGAACTAATATTATACGTAATAAAACGTTTCAAGTCGGTTGATATATACAAGAATCCTTGGTTTTTAGCACAGTAAAAACAATTTGCAATAGAGATAGCGCTAAAAGTTAATCATTTAAAAATAGCTCGAGTTAAAAGCAAATAAGATTTTATTTATTATTTAATATTTTTCTAAATATGGATAAATCAAATAAAAAATATTTTTGCTATGCATTTATGCAAATATATTTTTTTTTATGTTTTCTATTTAAATGATAAATATACTCAGCTCACTTGCTAAAATAAATAGAATAAAACTTAACCATATCACTTTCTTCTTCATAAATAGAATTTCTTGCTAAAAATTTTTATTTTCGGACCAATCCATGCAATAAATTGTCTTTAATTTGTAAAATTTATATATTTGACGTCTTGTTGACGATTTTGTTCAATTTTCGTGACGATTTTGACGAATTTTGTTAAAACTTTTGACGATTTTTGAGGAAAAAATCTAACAACCCTGGTTGCGGGTTTGATTCCCACCAGAGACTCTGGTTTCTCTCCTGCAGACAAGCGAAGAGCTTCGCGGGATTAGCAATTGGAACAATTATAGTTAACAGTAAGATGTAACTTAACCGTATCCTCTAGGTCTGTAGAAAATTGATTTTGCTAACTTGTTTTCTTTACGGTTACTGGGACTTTCTTCAAAAAATTTCCACTTAAAATTCCAAAAAATTCTTTTACACTCCACTGTTCATAAGAAATGTAAAAACCACAAGAGATGTTTTCCGAGAATGGCATGCATCTACACACATTTGTAACTAGATATCTATGAGTTTTTTCTCTAAAATTTGTATATGTATGGTTGTATGCATGTGTGTTTTTGTATCCATGTGTCTGTAGTTGTATTTCAAATTCGAAGCTAAAAGCAAAATAATTGCAAAGAAAGACTAGTCTAGCAGAAACCGAGTTGTGTTCACTGGAAGACACAAGTAAGCAAAAATATTCTTGAAAGATATTTTATGGCATTGAGCTGTAAAACAACAATCAAACAAATTGTATTAAAAGGTCGTATATTAAAATGTGATAATAATAATAAGATGCATGAGTAAATTTAGATATTCCTTTTAACAACTTTTCTTCTTTAGCACTCAGTATTTGTAGCTGTTTTTTTTTAATAAAACTTTCTTTTTGATTTTCAGAGCCAGGTTGTAAGAAAACCTGTGTGTTTTTATGGCATAAATCTAGTTTGTTGCAATTTATATAATGTTGCATAAACAGAAATAGGAAAAAAAACTTCCATTGGCTTTTCTGCTGTTGATGATGATGAGATTTGTTGCCAGCTAAAGGAAAAAGCATTTTTTGCGTTTCTTGTTTATTTAAGTTTTTATTTTTTTTTTATAACCCCAACAAATATTTTTGTTACTTTAAAAGTTTTCCTAGATAACACTTGCAATTGCAATTTAGGCCAACAAATTTATTGTGCCTGGCTTTTAAATACTATTTTTTTAATAAAAAACAAAAAAAAAACTACAATGTTTTCGTGGAAAAAATATTGTTCTAAAACAGATTTTTATAATTTTTTTGGAATTAGGCCAAACATTAGATTCAGTGCAGATATTTATTTGGGAAGCTACAATTTACGGCTTTTATTGTTTTACATGTGCATCCAAGTTCAGCTTTTTTAAACTTGGTGCAATTTCTTTTATTATTACGACCGCATAACTGCTATACGAAAGGAAATATGATAAATAAACAATGATAATTGTTTTACAGGGTTTACGTAACTGGAAGTGGTACTTTTGGTATCATTTAAAAAATTTAATTTTTTTTTGTAAAAATATTATACGAAATGAAAATAAAATAATTTAACCCTGGAAGATTACTGCTCGTCGAATCGACAAAGCTCTTTTACTCTTGTCCATATAGCTTTTAAATTACGTTTTTTTTCAACAACGTTAGCTAATGACGAAAGCTTAATTTTTTTACAAACATAAAAAAGCGAATTTTGATAGAGAAAAAGAATTTTTTATGATTTATTTTATTTTTTTAATAAAATGCTTAAATGAAAAAATGTTTTGTGGATTTTTTACATTAAAAATCGTTCTGCTACAAATTTGTTTAAATAGTTTGTAGATTCGACGAAGAGAAGCCTTAATGTACTTAATGTACTTTCCAAGGTTAAATGAAAATTTGTTTTATATGTATATTTTATTTGGTAGAAGATAGATTCACTTGACATTCAAAATAGGCCAAATTGGTTCCTTATTTTCCCCCATAGAATTTTCACCCCAAGATAATACTTTTGGCATGAAAATGGCCATACGGAATAAGGAAAACCAACAGAATTTAGCGCAAGTACACACTTTTTTTACAAAGCGCGCACGGTAGCAAAAACTTACAAATCTGGTTCAGCGGGATGTAACTCAAAAGCTTTCCTAATCAAAAACTGTAAATGAGAATAGCTTTGAGAGAACACTTTTTAATTTTTCATCTACAAATCAGCCGAGACTTGTCCTTATGTAGAAAGGAACAAATAAATTATAATAGAAGAAACATATCGATTTAGAATCAAAATGTATCTAAATATGGGAACAGTTTTTTTTTATCGTTTGATTTTAAATGTTTTATCGTCCACCAGGATGAACACACACTCAAAAGAAAAATCATTTTAAGAAATGCAGCATTGATTTTCGAAAGTAATCCCTAGCGAGATCGATCGAATAGTATTCGATATTCGAAGTCGAATATTTTAAAATGTCCATTTTTTGAATATCGAATAAACCGGTTATTTTAGTTAAATAAACCGGTTATTTTAGTAATGTGTAGTTTATATACGTTTTCCTTACTTTTGTTTTAAATGTAATCGTAATTGAATATTGGGCAAACTTAAAATTTTTACAAAAAAAGTCAAAAAAAACTGTATGAGCAATATAAATACAAATCGATTATAAAAGCGTCTGTTTTTGTAACAAAAACCAAAAACAATACAAAATACTTAGAATTGTGGTTATTTTGCTGAACTATTTATGGATTTTAATCCAAATTTTTAATATTTTAATCAGGCTTAAGTTCATCAAATTTAATTTTCATTAAATTATTTTTATGAAGAAAGGAATTTTACAAAATACTACAAAAAAAGTTCAGCTTAAAATGTAATAAGCATATATCGAGCTCTTACTTTTTTTACTAATTTCCTTTATTGGCAACTCTTGCATCTTCTCCTTAAATGTCATGGTCACATAAGGTACCGTTACGATTTTACAACAGGAAAAATATTATCGTAAGCGTAAGTTTCATACAAAATTTATATGAAATAGAATTAAAAAACTCTCTCCTGTAAAATTTGTTTTTTGGCGCTTACGTTATTTTTTTCGGTTAGGGCTCGATATCTTTATAAAGATGTCATCTCTGGTGATAATATCGAACTGATTGAAAATACAATGGTGCTTGAACGGCCCTTAAATGATAAGTTGCAAAGTTTTTTCAACGTCACGACTTATTAACCACTTTTTATTAATCTACAAGCTTCACATAAACATACGCCAAGTAAAACTTGACTCTGTTCCAAGTAGTTTTTAAGAGACTGCAAATAATACTTTACTTAAATATGCTGCCAATAATGAATGAAAAACTCTTAAGTTGTTCTAGCATATCTTCATTCTTTAAATTACACCATACCGGCGAAATCAACGATATGAAACAATTGGTCAGTTTTATTTATTAAATAACCAAGAACTTAAAACAAAATTGAAGGAATTAAACAATCTCATGGAAGGGTTTAAATTGTGATCGACGAATTGACAGATATTTCATACAAAAAACCTGCCCATATTACCATTGTTTCTATAAAGCTGAAAAAAAATTAAATATATAATACAATTAAAATATATAATCCTGCTGGATACGAGGTTTTGTTTGCAACTTTTCAAAAATATGGCTGAAGGTAACTTATTCATATAGACCAACAAATTAAAACTCATTTAAAATAAATTTAAGAGAGTATCTCAAATAATAAATTAATTAAATTCCTTTAATTTTTTAAAACCAAAGTTTTTCAAAATTTCTACATCTATGTTCACTCCTATTAAATATTTGACGTCCTTCACGTAGCCACTTGTTTTCATAAAGAATTGTTTGCTTTTGCAAAACGTTTGGCTAGAGCAAACATTATTTAACGTTTTCTTAACTACACGTAGAAAAAAATATGGTTTTAGGTAACCATATTCTAAGAGCAACATACTATGGTTGGTTTTTAACAATGTTTATGTTTGCAGGTTACCATATTATGTTTAAATATGACCAAAGTATGTTTAAAATCAACAACATTTTCCCTAAATCAACCATAATATGGTCTAAATAAACCATATTTTAGTCAATAATAACCATAATAATGGTGAAAACTAAAAATATAATGTTTAAAATTAAACATAATATGGTCAAAATTTTTCAGAATTTTGAGAAAAGCAACCATATTATGGTCAGGATTAACAATAATATGGTGAATGCTAATCATATTATGGTTAATCCATTTTTTCAATTTGTTTGTTAAGTGTAAAATTATAATTTAATTTTATATTCTTATTAGGTGTTACGTTCCACTTTTATAAAAAATCCCCTTTGGTTCATATTCCAGCCTGTGACGACCTTCATATTACCATTTTTTCTGTTCTACTAGTTTTTTATACGTAAATTTATGTGTTTTAATCAATAATTAAAATACACTGAATGAGAATTTCAAGCAAAGCAATTAAAATGCAAACGACCAGATTGTTGTTGCTTTTTAAACATATTATTTAAAATTTGAAATTAATCATACAATGTTTTAAAATATTATAATTTCGAACATATTATTGTTTTTTAATATTAACCATAACATGTTTGAAGGCAACCATAATATGGTTTTATCTTTTGGATAGATGAATTTAACCATAATATGGTTACCAATAACCATAATATGTTAAAGTGTATGGTTGTAGTTTTATTTTATTTAAACAATATATTGTTAAAATCAACCATATTTGAAGTTTCAAGGGAGGTAAACACTTTATTGTTAAATAGAAACAAAATATTATTAACCGTGAAAAAAGTTTTTTTAAAAACAACAAAAGTTTGTTTGTTGCCATTGCAGGGACCATAATATGTTTTTTTTTAAACATCCTTCACCCATGTTTTCTCTCTGCGTGTACAAATATATTTACAAACTGTTAAATGATGTTAGATCGAGCTTATTGTTGTCCAAAAGCAAATAATTTTTTAATAAAACCAGTGGTTACGTTTAGGACGTCAAATATTTAATAGGTGTGAACAAAGCTTAATAGATGCCTATTTTAATCAATTTTATTTTAAGAAAAAAAAATATAAAATGAAAAAACATCGCATTAACCGGCACCAAATAATATCATCAAGGGTCAATTTTATATAAAAAGCTATAAATATACATTGTACACACATACATTGTATATAATCTACATATCGAGCCTTTGGTGCAATACCGTAGTAATTCAAAAAATCGTGAACTGAGAAAAATGCATTTGAAGTTTTCAGCCATATTTTTGATAGCATTTTTGTTTACTAAAGTTATGTTTTTACAAGTTTTTAAATAAAGAGGAATGTTTTGTAATTAAAAAAAGGTGAACAATTATTAATAATATTAAATATTTTTTTTATATTAATATCAATATGGTTGGAAATAGCTAGAGGCAATAAAGACATTTTTAGCTGTTAAATCTGAACAGTTAGAGATGGAATTATAATCTTTTTTTCTGTAGATAGATATTTCCCCAAAGATCATTTCTGCATACTCAGCTCAACAAATTCAAATTTTGAGTTACTACGATATTGCACCAAAGGCTCGATATGTATAGCAGATTTTTTACTGGTGTCTGTCAATTTACAAAAAAAATAAATAATAAATAAAACATATTTTCCTATCTGTTTATTCGTCTGTAAATTAATATGGATTTTGTTTTTATTTAAATAGTGACTAAATGTGTAGGGTTAATGGTTTTTAAAAATGTCAACTATTTACGCTTCATTGTCATAAAGTGTCAAATGTATGTAAATAAAATTAATTTTTTGTGACTTGTTAAAAATAAAATTAAATAAAAAAAAATTTTGCTTGGCCGTGAAGAAAATCTATCTATTGAAGGACTTAAATATTTTGGGAGGCACTATCTAAAGTTATAAACTCGTAAATGGAAATATGTTGAAGACTTTAATTTTCTTTTTAAGCCTGTATAAAAAAATTTAATGACTGACGATAAAGTGAATAAATAACCTTCAAACGGTGTTGTCCTCTTAATTTTTGTAATGTACAGGGTGGCCCAATACGACCGAACGGGTTCAATTCCTTATTACTTTTTTAATTGTTATGTTTCCTCTTTTTTTTTGGCAATATGTTGTAAGTAGAAATATCTTACAAATCTAATTATTCTCGAAATTTTGCGTATGTGCTAAGCAGAATCAGCACAACTTGCGAGACATAATTTTTCATAATTAAATGGACGAATTTAACCATAAATTTTTTGCTGTGACAATAATATGGTAAATGTAACATAGTAAGTTGAAGTGCATAGTTGTAGCTTATTTTATTAAAACATTATATTGTTAAATTAAACCATATTTGAAGTTTCAAATGAGGTTAACACATCATTGTTTAATAAAAACAAAGTATACTCCATCATGAAAAAAGTGCAGTTAAAAACAACAAAAGTTTGTTTGTTGCCATTGCAGGGACCATAATATGTTTTTTTTAACCATTCTTCAACTTCAAAAAATTCTGATACCAACAGTATAAAAAAAGGAATTTGTAAAAATATATGAATTGGTATAGTTTATCTATCCTCCAGACAGAAAAAATTCTTCAAAATTTTTCACCAATTAAAGCATTATTCAAAAATAAAATCAGTTTTCATTAAAAATGATATCAAATAAATTAAACGTTTAATTAAGTGAAGTAAACCTTAAATCAAGTTAATTAAACGTTTAACTGATACTATTAATTTGTTTACTGGTGCAAATTTAATTAATTTTTTAATTAATATCACAAATTTTTTTATTGAAAACAATTTTAATTTTTTTCTATGTAAAGAACTATTGTTATACTTTTTTAGCACTGTTTGCATAATATAACTTTCACAATGTACTAAAGTTCAATGATAAATTTAACTGATCGGCTTCAGTGTGTTGCAAAACTATTTAGATTTCATATCCCATTGTAGCAAAACTCGTTTCTTTCGAAAATTCGTAGCAAAACTCGTTCGTTCGTGTAAAAATTAAATCTATTATTTTTCTATATTTCAGTTGGTTTAAATTTTTCAACTGTTGAGTTATTAATCAAGAATGGCATAACACTTCAGAATCAAAAAAGTTCAACTAACTAACTAACTATATGTGACCTTCTCGGAGAAAAGGGACCTAGTGTGTGACAATGTAGTTTAGAGAAGAACGCATTTCATCTTATTCTACACCCTTTTAGGTACCAGAATCCACTCTTAAGTCCAAACCCGTTTTTTGACACACTAGGTCCCTTTTCTCGGAGAAGGTCTCATGTGTTTTTTTTCATTTTCCCAAAATTCGAACGAGTTTTGAATCTCACCTACTCATATGTAAATAACTATATTGAAGTTCAATGCGACACGTGTAAGAAAAAAAAGTATAGATTTAAAATTTCTACAGAATCATTTTCTTGCTATGTTTTACCATTTAAAAGGTACTGCATTAAAAAAAAAAGAATTTAAAATCAAATAAGAACTCGTCTCATATACATTTAGCATAAAGGTTATAGTAGGATTTGGAGTCGGAGTTGGATTCGTACTTAAAAAATATAAGCGGAAGAAGTCGGAGTTAAAACTATTTATAGACAACTCCACAGCCCTGGTTTAAAGCAAATTAAAATATTTCCTTTTATATACCGTCGTTCATTTTTGCAAAAATTTAATTTAAAATCTCTACTGATTTCAATTTCACTTGATTTCGATTTCCAAAACATGGCCGATGCGGCCATAATAATTTTGGTCGATACGGCCAAAACAACTTTTAATGAAGTACATAATTTTTTTTATGATTTTTTAGCGAAATAAAACTAACCTGTAACAGCAAATACAAAAAGGCATTTGTTGTTTTCTAAATTTTAATACCCCTAATTTGAAGAAAGAATCGCATAAACATACATCAATACATATAAGTAGTCAAGTGTCAAGTGGTTGAAATTCTTGTAATAAAAGAAAGTCTGTTGTTTTAAATTGTAATTAAAAATTTGTTGTTTTTTTTGTTGCAGTACTTTTATACTTTTTTACCTTTAAGCTTTTTAAAGTTGATTCTATTCTCATTTTACCGAAATTTTCTAGAAAAGTTAAGAAATAAATTTTAGAAAAATTTGGCATTCAAATGTCACAAAATAAAAATTTTGATATGAATTACACCATGTAACAGTTTTTTGACCAACTCAATCTGACCCCTAATCTATGTACATATATGTAAAATTGAATTTTGTTCCCTGTAATTCTGTCATTTTTTGACCAATCTTAAATAGCAATCCTTTGTTATTTTAGTAATTTAATTATCTTTCATTAAAAAAAAGATATACATAATCCATTTAATATTTCTGAAGATATTTGCATTTAAGTGACATCAACTTTTTTCTCTCGAAAACTGTTCTACTTTTGACCATTCTGACTTCACATTCGGATTCAGCGGACAACTTTACATAAAGATCAAGTGTCAGATTCATTTGGTCACGACTTTGTTGAAAATTTGTGACACAGTGTTTTTTTCATAAAATTTTCGACGTTTGAAATTGAAGCAATTTTTTTTTTTTAATTGAAAACCTAAAGTTATTGTTTTATTTAACAGAAATTCAATTAGTTCTATCCAAAACATTTTCCCACTCTTAAACGCTGGAAGATTCCTAATATTTATAAAATTTATTTGTATACATTTCAACACATTTTAGAAAGCAAACAAATAGACATACCTACAATCTTATATACAGGTATCCCTTGATTTGCACGAACTCCATTTACGCGATTTTGATATAACACGGATCAATAATAGCAACCATTTTTTGAATTACGCGTTTTCTTTTACGCAATTTTAATAAAATACTCTCAAAAACTTATGGCGATTCAAGAAATTTTATCATCTGTGTGCTAAAATAGAACTGCACAAGTGCATACATATTTTTAAAAAAATTAATAAAAAATAAAATGTTTTTTTGCACTTCTTTATCGTTTTTATTTATAATTTTCTTAAATTCTGTGAATTATTTTTTTTGTATTTTATTTTAAGGATTCTAATAACTATTGAATAGTTTAATTTGTTTTTGACTATTTAACATACAATTGCCATAATTTTCTTATATTTTTGATTTTAAATATTCGAATATATTTCAAGTATTGTTTTTGTTCTCTTTTAATTGAATTATTTTATGAAAATATAATAACAAAGCTTTAAACATATCATTGTATATCAACATCCTTTTATTTTTAAAAAGTAAAAATAAAATTATTAAAAAAATATATAATTCATGAGTTCTTGATTTAACATGGATTTTAGGCCCAAAAATGAAATTTTGTATGTATCTTATGTTTTGATTTACGCGATATGTTAAATTTACTGTCCCATAAACGAAATTAGTACCAGCCCTGAACCTTGTTTTACGCGAATTTGATTTACACGTGCTTTCTTCGGTCCCAACAAACCGAGTAAATCGAGGGTTACCTGTACATATATATGAGTTTATGTCTATGTTTATAACAAAACAACATATCTCTCATTTGCTGCAACGTCGTCATAACTCAAAAGTGTGTTTGTTTTTATATTTTGTATAACATTCGTCTGGTTATTATTTACACTTTCCCTGTTTGAAAAGAATGTATCGTTATGTTTTCCAAGTGGTTCTAGCAAATCAAAAACATTAAACACGTTTATTTCGCTATGAATTTTTTTGAGTTATGACGACGTTGCAGCAAATGAGCGATATTTACTAACAAGTACCAGCACTACCTTCAATTTTTACTGAACTAGTTTATGGCATAATCCTATACCCTCGAATAAAATACAAAAAGTTAAAATGAAGTGGTAGTATACGGACACACCTACCACCACCTAACCGCTGCAGTTGCTGCAAAATAAAACTCTGCAAGAGTTTAAGAGCAACAAACAAATTTGCCATGTGATACTTTTTCTGTTGCAGTAAATTTGCATTGCATGTTGTTACAAAAAAAAAACCAAATCTTTATACAATTTTATTGTAGCACAACTGTGCCTGATACCAAAAAAAAAAAAAAAAACAAAAAAGAAGAAGTAAGTTGCAACAACAACAGAAACTATTTGCTATAACAACAGAACTTATATGTGTCAACGGAAAAAATGTGGATTCATTTAAGAGGCAGGAATAAAAGTAATATTTAACAAAAACTAAATAAATAAATTGTTAAAAAAAAACTTCAAAATTAAATTGTTTTTGTTAAAGTTTAAAATATTTATACAAATGACTGGGTTTACACAAATATTTTTGCCCAAAAAAATAAGTAAAATTTGTGGCCTGACTTAAAAAAAAAACCAAATGTTTAAATTAAATTTATTATAACTCATTTGATTTATGGATTTTGGGAGATTCAAAATACTGTGATTCCCTTTACTGGTTAAAATGGTAAATATTTGTTTTTCGTGGCGTTTGTAATTTCTATAATATTGGTCTTCGTCTTTATAAAATATTTTCATATATTCTAGATCTTTTTTAGTAGCGTAGACTTTTTAGTGATGTCAGTTTGTTCAAATGGCTGTTCAAATAGCTTTTCCAAATATTCCAGATAAGCTGGAGACCAAGATCATATACAGGATAAGTTGTTCGGTGGTAACAGCAGCCACCATTGATCTGATATACTTGGGCACAATGATCAACTGTAAAACCATGGAGTTTCACTAATCAAAACCCCTACCATAGAACCAACCCGAAGAGATATCATATAATTCGCCGACGGTGGCGGAACCCATTTGGGACAGTCGTAGTTCAGGACAACGACTGGTTATGAGTTTAACGTTCTTTTCGTCATCACTGCTGCAGCAGTAATCATAGTGTCCGTGACAACAGATATCAAATTAATACGTCATTCTAGGTAATCGATAGAAGATACATGGTACGCCCTTTATCCATGCGGGCATACAATTGCCTTGCAATTCTGCATGCAGCGTTCGCGTCTCTTATTTTATTAGCAGGGAAACCACTGTTTTGCCTTGTGCGACCAAAAAAGCCAGAAAACATAAAAATTAATCCATTTTAGAGCTTTTTATGAATTTTTGGCATTGATTTCTTAGCGCATATTTTTGCATATTTCATTGTTTGCAGCTTTTTTGCATAATTTAGTTAATAGTGCCTTTTTGATTTTATAGCGAATTTTTAAGGCATATTTAGATACCTACGAGAGCTTTTGCAACAAATGAAATTTTTTGCGAGATTCTGGCTATTCTGTTTTAAAAATCTATGTATACCCAACGTGTTGCTTCAATTTCGCCATCTACATTGCTGTAACATTTTTACAAAACATCTTAAGACAAATTTTAAAAATATTATTAACCGTACGAATTTTCATTGAAAAAACATTTTTCTTTACGTTTTTAAAATTTTGTATTATAAATGAAATTTTTCTTTAATTTTGTTTTATTTTATTATTTAATTAAAATAATTTTATGACAAAGTTTTTTTAAAAACATTTTTGATATCATATCCCAGTAAAGAAATTTGGGGTTTTTGAAGCACTTTAGAGAAAAAGCACGTAATAAGAGAGCTTTTTTATAGCAGTTAATGATAAAGAATAAAATATAGAAAAAAGCTGCTATTTTAGTGCTGACAACGGTGAGGTTTTAAAGCGAAAAAAATACAAATATATAATGGTTTACGAAAATTATTGAAACAATTAAAAGCAAAAAATCAATGAATATGGATATAAAGTTATCCCTTAAAAAAGCGCTTTAGGAGTGCTTTGTTTGCATGTTAAAAAAAAGCGCCTATTGTCAGCAGTAAATAGTCCTCCAAACCGGGAACACTCCATACAAAAATCAGGCATCTTATCAGCAGGTTTGAAGCGATTTGAGGCATTCATTCATACATAAAACCTGCTCCTTTTGGAGCACATTTTTTGCTGGGATCTCGGTTTAAGATGATTTGTCAAAATGCCACAGCTTTTATCTTTACTCTAAAATTTTAGGACAAACCAGGTTGTCATCCATGCGGCAGTTGTCTGTCCACGTTAACCTTGTGCGCAAAGTACAAGCTGCAAACTGTTACATCCTTTTAAATATAATTTTCTATGCGAAAATTGACGTTCGAAATCGTTAAGCAGGCAGTTAGATAATTTGATCAAATTTTGCAAATACATTTTAATTGTACTAAGGACGAAGTCTATGTAAATGGTGAGAATTAAAACTTTATTCCAAATTATGCTCTTTGTGTCCGAAACCCATATTATTATGTTGGTCTTTAGATTAAATTTGCGCTAAAAATATTTTACTGAAAATTAAATTCTGTTCGTTTTGGTTCACATTTGCCCAAAGCACCCATCTAAAAATAGCTTTAACTTCCTTTTAAATGTAATAAACAACTAAGCGACTTTCGCTAAAATCCCGTTAGGACAAAAAATCTCAAATGGATGTTAATATCTAGATAATATTCGGCACAAATAACTGTTTTATGGATTTTATCCTCTTAACATAACTTTGTTTTTGTCAGCCGATCACTGCTCCTCGTTTCCAAAATGTCTCAAATTAGAAATTTTTTAGGGCATATTTTCAAGTTTTTACTGAATATTTATTGCGCATTAAACGCGATTTTAGAGCATATTTCTGTTTTCCCTGGTTATAAGCAATATCGTATTAGAGTTTGAGGAGAGCAGAGGCACTCCAACGTCTTACAAATTTAGTGGAACACGTAAGGCAGTACCAAGTCTAGTACATCTGCCCTAGAGTAACTCTGTATAGCCCTGTGTTCTGGTATCCATATGATCTTAATAAGAAACTGACCAGCAATCTTCTTTAGAGATGAATGGCAGTCAAAGGAACAGCCGTTCTCAGAGAGAGAGAGAGAATCTAAGGTCATGAAGGCGGTAGGCTATTTTCGTTCAAATTAATGTATTTGAAATTTTTCTTAAGTTATCCTTCCTGAACAAAAGTTTGGCACTATATTGGCTGTTGGATCTCTAGATTTCCAAATATCTACATCTTTTCAAAAACTTTAATATTTCGAAACTTTTTTTCAAACTAACCGATAAATCATATCTACTCGAACATCACCATATTCAAAGAAGACAGACTCAAGTTTTTTGTATTGAAATAAAAAAATATACGCAAAACTAGTGTCAAGATTTATATATTGTTTTCTTCTGTCAGATAGAAAAGAACGCACAAAGTGTAATAATTCAATTTTTTCTTTTTAATCCCTCTTTCTTTTTTCCCATGTCTCTCTCTCTCGCACTCTCCATTTTGTTCACATGCCAAAGTCTACTTTAATCTAAAATTTATGATGCTTTTTTTCAAAAGACACGTAAAACAAGAGAAAAACGGAAACCTTCTATGTGAGTGTGTGTGTGAGCGGGTAAAAAGTTAAAGTTCCTCTTTTTTCATATTTTTTTTTTTTGTTTTATCATCATTCTTTTTGAGTGCATCTGCAAATACAAAGAGTTTTGGAGGTTGTAGGTGTTTGCGGCTGTTGTGAAGTGCTGTTCATGGTTATGGAGGTGGTAAATGTCACAAGTATTTAAAAGAAATTTGTAAGGCTGCTGAAAAAAACATAATAAAATTACAAAAAAAAAAACCAATTTAGACAAGTTAATGTGCAGTGATGTGAAAAAAAAAACTTGAATTCCAAATGCTGCTTAAAAGCAGTTACCATAATGAAGAGGGTAAGAGAGGGAGTTATGACACAGAAAATAACTTTGAAAAAGGGCTGGGGTTACAGAAGATTATGAGATGACTAATGTTTTATGTAAAGACCGTATGTTTGATTTGAAATTATGCCAAAGTAATGAATTGTTTTTAGAAAAATAAATATTTTGATATTGTGAAAAATTGTTTTATGAAAATGGATTACGCAGATTATTTATTTATTAATTGTATTAAAGCATTTTAGTTAGCAGTCTTGCGTGGCTTAACTACTATAGATTTTCCTAAGCTTCAATTTGATTTTCCAATGTTTACGCAATCAATCATACTGAAAATTAACTTTATCTGAGACAGCCGGATGCTCTTCAAAGAAACTAATGAATTTTTAATGTTTTTGGCGTTGCCTTAAATTTTTGCAGCTATTAAAGCTTGTAAACTGTATAATTTCTGAAGGCCTGTCAAAAACACAAAAAGAAGAACCTGTCAAGGGAAATGAAGAATTCTGTGCAGAAAAAGAAACCCAAGCTTTGAATATTTTGTATATTAAAAAACAAGTAAAACTGATATTTTTGGCTGCGCTGAATCAAAGTTTAAATATTGCAGGAGTGGGTCCTATCTTGGATCTGAAATTTATGATACAATCTTTATAAAACCTAACCGCACAGTATTATGACTTGTTGCGGATTTTGGCGTATTAAAGTCTATTCTTAAAAGTCAAACAATATTTGCAGGAGGGGATTTTATAAAGCCAAACGTCCGATGTTAATTGTAAATAAAATAAAAAGTTCTCAGAAAATTATCTCAATATTTGTTATTACTATGGAGGGATCTTAAACAATATTGTGTGAAACTTAATATCAGCCAAATTCTCGCTTCGGGGCAAACCTCTATCCGATGGTTTATATTTTCAATGACTCAGAAACATAATTTAGGCTCAGTGTCGTTAATGTGCAGAATTATCTTATCCTTTAGATCTTGAATTGCTCTTGGCTGTATGACGTACATTTTTTCTTTTAAATATCCCCAAAGAAAGAAGTCCAACGGTTTCAAATTACATGATCATGACGGCCAATTAACATCGCCACGACGTAAGATAACGCGGCACTTGAGTTTTTCGAGCAAAATAACCACTGTTTCATTGGCTGTGTAGCAAGTGACAGCATCCTGTTCGAATCACATATCGTCCAGTTCCATGTTCTGGGCACAAAAAGTCCGTTCTTCTTTCGCGATAGCGAACACCATTCACGGTAACTCCTTGGCCTAACTTGTTTTCGAAGAATTATGGCCTAATGACGTCGCCAGCATAAAAACCCCGCCAAACAGTCACTCTTTGCGGATGCATTTTCAAGAATCACTCGTGGATTCTCATTTGCCCAAATGCGGCAATTCTGCTTGTGTGCGAATCCATTGAGGTAAAAGTGTGCATCGCCGTTGAAGATGATTTTAATTTGGTTTTGAACGCTTGATTTCGTAAATACTTCAACAATCTTTACGCGCTGTCAAACAGTGAAACAAAGAAATTACAAATTAAGTGGGACAAAAAACTTAAAGTTAAAGTGTGACTCACAATTTCCATCGTGCATTATGGTTGGACCACACTTTATTATTTGGAAAATTATGGATCGAACGAAACTGAGCAATATGATTTGTAGTCTTGTGACAATATGACAAACACAAATTTAGAATGGCATTATTCGTTTCGGTATACCATTATTCACCACTAGTGCTGGAGGGTATACACTTTACAGTCGTATACGTAACATTTAAATATCATATCTCATATTCATCATACGCACATAAATGACGTAAGATAACTTGGCTTTTTTTAAATAATAAATATTTGTACTTAAATGAAATCAAAAATCTAATAAATTACTTTAACTAAATTCTAAATAAAACAAACAATTGCCTACAAACCTAACCCTTAAGCAATTATCAGTTAGCACATCTAATAAATTTGATTATCATTTTCATGTTTCAGTTTTTTTTTCATTCTAAAAATTGTGTTATTTTAAAAATTTATTTAAATTTATTGTTTACAAAAACTATTTATTTATTCTTTTATTTCCTGAATTTTACCTTTAGCATTTAAATCCTCCCTTTTTAATTTCATTTATGAATAGAAATGTTTGCATTGTATATTTGGAAATGAATTTATTAAAATTCAATTGCCAAAACAAATCATAAGGGATAATCGGAAATGTTTGTTAATACTTGCAATAAAAAAAAAAATAAAACTTCTACACGATTCCAAACACAGTCGACAAAGGCCATATAATATTAAATGTTTGGTTACATCTTGATATACCCAAATAAAATGTAATACAATTTTATACAATAAATAGAAAACGTGTTTGAAATTCTATTGTTATTTAAAACATTCTAATACATAAATTTAGTGGGATATAGAATATATTTTAACAACCTGTGTATAAAAGGGTTTCGGCGTAATTCCTTTTTAAATGTACTATTTGCCAAAGATACTTTTTTTGCATACGACTTTTGGAAACAATAATTTAGTATACATGTTTTCTGTATACAATAATTTTCAATTGAAAATTTTCTGTGTTAGATAGTTTTTTATCAAAAAATTTCTGCATGTGATAATTGCTAATAGAAAATTTTCTTTAAAAATAATTTTCAATAGAAAATTTTCTGTATAAGCTAATTTTTTATAAAAAAAATGTTTGTATTATGTAATTTTCAATAGAAAACTGTCTACATAAAATCATTTTTAACAGAACATTTTCAATAAATAATAATTTTTAATAGATACTTCTCTGCCTAATTCTGCATATTCTATAAAAAATATTCTGTAAAAGAAAATTCTGTATAAGACAATTGTGTATTAAACTTTTTTTTTAAGAAGCAAATTTCTATAGACTATTTTTTGTATAAAACAATTTTTATAGGGAATTTTCTGTATAAAATAATTTTCAATAGAATATTTTCTGTATGAAAAAAAAAATTATTTTCTATTGAAATTTTTCTGTATATGATCATTTTGAATAGAAAATTTCCGGCATAAAATAATTTAAAACAAAAACTTTCTGTATAGAATAATTTTTTTATGAAAAAAATTTTGTATAAGATAATTTTCTATTGAAAATTGTCTGCATAAGACAATTAAAAACTTTTCTGTATATGGCAATATTTATTTTAAAATTTTCTGTATAACACAATTTCAATAAAAAAAATTTGTATAAGTCAATTTTCTTTATCTTTTCTATTTTTTATTTATAAAAATTTTCTGTATAAGACACTTTTCTATTTAAAGTTTTCTGTATAAGATAATTTCTATTTTTTCGTAAAAGATAATTTTTAATAGAAAATTGTTTCTATAGAATAATTTAAAAATAAAAAAAACTTCTATATAAAAAAATTATCAAATGAAAAATTGTTGTATAACATAATTTTCAATAGAAAATTTTCTGTATAATACAACTGACTATGAAAAATGTTCAGCATTAAATAATTATATATAACAATTTTCTATGACTGCGTTCTTTAACAAAAATTTTCTGTATAAATGTGTTTTCTATAGAAAATTTTCTTCATAAGGTTTTTTTTCTGAAGTAAGAAGTTCTCTATATGAAAGTTTTCTATAATAAAATTCTTTGCAAAAATAATATTTTCTATGGAAATTTTGCTGTGTACGACAATTTTCTATTGAAACTTCCTTGTATATGTCAATTTTTTGCTAAAATTTTTGCAGTATAAGACAACGTATGACAATGATAAAAGTATTTTCTATAAAAAATCTTCTATATACAAAGAAAGGTTTTCATTTTCGAAAAATTTTCTTTCAAAACGTTACTTTTTCGTTTTCAGCTGTTCGTAAATGGTTTAAAGTTATTTCAACTCTCCTTTGTAAACTTTATTGAACTTCATTGGAAAAAAGTAATTATTCTCCATTGACTTAAACTTAAATATATAATTTATTTAAATTTTATGCCACACAATTTTCTTTCCTCCTTCTAATGGGTTGCCAAAACAGTGGTCATTAAATAAAATCAATAATTTTTTCACAAAAAAAAAAAAAAAAAAAAAAATACAGTTTTGTTTCTCCAACTCATTCGAGAATTGCGTTGTTCCAGGGCAAAGAAGTCATATGTTTCAAATTTGTTACATTGTCCTCTGAGTATTTTTCTTCATAGCAAAACTGTAATAAAATGTTCTGCAAATTTCCACATCATTAACAGCAGGAAAAAAAAACACTTTAATTGGGCACTCTTAAATTTGTATTGTACAGCAATAATTTTGGGCATAACTTGGTTCAGGATTAAAACAACGTTGGTTGGCAATTGCTGAAATGTGAATTTTGTTTATATTTTGCCATTTAAGGTTTTTACAATTTAAATGGAAACTTAACCGCACCGCACGCAATAAATGAAAATGGTGATTGGTAAAACCGTTAATCAAGTATTAAAACACATAAAAGTGCGGACACATGAGTTTGAGTGTTTTTACATATGCGAGTACACTTTGGGTTTTTGTATCTGGATTTGGTTTGTATGTGGTAAACTTGAGCATAAATAAATAAATATACACAAACACATGCACACACAGGTTTACACATGAACAAAATTAAACAATTCTAATTCCAACATGTAATCAATATACTTAAATTGCAATATAAATGTTGTGAAGCAATTGTAAAATAAATTTGAATTAAATTGATGAAAATTTTTTTATTTAGTTTTTTTAATCAATTTTTATTTATTTTTTGTATCTAGTCCAACAGCATTAAAATTCAAATACTTAAATTTCAGCTTTTGGCCTAAATGTTTGTATGTTTGTTGTAAGAATTTATCTATACAGATGATCACAACATGTTTATGCGTTTGCATCTAAATAAACTCGAGATTTTTATCCCTTTATCGTACTTGATCCTAAAGAGGGGATTAACTCAAAATTTTCATCATTTCAGCTTTTTGGAGAATTATACATATTAAGCCGCAGAAAAATATAGTGCTATTAATGAAACTTTTAATTTAAAAATTTTGTTTCATATGCCTTTAATATTAAATTAAAAATTATTTTGTTTCTACTGAACATGTTTAAATTTTGAGTTAATGCCCTCTTTTTGATCAAGTGCAATATATACCTGTATACATGTATGTAAATAAGTAAATGTATGTATATTTGTCTGCATGTCTGAGTATATTTTATTGTCTATTGTGTGGTACAGAATTGCTCATGGTATTTTTAAATTGTATTGAGTGTGTGTATTTATTTACCGGTTCAACATTAACGGCACATATATATATGTAGACAGTGTAACAGCTGTTTAATCCTACAGAATTTTCCAATAAAATTTCTATTAATAAAATTATTTCTGTGGCTAAACATTTTAAATAATGGCACTTTTGATATCTCAACATTTAAAAGTAGACATGGGCAAAGTTTAAATAATTTTTTTTATAATTTCTCAGGAATTTAGGAAATCGTTTATCTTTTTTCCATGTGCAAAAACATTTGGAATAAAAACTTAATTTTTTCTTTAGGCCTTTGACATAAGAAATATTAGGGATTAAAGCTGAAAAAAACTATAAACGCAGAAAAGTTATGATTATAGATGAAAAGGAGTTAATTTTCAAAATCACCTTTAAAGTTTAAAATGCTCTCTAAAAGCACTTCTTTTTATTACCACTGCTTTGTATAAGACTAAACCTTTTTGAATTAAGCAAAAGCTTATTATTATTATATTCAGCAAATTGCAAAAATGACTGAAATAAATAACCATAATAATAATAAAACCATAATACTGACCAAAATATTTATTAATTTATTTATGGATTTGAATCCTTGCAGACTACTGTATATTACACGAATTTATGCAAGGGCTTTATGAATGTAAAAATTTTGATTAGAGATTCTAATTATTTAAAAGCAAGATAATATTGCGTTTAATTACATTTACATCAATAGAAAAATCGATTAAACTATACAATTCATTGAAATTGTTGCATATTCTCTTTAAAGGATCAGCATCAGCATAGTTTGTTTGAACAACAGGAAGGTGCAGGTAAAACGTCGTGTAATGTAAAAATTTATGTTACAAAGCAGAAAGTCGGAGAGGACATCGCCATTAATCAAATTAATTAGAAATACCACATTAAGCATAGTCCTTTGGCGTTTTAAGGTAAGTAGTTTAATTAATAATAACCTCGCAGTGTATGAAGAAAGATTCTCAGAATAACGACCTCAGGCAGAATAAGAGAATCAGCTTTTGAACAGATTCTATTCGACGTATGTGCCAGAGAACTGCAACGAGCACCCGTTTTTATGATTGATGATACTCGCCTTAAAACGAGTTGGGGTGTAGTTAATACAGCCTATTGTTTTTGTATGTACTCGTCAGGCTCGTAAGAAATTGTGTTTTCAACATACGAGCCTTTAGCAAACGCAATGAAATTTATATGAGTTCTGTTTTGTATTGTTTCTTAAATATATTATTTCAACATTCGGCAATAGCACTCGTACTTCTGATAAATCAACTAATTTACTCTCTTTTATTCAATGTTCTCTATCTGCCCTTCGCTGACCTAGAGTTATAATTGTCTGAGTGCACAAGTGTTTACTCGCAGCATTCGTCATTCGTAGTAATACTTAAAGCAGCGTTGCCAGATGGTTTAGGAAAAAAACAATGATCGTATATTTAAGTAAATATGTAGGGCTAAATTCATTATGAAATAAAATGAATTTAAAAGTTATTATAAGAAAAATTTTCGTGGAAAATTTTAATTAAAATGTATAACGAATGCGACAGGATTATGAATCACAATTTTTTTATACGTCAATTTCATTTATATGTCAATATTTTTACAAAAATATTGACCAATGGCAACGCTGCGCATTCCGTTATTTCATTGTGCGACGTAAACACAGAATTTACTTTTTATATATTTATAAATTTTTGACAACAAATTTTACAACAAACACACAATTATATTCTATGGTGCTAAAGATGCACATAATAACATTTTTTTTAAATGGCTGAGTGCGCTCTTTATTAACGGTAAATATCGGCTGCTAATTGAGTTTTTTCTTTTACTAGTTTTCATCCATAAAATAAATAACAAAACATGCACTAAATCATTTTAACGCCTAAAATCGTCTAACCTGGGACAAATCATAAAATCTGGCAGCCACGTTTTCATTTAATGTTGAATTTTAAATACACGAACATATACTTAATGAATATGCCGTGAATGTTGTTGTTACGAGCTGGTCGTAACACCTAAGTCGTGTAAGTTAAATACAAAAAAGTTACCGAATATGAAAATAGAAAAAACACGAAACTTAGCTTTGCGTGGTTGTGATATTGTGCATACATTTTTCTGGGCTCTTACTACTTTATGTAGTTCACACATGTACAAGTAAAAAGTTATTGTGAATATTTTTATGCATGAAGCTCGCTTTGTATGAAGAACGAGCCAACGAGCCAACCATATCAGTAAAAGCGAGTGTTTAAAAGTATTCGAGACTAAAAATGATTTAGTAAATAGCGAGTGCGCTCGCGAGTATTATGTATTGTTGCAGTTCTCTGGTATGTGCATATTAATTTGAGGATCCCAGACAATAGAGCCATACTCCAAAATTGGTCTTACTAGGGATATGTGCAGTTATTTTGTTACATTTCAATCTGTAAAGTCTTTAGACCGTCGTTTAATATAAGCAATCACACCACGCTTTATTTATCGTCATTGTAATATGCTTGAGGAAGTCTAACTTACGATCAAGTAAAATACCAAGATCCAGAAATTCTCCAACTAACTCTAGTTGATACCCGTTCAGGAAAAAGTGCTGCATTGAAGAGCAATTTCTAGAAAATCGCATGTGCTTGCATTCTTTTAAGTTTAGTTCCTTTTGGTTATATTTACACCATGCGTAAAATCTATTTAAATCCTACTGCAAACACACCCCATCTGAAGATAATTTATAGCTGAAAAACATCTTATCAAAAGCTTTGCTGAAGTCAGTTTAAATAACATCCAAGTTGGTCATCCTAAAAAGAACGATTGGTTAAAGTTGCTAGTTGTAAAAAATTTGTCACTGCAGAACAACATTTCATGAAATCATGCTGGTATGGTGATAGCATTGGGTATACACTGTGGCAGAGAGAGGGTCTGTTTAGCTTTTTTCAAAAGGTTTAGGAATTTCACTCAATTTTGCAATGCCTCCTTAATTCGTTATGTCCGGTTTGTTTCTTGATTTAAATATCGGTATGATAAAGAGTTTTCTCCAAAATTTGGGAAATTATCCGTATTTTAATGACACATTAAAAATAGTAGCTAAAGGAGTAGCCAAAGAATGAGCACAATTTTTTAAAACGCATGCATGGATGCCATTAGGTCCACTAGACAATGATGATTTTAAAGTATCAATAGAAGAAATTGATATTGCCTGATGTTACATTAAAGAAAACGGCAAACATGTTGCTTTTGATCAAATTAAAATTAGATTCATTAATTAAATTGTTCGAAATACTTGGATAGCCATTACATTTTCTTTTTGAATTAACAAAATTAAAAAATAATTTTGGGTCACATTTAAAACTTGTTTTCATTTTCTCAAAGTAAATTATATACAGTCTCTTGTTGATACACAGTATTTGCTATAATCATAAGCTGTTCCATATTGTTTATATTTTTTATAGCTGGGTTACCATCCGGAATGGATAACAGTTCAGGCCAATAAGTGTTGGTAAAAAAATAGTTGAGGTCATCGTTATTTGTTATCTTAAAACATCACTTCTTATCATTTGTATGATCCCGATTACAAAAGGCCTCAGACAAGATATTATGACTAACTTCAAGAGTAGGGTGGTAGGAATCCTCTGATAATGTTCAAGTAATGGTGCAAAAATACTTTTTTGTGTAAGTTTATTATTTAGTCTGTATAAGGCTGTGTTCTGTACAACATTATTTGTATTATACTATTTTCTGAATAAGATTTTTATAAGAAAATTTTTTGTATAAGATAAACTAAAAAATTCTCTATAAAACAATTTTTTTTTTAAATTTTGTATAAGATAACTTTCAATAGAAAAGTTTCTGTACAAGATAATTTTCTATTTTAATATAACTTGAACAAGATAAATATCACTAGAAAATTTTGTTACATAAAACCTTTTTATTTTAAAATATGTTCGTGTAAGAACAATTGTTATTAACAGTTTTTTGTTTGAAATCATTTTTCATAAAATGTTTTTGGTATAAGTCAATTTTCTCTACAACTTATTTTTGATTTATTTTATTTTCTATAGGTATAAGACTATTTTCTAAACTAAATTTAATGTTTAAAGCAATTTTTAGTTAAAAAATAATGTATAACATTATTCTATCATAAATTCGGATAAAATAAAAAATTCTCCATAAAAATTTTTTTTTTTTATAAACTTTGTATAAAATCAATTTCTATGAACGGATTCTGACTATTTTTTTCTTGTTTATTTCTTAAAACAATTCTGTCTAAGACCATTTTTTAAAAAATTTTTTTGTGTAAGTTTATTATTTATTCTGTATAAGGCTGTGTTCTGTACAACATGATTTGTATTTTACTATTTTCTGAATAAGATTTTGTATAAGAAAATTTTTTGTATTAAAGAAATTAATAAATTCTCTATAAAACTATTTTTTTTTTTTAAAAAATTTTGTATAAGATAATTTTCTATGTACGGTTTTCTGTAACAAAATTTTTTTTGGTTAAGTTTATTATTTATTCTGTATAAGGTTGTGTTCTGTACAGCATTATAACTATGCTATTTTCTGCATAAGATTTTTTCAAAAAAAATTGTTTGTATAAGATAAACCAAAAATTCTCTAAAAACAATTTTTTTTAAAAAAAAAATTTTTGTATAACATCAATTTCTATGAACGGTTTTCTGTATAAGACTATTTTTTATTACTTAAAACAATTCTGTCTAAGGTAAATTTCTAAAAAACTTTTGTGTCTGAGTTTATTATTTATTGTGGATAAGGCTGTGTTCTGTACAACATTATTTGTATAATACTATTTTCTGAATAAGATTTTTATAAGAAAATTTTTTGTATAAGATAAACTAAAAAATTCTCTATAAAACAATTTTTTTTTTTAAATTTTGTATAAGATCAATTTCTTTGTACGGTTTTCTGTATAAGACTATATTTTATTAAAACAATTTTGTCCAATTTTTGAAAAACTTTTTTGTGTTGGTTTACTATATATTCTGTATAAGGCTGTGTTCTGTACAACATTATTTGTGTTATACTATTTTTTGAATAAGATTTTTTATAAGAACATTTTTTGTATAAGATAAACTAAAAAATTCTTTATAAAACAATGTTTTTTTTTTAAAAAATATCAATTTCTATAAACGGTTTCTGTATAAGACTATTTGTTTGCAGAAAAATTTCCTTATACGATTAATATCATTTTCTACAGGCAATTTTCTGACCAAGACATTTTTGTAGAATGTTGTATGACTAAATAAATTTTCTATAGAAAACTTTATGTCTGAGCCATTTTCTGTAGAAAATGTTTAGCAATAAACAAATTTCTATAAACAATTTTCGAAAAAAAATGTTCGTCAACGATCTATGTAAATTTTTTCAACAAATTTGTACGCCTTACTAATTTTTCTATAGAAAGTTTTTTAATCTTTTTAAATTTCAATATACGTACAAATAGATTTTTCATTCAACGAATATTTGTTTTGGCAATATTTCAAAAATGTCTGAACTAATATTGGTTTCCTTGTATTTGACATATCAAAACAGTATTTTTACAACATCAAAACTAGAGAAAATGTCTGTATTTATATTATAAAAACACACTTCAGGCTGTATGTAAATACTTCTCCAGATAAATATTATTAAAGTAAATGAAATTTAAAAAAATTCTCATACAAAAAAAAATTTAAAAAAATTTTAAATTGCTCTTAGCTTAAAAGAAATATAAAATAGAACTTAAAGGATTCGAATAAGCAAATATAAAGTCATACGAATAATCTGTACTAAAATCCAAAAAGGTTTTTCGTTTTTAAGTTTTCTTTAAATATCCTCCAGTGGTTTTTTTTGGCCAATTTAGGACAACATACAATACAAGCTACTTGCTTCATAAAGAACTTATTTGTTTTTGTTTTTTAAAGCAGATTCTTAAGCATAATTTTTAAAAATTTATTTAAAATAAAACTTAATTAAAAAGTTTTCTTACACAGATAATGGCAGTAAATATAAAAAGTTTTTGAGTTTTAATTTCGCAGATTTTTTTATTTTAATTTTTGCATTAGCTTGACTTTTTTTAAAAAAATCTGCTTAAAATAAAAAGGATGCTAAAAAAAATGGCATCAAAAAGAAAAAGGAAAATGGTTGTTGAATGTAAGAACTAAAAAAAAAACTGTTTTAAATGCTTAACAAATAGCATTAAAGCAATTAAGGCCAAGTTAGGGAGGGGATAAAAGCAACCACATATAAATTATACATTTTAATAAAATCTTAAAAAACGCAATTTATAACAAGTTAAAAACCCATAAGGAGAGGATACAAGGATGACAACAGGGAATAGAGATTATGGCAAACATGAATTTATAATTAGAAAAGAATGTAAGACAAACAAGTTATGAAATTATATTCTCTTTGATACCCTCTACCGACAGTTAAAATATTTCAGGAGTGGGCTTTATATGGGACCTTCATTTGCAAAATTATCGATTGTAAGAAAAGATAAACTCGCTGTTTGTTGTTGGTGTTTTGTTTAAGCTTTGATATTATTACTGGTAAAACTTTTGAGTGTTTGTAACTCCTGTTCGCTTAACAGTTTTATTTGAATAATATCTTTAGCTTTTCCAAAATCTTTGGATGAAGTTGGCCTCAGCAACTATAGAAATGCGCATAGGAATAGCATATCCCACCAACCATAAATTTCAGTTCAATATTAATATCAATATTATGAATTGGGAATTAAAAACATTAAAACTAAATCTTATTAATGAAATTTTTTTACTCCAAAGAAAACCTTTGAAAGTAATTTTTAGTCAAATTTATCATCGCAATATTCGCTACGGGTTTACGCTCGCTAAACTGTTTTCCGAGAGTGTGCTTTATATATATGGGGCCAATGGTAATATTATGGGCCGATCATTTAAAGTATGGACAGATTTTTTCAAAATTTAACAGTGTGATTCTTAGTCCTATGAAACTTTGACATAATAAATTTTATTACAGTAGCATTACTTGTTACGGTTTTAGGCATACTAAACTCTTTTCCGAGAGAAGGTTTTATATAGGACCTATGGTAGACAAATTATGGGCCGATCTTCACGAAAACTAATATTATGATTTCTAGTCATACCGAACGAATTTGTACAAAATCTTTTATCAATCCGTGCATTATACCTCCGTTTATGTTAGTTTTTTTTTTAACGATATTATCCATTTTTTTAAGGTTGGGGTTCCACATTTGGATTCATAACTCTTATCCTACTGAACCAATTTTGCTGGATTAAAATCCTTATTTGCTTTGGATAACGCAAAGTAATTTGAAACCAAACATGTTCTTTTCTTTTGAGTTGTTCGCAAGTGAGCGTGAGACGGACGGAAAGACAGACGAACATGACCTGTTCGAGCTAGAATTACCCAAGAAGCCAGAACATATATACTTTATATCGAGGGTAATTATTCAAATAGTGCTATCTGCAACATCACATTTTTACTGGAGAGCGAAAAAATTGATTTTTAACGTTGGTTTAGTTGAAATAAACTTGAATTTATATGTAGTTTAAAATCAACAACTATAAATCAGTGTCCCATGTATTATATGTTGTTGAAAAAATAACATGTGGCAGCACTACGATAAATCTTATCAAATTCATATGGTCTGTATTGGTATTATATGTTGACTGATTAATAGATTTGTTGATTTAAACACATTATAAACCAAAAAGAGAGTTAAAATTGCTCTGATTTTTTAGCCCTAAAAGTATTAACTAAACTTTATTTTACAACGTCTTAATCAAGGTATATTTATAGCAGGTAGTCTCGAAAAGCCAGCTGTTTTTTTTTTTATTTGCTTGTTTTGTGATACCAACTGTCAAATGTTGTTTGGTAAACAAGTTGTTTGTCCATATATTTTGTCTTTTTTGTCTCTCGTATCACATAACAACAATAAAAAGCCCTGTTGTTTGTCTTTATGGGTGAAGTTTCCTGATGATCTGGCCTAAGCAACCAGTGAAATGCGCATAGGAATAGCTTATCCCATCAACAATAAATTTCAAGTGTTTCTATCAATAATAAAAACTGGGAATTAAGCACGAATAACAAAATCTTTTGAAAATTTAAAAAATTTAACTTTATCCGCATATCAAAATCATTTTTGCGAATACAAAATTTTTCATTAACAATATTTTGTTTGTCGTGCTTAATTCCCAACTTTTATTCTTGATAAAAACACTGAAATTTATTGTTGATGGAATAAGCTAAGATCATCAGAAAACTTCATTCAAAGTTTTAAGAAAAGCTAAAGATATTATTCAAATAAAACTGTTAAGCGAATAGGAATTATAAACACTCAAAAGTCTTACTCGTAATAATAACAAAGCTTAAACAAAACACCAACAACATACAGTGAGTGTATCTTTTCTTACAATCCCGATGACAATTGTTTAATTTTTTGTCAACTCTTATTTTAGTTGTAAGGGAAATAAAAAGAAAAGACCAAAATAAAAACAACCTTGTAGGAAGTCAAAAATATTTTTAAGTAATTTCAAACTGGTTTTTTTATAACCACATCTAGTTGATTAAGTGACTTTTTTCCTTGTCGACGACTCATTATTTTTACATAGGCATGTCATAGGCAGTAGTCAATTGGCCGTCTTTGTATGACTTTTTAACTGACTACTAACTACTTATTGTTCAACCTATTTGTACCCTAGAGGGAAGCGAACTGACACCAAAGTAGTCCCGTGATAGGTCATTGGTGTTTGAGACCGGTTCTAGTTCCAACACTTTATATAAATAAGACCTATCACTTTTACATGGGGTTGTCATTGGAGGGGGTCAATTGACACCATTTGACCAGTCACAGATCTATTCTGAATGAACGTGCTTAGTATCACTTACTACAATGTAGGATTATTTCAAAACAATGTGGTTGTATTTCAATTAAACAAGTCCTAGAATTAAATTCAAGAACCAAATTTTAGAATGTACCAAAAATATGTGTCACAGCACCGGTTAAGACTGTACTGTAATTCATTCCTTTTTCTACCTTTTTGTTCTTCATAAACCAGATAAGTGATTGGTTCTTCTTTCACTGGTCATGAATGAGGCCTTTCTTTTTGTACTTGTTCTATTTTCACAAATGCCAGGACCAGTCTGTTGGACCAATATACACAAATTTCCCGCAGGGTAGTTAATTAATAGTATAGTCGGCTTATAATAAATTATTTAAATTTGAAATAATTTTTGTCAAAAAAATATATGTTCCTATGAACAAACATGCATATTTTTAAATAGAAATGAATATTTAAGAACATTTTGCATCAAATTACTTTAAATTGTGCAATTGTGTTATGGCATGCGCATCAATGAATGCAACAAAGCACGTTCAATCATCAAACTCAAACATGCGCAAGTAAAATGTTTAAGAAACGATGTCAATATTACCAACGTTGAACTTTGTTTTGCAGGCATAAAATTAATGTTAATTTAAGCGTATGAGTAAATGATGAAACAGAACTGGGGCTGAACGATGTTTTTCATACAGATTGACATAAAATTAAGCCAGAGAATGCGGTCGAGATATAGAATCAATTTTATTTTGAGGACGTTTTTTCTAATGCTCTCACATATAGACACTTATTCTCTTAACAATGCTACCATACTTTCATTCAATTTCATACATTTTATAAACAAAGAAAAATAAGAACAAAAGAAAACAAAAGAAATGAGAGAGAATTTGAAGTTACGGCCGACGTTTTAATTATGGGCTTAAGAATTTTTGCTTGAAGTTGAAGACTCAATTCTGTTTCATCATTAAATCAAGAAAAATAGTGATTTTTGCAGTTCTCTGGTAAGTAAGTCAGTTACTCAAATTTTTTGCTGCCATTATTTAATTTATTAAATTTACTTTTACCAAAACTAATACTTTTAAAAATTACTTAAAGAAACTCTCCTAAAAAACTTCTCCATTAATAAATGATGCAATACTTAATAATTTTTACCTGGAATGTTTAAAATACTCAAGCAAAATTCTGTATAAATCACACACATGGGAATTACTCACAAAAAAATAAACAATTTCTTGCCTTTGAAGTTACACAAAAAAAGAAAGTAATAATAATATATAAAAAAAAATATAACTTCCGGTAAATCTGGCACATTTTTAGCACTTTTGTTTGAATCTTTTGTTATTGTTTGCAGTGAAAGCAAAAAAAAACTAAAATAAGATTTTTTCTTATAATTTTTTTCACAAATTGACGTACAAATCATTTGTTGATAAAGAACTTTTTTAATAAACAATATGGGAAGTACGATTAGACAGACCTAATCAAATTATGTCCTACAATGCTGGTAGCATACCTAGTGAAAATTTATGGTTCAATATTCAAGTTGAAAACTATTGATCCACAAGGAAAAGGTTCTAATTTATTGGTAAGCTAAAATGTGGATTTGGCAAAGGGTGGACCAAATAAGAACTACCCATTTTAACCTCGTATAACTCTTTTGTTTTGTAATATAATTGATTTTTTTCTATTTGCAGGTTATATCTGATTTTTTGGGAATTTATAATGGATGCAAACAGTAGAGGCCTGCATAAATCCATTTCATATTTAAATCCTTGAAAAAAATTTAAACTCGACCAATAAACCTATGTGGGTGAACGTATTCAAGCAAAGAGCAAATGCTTTTCTATACTAAAAGTATGGGTATAAGAAATACTCTCAAAAATAAACAAGGGATTGAATAATACACGCGGCAATGAAAGTAGCGACAAAATATACACACGTTCTTTATTTTTTTAATGCGACTTTGGGAAAACTATACACGAAATATTTTGTATGTTGATTTCTTCGACAATATCGCAATAAGAGTTCTTAAGAAAAAGTATTATTTGTATGCGTACGTCAGATACGACCCAAAAGCAAACATTAGAAATTTTTTGAATGCATCCGCTACATCCCAGTTAAACAAAATTGGGTTTTTTGAAGCACTTCAGAGAAAAAGCTCATCATCGAGCGCTTAAATAAGAGAGCTCTTATACAGCAATAAATGATAAAGAATAAAATATAGAAAAAATTTGCTATTTTATTGCTGACAACAAAGAAGGTTTACGAAAATGGTTGGAAAAAAAGCATTTAAACAAGTAACAGCACAAAATTAATCAATATGTTAATATAGTTAGCCCTTAAAAAAAGCTCGTTAGGAGTGCTTTGTTTGCATGTTAAAAGAAGCACTTATTGTCAGCAGAAAATAGTTCTCCAAACCGGGCATCCCATCAGCAGGTTTGAAGCGATTTGAGGTATGAATTCATACATAAACCCTGCTCCTTTTAGAGCAAATTTTTTACTGGGAAACGACAGAAAAGTAAACCTTACAAATTCTCGCAGACTGCAAGAGCTAATTTTCGAATTCTAGCAGCATAATCAAAATTTATTTTACAGTATTAAAAGGATTTGAAATAAATAAGTACTGTCTGGAGTGTTTCTCTTTGAGTTCTTGAACCCTTACAACACAATTTAAATTGTGTGACGAACAGTGCCGCATAGCATTCGTCATCGTGGTTGTACATATTTTATTTTTGTTGTGTATTTAATTTATGGATACATAAGGGTTCTACTGGGATTGGACAGGAGTAGTCTTAGAACGCTTATAGGGTTCTTGACGGGTCATTGTCCGGTCAGGGCTTTTGTGGGCAGATGGGACAACGCCATACCGGACTTCTGCAGATTGTGCGAGGATTCGGAGGAGCTGGAGACGATCGAGCATGTACTTTGCCATTGTCCCAGGATGCAGGGTCTCAGACAGAAGTGGCTAGGAAATAGGTTTCACGACGAACTGGGGTGCATCGCTGGATGTAGTCCGGCTGATCTACTGGGGTTTGTCAGGGAAATAGTGCGGCTGTTTCTGTTGAGGGGACAGTAGAGAGGGAATTTGTTCTTCACAGTACCTACTAACTTTCCTATATTCTATACTCTATCCACCTCATGCTTCTTTTCTTAACCTTTCTCTTTTTCTATCTTCTTTATCTATTTTTCTTCATGTTGTAGGGATTCACAATAGACCGTACTAGTCTCCGAGTGGAAGTGTGCCCTTGGGCACATAACCCTTCTGAACCTAACCTAACCTAATTTATTAATTAATTTTTGTATACAATTTCAATGTCAATTTATTTAAAAAATATTTGGATTTACAAATTATGCTTACAGACAACTCGCTTATATTAAATTAAGTAAATTATTTTTAAACTTTTTTTTTAGAAAAACCTCGGTAGAAATATTAGTACCGAATTTCTAGTTTCTAGAATTAAGTACAAATAAAACCAAAATTGTTGGGCCATTCGAAACGTGTGTAATTCGGCAAAACAGAATTGCTATAGAAACACTGCATTTTTGTTTTCTGTGTAGCAAACTTCTGTGTAGTAAAGATCAGGGCAGATTGTTTGAGGGACTTGCACTTTCTACTGATGGCTCGAGGATGAGGCACAGAGTTTTGCCTTGAGGATGTAAATATTAGAAGGTCATATATGTAGGTTTCCTGACGACTACTGTGTATTGCAGGCGTAATTTTTAGGGTTCTTGAAAGTCATAAAAATGCTTAGGGGTTACATTGCGGAGCGCTTAGCAGTTTCGTGAATTCGAATATAGTGGATAATCCTAAAGAGCTCTAAGGGAAATCTTAGGGGAGAATGCAGTAATTCCAAGCTGGGAAACGGGTCACCAGGCAATAGTACTAAAAGTTGAATGGCTGTTGAGTTGCCAAGACTGGGCTCGGAAATGAAGGATTTTGACCAGGATTTGAGGAAGATTAGCTAATTTTTCGGGCCTGAAGAAATAAAACAGATTGAAGAGTAAAACGGATGTAATGGCCGCTGATTAGGAACACCGATTATAAGCAGGGGCAAGGTCTGCGTTAGAAGCATGATAGGTAATTGGATCTGACTCGTCGCATATACATATGTAGGTTGTGCGAGGATACAGACGAGATAGAGACAGTTGAGCACATTCTGTGTCTCTGTCCTCGGCTATAGAGCAGAAGTGTTGTAAGATTATTTTGATCACACTCCGTAACTAAAACTCTTAAGTTTTATTTATATGACTACAACTTTTCTGTGTTATTTAGTTTTGTTTTTGTTTTTAGCTTCTATGTTCATCCTACTTTTGTTAAGTTTATTTTTAGGTTTTTAAAAAAAGAAAAAAGGCAAAAATACAGGTGAATGTACAGAAAAATATAAGCACGACTTATTAAAACCCCTACTAAAAAACCAGGCAATAATAAAATTAGTAAAATAAAAATGTAAAAGTTTCACAACAACAGCGAAATAGGCGAAGAAGATTTGAATCATCCTTTTTAATTTCGAATCCATTCTGCGTGATTGTGAGCGATATAATAAATCTATTGCAAAGAATGATCTTTTTTGTAACATCAACATCCGTTTTCAGATAAAATTATATTTGTTTCTTCAAAAAATTTTATCGTATTTTATATTATGCACAGTTAACGTAAGGATAATTCGAATTTAATCTCCTCACCTTCTAAAGGCAAACAGTACAATGAAATAAAATCAAGCACTTGGAAAAATCCCAGAAAGAAGGAACAAGAAATCAACACAAATCAACATCCAAAACAAACAACTGTTTACTAACAAACAGCTACAAGATTTAAACAGGATGTACTGAATTGTTATTTTTAGACAAAACAAACATGAATTCAGACATAAGCACACATGCTTAGCTAAATCTATTAACACACATATTCTCTCACTTCAATCCATGTACCTGGAAAAAAACCAACTTACGTGCATTACGTGAACGAACTATTGTGATTTTTTTCTTTGAAAAAAAAAAATATTTGTTTAAAAGAAATGCAATAAAAGGAGAGTGTGTGATGCTCTCTAAAACTTATAAAATTCTTTTTTTTTTTTTGTAAAACCACACATACAAACACTTGCAGCACATACACAGCAAATAAGAAACCGGAACAGGATTTTCTTTCTATGTTTACAAGAGAGTGTGTGTGTGTGTTCATTTGTTTAAATATTTATTTGTACAAATAATTCTGATACCACCGACAAGTTCTTTAAAGTTTAAGAGTATAAAATAATTCTTAGAATCTTTTTTGTTTGATGTTATTATTTCATTTGTTTGTTTATATGTTTATTTGTTTTTGAAGTTTCTATTGTTATTGCTGTTAAGTATGTGTGTTAGTGTATGTGTACCTGTTTTCATACTCTGAAGGTGCAAATATAAAAGTATAAATGCTTCATTGTGTTGGTTACATGCACATAAAAACGTAGGAAATTTGAAAAGTCCTTTAAAAAGCAAAGACATTAAATATGTTTCGAGACGTTATGAGAAGGAATGGTATATTCTAGGGTATGCATTCGGTTAACCGATTAATAACTACCCGATTAACTGATCCGTTAACTTAAAGTTGATAACTTTCGATTAAAGATTGAACTGGTTAATTTCAGTCGATTAACCGATGTAACCCTTTAAAAACAATCATTTCTGCTGACTTGTTATAAATAAAAGTTTTTTTAAATCTTGTCATCGTCCCCTTACCCGATGTACCAAAAAAAAATAGAAATTATTAGTTATTATTGTTAATCCCAGCACAATAATACAATATAAATTAGAGATCATACTTTTTTTTTTTTTTTTTTTTAATTTCCTAAGCTAATCCCGCGAAGCCCTAATGCTTGTCTGCAGGAAAGAAACCAGAGTTTCTGGCGGGAAACGAACCCGCAACCCCGGCGCTAATAGACTAGCTCCCTACCAGCTAGCCTACCGGGTCTCGGTCTTGATGTAGCGGTCTGACTTAAAATCTCTGTCATCTATTTACATTACAACAACTTTATAAGCTTTATAAGAGCTTAATAAATCAAACTTAATTTAAAAAAGGCTCCAAAATATCCTCGAACTCCATTGAAAATGTGTGTATTATAGTTAATTTAAAAAAAAAAGGCTGATTAAATATCTGTCATTAAAGTTTTAATTGTGCCCCCCTCCATCCGTTGTTACGTTAATGTCAGTTAAAAAGGGATCGGCCTTTAGAATTCTAAAAAATTATATTTTTATATAACAAAAGAAGGAAACTACTAAAAAAAAATTTTACTCCGTTAATTAACATAAATTGTTTGAATTGTTCTCGTTAATCAAAAATGGCGATTTCGTTTATCCGACAATATAATGGCAAAAGATTCCCCGATTAATCGAACAATGATTCATTTAGTGGATACTCTAGTGTGTATATTTAGTCTTGTTTAAAATTGTGTGTTTAAATGTTTTTTATTTTAGCCACATTGTTCAATTTAACAGTCTGCATTTTTTTTCTTATATATTGTTTTTGCTATTTTTTCTTGCTATTTGTAGTGTTACCAGATGGAAGGTGTTTGAGATTTTTTTTTTTTTTTTCAAATAAAATATGTTCAAAAGGTCGGTAATTTTAAAACAAGAAGGTGGTCAAGATAAAATGTTATTTCTGTCGTATGTGATCACAAATTACTTACCAGAAATAAATTTGTTCTCAAATTTAAAATGAAAGTATATATAAGTAAGAAATTATTGTTGTTTAATACCCTACAGCACAGCATTAACAGACAAATTTCGAGAGTGTTCTCTATTTGGACACATGGGCAATCATGGATCCGCTAAATCAAAATTACGTTATGAAATTAAGATTCATGTTCTTTCGCCGAATATTATCTAGATATGGGTAGTTCCAGCGAAAAGACTACTTTGTGTAACGTTACGCCAGAAGTCATTTAAATTGTTTCTCAAAAAAATTTTTATGTATGGTTTACTGTTTTATATTTTGGTTTAAAGCGCAACTACCTCTGCATTAAGTAACAAAAGGGATAACTTTTGAACAACATGGTCCAAAAAAAAACCCTTATTTGCATTCTGGCGTTACATTAAAAACAGAAGACTTTTTGCTGAAAATTCCCATATGTGACGGACACCTTGTTGTTTTATATTGGCGTTTTTTTTTATAAATTACAATTGAGTATACCCATCTCTGGGTGTCATCACTATAAAAAGGCAAGAAAATACAACCTAACAAGTTACGAAAGGAATACAACGCTACATTATAAGAATTTGTATTTGAATTCGCCTTGATTCAGCGTCGGTATACACATAATTAAAAAAAAAGATCATTATAGCAAAGGCGGCGAGTCATTCGTTAAGTGGCATTGAACATAGTAAGGTGGATTAAGTGATCTGTACGCGAATACATTTTAAATTAAATATTTTTTTTGTAAAGGGCAAAAAGTTAGAAGGAATTCCAAGAAAATTGGAATTGCCCACAAAATAAGAAAAACCAACTGACCCAAGTTTTTGGGGTATTGTGCATTGGCGGAAACAAATTAAATAGGAATATCACACTAACGCCAAAAGTCCCGGAAAGCTGTCTCGGTAGCCAATTGAAGGAAGTAAGTCATATCACGGATTGCAAGGAGTTTTTGCGTTAACGCGTTTTGGGTGAGTTACAACAGTGGCAATAGCAGCTAGCCAGTAAACCATAATAATTTTTTTAACAGAAACAAAAATCGAAAAAAAAACAACAACAAGAGTTGAAACCACGTTCCTTTTACCCTAACCTTAATTTTTACCGCCAGTGACATACCACGTGGGCATACCAAATTTAGCAGCGGGATACAGGTCCACCCTAACCACATATTGACGGCAGATACAACATTCAATTTAACATACAAACTCTTGGCCTATGTATCATTAGCAGTCAGCCATTCCAACTTTTACCGCCAGGACAACTAACATTATTTTTCACACCACGTCATACACACCTGCCAAGCGTGTTAAAGGAAAACGAATCAACTCTAATGCAACATTGTCTTCAGTGTTAATAAGGACATTATTACCTCTACCAACTCCATCTGTAAGCGCTCTATAGCTGTCAACACCACGTGACGGGAAACAGCAAAAAGAGAAAAAGCAAGGTGCTATTCACACTCATCACCTACACCAGCTTTACTTCACCACCTGGAGGATTTAACGTATAACACTACCTAGTTTTTCAAGCCAATAAGAAGTCTGAAGGTAAGGAGTATACAACCATACCAAAATTTCACCTGTTGTTACCATTTTAAAAGAATTTTGACAACGTGATAATTATTTCCAAAAACAAAATGACATCGTTAGCCAACGAAAACAGGCCACGTTTTCTTTTTGGGTATGCTCTGCATATATTACTTGCGGCTACACCAAATTGCATCATAGTCAAGATGTACTTTTTAGTTGATGGTCAATTTTAAAATTTTTAATTATCACCTATATATATATGAAGACGTAAATTTTAAAACAAAGCTTAAGAAAATTTAGAACTTATAAAAAAAATATAAACTAATATCAAAATTTGTTTTCATAGGTACTAATAACTAAAACTTCATTTACTAAATTTACTAACTAGTTAGGTTAAAATAAAAACTTATCTAATTAAAATTAATAATCGGAAAGCAGTTAGTTAACTTGGCATCTATTCGAATAATTAAAAGATTTCTAGATACATATATAGAAATATATATATATGTGTGTGTATATATCTATGTACATGGGTAAATTTTTAGATATATAGGTGTATATATATATATATGTATATTTACCTATGTACACATATGTATATACACATGGGTATGTGGATTTTTTAACACACACATAGGAAGTTTATTTTTACCTAAATAGGAACAAGGTTTAAGGAATAGGTATTGAAATAAATAGCTGAGGAAGATCTAAGTAAAGAAATAAGATTAATGATATTTTAGGAATAATGTTATTAATAATTTAATCAAAAATTGAGCGTATTTAAGTTTTTTTTTAGTTGGTAGTTATTTTGACTAAGTAAACTAATAATTTAAATAACTAATTACTTCAAAAAAAGAAATGAAATAAAGTCATTCATTTATTAAATGGATTCATTATTATTGGTTACTTAGAGTCATTGATAATTTGTGAATTAAATAAATGATTTAAATTAACTAATAACCAATTATTAAATGAATAAATTTAATCACAGATTGGTTAAATTAATTGGTTATAATTGTTTTAATGTTTTAAATTACGGATTAGTTAAATAAATGATTAAATAAATTGGTTATTATTAATTAATACAAATCGTTGATTCGTTAAGATAAATTAAATACCAACAAATGAACTAAATAAATAAGTCATATAACTAATTAGTTAAATAAAAAGGTTTAGTAAAAACCATTTATAGTTTAAATAAATAAAATACATACTAACAAATGTATTAAATTAATAATCTATATAACTAAGTATTTAAATAATGACTTTAAGCATTAATCAACTAAATAGATTAGTAAAAATCAATAATAATTTAAATAAATAAAATTTAAATTATTAACTGAACTGAATCAACTGAATTTAAATTAATAATTTATATAACCGATTGATTTAATAAATTGGTTATTGTTAATTCATGATTTGCCTGACTGACTGATTAAATAAATTGTTAAGTAAATAAGTTATTATTGATTAATCAAAATCAATAATCAGTTAAGTAAATAAAATACTAACAAGTGCATTGAATTAATACTTTAAACAACTAATTGGTTTAATTAATAATTAAAATCATGAATTAAATCAATTGAATAAATAAAAAAAATACTAACTAATGAAGCAAATTAATAATTTAAACAACTAATTGGTTTAATTAATAATTAAAATCATGAATTAAATTAATTGAATAAATAAAATTACTAACTAATGAAGCAAATTAATAATTTAAATAACTAATTGGTTAAATTAATAATTAAAATTATTAATTAATTAAATAAATTAGTTATTATCATTATTTAATCAAAATCATTAATAATTTAATTGAACTTAGGACTAAATAAATAAAATAAACCATTTAGTACATAAGTTACAAAATCCTTGTAAAAAAAAAAAAAAGGAAAGAATCAATGAACTAATGAATCCTTAAGGTCTTCAACAACAAAACAAAAAAATATATATATATATGTATATGAAATACAGAAGTAGATACTATTAATAATTTTTAATTTGGATTAATTTGAAGTTATATAAAAGTCTGATTCTCTAATTGACGATACGAACAATTTAATAAACAGATCCTTTAATTAGTTTATCAATTACCAACAAAATTCGAACTTAACTTAATAATAGGCGGTAAATTAAATAAAAAAAAAACAATATCCCGTTTAAATGAAAAGTAATGAACCTGACGGCATTTGACACATAATGTAATCGTAACGGGTTTAAGTGAATTGTAAATTATACAATCGATTAAACAAATGATAAGATTAATTAAAGGAGTTTAATAAATTGACGAGCTAATTAATACCACCCGGGTAAATAAACAAAGTAATTTTCAATTAATTAAATACATAATTTAAATTATCTTACGACTAATTAAAATGATTAACATCGCAAAATATCTATTTATTGTTTACCTAAATAATTAACGATAAATATAGTTAAATAAACCAATTGATAAATACTCCCTTAATTAATTCCGTAATTTAATGTGGCAATTCTTTATCAATTTAATTAAGGGAAAATTTATCGATGTGTAGGTAAATAGATAACTGAAATCTAAAAGCGGTAAATTAATTGGATATTTTCCGATATAAGAAACATTTTAATGAAGCAAGATTTTTTTTTTGAAAAAAAGGGGATTAACCCAAATCGTGTTTCAAGAAACCAAAGGAGTAAAATGAAATAATAATGACGTCATCTAGATTTTTAATCCTCTTTACTTTTTGATCACTGTAATTTTTATTGACTGAAATTAATTATTGATATGACCATGTGAATTTTTCTTATTTTATAATAACAATTCATAAACCTAAGTTTATAAATATAGGTATAATAAGAGATCACTATGTACATAGCTATAACATTATCCTAATAATTTTAAATATTTTTTTTAATAAACAGCTCTTGTATTATCCAACGGTTTGTGGAAAAAAAGAAATAAATAAGAATGTTTTAGTTATTGAGGAAACGGTTGAAATGTAGCGAGGGTGAAGTGAAACGTGGTAAGTAAAATTTGGGGCATTACTCTCAAATTTTTTTGCAGGCAATGAGTAGTGCCACGGATGGCAGTAAAATGTCATACGGGGTGGGTCGCCTGTCCAGGACGTTACCAACTGGTCCTGAAGACTCATGCAGTGGTCATGTTAGGAAATCTCCGCCATCAGTAGTTTTTCATCGTCAATCGTCTGTCCGCTTGTTTTAGGTATGCCTACGTATCGATTTGGTTTTTGTACAATGTTTAATGTCTTACTGCTTCTGTTAATTCCACCGTTTCCATTTGGCACGATCGAAGTGAATGTGAGTACCAATGATGGACACGAACCCCCTATTTCCGGCGAGCTACAGCCTAACCGACAAAGTGCCAAAGTCCGTCAGGAAGCAACACAGAAACGGGATCTATTTCTTTTCTGAGTGTAAACCCAAACGTTGTTTTTTTGAATTCTTTGGGATTCTCCAAAACATTTTTCGTACTTTCACATCACACACAAAATGGCGCCCAACGTGGGGCTCGAAAGTGGTTTAACCCTTCGGGTTAAAAAAATAATTTAGCCTGGAGGTGTTTTAAGTCATCTTTTCTGGCTTCCACACTTTTGAACATTTCCGTTTAAAATGTTTAGACCAGTAACTGTTTTTTTTATATTTTTTGACGTTTGTCCCGGAAGGTGTAAAGTAAACACAATTCCTGCGTTGCGACGGCATCGTATGGAGAAATTAGGTATTGGTACATATCTCGGTGATCCGAACTTATGTTAGACGACGTAGGCCCTGGAGGGTGTTAAGCAACACACCACGCCTGAGTTGCTATGGCAACTGACTTAGGGAACGATGACTGAGGGAGTCGAGTGGATCAAATCGAATCTAACCCGTGATGGAGGACATGATATAGGGGCTATATAGCTAGAGTATCGTTTTGTTTTCATTATCGGTGGAGTGGAGAGGAAAGTCCAGGCGACTCACTTTATGTTGTTTTGTCTTGTGTTTTGTACAAGTTAGATTGATGATGGAAAACTATAGAACATTTGGCAGCGAATTTCTTTTATTTCAAACATTTTTTTGACATGAGATCCGAGTTCTCGTTCATGAATGTTGTAACTTACGTTTTATGCAATTCTTAAATTGCTGGGAAAGTTAGGATATTCAATTGATTGGGACCACTGCATTTTTTGAGTTTACGATTTTGTTAATTCACTACCACATCACGCCTTGCTACCAACATTTCAACCAAATTCTTGATAATTTAAACATATTATTTTTTCAAACTTATAACCACATATAAATTCTTTGCGATACAAACTTGTAAAGTTATTTTGAATTTTAAAAGGTAATTATAACCTAGGTGTAGTTATATCTATAATCATACTTACATACATATTAATTCTTATATGTATCTAAACTAACCATTAATTATTTTACGTAATTCAACTACTTATCCTAATAATTTAACACTCATTAGCAACAGTAGTTCAACTGAACAATTTTTTTAAATTTTTTTACAATTTGTTTATACCATATATTTTTTTTGCTAATCAACATCGCCCTTTAGTGCTTACTTACCGTTTGGTCATATGCATGAGGAAATTTTTCTGCATATGCCAACGATAATAATAATTAATTATAAATTCTTTTTGCATTTTTGTTTACTTATTTGATCTTTTGGTCTCGAAGACCTTTTATTGCTTCCGAACTTTGCGATCTTTCTTATACTTGATTTTGCGAGTCCTTTTTTTTGAGATTTTCCGTAACTCCTAGTTTTCTTGCTAAGTTTCTGGTTTCTTGATCTAATCCCAAGGGTGGAAGTTTTTTTTTCCCGGTTTTTGTAGTAAATTGTTTAGTTTTTTTGTTGATTCGAATAACTGATGAGTACTAGACGTCTAAGGTCATCAAGTCGTAATCTGATCAGTAGTGACGACGGGGCCACGGCAACAACAACAACCTCGGTCACTCCTCACGTAACAACACCTCTAGTCTCGACTAACGCAGTAACCCCGTTACTGTCTATCCGATTCCCTCCCGGCTTTGGACCACAGACCCACTCCTCTCCGGAGAGTGATATTACCATTCCAACCCCAATATACAGCAGTATAACTGCTCGGGAAATTAGTGGGCAAGCATCGGACTTGGGAAGATACAATTTAGGCAATATGAACCAACAACACCAACCTGGAAATTTGACATCAGTTGATGAGGAGGGGAACCCGATTGTCAATGAAGATGAGGCAAGGTTGAGGGAGTTTGTGAGTGCATCAGTGGGAGCGGCACAAGCCTCCATTATGAGAGAGGTGCAGAATATGCAGCTAATGCTTCCACGGCTGATCAGAGAATCGTTGCGTTCGGAACGCGGAAATTCTTTTGACAACAATGGAAATCATAATAATCGGCAATTTAATCAACATTTCGACTATCAGACGCCATTCAATCACAACATTAATAGACTACCTCAGGTACAGCGCCCACAGCAGGATAACCCTACGAGACCACAACAACAACGGCATTATCCAACTTATATGCCACAACCTTTTTTCGGTAATACTCCTCAGAATTCTTTCGATCAATTTCCCGGCTTTGAAAATTCTTCTCAATTCCAAGGGTATAGGCCCATTACTCCAAACCACATTGAGAAGTGGGGGATTAGGTACGACGGCACAAACAAATCACTAACAGTGGAAGATTTCGTTTTTAGAGTAGAGTCACTGAGACAGGACTACCATTGCTCCTGGGATGTTGTGATGAAGGGATTTCACCATTTGGTGACTGGACCCGCTAGCACATGGTTCTGGTCTTTTCGTATGGAACACCCCGTGTGCGATTGGCCGACCTTCAAACATCACTTCATAAAAAAATTTAGGAACTTTGAGAGCGATTTCGAGATACAACGCCGGATTATGGAGCGTAGGCAGGCACCGAATGAGTCGGCAGACGTTTTTATTACAGATGTGGTCAGGCTTAGGAACCAAATGAGAGTTCACGTATTGGAGAGCGAGTTAGTTAAAATAGTGAAGGACAATTTGAAGGACGGATTAGCCCAACTTTTATTTCCCATGAAAATAGACAATTTAGATCAGTTATTAGAAGAATGCAAGCGAGCTGAACGGAACCTTGCGAAGAGATCGTCCCATCGCGCACCCTTGAACAACCCTCGTAGACTCTATGAAGTCGATATGTGCGATAATGTAGAAGACGAACAGATGCGCTAAGTGGAAGCACTCCAGAGGGAGAACTTGTCTGTAACGTCACTCGTTTGTTGGAACTGCAAAGCACCAGGGCACACCTTTATCGAATGCCCAGTGGTACAGCGACGAATCTTCTGCTACCGATGTGGGTTCGATGATGTCAATACCCCAAAATGTCCCAGGTGCTCGGAAAACATCAAGCCGAACATGCGGAAGACTGGGCCGACTTGTTCAAGCCAAACCCCTCCCCAGTAAATGAAAACTTTTCAAAGCATATTTTTTCTCAGCAGGAGTCAGTTGTTAATAGGGATAGTCAGGATTCAGTTGGTAATACGGATGGACAGGAACCGAAGGAAATCTCAGGAAAAATTAGAATAGTAAAGCGCGAGAAAACGGAACAACATCTAGAAGATATTAGACCCTCAATTCAAGATAGCCACTTGTTGCCGAACCTTTCGTACGATCAACGTCTGGATTTGTATAATCAAAAAAGAGCTATCATCTTCGCAGACTACACGCCTATAATAAGCGAACGAATTAGAAAGACCAGAGACAGGTATTGTAAGAGGAAGAAGGAAAGAAAAGATTTAGCCTCGACAATCATAGCCGGTGATGAGGACATAAGGCCGTATATGCCTGTTGAAATACAGGGTGTAAAGTTTCAGGGACTGTTGGATAGCGGAGCTTCGGTGAGTTGTCTTGGTAGGAACTGTTTGGAAAACATTGGGAGAATTAACGCAAAGATAATTGACTATAAATCCTCGGTAAAGACCGCAGACGGTAGGCAACACTTGATTGTGGGAAAAGTACAGGTAGAAGTTAGGTACGGGAATAAGTCGGTAATTTCGACATTCTATTTAGTACCGAATTTGAACCAGGAGTTGATATTAGGCTTCGATTTTTGGAGGAAAATAGGTCTTAAGGTATGTTTCGACAATCAGCTGATTGAGGATATCGATTTATCGAAAAAAGAGGATCTGGAGGCACATCAGCTAACATGCCAGCAGCGTAAGGTTCTGGAAAGGGTCAAATTATCTTTCCAATGTCACACACAATATGGCTTAGGTAGGACCAAACTCGAAAGACACATCATAGATACAGGGGAAGCACCTGCTAGGAAAATGCGACATTACCCGGTTAGCCCTGCAGTCCAGAAACTGATTTATACAGAATTAGATAGAATGATTGAATTGGACGTAATAGAGGTTACTACAGGCTCCGAATGGAACAACCGAACCACCTTGGTGATGAAACCCGGCAAGAACAGGCTATGTCTCGATGCTAGGGAATTGAATAAAGTTACCCGAAAGGACGCTTATCCGCTCCCTAACATCGATGGCTTATTAGCTAGGCTAGGCGACACTCATTTTATATCAGCAATCGACCTAAAGGATGCTTTTTGGCAGATTCCTCTAGATGAGGGGAGTAGGCCAAAAACAGCATTCACAGTCCCGGGTAGGCCACAATACCAATTTAAGGTAATGCCTTTCGGACTGTGCAATGCTGCGCAGAGATTATGTCGATTGATGGATAAAGTGGTGCCGTCGGAGCTGAAAGATCGCGTGTTTGTCGACGACCTTTTGATCGTGTCCCCAAATTTTGATGAGCATATGGATATGCTTCGGACTGTAGGCCAGAGACTAACAAGTGCGGGCTTGACTATCAACATGCAGAAGTCGAAATTTTGTTATAGAGAATTAAAGTATTTAGGTTATATTGTAGGAGGGGGTAAAATTAGACCGGATGAGGGCAAGGTTAGGGCCATATTAGATATTCAACCACCGCGCACGCAGAAGGACGTCAGAAGATTTTTGGGAACCGTAGGATGGTATAGGCGCTTTATCCATGATTTTTCAACTCTCACCGCTCCACTTACTGATACCCTTAAAAAGACTCCTACATTTCAACTTTCTTCTGAGGCTATTAAATCTTTCGAACAACTTAAACATCGACTAGTTACCAGCCCAGTTTTGACTAGTCCGGATTTCGAAAAACCTTTTTTCGTTCAGTGCGACGCATCTAATTTAGGTGTAGGGGCGGTTTTATTTCAGAAGGACGACACTGAAGGGGAACATCCGATCGAATACTTTTCCCGGAAGTTGAACAAAGCACAGAGGAATTATTCGACCACCGAAAAGGAATGTCTCGCCGTCGTGTTAGCCATCGAAAAGTTCCGGCAGTACATTGAACTGATGGAATTCACGGTCATAACCGACCATTCCAGCCTAAAATGGCTCATGGGACAACAGGACTTAAACGGTAGATTGGCTAGGTGGAGTTTAAAACTCCAGGGATTCAAGTTCGGTATAGAACACCGAAAGGGAACGAAAAATGTTGTACCGGATATGCTCTCTAGGCTAGATATGGAAGAGCTAGTGAGAGATGATAACGCTCTTATAGATTTTAATTCGGAGGCTTTTAAAAACGAGGAATACATGGCACTTATCGATACTGTTGAACAAAATAAGAACCGGTTGCCGGATGTAAAAGTGGAAGAAGGAATTTTGTATAAGAGAATTAAATTTAATAGAAACGATGTGGATCGTGAGGATGAATGTTGGAGGATATGGGTACCTACAGAGTTGACAGAGAATTTGATTAGAAGATCGCATGTGGTAAATACTTTGCATGGAGGAATAGCGAAGACGTTGTTTAACGTTCGCGAATATTGGTATTGGCCTTCTATGGTTAAGCAAATTCGGAATTTTGTCGCAAATTGTGAAACCTGCAAAGAAATAAAACATCCAAAACAAGTATTACGTCCTCCTATGGGAAACGAGGTTAAAACACAAAGACCGTTTCAGAAAATCTACATCGATTTTTTAGGACCATACCCCCGAACGAGAGCGGGAAACACATTCATTTTTATTGTTTTGGATCACAAAACTAAGTTCGTATTGCTAAAGGCTATAACGAAAGCAACAACAAAAGCAGTCATAAAATTTCTGAGAGACGAAGTATTTTATAAGTTTGGTGTGCCGGAGGTGGTGCACTCAGACAATGGCAAACAATTTACCTCTGAAGCTTTCCGAGATTTCTTGGAAACATTCGGTGTCAGACATCTCCGTAGTCCAATCTACTCGCCACAGGCCAACGCTAGCGAGAGGGTGAACCAAACCATACTTGGTGCGATCAGAAGTTTTCTTGATAATGACCAAGCGAAATGGGATGAAAATCTCTCACACATTGAATGTTCTCTTCGTTCATCCGTACACTCGTCTACCGGTATTTCGCCATATTTTTCGCTGACTGGCTATAACATGATTACTCATGCCGATGCCTATACCATCCTACGGAAATTAAAGTCTTCAGAAGACGGTGATATGTTAATTCTACCTAAGTCTTCGCAGATGCAATTGATCCACCAAAAAGTGAATGAGAAACTCCACGATGCTTACCTGCGGAATGTGAAGTCTTACAATCTAAAAAGCCGAGAAATAAAATACAAACCCGGCCAGGAAATCTTTAGGAAAAATTTCATACAAAGTAAATTTTCTAAAGGGATAAATGCCAAATTATGCAAACCTTGGCTAAAATGTCGAATCAGACGGGTAGTGGGAAACAGCCAATATGAGATTGAAAATCTCCGTGGACAGTTAATTGGGGTGATACATGCTCAGCACTTGAAGCAGTAGATGACGGGAGGCATAGGAGGAAATATTATTTTGATGGAGTAGCAGAAATGGTAAGAGAGTTGCCAGATCATCCGATTTTCCCAACTCTTTTCACACCACAGGCTATGAGAAAAGAGCTGGCTTTGTGACGGACACCTTGTTGTTTTATATTGGCGTTTTTTTTTATAAATTACAATTGAGTATACCCATCTCTGGGTGTCATCACTATAAAAAGGCAAGAAAATACAACCTAACAAGTTACGAAAGGAATACAACGCTACATTATAAGAATTTGTATTTGAATTCGCCTTGATTCAGCGTCGGTATACACATAATTAAAAAAAAAGATCATTATAGCAAAGGCGGCGAGTCATTCGTTAAGTGGCATTGAACATAGTAAGGTGGATTAAGTGATCTGTACGCGAATACATTTTAAATTAAATATTTTTTTTGTAAAGGGCAAAAAGTTAGAAGGAATTCCAAGAAAATTGGAATTGCCCACAAAATAAGAAAAACCAACTGACCCAAGTTTTTGGGGTATTGTGCATTGGCGGAAACAAATTAAATAGGAATATCACACTAACGCCAAAAGTCCCGGAAAGCTGTCTCGGTAGCCAATTGAAGGAAGTAAGTCATATCACGGATTGCAAGGAGTTTTTGCGTTAACGCGTTTTGGGTGAGTTACAACAGTGGCAATAGCAGCTAGCCAGTAAACCATAATAATTTTTTTAACAGAAACAAAAATCGAAAAAAAAACAACAACAAGAGTTGAAACCACGTTCCTTTTACCCTAACCTTAATTTTTACCGCCAGTGACATACCACGTGGGCATACCAAATTTAGCAGCGGGATACAGGTCCACCCTAACCACATATTGACGGCAGATACAACATTCAATTTAACATACAAACTCTTGGCCTATGTATCATTAGCAGTCAGCCATTCCAACTTTTACCGCCAGGACAACTAACATTATTTTTCACACCACGTCATACACACCTGCCAAGCGTGTTAAAGGAAAACGAATCAACTCTAATGCAACATTGTCTTCAGTGTTAATAAGGACATTATTACCTCTACCAACTCCATCTGTAAGCGCTCTATAGCTGTCAACACCACGTGACGGGAAACAGCAAAAAGAGAAAAAGCAAGGTGCTATTCACACTCATCACCTACACCAGCTTTACTTCACCACCTGGAGGATTTAACGTATAACACTACCTAGTTTTTCAAGCCAATAAGAAGTCTGAAGGTAAGGAGTATACAACCATACCAAAATTTCACCTGTTGTTACCATTTTAAAAGAATTTTGACAACGTGATAATTATTTCCAAAAACAAAATGACATCGTTAGCCAACGAAAACAGGCCACGTTTTCTTTTTGGGTATGCTCTGCATATATTACTTGCGGCTACACCAAATTGCATCATAGTCAAGATGTACTTTTTAGTTGATGGTCAATTTTAAAATTTTTAATTATCACCTATATATATATGAAGACGTAAATTTTAAAACAAAGCTTAAGAAAATTTAGAACTTATAAAAAAAAATATAAACTAATATCAAAATTTGTTTTCATAGGTACTAATAACTAAAACTTCATTTACTAAATTTACTAACTAGTTAGGTTAAAATAAAAACTTATCTAATTAAAATTAATAATCGGAAAGCAGTTAGTTAACTTGGCATCTATTCGAATAATTAAAAGATTTCTAGATACATATATAGAAATATATATATATGTGTGTGTATATATCTATGTACATGGGTAAATTTTTAGATATATAGGTGTATATATATATATATGTATATTTACCTATGTACACATATGTATATACACATGGGTATGTGGATTTTTTAACACACACATAGGAAGTTTATTTTTACCTAAATAGGAACAAGGTTTAAGGAATAGGTATTGAAATAAATAGCTGAGGAAGATCTAAGTAAAGAAATAAGATTAATGATATTTTAGGAATAATGTTATTAATAATTTAATCAAAAATTGAGCGTATTTAAGTTTTTTTTTAGTTGGTAGTTATTTTGACTAAGTAAACTAATAATTTAAATAACTAATTACTTCAAAAAAAGAAATGAAATAAAGTCATTCATTTATTAAATGGATTCATTATTATTGGTTACTTAGAGTCATTGATAATTTGTGAATTAAATAAATGATTTAAATTAACTAATAACCAATTATTAAATGAATAAATTTAATCACAGATTGGTTAAATTAATTGGTTATAATTGTTTTAATGTTTTAAATTACGGATTAGTTAAATAAATGATTAAATAAATTGGTTATTATTAATTAATACAAATCGTTGATTCGTTAAGATAAATTAAATACCAACAAATGAACTAAATAAATAAGTCATATAACTAATTAGTTAAATAAAAAGGTTTAGTAAAAACCATTTATAGTTTAAATAAATAAAATACATACTAACAAATGTATTAAATTAATAATCTATATAACTAAGTATTTAAATAATGACTTTAAGCATTAATCAACTAAATAGATTAGTAAAAATCAATAATAATTTAAATAAATAAAATTTAAATTATTAACTGAACTGAATCAACTGAATTTAAATTAATAATTTATATAACCGATTGATTTAATAAATTGGTTATTGTTAATTCATGATTTGCCTGACTGACTGATTAAATAAATTGTTAAGTAAATAAGTTATTATTGATTAATCAAAATCAATAATCAGTTAAGTAAATAAAATACTAACAAGTGCATTGAATTAATACTTTAAACAACTAATTGGTTTAATTAATAATTAAAATCATGAATTAAATCAATTGAATAAATAAAAAAAATACTAACTAATGAAGCAAATTAATAATTTAAACAACTAATTGGTTTAATTAATAATTAAAATCATGAATTAAATTAATTGAATAAATAAAATTACTAACTAATGAAGCAAATTAATAATTTAAATAACTAATTGGTTAAATTAATAATTAAAATTATTAATTAATTAAATAAATTAGTTATTATCATTATTTAATCAAAATCATTAATAATTTAATTGAACTTAGGACTAAATAAATAAAATAAACCATTTAGTACATAAGTTACAAAATCCTTGTAAAAAAAAAAAAAAGGAAAGAATCAATGAACTAATGAATCCTTAAGGTCTTCAACAACAAAACAAAAAAATATATATATATATGTATATGAAATACAGAAGTAGATACTATTAATAATTTTTAATTTGGATTAATTTGAAGTTATATAAAAGTCTGATTCTCTAATTGACGATACGAACAATTTAATAAACAGATCCTTTAATTAGTTTATCAATTACCAACAAAATTCGAACTTAACTTAATAATAGGCGGTAAATTAAATAAAAAAAAAACAATATCCCGTTTAAATGAAAAGTAATGAACCTGACGGCATTTGACACATAATGTAATCGTAACGGGTTTAAGTGAATTGTAAATTATACAATCGATTAAACAAATGATAAGATTAATTAAAGGAGTTTAATAAATTGACGAGCTAATTAATACCACCCGGGTAAATAAACAAAGTAATTTTCAATTAATTAAATACATAATTTAAATTATCTTACGACTAATTAAAATGATTAACATCGCAAAATATCTATTTATTGTTTACCTAAATAATTAACGATAAATATAGTTAAATAAACCAATTGATAAATACTCCCTTAATTAATTCCGTAATTTAATGTGGCAATTCTTTATCAATTTAATTAAGGGAAAATTTATCGATGTGTAGGTAAATAGATAACTGAAATCTAAAAGCGGTAAATTAATTGGATATTTTCCGATATAAGAAACATTTTAATGAAGCAAGATTTTTTTTTTGAAAAAAAGGGGATTAACCCAAATCGTGTTTCAAGAAACCAAAGGAGTAAAATGAAATAATAATGACGTCATCTAGATTTTTAATCCTCTTTACTTTTTGATCACTGTAATTTTTATTGACTGAAATTAATTATTGATATGACCATGTGAATTTTTCTTATTTTATAATAACAATTCATAAACCTAAGTTTATAAATATAGGTATAATAAGAGATCACTATGTACATAGCTATAACATTATCCTAATAATTTTAAATATTTTTTTTAATAAACAGCTCTTGTATTATCCAACGGTTTGTGGAAAAAAAGAAATAAATAAGAATGTTTTAGTTATTGAGGAAACGGTTGAAATGTAGCGAGGGTGAAGTGAAACGTGGTAAGTAAAATTTGGGGCATTACTCTCAAATTTTTTTGCAGGCAATGAGTAGTGCCACGGATGGCAGTAAAATGTCATACGGGGTGGGTCGCCTGTCCAGGACGTTACCAACTGGTCCTGAAGACTCATGCAGTGGTCATGTTAGGAAATCTCCGCCATCAGTAGTTTTTCATCGTCAATCGTCTGTCCGCTTGTTTTAGGTATGCCTACGTATCGATTTGGTTTTTGTACAATGTTTAATGTCTTACTGCTTCTGTTAATTCCACCGTTTCCATTTGGCACGATCGAAGTGAATGTGAGTACCAATGATGGACACGAACCCCCTATTTCCGGCGAGCTACAGCCTAACCGACAAAGTGCCAAAGTCCGTCAGGAAGCAACACAGAAACGGGATCTATTTCTTTTCTGAGTGTAAACCCAAACGTTGTTTTTTTGAATTCTTTGGGATTCTCCAAAACATTTTTCGTACTTTCACATCACACATATGTACCTTAAATCAATATAAGTCGAGAGCTTACTAAAAAAGTTTTTAATACAAAACGTCTTGCTCAATTCGCAGTCTTATTCAGTTATTTAATGCAAGTCAAAATCCACTTCCGTTATTTTAACGTCACGCCAGCGCATACATATTTTTGCTTTTTTCTGTAAATCATTAGCGTTGATTGCTGTAATTTTTTTCTCTGTAAATAGTGCTACTTCATTACTTTGTATATATAAAAACCCTTTTTACAAATTTGACTTCATCATTTAATTTTCTTACATTTTGTGGTACAAATATCATGATATTCATTATAATTTCACTTCATTTCGGTTCCTAGAGCATACCCGATAAATTAATATAAATCTTTGAGTTAACATACCTTTGTCGTTTTTTCTTTTGTGAAATGAATTATTAAATTGTGTTGAAAAACTGTAAAAAAAAACATGAGCTAAATTACTCACTAAACATGACTGTTTTTTTTTAAATTCCAACGAAAATAAAAAATAAATAAATTCCCAGATTCTACTTTAAAAAAGTATACCTTTAACAGAAAAACTATATATTATTATTCGATTAATCGATATAAATTCTTTGAATAATCCTTTAATCGAAATTAGCAATTTTAAATTATTCAAACAATAAACCGTCTAAAATGATTCGATTAATGAAACAAGAATAAATCGAGTACATAATACTTGATGCAATAACGGATTACTCAATTACCCTGTACTTAAAATGTTTCAAAAACGTTATTGATTTAATTAAATTAAATTGGTTTAATCCCGAATTCGTTATTGAAATAATCCGAAAATGAGATTAGATTGATTTTAACCTAAACACTTACCCCAGAGAACCATAGAGAAAGAGAGAAAATATTATTAACTTATCCGCTAGACATGTTTGTTTCACCTTTGTGTTGTATTCCCCCTCTATTACGGAAGAACTCACAACTAAATGTAAGACAGCACCAGCATGCCGCATATAGTTTTCGCAATATACTTCAAAAAAAAATTAATTAGTTCAATTAAAAAATTTTAACAAACAGAATCCGGGAATTTTTGCTTCTTACTTTAGTTTTTAAACATAAAAATAATGTATGTTTTCCTTATTGTGTGTTGTTGTTTCTATGTACATAACGAAAAGTTCTAGATATTCCAAAGTATTTCCATTTAGGATTATTTTAAGTACTTTTTAGTGTGATTGGTACTTAAAGTGATCTGCAACTATCTACGACCTATACTATTACATTTTGAGATGGTATATGTTGTATGACTTCTACATATCCCAGCGGGAAAACTCAGGAGACCTTCATACTTCAGGCCTTTTTAAAGGCCTGCTTAAAAATTGTTTTGATTGAAGTACTGTTCTTCCCTAACTGATAAAGAATGCCTCATAGAAGGCCTCGGCTCTTTGGTATAAAAGATAAGATACACCTTTCACACTCGCTTCTATGAGAAGGGAGTAGAGAAGGAGTAACATTTTTTGTATTGTTATTTTTTTTTTGATCCCGTTATCATTCTTATGTACCTGCTAAAGAATAGAGAGCGGAAGGCCTACTTCGCAATGACAACGTGTGGAATGGAGCGAGCAGGCCTTGTACATCTAAACGAAGGGGTACATAATCCTTCTAGAATGCATCCGTACTCCATCTTTTCCCCACTGGGATGTTGTTGTTTCACACACATTAAAGACACCGTACACTTACATACGTAATAAAACAGAAAACGCGGCGCCCTGAATTTGCCGATCGCAGGACTAAAGGCAAGTGGAAAAGCTTAAATTTAGTACGAAGTTTTTTCTGTGTATTAGAGATTTGTTTGCCTTTATGTGATTTTAGAAAGGATTTTTATATTGGACCCATTTTCAAATCTCGACTAACGTGCACAAAATTGTCTTGATATACATGATTTTATATAAGTAATTGCCACCAAGATTTTATATCAATATCAACATTTTTAAGAAAGCTTTTTCGGTTGGAGTATTTGTATGGACGCTATACGGTACCGAATCTAAAAATTTTTGTAATTTGTTCATAAAGACTTCATTTTTTATCATTTTGACAAATAAAAATTATGTAGAAAATTGTATCAAATTATCTTTAAAAGTGTCTTGCAGCCAGCTGGATAGAAAATAATTCTGAGTTGAAAGGTGAACTCAGATTTTTTTATATGTTATACTCTTCATCAGAAACACATAATTAACTCTCCAAAATATTTAAGGACAAAATTGAGAACTTTATTTTTAAGATGGGAGTTTTTTGTGGACTTCACATTAGGGATATAAGTTAAATATTTTCTGGCAACACTGGCTATATGTGTTTCAAGAACTAAGCATGTGTGCAAAGTGTTTGGGAACACAAAAACCTGGTTTACTTCTTCTTCTTCGAACCTAGAAGTCGTATGTTTTCCGCTTGTATTTATTTTTATTTTCTATAAATAAACTAAAATTCTTTATTTCTGTACATGAAAAAAATATTGAGAAGAAAATAAACAATATTGTAGATTTTCGTCTACAATAGGACAACACAAAAGACCGAAACTCCTGAAAAGGTAATAGACATAAAAAGGGAGTGTACCTACACCTGAATGAAGCTTGGAGTTTTTAACAACAACAATTTTATATACTTAAGAGAAACGTGTTGTAGAGATTAAATCTTTTTGTTACTGTTAAAATGCTTATATTTCTGTTAAATCTGTATATTTATTAACTTTAACCATTAACTTTTCTTGAAATATTTAATTCTCTTAAAAATTTTAATTCTTCCATAAAAAAAAATTTTTATTTAAATATTTGTTTTTGCCAAATATTTGCTTTTAAATTCCAAATTCCTTTAATTTATTTTAAATATTTGTTTAAGATATTTATTAAAATTTTATGTATTTACAACTAATTTTGGTTCAAGTACTTTATTGTTAAATAATTTAACTAATTAAAAACTAAATAACAATATATTTATGCATTTACTTTTGTTGCAATTATTTCCATTAAATGCAATGATTTTGTTTCTTTTAATTAAATAATAAAAATATATAAATTTATGAAGAATTTATTTAATTTGCCTAAATAATTTGTGTACTCGAATACAACAGAATAATAACTTTGTGCTATTTTCCAATAAAATCAATAAATAAAGCTGCTATTGAATTACTAAAATAATATTGTTCAAATAATTCATAAATATTTAACATTGTTATACAATGTAAAGGTACATTAGTGTGGCTCACGAAAAAGAAAATAATTCTTTCACAAGCTAAATAACATAAATACTTTTTTATAAAGGTCTATTCCACCAGATTGATCTAATCAGCGAATGATCAAAAATGTTTTTAAATGGATGCATCCATTAAGTACTTTTGACTGTAGAAGGAGAGAGAGAGAGAGAGTGAGATTGAGTAATGCAGCCTATATTGTTTGAATAACTTGTTTTCCTTGTTAGAAATCCTTTTCAATAAAAAAACTACTGGAGAAGAAACTTTTCACAACTATCCTTAAAGTTCGTGCATACGGCAAGACAGCCATATGAGATTTTTTCACATCACATTTTGAAATAAGAGCATATTGACTTATTACCTAAAAAAAGTGAAATAAAGCCATTATGATGTTTTTGATCATTTAAAAATGTTTTGTTTAATACAATTCTAGGTGCCTTGAAATTTGGCCCGATTTAAAAGCGACAATGCTACGCTATTTGTTTAATGAAAAAAAGTCCCTAAATTTGGGGTTATTCTTCTTAATGAAAAGTCACCTTAAATTTTTTTTATAAATACTTACCCCAAATCTTTTAAAATAAACTAAAAGAGGGATTATAACAAAAACTCTAATTTCAAAATCCCGAAATGTTAAAATCCTGCATTCCAGAATTCTGAGCATCGTTATCCCGAACTATATAATAACGAATTTTGAAATCCTCAATTTAAAAATCTCGATAGCAACTCCGGAATTAAGAAACGTTAATTAGTGAAGCCGGTGTTTTTATACGATTTAAAAATTTTGTGGTTTTCGCTGGCTAAAGCTATAATTGTGAATTGGGACTAAGACATTTTAGATTTCTGTATATCTGGAGAACGGCATAAGCCATAGTTTTAAAATAAGGTGCAAGCATCTTGGTAATATACATATACACAACAGCCAGGAAAATGTAGGCAGGAATGGAGAAGTATATAGCACTCTAACATAATTTTTTTAAACAAAAATCACCTTTTTTAGGTAAAATATTTTCTTTTAGCAAACATCGCTTTTTTTACAAATTAATCGTTTTTCTAAAGCTAAAAGCCCTTTTCACATACAAATCTAATTTAAACAATAAAATTTTGCACCAAAAGTCATTCTTAAGGCTTTTTGTCGCCAAAAAGTAATTTTTCTCAAAATAAAAAAAACTTCTCAGAATTAAAAGTATCCGATTTCTTATGTGGCTACTAAAATTCATAGAAGATTTTGTTTTTTTTATTTGCTTAATTTTATGGAATAGGCCATGGCGTAGAGTTTACTAAAAAAAAAACAATATGACCTCCATTTTACATTTTAAACGAAAAAAAAAAGTTTTTCATGCTCCTGCCTACTGATTTTAGTGCCATGCTGGTCACCACACAACGAAATATTTTAGTCACCACTTGGTTTAAAATAAAAATTAAACATTTTATAGCTGGTGACTATTAATTGATTTGTGCGCGATACATAATTTATTAATAATATTTCGTGTATACGTTTATAAATTTAAGATAAAATATGCACGTAAAATAAACGTTTGTAAAAATTTAAACAAAATTATCTGTTTTATAAATAAATAAAGAAGTGCAAACACGTTCAGTAAAGTCAATTTAAAATGGTGGATTGTCTAACGGTTTGTAATTAGAATAAACTAGAATGTGTTTAAACTAAACCGTTTTAAAAGTGCTAGTTTTTAATTAATAATAGCAAATTATAGTGAGAATTTGTTTAAAAGTTTGCAAATGAAGGCAGTTGATGGTAATTTTCTATGAATTCATAGAAAATGCAAAACATACATACAACTATTTTGTAAAAAAAGCTTTTTGTGTTTGATATACAAATTTATATGTAGTTTTAAACTGTGATCTACAGCTTGACAATTTAAGAACTTAAGTATATTCACTAAAAAAAAGCCTTAACCCAAAAATCATAAGCACTTTAAAATTTTACGATTCAATAATTTTAAACTGAGCTGAGAGCGAAAAACAATGTTATTGAAAGTCAGTACATCTTCAAATTTTAAGGTCATCTCTTTTACAAGCAAATAAAATTGAATGGCAGCTTGTTAACGGTGTAAGGAATATCGCTTAACATAAACTATTTGTAAGTTGAAAGTAACGAAAATGTCACTATTAGAATTAACCATAATTTTATTAAAATTAGCAATAACATGGAAAATGTAAGCTCTAATATGGTAAATAATAATATTCGAAAAACTTCCTGTTGCGTTTCAATTTTAAATAATAAAAAAAATGCATTTATACCAAACCAACTAGAATTTTACTTGTATAAAAAAATAACGTTAGTATTCTAGGGTTAAATGTGCCCGAATTTTGAGAGTTTAATTATAATTGAACCCACACTCTAATAATGGGGAGGGTATTATACGTTTGTGCTGATGTTTGTAACACATATAAGTATTGTTTCTTTATCCAGCGGCCGACTCAGAATTACTTTCTGATCTCATACAGATGTTGGTATCAAGGAGTTGGTTAATTGACATATTTTTTGTTGTGGCTAGTACACTTGGTTGGTTTAATGGCCTGTTCAATCGGGATTATACCTGCAACAGGCATTTTATTAACCGAAATTGTATGTGTTCATTTAGTTTATTTCAGTGACCTGTTACAAAGTGTCAAAAATGTTACAATAACACCCATCCTTGGACATCGGCATGTTAAAGTGACCAGTCCCATTCATATAAAGTGTTTGAATTAAATATAACCTGCCCCTACCACTTAAGAACTGTCAAGTGACAAGTTTGGTATTAGTTATCTTTCCCCTAGGGTACTGTAGTATTTATCAAATGATCAGGTTTGATTGACTTATACAATATACTCTTTCTTACTTCGTCTGTTTTAAAATGGCTCATGGTTTAATGACATAATTGCTACTTTATAGGCGAGAAGGACGAGGGGAAAAGAAACAAGTACACAGGTGCATGTTCTGTCAGTACGCTTTGCTTCTTCATTGATTGTTAAATTTCGTTTTCAATATCAAAAAAAGCACACATGCATACGTTCTACTATATAAAATAAAAAACATGTTTTCAACATGACATGAATTATTTGAACGCCAATTCATGTTCAAAGAAGAAAGAGAAATAATAAAGTCAATAAGACATGAGGCGAATGAACTCAGACTTATTTTATTAAGATTTGTTCTTCTTCTATTTCATATATGACTATTATAAGTTCTCAGCCTTTTGATTAAAAGGAGAGTAAATTGTTATATATTCCTAATTGGAATTATTTTGTATGTTTTATGTTTATTAGTCAACAAATAAAAAAAAAAGAATTCGAGAATTCTAGGCAAATCATTGAAAAACATTCAACAACTGTCTGTAGTCTGCAAAGAACAAATCAAATACCATGATTTAAAACATATAACTTCAGCTCATTATTAAAATTAAGCTAGGTATGCGGTATATTTATTTTGAATACCCCTTTTGTGAATCCAAGACCTGTTTCACGAATTTTTGTAATGGTTTCTGAGTTATTTAGCAATGCTTTTGCTCCATATCAACTATTTAAAGCTCATTAATTATTGTTTTGCATTACACGACATTGTTTGGTGAATGCTGCAAATTCCTCATACAAAAATGTACAAAATAAATTTCCCTCTTGCTTTGCGTGATTGCCTTTAAGAATTTTGCGACAGCAAAATAAAATGACAACAAGAATATTAACTTTACTCTTGCTTCGCTGCATTGCCGTATGAATAGTAAAAGCAAAATAAAATGCCAAAAACTCAATACGCAAAAAACAATAATTTTCGCTATCAATAAAATACTATTTATCAAAGTTTTTCTTGGAATTCAAAAAATTAATTAACAAGGTTTCGTTTAAATGTGCTAAATTCCCATTTCATACTATTGATAAGCTGAAACGTATTGTTGACGGGATAAGCTATTCCTATGCGCATTTCACTGGTTGCTTAGGCCAGATCGTCAGGAAACTTTATCCAAAGATTTTAGAAAACCCAAAGATATTTTACAAATTAAACTGTTAAGCGAATAAGAATTATAAGCCCCAGTTTTACTTGTAACAATATCAAAGCTTAAATGAAAACAACATCAATAAACAGTGAGTTTATCTTTTCTTACAGTCCCGACTAAAATTGGTTGTTTTTTTGTCAACTCTCAATGTTACACCTACACTGACAGTGGGTTAAGGAAAAACAAAATTAAAAACAAATTACTTTATTTTATATTGCCAGTTCAGTTTTATTTACACCGCCACATGTATATTAGTTATCAAATTTTTTTTTACTATTTACTTATAAGTTCGTTCATGAACATTCACAAAAATATAAATTTTTCTTCAAAATGTGTGCCAGAAGCATTTTCAGAAAACTTCATGAATACCTTCATTAGCGTTTTTCTTCAATACGACTTTTTGGCATATGCGCCAAGCCAATAATGAGCTGTCGTTATATTTAATATTGTTATTTCTAAAATTTTTGTAAATATGGTAAGTAGCCAACCATATTTAAATTATCGGACGAGGTAATCGGTTTGTGGTTAAATATAAAAAAATTTTATTATTTGTGGCAATTGAAAAATGTCTAAAACAACAAAAACTTATTTGTATCTATTGCGATAAACATAATCACCCATATCGTGAATAACAAGTAGAATTTTTGTTCCCATGAAATTTTCATTCCAATCGAAGGGAAAAAAGCAATCGTGAATCTCATGTGAAAAATTGTTTACGCTGTCAATTCCAGTGAATGTAAAAATAAGAAGAAAGATTAAAAAAAATTAAAAATCAATGAAATTTTTGTTCAAAAGTATACACGTATAAATTTAAAATAATAAAGCAAAATATTTAGTATTGCAGGGATAGTGTTTTGCACTTTTTAAATTTTATGTAGTAAAATATTTTCCAAAATTCTGCCACCACGTCTTTCAAAAGCTTCACAAATCCGCAGGCAATCGACCTGTTGTTTTGCATTTGTTGGCTAATATTTCGGTTTCTGCCTTATTAACGAATCTAGCCCTTAATATTCAATTTAAAGGATGACCTACTTACATACATGTTCTGTTCCCTAGCAAAAATAAAGTGAGAAAATCTAAGGGAAATGTGAAAAAATAACGAGGGAAAAAACTTTTCACTTTTGTTTATGGGAGTTTTTCATTATCGCAAATATGTGAAAAGGGGAACAATTACGAGGGAAAAATATTCACGATAGGGGTGAATATAAATGGAATCGGGGAATTTATTTCTCACGGTGAGTAACATTTATTATATAAATTTTCATATTAATCTGATAGTGCATTGAAAATATTCCTGAAAAATATTGAAGGAAAAAGACCATTCAAGTATAAGAGCTAAAAATTGTAATGTGACTTAGAATACACATTCGAATGATATGAAAATTTACACAATATAAATGTCTTAACCATAGTTCAACAATGTTTCTGCATTTACGAAGTCTAATAAATACTTTTCGATGTAACACACAGCATAACAAACTTAATATAACCATAAATACAGCGTGTAGTGAATGAATGGCTGAATAACTTTTTTCACAACTATTTAAAAACTAATAATTTACTATTTATTTTTACAAGTACTAAAAGAATTGTTAAATATTGTATGATAATACATTTTTTATTCTACATTATTTTTATGAGCCAACTACCACTAAGTTGCATATGGAATAGTATTTTGTTTTATAACAAGTTTTTGTTAAATTTTTTTGGCCCAATATCAAACAAAACAAAAAAACCGCTGACAAAAACATATAAGAATAATATTTTTTTTCTTTTTCCATAAAATAGACGATAAAAATTGGATCGTACATTTGAATGCAAATTGGCTTTTGAAAGAAAAACATATTTTTATAAAATGCCCTTTTTTCAAATCAAACAAAACGAGCATTTGTTAAACAAACAGGAAAAAAATCTGCTGACTTTTTTGCATCCACATTAAATTGCAACATTCTCTCACAAAGTGCAGTTTTTGTGCAACCAAATTTTCACTCGACAAAAAAAACTTTTTTGTTTGAAATTTATATTATTTATGGTGTGTTTAAAGCTGTCATAATAATTTGTTGCAAATTTTTACAATCGACTGGGATTAAAAGCAAAAAAAAACGAAGTTATTTTTATTGGTTGGTAATTTTAAGGATTGAGGGATTTGGTTTCTAAAGGACTTTGCACTTAAATCATAACACATTTAATAAAAGTATTCTTTTTTTTGTAAAAAGAAATATTTTCAAAAGAAGTTTTCTTCATGAAAAATTTACTCAAGATATCGTTAAAAAGAGAACATTTAAAAGCAAAGCTTTTTGAAAATCGCAAAACCGTTTTATTATTGCTAAATTTCTAATTTTAAACCATTAAAATTAAAGTTACAGAAATTTGAATGAAGCAGCATATTATAATACATACGGCATCAACAAATAAATAAGAGTTTTGAATTGATTTTTATTATTGATATAAAAATATAAAAATCAAAAATAACTTTTATTTCTTGATTTAAAAAAATAAAAATCAAAAATAACTCTTGTTTTTCATTTAAAAATATAAAAATCAAAAATAACTTTTATTTTTCATTTAAAAAATAAAAATCAAAAATAACTCTTATTTTTGATTGTTAAAACAAAAATCAAACATTTAAAAATCATGCAATATGTTGGATGCATTTCGCCTTAAAATCATGATGGTGTAATTAAAAGTTTTCTACGATGTTCATTTATGTATGATTTATTTCTTCAAAAATTGAAAAATAACTCCTTTTTCCGGTCCCTGTTTTTAAGCAATTGTAAAATATTATTTAGGACATTATGACGATTGACGTAATAGCACACCTTGTGAATACCCCAATTGTACATATTTTATTGTTTTATAATTTTTTAATAGACAATCCCTTGAAAAAGTCAACAAGCGATCGACGAAACGTCAAGAACAAAATATTGTATTAGCTTGACAAAAAATAACATTCAGAAAGTATTAATAATTTCTATTTATTAAAATTGTTGAGTTAAATACATTCAATTTATAAAGTATCACAATCTAGTGTAACACAAAGAATGCTGACGAAGGCCGTAGCGGGCCAGAAAATGCATTACATGCATGTAAATTTTTCTGTACATACAATACACTTCATTGCTGTCCAAAGGAAAGCTAAGGTAAAATGTAACAAGAAGATACAATATAATAGTCTGGTAGTGTATAAAAAAGTAATTTCCGAAAAATTAAAGGAATAGGACTTTTACAAAAAAGCTTTATAAAATACATAACTGAAATTTAGCTCATAGAAAAAATTCGAAAAATAAAATATGTTGAATATAATATAAAGTAACCTTCGAAAGGAAATAATTCCCAGTTTTTTAGTAAATTTAAAAGCTTTTTCAATTTAATGTAAAAAATTATCTGCAAGATATCTTATTACAGAAAAGTCTTAAAAACCACAAAAAGTAGATACTAAAAGTTAAACTTGCGAAAGACAAATACAAAATATCGTAGCTCTTTTAGGTTGGCTTAAATTAAGTTTTACTTAATAAATTTTTAAGCTTTTTCAATAAAATTTAGAAATTTTAAAACCCACAAAAAGCTTTAATAAAGTTTTACTTAAAAACTTTAATTAAAATAAAAGTTTTTAAAAATAAAAGTTATTTAGCAATTAAGTTAAAGTTTTTAGGACATTTTAGCTTTTTCAATAAAATGTAATAAATTTTTAAGCTTTTTCAATAAAATTTAGAAATTTTAAAACCCACAAAAAGCTTTAATAAAGTTTTACTTAAAAACTTTAATTAAAATAAAAGTTTTTAAAAATAAAAGTTATTTAGCAATTAAGTTAAAGTTTTTAGTACATTTTAGCTTTTTCAATAAAATGTAGAAAATTATCTGCAAGATATCTTGAACTTTTTTACAGAAGACAAATACAAACTATCGTAGCTCTTTTGGTTAACTACAAAATAATTCCTCTAGATTTGAAAAAAGAGCAACGACATTTCGCAATTGATCTTTCACAAGCCCATTTGCATCAAACGCTGAACTCAACTAATGAATGTGCTTGCAGAGGAACTTTACAAATTTTTAAAAATTGTTTCAGCTTTAAAACTCAGTTAGTCTTTACTTTCTGTTCTGTTACGAATCAGCTGATTTGTTTTTGTTATTAAAAAACCTGTGAAATTGATAAGTTTTTCTGTACTGTAACGGTCCAATCTGTAATATTAAAAACTTGTTAAGTAATTGTAAGTGACAGCAACAGAAAGTAAAGACTAACTGAGCCTTTAGCTTCTCTCTTTAGTTTTTTCGTAAAATTTTCAAAATGGTCGTTAAGTCATTAGAAAACATAAAATTTTATTTCCAAATTAGAGCTTTGCTAATCAACTTTTGAGTAAAAACTTTATGAAAAAAGTTCATTCCTTATAAGAAATAAAATGTTTTTACAAAAAAATCTTTTCGATTTAAAAAAAAAACTAGTTCATAGCTTTTTGTACCAAATTTTTTTGGCAAATGAAAATTTTCTACTGGAGCTAAGTATTTAGAAGCTTTTCATAAATTGTTTCCCATTTTATTCTATGACATAAAATAAAAATATTAATTTATTATTTCCAAGCCATTGCCACCAAAAGCTGTTCATTTTTTAAAGCACTTTTGCAGTCAAAACCAGCAGCAGCATTAAAAATATTTTGTGTGTAGAAAATGACGGTTTTTTTGTTCTATACCAAGAATTATTGTTGGTTTTTAAATAAAATTAGGGGGTGGTGAATGGTTGACTTGCTTCTGGTTTCCGGCAACATTTGCCATTGTTTGGCAAAGAGAATGCATAGAGATGTGCATATGAGCAAGTTTAAGCATGATAAAACACGATAAATGCACTACATTAAAATGTATGTATGTTATCAATTTGTTTAAATTAAAGAAATTTAAAACAAATTGTCGGCAGTCGCCAAAATAAAATATTTACATTGAATTTTTATTTTTAGGAAGCAGGTTTGGAAAAAAATTAATAAAAATATTTTAGGGTTTTACTGCCTGCTCCACAATGTTGATAAGCAAAAATTTCATTCGTACTAAAAATAATAATAAAAAACTAAAAATTGTTTTTGTTTTCAATGTAAATATACGAAAGAAATTTTCTTATCGATTTTGTGTTCCAGACAGTTAATGAAACACAATTTAAAATAAGATATTGTAAGAAACAGTTGTTGGCTTATTTAATGAGGAAAATCTGATTAATTAGCAACATAACTTTTTCAATTCCAAAAAGATATTTTGTTTACCTAATTTTTTATTTGCCGGTGAGTGTTAGAATAAGATGTATTGGTTTTGGTGGTATAAATAAGTTTTTTCTGTTAGCAACAATAGGCTTCATACTGTTAACTGCCTTTTCACACTTGCAAAGATCTTACATCTATCATCAATTTGCGAAGATATTCAAATTTTCCCATAAGAAATACTTAGCACTACGAATGAAAAATTTCCAACATCCTTATAGCATTTTCACACTTGTCAACATTTAACATCTAACATTAATTGGCGAAGATGTTAAATTTTTCCATAAGAAATACATTGGCTCTTTTGTAGAAAAAAAAATATTTAAAAAAGATGAAATTTTTTACAAGATTTTGTTAGTCGTGCTTAATTCCCAACTTTTATTATTTATAAAAACACTGAAATTTATTGTTGAAGGGATAAGCTATTTCTATGCGCATTTCATTTGTTCTCTTTAACATATTTCGATATTTTTAGTGTCATCACTAGAAAAGTGTTTTTTTACACTTGCATACATTTCGGAGGAACACATGAAAGATGTTGAAAATGTGAAATACGCGTTCACACTTGAAACATCTAAAATTTACTATCAATAAAAAATGTCACAATTTTTGGAAAACAACTTTTTTTAAATCCTTTTTTTTCTACAAATGTGCCAAAAATTTAAAAGATAAACCATTTTGGTTTGGAATTCATTTTGTTTAACAATTTGAAAAAAATAAGCAAAATAGGGCTTGCAAAAAAAGGAAAATCTCATTCTGTCAGTAATGTCACAATAATAATAAAATTGATTGTCACTTTTCTAGTGACACTAAGTCTGAATTTACACGTTTCATCTTTAGATGCTCAACTTCTTTTCAATTCCCTTTTAAAGATGCCAATATATTCACACGCAGCAATCGGTTTCAACCTTTTTCGGTACAAAACAGCAACAATTTTATTAATAGCGAATCAGAGAGAAAAAGAAAAGAAAAAAAATCCATTCAGCCATCGTTGTGCATATACCAACGAATAAAAACACAAAGCGTACTGACCAATGAAAGGCATCTCCGTATTAACCCCCATTCTTCTTTCTTCTCTCACCTAAAAACATAAGAGTTGAGCATCAAAAGATGAAACGTGTAAAAGCAGACTAAATAATAGGAAGATGTAGAATGGAATACAGTGAAATAGGAGCATTTTGTAAAGATGTTGAAAAATTTGATTTTAAGCCCAATGTATTTCTTATGGGAAAATTTCAACATCTTCGAAAATTAATGTTAGATGTTAAATGTCGACAAGTGAAAAGGCAATTAGATGTTTTACGTGTGAACGCATGTGTCACATTTTCCATTCGATTCTCCGAAATGTATACAATTGTACAAAGGATATAGGAAATACAAACAGTTACAAATCAACATCTTTACAAGATGTTCCTATCTCACTATATTCCATTCTATATCTTCCGAATATTTAAGTGTCATCACCAGAAAAGTGGCAATAAATTTTATATTTTAATTATGGCATCACTGATAAAATGGCATTTGTTTTGAAAGCAGCGTTACCATTTGTGAAGTTTTTGTAGAAAAAAGTATTCGAAATCTGGCAACAATATAAAGTATATCGTTACCCAAAATGAAAAAAGCCCTATCTAAAATTTTGAAAATTTAACATGAGAACCAAAAAATTATTTAAAATGATAATTTGAAAAAAAACTGTTTATAAATTATTTTTCTTGCAAAACAAACCTACCAATTGATTTGACAATTGACAATGTTGCACATCAAGCAAACCGTTAGTTAGGTCTTTTAGCGTTTATCATATAATCTTTCGTAGATATGGCGGTTTGTTTGTTCTTAATAAAGTTGTTAATTTTGGCTGATATAATACATCAGATGTAATACATCAGAGTTTATGAAAAAGTCGTTTTAATCGATGAAATTTTTGGTTAGTCAGGGCCTTTTTATAGAATTCGTAAAAATGAGACTTATTTTGAAAAAACAAGGAAGAGTGCTATATTCGACTGTGCCGAATCTTTTATACGCTATTGCGAAAATATTTTTCTCTCTTGAGCTTTGTGAAGGTAGAGGAAAAGGAAATGGCAAGGGGTTCAGGCTTGATAATCAAGTTTGGTTCTTCATTTTCTTTTCAAAACCGTAAAATTCTACATGAGTTTAAGTTTTTTGGTAACGTTTATTGACGTAACCGTAGGGATTCAAAAAAAAAATTGAACAAAAAGTGATCAGGTAAAAAAATTTTAAAAATGTTAAAAGCAAAATAATTAAACAATAAAAAAATCAACTAAGAACAAAATATTTATTGCATTTTGCATTTTTAATATATTTTGTTGTTTCTTACCCCATTTTTATTCGTGAGTTTATTTGACAGTTCAAAGCGGGAACTTTTTTCTACAAAAATTTTACACACACTTTTTTGTAAATTGGCGAGTAATTTCCTTTCCAAATGCAAGTGCAAGTTCGAAAAACTCAATACACTCACACTTTTTCACTAATCTTCGCAAAGTTTGCGTACTTTCAGCCAACCGGCTGTTTCCTCGATGTTTCGTTGATAATACGTATACACTAGAGGTCTGCTTTGAATAACTCACTTGTTTGCCTTTACCCAAAGTTTTTTCAATTTATTCAATTATAAAACATTAAAAAATATAAGAATAGAGTAAACCATATACAAAAATAAGAATGAATGAATTGAATATAAAACTTGTTTACTGTAAATGAATATGAGAGGCATTCATAAATAACAAAACATTGGAATGACCCGTTAGAGAGAGCAAGTTTCAAAAAATATTCAAATATATTTTGAATTATTGAATGTGCATACATTTATTTGAATACCTTGCCATAATATGTGTATAAGCTTGTGGCTTCTTTTATTTATAAAAGTTAAGCTAACACATACATACATAATCTGTAGGTACACATATTTTACATTCAAATTATATTTGAATGAATTTTTGTTGTTTTGTCTCTGGTTATTTTTTCATTTGTTTCGTTAGCATTGTAATTAAAAAACAAATGAGTGCGTTGAAATTGCTTCTTATTTATTCTTGCAGACCTCTAGTATACACTACTTGCAAGTAATTATTTGCATGTGGAAACGTAGGCAGTGTTACCGTCGGATATTTTCAATAAGTACCAACAAAAGGGGATATCTAAAAAAAAAGTGGCACCGAAAAGGGGATTTTTATTAATAAAAGTGGCACAACTTTTCAAATTAAAATAAGTACACCACATTATGTATTTTTTACGTTTTTTTCTATTTATTTTAAATACCATTTTATAAATGGTATAAAAACATAACAAAAAAACATATATGTAGTAATTATATGCACTAAAAAACAATTGATCGTATTACAATAGACATACATACTTATGGCTCATTTGTTGCAAAAATTAAAATAAATATTTCTCTCGAGAAGTTATTTTTATAAAATACTAGCTTAACCCGGTGCGCTTCGCTACACTGCTTTAACCACTTTATCGGTTGAGAGATATTTAATATATGCATCCTATGGAAGGAAGTTCCCCCCTGCGCCTACCCGCTATATTTTTATTTTCAAAGTGAAGTATACAATAAGAGTGACTTCTACAAAGTTTGAACTTTCTCACTATAACAGTTTTAAGATATGCGATATTAAACATTGCCGTCCTATGGGGGGTAACACTTCCCCCGCTGCTATTTTATTTCAATTTTGGGGCTCAGAAGATCCTACTACCAAAAGTTCAACAAATTGCTTGCAGCGGCTCTTATTAATATTTCTTTCTATGAGGGGTACTGCTCCTCCTCTGGCTACCCCGCCCATTTCTATATTGAAATTCATAGTTTACCATAATAGTAGCTTTAACTATGTTTGAAGACTATCCCTTTAATTGTTCTTCAGTTGAGCGATATTTAATATATCGATCCTATGGGAGGTATTTCCCCTCCTACACCTACCCGCTTTATTTTTATTTTCAAAAGTGTAGTATACCATAAGAGTGACTTCCACAAAGTTTGATCATTCTCACTATAACAGTTCATAAGATATGCGATATTAAGTATTGGCGTCCTATGGGGGGAACCACTTCCCCCGCTGCTATTTTATTTCAATTTCGGGGCTCAGAAGATCCTACTACAAAAAGTTCAGCAAAATGCGTCCAGCGGCTCTCAAGATATGCGATAATTAATATTGGCATCCTATGGGGGGTACCGATTCCCCCGCCCCTATCGAAAAAATAAGTAGCCTCTTTTATTTTTAGGGCTCACGTGATGTTACTGTAAAAATTTCAGGAAAATCGGTTCAGTAGTTTCGGAGTCTATAAGCCAACACACAAACAAACAAACATTTTTCATTTTTATATATATATAGATTTTCTTTAATAAATAGAAACTGGGAATTATTTTCTTCCGAAGGTTACTTTATATTCTATTCAATATTTTTTATTTTTCGAATTATTAGACACCAGCAGAATGTAATGCATTTTCTGGCCCGCTACGGCCTTGGTCAACATTCTTTGTGAATATAATATAAAGTAACCTTCGAAAGGAAATAATTCCCAGTTTCTATTTGTTAACATTGTTGAGTTAAATACATTCAATTTATAAAGTATCACTATCCAGTGTGACACAAAGAATGCTGACGAAGGCCGTAGCTGGCCAGAAAATGCATTACATTCTGCTGGTGTCTAATAATTGTAAATTTTTCTGTACATACAATTTACCTCATTGCTATCCAAAGGATAGCTAAGGTAAAATGTAACAAGAAAATACAATATAATGGTGTATAAAGTCATTTCTGAAAAATTGAAGGAATATGACTATTACAAAAAAGTTTTATAAAAATACATAACTGAAATTTAGCTCATAGAATAAACATTGTTGCAGCAATTAGAAGATATTTATGTAATTTGTTTTATATATATGTACATTAAGTTATATATTTCTTGTACTTTTCTTTCTGAATAAATTTTCTTTGATTTATTTAAGACATTGTATTGCACAGGTTTTAAATTTTTTTTAGAAGTTTATTTGCCTATTCCACCAGATTCTTATGTTTTTTAGAATGCTATGGCCAAATATGAGTACAGTTTTCTCCCATCACGTCACATCTATCAGAAATCCTAAACAAAAAAACGAAAATATCACTTTTTAAAATTCGTTATATTTAATCAGTTTCGCACTTTAATACAAATAAATACACGGCATTCATACATGCTACTAAATTTAAGTGCAAGTGTTTTAATTTCTTTGGTATAGGATATTTAGTTTTTATCCAAATTCGTCTATTATTGCTTCAAATTATTGTAATCAGCTTTACAAATAGAACAAAACTATACCACTCGATTTTGTTATTAATTGTGGTACAAAACATCTTCCGAAATTACAATAATTGGTGTATCTGATAAATGTGACGTGATGGGAGAAAACTGTGCTCATTTTGTCTTAAGCATTCCAAAAAATATAAGAATCAGTTAGAATGATTAAACAAACTTTTTTAATGTGTTATATATTAATGGTCAGTTACATACATATTTTTTTACAATTAGTTGTTCTTAAAATGACGACATTTATGTTACAGCTGTAGGGACCAGTGAGGTTTCCGACTAGCCACGGTAAACACATCCCAGAAGGTTCCAACCCTGCTCACTGGGTACGCTGCACATAAAAAAAAATAATCAGGTACTATCTAATCTATCCATAACACAAACACACATGCACCCTAAAAATGATACTTTATTCCTTTATATTTTCAGGAAGCGGTTGTTATGCCCCCAGATTGCCCACCCTGCCATGTCACAAGAAGATCCAACACACATTCATTTGTGACCCATAAAAATGTCTTCACTTGGAATCCAATTTTCAAGGCTAGTATGGGAGTTATAACAAAACAGAATGAAAAAAAGTATTTTTTCCTAACGTAAAAAGTATCAAAAAAGTGGCAAGAATTACAAAAAGTATCACATTTGGGTGCATTTAGTAAAAGTGGCCAAATAGTATCCAAGCAGTCGAAAAAGTGGCAAATTGCTACTTTAGTGGCACCAACGGTAACGCTGAACGTAGGGTTACGTGACAGCTATTACTCGCCAAAAGTGTTACAGATGCAGTTGTGTGAGAAAACAGTTGAATGTTTCAATTTATGGCTTGTTGTTTCATTTCCCACGTTTCAATCGAAAAGTTTCTCGTGGCGGCATTTACAGAACATGGGCGCTGGACTAAAGAAACAAACTTGATAAAATATGCTTTTTTCCATTTGAATTTCAATGTAGATAAACAGAATTTTGAAATTCGACCACAATTCGTTATTTCATTTCCTACGGTCAACGGACTACTTTATGGTAAAATATGTGGAAAAACTTCATTAACATCAAAGTAATTTTTTTGGGAATAAAAAAATTTTTTATTTAAAAGATTTCGTTTGACGTGCTTAATTCCCAACTTTTATTCGTGGTAAAAACAGTGAACTTTATTGTTGAAGGGATAAGCTATTCCTATGCGCATTTCAGCGGTTGCTTAGGTCAGATCGTCAGGATCCAAAGACTTTAGAAAAACTAAAGATATTAAACAAATAAAACTGTTAAGCAACAGTCTTACTTCTAACAATATCAAAGTTTAAACAAAAACAGAAAATGCATTACATTCTGCTGGTATCTAATAATTGTAAATTTTTCTTTACATACAATATACCTCATTGCTTTCCAAAGGAAAGCTAAGGTAAAATGTAACAAGAAAATACAATATAATAGTCTTATAGTGTATAAAGTCATTTCTGAAAAATTGAAGGAATATGACTATTACAAAAAAGCTTTATAAAATACATAACTGAAATTTAGCTCATAGAATAAATTCGAAAAATAAAAATTGTTGAATATTAAACATTTTTTTATTCCCAAAAAATTACTTTGATAATACAACAATAACAATAAACATTGAGTTTATCTTTTCTTACATTCCCTAATTGCAGTTGTAAGTCGAAACTGAACTGAAAACAAAAACAACTTGCTTTATTGTTTTTGCAAAAAAAAAAGCATGTTGCCAGTTTTGTTTTTTTAGCCGTGCACTTGCCAGTTTATTATCAAAGTAATTATTTTGGGATTACAAAATTTTAAATTTACTAGATTTTGTTTGTCCTCCACATAAGATTGTGCAACAAGTAACAGCGCAAATTCTTAACCAGTGTCACCGACATGATCGCCAGACTTAACGCCTTTGGACTGAGAATGTGGTTTTACAAATAAACTAGGCTTCAATTGTAAGGCCTTGAAAGACAGCATTAATTTAATTTGCGATGCTTAAATGCAGCGAAAACTTATTTATGCCATCAATATATTAAACAAATTTTAAAAACCCTTAAAACATAATTGATTTGTAGTTCAATTAAAAATCAATCATGAACCACGTAAATCAATTCCATTTTATAATTTCTCTTTTAATACATAGTACTGAAAAATATTCCAACTTTTTGTTACCAGTGGCCGTAGACTAAGAAAAAAAAAAACATCTCTTAAACCATTCCAATTTATCTAAACTTGAGTAAAGACGAATAAAACTAAAACACCTGATGTACTTGTTCTCTTGGGTGCTGCCGTCCTAGAAAATCAGTATTCACACAATTATTTCTTGCTTTTACGTTATCATCATCTCTTAAATTTCCCATCCTTTTGTTTTGTGGAAACCACCAGCAGCACCATCACATCAATCTTGACAATATTATGACATCAAATTATACCAGCATCAAGGTAAGTAAAAAGCCACAAACGATTAATATTTCTGCTTTCTGCAAAAAAAATCTTTCACGAAATTTACTTTCTTCTTCTCTTGTTTATTTAGCTTTGCATTTGCTTTTATTGCGGCTCATCATGAAGTAGGAAACATTTTTAGAATAAAGAAAAAGGAAATAAAGCTTAATGTTGACAGTTTTAGTGATGACAACATGATGAATTTAAATCTGGTTTGCGGCACTCAGCAGGGGAAAATCTGTAAGCAAGAGCGCCAGTGGCGATAAGGCAATCCAAAATACCCAATAGATTTACAGTTTTTGTAATGAAAAGCAAAGAAATTATTTTAAATTAATTTCCTTATTTTTCCATGGGGAAATTGAATTTAATTAATTGAGTTGTCTTAAGAGAATCTATACATCAAAATACATACAAACGATGGTGGGTCAATAAGTCCGTGACTATTTTAATATCCTGCTTCTAAACTGAAAGGGCATCACTGCTTGAATAACTAGACTACGAACTTATCTCCCAAACAAATACCTATTTTTTGGAAATGATAAACAATTTGGAGAAACATTTGACGAAGAGTATCGAGTGCAAATGAGATTGCATTGAAAAATAAAACATTTTTTTATCCAAAAGTCTGTTTCATTTAAAAAGTCACCGACTTATTGTTTGTCGTTATCAAGGCCCATCTATCAGGTCTGCTTACTTGTACAAAAACAAAATACAATTCTTTTTAGTTGTCAAAAATTTACTACCGCATATACAAAGCAAAAGGAAAAAACGTGTATGTGTGGCATACCATATACGTATACATGCACATGTAAGTAAAATGTAAACAACTTTTGACAACTAAAAAGAACATAAACAATGATCATCAGGCTTCTTGCACAGACCTTTTCAATGGGCCTTGGTCGTTATCAAATATCTGCTAAACTACATTTAAATTAATAACACTGCTAGTTGAAAAACTGTCAAGCGATGCACCCGCCGGGTTTACCTTATTCGAGTACGCTGAATCCAAGGGTGCTTACCGTTTATTTTGAAAATGGAGGAGGATGCACAGTATACATCCGCGTAACTCAAAATCGATTTAGTTTATTGAATGAACAAAAAAAAAATTCAGCAATAAAGTAAAGCTAAACTGTTTTTCTAATCTGCGCAGTAATAGTCTGTGTAGTCTGATATTAGGTGTTATTTCATTTTAATCAAGCAATTTCGTTTTATCTCAAGTGTAATTTAAAAAGTGGTAACACTAGACCACAAATCTCAACTATTTTATGAAGCGCCTGCAAGTAGGCTAAACTTTATTGTGTATTCATTATATATAAAACTGTGTGCTGCGTTGCCAGACTTACACTATTTACAATATTTTGTTAGTCGTGCTTAATTTCAAATTTTTATTTTTGATAAAAACACTGAAATTTATTGTTAAAGGTTAAAGGTTAAAGATTTTAGAAAAGCTAAAGATATTTAACAAGTAAACCTGTAAAGCGAATAAGACTTATCTATAAGCAAAAATCTTAATTGTAACCATGTCAAAGCTTTAACAAAAAAACAACAACAATAAACAGCGAGTTTATCTTTTCTTACATTCCCCACTACAATTGGTTGGAATTCTTCCAATATTAATTGTAGTTGTAAGTAGGTTAAGAAAAAACAAAATGAAAACAAAATCAACTTGCTTTATTGCTCTCGCAAAAATAAGGCATGCTGTCAGAGTTTAGTTTTTTAAGCCGTGCAGTTGCCAGTTTATTATCAAAGTTATTTTAATAAGTTTCAGTGTTTTTATCAATAATAAAAATTGGGGTTTAAGCGCGACTAACAAAATCTAATAATTTTTAATTTTTGTATTATGTTATCAAAATTCTATCAAAATGTTGATCTTATTGTACAAAGTACATACAGTGCACTCGCGATAATATTAACACCCTAATAAATAAACACCCCAAAATATGAATACTTTTTCTTTGCCATTGACTACTCCAAAATATGAACTTTGTACAAAAGCTTTAAAATATGAACATTTATTTTTTTTTATTTTGAAACGGATTTCAGTTACATAAAATGCATAAAAATTAGTGGAAACCCCGAGTTATTAACATTTGAATGCCAAATGTCAATGGTCAAACACACAAGTGCACTTTTTAGTTTGTTTTTACGTGTATACATATCCGATGAAGATGATTTGTGTGGAGGAACGAAAGAGGACGATTAGAGCCGGGAGGCTATCGATATTTTCAATAAGGCGTTGAATTGGGCTGAAGGTGAAATGGTAGAACAGCGAGTTTTGAATGTTTTAAGAGACTTACGTGAGAAGGCAGTTTTAAAAGTTCTCGACCAGAAGAAACGGCAAAAGAAGATAACCGACTTTTTTGAACATTAGCTTTATATTTCTAGCATTTATGTATATGAATATGTATAGAAATATGTAAGTATATTTTTGTTTGCTGCAAACAAACTTAGTGATAAAAAAAAACAAAAATTTAAACTACAATTTAAATTAAACTTTTATTTATACAGGAACGAATTTAAGGTGGTTAGTAAATGTCTTGGTTTTATTAAAATTTTGTGCCATTTGCAAATATGAACAATCCCAAAAATTTAAACTGTCCTTGTTTTCATTAGTTCATATTATCGCGAGTGCACTGTACATACATACATATAATATACATATGTCAAGCATTATTTATTTATTTATTTTGTTTAATTGCATGCTGTAAGCCCAGTGGGCCAAATAGCAGCTGTTAATACATGTTGACAGTATGTTTTAAAAATATAACATTCATTAATTTATCTTAATAGATCCTAAAAATATTCTCCCGGCATCGATAAGTCATTTTTGTTCCATTATAAACGCATATTCATTTAATGCTTAGTTAAAAAAAAAACAAAACAACAATTATAATCCGAATGCCAGAATCTTACCCCCCAAAAAATCTCTCTCCATGCAAATACAGCAAATACAAGGTCCAGCAACGAAATTATATCAGCAACAAAATTAGAAAAAAACAGATTTTCAACTATTCATCTGATTCTCTCATATTGTAACACAGTTCCAGAAAATGTCCGTTCACTATTAGGGATAAATGTATTCCACAATCTGGCCACCTTGACCACAAAAGATCTACAGGTATCCCTTGATTAGCACTGTTCTCCATTTACGCGATTTAGATATAACACGGATCAATAATAGCAACCATTTTTTGATTTAAGCGTTTTCTTTTAAGTGATTTTAATAAAATACTCTCAAAAAGTTATGGCAATCCATATTTTATGCGAAATGCAGCACTGCGATTCAAGAAATTTTATCATCTGTGTGCTAAAATAGAACTGCACAAGTGCATACATATGTATATATAAAAAATTAATAAAAAATAAAATGTTTTTTTGCATTACTTTGTCGTTTTTATTTATAAGTTTCTTAAATTCTGCGAATTACATATTTTTTTGTATATTATTTTAAGGATTCTAATAATTATAGTTTAATTTGTTTTTGACTATTTTACGTACAATTACCATAATTTTCTTATATTTTTGATTTTAAATATTCGAATATATTTTAAGTATTGTTTTTGTTCTCTTTTAATTTAATTATTTTATAAAAATTTAATATCAAAGTTTTAAACATTTCATTGTATAGCAATATCCTTTTATTTTTAAAAAGTAAAAATAAAATTATTAAAAAAATATATAATTCATGAGATCTTGATTTAACACGGTTTTTAGGCCCAAAAATTAAATTTTGTATGTATCTTATGTTTTGATTTACGCGATATGTTAAATTTCTGGTCCCATAAACGAAATTTGTACCAGCCCTGAACCTTGTTTTACGCGAATTTGATTTACACGTGCTTCCTTCGGTCCCAGCAAACCGCGTAAATCGAGCATTACCTGTACTCATAATTACCGTAGAATAAACAGGAAATATTAACTGTAATGATCTAATCGAATTTCCAGAAACAAACTTGTCCATCAAATATTGTGGGCGGTTATACTTAAAAATTTTATAAAACAAAATAATCTGGCGAGCACTTATATAATCATCAAAGTCGCCAAGGGATTAGCGTGTTATATGAGCACTTTTTTATGCTCTAGAGCGGCAGTTTTGGCTTTTAATACTTTGCGATCCTCTTGAAAAATTTAACTTTTGCTGCAAAATCTTTATACAAAATTGGGAACTAGGTATACATATATATTTTCAGAAATTTATTCAAGTAAACCTGTACACTTTTTTTAGAGAAAGTTTTCTCTAAAAAGTTTCGCATTTTTTCAAATATAAATAAAGTGTATAATTTTGCAAATTAATAAGTAACTAAGCAAAGCCAAGTCACGCATCAAGTAATCACTTTAACTTAAGTAAATCAATCTGTTAATAAAAATTATTAAATGTATAACAAAAACCAAAACCTGCTATTGAAAACCACATTAATTTGAAAAATCTCGGAAAAATAGTAGTTGGACTTAAAAATCTTTGCCACAAATCCCCTGTAAACTTGAGCCTTACAAAAGTCTCTTGTTTTATATCTGCGATACTTCGGATCTGCCGATATATCGGTGTCGGCAATAATTTTCAATGCTTATTTTCTGCATAGCAGCAATAACACATTCAAAAGCAGAGCATGTTACTATATTTTACCTTTTCTTAACGCATTGAACGCTTAACGCCGTATTGCCTTGCACCACAATAGTAAAATGTTCTCTCATTGATAAGTCTTGTATTTATTTGTACGCTTTAAGATTTCTCTGCTTATTTTTATTAATTTTTGTAAGAATAAATTTAGTCACATTTGGTTTCATAGACAATACATAGATTGAAAAAGGTCATATTAAGCTACTTAACATGACTCCGTATTCAAAAGGTTTTAAAGACCCGGTCACCCCTACACCTAGAAAAGTTCTGATAAGTTTACAAGAAATGTTGTTTTGGGCTGTTATACGAAAATTTCGAGAAGGATTATGCTTTATCCATTCTACGCTGCTAAAGGCCAGTTTATACGGTAATACAATGTATTACGACTTTGTAGAATCAAAATATTATGAAATTCTCTCCGTGCTTAAAAGAAAAAAAATAACAATCTGTTGTATGTATTTTTCATGTTTACACGGATGGTAAAAGTAAAATCAAAAATCAGGGCGGTCTGTCTACTCTCAGTTGAAATGGTTGGCCACATTCCATTAATTGTGGCAAAATATACTTTGATATAAATATCATCATATATATACTAAGAATATTTCTTCCACAAAAAAAAAAAAAAATCAAAAATAAAAACAAAAAATCAGATGGTTACAATTTTACAATTTTTACAGAAACAACATGAGAATTTTCCGAGTTGATGGTAGTTGTTTTTGTATTTGTATACAAATTCTACCACCTTCAATACAACTCTGGTGTGATGAAAATACATACGTTTCTAAAATGGCTTAGAAAAAAATCATTTACCGAACGTGTAAAATAGCCTTCACACAGAAAAAAATCAAGTTAAAAACGTCGAAAACAAGGTTGATTTAAAATTTTTCGGTGGTGATTTTGCTTCATACGTGTTTCATGTTAATTCAACCTGATTTTATAATTGCTTGCGAACAACATTTTTTTCTTTTGAAATAACTATTATTCATGTTAATTTAACATTGCAGTAAAGTTAGAGCAAAATGTCATTTATATTGAAATCAAAATCCGAATCACGTTAAATGAAAGTTATTTCAAGTTGAAACAACGTGAATTTCATGTAGAATCAAATTGGTTTGAGTGTGTTATAACAGTGTGAAGAAGCTTCACAGACAACATATACATTTATTTAAGAATAATTCAATACATTTACCCCTGTAACACATGCTTCACTTATTTTGTATTCTCCTTTGTCAACAGAAGCATCAGCAGAATCGCCTGATATGGTTTTTGTCATCATTATACTTTGAAAACTTGATGTACTATTTAACTAAATATTTTTAATTCAAAGAATACGGGAATTGTCTTCATTGTATAACATATTTTAAGAATGAAAATTAAAAAATTAACATACTTAACTATGTTTGCATGTTAATTTTACAAGATAAACTTTTGATTTTAATATAAAACAGGTTTTTTAATTTATTCAATATCGAATCCATATTTATTTAAATTTTAATATTTTTTTTTTATTTATTTTAACAGTGAATAATATTAAATAGGCGTGATTTAGGATTATTTTAATATTTTTAATTTAAAATTAATATGAAATAATGATAAATTTAAATAAAAGGCATACTTTTGCAGAAATTTAACATGATTCTCAATCAACATTTTTCCAAGTTAATTTTACATTGGTATTTTTTTCTGTGTGTTAGACAAGAAGTCTTAAAATTCCATAGATTTTCTTATTTATCTAGAAAGAAATTTCCGCTTGTTTACTGACGGAATGAAATGTTATACCCAAAATTCAATTTATACATAAACAAAAATTTTATTAATAATAATTTTAAATAATAATCTTTTACCCTTTTTCTTTTTGTTTAAAAAAATAACTTAACTTTTGTTAATTTTACCAGGAATTCCAATTCAATTCGCTGTTTTCAAAATCTTATTAATATCAATTTTAAATGTACAGAATCTCTTACACAGTAAAAAAAATGACTTTACCTTATTTCCTTTTAGGTATCGGTATCGGTATAGTAGCGGCAAAAGGCGTATAATTATTACATCCCTAGTTTTTACAACAATTAATGACAAATTCATAGTTGTATTGTGCGCAATTTAGTAGCCTCGTAAATTAAATATCATTTGCTTCAATCCAACCAGCATCTCACTCTGTATGGCGCCTGAAAGAGGAGTATTAATTTTTTAGAAGTATACTTATGTGCTGTTTTCACAACACAAGTGATTAAACTGAGTGCTTTTCATATAAATTTTACCACTATTCAAAAACTGTAATATCGCCGGCCTTTGTAATTATAACCAGATGTTATGGAAAATATCTTAAAAGAGCACGTACGTATATCCGACGCAGAAAAGGAGCATCACTTACAGGATTAATTTTTCAAAGCTAATTAAAAAAAAATTTGTCAATACTGTATTAAAAAAACAAAACAAAAATACATATACGGCTCATTTACTACACCTCGTTGTGTCTAAAAAGTCGTCTTTGTATTGTGTATAAAATTTATCTTTATATTTTTTATACTTTCCCCGTTTTGATGACAATATGTCGTTGTATTTTCTAACAACTTTAAACACGTTTATTTCGAAAAGTATTTTTTGAGTTGTGGCGACGTTGCAGCAAGTGAGCGATATGTAGGTATATTAAGAAATCTTAAAGTTAGTGCCAATTGAATTTTTGTAGTTATTAATTATATTATTTTTTTCAAAATTTTGTTTTTTTTATTAGAATATCATTTAACTAAAGTTAATAAAAAAAATTTATTTACAACATCCCTTGCGGGGATCGAACCCGCGACCTTTGGATTAGAAGTCCAACGCGCTATCCTCTGCGCCAAAGGGACATGTTGGGAAACACTTTATTTTTACTTAATATAAATTCAGGGTCCCTCTCTCTCTCTCTTACCAAAAAAAAAACAAGCAATATGCTGAACCAAAATGTATAAATTAAGTGACCTCAGTATTACAACTATGCAGCAATAGAAACAACAACAGGCATTTTGTGCTAGAATTGAGACGGCAAATGTCAAAATGCCTGATCAAAAAATGTAGATAAACAAAAAAAAAAGACACTAAACGTCACACCACGACGAAAATCACTGTAAACAGCTGCCCTTGTGAGGACACTTTATTAGTACATTCTGATGTTGAACAAAAATGTTTATGCAAAATTTTCGAAATAAACTTTTCATTGATAGATTTTATTATTTTTATTTAAAAAAATTAGGTATTATACACTATGCGTCATGGTTTTCTTGAAAAAGAAATTTGAGGACGAAGGCTGTAGAAACGCTTCTGGGTTAAACAATGTAGCACGAAATGTAAAAACAAGTAAAGGCTAGCTTACACAGTAATACAATGTATTACGACTTTGTAGAATCAAAATACATAATATGAAATTCTCTCCGTGCTTAAAAGAAAAAAATAAAAGTCTGTTGTAAGAATTTTTAATGTTTACACGGATGGTATAAGTCAAATTTAAAATAATAACAAAAAAGCAGATGGTAACAGTTTTAAAATTTTTACAAAAATAACATGAAAATTTCCTGAGTTACTTTTGTAATTGTATAAAAATACTAACACCTTCAATATACTCTGTTAAAATAATCCCTGTAGCGCGATTCACTAACTTTTATAACGATAATCGTATCGATAAAATAAATATAACGAAATTTTATCGAATATGGTATTCAGTACCATTTTTAACGATATTCGCTGTCGTTAAAAGTCAGTTGTGCTTTTAGCAATTTTTTGTCGATATTTTAGCGACAATAATTTAAGTTGTGTTTATTTAATCGATAAAATGTATTTTATGTTTAAAATAACTTACAAAGATATATTCATATGTAGGTATGTATATGTATGAACAAACACAAAATCCTAAATTTAAAACAAGCAAATTGGAACAAAAACAAAATTCTAAATGTAAAATTCACAAAAATATAAAACCACAAATTAACCCTTCGTCTTACTCATGAGTCTCGCCAGACCTTTTTCAATGTATTTTGATTGAAAAAACATGTGTAACACGGGGGGTTAAGAACATTTTCATTTGTTTTTATTTTATTCTCTTTTGTGCTTTTCGTTTTTTTTTAACATTTTTTAGACAGAGATGTTACAAAAAAACAGCTGTTAACAATCGTTAAAAATAAGTTACAGAATCACACTATCGTTACTGCAAGCGAATATTTATGTCGACAAATTTAACGATTGTCGGATCGTTAAAAGTTAGTGAATCGTACCACTAGTCTGTTTTATAACAAAATAAAAAAGTCAGCTTTTGTTTACATTTATAGGTTATGCCATAAGGAAAAACATCAGCAGGTGTGATAGCAAAAATTATGAATCGTATGTAAAATGGAAATGGGTAAGGTAAATGGTAAATGGGTAAGCAAAGTGACAGTACATACATATGTAAAATACATGCAGATGTTACGTTTAGAAAAAAACATTTACCGACCGCATGTCAGATTTTGTATCCGTATTCTTTCTTACTCAATACATTTTGCTTTTACATTAAAGACCTGCAAATGTTGAACTATAAAACATGTCAACATGGCCACATAATGTTATTGCCAATTCATGTTAGGCCGCTCATACGTGTTTGACAATAACATAATAATACACTGTCGAATTTAATGAAAACAAGTCTATGCATAGTTTTAACAGTGATTTTGCAGACATCAACATGGAAAATTAACATGTCAACATTAACTTTAATGCTATAAACACATTCGAGACAGCAGGCTACCGACTTCAATATGTCAGAAATAGAATACATATGTATGTGCATATGAAAATGATAATGTTCACGACGACACGGCTACATGGCTGCAGGTTGTTATCTGAGCTTATTTTGTCGTTGTAGTCAAATTAAACTAATTTCTTTTTTTGTCCACTACAAAACAGAAAAAGTGTTGTTAATATAAAAAAAATATTTAAAGAATAAGTGCTTAAAAATTTTTCTTTTTTTGTTTAACTGAAAAGAATCGGGTTGAAACAAGAATATTAACTCGTCTCAACACCAAATTGTTATTATTATAATTTTTTAGTATCATTGAAAGAAGTTCTAAAGAAAGGTGGTTTTTCGCGCCAACGCTCTAGTGTAGGAGTTATAGGTCGTACAAGTTGCAAAATACTTTATCCGTATCACTTTAGGTATAAAATGAATCTATACAATATTGAAATCATTAGAAAACTCTTTAAAGTGTGTTTCACATGGCGTTTAGAGCCTACCGATTAACCAATAAAGAGCCAATTTCATATAATCGAACTCCGTGGCTGACTTTTTTTTTTTTTTACAAAATTGGCTTTATCTTAAAATTATGTCGGTATATAATTGTTTCACCCTTAGATATTTGAATAATAAAGATTTTCTTTATTGCGGGGTTTCGGCCTTATTAAATGTGTACATAGCGGGCAATTTTTGCGATTATATCGTAAATTTTACAGGAGAAAGGTTTCTATTTATTTTTTTAAGCACTGTGGTGCGATTCACTAAGTTTTAACGATCCGACAATCGTTAAATTTGTTGACATAAATATTCGCTTGCAGTAACGATAGTGTGATTCTGTAACTTATTTTTAACGATTGTAACAGCTGTTTTTTTTTTGTAACATCTCTGTCTACAAAATGTTAAAAAAAAAACGAAAAGCACAAAAGAGAATAAAATAAAAACAAATGAAATTGTTCTTAACCTCCCGTGTTACACATGTTTTTTCATTCAAAATACATTGAAAAAGGTCTGGCCAGACTCATGAGTAATACGAAGGGTTAATTTGTGGTTTTATATTTTTTTTATGAATTTTACATTTAGAATTTTGTTTTTGTTCCTAATTTCCTTATTTTGTAGATTTTAAATTTAAGATTTTGTTTTTGTTCAAACATATACATACATATGAATATATCTTTGTATCTATGTAAGTTATTTTAAACATGAAATACATTTTATCGATTAAATAAGCACAACTTACATTATTGTCGCTAAAATATCGACAAAAAATTGCTAAAAGTAACAGCTGACTTTTAACGACAGCGAATATCGTTAAAAATGTTACTGAATACCATATTCGATAAAATTTCGTTATATTTATTTTATCGATACGATTATCGTTATAAAAGTTAGTGAATCGCGCTACTGCAATGCTTTTTCTTCGCAATGGAACAAATTCAAAGTCTATGAATTTGTTGTTCATTGTAACGAGTACTTATTACCTATTTGCAAAAAACAAATGTCGATAAATTGTAGCTATCGACAAAATTGCTAATAACTAATTGTAGCTGTCGTCTTCAAAATAATTCAGTAGCTGACTACACGACTTTAATTGCACCTAGCAGCATTTGTAGTCGTGTGTTCGTGTAGCCTACTGTGGTGAATGTGTTTAATGCATAACTTGAAACATAAGCAGGATACGTTGTTAATTATGCAATTTTAGTAATGTTCACGGTTGAGTTTTATTTTTAAGACTAACTTTAATTTTCCATAATCATAGTCTTATATTTAATATTACAATCAATCTTAAATGTTAATAATAAATAATTTCTTAAAAGCTAGAAGAAAATACAAATCAAATATTCTTGATTGTATAAGTATTTTAACATTGCCTTTAAACAAAGCATAAATCCAATTTTATTATCGTAACCGAAACACAAGACAAATATTCCAAAGCAAATGTTAACATTTGATTCCCATAACTCTATTGAAATTCAAATCTTTAAGGGCCCATAAAAAAAGTGGAGGACTTTGGGCAAAACTGGGAGACACGGGTCTTTTTTTTTTGGTCCTTTATGGTTATTTTTTTATTTTTTGTCGTTTATTGTTATTTTTTTTCGGTTTGCACATTGTTAGTGAAGTTGGCGAAGAACATTTACGTAAATACATTTTAGGACACCTGTTACATTTAGCATTATTAGATTTACTGCCTGTTTTTAGAAAACGTAAACAAGTGAGTGAGTGAGAAATTACATTGAAAACAAAAACAAATTTTCGTTTTTTATTTCTCACTCACTCACTTGTTTACGTTTTCTAAAAACAGGCAGTTAGCCTTCGTTCAAAATTTTTAAGCTAAAATGATTTTAAAGAGAAAAACGCATGAACTATTTTGTTAGAAAATACGGGAGTGTTCTAGAAATCGAAATGAAGTTAATTTTAAATCGAGCCAATTTTAATACAAGTTCACAAGATTGTTCCATTTTATCTACTTCAATCTTAAATTATTTATTATTTTTGCAAGAACAAACTTAAATCCACGAAAAACTACGGTCATTTGGTAAATAGTAATTGAATTTAAATTATCTTTCGATTTCAATTTCACTTCATTTCGATTTCTAGAATATACCCGATAAATTAATATAAATCTTTGAGTTAGCATACCTTTGTGGACCTCTCTTTTGTAAAACAAATTATTGAATTGTGTTGAAAAAATGTAACAAAAATATAAGCTAAATTACTCACTAAACATGGCTGCTTGTTTTTAATTCTAACGGACACATACATACATTTGGTTTGTTAATTTGTCTTAAAACTTTAAAAAAAGTATACATTTAACAGAAAAACTTTATATTATTATTATTCGATTAATCGGTATGAATTCTTTGATTAATACTTTAATCGAAATTAGCAATTTTAATAGTTTTCGAACAATTAATCTTCTAAAATTGTGCGATTAATCGAACCAGAATAAATCGACTGAACACCCTAGAAATATATCAGTTGTGCCTTATCAACGGATTTTGCCCTTAATATTCGAATTATGTATAAGAAGAATTACTTACATAAATGAGCAGAACAAATAAAGTGAAAACATCAAAGGTAAAAGAGAACAAATTAATGCAAAACAATTCACGATAAAGGGAATTTTTTGCCCCCAACTTTTTTTTACGTCTTATTCTCTCTTGAACCACCTAAAAACAGTTTTTTTCATGCGAGTTTGTCATGATTGCAATTACGTGAAAATATGTAACAAGGGAAAATTTTTTCACACACATTAATACAAGTTAAAAAAATCAACCGACATCCCTTGCGGGGATCGAACCCGCGACCTTTGGATTAGAAGTCCAACGCGCTATCCTCTGCGCCAAAGGGACATGTTGGGAAACTCTGTTTAATACCTTTAAATAAATTTAAATCCAAAGTGTATTAAATTTACATATGAATTTATATATTGAATTAAAAATAGAATTTTACAAAATTTAATTTAAAACATTTTGTAATTGTAAGAACAAAACAAAGTGAAAAGGCCAATTTAATATGTATACAATACAACACAACAATTCTTTAATAGATCGCTAGCTAAAGCAGGTTTCTTTCGTAATATAATTAACAAAATATACACACATACAAACTTCTTAACACGCAATTTTATTATTAAACAACTTGTTTTGAATAAATTATTATTTTTTACACAATCCAAAAATATAATATTCTTAATGTCATCATTAGATAGATAATTTCGTATAAGTTATTAGCAGACCGAATTCCATAGCCTCGGTGGCGCAGTAGGCAGCGCGTAAGTCTCATAATCTTAAGGTCGTGAGTTCGAGCCTCACCCGGGGCATACTTTTTAAATTTTTTTTTGGTAATATACCTCCTACCTCCTATAATTTTTATTGATTTTTATTTAAATTTATTTCGTTTTATTAAAAACTTATAGAAGAAATGTTATTAATAGAATTTATTAAACTGTTCTTAACACAAGTTGTATCTGTTTTTTTGTTTTCATTGTGCCGTTGCTTGTTTTGTGTACACAAATATTTTTATACACAACCCAACAACAAAAACCTGAAGTATTTATTTGTGTACGTACGTACAGTGTGTGTTTCACTGGAATAAAGAATAATAAGAATCAGGGATAGAAACCAACGTAAAATTGAACTTTTTTGTTTTGGTACATTTTAGAAATTGTTGGTAGCGTGATAATTCCGCGACCTTTTTGCTAGCATGTACTAATACAAAACCACTAAAATGCCAAAATTTTTGTTTTAGAAAAACTCATAAATATATTGTTGTTTCAAGTAATCGATAAAAATTTGTTCTTATCGTTGGCGACATAGATTTTAAAGTTACAGTACTTTTCGCTTATAGTCCATTCCGCTTAAAGGCCAAAAACGGTTATAAGCCAAAACTGTCATATTCACATGCAGATTTTTTCGAATTTCATACAAATTATTTGTCCTAAGGTCCATTTCGCATGTAGTCCATTTTCGTTTAAAAGCCACATTTTCTTAGCATACGAATATAATTCTTTATGCAAAAATGTTCGCTTATAGTCCACTCTGTTTTTAATATTTTTTTAATCAACTTGTAACATGTTTTTATTTACATTTCTGGTAACTATTATAAATACCAAATTTCGCAATTTATATTTCATAACATGGTCTTCATCTGACCATTTTTGTTTTTATTGTATTATTTTTTGTTTTAACTATTTATTTAAATTAAATCAAAATTTGGTTATGTTTTAAATAAACTTTTGTTTTGTTTAAAAAAGAGCAGTTTTATTGAAGAAAATAATTTTTATAAAGTCCAAAATGTGGATTATACACTTATAAGCCATTAAATGGCTTATAAAAAAAATCGGTTATAGTCCAAATTCGCTTATAGTCCACAAAAGTTGTGCAACTATAGTAGTGGACTATAAGCGAAAAGTACTGTAATACATACATATATTTTAAAGTGACTTATGTACGTTGGTTGGTCTTAGTTTAGTCCAAATAAAAACCTCTTTTAATTGGCTTGGGTGCTATAGAAAGATATGGACATTTATTTCAACGTTCAAATGTTCTGCCATTTCATTTCGATAGGTATGTAGGTACAAACACATTTTATGATTTTTCACGGTTAAATAAACAAGTTTTTAATTTTTTTGAAGTTAATACCATTTACATTCGAGTTACCCTTGATAAATTTTTATCAATTTTTGTAGGATTTATGAGCTTAATGTGATTTTCGGGAATGGATTTTATAAAAAAGGTATGATCAATTGCTGATCTATACATAGGAGTTTTTGGGAATTGTATTATGTTTATCTACAAATTATTCGTACAAAATGTTACCCCATTTGTAATGCGGGCCAGAACAAATAACAGAAGAAGCTTTTAATGGCGGCCAGGCGAAATCTTTCTGTACTTAATTTAAGGAAATCCATACCTACCGTCTATTAACACTGTTTCAGCTTAGTTCGTATCGTACTTATAGATTGATTTTTTCTTTTCAGTTTATGTCATGGCAAAGTTTTGCAAAAGTAATAAGTCCCACGTCTCTTAAGTCACTCAAAGACAAAAAATCGTGTGTAGACAGATGTTTATCTAAGTTCAAATGATAAATTTAATTAACGCTTAAACTTTTGGCGGCTTTTTAGTATGTACCTATGCGAAGTACAAAATTTCATGAATCGGTCTCCATCAAATTTTATAGTTGAACACAAATGAATGCACAATTGTTTATTCATTTCTTTATGTTAATTTCTTGCCAAACCAATTCACCATCTGTTCAATAAATATTAAAATTTTCGATTAACATCCTTTAAACTACTAATTCACCAATTCACATTAAGGAAAAAGACATTTTGAAACACTTTGTAAATTATAACTCTGAAGGTAATTTAAAACTCATGGTGGCATATGTACATATGTGTGTCTGGGCATTTGAAACCTCTGAGTTCAGTCTAACGTAAATGCAAAGATACTGAAGATGTTTGAACAAAAATGACTCAAGGTCATAAATACCTAACAAAAGAAATATTTATACAAGTGAGTATGCACCTACTCGTATTTAATATTAACAGTTAGTATAAATATTATTACACAAACACCGACAAAAACACATATGTATGTACATAGAACTCAAATTTGCAAATGTCTGTGGCTGCAATAATTGTATCGGTTTTTACACATGCTATAAGTATTTCTCATTGCTCTCAATAACGTAATTTCAATATTACAATTAATTTATATTTGTATGTCAGAATACCCGGTTGTTTTGGAGAAATGTCAATTCTTTAGGACGACTTGGACTGTTTTGGAAAGCAACTGGGCCAAAATCTTAATATGATTGAATTAACCATGACATGGTTAAAAGTTTTTTATTTAAAATTGTTTTGTGAAGCACTTGGCCCATATTCGAAGCCATGTTTACCAATAAGTTGGAGCTGCTTGCGACATCGGATTTGAAATTTTCTTCTCATAGGGATCCAGATTACTTATTCTTCGTGTGGTCTAAGATCAATATTGTAGAAATTACAAACGGAATTACAAACTTATACATATACAGTGAACTCGCGATAATATGAACTAATTAAAACAAAGCCAGTTCTCTTTTGCAAGATTGTTCATATTTGCGAATGGCATCTTATTTCCATTCAAAAACGTTTTTCCGATTAAAATAAAAGTTTCTAATGTTAATGTTTATTTTTTTTAATGTTTATTGGATTTAAAAAAAAATTGATTTTAAAAAAGAAAAACAAACAAAGTTATTATGCGCAAAATTCTGTGGTTTTTTTCCGTTCAAACACCTTAAAAACACCCCGCTCTCATCACAATATCCTGATATTCGCCGTGTCCACTGCCAGTGATCATTGTGTCTCTCATTTTCAAAAGCCATCGGTGCATGCATTTTCCATTTTTTGGGTACAACTGAACACAATTTTAAAGCAGGAAATCCTTAATTATTATGCAGTTGAATCAAAATTGATTTTGATTTTAACACCGTGTAGTTAGATAAAAATTGCAATTATAAGTTGTTCTTATTTAAATGCTGTTGCAAAAGTATATATTTTTGAGTTGTCGATGACAGAAAATAAGTGTTTTTATTTTGAGGTGTTCATTTATTAGGGTGCTCATATTATCGCGAGTGCACTGTATACCGTTTTACCTTTGTAGAAGGGTATTAAAAAGGATGCGGCTGGGGTATACGTACACTACACCCTAGCTTTAAAATCTTAAATTTTTCTTTCCGAATAAGTACTTAGAAAAGTTCGATTTGAACTGCTAGAACTGTAGGGTATTCTAACATGCACACACCCACACACACACGCATACATATACAAAATCTATCTACGAGGTTACAATTAATTAGTTAATGTAAGAATTTTAATGTTTATGTTTATAAACGTACATTTGTTCTCACATATTTAATCTATATCTTTATAAATAAAACTTAGCATAATGTCACATTATAAATTATTCATATATGTATATCCTTGTACAAAATTTCCTTAATAATAATAATAGATTAAATATTTACTCTAAACAGGGATAATCTGCATATTAAATTGCTTTTAGTTTATTTTGAAATATTTTAAGAAAATAAAAAGGTCATTTAAGAATTAGAGTATCAATAGGCAATTAAAATATTGCATTAAATGCATAAAAGCTTATGAGATTTTAAATTAATTAAAGATTTAAATTAATACAAAAAAGTTATTAATGATAACATAGAATTAGTTCTATAAATTAAGGTTAAGGAAAAATTAGAAAAATTTATGAAGCAAGTTCCTCCCAGGATACAAAAAAGTTCTTTTAACATGTTTAATGAAAAATTCAAAGCGATAAAATACTAAAGAACTCTTTACAATTAAATGAATACATTTTTTGTTTTCAAAAATGAACAAATCATAATACACAATCTCTTTAAAATCTCGCACTCACTGTCATATAAATATAATTATCCTTTGCCCATGGAGTCCAATAAAATTGTATTATTTTGTTAAAGCGTAAAATGAAAACAAAGTGCAAAATAAAAAAAAAATATCTTTTGTAAATGTGAAAATCTTTTTTTAAAAAAGTGGTACAATTAAAACCATGAAAAAATTGTAGTCGGACAAGCCCGACTATTTTATAATCTACACTACAGTATGTACAGATATGGGCAAAAATGGACCACCTGGCAAAACAAAATTATGTTTTGGGGTTAGGATTCATATACAAGTTCTTGTTGACGATTATTTTTTTTCTTTTCTTAAAGTGATATGAGGGAAAGGGTTTATGAGGGACGTATTGCCAATGCTGATCCTAACAGCCACATAGAAGCTAATTAATAAGTTAACGTCACGAAATTTTATATCAATACTAAAATTTATAAGGAAGTTTTGGTATTAAAAGCTTTTTTTTCTACGAGCTATTTATATGCGAGTTATGATCAAATATTAACCGTTTTATAAAATTTCGTAAATAGGCGTAAAAAGATAGTGTACGCACACAAAGACTCTATTCATATTAAAACGTTTTTAGCAAATTTCGTTATGATGCTTTAAAATTGCTCACAAGCACATTTAAGTTTTCTGAAAGCATGAAAAGTACATCAGCGCTGACTTATGCGCTGGCTATTACATACTGCTAAGAAGCATGAGAGAAGCGAATACCATTGAAGTGAATTTTTAGTTAAATTAAATAAAAATTATTGAATAACTTCGAATCATCCCTTATAACGCAATCAACCATCAAACCGTTTTTTTTTAGCAGAGAGGAAAAAAGTAGTGCTTCCAAGTCGGAATTCGCCATATAATAATCATTAGGAGGTATTGTGCTTCTCTCCCTTACAAAACTGTTTACTAATAATCTCCAATTTTTTCCTAGGAACGGACATCGTAAGATCGACTCAAAAAATAATTCGATTTCGATCTGTATACTAAAAGGTTAATCTACAATCAATATTTTTTATGCTTTTCACGCATCAGCACAAACTCATAATAACCTCTTTACTATTGTTTTGTGGTGAAAAAAATCCTTCACGTTAAATAAACAAAATTATGTCACTCCGAATGGACTCGTACTGTTGAAGTAGTCGTTGTTATTTTAAGTCATTACACACATTCAATTTGTAATTCTTTTCAATCTATAATACTATAGGCCGGGGTAAAAACTTTGTACTCGTACATGTTCAATATATAAAAAAATAAATAAATTTATTGTACAAAACAGACACACAAAAAACTCGAAAGAAAAAACGAACAAATTTATACTTTAATCTTCAACAATTACTTGAAAAGACCGCACACATGTTTTCATGTTGTATACAATACAATGTAAATTATTACACTCATGACAAAATGAACGTAAAAAAAGGATGACAGTAGTAAAAAAAACCGAAATACCTAAAAGATCATGCAATTTTTTAAAATAAATACTTAAGGCTTTCTAAAGAGGAAGGTTTTCTGTAGAAAACTCAATATATCGTTAGTTTTTTTAAAAGGGAAATCATAATGCCTAAATTATTTATATTTATAAATTTATAATTCGTAATTTCTTTTTATTGAAAAATCATAATATCGTAGTTTTTATATTAAAAACAACAATATCGTAAGTTTTTCTACACTGTATGAATTTTATTTTTTTTACTTATAAATTTATAATTCGTGCATTTATTAGCTTAGAAAAATTATTATATCGTAAGTTTTTGTATAGAAAACCACATTATCGTAGGTTTTCTGTAGAAAAATCAAAATATCGTAAGCGTATTTAAAAGGGAAATTGTAATGTCTTAAGTATTCCTATTTCTAAATTAATAATTCGTAAATTTTTTGTGTAGATAAACCATAATTTATTACAATATCGTAAGTTTTTTTATACTGTAAGAATTTAATTTTTTTATTTTTAATTCGTAAATTTTTTTATAGAGAAAAATCAAAATATGTATCTTTATTTTTCCTATAGAAAAATCTCAATATCGTAATTTTTCTATACTGTAAGAATTCTCATAATACTGTAAGAATTACAATGATAAAATCACATTGTTACAAGTTTTTCTATAGAAAAATATTATATCGTAAGATTCTTATGAAAAATATTCCAACATCATTTTTTTAAAAAAATATAATTTCTAAATAAAAACTTTTATTGTATTTAAAATTGTATAGATCCTGAAGATGAACAGAAGATGTTCGAAATATGTTGGTCCAATTTATAAAGAAATACAATAAAGTTTTTTATTTCATTGGATTTAAAGATGCAATACAACATAAAAGCTCAATTAATATAATTTGATCCAGCAATACAAAATATTAATTCATAATTTCTAAACTGTTTTGTTAAAACTCATAATATCGTATAAGGAATTCTACAAAAATTCAAAGTAATGTAAATTTATCTATTAAAAAATCTCAATTTCACATCGGCATTTTTTATAAAAATATCAAAAAAAAAAAAAAATGGTGCGTTTTCTTATAGGCAAATTGCAATATTATGAATTTTTTTATAGAAAAATATTGTACAATTTGCTTTAGAAAAAAATAAGTTTTTACCTTCGTTAAAATAATTTTATTCAAGTTAAATTTTTCATCAAATTAAGACTAATTTAAAAAAAAAAATATTAAAAACTAAAAAAAATTAATTGGAAAAATCAAAAAATCGTGTTACTGAGTTTAGATAATTAAGCTATCGAACATTTTAATTAAAACTGCTTATGAAAAAAATTTAGGTACTGGAAAAATATTCTTACAGAAATATTTAATTATAGAACAATTTTCTATAGAAAAACCTAATTATCGACTAAGTTATTGATAAATAAATATTGAAAAAAGAAAAGAAAATATTGTTATCCATTATTTTTTTTAAGACAAATTTATTTCTTGATGATTTGTGTGCAAAAAAATAAATTTATCGATAATTTTGCTGAACGCAGAATAGTTATCGATAATTTTTTCAATAAGCAATTTCATTATCAATAATAGATAAGTTAAGTTATCTATAATGGTTTTAATAAAAACATCATGTTATCGCTTAGAAATGTGCGACTACTGAAAAGTTATAGAATCATGATGAATATCGATCGTTTTCAAAAAGTCCTTAATTTTTATATAAAATGCAATTTAATTAACATATATAATATAAAATTTAAAACAAATATAGACCGGAAAAAAGAGGAAAATGTATTAGAAATCATTTTTTGCAGCCACATACTAACACAACATTAACAATTTTAAACGTTTTGTTTCCAAAATTATTTTCCAACACAAACCTTATTAATTGTTCTATTAAAAAATTGAGTTATCGCAGTTTGTTCTATCGAAAATTAAGGTTGTCGGTAATATTTCGATAGAAAAAATTAGTTATCGATATTTTGTTTGTGGAAAGATTAAGTTAGTTTCAATTTTTATCTATGCAATTTGGCTGTAGAATAATTAGATTATCGTTAATTTTTTTATAGAACAACTAAGTAATCAATACATTTTTTATTAAGAAAAAAAGTTATCTATTATATGCCTATACAAAGACTAGGTTATCGATAATTTGTCTATGCAAACAAATTTAGTAATCCAAGATTTTTTTAAATAAACATTTAACTATCCATAAATGGGTCTATTGAAAAAATTATCGATAATATGTTCTATTGAAAAATATGTTATCGATAATTTTTTTGTAGAAAAATTGATAATCTGTGCAATTTGAATAGTTCGTAAAAAAATTAAGATATCGATAATATGACTATAAAAAAATTAGGTTATCGATGATTTGTCTATAGATTAATTAAGGGTTTAATAATTTTCATTAAAAAATAAGTCATCGATAAATTTTTATATAGAGAAATTAAGTTATTGATTATGTGTTCTAGTCTAAAATAATTTTTTATAGAAAACTTGAGAAATCAATAAATTTTTTTAAAGAAAAATTAATGTATCGAATATATGACTATACAAAAATTAAGTTAGCGTGATTTGTTTATATATTAATTAAGTTATTAATAATTTTTTTCTAGAAAAAATAAGGCATCAATAAATTTGTACAGAGAAATAAAGTTAAAGTTTTATAGAAAACTTAAGATATCGATAAATTTTTTTTAAATAAAAATTATGTTATTGATATTTTGTATATAATAAGAATAAGTTATTTATAATTTTTTTGAACAAAAATTCACTTATCACTAATTTGACTATAGAAAAATTATGCTATCGATAATTTTTTATAGAACAATTAAGTTATCGTTAGTCGTTCTGTTGAGTAATTAAGCTATCGATACTTAAGAAGTCGATATTTTTCCATAAAATTTATTTTTTTGTAAAAAAATTAAGTTATTAATAATTTTTTTTAATTATTAATTTTGTTGAATAGTTTCTATGAGCGTGTTCAGAAATCACTATTCCCATGCATTTTTAATGGCGTATATTTAAAATTCATAAAATTTTGAGAGAAAAACAGAAAAAACTGCGTTTCGTTGTTGAACATGTGCTTTTGATTGTACAAAGCACTCAGAACCAAATACACTGCCGTTCTTTACAATTTTTTTGTTTAATGTGAAGTTGCGTTTTTTCATATTGCCTCCAACAATATTTTGTTTTGAACACCACGTTATTTCTTTCTTGTTTTTGGTGGAGCTGTTTGCATAAAGTATTACAAATCTGTGTAGTAAATTCAGAAATTTGCATCAATTTGTTTCATATGGAAATACATTCATTCATATTTACAAATTGAACGCAATTGCTGTGCCTACACAAGAGCACACACATCCAGGCACGTGAGGAGAGATGTCTGTGCACTTACAAAAACGTATATAAATACATTTTACAATTGAATTGCATGTTGCAAAAATGGTTGCCAAGATGGATGAACAGTTGGCTGGTTGAATGAATGAATGAATATAAGTTCATGGCATCACCACATGCAATTGCTAACACTTGATCATTTAGTGACATATTTGCCACATCTTTTACTTTTTCAAACTATTTTTATTTGATGCAATTTGGTATGTCTTTCTGTGGGTATGCGTGTGTGGGTTTTTATTATTTTTTCCGTTGCCGGCTCGCTATTGGAAATGATTGTTTATGTGTGTGTGATTTTATTTGTGTATCTAGTTACAACTCATAAATCCTTTTTGTAAAAAAATTGTAATTTTATTGCCATCACACTTGAAAAAAAAAACACTCAGAAAAGCTTATTTTTTGTATACTTTGACTTCAATTTATGTCTGTAAATCACTTTGTGTGAAAACTGCATCAAATCAAACTGAACAGTGCAGTACGAGAACTGAAATGCGCCGAGAACAACATCAAGAAGACTAGATTTATTTACGTAGACGATGTCAGTAAATTTCAAATGAAAAATTATTACTTTTCATGACACTACAACTGTACACAATTTATACCAAGTTTAAGCTTGTTTTAACTATTTTCCTTTATTTAAATTTTGCATAAAATTGTATGTGTTTGTGTTGAGGTTTTCGTTTTTTGATGGTCTACCCGACTCGTAAATCGTATTGATTTTCAAATTTAACGTGAGATTCACTGTTATGGCTCAATCAATTTTTCGTTGCAATGTCGAATCAATTAGTTTTTAAATTAATGTTAAGAAAGAGGGAGAGGAAAATGTTGTCGAGATATTTGTCAGTTAGAAGACATTTAATTGAAATTGACGATATAAATTTTACCGGGACATATAAATTAAAGTTGATGAATGTTCAAATTTAGAGTTTTATTAATGAGAACGACGGCATAAAACGGAAGGATAAAATAATGTTTTATATAATTTTTTGATATAACAGATGAGTCATTATTTATTTACATTTTTTAATGTAGACTAGATTTTCGCAAAGTTATCTAATGAAAATCTTGTAGTCGTAAATTTATCTATAAAAAATCTTCAAAATTATCCACTAATCGTTAATAGAAAAATCAAATAATACTAAATTTTCCAATAGATATAAAGAAATCTATATGGTTTTGTATGGGAGGTGCCCCACCCACTTAAATCTATAGCACTTCCAAAATCATCAGCAATATACTGTAAAACTTTTTTTTCGATAAATATCGATAGTATTCCAGCACTACTTGTGATAACCTCTGTTCAAATAACTTATGTTATCGATAACTCTTCCATAAAAACTTAGTTTATCCATAACTACATATATATTTTCTATAGAAAAATATTGCTGTCGATTACTCTTCTTTAGAAAACTTATATCTTCGATAGCCTTTTCATACCAAACTAATGTTGTCTTAAGAAAACTTATGTTGTCGATTGCTTTTCTATAGCAAACTTATAGAGAACTTATGTTTTCGATAACTTTTCTATAGAAAGCGTATGTTGTCGATAACTTTTCTAAAAAAAACATATGTTCCCGACAACTTTTCTTTAGAAAACTTTTCTATAAAAAAATTATGTTGTCGATAACTTTTCTTTAAAAAATTTATCTTGTCGATAACTTTTCAATAGAAACCTTATGCTTAAAAAAAATATGTTGTCGATAACTTTTTAACGGAAAATTTATATTGTCGATAACTTTTCTAAAGAAAATTTTTGTTGTCGTTAACTTTTATAAATAAAACTTATGTTATCGTTAACTTCTCTATAAAAAAACTCATCTTATCGATAACTTTTCTTTAGAAAAAAAATTGTTTCGATTATTTATTTACAAAAATTTGTGTTATCGGAAACATTTACCTTAGATAATTTCATTGTTTTTACTTATATAGAATTCAATTAAAAATGGATAATCATGAAATGTGCAATTCATATTGATTTCGCTTTCTGAATTTGGTTTGATTTAATTTTGAGAATTTGTTTAAACAAAGCGTTACATTTCTCACAGCTTTATATCATGAACTAATTGAATCACTAATTGCAAAAAGGGGATAACTGACATGAAGCTAATGTACCTTAATTGAGTATTGCTTCCAAACCAGTGTAAAAAGTGTCATCGTAGACAACTTCAAATTGAAGTTAGTTCTCTCCTCTAAGAGCTAAGAGCATAAAACTTGCATTTATTATTATTTACTTCATTGTTTTAATTGATTATTTAAAAATTAATGTTTTGAAGTAGTTCCCTTTCTGCACTTAGCGATTCACGTAATTTTGTTTTCGTGCATTTAGGATTATTGTAGTCATAAAATTCGTGCACAAAAATATAAACCAAACTAATTTTATAGCAGATATTAATTATGCTACAAATCTTAATTCAATCTAAGCCAGTAGAACCCATACGAGTTCTACTGGTTTCGATAAGTAACGGTTTATCTATTTGTCGGTGTCAAAATTAAGGTTAAATAAAACACAAATAAATAATTTTATAAAAAAAATTTGGCAACACTGATTGCACTCCAAAAAAGTCGTAATATAATCCCAATTGCTGCGAACGCCGTGTAATCGTCGGTTTATTTCACTGACAGAAGATAGTTTTTCGGCAGTGCGCACATGGAAACGATGCACGGGCCTGCCGACATCAGTAACACGTCCAGGCTTTTCAAATTTCGTTTTAATTTGGTCAACTCCTTGCATAGTATGTCGATTATGACGACGGCAATCACTCTTTAATGCTTGAATAGTTTCTTTTTCTAAATAAATAACACTGCAGATGTCTGATATTTAACAGCTGACAGACTTGCAAGACCAGCTGTTAAGAATCCTGTACTATCCGAAATCAAACTGAAGTACGTACACATTTTGTATGTTGCACAGTTTTATTTATGCCTATTCCTGCTCTTCAGGCAACATATTTGAGCGTGATTGTGATTTAAATTTATTAAAATTTTATTAAATTTTTTTTACATTGTTTATCATACAACCACCAAAACTCAGCAAAATGTTACTCTTTATCATTTTAATGAGTACATGTGGGGTGGTTAGGAGTTTATTGTTTTCTCTACGATAAGTAATAAATGAGGATATACAAAGTTTGGCATTCCGTGAATGACTTTTTAAATATTCATGAAACAGTTCTATTCTGAAAACCACGTGGTTTCAAATCCTGCAACGTTTTGAAATCACATTAATAATTTGATGCTGTTTAAACACGAAAAAGTACCAAAAATTAAAAAAAAAATGGCGGCAGAATGCTCCGATTGTTGTTAAATTTAACATACTTTAGTACGCTTAAAATCGTAACAAATAATGCTATTGTGGTAAAATTTTATCAGACTTATGGTGTTTTCTTTTCTACAAAAAATTTCACATTTTATTTAAAGAAATGCAATTTGGTGTTCGTTTCACAAAAATGCTTTGCTTTCTAAATGGGCAGCGTGATTTATTCTAAAAAAAATTTACCCTTAAATGCTATAAGGCATTGCACTTTACGCCCCGTATAAATCAAGGGTGTTGATAATGCCCTGTAAAAAGATGGCTTCTGTTTATATGTGGGGTTACCAGACAAAAGCAAATAGTAACTGTATCGATGATTTTTGGATAATCGGCCCGTAATTATCCGGAGGTTCCATATAAAGCACAATCTCGGGAAATATTATAGAACTCTGACAAATAATGTTGTTGGGGTAGAATTTGGTTCAATTTAGTTTTATGAGACTAGAAATCATTCTACCGAAATTTTTGATGATCGGTCCTGGGGGTGAACCAGTTAACTATGAAAAATACCCAAACAATATTTTGGTGAAATAAGGCTTAAGATGGCTTTAGATACATCCAAAAACATTTGGATGATCGGCCCATAATTTAACATGGATCCCATATTAACGCTATGCCTAAACTGCAACGAATAATAAAACTGTAAGCTTAGATTTTAATAAGATTGGTTCATAATATCTTAAAGATGTAATAAAAAGTCTATTCCTGAAAAATAAGTTTCGGTCAAAGGTATAAATGATTCGGCACAGCCGACTACATCATTCTTACTAGTTTTTACTCGTGTTTGTGTGTGTATCGAGGAAATTTATGTGTTTGCTTTTGTGTATGAGTATCAGTGTGTAATTCAATTTATGCATCCCACATAATGACACTGTTACTACAAATAAATCACAAAATATTTTAATATTTTTACATTATTTATGTTGAACATTTTTCATCAGAAGGCTTTTTGGTGCCATAAAATCCGACATGTTGTTTAAATATACATACATATATTCATGTGTATGGTATTTATGTAGGATCCCTGCAAACAAATGGAAGATATCACCTAAGGCAATAATTAAGCAATATCCCAAAATTGTCATCTAGAAGAAAATAATTAAAGTAAATTTTCATTTTCTTTCATTTATAGTTTTTAAAAAAATTAAAAAACATAGACAGAAAAAAATTTATATTATTTATAATTATACATCCATTTACATTTTTGGTACATCAAAAATATATGTACATATGTATAAAAATGCGTAATTTCCACGAAAACAAATATTACAGATATTGGAGAACTAACCAAGAGAAAAGCTGCTAAATTTGTGGTCGAAAAACGGGTAAATAAACATAATGTTCTCTATTCTTTCTCAATTTTTGTTATAATACTTTATTTTTTTTATAAATTGTATTATTTTTAACTACATATATGTAATATAATAAACATTGTAATTTAAAATAAAAATGTGTGTAAATTATTTTTTGGGATATGCAAAATCTTCTTTTTATCATCCTAATAATATTTTGGCGATATCTTCCTATTTTCTAATAAGTGGTTTCGTATTGCTTAGGAGTATTGCTATCGAGACACGTTTCTTCCCGAAGGAAGTATCTTCCGCAATACGAAATCGATTATTGCCGCAATAATATTTTTCATCCAGGCAATACGTTTGGCAATACATATGTAGTATTTCTGTGTTTGCTGGGATGTAAGCATTAACATGTAGTTACATGTATTTACATATTTCAATTTGTTTATTTATTAATATAAAAATACATATTCTTGTTTAAGAATAAGTTTGTATGTTCAAGTTAAGTGAAAGTTTGGATGCCTTTACAATATTGTTTTATGCTTATGATTAACCTTCTTATTTTTTAAAACAATTCACATATTTTCATACCAAGTTGTGAAATTAAAAAAAAAAAACATATGTTATGAAAAATGTCTCAACGGAAAGTGAAAGGATTTCGAAAAGAAACCTCTTAAATGTTTAGTCCTCTTTAATATGTTAGTAAATTGTTCAAGAAAATTTTGAATTTTTTATAATGGTATGAAAAAAGGTTGAAATATTTTTAACAAAAACTGAATAAAGAAATGGTTTTTCAAATGGCAATAATATATGTATACTAGGAACGCCCGGTGGCCGAAATTCGACCACTTGACATTTATTTTCGAGAAATCCTGTGTGTTGTACAATAAAAACGGACAGATTTTAAGAGAACGGAAAATTCTACTATCCACCTAAATTTGTACGTGTGTCTGCAAGATAAATTTAAACGCTTTTCAAACACTTTAATTCCAAAAGTTTTTAAAAAAATTGTGTAGATGTATATCGGTATTTAATATATAAGCTTTTCATGAAATGTTATTAAAGTACAAAAATAGAAACACGAACTTCGGTAAAAGTCATTAAAAAGGTTTCCGACTTTTATTTTCTTAAACTACGTTTTTGCTCGACTTAATTTTTGAAAATGTCTAACGGTAACCCTGTCCTAATACGTTTATACGTGTGTGTTTGCAAGTGCAAAATGAATACAAGAACATTATAGGAGAACAACCGTCGTTTAAGCCCTTATTTCACTACATTTTTATTCATTAATTGATATAGAATTGATAGAAAGAAACAGTAAATGCTAGAAAGAGCAAACTATAAAAAATGTAAAGAAATTTTTTTAGTTTCTTTTCTCTTGTTATGGTTTTGTTTCAGGGATGGCGTTGAGAACTTTTAAAATTGTACCAACAACCTTTAAAAATTTTACTTTTTTACCCTAATTGTACTAAAAGATTTTTTTAGTTGAAATTAATTTTATTTATGTTCTTAAAAAACACCACAAAAAGGTATTATAAATCTTAGTTTAAAAAGTATCAACAAAAAAGTACAATTGAAACAACTTAGCCATCCGCGTTCTGTTAGTTGTATTAAATGTTGCCAACTTTTTGTTTACAGGAAAATTAAAAACAAAAAGCGGTTAATCGCTAAATTTGCCCATAAACCGCTGATGCAGCAACACTTTTAATATTTCAAGCTTAAAATGTCAATTTTAATTTGAACAATTTTACATTTTTTTTGACATAACTTCATTTTTTATCGATAACTTTAGTAAAATGTTTGACAGTTTGCCATTTATCTTAATACAGCTGAACCCTTCGCACTTGTTAAATTTGTCTATTACTTTATATTTGCACTGTTCACCAAAACTTGAACAATGCATTAAAAATGTAGTGTCATAAGGGCTTTATACAGAAAAAATTATTTTTCCAATTCAAACAAAAAATTTGTAGAATCAAAACATTTTTGTCTGAAATCGGTCCTATAAACAAATTCACATATTCAAACAATTTATTTGCATTTTGTTTACAGAAAAAAACGCTAATTTTTTCAAACAAATAATTTAACTGAATCAAACAAAAAGTTTACTGAAATTCATAAAAATTTCAAACAAATAATTTTGGTGAATCAAACAAAAAGTTTTTGAACAAGCAATGACGCGCACTCAAGCAATCACTGATGGTAAAGATGCAGGCAGAGCAGAGCGGGGGCTGGCTTTAAGAAAAATTTTATTGTTGGATTAATCTTTGAACGAAGTCTTGTTTATGTACACAATGTTTTTCTTCATCACTCACTGTTGCTGTATCCTTTACTTGGCTAAAGAAGAAGAAATATAACCAAAAACGGCAGCAGACCGACTCGATTTGTTTTTAGTCACCGTTCTATTTTTGTATTTGATGTATTTAACTAAACAGTTTTAAAAAATTGAATACGGGATTTTGTTTTTCATTATTTTTTACCAACTTTTAAACCAACAAAAAATTTATTGTTTCTTATAATGTTGTTGTTTTTGTTTTTTTTAACTACAAACCTCGTCACGCTTTTTTGCCATCTTTCTTCTTGTTGTACTTTTTTAAAGCGTCCAAAAATAGACTGTATGTGTTTTGTGTTTTTCTTCTTATATTTCACATAAAGAAGTGTTGATTACGATCAAATAAAAAAATACAAAAAAACGAAAAAATTTAAAAGCGTTAAATATTTCATACAAAAAATTTGAAAACTTGAAACCAATAACGCGTTTATTATATTTTTGAATATTTGTTAACATTTTTTTTTGGATAAATAAAAATCAAACAATGAAAATCAATATTAATTGAATCAGTAAAAAAATTTGTAGAAATTAAAAAAATTTTCAAACAAGCGTAGACGATAAGATACATGAACATCAACCTCAAAAAAATTTCTTCCGTATTTATATATAAGATATATTTATTTAGAGTAAAGTTCTTAAGTACCTTCGACTTTTTAAGGGTACTCAAAACGAAGTTTCGCTTGTTATTTGGTTAGTAACACTACGAAATTAAGTATTAATAAAAAAGTACACAAAAAAAATTATCGCCCAATTTTTCAATTAAACCAATAATCAAAGATATAATCAGTTTTAATAAATAATTTAATCAAGTGAATTTAACGTTTACTTATATCAACACTATTATTTCAGAAAATGTTGTTAATACAAAAACAAATTTAATTAATACTATTAATTTGTTTACTGGTGCAAACTTATTTAAATTTTTAATTAATATGACAATCTCTTTAATTGAAATCAATTTTTATTTTTTCTGTGTGCTGGGTGGGCACAAAAAAAAAACAATGAAATTATTTTAATGGGGTTAATTATTATCTCAACTAAGAAGTATGACTAGAAAAAAACTAACGCGATAGCTCCGGAAATCTTAAAAATCATCAGGGAAAACATCTAAGATGAACATTTATTGTTGTCTCATACGGAAAAATAAATTTAATCAGACCTCGTCGCCACCACAACTGGTTTAAGGACCATTTTTGTATTAATTAGCGGTTTTCATATCAAACCGTTTACAGCACAATGCCTTTTGATAGTAGTTTGGCACTGTATTGTGGTTTTATTGGGATTTCTTCGCTCTTGCTTTTATTGCTGCAAATGTTTTCTTGATGCTCTCAATATAAATTGTATATTAATGACATCGATGGCGTGCTGCCCTAAAGGTTTGATTAAATTACTATTATTACTAAGCAAATTATTGGTGCTTTTGTAACAGCCTGTAATTGTTTTCGTACATGTGTATGTGTGCGAATATTAGAGAAAAGCTTTGAATATTGGTATTCATATATTAGCTCTGTTTACACATTATAATTATGGTTTTTGGTTAATATATATATGTGTATGTGTGTAGAAAGAACGTATTAGTGTTATCACCACATACAAACACTCGCCAACATAATCAAATACATATAAAAACCTTGTAGGAAATGTCAATAGTGAAACTCTACTGATTGGCTTTTAAATTTATCAGCAGTATTACTGACCAACTGAAGACCAGAGAATGATTTATGCTATTGACATTAACCATGTACTTGCCATTGGAAAACCACTACTGAGCTGAGAAGTATTAACTAGATACATAGTTCTTGTGGGACCATATTGAGTCATTGGAGTCAAAGATTTTTTTTTCTGGAATTTTTTATTTCTAGAACGCAAACAGGCTCTTCCAATATAAACACAAAGAAGCACATTTTCTTCAAAGGCACGAAATCGACGTGCTTATCGTCTCTGAAACCCACTTTGCTCCAAAGTACTGCCTTAGGGTAAACACGTCAGACACTTTCTAATACCGCAGTTCAAGGAAGATTGTATCCAGGCTACTTATATAAATCTTACGTATTCCAAAACCAAGTTATCGTCCATATATTGTCCTCCTAGACAAAGAATTCATTGCAGCTGGCGACTATAACGCCAAGCATACATATTGGGGCTTACAAGTCCTATAGGTAACCAGCTATTTAACACTGTCAAAGTAAATAACCTTGATGTCGTAGCGAGTGGAAAGCATACCTATTGGTCCATCGACTTCATCAAGCTACCAGACCTTATCGACTTTGCTGGAATTAAAAACATCAAGCGCGATTAATTACTAATTAGTTCTTCATATGATCTATCGTCTGATCATTCATCTTCAATTCTTATTCTAAAAGGTAGCTTTGAAAATGCTACTTACTGTAAACTTTATTTCCTATCCAAACAGAATCACTAATTGGTTGAAGTATAAAAAATCCCCTAAAAATTCAAAATGCAACCCCAATAAATTGGACAATTAAGCGTGCTCTGCACAACGTATCGTTGGATATAGAAACCCTTGTCAGTGAAAAACGAAAATTGAGAAGGCAATGACATAATAATCGTTCCTACTACGGCTTTGCCACACAGAAAAAATTATTAGTACTTTTCTAAAAATTAAAAAAATGATTTAAAAAGTATTTAAACTTAATTAATATAATAATTGAATCAATTATTTTTTTTTGTTGAACGAAATTTAAAAATACAATTTGGATTTAAATAACATTTTAGTTGTTTTGAAATAAATTTTGAATTAAAATAATATTCAAATAACAAAAAATGATTTCGTTTAAAATTAAATAATTTAAACTTGTGAAATTGTTGTTGGAAATTGTCAAAATCAATCAACACATTGTTTGAAATGGCATAGTTTTTTGATAATTTTTTTAATTAAAATTCAAAATATAATTTATTGGAAAAAAAATATTCAATGTATAAAATTTTTACAATTTTAAGTAATCAATATAATCATTTTGGTAATAGGTGCAAAATCAACAAATGAGTTGATTGATTCTATGAATTCAGTATAAAATTGTTGATTAGAGGTTATGTTTAATTTTTTCTGTGCAGGCAACTCTACGCAACAAATAAAGATAGAAACACGACTCTGCAATATAAGGCTATTTTTTTTAATACCCTATGCTAATCCCCCGAAGCTCTACGCTTGTCTGCAAGAAAGAAACCAGAGTCTCTGACGGCAATCGAACCCGCAACCCCGGCGCTGATAGACTAGCTCACTACCAGCTAGCCTACCGACACTAGCCTAGATGACACAAAAAACTGTAATTACAGCTTATGGAAGGCTGTTAGTCATATTTAAGGCCCTATAGCCTACGAATAACACGAATGCTTCCTCAAAACTTGAGAGCATAGTAAGCAGAAATAATAAATACTCCCCCCAAGAAAATATCTGCTGGTGCCCCTTAAGGCTGCATATAAGAGCCGCTACAGACGACACAGCATTTATTAGTGTTAATCAGGACCCAAAAGTTGCATCGCAGCATCTACATACCCACATCATAGAACTAGAGGCCTGACTAGAAAAAATGGAAATTTAAGGTTAACCCGGCTAAATGTGCTCACTTAACTTTCACGCTCAGAAGACAAACGTGCCCAGCTGTAAAAATATATAAAATCACTCTTCCGGTAGAAAATCATGTCAAGTACTTGGGAATTCATATATGTAGATAGACGCTTGACCTGGTCTTGTTATATTGAAGCGAAAATAATGGCTACGAAACTTTAAGTAGCTCAACTATATTGGCTCTACGGTCAAAACTCAAATTTGTCCGTATACAACAAAGTTCTCCTATACAACTTTATCATAAAACCAATATGGACATATGGGATACTGCATGCGCATCAAACATCCAGAAGCTACAAAGAAGACAGTTTCAAATATTACGACAAATTGTCCGCGCTCCATGGTATATACGAAATGACATAATCCACAGCGACCTAAACATTCCTACCATTCAAAAGGGAATTTAAAAGTATTCGGTTAAATATAAAGATAAACAAATATACCATGCCAACTACCTCGTTCCGAATCTGATACAGTTCGAAAGTCACCAGAACCGATACTTCACGCAAATAAAAATGATGGTTGTGGCAAACATATTCTAAGAGCAACATATTATGATAAGAATTATGATTGTAGTCACCATATTACGATTATTATTGAATCATATTATGACCAAATATATTCGTAATATTACATTATAATATTTTTCCCTCAACCAACAATTATTTTTATCTTGTTAATCATAATAAGTTACGAAGTAATCATATGATTGTCGTGTTAATCATAATAAGATAAAAAGTAATTATATTATTGACATGTTTATTATAATTAATTTAGAACTAATTACATTATGATACAGTGGTGCTGTCAACAATTAAAAATACAATGAAATTTTTTTGCATCGATTTTTTATTTTGTGGCACTTAACAATTTTTTTAATGTAAATACAATTTTTATATTTGTCTAATTGCCAGTCACTCAAAATAATTCAAATAATTCCAAAGGCATATTAAAAACAAACGACACAAACGACAAAACTGATTTAAAATTGTTTTATTAACAAATTAACATAATATTTTTAGAGTAAACATAACATATGACCACACGTATATAAAGTTATAATGTTATGACTATTAATAATCGTGAAATGGTTGTGAATAATATACAGTAGTTTTGACTTAACTGCCTTTTGTTTACGTGCACTTTTGACTTAACTGCACAAAATTGATAATTTTTGGAATTATTCTCTCTAATTCCATACAAATTCCTTTTTTAAGTGCACTTTCTATACCTGCACATTTAAGATAAATGCACAAATTTTTGGCATTTTAAAATTATTTTCATACAAAAAATCAAAGTTAGCTGCACTTTGACTTAACTGCCCAAAATAAATATTTTCTGGAATTATTCTTCAAAATCCTTGTTTATGTGCATTTTGTATAGCTGCACATTTTTCATATTTTTGGGCAGCTTTTAAATATTTTCATACAAAATATCAAAGTTAGCTGCACACATAAAAATATATGGTGGCCACTTTTTCACATAAATATCCAATTTAAGCTGTTTATAAAAATATAAATCGCAATTATTTTGTTTTTTTTTATGTTAGCATAGGCTGTTTGTTAGACGATTATGTTGAATGTACAACTCCTAAATGAATCTTCTGGTGATTATCTGACGAGTAACAAAAACATCTAAATCTTTTTTTAATTTATTTATTTTTTTGTTTATTTTTTGACACGCTCTCTGTAAGAGTCGTATAACAATTACTGAGCTACCTAAATAAGACAGTTTTTGAAGTATGAAAATGCTACTGCCAATACAATTTTAATAAAACAAACCGGCCTAAGGATCTGCAAAAAAGGATTTTCCGACAGGATGGTGTTGATTTCGCGACCTTAAGGTTTGTTTTATAGAAATTGTATGAAAATTAGAAGTTTTGGCATGAAAAATACGCCTGATGCCCTTATTTAGGTAGCTTAGTCATACGGCTGAGTATTTCTCATACGAATCAGCACGTGTAACAGTTTCTCCCGTGCTAGGAATCGTCTACAATTAAAAAATGAGCTCGTCGACGATCAAAAAGACTCTTTGTGAGATTCCCAGTAAACTCCTGGGTTGAAATAAAATTTTAATGAAATATAAATTTATGTATTAAAAAAATAATTATTTTTTTTATTCTACTTTTAAATCAAACACTTTACTTTAGCTTCATTTTTGTGCAGGTAACCACAATTGTGTACCTGCACATTTAGGCAGGTAAATGCATTTAAGATAACTGCATTTTTGATTTACCTGCACAAAAAATCGTGCAAAGGAGATTGTGCAGCTAAGTCAAAACTAATAGGTTTTCAAAGTTATCATTATTTAGTTGTTAGAAAAATAATTATTTTTAGTCAATAATACTCAAATTTATAATTGCGATAAACATTAAAATGTGTACAGTAACTATAATATTGTTGAAATTAAATAAAAAGTAAAAATTTTTTGTGTACGACAACAATATATTGTTACAATAAACATAGTGTAGTTGTCGTAACGATGCTCTACCATATTTTTTCTCTGCGTGCACATTTGCAACTTTGTACTAGATTTTCGCGCTAATAATACTGAAGGATATGGCAATTAACTTAATTTATATACATACATACATGCATATATTTTGTTACCAAAACATGTTTATTTAGCAAAACAAATGTTTATTAAAGTTTTGTTAGTCGTGCTTCATTCCCAATTTTTATTCTTGATAAAACACTTAAATTTATGAAACTTCATCCAAAGATTTTAGAAAAACCAAAGATATTTAACAAATAAAACTGCTAAGCGAATAAGAATCATAAGCAACAGTTTACTTGTAACAATATCAAAGTTTAAGCAAAAGCTGCGTTCGAGAACACAAAAGTTTTTACTATTTTTTACTGAACTTTACTGCATTTTACGAAAATGCGTTCGAGTACACAAAATACAGTAAATGAGAACACAAATTGAGAGCGTAAAGTGACAGTTCTTGTCTGAGTATTTACAAATTTTTACTGCAGAAATTTTTGCAGTAAAATTTATTAAATCAAAAAAACATATGTTTCAAAAGGTAAACAAACAAAAGTAACAAATAAAATGCATACAATTTGTGAAAAAATTCTTAAATAAAAGAAAAGTTGAAAAAAAATTAAACCAAAACGAAAAGTGAATAACTATTAATAAATTAAACTTTTTTGTGAAGCATTTATTTGGCTAAATACAAACTTTTGAAATTTTTTTTGTTGAGTTTATATTTAAGAGTTGTAAAAGAGTGAAGTTTTTGGGTACTTTAAATAATTAGACCCGCTACAAATTAGTAAAATCAAATAATACAAAAATCAAACAAATATGAAAGATTACATAAAATAGTTTGTTTGTATTTTCCAAAAAATTTCGTGTTATAAAAAGTATTAAATCGATTACAGATAAGAAAACGAGTTGAGTAGTCAAAAGTGTAAACATTTTTCAACACTTCAATTATTTGCCATCAGCTGTTGCTTTTACTTTACGAATTTTTACGAACATTGCGTTCGAGTACTTTTTTGGACAACAGGTTTTTGCGAGAGCAAATTTTTCAATTTACTCATTTACTGCATTTTACTGTAAAAGTACTCAAACGCACCTAAAAACATCAACAATAAACGGTGAGTTTATCTCTTCTTACATTCCCCACTACAATTGGTTGGAATTTTTCCAGCATTAATTGTAGTTGTTAGTAGGTTTAGAAAAATCAAAATGCAAACAAAACCAACTTGCAAAAGCATGTTGCCATTAATTAATTAAGGAATGAAGCACGACTAACAAAACCTTTTTAAATTAAAATTTTGTATTCCCAAAAATAACTTTAAAAATGTTTTTAATTTACTAAAAAAAAAACTTATTTACTTTTACCTTGATAATAAAAAAACTTTAAATTTTTACTAATGCATCTTTTTTTTACAAATTATTGCTTTACATCTGTTCAAAATTTCTTTTTTTTCTTAAAAGACACTTCGTTGACATTGTCATGAAAAACTCACCAATATAATCGACAAATGTGGCAACTTGTAGACACTTGATCCCAAGTTTCCTGCAGGGTTTTCATACCATTCAAATACGCTCAAACACATTTCTCATTTATATCTTCACATAAATTTCATGGAATTTGTGTGTTAACACAATAAATCAAATATTCATTTAATTTAATTTGATGCTGAATAGCAACATAATACATTTTATAGCTAATTTATTATCACCTCCAAAGTTCTATAATTAGCTTTTGGTTTGGTTTGCACTTTTTTTCTATGATATTGCAATTAACTTTGGCCTCTAAATGGTTTTTAAAATTTTCTGACCGTATTTGTGTAATGAAAAGTTGTGGCTTTTGTAGAAATACCCTTCAAGGCATTATCATATTTTTGAAAATCCTTGATTTTTGTTTTAACTGGATGGTCCTCATTAAAATGCAAATTAGTTTGTTTACTTTCCTGCAAGGCCTGATTACATGTTACACAATTTTTTTTTTGCTGTATTTTAAATCTCGCTTAAAATTTGGTTAACTAATATTTTTTAATTTAAAGCAAGTAATGAAATAAAGTAAAGATTGTCGGCCATATGATATTAATTAAAATAATGATCAAAATAAAAAACTAGAGCTTTTTTAAGAACTAGTAGAACAAAGTTTTGGTTACGAGGTTGGGAGTTATAGAGTAGTTTCCATCTTGCGCAAAAGTTTGTTGGGATATCAAAATCTATATGAGATTTATTTATCTTAAAGCGATTTTTATGAGGAGTCTATGTAAAGTATGTGTTTTAAGCCTTAAAGAAGTAAAAAATGGATAAGCTGTTAACCAATATTTATAATGCTTTCTCTGTTTGACATTTCAATTCTAACTTAATTAAAGGGAGCTGTAGTAACTTAGACCTCATCCTGTTGCACAGATGGATGACTTCATATATTTTTGTGCAAATACTATAAGGAGTGGACGTAGATCATTGGAAATTTGCACCGAGCATTATATTGAGCACATAAAGAAGAAAATTATCTATCATAAAAATCAATCACGCCCACCGACCATGCAATCCAAATCGATTTTTTCGCATAACATCTTTGCATACACTTTCTGGAATAAAAAACAAGTTTGATTGGTGGAATATTTATATGTCTTTATATGCGACTTATAACCAGGGACCGGAAATAAGAGTTATTTTTCAAATTTTGAAGAAATAAATCATACATAAATGAACATCGTAGAAAACTTTTAATCACACCATCATGATTTTTAGGCGAAATGCATCCAACATATTGCATGATTTTTAAATTTTTGATTTTTATTTTAACAATCAAAAATAAGAGTTATTTTTGATTTTTATTTTTTTAAATGAAAAATAAAAGTTATTTTTGATTTTTATATTTTTAAATCAAAAATAAGAGTTATTTTTGATTTTTATTTTTTTAAATCAAGAAATAAAAGTTATTTTTGATTTTTATATTTTTATATCAATAATAAAAATCAATTCAAAACTCTTATTTATTTGTTGATGCCGTATGTATTATAATATGCTGCTTCATTCAAATTTCTATATGAATATAATATATTATGTGACTTATCCATTACCAGCTATTAAAACATGAATGCATAGAAATAGCTTATAAGTTTTGGCTGCCACGCAAGTCAGTGTAGAAAGGTAATTTTCAGCACTCAGATTAATATTGGGAGATTTGAGATATAATTTATCTGAGGAACATTTAAAATCAATTATGATGGTATAATTGAACACCTGAAAACGACCTCTTAACACTGACTTGCGTGGCAGCAAAAACTTATAAGCTATTTCTATGCATTCATGTTTTTATAGCTGGTAATGGATAAGTCACATAATACATTATATTCATATAGAAATTTGATTGAAGCAGCATATTATAATACATACGGCATCAACAAATAAATAAGAGTTTTGAATTGATTTTTATTATTGATATAAAAATATAAAAATCAAAAATAACTTTTATTTCTTGATTTAAAAAAATAAAAATAAAAAATAACTCTTATTTTTGATTTAAAAATATAAAAATCAAAAATAACTTTTATTTTTCATTTAATAAAATAAAAATCAAAAATAACTCTTATTTTCTATCTAAAAATATAAAAATCAAAAATAACTCTTATTTCTTGATTTTTTTGATAAAAGTCATAACAGTTACGGTCCGTGCTTATAACACATTTCTGACCGATCTTCATGAAAATAAATAGTGACATATGTAACAAAATTTATAATAAAACCATTATTCGTTACGGTCTTAGAATGAAGATAGTGTTTCTCAAGAGTGGGTTTTATATGGGTCATATGGTAAATTATGGACCCTCTTCACGAAATTTGCTGCCAACTTCGAGATCATAACGTTGTTTTATTAAATTGGAATCCGAAATATTTAAAACAAGAAATAAGATTGCATTTTCGAAATAATTCCGCAAAACTGTGGGCTATAAAACGAGCTAAATTTGAAAAAGGTCCATATAATCCCATCAATGCCACCTGTCTTTATTATCTGTTTATATCGCATGTTACTAATAAGTATAAGAAGATTACAGAAAAAAATATGCAATATAAAAATCACAAAAAGTCAATTCCAAAATCCACAAAAACTGTTTTGAAGATTATTGAGGTATAATTATTGCATTGAATAGAATGGATTTAGGCTAAATTATATAAGAGATAGTTGGACCGTCTATTCTTACGTGAGTACTCCATTTCGCCGAGAGGACGCTCGACTGTCCCCTGACCGATTGCGAAAGTAATTTTGCATTTGCTACGCTTTAGCGGTTAAACAGATGAACATATTTTGATTAAATTGGAACTATGGACTTTTTATTTTTTTAAAAGTAGGACAAAGAGGGGGACATGGCGAGAATAACTACCTTTCGAAAAAGATGTAACCAATTTTGATAAATCATAGATATTTCAGCGTAAATAAAACACACAGGGTTTGTATTTTTTTCAAAGCTGGGAATATGAAGGGACAAATGGACACTTTATGCCTATCCGAAACTATCTTGCCAATATTGATGAAATTTAAAACATATAAAGATCGATCTACATTCAATAAAACACACAGGCTTTATTAACAAGTTTTCGTTAAAATGTGCTAAATTCCCATTTCATACCATTGATAAACTGAAATATATTGTTAATGGGATAAGCTATTCCTATGCCAATTTCTCTGGTTGCTTAGGCCAGATCGTCAGGTTTTTGTTACTTTTTTCCTAAACAAAAAAATATTGTATTGTATTTTCTTTAATTGAATTTTCCGATTATGGTACGGTTGAGCCCCCAAATGTAGGATTAAATATTGAAACCCCAAAGCCAAACGCCTCTTTTATATAAAAAATCAAATTTATTATTCAAGATATTAAAAATATTAATACTGAATTCAATGACAACTCAAAACTGAATGCCTTTGATTTACAATAATAAAAATTAACAACTACTGAAAAATTAATAACAGAGAACTTGATTAACAATATTGCTACCAAGTAATAAGTAGTACAGTAAAATAAGCACTACCACATTATTATATCTTTTGTAATTAATTTTCTGAGTAGAAAAGGCTAATTATCGCCTGAACTTTTTAAATTTGTATTATTACTTTGTAAATATATATACATGTTATGTAAATAAATAAATTAAATTGAAGTTACATTTTTACTTCGTGATTAAATGTGTTTAACAAGTGAACAAATTGTTTCTTGTGAAAAAAAAAATTATTTTCATGTAATTACAATGATTAAGAATAAGAATTTTAAAAAATAAAACGGCAAAGTAAAGAAATTATAAGTGTGTTGTATGATCGTGGTGCTACAATCCTCAAAATAAAAAGGAGCCAATTATTTCATCTTTGAAAGAATTAGAAGACGGAAGGAACATTATTACATCTTTTAGCTGTGATGCCGAATGTTTATCTTACAGTTTACTTAAATAAATAATGAATTTTAATTAAAAAATAAAACGTTGAATTTATGTTCCACATTGTGTTATAATCCACCTCTGAAAAACATTTGAGAATTATGTTTGAAAGCAAATTGAAAATAAAGGCATTTTTCAATTTGATAATAATTTCCCCTTTTTGTTGAGAATACTATGATTTTCAAATCGTTTGACGTTTGTGAAAACGTTTGATTTCAAATCATTTTCAATTTGAAACCAAACCTCCGTATTAGTTGGGCAAAAGACATTGTTTTAACATGCGATCGACCTAAATCGATGATTACTAGTGGTGCGAAGATGTTTTAATTTTCAGTAAATTTATATGAATTTTTTGATATCAACGCCTTGGTATAAACGCCTTAACTTAAATATTAGTTTTTACAGAGATAAATTTGTTTTGATTATATCCAAAGATACCCAGTAAAAACTTCGCCTACAAAATAATGTGTTGAGTAATCAGAAAAACATAAATGCACTACTTACAATTCTACTGAAAGAACCAATGAATTTTACAAGGGATGTCCCAAAATGAACGCATTCAAAAGAAAGTCATTATTTTTTAACTTAAATACATGCAGAAAAAGTAGTTATAGAAGTTTTTATAGTTGTAGCTATAGAAGAAAGCAACTTAATAATGAGTTAAAGAAGCAATTCATTTTGAAAAAGTAAGCGAAGTTTTTACTGGGTAGTTACATACATATAATTAATTTTAAAGTTTGCTTACTGTATTTTAAAAAAATTACATACCTTATATTTATGACTTAAATAATTATAAATATGAAGTTATTTGCCATACGTTCTACAATACGGTGTTCTGCGTTTAGAGAAGTAGGGGTTGGTGAAATTAAAATGAATCGGCTTTTTTCCAATATTTTCAATAACAATTTTAATTAATTTTCATGTTGTAAAATTCCTTTCTTCATAAAAATAATTTAATGAAAATTAAATTTTATGAACTTGAGCCGAATTAAAATATTAAAAAAATTTGGATTAAAAACCATAAATAGTTCAACAAAATAACCACAATACTTATTATTGTTAAAGCTAAGGCACGAGCTCTATGTGTACATTTGTCCTTCAAGTTGTGCTGAAAAAGGTCAACAAGAAAAAGAAAGACAAAAATTTAAAAACAAAAAAATGTACCTTGGACTTCAATAAAAATTCTTGATAAAAGTACATGTAAAATCAATTAAAATGGATAATCAATTAAAAAAAGAAAATTTCGATCTACCAAAGGTTAAAATACAATTTGGTTTAAGGATTGATGTTTGACTATTGACTGTTGACGCCAGTAGTCGTCAATGGCTGCGAGTGTAAGACGGCAAATCCATCTGAGGAGATCGAGCGGTCGCGATCGAAACATGTTATGGTAACCTGCCGGCCAGGGTTCGATCCCCGGCCACGGCCAAGAATGAAAGATTATAAATAACAATTTTAATTAATTTTCATGTTGTAAAATTCATTTCTTCATAAAAATAATTTAATGAAAATTAAATTTGATGAACTTGAGCCGAATGAAAATATTAAAAAAATTTGGATTAAAAACCATAAATAGTTCAACAAAATAACCACAATAATTATTATTGTTAAAGCTAAGGCACGAGCTCTATGTGTACATTTGTCCTTCAGGTTGTGCTGAAAAAGGTCAACAATAAAAAGAAAGACAAAAATAAAAAAAAAAACAAAAAAATGTACTTTGGACTTCAATAAAAATTCTTGACAAAAGTACGGAAAAAACAGAAGTAAGGAAAAACATGTAAAATCAATTAAAATGGATAATCAATTAAAAAAAGAAAATTTCGATCTACCAAAGGTTAAAATACAATTTGGTTTAAGGATTGATTTTGACTATTGACGTCAGCAGTCGTCAATGGCTGCGAGTGTAAGACGGAAAATCCATCTGAGGAGACGGCAATCGAAACATGTCATGGTAACCTGCCGACCAGGGTTCGATTTAAAAAATTTTTTGTTATCAATTCGAGTCGAAACCTAGAATACACCTTATTTTCATTTACTATATTTTCTTTACAATATTCATTAATTATGAAATTAAAATTCTATGTTAAACGTTAAAAATGCATTTTCAATTTTTTTTTTTCAAAATGTATCTTTTTGGGAAAAAGTGTATCTTTTTTGAAACTAAAATGTATCTTTCTCGAAATTTCACTGGCAACACAGCATTTCAGTCTGTTTTTTCTTAGGGCCTAACCATAATATGCATAGCCATGCTTAACCTACTGTCAAAATTTAAAAAAGTCTCTCAAATGTATTTAAAAAAAAAAACAATCTAAAAAGACATTGCTAAAGCAAATGACAGTTTCATTAAACTTAGCAAAAAGTTTCCTTAAGTTCAATATGGCTTGCCTCATATAATTAACATGTATTCGCAAATTTGCTTTAGCCAATTTAAGCACATTGTGGTTAGGCCTTTACTCTGTATGGAGCTGTATGTATGTATTAAACCACATGTATTTCCTGCAACCAATGTTTTATGGCATGAAGTCAAAAAGACAGTATCTGTTGTCGTATTATTAAAAAAAAAACAATTTTTTCTTTTGTTGATGTGGGTTCAGCCTCAATTGATTCATTACCTAAAGCGCAGCTGGAAGCAGTTGTGCTAGACTTAAGTTATTGATGTAAACAAATGAGTACAAAAACTGAGTCAATCAAAAACTGAAAATGGTTTTATTTTGACTTAATTCCCTTTTTTCCAACGTCAAAAAAATATTACTGGATTTATAAGACTACAAGAATACAATTAATGTTTTTAATTTGCTGCTTAAGTTAATTAAGTTTCTTTTTATGTTTTGCTTTATATTTTTTTCTGCTTTTGTTTTAACTGTGTCATGTTTTTCTTTCATCATTAATTATTTATAATTACCAAAACCGGCAACAGAATTTGAGGGCGTTCGTGCGCCAACTCACCACTTACATTCGATAGTTATTCTCTTAATACAAATATGTTTTCTTTTGATACCACGTTTTCAACATATTTGTTAATTCTGGTTGAATTTATATGTGGCAGAGGACGTTTTAAATTCTTTATTGAATTAGTTGCAATTAAATGTGGAGAGAAGGTACATATTTCAAAGCGGTTGATGGAATGATTTGAAGACAATTATGTGACTGTGTTTATATTATTTTCGTTTGATGTTCTTTTTTTAGTTACAGACTTATCTAGGAAAAATTATATATTATTATTAAGTTAATTGTATTAATTAGTACGCACTTTGAAGAACAATTTTTGGGAAATTTGTATTGAATATTTGTTTCGAGTTGCTCGAGTGAAGAATGCTAATTCTACATTAATGTTCTTTACAAGCTGATAAATTCAAAGCTATAAGTAAAAGCTTTACTTAGAGTTTCCTTCTAAATAGGAGAGGTTGTCTTAAAATCCCTAAAAATTGAGAGAAAATTCTTTCAAACTTTAAAATTGCTTAGTTTTTAGTTTAAAGAATGGGGTATAAAATCTAAAGAAAAATGAATTAACACAATCTGTTATTTCAGGTTAACGGCCAATTTCACCAAGTTCTTAACTATTATTTTAACTGCCAGTTAATAATTTGTTTTTTCACAGTTGCAGTGATAATTAAATATAACCTAACTTTGTCGTTAATCAGTTAGAAATCAAAGTTTTAAATGAAATTAATATACATAAAATACTTCTATTTTTTAATCAATTTTTTTGTTATATTTACATTAAAAAATAAAAATTGATTTCAATAAAAAAATTTGTGATATTTATTACTAAATTAATTAAATTTGCACAAATGAACAAATTTAATTCACTTGAATTAACGCTTAATTGACTCTACCAAATTTTTAATTGAAACGAAACGAAACCTTGTTAATTCCTTTTTTTAAACCCAAGAAAAACTTTGAAACTGATTTCATTTTTGACTAAATAAATAAAAAAAAAAATTAGTTGTTATACGAAAATAATTTTATCGTTAAAAAAACCGATTTAAAAAATGTTTGTTAATCTACAACTTATCTCCGAAATAATATAATTTTTTCTTTACTATGACAATTTTATCATTTCAAATATCAAATTTATTAATATTTAATGAACTTTTATTTATTTAGATACTTCTATCTTAAAATACTAAATAAAATTAGTTGCAGTATTGATTGAACATACGTTAAATATCGAAAAAACTTATGATTTAATTGAATTAAAACTTTAGGTTCCAATTTTAGTTTTTGCTATTTTAGAGCTTATTTTTCTAATTTATGTTTTAAGGGAGTTTTGACTTGTCAACATTTTATTCAAATTAACTTAAGAATTGTTTATATAAAAAAAAAAATTAAGCAAATTGTAAGCTCAGATTTAAGTTTAAGACCACTTAAATAATCAGCTGTAAATGCTATAATCACACTTGGGTTCTTAAGCGCATTTAAGCATATCGAACGCGATTAAGCTCTAATCACATAAAAATCAAGATGATTAACCACACATTGAAGTGAGTTGCTAATAAAATAGAATACTCTGAACATAACACAAACTGAGTATAATGTAGAATCAGCCAACATTTTTTTTTTATTTTTTCCTTACATAACTTTATCAAAGTATTTTATCCATTTTTAATACTTAAAAAAAATATAAATTTGTTTGTTGTATTTTTTTCTAATCATCTCTCATATCAAATCATCTCAAATGTATTGTGAACGGCTTTGATTGACTTAATCAACATTTTGCTTAAACTCGTTTAAAAACCCGTGTGTGAACACAGTATAAATTTTTGTTTTAAACATTTTTTGTTGATTTAATAACAAATTTAATTAACAAATTGTTTAATGCTGTTTGACGAAGCAAACGTTATACAAAATCAAACAAGTGTTTGATAAAAAAGGTGGATAACAAGGACGTAAAATATTTATTAAGTGTGGCCATTTTATATTGAACAAATTAAATTCGTTTTAACAAAAACCTTTTTACACCCTTCCCCAAAAGGTTGAAATTTCTATAATATCAATTTTAGACTCTATACCTCTTTCTCCCTCTCTCTCTCTCTCTCTCTCTCTGTATTCTGGGGGCCTTATGAGTAGCGAAGTTGATAAAACTTTGTCTGTGTGTCTGTTAAAATAGCTTTTCTTAAGACCGGATTTTTTTTCTATTCAAAATTGGTCTTAAAATAGCTCAAATTTGAGCAAAAAACAACGATTACCTCTTATTTTACTCATAAATCTTTTGTTGTTTCTATTTTTATACCCTTCACCGAAATTAAAAGGTATATCGTCGGTCACAGGTTGACAACTCCTAACATGTTTTTTGCACTTTTCAGGAGTTACTGAACCGTGTTGGAAGTAAATAAAAAAAAACCAAAATTAGAAGAAGATATTTATTGTAAGATGGTGTAAAGAAAGCAAAGGTACTAACACGCAGAAGGACAAACACAGTCTTTTGGCATCAAAAACCCGATTCTATTTTTTTGCGAGTTAAGAGTTGTCAACCTGTGACCGAATATATTATATATTTTTTTATATAATTTTCTTTTTAATTGACATGAAAAACTAATTTTAAACATTTTTTTTTTAAATTTTTTAATTGCCTAAGCTAAACACCGCGAAGCTCTGCGCTTATCTGCAGGAAAGAAACCAGAGTCTCTGGCGGGAATCGAACCCGCAACCCCGGCGCTAATAGACTACCTCACTACCAGCTAGCCTACCGGGGCAACTGTCATTCCGTTATTATTTTCTACAATATTGAACTTACTCCCTTTAAGGTCTGTGGCATTTTGACAAAACATCTTAAGTCAAAAAAAAAAGTTGAAAACAATTTTGTTTATCTTACGGATTTTCATTCAAAAATCATTTTTGTTTACTTTTTTTTAAATTTTGTATTATAAATTTATTTTATTTTTTGATAAAAATGATTTTGTCACCAAGTATTTTTTTTAACTTTTTTGCTATCTTATCTAGACTTAAGATGTTTTGTCGAAATGCCACAGATATATATTCCGGATCCTTATGAGAAGAGAAGATTAAGTCCGGTTGTTCGACTTTCCATCTCTGTCTGCTGAATTGGTGTTTCCGGTCCTTTTCAGGTAAATCGGTCTAAAAATGGCTGATATATGAGCAAAAAACCACGACTACCCTTAATTTTTTCCATAAATCACTTGTTGTTGTGGGTTTTTATTTCTTTTTATCTTTGGCCGTAAAAATGCACCAGCATCTTTTATTTTAAAATACACAACGTCCGACAAAATGTGGGCAGGATTGGAGAAGTGAGCGTGGCACAAAATAGATTTATTTATATTTTAAGAACGGTTTTTATATAACTTTCTGTTCTTATCGCAACATGGTGAAGGTTACATAAGATTCGTCATAGCAGAGTTTTTATTCAACGTGGTTTATCAATTCAACAAATGTTTCAAAATAAATGTTTGGTTTTAATTGACATTGTTAAACTTATAAGTTCCTTATACGATCAATTTAACCAAAAACTTTTTGTGTTTGAAAGGGTAGGTAGTTTTGAATAATAATTTTTTATTAATTTTTACAATTTTGCTAATTTTAAAATGGTTTAAAACGGTTTAAAAGGAAAAGTGGTGTCCATGGTAGAAAATTAACTAAACAAGTTTAGAATATCGTTATTTTATTTAAATAAAACTTTAAGTAACAAAAACACCATTTTGTGGAATTAATTTTTTTTATTTTTATTTATTTATTTATTTGCATGTTCAAATCCTGTACAACAAGAGTTAGGCCCTAATTTTGTAAAACACAACGCACGCCAAAGTATTATATTGAAAGATTTGTAATTTTGTTGTTGCTTTGTACAGAAATTTATTTACCGTTTTAAAATTTTCAACGCCATAAGCAATCAGGCGTATGAAATCTTAAAAACCAATGTGAAATTCTGATTTAATTGAATTAAAGCTAAGTAAGACTTCAGAATGACTTACACACCCGAAATGAAACACATTAAGGGTCCTCATGATGTCGCTTAAAATTGCCATTTGTGCAAATGCGCAAACTTACGAGTCTTGTTTCATGAAGCCCCTTTTTTACTTTTGTGTAATTTTAAACAATTAATGTCAGTTTGTAAGAAACGTCAATACAAAAATAAATTAAAAATTAAAATTCAAAAATATAAAAATTTGTGTTTAAATTTGTGATTAATATGTATGAGAAATTTGCTTTAAAAATGCTCAAAGAAAGCCAAAAGACCAATTTACTGAAATTATTGCTAGAATTTATTGTTTGTGATTTATAGACACTTGGATTTTTCATTGAAAACGACGTTAAAATCATTAAAAGATCTGTTTGTATAAATGCACAATTGAACAGCGCAAGTTTACGAGACAAAATTGTTGGGCAAATTTACCAAGTTTGTGTAAATGAATTCTCATACAATTTTTGACAGTTCATTTACGAGGGCGTAAAAATGCACAGTTTGCACAGATTACGAGCCTTATAAACGATATCATGAGGACCCTTATTATTATTAATTTCGTTAACATTATGATTTATATTTGGAAAGTTGTAAAAAGTGCTATCAATTGGTCGTAGAGGTAAATTTTTAAAAGTTCTATTAAGCTCTTCGACATCGACCTGAGAACTATTTTGTACTCATTGAGTGACCAATCCCAATTTCGCGAATATATTTCCATGTTTGTCTCCAGTAAATTAAACTCATCATACAGCAACTAACAGAACTCTGCTTGACGTTATTTTTGTTTCAAATCCAGAAAACGCATTGTTGTATGATCAAGTGTCAGCCCCATGCTTTTCACGACATGATTTAATATTTTTAACATATAATTTTAGAACTTCTCTGTCTGAACATACCCTCTACTATCGTGACTTTAATAGCTTAAACTACAACGTGATCTATAATTGCGTCTCTCGTATAGATTGGTCTCAAATGTACTACATGCCCTCTGTTAATAAGCAAGTAGAATTTTTTGAGGATAATATTCAGCGTCTATTTGATGAAACAGTTCCACTAAAAGCTAAAAGGACATCTAATAGGGAAAGGCCTTGGTTTTCTGCCAATATTAAACTTTTATTATCTAAACGAAATAATGGTTATTCAAGATGGAAGCGTTTTCGAACCTCAAGTTTAAGAGCTGAATTTAAAGCTGCAAGAAGAAACGTTAACCTTGGCATTAAAATTGCACAGACTGAGTATTGATCAAACTTTTAAAAATGGTCTTAGAATTATTAAATTGTATAAGCTCCCAATTTAAAAACATGCCCTGTGCGAAATCAACGAAAGAAACTTTCGAGGCTACTTTTTTTTATTATTTATTTATTTAGCACGTCAATGCTACTTGGTATTGTCTCTTTAACAGCATTGGGAAAATATTTTTAAAAATACATATGTATGTATGGATGTATGTACATTGCTTTAATTAAATAATAAAATAATAATAGAGAATAAATTATACAGTTAATGACAGAAATACCAAAGTAACATATCAATTTTTAACAAAAAATAAATTTAAATTTGAAGAAATTTGAACAGGCATATTTATCATTTTTTATGCTAAATTTAAATGTTTGTTTTATAAATTTTTTACAGTATTAAAATTAAAATTATGTAAAAATTAAAATAAAAGAAAGTGGTAATTAAGTTTAATATTTTAATAAAATTAAGTCATCTTTGTTCCGAAAAATGTTTAAAAATTTCACGTTTAAAGTGCTTTGCATTGCTTGTGTTTTGAAAGTTATGATGTAAATGGTTATAAAGACTAATTGTGTGAATTAAAAAGTGTTTCTAGATTGCTCATTACGATGTGGAATACTGGATATCTTTTTTCCCCTATTTGATCTGAAGAAATTGAGTTTACGATACAAGTAATAAGGCTGCTTTGTGTGTTTAATCTTGTGTAGTCAAATTAACGTACGGCACTTTAACAGGCTATCAAATGATATGTTGTATAATATCTTTGAATAGCTGACACTAGCCTTTCTTTACCCACTCATTAACATATAACCAATGTTTTTTAAACTAATTTTCATTGCAAAAAGCTGGTGATATATATTTATTTATTGTAAATAAAATTAAAAATGTGTATATCCAATTTGTAAAAACCAAATGATTATTATATAAATAATACTTGAGAGCTCGATTATGAGACATTGTATATAGGAATTGTTATTGTTAACTAGTGTTTATAATAGTTTAAGTATAAAGAATGTTATTAAATAAACGATTAAAAAAAAAAAAAAAAAAAAAAATCTTTGAATAGCTTGAGATTCTAGAAAAACGATTCAATCCAAAAACATATCTGACAATATTGTTATATTTTTTTTTTATTTTTATTTATTTAATAGATATTTTACAAATAAATTACAATCTAAATTATTTACACTTCGAATGAGTTAATATTGTTCTTATCTATATTTGGCATAACATAATAGTTGAGAGCCAGATTGGCATAACATAATAGTTGAGAGCCAGATTGGCATTTAAAGCTGATTAATGATTTAAAAATTTTTGTATAAAATTCATTAAACTATTTTATTAACAAGGTTTTTGATTAATTTTAAAGATTATTTATATTATTGTTATTAAAATATGTACATATAACACCTAGATATTGATTTATTTTTCAAATTTATAAAGCAAATTCATCAATAATTAATTTTCTATACTTTAAACAAATTTCTAAATATTTATGTAACATATTAAAATAATCAGTTTTATTTAATATATTAACAACTTCATTAAAAGTAAGTGTGATTTTGCCAAAGTATTTCATTCTGAATTCATTATAGATTGGACAGATGCCAATGAAATGAAAAGTATTTTCAGTTGCATCTAAGTTACACAGTGTACATAGTCCTACTGATGAGTTTCTAAAGCACCTAGCATTGAGATCTAATAGACCACCTCTAGCTTTTATTAACAAACTTGTTGTTCGAGACGAAAAATTTGATTCCGAAATGGGTTTCATATCGTGGAATTGTGAGCTTTTTGCATCGGTAACTAAGTCGTCTAATTCTTTTGTTTTTAGACATTCTAAAATTGATGTTGAGTATGAGCATAAAGGAATCAGCGTATTTTCAGGGGTAAAGTTAATGTTTTCGCAAAGCTTTGACCATTCTTCAGCCCAATAAGTTTTGTCCGCAATAATCTTTTCAGCTACGATACGTGGTAATCTATTATTCGGTAGACGCAGAGCTCTATTAACGTAGTCAAGTAAGTAAGGAGCTTAACCCAGTTTCTAAGTAGAGCATATAGTTTGGAGTGTTTTTTGGTAGAAGCAGCATTTTTTTAATAAAAAATCTAAAAAGTTTTTCAACTTCATCGTATTTAACAAAACCCCAAATTTGTGCTCCATATAGCATGATCGATCTTGACGCCGCATTAAAAATGTTAAGCTTGTTGTTGTTTGATATTTTAGGATGGTTTATATACCTGGACCATGACGATGCTATTGCCATTTTGGAAGAAGTCAATTTATTTTTGGTGTGGTTTTTAAAGGATAAATCGTAGTTGAGATCTATTCCTAGGTATCTATAGCTATTAACAATCTGTATGATATCAGTTCCATAATTCCATTTAAGGTTTTAAGATATTCTAGTACCAGATCTAAAAACTAGAATCTTTGATTTATCAAGATTTACATTAAGACACAATTGTTCACAGTACTTATAAAGTGCATCAATCATATTTTGAAGTTCAATTGGTGAATCGGATAAAATGACAATGTCGTCTGCGTAGAGAAGAATTTTTACTGGATTATCCAGGACTGTTACACCACCAGGTATTATATCACTTAAATCGTTCAGGTATAAGGAAAACAAAATTGGGCTTAAAATACAGCCTTGTTTTACACCAAAAAGCTTCAGAATAAGCGTTATCATAACGGATTTTACTTGAGTAATTTTCGTAATACAGTTGTAATATGCGAATGAATTTTGATGATAGTCCCATCGTCGAAAGTTTATAGAAAAGTGAATTTCTTGGTATCATATCAAAGGCACATGAAAAATCTACAAACAAATGCGTACGTGCTAGTACCCCTTATTTTGTTCAAATGGATTATATTCACAAGATTAAACACATTGTCAACTGTCGAGTACTGCTTCCTAAAACCAGCCTGGTATTCATTTAAAAAATTGTTGTTATCTATCCAGTAAGTAAGGCGATTTAAAAGTATATTATTAAAAATTTTGCAAAAAGTATCAATTAAAGACAATATTGTTATATGTTACATTTAGTTTTCTCTTACTTACCGCATCACAGTTTGTCTAAAGTTCATAAAGAAGTGTAGGCAGAAGGTAAGATTTTTCTAATAACATTCGAATTTTTAAGGGAGTATAATGCTAACTCATTCACAAATTACCTAACATTGCAAATATTCTACCACAGACTGCATTTATGTGGTCTGACCAATTTAGTTTTTTATTAAAGATTATTCCAAGGTTCTTAGCAGTTTCAACTAGTTCAATTGTTGTATTATTAATCTTTATTGGTGGATGGAAAGCGTTTTCGCCTATCCAGATGTAAAGCTGATGTGAAGCTGTGCATCGTCTGCATGCATTTGGATTCCACAATGAGGAGTTGGGAAGGTATGTTATTTAAATACATGGCATATAGGAGAGGGCCAAGTATGGAGCCCTGTGGGCACACCTCTAGAAACTGCGCAACAATTAGATTTGTCAGAACGATGGCAAACTAACTGCGCTCCATTACAAAAATAAGACGATATTACTGCTGTTGAAGAAAACCTAAACATATGCTTGAGTTTAAGGCAAAGAATCGAATGTTCCACGGTGTCAAACGCCTTTGAATGGTCTAGTAACACTAAGAAAGAAATTTTGTTATCATCCATTTGGCATCTTAATTCCTCTAATACATCAATTAGCGCCGTAAGTTTAGGTCTAAAACCTGATTGTCTTTCAGTAAGTAATGAATTTTCATAAAGGCATTTTCTCATTTGTGTATGAAGCAAATGCTCAAAGACCTTTGACAAAAAAGGTAAATTGGACGATAGTCCTTACCTGATTCTGGTATCGGTACAATTTTGCCATGTTTCCACATAGTCGGGTAACTGGATGTTGTTACTATTGTGTTAAAAAGGTAAGTGACGTATGGTAAGATACGGCAGAATAAGTTTTAAGAATTTGGAATAAATTCCATCATGTCCCACAGATTCAGATTTGACATTCAAAAATGACTCCAGAACATCGTCCTGAGTAAAATTAATGAAATTAAAGCATATAAATCTGCTTCGGGCGTAGGTATATTTCGTATTATTTACAAAAGATTCGTGTATACTACGAAAAACGTTTACTCTACCCTTTAACACGACTGTCAGGGAAAGGTTAAGTTTTTCGCGCGTATCTTGTGGATATGTAAGTAAATTTTTTATTTCATCGTAAATTGCAACCTTTGTACTTTGGACTTCAAGAAGAATTCTTGACATAAGTACGGAAAAAACAGAAGTTAGGAAAAACATGTAAAATCAGTTAAAATGGATAATCATTCAAAAAAGCAAATTTCGATCTACCAAAGGTTAAAAAAAAAAAATACAATTTGGTTTAAGGATTGATATTTGACTATTGACGTCAGCAGTCGTCGATGGCTGCGAGTGTAAGAAGGCAAATCCATCTGAGGAGATCGAGTGGTTGCGATCGAAACATGTCATGGTAACCAGCCGCCTGGGTTCGAATCTCAGGTCAGTCAAGAATGAATGATTATCAATAACAATTTTAATTAATTTTCATGTTGTAAAATTCCTTTCTTCATAAAAATAATTTAATGAAAATTAAATTTGATGAACTTAAGCCTGATTAAAATATTAAAAAAAAAAAAAATTTGGATTGGAAACCATAAATAGTTCAACAAAATAACAACAATTCTAATTATCATTTATAAAATTTAAACAGCAAACGTTTGTTCTGTAAAATTTTCATTGATTTTTAGGCACGGCAAAATATCTTCAAAATATAAAAGAAATAAAAATAACTTTAAACATATTTAATTGATTTAAACAAGTTTTGTTAATATGAATTCAGGAATTAAATTCTTTGCTTTTTAACTCTTTTTGCTAAAAAATTATTATTTATTAGACTCAAATACGATTTTAGATTTTCATTGTAATTAATGTTTCCCATTGAAACATATTTATCTTGTAGCTGCTCAATTTGCTTGATAATTGAACAAATCTTTTCATAAAAGATTAAATACTTTCTTGTTTGCCTTCCTGGTTGCTTATCGGCTTTCGACTGGCAAACGGCATTAAGGAAACCTTTAACCATAATGGGAAAGCTATTAAACTTTTTACGATTTCTTTGTTATTCCTTAACACACACACGTCCGCATTACAAGGCCACAAAATGTTGCAGTCATCATAATGTTCCATTGCACATTCAGCCACATGCTTCGTATGTCATCTTGATTTTGTTGTTTGCATTCGAAAATCTGCTTTACTGTCTGTAACTGAGAGCGTACTTTGTCGCTTTCAGCCTACTTTTAATGAATATTAATGTGAAAACGAAGGAATGTTTGAATGATTCTGAGAAGGGCAGAAGGAATGAATGAACGAGTTTTAAAGGCAAACAAATGTACGAGTAACTCCCTTTGGACATGGCTCTGTGCATTAGCATTTTGCAAATGCCTGTGTTTTATAATCTGCTGTATCAGTGTGCGTCTGTAAATTTATATTTTACTTACTATTTTATTTCTTTGCAAATTAATCTTGTATGCATAATTTCAGCTGGTTTATTGTGAGCTTGTAATAAAATACATTGGGGTTGGTTGGTATTCATTATATTTTTTAATTTCTGGATTTTCTTATCTTTAAACAAGCATTCAGCCTTAATTTTTCTAAATTTAAGATCAAATCAATTTTTGATTAAATTCCAGTATGCAAAATGAGTTGAAGTCAGGAATGGGAAATTTTCTTATTATTTAAGCACATATATTTTTTGAACTCTTTAAAATAGGAAATTCGGCGGTAATCTCATGACACAAAAAATATTTTTTGGATAAATCTTTCAAGATTTAAGTGATGTTTCTTGTTTTTGTGGGAATTTTGTATATTAACAGACTTTATGTAAAATCAAAGATAAATTTTCAGTGTGTACAATTTTTTAATTGGCACTTTTTACAAAATGAGAGATTTTTTGTAGGTTTCAAAATTCAATATGGGACTTTTTGCATATAAAATAATTTTATTAAAAATAAGTAGTTGAAAAAAATAGTTTGGCAGCGCAGGAACAATCGCTATTGCACACAGAAAATAATGCTGCACCAGTAAAAAACAAAATTAGTTTTAATTAAAAAATTTAATCAAATTAATTAAACGTTTAAACAAGTGAATTCAACGTTTAATCAAGTGAATTAAATGTTTAATTGTTATTATTAATTTGTTTACTGGTGCAAATTAATATTGACCATAAAACGTTTAATACACTTGATTTAAAGTTAAATTCACTTGATTAAATGTTAAATTCACTTTATTAAATTATTAATATTAAACTGATTTAATTTTTGATTTATGCTGTTACATTTTTTTCTGTGCAGATTTCATTTACATATACATATACCAGTGCTGCCAGGGGAAGAATAACAAGTTACGCTTTTCTTTCAAGAAAGTTACCATTTTCTTTCCAAATGGTTATGCTTGTTTTGTTGAAAAGTTCAATTTTGTAATAATCATTAAATTAATAGAAAATGATCCGATTCGTATAAAACAAATATTTTTATTCCAGATTTCAGTGATTAAAACAAATTCATTTATTAAAAAAAACACAGCTTAATGAGCTACACAAAAAATAACGTCAAGCGTTTAATTAAACATTAAATATCTATTGCTCATACATTTTCAATAAAACAAACCAATCTAGCGATCATTGAAAAAATATTTGCCAGCCGGGTGGTGTTAAATTCGCGTTCTAAAGGCTTGTGTGAAAATGAGAACTTTTGACATGAACAAATGTTTGACGCTCTTATTTAAAAAGTTCAGTTAGAAATCTAAAAATAATAGAAATGTTCTTATAGATCTAAAGGGTGGTAACATTTTAAGGGCCGATGTTGATTGTGAACCCTACCTAAACGTCAAGCTTTTTTTCTGCATTTTATTTGACATTTTGACACGAGCAACGCGGTAACGTCATTGAGGCTTATTAAACTTCATTAAAAAGAAGAACTTAAGTAATTAATCAAATCTTGCATAATAAGCATGAGCTTGAAATTTACATAAAGGGTAGTTTTAAGAGCCGATATTGATTTTGAATAAAACACAAATTATTTAGGAAATTATTGTCATTTATTTTTATTATGATAATATTTTTGTATGGTTCAATTATGTGTGGAACAAAATATCGGCCAAATAACCGCCGCGACCTCGGCGAAGATCCAAATTTTCAATGACGCTAAGGCATAATTGAGGTTCTATGCCGTTAATGTGCCAAATTTTCTCATCCTTTAGCTCTTGAATTGTTGCTGGCTAATCGACGGACACATTTTCTTGCAAATAACTACAAAGAAAGAAGTCCAACATTTTCAAATCACATGATATTGGGGGCCAATTTACATCGCCACCACGTGAGATAACACGGCCAAAAGAGCCATTGTTTCGTTAGCTGTGTGGCAAGTGGCACTGTCCTGTTGAAACCACATATCGTCCACATAAAAAGTTCGTTATCATCTCACGATAGCGAACACCATTCATAGAAACTACCTGACCGGCCTCATTTTGGATAAAATTCGGCCCGATGATGCCGCCAGCCCATAAACCGCCCCAAACAATCACTCTTTGTGGGTGCATTGGTTTTTTGACAACCACTCTTGGATTATCATTCGCCCAAATGCAAATCATCAGGAAGCTTCATCCAAAGATTTTAGAAAAACTTTTTTTTTTATTAGCAACAGTTCTACTTGTAACAGTATCAAAGTTAAAGTTTCCTGACGATCCGGCCTAAGCAACCAGTGAAATGCGCATAGGAATTTGGCACGTATTTTATATCATCGTCTATGACTGTTCTATATTAAATCTCAAGCTTTAAACTTTTAGTTCAAACATAAAATGGAATAATTCTCGCATTAGAGTTTCTTAGACTAGATTTTTATTATGACCTGTTGTCTTAAAAAAACTTTTGTAGACAAAGTAGTGCTTATTGGAGTTAAGTAGTCTTTCTACACTGTTCGCTTACAAAATTCATCTTCAAGACTATTCCTTCAAGCAGAAAAGGAAAAATCCATTTAAATAAGATTAAGAATAACTACAAGCCAAACATTTTCATAATGTGTAACCAATTTAGCTGATCTGAGCGCCTTAACCCTCTTTAAAATTTAGCAAATATACAAATCTTTACCTTCTACTTTTTCTTAATATTTTCCCATAGTGTTTAAACATGCTTCTACTTAACATTATCTTTTATTTTTTCCACAAAAAAAAAAAAAAAAAATAATTAAATAAATAAATAAAACCAGCGCCATGTAACAGGTGTCGACTTTATCGTACCAGTTTTTTACAAGGCAACTGCAATTATTCTTCTTTTGCAGACGATAAAAAACAAAAAGGAACAAAATTTCAAACTAAAGAAGAACAAGGAATAAGTAAAGCATGTCTGCACAAGAAATATTTTCTTTTTAATTTTCTTTTCCCTTCAAGATTAAAAGACTTTGAAAAGAAGTATGTGATGTGTACTTAAGAGTACATGTGGTTCCGATGACGCATAATGTCTTGTCTGGTTATTAAGCCAAAAGGATTGTTTTTGGGCATAAAAGAAAGAATAATTAAAAGATGTTAATAAATACGTAATTCGAAAATTTTTGAAAAAGAAAATAATTATGTTTCATTGAAGACATAAGAATTTGTAGATTTTATAGGAACTGAGACTTGGTTATTGGAATTGGATTAGAAGTCAGTAATAAAACTGAAATTTTTTCTTCATCATACAAATAAGCCCACAACATCAATTTAACAAATAAATTTTTCCTATGTAAATATAAATTCGAATTTATAAGTATTATTTCATAGTCTACAGGTTCGGAAGCGAAAAAGAAAAACTGAACATTTCTTTTATCTTTTACCATAAATATTCTACATTCAAAAATAAAATAGCGTCCATACTGTTTTTGGAACAAAACTCTGCGATTACTTCTATTTAAAGAGTGGTCCAACCATAATGCACGTTGTTAATTGTGGGTCAAACCGTATCGTCAAGTTTTATATAAATTTGACATTTCTTTGTTACAGTGTTTGACATATTCAACCATGGAGAGGTACACAATTGAGCAGCGAGTTAAGATTGTCGAAGGCTTTAACAAAAATGGGCGTTCAATCAAAAAAATTTCGTACACTTCGTTTTTTGTTTGGTCAGCATAGTCGGCCAAATAAGTCCACAATCGGGAGAATTGTGGCGGCGTTCATTATCGCGCGATGATAACGGACTTCTTGTGGCCAGAAATTAAGGATTAAGGTTTTCCTTTTTATTTTTAGACTGTTAAAAAACATCTGATTAAATTAAAAAAATTTATTTTGAAAATCGACGCATAATTGTTTTGACGCCGTTTATTAAGTGTAATTACTGGACCATAATTTTCATCATTTCTTGGTGCTACAGCCCAGTGTGGGCCGTATCGTCGGTTACTTTCCTCTACTAATCGGATCTGCAATTAGTCTTCCCTCTGCAAATAAGAAGACGACAAATGGCTCTCAGTAAAGAAAATGTTCGATACGTAAAAGAGAATGTGAAGTAAAATCCAACAAAGTCAACAAAAAGACGTTTAAAGAAATTTGTGTTGTTGAGAAAATCAACTCAAGAAGTTATTAACGAACTGCATATGTCGCCTATGAGGTGCAGCTTGATCAAGATTTAATTTTTTAATTTTACAAATTTCGGGATCTATTGAATGAACATAAATAATCTCTGCTTTCACGTACACACGTTCAACTTAACTTTTGCACTTAGCGATTCTTAACTACACTGTTTTTATTGATTATTTCAACATGCATGTTTTGAAGAAGTCCCCTTTTTGCACTTAGCGATTCAAATAATTTTATTAAGGACGGGTAATAAAATAAATAATGATAACATTTTAATTTTAAAATAACAAAATTAATGACAATTCAAACTTCTTTGTTGCTTTTGGGCCAACCAGCAGTCGCAATTTTATTTCTCATTCTTTCAGTCAATACTGAAAAATTGAAATTTTTTTAACTAGTAACGATTGGTCCCTTGATAATATTAGTACTTTTCTCTGATTCCTACCTTAACATATTCCAAGCCACAATAAACAAGGTACACTCGTCTCTCTCTTAGTTTTGTGTGCTTAGAGAAAATTTCAAATGGTCGAAATTGCTTCCATATAAAATGAATTTTTTGCCTCAATTTGGAGTTATGAATATGCCTCGCTCTCTCTAGTATATGCACCACCTTAGTAATGTGCCTTCATCTATTCGATAAAAAATGATTCGCTCAAAGAAAAAATTTAATTATGGTAATGAAAAAGTTTGCTAATTTAAAAATAAAAAAGAAAACTTGAGTCCACTAGCCACTTAATTTAACAATACAAAAATGTTGTTTAATTTCTTTGTGCTTCTCTGTTTATTCTCCCATCCCGTATTTCCTTTTTTCCTGTCTAATTTCCCTATTTTTTATTTCTTTAAGTCTGCAACACTTCGTTAAGTCTTTCAATGGAAAAGAAAGAATCAACACAAAAGTAAAATATTTTTTCTTTTTTCACTATTCCATTTTATAAAATTATCTTCAGTTAGTTTAACAGTTGTTCATCATTAATGTACTTCGCAGTCTCTAAAAATTTGTTTTGCTATTATTTTTACTTTTTACTTCTTATTCTTAATGTTTAATGTATTTCATAATTAGAATCTCAACTTCTCTCTCTAAACTTGGTGTAAGTTTTTTTTTTTCTTTCCTTTTAAATAAATTAAAAAAAATGCATTAAATCATTAAAATTATTCACAAACATATTCGTTTATAGAAGGCCAAAGAGGTGGTGTACATTGTGTGTGTTAAGTGCCAGTGTCTGCTCAAGAGCTTCGCAAGAAGATAAACTTTTAGAGAAAAAAAAAATCGTGCAAAAACATGTTGTTTTAATTACTATTCTTGAAATTCTTTGAAAAAATAATAATATTTAATAATGGACTTTGTTTTAAATTTTATTACATGGTCTAATAGAGAAAATTTTTTTCGTTTTTTTTGCTCTGTTTATAATTTTTAATTATGAAAGAGAATTGCAATTACTGAGAATTTTTTACATACATACATACATTTTAATGAAATCCTTGTACAATAGTATGAATCAGAGTGACTAGTTTACTTTTTACTTAAGGGTCCCATAGACACATACTGCTCATGCTCAAGCAATCCGCATGTGTCTGTTAATTGGAAATTTTAATTTTTGTATGCGTAAATAGATTTGATTTTGAAATGAACTCATACTGCTGAAAGTTGTTTAAATGAATAATTAAATAAATTATTTAATTTTTTGATATATTTTACTTTTAAATTTTAAATAAAATAAATTTTAAATAGATTTTAAGAAAAAAATTTGTGAAGAAAATAGGGGTTTTCTTGAATTTCACGAAATTAAATTTATTTTAAAATTATGATTGATTGGTGTGTAGTAAAATATCAATCACACACGTATACGAAGGGTTCCCCGGCAGTAGTTGTCGGTGTCTATGGGCCCCTCTATATATCGCTCATTTTCGAAATTCAGGTTGAATAACTTTGGTGTTTCTAGCTGGTGGAGTGTGGGAGTAGAGTGGACTGTATGATAGAGCTAGGGAAAACACCAATTTATTACCATATAATTTCTCGTTAGTGTGAGAAGTTATACGAGGATAACGTGCAGTAAATAAGAAATTAAGTGTTAGATTTGAGAAGTATTGCGGTATATGGGCAAATGTAAGCCCACCTTATACATTTTTAGGGTTGGCTTGAGGAATGTTTAAGCAAATTCGGTTTAAATTTAAATTTTCCAAATTTATTAGTTTATTCAATAAGGTTAACTATATGATGAAGGTAATATTTTTTAAGACAAATTTAAGGATTTAATTTAAAGGTATCTTTCCTTTTTTTTAAGGATTAAAGAACTTTACAATCTGATGGTTTTCTAATAAGTGATTCGTGCATTTACAATAAAACTTCATTTAATGTTTAGTTTACTTTACATGAGATATTTAGCATAACTTCGAATGTTCTTTTCCACTCATTCACAATAGCGATGTTCGTTTTTACATATTTTTATAAACATTTTCTCTTATCTGTTTAATTTAAATTTCAGTTACTTTAAAAAGCAAAATTTTTGATTTTCCAAAAAAAAAATAAAAAACCATTGAATGGTTTTGAGTACAAAAATTTGGAATTTTGTACACAGGTCCTTGAAATTTTTGAATTTTTCGAAAACCCGTTTTACATACAGTGTACGATTTTGTGGCCTTAGAAGGTTCCTAGTGAAATTTGATGCTGAAAATATTCGTCCAACATTTTAACCCTCTAAAGTGTCGTTTTAGAATACTTTTGTGTGGAAGTTAAAAAAAGGACAAAACATTTCGCTTAAAATGAGTGCTAGATGGTATATATATTCTATAAAAAGAATCGCCATACATTTCTACAAAAGACAGCTGAAATAATATTTAAGCTCAAAAGCACATTTAGTATAATTTTTTTTGACTTGCACCAAACGCCTTTTTAAAAATTCAAAAACTTTAGGGGCCGGTATTTCTTCAATTAAGGTATTTGTTAGAAATTTGTACTATTAATTAAATTCCGTACTGATTTTCCGCCTGCAAATAAATTGATCGTATCAGTTTTTCTTTCTGTTCAGTCTTAATCAATAGATTTAATTAAAATGTCACAACCAGCAAGAGAGGCTTTATAAAACGCAAAATATTTCTATAATCAATACAGTTAATTGAAACAATTAAAAAATAGTTTTAAACTTTAATGTATGTTGAAGTTTGTGTGTATGTTTTCATATTGCAAATATACATACATAAAAACATTATAAGTTTTATTTTTAATTAGAGCAAATTAAAAAATTTTTTGAAACAGCATTATTGAATTAATTGAAAAAATGTTGGTGAAATATTTTCAGTGCGAGCTAATTCTTTAAAACCCTTTGGCAGATTTTTTTTTTTATTTTTTTTAATTCCCTAAGCTAATCCCCGCGAAGCTGTACGCTTGTCTGCAGGAAAGAAACCAGAGTCTCTGGCGGGAATCGAACCCGCAACCCCGGGGCTGATAGACTAGCTCACTACTAGCTAGCCTACCGAGGCACTCCCAATAGCCTAGTTACATTTCGCGTTGCAAGCATTAAGGCTTGTTTTTGGTTTGTATGAGTCTTACTTCGTTTAGTCCTTTACTCGCATATGTGTCTGAGGAACGTGTAAAATTTTCCATCCTGAGCGATAATATTGAAGCCGTATTATAGCATTAAAATTTAAAAATAATTATTCTTATTGCTATTCGGGATAACTTCAAAAGCATCGATCCTCGACGCTTTCTTTGGGTATAAATCAACAACCACCTCTCGAATCTCAAACAAAAGTACACTGCTCTGTGCTGAAATACGACAGTTTGCAGCTCAATTATGTGATTTTTGGTTGTATTCGGAATGAAAACTTTTTTAGATGTTTTACAAACACAATTATTTTACAGTTATTTAATAAATCATTTACGCTCAAAGAACTATTAACTAAAAACTTTCCGGTACCTTATTTTGTTGACAAAAATCGGAAGTGAAAAATTATTTACTTTGCATAACTTATTTCCTGTTAATTTGAATTTTCGTTATGTCTGCTTGCCTTGACCAATTAATAAACATTATGCCTTTTTTCTACAAACAAAAACAAAAATATTTTCTAAATAAGAGCTGTTGTACTTAACGCTCCTTTAGAAATGGTTTATTATGAAAATAGCTTTTTTCATTTAGTAAAAATTACGTTACAAATAATTAACTTTTCATAATCGTTTTATTATAATCCAAAAATAAAAAAAAGAAGAAAACAAAATAAAACATGAAAAATGCAATTTTAAATAGAACACTTCTCTCCACTTCACGGTAAGCTTAAGAAAAACACTCAAAGACTACTACGTGATTTCAGCAAAGAAACACACAAAACTTTTGCCAAACAATTGCAACAGCAACGCTAAAAGAACAAAAATTATATTGTCATTAAAATCTGCTTAACTTTTCATGTGCAATAGACAACTTCTACTACAACGAGAAAAATACACAAGCAAGCACTCACCCTGCAAATATTATTGGACCACCTGATCCAATTTCATGAAATGGACTACTCCATGGACTGGCCCGATGTAATGCAAGCATGGACCATGTCATTGTTAAAAAGTGTTTGTAGTGAGACGACATGTCTTCGTTTTTTAACGACATGTTTTCGTTTTTAAACGAAGTATACACTAATCCTCTTGTGTACACAATGGAGTAGTTTTAAAACTACTCCTTTGTAGTCGTGCCCTAGGACATCGTAATGTTAAATAGACCATGTTTTTCCATACGTTTGGGTTACTTTTGGACTAGTCCTAGTCCCTTGTGGGCTACTCTTTACACGCGTGTTTGGACTGGTCCTATTATTTGCAGGGCACATACACACACACACACACACACAAAACACAAACTCATTGAATACCAAATAGCAAAAGTAAATGAGAGACAGCCAAGAAAGAACAGTTTAATTGAAATGAGAATAAAGAAATACTTATTTGTATTCGGAAAGATAGTGGAGGTACTTGAAAAATCAAATCATAAAGTATTGCCATCAAACATATTTAAACACTCACACACTCACAAAGAGAACAAATAACAAAAATTAACAGTTGCAAATGTTGATAAGATACATACACAGATACTGTACATAGATAAAAAATAGAAACAAATACAATAATAATAACAAACAATGCAAATTAGTACAAGAATTACTCTAGAGTATTTATCTACTTACTCTTTAACACCATTTCCAAAATTATTGTTTTTGTGTTTTTCTTAAATCCGTTTTTGACCTGAGTCTATAAAAATTACCATAAAGTGTTTAAAATTATTTAAAATATGTGACTTTTAATTCTGGTACTCAAGTTCTTATTACCCAGAAAAAATTTTCATTAGTTTTTTTTTTATCAATTAAATACATTGTTTAAAAAGCATTTTTATTTAATTAATGTGTTAATTGATTTTCATTAAAAAAAACCAACAATGAGTAGGGATGTTACCAATACATATACCGATATAACGGCAATACTTTGGATTTGCGGAAACATCGGTACCGGCGATATTTTACTGGCGATACGACTATACTTTTTTAATGGTTTAAAACAAAACATTTAAATTTTCAATGATTATTGTTTGCGTAAAAACTAAGAGCAATAATACATTTAAAATCAAACGGAATAATAAATAGTTTCTTTTAATTCTTTGGCTGGAGGTCCACACCACAAGTTCTATGTGTTTTAAGGGTGTTCTTGTTTTCAAATGTCAGATTCTTGCCGTTTCTTGTTCCTTTGTATTCAAAAAGTAAATATGTAAAGTTTGGATCGGTAACGTGTTATGGAACCGGAAACGACTTAAAATATTTAAAAAGTGAATATGAGCAAAGCATCAATTTTTATAAATATTGGCAAATCCTGCGTGACGAACGCTACATTGGCACTCGTTTTCTGATTGATATATACATACACATTTTTGGATTTTCAAAAGAGATAGCTTCAACTTGTATATAGTATTTAGAAAGATTAATATGTACTTACGAATGGCATATTGATCACAAAGTGACGCACGCCCCAATAAGTGGAAGTAACTGTAAAAGTTGTAGTGTGTTTTCCTAATTTTTTAGCAAATTTTGTATCATAAGGTACACTGAAAGAATTTTCTTCGCAATACCAATGAATTTTAAATTTAATCCAATGAAAAATTTCATTAAAAAGGAACCTATGTTTCATTAAAATGTATCCAATGAAACAATACATTAGATCTATGAATATTATTCATTGGATGAATACTTCAATAAAGTAACATTTTTTTTTGTTTTTATTTTGTTTTTTTTTTCTTTTTAATTATTTTTTTTCTTTTTACCTTTTTTTCAATCTCATTTTTTTCTGTCTCTGGCGGGAATCGATGATCCCGCAACCTCCGCGCTGATATACTAGCTCACTACCAGCTAGCCTACCGAGGCAGTGTAGTTTTTGAAGAAAAATCTATGTTTTTTGCCATTACTCAACTATATGTAGGTACGTATGTACATATTAAAGATAACTTAAAACATACATATTTATTGATTGAACATATTTGTTTAAATACTTTAATGACATTTTTATTGTCATAATGAAAATTTAATTTATGAAGGCATGCTTTTTCAAAATATTTTTATACTTTTAGTTATTGAGACTATATTTTTTTCAATTATTAAAATATGTATGTTGCTTTTATAAAAAATTTTTGATTTCATAAATTTAATGGCATATTACATTAGATGTATGAAATTATTAAAACTTAAATTTTTTAATTAACAATTAAACATTTATTTAAGGAAACTATAATTTTGTATTAATTTATGAATAAAGTTATGTTTGTATATTGTTTTTTTATGTTTCCAATTAAAATTTTTTGTTTAACTTGGACAAACTTAAGTTTTCATATATCCAATGAAAATTTTAAACATAATTACGAAATCCCATGAAGAGATTTTAACGAAAATACTTCATTATAACTATGAAATTCTATTTAGACAATGAAAAGTTTCATTTAACCAATGACAATTTTTTTATGAAAATGATTCATTAAATATATGAAGCATTTTTCTTTCAGTGTATACAACATCTAATTCCTAAAAGAAAGCTGAATATTAGATAATTCTTAAATCAATTGTTGACAGCCAAAAAATTTTGTGAATTTTTGACAAAAGCCTTGAACCCTTTGTGACGCACGCCTCACAACGTACGCTACAATTTTTCCAGTGTATATAAACCTAATTTTATTTATTTTAACAAAACAAATTATATTTTTATGAATAAAAATTTATATTTTTATGAGTCTGCTGTAAGAGTTTTTTAATGCCCATAAAGCATTTAAAATAATGTTAATTTCTTGTATATTATTAATAGATCAGGGGTTGGATAGGATTTGTATTATTTATAATTGAAATACATGTTTTTCAATATAAAAGTGAAATTATACATCTGGTCTTATTTGTCATTAAAAAAAATTAATTTGAAAAATTTTTGTTTGGTGGACTGTTTTTGGGATTTGCCCATATGTCACTTTTAAAGCGAGTATATTTATTATTTTCTTCAATAAATACTGAAAGAAAAAGTCTATTATAATTTTCTTTTTCTTCTTTACATTGGTCAATATTATCTAGGGTAGAGTGGGACATGGGGTGAAGTGGGACACTCCAATTATTTACCATGTTTTTTTCACATTTTTACAGATGTTTCAACATTTGAAAGATTTGCTAAATCATGGCCAAGTTTTAACAAATAATTATTTAGAAGTGCCAATAAAGATGCAACTGTTTCTTTACATATTAGACCAGCTGAACGTGAAAATTGTATTAAGTTGTGTTATGACTAGGGATGCGATTTCCATGCAAATGCATGTTTTTTGTCGATAGTCTAAGATCGATGTCGACCATTTATCTTTCCTAATCATGAAATTCGCGTTTAAATGGCATCGATTTGGTTTTGCTTTTTTTTTTTTTGCATATTTTTGTGAAAATGCATATTTTTGCATATTTTGGTTTTAAATACATATTTTTGCATATTTTAACATTTTTGAGTGATATATTTTTAAAATTTCCATATTATAAAATAAATTTCTACAAACAATTTCCAAATACGCCAAAAAAGTCTTCCAAAAAAAAAAAATTCAAGATCAATAAATAAATTTTTTTTAAAAAAAGATTTTAAAAATTTAGACAGAAGATCTTTCTATTTTTACCCGATACAGTACCTTACATGCTTAAGGCTGCCAATGAGCTTAAAATATTTTATGCAAAATGTTACTTGCTTGACATATGGGTGGTACTGAGGTGTAGAGAAGATTAAAAGCCAATTCGATAGTATTGATTTATTGGTTTCTTAGGCTAGATGCTGTACAATACTATTAAAAAAATTTTGATTAATTTAAAAATGTTATTGAAGAACTTGTTGCGATAAATTTAAATAACATTATAAGTCAATTAGCATTTGTATTTTCCAAATACGGATATATTGGTGTAACAATAACTAAATTTGAGGAATATTATTCACTTAAGAAAACTCAAGTCAAATTAGCTGAAATGCAGAAAGTGAAATAAACAATCTGGAAGGAAGCCCGACCGATTAAAAAGATTTCCAAATGTTTTGCAAAAAAATTAAGGATTTCAAAAAAAAAAAAAACAATTCAACTATTTTTGACCTGGAATCAAATGTGGGATTTGATTTAATATTCTCCAAATGAATTGGCATCCTTCAAATAAGCTCCTATAACTGCGGTTGACGTTGGGATATCATTTTCCATGTACAAAAGGTTTTTGCGGCCGAACAGAAGAAGACAAGTAAGAAATTACGGTCGATCAAGCCTTATTATATGAAACCCTACACCACAGTTTTTCAAAACACATTTACGAGAGTGCACCCTATTCGGGACCCATGGAGAATTATGCTTTTGTTTCCATATAAATATGGATTTATCAATGTTTTAAATTTCATTAAAATCGGTTTGATAGTTTCTGAGTGGCAGAAATTGCCCCTATCTCCCCTCGTTTTTCGACCCATTTTCAATAGGTTTGGTCCTTGTGCCAATAAGAACCTATGTGCCACATTTTATTAAATTAAGCTCAGTTATTAATAAAGAAGAATAATATAAATTTATCTCCAAAATTGTGAGCCAGTCGAAATTGATTCTGTGTCGATCGGCATACTTTAAGGTGGGTCCATGACCCATATTTTAAGGTGTTACACACATCAGCACAAATGCAAATCCACTATTGTGGTGTGGGTATGAAATAGGGGTGGCATGTCATTGTCCATGGACACTATGACACCGGACGTTATGACATGCACCGAAATAGGCACCTGTTTTAGAATCAGAATGAGTTCAACAAATTCTGTTTTTTCCTCGTATTTTGTTCAATTTATTTAAATTTAAAGTAATATTTTATAAATGGTAAAAAACATAACAGAAAACACTAGACAGAAAAAACCAAAACAAGTCGGGAGCAAAAATTTTTTTATGTTTTTTATTAATTGAGTTTAGCGTGCCGTATCCAAATAGAATGATTAACCGTATCAAAGGCCTTGGAATGATCTTGTATAACTAAAAAAGTGACTTGATCACCATCCGAGTTCCCCCTTATATCTTCCACTACATCAGATAACGCCGTAATAAAGCTTCGTCGAGGTCGGAAGCTGATTGTTATTCATCGTGAGGTTTGATTATGTAAAATAAAAAACATTAATTTGAAGGGGAACTTAAAATTGTTATTATAGGTTAAAAAAACAATTTATGGTATTTACTATTTGAAAATGCTATCACGTAAATGTTGGCCATGACTACGTCTGAGGTGGTTCATTCGGAACCCAATGAAAATCTGGTGTTATATCGTGAAATTTTGTTAAGTGATGAAACACATTTCTGGAAACGTACCATGATCTAACATTACATCCATTTAAAACAAGGGTATGGTGTGATTTATAGGCTGGTGGAATCATTGGTCTATATTTCTTCAAAAATTATAAAAATCAGAATGTTTTCGTCAATGGTTACCGTTATTGCACCATGATAACGGACTTGGTGCTTCCTGAAATTGAAGCGCAAGGTCTCGGTGAGCTCTGGTCTCAACAAGACGGCGCTACGTCCTTGTTGAGCAATCATTTTAGTGAGCACTTAATTTCAAGTTTTGCTACGGTAAATTGGCCAGATCGTGCGATATCACACCTTTGGACTATTTTCTCTGAGGATATGTTAAGTCTGAGGTCTGCACAAATAAGCCAGCTGCGATTGAAGCTTTGGAATCAAAGATCCGAGAAACTTATCGCTATGCTCGATCGAGTCGCCAGAAATTGGACCTTCCGTATGACCACCTCAGATGAGTCATGGCCGACATTTACATAATACCATTTTCAAACAGTTAATGGCAAAAATTTTTCCTTTAACCGATAATAAAAATTTTAATTTTATTGGAACATTTTATTTGGAACGTAAAACTTTTAAATACCGTTAAGGCAAATTCATAACTCGCCCGAATTCGCTCTGAAAAATATCTTGCTTATTTGTCAAAAATCTCACGGCAAATTAAAATTTTTTTGCAAACTTACAAGGCGAATAAGAGCAAAATACACGGAGCAAAAAATAATCAGCTGATCTCTCGGGTTCACATGTAGTTAATTCGCCTTAAATACCGTGTAAAACTACTGATAAATTAAGCTTACTGCGAATTAAATGCGGCTAATTGAATTTGCCATTGCCACCACATCGTATCAAAAAAAAGTGATATGCTTTTGTTCACGATTCTATTAAATCTTGCCTAATTTGCTATGTATATGTTTCTGCCCAATGTTAAATAAAATTACCACAAGGATAGTTGATGTTATTTCAAACTTTTAGAAAAAGTAAATTAAATTGAATTATTTACATAATAAAAGTAGCCGTAATGAAGGTTTAGAAACAGTTAGTACAAAACAAATTTTATTTTTTATATAATTTTTGTATTAAATTCAAAATATGGTCTTTTTTGGAGCTTAGCGAAAATCCTTCCTAAACGCGAAAGGATAACAAAAAATAAATATCCTTTATATTATTTTCTTCAAAGACATTAAGTTGAAGAATAAACCGAATGAAATTAAGGGAATTGTGGATCACACAATTTTTTTAATACCACTTTGAATAAGAACTTAACACCACAAATAAACATTTTAATCACACTTCTCCGACACTTTTCCGACTGTATAAACAAAAAAATAGTTGCATAAGCTATCCCGGAACCAATACGTATAGGTTTGTACAATTTTATTAAAGTCTAGCTTGAGGACATGCAACCAAGGGAAGACTATAAAGAATTTCTGAAACTGAGTCTTATGTTTTTGATGATAGATCTAAGCCCTATCCAATAGTAAAAGCTCCAGAAGCTAATAATCAGGCGCGCAGGATAACGAAAATTATATATTCTTTAAAAATATTAATGTTTCTAAACCAGATGAAATCTTAAATGTACATTTCAAAAATTAGTTGAATTGAAGCATGGCTTAAATTTAGTCCATTTATTTTAAGGATATATATAAAAAAAATTGGCACCTCTGCCAATACCCTCAATGATCTTAGTTTATTAAAGCAGTTGGATGTAATTATTAATGAAGCAGTTGCACGCGTCACATTAACACATTTCTAGGCCATCTGTGGTACTTTTACCCAAAATTGGCTGGCTACATTAGCGTTTTATTATGATGCATGTCAAATTCTCTCGTAAACAGTGTTGTAAAACAAGTAAACATCCTGTACAAATAAAACGTACTCCTAAGGAAACAGTACAAAATTCCAAACTCTTTACTGAATGGTTGTGTGCAAAAGAATAGAAATGACAAATCAAACAGAAAGAGAAGCAGAAGGAGAGAAAACTAATATTTTTATTTTCACAATAAAAACAAATAAGAATGCACTCAAGAATTAAGAAGATGCAACTTATAAACATTCAATTCTAAATTGGAATTTTTATTTTCAATTGCAATTGAAATTGTTGGAAAAAATGGAAAATAGAAATATCAATTGTTGTTTTTGTGTGTACTCTTCTTTTTTTCCAATTGTAAAGAAAATAATCAATCATTGTCATGCTATGACAGGGATTGGCTGGGATGCATTGGCTATAAAAATTTCAACAGTTTGTGGAGGGAAATTAAAAGGGGATAGGACAGAGTAAAAGGAAACTAAAGGAAATAAGACATTTACAGGAAACTGTAAATTAGTTATAAAAACAAGTTTATATAAAACATAATAAAAGAAGATGAAAAAATAATGAACGGATAAAAATAAAATGCTCTCTGTGAATGCAATAATTAATCTATAGCGGCTAAAAGGAATTTTTAAATCTCTAAAGGAATTGAGCAAATTGTTATTTTACTGAATTAAAAGATAAGCTAGGACCCTGGTCAAAATGGTAGCATATGGTAAAATGCTATAAACGCATTAGAAATATGCAAGAGATTTTTCAAATTAAAGTTACTTAAGCTTACTTAATTAGTTTTGGAATGTTGCATAGTTTTTTACCAAATCAACTTGTATATCTTCCTGGTTTTATAGAAATTATACTTCAAGCATCTGCATTTTTTTTTGTCACATTCTTTATCTCCACTTTAACCAGCAGCAATCATTCTCTTACTGGCTTATAGTTTTTTTTCCAAGCAATTAGCAATCAATCATGTGAAAGCAATTTTATAATTATATTATGTCCCTGTCAACATAAAAGAAATTAAGAATAAAAAAAAAATGTTTTAAAAAATATAAAATAGCTAATAATATTTGGTTTAAGAAAATCGTTGAAAAACAAAAAAACATGCTGAAGAAAAATTTTCCACACTATTGTGATTAATTAAATAAATGTGATTTGCAAGAAATAATAATATTGAGTTTAGTTAAATGTAAAGCTACGGTCACACTTATTAACTATTTGACCAAATAAGCATAAACACACTTCTTCTGTTCACAAATAAAACTTATTATACTGCAACACTAAAAAAAAACTGTTTTTGTATGATGTTGTATTATAATTTAAATAAATATTGCAATTAGAGGAAGTTATATTTTAGTTTGTCTACGTCGTTTACGTCAAATATTTGCCAAGTGTGACCGTAGCTTATGGCACACGAATGACTTCAAAGAAGCAAACGTTTTTTGAATCATACGATTAAGTTGCTGATTGCGGTACCTAAAGAAAATTACCTATGAATAGCATCAATAGCTCCTTCAGGTGTTGGCCATGCAATTTACGCTTAGATCCAAGATTCGTCTACACACAAAAAAAAATTAAGTTAAAAACGTCGAAAACAAGGTTGATTTAAAATTTTTCGGTGGTGATTTTGCTTCATACGTTTTTCATGTTAATTCAACCTGATTTTATAATTACTTGCGAACAACATTTTTTTCTTTTAAAATAACTATAATTCATGTTAATTTAACATTGCAGTAAAGTTAGAGCAAAATGTCATTTATATTGAAATAACAATCCGAATCACGTTGAATGAAAGTTATTTCAAGTTGAAACAACGTGAATTTCATGTAGAAACTAATTGGTTTGAGTGTGTTATAACAGTGTGAAGAAGCTTCAGAGAATTTAAGAATAATTCAAAACGCTTACCCCTGTAACACATGTTTCACTTATTTTGTAGTCTCCTTTGTTAACAGATCAATCAGCAGAATGGCCCGATATCGTTTTCGCCATCATTATACTTTGAAAACTTGATGTACTATTTAACTAAATAATTTTAATTAAAAGAATACGGGAAATGTCTTCTTTTTATAACATATTTTAAGAATGAAAATAAAAAAATTTAAATACTTAACTATGTATGCATGTTAATTTAACAAGATAAACTTTTGATTTTAATATAAAACAGGTTTTTATGGATTCAATATTGAATCCATATTTATTTATATTTTAATATTTTTTTTTAAATTTTTTTTTAACAGTGAATAATATTTAATAAACGTGCTTTAAGATTTTTTTAATATTTTTCATTTAAAATTAATATGAAATAATGATAAATTTAAATAAAGGGCATACGTTTACAGAAGTTTACTATGATTCTCAATCAACAATTTTCCATGTTAACTTTACATTGGTATTTTTTTCTGTGTGTACTGTATAGATGTAACGCGATTGTATTTCTTGATCATATGTATGTGTGCAGCAATTGACACGAGCATTTTTTTGACCTTTTGCCAAACTATGCGGAAGCCAAAGTGAACAAATATTTTTGCTAGGGTAAAGTTCATGTATTATTTTTTAAGCTTGCCATACTAATGCTTAAGAATTTCTTGATCTTGCAAAACTCAACATGACGATCTTGTTATATGAGCTTGTGCAAAGCATCAATGTTTTCTAGGACACTCACAGGTTTTAAACAAACTGTGGGAACTTGCGATCATGATTAAATTCGTTATACCAGTATTTTACAGTGACCAAGGATGGAGCCGCATCGCCGGAAGTCACTGATGTCTTGATAACCAAAATCGAAAATCGTAGGAAAACTATTGCTAATTTATAATTACGAGTTAATTCCATGTTTTCGTTAAGTTAAAACTTCCAATTCACTGCAAACAATACAAGTTGTGCTTCAATGACAAAATATTATTAAGGACATAAGGCAACTGTAATTACGAAGTGTTGCTTATGATTAAAATAATAATAGAATTCCCCGTATCTGACAGGAAACCACCCTGCCAAAATTTCTGCTGATGACTCATCAAGCCCTTTCTTGGAAATAAAGATATTGTAATAATGGGTGGTAACATTTTAAGGGCCGATACTGAATGTAAACCACAACTAAACGTCAAGTTTTTTTCTGCATTTAATTTGAAGTTTCTCAATTTCAGACTAAAGGGCATTATAAACCATACAAATGGCTTGGCAAACTTGCGCTTTATTTTTGCTTCTGTTTGCCAACAAACAACACAATCATAGACTTTTATAGAGGTCAATAAATTCATTTAAAAATATTTTTTCCTCGTCCATTTCTTAATGCTTCTTCTTATACGTCTTCACTATGCAAAATTTTCACTGAAATGATTACATTGAACACTATACACTGCAAAAAGTTTGACAAATATCCAATATGTCTGCCAATTATTAAAAATTTTTCATATTTCTACAAACATTGCTTCAAATGTTTGTACAAACAGCAAACACCCCAATTAACAACACAAAATGTTTGTACAAACGTAAAATTTTGACATATTTGCCAAGCCATTTGTGTGGTTTAATTTGCCCTTAACTCAATTTGAACCATGAAAGGACAGACAATCGAGCAACGCGTTAATGTTATTCAGGCTTATTATCAAAATGGGTATTTAAATCAAAATGCATTTCGTGCACTTCATCTTCAGTGAAGAGGCACATTTCCACCTCAGTAGATTCGTCAATAAGCAGAATTGCTGCATTCGGGCGAATGATAATCCAAGAGTGATTGTCGAAATGCTCCCACAAAGAATGACTGTATGGTGCGGCTTATGGTCTGGCGGCAATCATCGGGACGTATTTTTTCCATAATGAGTTACTGTGAATGGTGTCCGCTATCGTGGGATGATAACAAACTTTCTATGGCCCAAATTGGAAGATATGGATGTGGACGATATGTGGTTTCAACAGGACAGTGCCATTTGCCGTACAGCTAACGTAACAATGGCTCTTTTGCGCGACAAATTTAATGGCCGTGTTATCTCACGTGGTGGCGATGTTAATTGACCGCCAACATCATGTGATTTGACATCTTTGGACTTCTTTCTTTAGAGTTATTTGAAAGAAAAGGTGTACCTCAATAAGCCAGCAACAATACAAGAGTTAAAGGATGAGATTATTCGGCCCATTAACGGCATAGAACCTCAATTATGCCTCAGCATAATCGAAAATTTGAACCATCGGATTGAGGTGTGCGATTTAGCGGCGGCCATTTGGCCGATGTTTTGTTCCATACATAATTGGACAATATTGTCATAATAAAAAGAAATTATAGTCATTTCCTACATAATTTGTGTTTTATTAACCACCATTTATAATGTGCGTTGACTTATTATTATCTTTATATGTACATATGTATATAAAAAGAAGTGTACACGTTGATGTCACCACTAACTGCGAAAACGGGTCGACCAATTTCAACAAAAAGGGTACGTTGGCGATAGTCTGTGGATGGTTTATGTAAAGTTTGCACGAAATCAGCGCAGATATGGCATTTAAATTTTCCTATATATTCCCATACAAATATCAACAAAATTCCAATTTATAATTTTTTTTTGTCACTTGATTGCCAAACCATTTTTCGTAATGCCATATGTGTAGAATGATATTCGGAATAGGTCGTAAGTAAAAGTTCGCCCACCCAATAGCTTCTTAACTAATCAACAGAGTTTCTTGAAATTTGGCAGGCAAATAGTGTAAAATCTGGAAGGAACTATAGCCTATAATTTTTATTATTAAGTTCGTGAAATAGGGCAAGAGTGGTAAAAGCTCTCCCTCCATATATCTGCTTTACTAATCAACCGGTTTTCTTAAAATTTGGCAAGCAGACACTGTCATATCTAAAAGAACATTTAGATATACCTATTTATTTTGGAAATTCCAACATTAAGGGCATACAATAGGGCAAAACGGTTAAAAACAAACCCCTGATATAACTTCTTAATTTAATTTAACCGACGGCTGTGGAATGGTACACGATTGGTCGTTAAAAAATTTATGATAAACGTTATCGAAGCTACCATTTTGAATGGTAAATTTCTAGATGAAAATGTTTTGCTGGCACGAATTTCGATGATTCTCACAGACAACCCAATTGAATTCAAACGCGTTAAATTTTCTTTAAAACTGGTATTTGTAATGACAATCAATAAGTCGCATCACGCACGAACTATTATTCGTGGCATGTTCTCGCGTCGGCAAGCCATCAAGCTTATAAGTATTGGCTAAAGAAGAACTGACACGAAAGTGCATTTTGTAATTAAAATAGATTATCTTCCATATAAAAAATACATTAGTTTTGTATGTTTAACTTTTGAATATGTAAAGAGCAGAAATAAAGAAATAAAAAAAAAAACAAAAAAAAAACATTTCAAGTGCCACGACATTCCTTTACTACGAAGCAGGTATGTAAGGGAGAATACGAAAAAATAACTTTAAAAAAACATTCAGTGTGTAAAGCTGATATCTATTTTTATATGCGTTGAATTTTTTTCAAAAATTTATTGCTTCAAAGTGGGAACTCACCATTTAAATTTGTTGCTTTTCGTTAGAGAGATGGTAAGAAATGTAAAGGTTTCACATTTCTCCCTTATAAACCTGCTTCGTTTGAAGCTCAACTCTTTATTGGAACAAATAACTATATCGTCCTGTAAAGCAAATGGAAGATATCCTCTAAGGAAATACCCAAATTGTCATCTAAAAGAAAATAATCAATGCAATTTTTTATTTTCTAGGCAGCAAAATTTCATTTAAATGGTTTTGCTCATCGTGCTTAATTTCCGATTTTTATTCTTAACAAAAAAACTGAAATTTATTGTTGAAGGGATAAGCTAAACTAAGATAAAAACAAGTTACTTTGATAACAAACTAGAAAGTGCACGGCTAAAAAAACTAAACTGGCAACATGCTTTATTTTTGTTTGCGAAAACAATAAAGCAAGTTGTTTTTGTTGTCATTACAACTACAATTAATGTTGGAAGTATTCCAACCAATTGTAGTGGGGACTGTAAGAAAAGATCACTGTTTATTGTTGTTGTTTTTGTTTAAGATTTGATTTTTTTACAAGTAAAGCTGTTGCTTATACTTAATTCTTATTCGCTTAATAGTTCTATTTGTTTAATAACCAAAAAAATAATGAAATAACTACCCAAAAGTTTATACGGAGCACAACAACATTGATTTTTGGGGGGTTATTTCTTTTTTTGTTCGGTGTGTTATTTCATTTTCTTAATTGAGAGATTATTTCATATCAAATAATTCTCCAAAAATCATTATGATATAAAGCCTCAGTATATTTTTTTAAGGACTTATTTAATTTTTAAATTTATTACGAAAACGTTTTCGCCTTCGTTAACAAAAACTTTTCTGTATAACCGGCCTTGGGCCGGGCAATATAATTTTCTCTTCTATGTTGTAACAAACACCGTCGCCGCTAAGTAAAGCTCATAAATATGGGCTTGTGATAGGCCTAAGACCACCATTGCGGAAAAGCTTTAATTATCGCAGCCGGTAATTGTTATACTATGGAGGAGAAAGTCCTTGCGCCCGGCCAAAGGTCGGCTAAGCAGAAGTGCTTTAGTTATCGAAGCCAATGGTTGGCATATCATAATGAAAATCCTTGCGTTTTTGGGGGCTTATATTTTGGGGTGTTTTTTCACTCCGCCACTTATTTTGACGCGTTAATAACGGAGTATATTTGACTTATTTAATTTTTTTGGGACTTATTTAATTTTTATATTGGGGAGCTACCTCATATGAAATAAGTCCCCAAAATTCGGAAACGAAATAAGCCCTTAAATTATTTTGGGGACTTATTTCATTTTGAAATTTATGCCAAAATCGTAAAAAAGTCTATATTTTGAATTGATTGAAAGTTGTGAATACTTTTTGGGGATTTGTTTAATTTCAGGAATTAGGGATTTATTTCAAATGAAATAACTCCTAAATTTTTGAAGACTTATTTCATTTTAATTTGGAGAGTTATTTCATTTCGTTGGGGTTTAATTTCATTTTATAGTTCATATGATATAAAACCCCCAAAATTGGGTAATTATTTCATAATTTTTTTGGGACTTATTTCGGGGGGGGGGGGGGGTTCCTTGCCGCCGTATATTTGTTTTCTGTTTTTGTTGCTTTTGAAGTATTTTATAATTTAACTTTTATATTGTTATAACATTTACCAAAGTCTTGTTAATGACAATAAACTTTTAAAACTTTAAGTTATTTTTTACTTAAATACCACTTTTTATATTGCAAAGCTCACAGTATATACTTTTTAGGGTCTAAGATCAATATTGTAGAAATTAAAAATTGAACAACGAACTTATATATACTCTTTAACCCTCGGTGAAGATTAGAACGAAAATGTATTTACCCTATTGCCTGGTTGAGGCCTTCGTTAGTATACTTCTTGCGGGAAATACTTCCTGTGTCTCAGAATGATTGTATTTGCGGAAATTTTACTTTTCTTATAATTGGCGCTCTCCAATATATAGGCCCTAATTTTGTAAAACACAACACAGCGACAAAGAATTACATTGAAAGCAAAAACAAATTCATAAATATTTTGTAATTTTGTTGTTGCCTCTAACAGAAATTAACATTGGTTTTTAAGATTTCATACGCATCATTGCTTGTGGCGTTGAAAATTTTAAAACGGTAAATAAATTTCTGTACAAAGCAACAACAAAATTACAAAATATTCATGAATTTGTTTTTGCTTTCAATATAATACCTTGGCGTGCGTTGTGTTTTACAAAATTAGGGCCTAAGTTTCCATACAGCGTGATGTATGGGGTGTAATGCCATGTTCACACAGTGCTTTTGACAACTCGCTCTCTGTTTTTATTACTTATTTGGATTACCATGTTCGCACGACATTTTCATAATCGGTTTTAACAGTCCTTCTTATCCTTTTTTTTTTTATTAATTTTGTTTATTGCTAAATTTAATTTTTTGTTTGTGATTATTTGTATTAAAAATGGAAAGGAAAAGTAAGTAAAAAATATTATTTCAAAGAAATGCATACATATAAAATATTTATTTTCTTTTTTGGATTCCAATAAATTTTATAATATAAAATTAATTGCCTTACTTTTGTTTACTTTTCTTTGTTTATGTTATATTTTGTTTGTTTCTTTAGTGCTTGGACAGCTGGTGATGGAAAAAAACCGATACAAATTAGATATCACATTGATTTTTAAGCAGCGTTTAAAAAGCTGCAGTTTAGTAAAAGTCATAAGATTGTGCTGTAACTTCGACTTCTTCATTTGTCTTTGGACAAAAATAAACTGTTGACTTTACTTTTGATTCAATAAATAAAAACAGTCGCGCAAAAAAGAACATCGGTAGTCGACATGTTCGAAAGTGGTTGGTTTGACAGAATGAAACTTTTAAAAAATCCCGTTGTTACCGAAGATGGGAAGTTGTTTTTATTTCCGTATTTTTTTTTTTTTTAAATAATACATGTGTACATAAATACATACATATGCATTTATTTTAATGCTTAACAATCTTTTTAATTTTTTTAAATTTAATCAAAAGTATGTATTTATGTAAACATGTATTATTTGCAAAAAAAATGCCGCATGCTAAAGACGAATATGATCTCAGTTTTCTCCCATCACTTAACAGATAACAGAACATTTGTTTTTTTCATTGGGTATGTTTCTTGGAGTCGCCATCAAGGGTTAAAGTCTGGTTTAAAAAATAAATCATATCTTGTTTACTATTTAATTTTCCATCCCCTGAGTGCTGGTCCTATCAACAACAAAAAAAATAAATGCACTGAAAATGGCAGACAACCAGTAGTGATTTACTTCGATATGGCCCATTTGTCATGCCCCATTGTTATTTTTGAAGCGTAAAAGGTTTAAGTATAAAATTGTAGCGTATACCTGGGTATGCTGGGGTATACATACGTACATTTTTTTTGCTCTAAGCGTAAGCGTTAAGAGTATAGAAGAGAATAAAGTAGCAGTAATTTCCGCTATATGTTTTTATTAAAATTTATCTTCCAATTTAAACTCACATTTATCGTGGCTTTATCATACTTACTTTGTTGCTTTTATAACAAATAATGGCACTACTTAATTTAAATTAATCTGACTTATTTTGTATTTTTATGACTTGCAACAAAACTGAAAGTGGTATGAACGCCTTAGTCTAAATAAAATAAAAATAATAATTTCCCAAACCAATCAATTCGTTTAAGTATAATCTTTTAAATATAACCATCTCTTATTATCTACACAAATTTATCGCAATCCAACTTACAAGCCAAGTGTTTGTGTGACCATGGACGAATGGTGATTCAAAGATACTTGCAAATATGTACGCCAAATGTTCATAAATGTTAATATAAAAAAGGATATTGTCTTAATACAATTTTATGTGAACGCTTGAACAGATGTGTGCTGTGTATGTTTCTGATTAAACAAAAAAAAAAAAATAATTAAAATAGTTTATTGCCCTTTTACACATGTAGTTTTGAGTGTGTGTGTGTGTGTGTGTGTGTTTTTGTACCCAACCAGAAGAGGAAGTTGGGTAGAAATTTGTAGCGTATGAGTAATAATTTTTGTATTGGCAAATTATATAATTATTAAGTATACGTCCAAATTGCTATTGCCAGCCTTTACTAAACTGTTCGTTCCCTTTTTACGATTTATTTGGGATTGTATTTAATCGCAATATTTATAATTATTACATTTAAACAGTTTTCCGTTTAATGATTTTGTCTTATGTTTTGCAATTACAATAACAATAAAAATACAAATTTTAACTTAAAATTATCTAACATGGAAATCTTAAATAGTTGGCTTAGAAATTAAAATAAGGATGCCAAACAATTTTTTAATAATCAGTCAAGGTTCCATATAAAGCTCACTCTTGGAATAAACTTTAGCACGACCAAAACCGAAACGAACAATAAAATTATACTTTCGTTAAATTTGTCACACACTAGTTTTATTTGACTAGAAATTTGGGGCTCATTATTTTTTTACGATTGGTTCATCATTTACCACATATCAGATATAAAGTTAATTTTCGAGAAATTCTTATGCTTGGTAAAAGGCAATAAATTTCTTATTGGTTTAAAAATAAAATGCTTTTGAAGCGAGTTTCTTTTAAATCTTAAAGTCAGGATAGTTTGTTCGCTTCCCAGAGTTTCACAAAAGTATCCCAACATTTTGTTTGTCACAAATGACATCTGATAATAAAATGTAACATTTGTTGCCTTCATATTTATTTAAATATTTTTTTTCTATTTAAATCATTTAACTTAATTAAATGTTGGACAAAGAATAAACAAAAAACTGTTTCCATTTAATGAATCAGAAGTAAAGGCAACACACATACACACAGAATAAATTAAGTTAAAAACGTCGAAAACAAGGTTGATTCAAAATTTTTCGGTGGTGATTTTGCTTAATACGTGTTTCATGTTAATTCAACCTGATTTTATAATTACTTGCGAACAACATTTTTTTTCTTTTAAAATAACTATAATTCATGTTAATTTAACATTGCAGTAAAGTTAGAGCAAAATGTCATTTATATTGAAATAACAATCCGAATCACGTTGAATGAAAGTTATTTCAAGTTGAAACAACGTGAATTTCATGTAGAAACTAATTGGTGTGGAGCAGCTTCAGAGACAACATATGCATTTATTTAAGAATAATTCAAAACACTTACCCCTGTAACACATGTTTCACTTATTTTGTAGTCTCCTTTGTTAACAGATCAATCAGCAGAATGGCCCGATATGGTTTTCGTCATCATTCTACTTTGAAAACTTGATGTACTATTTAACTAAATAATTTTAATTAAAAGAATACGGGAATTGTCTTCTTTTTATAACATATTTTAAGAATGAAAATAAAAAAATTTAAATACTTAACTATGTATGCATGTTAATTTAACAAGATAAACTTTTGATTTTAATATAAAGCAGGTTTTTATGGATTCAATATTGAATCCATATTTATTTATATTTTAATATTTTTTTTTCATTTTTTTATCAGTGAATAGTATTTAATAAGCGTGATTAAAGATTATTTTAATATTTTTCATTAAAAATTAATATGAAATAATGATATATTTAAATAAAGGGCATACTTTTGCAGAAATTTAACACGATTCTCAATCAACATTTTTCCATGTTAATTTTATATTGGTATTTTTTTCTGTGTGTAGGGGTGTTTTGCCAATCTTGCCGGACATTAGGCAAACAATTAAATTTAAGAAATGTAAAAATTTAAGTACGCAGCTCGACAGACAACAAAATTATGCATTTGCTTGATATTTGTGGTTTTGGGACACTGTTAAAGTCAGGAAAGTTGATTAAATTGCATGCGTGTTCATTGACTTTTTACGGTTTTGTGAGGTTTACAATATGTTTTTTTTTTGTGAGTAAACGAATAAAGATTTTACATTGATATTTTTTTCTGTGAAAGACTAAATTAAAATTTTTAGAAAAAGTTTATTAGAAATTTTTATGATAAAAAATTCGTTCGAAATTAAAAAAAGCGAATTTTTTGTTCACTTTTTTGTAAAAAAAAAAATTAAAAGGTTTTTGAAAGTGAGTTTTGCTGTACATATCAATTAAAATTATTAACATCACGATAAAATTTGAAATCTCTTCTTTTAAATTCAACGGTGCGCGTTGTTGTGCCATTTTTTTTATGATTTTTTGAAAATTTCACCTTTTTTCTGTTTTTGCTCATCTTTCATAGGTACATTTGATAGAAACCCTTTCGTCAGTCATAAAATGTTTAAGTTCTACGCACATTTTTTTTATTTTAATTATTACATCTAAGACTAATATTACCTGTGTAAAAAGGGGAATGTGCGAAACATTAAGTAACGGTTTTTAACCACCTGCAAAACTTAATGTTTCTCTATATCCCTGGCATCCTATGACACCTACAATGCACAATATTTTAATACATTACTAGCATAAAATTAACTCCAAAAAAAGTGATTACCCTTTACGAAAGAAGCAATTTCTTTTATGCTTCCACCTGTACTTAGCTCTGAAGAGAATTCAGATTCGGAAAAGGATTTTGAAAAAAAAGACGAAGAAGAACCATGGCACTCATCATCATCATTTTAGTGCAAAAGAGAAGTATTTTTAAATAAATTAGTTAAGCGAAAAGTGAAATTTTACGATCTCCTGGGTCCAATTTTTGGTTTTTTAACTTTCGCCGACGTTAAAAGTTGCATTTGCCAAACAAAAGTTTGGGGAAACTTTAAATAAAATTGCATTTTTCAGAGGTTTAGTTCTTCTAGGGGGAACTTTATCCTTCTTGGTTCGATTTTATATATATTTTTTACCTGCCTATGACAATAACACATATTTCTGCTAAGTTTCATCAATCTGGGGACACTCAATAACTTTTAAGAAGCATTATAAGATAAAACAAAAAGTAATGTCCGGCAAGATTGGCAAAAAACCCCTATGTGCAACGATTTATTTTTGTCCAATAAAAGATCAGAAAGTGGAAGAAAAAGCCATTTTTTGGTTTTGACTGCAGCTTTTTAAACCCTATTTTAAAGTAATTCACAGGATAATACAAATTGAATGGCGTACAAATGAGATAATCCGCTCTCCAAATTTTGTATGGCGAATTATGTAATTTGGATCATAATTAGGCTCTGAATTACGAATTAGAGAGTGAATTACGAAGAAACGCTGCACATACAGGTATTTGGCCCTAAAAGTCGCTCAAAATGCATTTTTTTATATTAGAACTACATACTTTTTACTGTTACTTTTCAAAAGTCAGGTGACCCTTCCAAACAATAGAACCAACCTTTCACCAGCTGCATGCAGTCTGTCGGAAGTTACCGTTCGCCAAATGTGTTGATGCGTTTGTTCGATACGCTCAAAACTTTACTATCTTAAAATATTTATATTATGGTGATAACGTGGATTTTGTGTTAGTTTCTATCATGGATTGTGTACAATCAGGTAAGTGTTTTATATAAAACTTAAGTTTTACATTGATTCTAATTATTTACTAGTTTTTTCGCCCTCAATGGTAAAGCTCTACACATGCAAAAAAACACACACATCTTCCCATATCATAAAGGTTTTAAACCATTTCTGTTCATTTCTGAGCTTAAAGTTTGATAGTATTTTAAAGAATAGACACTCCAGAAATTCAAAAAGCTAAAAACAGCCACCCCAATCCACCCCTAAATTTTTAGCGATTTTTTAGTACATGGGCTTTGAAAACTAGGTTAATCAAAAATTTCAATAAAATGCCATTTTTTATGAGAGGCTCTTCTGGAATGACGGTATTAACCAGAAACGACTTATGGGCCATTATAGATCGCTCAGATGCTAAAAATTGTAACGAAAAATTTAAATCTATGGAGTCAGAGATTCTCAATCATTATTCCGAACATGACCCAAACATTGCTGTAGTGAAACGGAAATTGTCGATTCTGCGACACCAATTTAAGTAGAACACAAAGCCCAGATTACTTGAAAACAATAGAGAGTGGCTTAATGTAACCATATCTTAAATAGTGATCATATATTCACAATCATACTTATAATTTTTGTACCCAAAAATAAAAAAAAGAAACACAAATTCTGTTTTAGCTGCTGTTGATATTATTGTTGTTAACCTAAATTCTTTGTTTTTGCTAGGAAACTTGTAAAATGCCAGCTGCTCTCATTTGAGTACAGTGACTTCTAATGAGTTAACACAGAAAAGTTGGTGGCTTACTGTAAGGAAACTGCTGAAATGTATCTTTTCCTTTATCAATTTCACCCTATGCCACCGACATTGCACAAGGTGTTGCGCCATTGAGAAGCCGTAAAAGGGAGGCGATTCTGCCAAACGGTCAACTCTCCGAAGAAGCGGTGGAAGCCCGTAATAAACATGTTCGGACATACAGGATAGATTATTCTAGAAAATTTTAACAGGTTGCTTTTTACGTCAGACCCTCTTTTGACAGGAATGAGGAAGACCAAATCGAAAAAGAAGAAACCTCTTTAGATTGAAGTCTTAAATTTACTTGATGAAAACGACCTTTGTAACATTAATATCGAAAATGAAGATGATACTGTGGAAAATGACGAATAAATAAGATTTATAATTATGTTTTTGCCTTTTTCTACACTGAAATAGCGTTATCTACCTTTAAATCCAATAAAATAGTAATATAAAATTACATATGAAAAAAAATACTTTTGAGCGACTTTTAGGGCCAAATACCTGCCTGTGCGCTGTCGTGCGAACATGGCATTAGAGATAGTGCTGGGGATCCCGTGGTGGTTATGGCTTAAACCCAAAGTCGTGATTTTTCACCACTTATGAGAGAGTTCGTCCTGCTTCTCAACAGATGCTGCTGGAATTTTTTCCAATAAGAGTGGACATTCGATAGCTCGAGCTCTTTAACAAGGGGCGAGTATATAAACCTGCCGTAACATGCACCCAATTTACCACCTGTGTGTGATGGTGCCTCGCACTTTCGGATGAGGTTGGTAAACTAATTTTTTGTCATCCAGTGAATAAGACCCACCATAAGATTAGACAGTTACAGCAGTTGCTCATGTAAATATTTCCCATATTTGCCCCAAACTGCGAAACATTTAAGTTAATGAATTATTTTTGACTTTGACTTCAAAGTATTAACATTTTTTGTAATTCGGCCTGTTTATAAAGGTTATTTGAATTTCTGTGCATGTTTGATAATAATCACCATTAATTAACAGAGATCCTCTTTGTTAGCCACTAAAAACATGACACTTTTTTTTTAAACCATCAATGGTCATAATTTTCTTTGAACCCTAATTAAAGGTTTTTCCACATACTGATTGATGTACTACATTGAAAATTTCTTTAAAGTATTTTCGAGTTTTTTTTCAATTTTCTTATTCTTTTGTATTACCACCGTTAGAAAAAAAATATTTTCATGCTCTAATTCGTTAACAAATGCCGTTAGCAAATATTCTCTTGGCCGTTGTTGTTGCTGCTATAGTTTTTTTATGTATGTACTATACATACATATGTACATAAGGTTTGTTTTAATGGTCATCGATAACATTTTGCAATAACAAACAATTACAGCTAATGCATTTTATTTTTCTTCTTCTGTATTTTTTCTGCACCTTTTTCCCTTTCTCTTCCCATTTGCCCGAGCTTCCCCTTTTGTGTTTGTCTTAACGGAACACACATATAAAAACACTTGTATTCCCATTCTTATACATTTATTATGAACTATGGACTTCATTTCTATGATGAACATAGTCATGAAGAAAGGTCTAGTTAGGTAGTTTACACTATTATACTTTCTTTTTATACATGACATAAACTCAAGTTATATGTAAAAGTGTAAATGCATGTATGATGAAAATGACAAGAATTATAAAAAAAAATTTTGACTTCCCATACGACTTCATCGTTTTTTGAACAATATCTAAACAATAATACTTTTCATTGGATCAGGGTTGCACTTTATTTCATATGTGAGTGATACTTTGTAAACACAAATTGTCATGTTAAATTAGATTTTTTGACATTCGCAGCAAAACTCATTAGATTTCTATCTCACAAAGTATAACGGAATACGTAAGACTTGTGAGATGGTGTAAACTAGCCTTTAGGTTGCTTTCTAAATTGAAATTATTAATGGTGTTTGTGTTTATATTTGTTCTACATGAGTTTAATGTGTTTCTGTTCTCTTCCTCTCTCTCTCTCTCTCTCTCTCGCACTGTGTTTATTTTTATGAAGGAACGGAGTTGTATCCAGCAAACGTAAAGTTTGAAATATTCAACCTTCTTTCCCAATCTTATCAGATAATTGGTATTAGTTCTAACTTTCCAAAAGGTTCTATTTTTAACAAATGACTTTTTTATTGTTTCAAAAAGTTTTTATATCATTCTCAATTTAACATCAGTGTTAGATGTTTGCTGGGCATGTGTTCTCTTTTTTTCTTCTTGGCACTTGATGTGTAGAAAGTGGTCAATAGCATTTAGAGATGGGAAATACTAGTGACATGTTGTACCTGGACAATTGGAGATATTTTTTATTCCAAATTGTTTCAACTTAATGCAATCGATAGTTATGTATTTTAATTGCATTAATTCTCTAAACTTAACTTTTAAATCTAATAGGTGGAAACATATTGATTTCTGACGGTCTGAGTAATGCAATGAAACTGCTCAACTGTGGAATTTTAAACTAAAAATTCAATACTATTCCTAGAATTATTTAAAAGTGCTTGTTGAACAAAATTGCAAGGTAGTCAAAACTGTATATTTCTCTCCAACATACACGCATCTAAAATGTAGCCCATAAGGGACTAGGACTAGTCCAAAGGTAACCCCAATGTATGGGAAAAATATGGTCTATTTAACATTACACGCAGAGAAAAAATATGGTTGGGCATGGTTAGGGAAACAACACTATGTTTAATAAAACAATATATTGTTGTCGTACACAAATAATTGTTACTTTTCTTTAATATCAACAATATTATAGTTACTGTAAACATATCAACGTTTATCGCAATTATAAATTTGAGCATTGTTGAACGAAAAATAATTATTTTTCTAACAACTAAATTATTATAACTTTCAAAACATATTATATTACTCACAACCATATCATGATATTTAATAGCCATAACATGATAACTTTCTATACATTGATCATATTATGTTTAAGATGCAATCAAACTATTTTTACTCTAATAATATTATGTTAGCGCCATTTGTGAAATAATTTTGTATCAGTTGTGTCGTTAATTTTATATGTGAGCGGTTAAACAATTTAAAGATAAATTCCCATAAAAAAATAAGCTTAAAGAATTTAATAAAATTAAAATATTAGCGGAGTTCATTCAGTTTAGTGATTTAATAGTGCAAATGGAAATTATTGTAGTTTTATTTGTAAAATCCAACAACAAAACACATAGAGATTTCGTTATATTTTATAAAAGTGTTTTGATATTTCTGTTGTTTTCTTGGGCAACTGCGTATGTTTTAAAACAAAATTTTCAGGAGAGCCGAAAAACCATTCTAGATTAAACTATGGGATAGGTATTGTGCACCACGTTAAAAAATCGGAATTAATACATCTTTTTTCAAAAGTTTTTAGAAACATGTAGAGAGCAATTAAAATTAGGCAATATGGCATCAACATCTCAAAATCGGAAAAGAAAAATAAGAAAAAATGGACAAACGCGGTTGCCCATGAAAACCACAGATTTTGGATTTTCTCTTTTGCAAGCCTTATATTGAACTCCGCTATGTGATTTATGTACATTAAGAAAAATTGTAAAAAGCCACAAAATAAAAATCGATGCAAGAAAATTTTAATTTATTTTATATTTTTATGACTGTTATGACAGTTATGAAAGGTGCTGCATCATAATATGATTGCTTCTAAATTTATTATGATTAATATGATAATAATATGATTACTTCTTAGCTAATTATGATTAACATGACAATAATATGATTGCTTCTTAACTTATTATGATAAACATGACAATAATTTGATTACTTCTTGACTTAGTATGATTTACAGAATAATAATATGATTAAGGGAAAAATTTTATGATGTAATATTAAGAGTATATTTAGTCATAATATGTTTCAATAATAATCATAATATGGTGACTACAATCATGAATCTTATCATAATATGTGGCTCTTAGAATATGTTTACCACAACCATGTTTTTTCTCTGCGTGCACATTTTGTATCGAGCCTGTCGAAATTGAATCCATTGCAACAATTACTAATGCATATACTACGAATACGTCAAAAAACTAAATGGCAAAACTATCATGTTGTTGGAGTTGCCACAATATTGAAACAAAGTTCTTGTTGAAAAACCCGATATTTGTTTATTTTACACATAAAAAGCTTAATATCCTAGTGCAGAGGGCCCGATACAACTAGAGCCTAATACACCATGAAATAATAAAATATTTCACAAAAAATATTTATTTTAGTCAGCAAGAAATTCGAAATATAAATACTTCAATTTTGAAGAAATAATGTCCGATGATGGCAGGGAGCGTGTAAACCGCACTAAACTATGCAGTCTTTTCGGCCTGTTCTGGTTTGGTTTTACTCCATATGAGGGATATTTGTTTGTTAACAAACCTGTGAAGCCAAAACGAGGCTAATCGCTGAACACAATCTTCCAATAAGACATCGGTGACTAATTTTTTAAGTAAATTTTCGATAATTTGGTAGCGTTGTTTAAGTGTGAGTCTATTGCTGTTGATTTTCCATAGTACTTCAACACATAACTCTGAGTCTTTTTTATTATAATGGGGTTTACAGAGTGTTTCGATTTGAAAGAAAATCGTTATATACTGTTCAAATTGTTAGAACTTTTTTCTTTCGAATTTAAATACGCATATTTTAATATAATTTTTAAGTTTAGTTTTTCTAAAAGTCTGTAAGGAACTATGTTTTATAGACATAACATTTTTTTTTTCATTATTTATTTATTGAAGCTTCATATTTTAAATATGAGCTAACAATTATTAATCAAATCTTATCCTAATACTTTATTTTATGTCCGGCCAGTGCCAGACAAAAATTTTCTTCATCACAGGTTCTGTTTACATGTGTAGGTGTTTATCGCTCATCAAATTGGGTAAGTGTTGCAGTGTCTCTTCTTCTTTATCGAGTGTGGCCGCCATGATTTCAAATATTTCGAGCTAGTGGATTTGGGTGTTGTTTAAGCCTTTTTAAATATTTTACTGCATATTTTGTAATCATAGATTTTACACAGAAAAAATTATTAGTAGTTTTTTATCAATTAAAAAAATTGTTCAAAAAGTATTAAAATTTAATTAATTTGATAATTGAATCAATTATTTTTTTGTTGAAAGAAAATTAAAAATATAATTTTGATTTAATTAACATTTAAGTTGTTTTGAAATAAATTTTGAAATAAAATATTTATTAAATAACAAAAAAAAATTTCGTTTAAAATAAAATAATTTAAACTTGGGGAATTGTTGTTGGAAATTCTCAAAATCAATCAACACATTGTTTGAAACGGCAAAGTTTTTTGATAATTTGCTTAATTACAATTAAAAATATCATTTATTGAAATAAAAAATATTCAAAATTTCAAATTTTTACAATTTTTAGTAATCAATATAATCATTTTGGTAATCGGTGCAAAATCAACAAATGGGTTTCTTGATTCTATGAATTTGGAACAAAATTGGTGATTAGAGACAATTTTTAATTTTTTCTGTGTACTAATGGCACATTGAGATCCTTTTGTATATTTTTGTTTTTAACATACCAGGGAGCGGCTGTAATTGATTATTCGTAGCAGTTAATTTTGGCGCCTTTTAATTTGTTCGATATTAGAGGCCAATGCAATGCCCCATAGTTGAATACCGTAGCACCAGATTGGCTTTAAGATAGGGTTGTAAAGTAGAAGCTTGCAATCGAGACAAAGAACAGAGTTTCTTCCAATAAGCCATTTTCATTTCATTTGAGTTAATTTTGCCTCTATATGGCATTTCTACGTTAATCGTCGATCCAGATGTACACCGAGATATTTTACATGCGAATGTTGAGAAATTTTTGATTATTGATAGCAATAGAGGGCAAGATTCCCCGCGCAAGGTGAATGTTATATGTACGCATTTTTGCTCATTTCCCATTACCCTCCATTTTCTTAACCATATTTCTAGATAACATGTATGAAGCTGTAAGTAATGAGATGCTTCATAACGATTTTCGTGGACGCTTAGAAAGGCAGTATCGTCTGTAAATGTTGAAGTTTGGGTGTAGTTGTTTGGTGGCATGCCCGAATTATATGTTTGATGATAAGCTAATAGGCCTATATGACTCAACTTTTGTATGATCTTTACCTGGCTTTGGTATCATCGTAACCAAGAAAACCTTCCATTTTCGAGGATCGTATGCAAGGCTAAAACTACCATTAAAATTAAAAGTCATTTCTTTGCTACTCGAGGTAGCTCTAAAAGCATTTTATTACTGATCTTATCAATACCAGGTGCCTTCTGAGTGTTTAAGTCAAAAATAGCCTTTTCGATATCTCTGATCTCAAATCTTACTACCATTCAAGTTTCTTAATGTTTATATCAAACTGGCCTTTTTAGATTTCTAGCTGCACGCCAGAATAAGTAGTCTGATGGTGGAGTTGCATGAAGATCCTTAAGATATTTTTGTAGAGAAGCCGTTTTCTAAGTCTGCAGTAACTTTCTTAGCCTTTTTCTTCTTTTAATAAATTCTAAAGTTGTGGGGATCAGTAAAGTTGCCACTCTCTTCGAACTCTCCTTTTTTCAGTCAAGAGCCGCTCTACATCTGTGGAATATATTTTAAATTTTTTTGTTTTTTTTTTGGGGCCAATACTTGAATGCTGAACAGCTAGTTTTAGATAACTGTCAAAATTAACAATAGAGCGATCCACATTCTCCGGTGTACTAAGCGAAATATTTTCTGTGCAATGGGTGCTGAGAAAGTTTTTATGTTTTAACCAAATAATTTGTGTGGCTGACGTCGCTTAGTAACCAGTTGGAGATACAATTCTATTGGGGTTCATTATAGTAACAATTGAACGTGTAGGTCGGAAGATAATTCTAAGGTGCTTCAACATGAATCGTTTCTGCGGGGATATTTTTAACCACGCCAAAAGCGATAACATCTGGAATCAGTAGGCCACTCGTGACCACATTTAAATCCATTTTGAAGATTGTATTAAACAACTCTTTGGTTTTATAAGTCTTGACCCCCAGGATGTATGCTTAGCGTGATAATTGCCACCGGCCAGGAAACAGGGTCCTAATGATTTATAATAGTGTTTGACTCGGGTTTTTATCAAAATGGCAGAACCTCAACAAGCTCGATATCGAGGATCCTTGGTATCATATAGTATGTCACCATTGATTTTAAACGTCTTAGAAACCATCATAACATCAATTTGTTCATTTTTAAGAAAATATTGTAGATAATTATTATTTTGGCGGATGACGTTTCCGTTCTAAAAACAAATTTTTAAACAGTTCATGGCTTGTTAAGAACAGCTTGCAATAACATCGATTGCATTCTTAAAATTTCCTGCATCATATTACCCATTGTGTTCGTGAAGTTATTAACTCTTTGCACTTATGTTTACATTTTTAATTAGAAAATTGAGTTTCATCATTACTTGGCGAAGCACCTTGCATTGACACATGATTCGATTTTAGGTTCTGTTATTACTAGGCTGCGGAGCCTGAATGCCATTAGTGTTTAATTGATTTGTTACCTGCATTTGTGGGGGATTAGTTTTCGGTCCAACCCACTGCTTGACCATATATACAGGGCATCTCTATAATTGGCAGTGTGATAATCGCCACAGTTGTCACATTTTTTAAGTTATGGTCGGTTTTTACCCCTATCGCAAAGACCTGTACCATGTAATTCACCACATACTACGCAAACAGGGGGTAAATAGCAGTTTGCCTTAGAATGACCAAATTCTTGACAGTTTAAACATTAAAGGGATCATTTATTTTGTGTGGCTCTTCTACAGTTATTCTTCTATAGAAAATGTATTTCAAATTGTAGATAGCCTGCGTTTCGTTTTTTAAAGCTTTACGTCGCCGGGTTCTAACTTCACTCGAAATAGAGGTTGGGGTTTTTTTCTCCTATTTTTAATTTCTAATACATGTTTTACTTTGAAGCCTTTTTCTTCCAAGACAGTTTTAATTTCTTCTGAGTCCACACATGGGGCTTCGACCCCGCTTAAGCACTCCATACCAACTTGTACTTGAGGCTTTTGACAACTTTTTACAAGAGGGTTTTCCGTTGTGTCTGTGTTTAAATTCAAGGTATCATTTCTTACTAAAATTGGTTTTGCCGTCGCAGCTACACCTGTGGGCTCAGCAACACTTGTCCCAGGAGACAGTTTTATATTTTTAAATGTATCACTATCCACTGTTTTTGTAAACACCGAGGGTGAAAGGGAACTTGTGCGAATAATTGGCTTAGCCGTTAAAGGGTTAATACTATTTTGTTTTGTTTTATTTATTTCAGCATTACTTTCGTTTGCATGAACTTTTACATACGCATTTCTTTCATTAAGTTTTATTGTTGTTTCATTGTTTTTACTCATACAAAAATTGTTTTTGTTTTTCACCGTTTTGCTGTGCTTTTAATTTTTTTATTTTTTATTGTATTTTACAACAACGCCAAAAATAAGAATTTTAAACTAAACTGTTGTTGCTCATACATTCATATAGGTATATTTTTTTATTTTTCTTATTTAATTTTTAGTTTTTGACAATTGTTTACTTTTATGTTAAATAATTTATTTAAAAATCATTTATTTTGCGTCTAGTCGCTAAATGTTCATTTAAAAATCAATTGTAATAATTCGAATTGTATGCGCGGTTAAGATTACACGTCTGTACCACAATAAAACACAAACCGAACTTAGACATAAATAAATGTGAAAATATCGGTGCAGTATGACATTTCGTTTGACAGCTAACCCTTACGTAAGTGCTATCGTTCTTAAAAAACACCCTTTGTTTGTCTTTTCCATCACTTCAGTAGTTCATGCGATCGGTTTTATGTAGTTTTGTAGCCATTTTATCTAAAGTGCCCATTCCCGAAGTACTTCTTGATTTCTATGGTACATTTAAAATAGTACTAAGCCGTTCATACTTTAAAGCGCAATACATTTTTTCCTTAATACTTTAAAGCAATAAAAAATATTGTTGCTTTTGCAATTTATTATATTTACTAAAGGAAAGAAATATAAAAGAAAAATATTCTTTGAACTCCTCATCTGCTACAACAACACACACATACTTCAGACAACCATATTGAGTAGTTTCAGTTTATTTTTTTTACCAATTCTATTTTTTCTATTTTCCACTTATTTAGAGAAATAAGGAAAATCGATTTTCTTTAACACTTTATTTTAATGGTTGACAGTATGTCAAATATAAAAGTTGTTTCTCTATTTTCGAGCGACAGAAAACCTGAATAACAGTGTCTAAGTAAACAGACGTTGTTACTGATGATTTTGTTTATGAAAAAGTTTTTTAAAGTTAAATTTTATCGTTATTGCATTAAAGTTTTAAAAACATATTTACAACACCAATAATGCAACATCCATAAAGGTACTCTTTGTCGCTGTTATAAAAGTTTTTTATCTACAAGCATTTTTGTTATGTTTATAAAGCAAAAATTTATAAAAACATTTTTTTCCCGAGTAATAAATAAAAAATTTTTTTGCGTACATTTTGTTTCCAGACAAATAAATCTTTTTTATGTTTTTGTCTGCAACTTTAATGGGTAAGCGACTGAATGGAGATAAAATTCTAAAGGTTTAGTTTTTCCTTAAAATTTAAAATTTTCAAATGTGCAAGCACTTCATCAAATCCAAGCAAATTTCACTTAACTGAATAGTTGTCAACTTAGCAAAGAAAAATTAAAAAAAAAACTGGGTAGTATTTTAAGAAAGCTTGGCTAAGACTGAATTAAATTGTATTGCCTCCTTTTCCAAGCCACTCGTACTCAAGGCGAATTTATTTTCAGGTGGCGTTGACAGCACAGCTGTGCTATTTTTTTTTTCTTAGTTAGAGAGACGAATGTCAAAAGTTACTTGTGTTTTTGACATATCGGCCAACGAAAGCAACAAAAAAAATACATTGTTGTGTTTTTGGAGTTGTAACTTGTTGTAGTATCGACACCACCGTTTACATGAATTCGCCTTGCTCGTACTCATAAGCATATAACGTCCAAATAACACAGTCAAATTATATGACTTCTCCTTTAAAAAAGAGTTATTTACTTTATTTCCGTGTGGTATTGCATATCTCCTATCGAACGCGTCCTCAAATTGCGAATATATACTTAGATATAAAAGAGACAACAAACTACGCCACCCAGAGAGATTTTTGTGCAGTCAGTTTTGGGCTACGTATGAAACGAATTACTTTGCCTATTGAAAGATCAGAAGACTCGTCATCAGCCACACAAAATCTGGTATCTGGTAATAATAATCTGGTAAGCTTGTTATAAACATAACGCGGCTTAAACTGGGGTATCTGAGACCACAGTGTCCCAGAAATAAGCCAGTTGTTAACCTTAGTCCTGCCTTTTCAAGCAAAACTAGCCTTACTTGATTTGTAATGTGTAAAACGACAGGCTAAGAAATTTTTAAGACTGTCTCAGCCTGGAAATGGGTCTCCATGTGTGAATGAATTTCGGACCATGATCGTATCGTCTCCTTGTGACCGACAGGGATGCCGAAAGAAGGTTTAGGGCCTTTTTATAGACGAACGGCTCTCTTTGCCAAGCGGTCTGCCCTTTCACTGCCCACATGCCCATCGTGGCTGGGTACTTAGCACAAATTTAAATTATTGTGTTTCCCAAGATCGTGTAGAGATGTTAAAACTGTTCTGGCCTTCATCTTTGAGGAAGATAGCGCTCATGGCTTTGTAAAATCATAAGTAAAAAGTTTTCAAAAAGTTAAGCAAAAAGGCTTTAAAAGCCGGCCTCAGTATCACCATTCGTTTGTTTTAAACCGTCGATGAACCAAACTTTGGCTGCAAGCCCATTAGTCCCTGTCAGATATAAGGACATTCAAATTCCTATTCAATACCAGACTTGACAGCTCATGATAACCAACCCAAAAGAATCTCAGGAATCCACATATGACCCCCAAAGTCACCTGCCCTTAACCCAGCAATCCGCGGCAGCCTGCTAGCACACCTGCAGGCCTCTTCCTTTATGTATAGGCTCAACGAAAAAATGTGCTGGATAGCTCCCAATGTTTAACTGGGACAGATCTTCATGGCGCCGATACATAGATAAGGCATTAAACTAATTAAGTGAAGAGGTTAGCCAAAATATGTTCAGTGTTAGTTAACCAGATACGGTGGCATTGCTCAAAATTGTTCTAATTATCGTATCAAAAGAATAAAAAGGTTAGGGATAGAGGAATGCTCAGTAGATAATCAGGGCAGATAGGAAATAAAACACCACCTGTGGAAAAAAGCATGCATCATAATCCATGAAAATTCCGACTCATAATGAGTGGTTAATGGTAGGCGTCCAATCCTTTAAGGTAGAAGTACATAACACGCGTTAGTGCGCGCGCGCTCTGCAGACTTCTGTCAAAATAAGCTGACCATAAAAAGAAAAATTCAACAAATTTGCGAATCGTGAAAGAAAAACTTATTGAAGAGCTTCAAAAACATACAATATTTATATAAAAAGAATAAATTCAGTAAAATAAAAAAAATCTTGATATACTTTCAATTCCGTTTTCAATGCACAAATAAATAAACAAATAAAAAACAGCTGACAGGAACGGCTTTTGTAACGCGCGTTGTGTAACTTGAAATTTTTCATGCGCTTAAGTTTTTAAACGCACGACAAACGTCGACGAATTAACGCGTGCTATGTACTTCTACCTTTAGTTAAGGCGGCCTTTGTAAAAACTTGCAAGTCTATTTGCTCAGCTTGAAGCAGTAGATACACCAATCAACTGCTCACATTCAATACAACTTATTAGAAAATCAACAGCTTCATATAATCCATTTGATCCATAAATGACGACTTATGGCCCTTGACAAAAATGACAAAAATCAACCAATTGTAGTCGGGACTGAAGTAAAAGATAAACTCACTGTTTATTGTTGTTGTTTTTTTTAAGCTTTGATAATGTTACACTTCGAACTGGGGCTTATAATTCTTATTCGCTTATAATTTTATTTGCGTAATATCTTTGAATGAAGTTTCCTGACGATCTGGCCTAAGCAGCGAGTGAAATGCGCATGGGAATAGCTTATGCCATCGACAATAAATTTCAGTTTATCAATAGAATGAAATGGAAATTTAGCATATTTAAACGAACCCTTAATAATGTATTCCATTTGCCTATTCTAGTCATGAATGCGTAAAAATTAACCCGTCACTCTGGGTCTTAAGGCCCCAATAAATTTTCGTTATTAATAACGACATCAAAAATCCGTTGGGGACACAACTCTAATCATTCTTGTTTCGAGGGGCTGCAATTTAAAAATAATAAATGACATTTTGCAAATTGCGTCCTCTTAGAAATATGGGTTTTGTCGGTAAATTTTTAATAACATTTGGACATAGTTGTACCACTATTTTGTCATGCCGTTTACGAGTGATTTGTGTAGACTCTATCATTGTCATATGTTTATCTCCAGCAAATAGTTAAACTTATAATTGCTTTTAAATTTGTTTATAAATTTTTTCAATCTACATTAATTATGTGTCATGCCGCACCGCCTCGTTAGAACTAAATGCATACAACATAAATATTCAAAGTTACTCAAGTTAGGCATTAAAGACAAATACTTATAACAATTGCTTACTTACTTTACTTTACTTTAGATGGCTATTACAACCGTGTGTCGGTTACAGGCTGAAATAAGATGAAACCCCAGCAATTTCTGTCTTCTGAATGCTGGCGCCAGTTAGAGACACCAACTGCAGTTAGGTTTTGTTGCATCTGGTCGTTTCCCAGCGATGCAGTGGAGAATCTGTGGATGCTGAACGAGAACGGATCCCTTCGAGTCTTGTCGTCAAAGTGCAACTGGATAAGAAATATTTCCAACATCTTTGCGTCGCATTCCAAAGCTTGATTTTTTTTAAATCTTAATAATTTCGTTTTGTTAGCATTTAAAACAAGCTTATTTATTCTAGCAAACTCTGATATCAAAGCTGCATCCTGTTCTATAAACACTTTCACAGCTGTTTCATCTCTATATGGATAAAACAAACAGATATCGCCGGCGTAAAGTTTTCCAGATAGACACAGGGTCTTAAAGGATGTTTCCCCATCTAATACAAATGGCTTAAGAATTATTGCCTACGGATGCAGCACAATGACCACAAAATGTCAATCAATCAGTTAAAGGGCCTGCAAAAACATTAAATGACATGCGAATAAGTTTTTTCTATTTTGTCTTTCGGAAATGAGCGTGTTTTCAGTAGACAGTTTTGGCTAAATGGAATAACTAAAGGACCTGGAACATGAATAATTTGTTTAGATCTACAATAAATATTTGTAAGTTTTACATACACAGAACAAATTATTAGCAGTTTTTTTTTAACCAATTTTAAAAATTATTTAAAACGTATTTAAATTTAATTAATATGATAATTGAATCAATTATTTTTTTTGTTGAAAGAAAATGAAAAATATAATTTTGATTAAATTAATATTTTAGATGTTTTAACATAAATTTTGAATTAAAATAACAAAAAATTATTTCGTTTGAAAAAAAATAATTTAAACTTGTGAAATTGTTGTTGGAAATTGTCAAAATCAATCAACACATTGTTTAAAACGGCAAAGTTTTTTGATAATTTTTTAATTAAAATTTAAAATATCATTTATTGAAAAAAAAAATATTCAAAATATTAAATTTTTACAATTTTTAGTAATCAATGTAATTCTTTTGGTAATAGGTGCAAAATCAACAAATGGGTTGCTTGATTCTACGAATTTGGTATAAATTTGGTGATTAGAGAAAATTTTAAATTTTTTCTGTGTACAGACAAACTATATACATCCTCATTGACCTTCCGTCTAGTTGGACGGCATACAAATCTTATGACATTTTCTGTTTTAAAATTTTTTAAGACTTTACATTTCACAGAAGATGGAACATTACTTTTGGACTCATTATCTGCAAAATTTGGATTCATAAAATAATAAAATACTTTTTTCCACACGTTTCGCCCCTTCGAAATTTCGCAATGGCCAAGCAACCATTTATTATAATAATTGTAGCAACGAACTGTAAAATAATAGAATTTCCGTTATTTTTTTTTTCAAAGAACATTTCCGACGTACGAGAAAAATGAAAACGAAAAATAAAGTTGTGGATTAAAAAATTTGAATTGAAATCTAAAGTATAAAAATGAGGGCAGCAGCATGATGATGTCGAATAAACAATTATTGGAAACGTTGATAGAGAGGGAAAATATTTTCATGGAAAACATGCTTTTGTGTTTTTCAAAAACAACAATCCTATTAAAAAGCAAAGACTCTAAACATAAATATACGGATGTTAGTGAACTCATGTGACTAAAATTACAAAAAAAAAACTTATAATCCAAAAATAAAAACTGACCAATTTCCTTAATAATTTTAAATTAAATAGTGTAAATCACTTAATGTAAGTTTGTGCGTGTGTGTGTTTATACATACATATCCATGTGAAAACTGGGGTTTCTATGCGGGATAAGATCCTCGAAGTTCTTGGGAAAGATAATTTTGAAATTCTGGAGAATTTTAAGATGGTAAATTTAGGGAGTATTTTTAGTAAATCTGTACTACACGGATTTAACTGTAACTGAAAACTGATTTAATCAAGTCATGATTATCATGATTTTCAGGTTAGTATGTGAAATATTGGGTAACAAAAATAATACAAAAATGTATCTTCAAAACATTATGGGGAACTCCCGATTTTTGTCAAAACAATTCTCTTCATTCCTGTTTAATTCCATGATGAAACGATAACGCAGAGAAGTTTAAAATAAAAAAAAAAGGTTAGCATTAGGCCTAAAGATTTAAAAAAGGTCCAGAAAAGTGCAAAACGCTAATCGGTCGATAATAGATAGCAACACAACTCAAGCTGAGTTGTCAGCAGTGAAATGAGGCAACGCTGCCAATGTTACAATATACAACATTTTTTTTAATTTTATATTTTAACATGAGCGGCGTTGCCTGATTTCGCTGCTGGTATCTCGACTTCAGTTCAGTCGTCATCCGTAATCGACCCATCATTAGTCCGCGGAAAACTTCTATCCTCCAAACTAATTGTCTGATCCACAAAAAAATTAAAGATGACTTAAATTAATACGCTACAAAACATATACTAAATGTGCTGCTGAGGTAAAATACTTTTTTACATGTCTTCAGTAGAATTGTATCGCGATTCTTTTCTTAGAATATATTAACCCTCTTACACTTATTTTAAGAGGTAATTTTTGTCCTTTTTTTTACTTCCACACAAAAGTATACTAAAATGGCACTTTAGAGGGTTAAAATGTTTGACGAAAAATTCAAAAATTTCGAAAATCCGTTATATATACATTACACGATTTTTTGGTCTTAGAAGGCCCACAGTGAAATTTAGTGCAACAAATATTCGTCAAACATTTTAACCCTCTAAAGTGCCATTTTAGTATACTTTTGTGTGGAAGTTAAAAAAGGACAAAAATTTCCCCTTAACATGAGTGTTAGAGGGTTAATATATTTTAAGAAAAGAATCGCCATACAATTCTACGGAAGAATTCTGAAAAAGTATTTTAGCTCAGCAGTACATTTAGTATATGTTTTTTGAGGTGGCAAGTCTTAACGTCCAGTGACATAGTGTCCATGGATGTTATGACGCTCAAACAAGTTTCATAGGTTCAATGGACAATATGACGCCTTTAAAAGTGTCATAATTTCCATTAGAGCAGTGACGTCATGTCTGCGGACGTTATGACACTTGGTAGAGTGTCATAATGTCCGCAACATATTTTCAAACTTGAAAGCATAGCCGGTCTTCAGCCGGGTGCAAGGATTTTCTCTTCTATGGTATAACAAATACCTACCATCAGTGGTAGGTAATTCTCCTAAGAAACAACACTCTCGAAAAACTTCAAAATACGTCTAAAAACTTAATATGCCAAATATTGGTATTATTTGCCTTGAAATTTTTATTTCAGATTTCAAAGGACTGATTCATAATTCAGTACATATCCCATAAAGTTCACTTACAAAATATTTAAAAACTTCGCCTTCCCGGTTAAGAGTGTTAAATATTTGGCAAAGCCGAATACAACATTCTTACACGCTGAACAAATTATAGTTGTCAGTTACTAAGAACAATATACTAAGGAAAGATTTTAAATAAGTTAATGTATACAGGTAACCCCATTTCGGTTAAATATGGCCATAATATGGTTAAAATAGTTCATAATTTGGTCAAAGTTAATCATATTGTGGCTAAAATTAACCTCTTCAAGTTAGTTTTCTTGAGAACGCCGGAATAACAGAAAATATAAAATTCTTCGTTTTTGGGAAAGTGAGAACTACCGGCAATAAGGAACCCTCATGTAGAAAATATTGGTTTAATTGTATTTGTTTCGTATTTGTATGTATGAGTTTTTCGTTTTGAAAACTTTATATAATTTCCGTTTTATATGATAAGAATACAGAAGTTGTCAACAACTTTATTTTACGAAATAAGAATTTTATTCAAAAAAAAAAAAGAAAACGAAAAAAAACAAGAAGTCATAAAGTTTTGTAAAACGAACATAAAATTTTCTCGTAACTTGAAATTGTTTTTTTTTTTTCAAAATAAAAAAATTAAAGCAAAAAATAAATTTCCGTCAAAAAAAAAATAGTTGTCTGTCTGATGTTTTGTAAGCACTTCATTTTGGGAAAGCTGCAGGCTGCCCTGGGTTTGTCTCGTATTTCTAATGTTGTCGTTAGTGTTGCTGCTGCTGCCGCTGCTGCTTTAAAGCTGTGATGATGTCGATGTTTTGTTGCTGCAGCATAGAAATATTACAAGCAAAACAATATCAAGTTGCAGACTATAACAATAATTTTTGTTAGTTGGATTTTTTTTGCTTCTTTTGGACAGACTGGATGCATAAAGTTTACTATTACTTTATGATTGTTTGCTTGTTTGTTATTATTGCTGTTGTTGCTTATAAGTGGAAAGCACAATGGGACTTTTTTTTAGAGGGTTTAAGTTCTTAAAGTTAATTTTAAAGTTACTTTAGCTTACAAAGGGCGTATCTAACATACAAAAAAATTTTATGAGATAAGTCTTTTGCAAATTAAAGTTAAAATTTGTTTTTTGCTTATACTTTGCATATCCCTTTGGTTTCTAAATTTTCCGGTATAAAAAGTTCTTTAGGATTTGGATAAATACACTCACAAAATTATAACAGTAACATACTGTAGTTTATTTAAGAAGTAAGCAATTCCCATTTTCTATTTGTTAAAATTATTTAGTTTAATACATCAAATTTTTAAAGTAAAATAATTGCGAAACCATATCGGGCTGTTGGTGTCTAATAATTGAGAATTCTTCTGTAAGTTAATAATAATGTTCTCTATCTCATTAGAAAAACACGCAGAAAGGTGGCTGGTATGTTGTTCATTAAAAATCGGCTCTTTTGTGTCGTTTACGAAAATTACAGAAATTCATAATATAACTGAATATTCCTTTGCTTTTTACGGAAAATGTTGTTAATTTTTTGATAATTAGTTTATATAAAAAAACTGAAAATTCATTTGTTCTTACGAACATGGGGTTGAATTTTTGACAGTAAAAATTATATGAACTTTTCGCTAAAAATAAATGAAAAATAAGTAGACCGGGTTTTAAATGAATTTTCATTTATTTTCTAAACGATTTCAGTTTATTTTACGTATAGAATATTGTGAGTGTACTGGATTAAAGATGAAAAGAGAAAATTATTTTTTTGTTTCTTAAATTCTATTTCTTAAATTAAAGAATGCAAAAAAAATAATGAAAAACTACATGTCTTTAACAGAAATGTATTCGACTTTGAGGAAAGAGATTGACAATTAACACCTTTGCTAAGTTTCTGTTCAATGGAAAATTTAGCCCAATATGAGTCAGCTCTGCACTGAACAATTCAAATTAAAGTTTTACAAGGTTTCTTTCAAATGTGCGAAATTCCCATTTCATACTATTGAGAAACTGAAATTTATTGTTAAAGGGATAAGCTATTCCTATGCGCATTTCAACTCTAAATGTAGTTGTAAGTGCACGCAGAGAAAAAACATGGTTGAGGTATGGTTAAAAAAAACATATTATGGTCCCTGCAATGACAACAAATAAACTTTTGTTGTTTATAACAAAACTTTTTTCACGATTGAAAATATTTTGTTTCTTTTTAACAAGAAAGTGTTTACCTCCCCTGAAACCTCAAATATGGTTGAATTTAACAATATAATATTTTAATAATATAAAGCTACAACTATACATTCAAACATATTATAGTTACTTTAACCATATTATTATCACGGCAACCATAGTATGGTAAAATTCATATATCCAAAAGCTATTACCATATTATGGTTGCCTCCAAACATGTTATGGTTGATATTTAATAACAATAATATGTTCGAAATTTTTATATTTTAATTTTAAATTTTAAATATGTAATATGTTTAAAAAGCAGCAACATTCTGGTTGTTTGGATTTTACTTGGTTTGCTTAAAATTCTCATTTATTTTATATTAATTATTGAATAAAATACCTACATAAGTTTACGTAGAATAAACTAGTAGAAAAGAACAAATGGTAATGAAGGTCGTCACAGCCTGGAATTTGAATCAAAGGGGATTTTTTTTTTAATTATAATTTGACACTTAACAAACAAATTGAAAAAAATGGATGAAAAAAATAACCATAATATGATTCATTTTTACCATATTTTTGTCAAGTCTGACCATAATATGGTTACTTTTGTCAAAATTCTTGGAAGTTTTAACCATATTATGGTTAATTTTGAACATAAAATGGTTTGTTTTGACCATTATTATGGTTAATATTGACCAAAATATGATTAATTTTGACCATATGATGGTTTATTTCGGGACATTTTTTGTTAATTTTAACCATTCTATGGTCATTTTTAAATATTATATGGTAACCTGCAAACATAAACATTGTTTAAACCATAGAATATGGTTACCTCCAACCATATTTTTTTTCTACGTGTGGGTTTAGGTTTACTAGTTAACTGACAGTTTTTTCTATTTTCTGCCCACAGTGCACTTAAAAAAGTTCTCGCCTGACAAAACTTATGTTAATGCCAAAGGCGTTCAAAATTTATAATTGAATTTTACAATTTATTATTATTTGTTCGGAAAAAAGTCAACGCTTTTTCAAAAATCACTTAAAGAGAATTTTAACACAGAAAAAAAACAATAGTTATTAAATAATTAAAAAATTTTTTTAAAATGTTTCGAATAGAGGGAAGCGAACTGACACCGAAGTAGTTACGAGATTGGTCTTTTGTGGTAGAGAGAGGTTCTAGTTCTAACACTTTACATCGGGTTGTCATTGGAGGGGGTCTATTGACACCATTTGACTAGTCACAGATCTGTTCTCAAAGAACGTGCTTAGTGTCAATTACTAAAATTTAGTATTATTTCAATTAAATTTAAGTACCAAATTTTAGAAAGTACCAAAAAATGTGTCACAGCACCGGTTTTTTTTATTTTTTCTGGTCATGAGTCCTTTCTTTTTGTACTTCCCAGGGCCAGCCTGTTGGACCAATTGACACAAATTTCCAGCAGGGAATATTCTTAAATAACATGTTTGTAAATTTTCGTATTAACAATTTGTTTCAGTTAAAAAAAACAATACATACAAAATAGTTGTATGTCAAAAAATTTTAAAATACAAAATAAAAAAGTTTTTAAATATTTTGTTTTAAATCACTAAAAGGCCAAGCTACAGGCAGATTATTGAGCAACTAAAGCAATCTTTATGGTAAGTTAAGTTGTTGTTTGAAAAGCAAAGAAAAAGAAATGGGTCTTTGGTTTATTTTAGTTTTTAAATTCTGGTCTATTGTGCGAAGATTCGCCTTTACGCAGATTTTAAAACATTATTGTGCATCCAGTCGTAAGTTTGAATGCTGAATGCTGAATGCTAAATATTTATAGTGTTTGTGATGCAGTTTTAAATATATTTCAATAAAAATTAATTAAACAAATATTTTAAATGCATTTGATTCTTGCAAAAGGCAAAAAACTTATTATTAACAAAATATTTTGTTAACATGAGAAACTCATAATTAAAATTTTTATATGTACATACATATATCGATGGCTTAATATAAAAAAGGCGTAACTAATTTTTTTCTTAAACTACTTTTTCTGTTTATTGTGGTAGACAAATGCCAAACGCGTCGTGCTTTAAAATTTCAGAAGGCTTTATTATAAAAATTGTTGCATCTTTTTATTAAAAATTAAACTAAAACTTTTTTGTATCTTAAATTTAACGATCCAATTAAGATTTCTTCTTTCCCTTTAAAGAAACACAAAATCGAGTTACGCCTTTTTTATATTTAGCCATCGATATGTAATTGTTAAGAAATATTCTATTCAATATTACAACTTCGTTGTTAAAAATATTTGTTAAATGTTAACAAAATTATTTTTTATATTTACAAATTTGATTGTTGGTGCCTTTCCAATTAAAAAAATTTATTGTATTGGCGAATATGGTATTGAATATGACAATTGATTTGTCCTAATTTTTTTCTGTGAATTTAAGTTATTTTTTTTTTAAACGACATACTGTTAATAGATAGAGTTTTTGAAAAGTTAAAACAAACTAAGATTAAGAGGAAATTATGTTCAATATTTTGTGAAAAAATAATAAAATTAAATATTGAAAAAACCCAAATTATTTTTAATCTTGTTTAGCTCATCTCAGGTGTATAAAAACACTAGAAATGCGTTTTACCTCAAAAGAGATTGCAAAGTGATTTTTAGAAGCAGGTCGAATAAAAAAAAGTCGGCAGAAATGGTTCAGCCAAAAGTTTGTTCCACATTATTTATAGAATTTTTAAAGCTGAATTTTTTGGTTGAATCTTAAGTACTACCTGAGAATTTTGCAGTCATACAAAAAATTCCTTAATATCTTTATCATTTGTTTTATTTATTTAAGTCTTTGTTTATTTATTTAGGGTATTTTAAGATCATTTTCGCCGTTTTAACTTTTATTGTGTGTGTGTGATCTAAAGTCATTCTACATTTGAAACATAAACTTATGAACACAGCAATTTACATACACAAATGTGCCTCTGCCGGACAGGAAAATGTTTTTTGTCTCTTTCCTTCTCTGTCATTCAAATATAAAGTTTTCACAGTAAATTTAAATTAAAATAAATAAAAGTTATAAACACATTTTTTTTCAGACATTTATTTGCAACTGAATAGACTGCAAGTAGTTAAAATAAAATTTTTCAAATTAAATTAATTATTTTGATTTGTTTATATTATTTTTATTGTTTTTTTTTTAGAAAATAAATTACAACTTTAATATGATATGTGTAATTAATTTTGAAATAATATTATGTTAAAAGTTAAAAAAAAACAAAGTTGTTTGTAAAGAATTCAAAAAAAAATATTTTTCTCCATAAATAAAATTCATTTTTATTTTAATTAATTAAAGCATATTATAACAATAAAATTATAAATGTACATTAACCTCTATTTTGACTTGTTATAAAAAGTAATATATATTTTTTTAATATCTATCTGTAGGAGATAATCTATAATGAGACCATATGTTAGGTAATTGGATAAATTATTTCTTTACCCAACGCCTTAAGTTTTGCCAGTCATCTTGCATAAAAGGCATAAAAGGCTTCAACTTCTTATATCTGCTATGAATATGTGAAACTTTTATTTAAAACGGACCTATAAATTTTTTTTATCTTTAAGAGGCTCAACCAGGGCCAATACTCATCAACACTTTTTGCGTTGATCTAACGATTACCGTCCGGCTAACTGGCTGACTGTCCATATAAATCCTTCCTATTTTAGAGCTAATTTGATGAAATTGGAAACAAAGGTTTTAATTGCCACAAACGCAAATGCTCTGTGCTTCGTTCCAGATCTTTTCAAAATTTGGTAAACAAGTATAAAATAGCTTAGTTATGAAAAATATGAATTTTTAGAAAAATCCTTCCAAGTTCAAATGTATTTTTAGCTTCAAGTGGTCATGCATGCATAGATATAACTAGCAACATGTGTGTAAGGTTTCACTTCAAGCGGACTAAGGACTCAAGGTCCTGCTATATATATTTTTTCTTGAAAACGCTATTATAACACCTACAAAAATTGTCCGATCATAATAAATTATGGTAAATTTATATTTGTAAGATATATAGTTATGACAAATTTGGGTAGAATCAGATTATTTATCTGGAAAATAAAAATAAACATCATTTATTAAAAAATTGATTAAAAACGCTTAAAATAATTTTGCAAAATTAATAATATAATGGTATTTGAATGACAATCTAACCCTACGTTTCCCCATGCAAGTATTTTCTTGCAAGTAGCGTAAACATACGATGAGACAGATAAGCAGTACCTACTCCAAGTTGTTGAGCACTATCGTCATTTATATCCGTCCCACAACAAATCTTCTCTTTTAAAATAATCAACTTAATAAAAACATTCAAATAAATTTATACATTTTTTTTTTTAAATTATTGTAGAAGCACTTTCCAATTTTTAATGAATTTTTTAAAAATAAAAATTTCGAAATTTTTATAAAAAAAATTATTGTTTGTCCTATTATTTCCGCAACTTTCTGAAGCCATCTGATGACATATGAAGCTGAACTTTGGCATACTTAAAGTACTTTCTCTGCGGAAGATCGTAACGAAGCCAGAGTCTTTGGGACCGGCTTTTCAAATAGTATCTGATTGAATAGATGTTTTTTTCATCATATGGGGAACTTTGGTCCCCACTTGGCACGACTAGGCACCGTCGGATCGAGCTGAAAAATTAGGACATGATTTCTTACACCAAACCTCATATTTTAAGTAGCGCAAACAATTAAATTTAAAAAAAAAAAAAATTGCGACCAGTCTAGTACCCACCTAGGTATATTTACTTGAAGAAAATGTATTAAGAATTTGAATTTTTAAACAAGCTTCTGGATCGTAGTTATTTAACTTGAAAGAAAGCGAATTTAGATTCTAGATTTATTTTTTGCTTCTTTAGTATTCCAAAAATTTGCTTAAACTTTAATCATCGCAACATGTGCACCCGGATACCCCGGTACCCAATACAATACAATACACTTTATGGGATAACACAAACACGTTTTAACTTCTCAAAGAATTCAATAAACTGAATTCTGTATCATACAATTACTTAAGATTAGTGTCCAAAGCGTTATTATTATAATACGGGAAGTCTCATTTACATGTCATGTATGACCAAAAATGTTCAACTGTTGTACTAAAAAATACTGTCCTGTATAAAAAATATTAAGTTTTAGCCGTAATGCAAAACAAAGTTAAAAAATCATATTTTCACAAAAAATAATAAATATAATTTAATACTTTTTAAAAAGATTATAAATGTAATTTTATTTCATAAAAATAGTGTCTATTAATACATTATAGGATATGGGTACCCGGGTACACTGGTTGCTAAGCAATGTGGATAAAGTTGGGTATTAACACAAGGGTTATTGAAGGAAGCAGTCTTATTTATACCAGGTTCGACCCGTGGACGAAATTCGGCCACTTGGCATTTACTATTAAAAAAACTAACGTTAATACAAGTGCGTACGTGTGGTTGCAAGATAAATTAAAACGCTTTTTAAAAACTTTAATCCTAAAAATTTCGAAAAAAAATATTGTGCATATCTACACATAAATACCTTTAAAACGATATGTGTTTCATTGAAAGCTAACTTAACAATCAACTTTAAAAAAATTGTATTCGCAAATCGAATTTATATGTAAAATTAGATTTTTAAAATTGTGGATTTTGAAACAAAAATGATAATAGCTCAACTGAATAATTTTAAATTATCAAAAAAATAAATCAAATAAAAAACGTTAGCAGAAAAACATCCAAATTGATTTATTTATTTTTTACACAAATAGAGATGGACCTGTTAGTATTTTGACGCACTCGAAATCTCTCATGCTAAAGGCAATTACGTTGTATCAGTTACGTTTAAAAAAAATTTTTATAGAAAATAAAAAATTTCTCTCATATTTCCAAAAATTTAATAAATATAGTCCCTTTAATATATTTCATTCTACATGTATCAACTTTTCATTTATTGACACTGAAACGGTTCTATTCAATTTAAAGTCTCTGCATTGCTCTCTTAATCCCGGGCCGAATGGTATACCTAACTGTACTTTAAAAAAATTGTGCAGAATACTTATGTATTGCTCTTACAACTATCTTCAATAAATCTATTGAACTCGGCCACTTACCGCGTGAATGGAAAAAATCATATATTACTCTGTTGTTTAAAAGCGGGAGTAAACTGGATCGAATTATAGAGGAATTGCAAAGCTGAATGCGGTTCCCAAACTTTTAGAAAAGATATTGACTGATAGTTTATATCATCAAACTACTGTAAATGAAAGTTTTATAAATAATAAACAAACCGACGTTATATACACGGGTTTAAGTAAAGCTTTTGATAAATTCAACCACGATATTTTACTTTACAAGTTATAACGTATGGCATTTAGTAGCAACGCAATACGCTGGCTTAAATCTTATCTTTTAAATAGAACCCAACACTGATAGAAAAATTCATATTGATGATGCCCTAACATTAGAATTGTGACATCACTGTTACTACGAATGGCATCAATGATGCAAAAAGTAACATCAATCCAATGACAAACGTCTTCGTACAATTTTGTCATTTTTTACGTGTCATCTATTTTATGACAACTTTTCGATAGCTAAAAGTAGACTTTAAACGGCCTTATAGAAAGTGTTCCATTATTAAATCATAGCTTTAACCTAAAGTGAGCGCTAAAGTAAATTAAGGTTCATCCTACCTGTTAGGTTAAAGTAAAGTTGTAATAATGTAACACTTTTTATACGGCCGATAAAATCCTACCTTTAGCTATCGGTAAGTTGTGAAAGTTTTTCTTGGGATTCAAAAAATTAATTAGCACTAGTTGCTAAGGCCAGATCGTCAGAAAACTTCATCCAGAGATTTTAGAATTTTTGTTCTAATCTGAAATCAAAATGGGATTTGAGAATGAATTTCTTCCAAATGCATTGCCATTCTTTAAGTATGATCCTACAACTTCGGTTGATGTTGAGAGATCAATTTCCACGCACAAAAGTTTGTTGCGTCTTACACAGGGGCCACAGGCAGTGATTTCACGAATTAATTCTAAAACAAAAGTTCAAGTACCGTGAAAACTAAAAGTGCACAAATTTCTGCAACAGTAGGCAAACAAATAAATCTCGTTTTCAGCACATTTTACAGGAGCCGTAAAAAACTTTTTATTTTGTCTATTTGCTGCTTGCGAGGAATTGAAAAAAAACTGCATGCTGGGCAACGAGGGGTATCTTTCTCTACCACACGGCATCAAAATCTCAATTTACTAAACAGTAGATTAAGCTAGTTTCCATATTAAGCCGACGAAATGTCAAATATGTAACGGTGCTTTTGTAGTGGCGCGTTGAAATTTGTTTGTAAGTAAATCCGATTAACCGAAAGTGAATTCAAAAAGTAATAAATATAACCATCAAGCTCAGGTATTTATTCAAATGTGTAGCTTAAATTTGTAAGAAAATTATTTGTGGACATGGTTTTATTTTTTAAGTTTATATGGAAAATGCAAAAAAAAAATTGATTTCCTCAATTTAAGTGGACATAAATTTATTAATTAGGCTTTAGTTTATCAATAGTATGAAATGTGATTTATCCAATTTTAAACGAAACCTTGTTGATTCATTTGTTGACTCCCAAGAAAAAGTTTGATAGTTAAGTAGAGATTTAAGCTTTATTTTAAAGGTTGAACAAATCAGCGGTGCGCTTTAGAAGTTAAGTACAAATAAGTAGCAACACCCGTCTCCTCCCTCTTATGCCACCAAAGTTTTATTGGAAAATTAAGTTTGTTCTAAGAGTTACGCACATCAAATTAAGTATGCATCACTATTGTAGTTCTTCATATCAAAGGAAAAAACTATTTTTTTTTTGTATTGGGGATTCCCGTATACCTGCTCTTATACCCCCAACCCGTATCCCCTCTCTTATACCCAAGATTTTGTAGAGCCTTTGGTGTTAGAGTTAGCCGCATCAAATTTAGTGTGCCTCACTTTTGTAGCTGAGGAGCTATGAATTAATCCTCGAAAAATGTGCTTCTGGCCCCAGTGTGCGCTTGAATAGACAAATTTTTCTTTTGATACAAAAGTACTTATAAAACTGTTTTGTTTATTCAAACAAAAATTCATATTAGTTTGTTAGGTTTTTAAAAAATATATAAAAAGGATAGACTGACGGCGAATTTCACCATGTTCAATTCTAATTAACTATCAGTTATAACTGACAAGCCACATTGTTAACCGGAGGTTAAAGTAACAGTTAGTTTAAACTGAACTTGGTGAAATTGGTAGTGAACTTTTTACTTTAATAAAATTAAAATATGATTTTTTAAGGGAAATTTTTTAAAGAATTTAGTGCATTTTTTATTTTTTAGTGCATATTTTGGGTTTTTTAGAGCATATTTTAAGCGGATAATTTCGATTTTTAAAGTGAATCCTCCTAATGCCATACCAAAAAGTGTCACAATGTCCATGGACAATCAGATAAATTTAGAGGAGTCATAATGTCCATGGACATTATAACCCCTAAGTCCCAAATGGGGTAAACTCCCAAAATTTGCCCCTGTATACTGTGGTGTAGAGTTTCGTATGGTTGGGCTTAACCAACTATTTATTATTTTTTACTTGTTTTAATATCTATCTGTAAGAGAAAATCTTAAATGGGACAAAATCTAAGGAGGCTAGATTAAAAAAAAATTTGACCTGTAAAGAAGTTGAAAATTTTTAAAATTTTTTTTTTTCCCCCCATTGTGCAGTATTGGTAGCGAATTTAGTAAGGAACTTGATGAAAAGTGATTTTAGAAGTTTAAAATACGATGAGAAGAATAAAATATCTTTTTGAGAAAATTGTATTGAATTTTTTTACAATTAATTTTTATATTTATTTGTTTTATCTCAACACCCAAAACGTATACTTAATATTTTTTTTTAATTTTATTGGGCATTACTCATACTCCTTATAAATTACGTCTTCTTGTAATTGATGTTTTTTAGATTTTAAACTATTTTTAAACTAATTTTTAGCCACGTGCCACCAATTAATCTATTTGAAAGATTTTTTTTTAAATTTGTTTTCATAAAAAAGCCGAATTTACGCTTCATTAATTTAAAACCCCAAGCTGGCATTTAAAATTGGCCTCGTTGTATTTTAATTGTCCAAACAAATGATGGGCTGTATTCTATTACAGCAATTTATTACTTTGAGTAACTAATTAAACTTTAACAATATGCAAGTGTTTGTAAAAAGGAGGGCAAACTTAAAAGGATTTAAAGAATAATACTTCATTACAAAAAAGTTGGACTTGTATTTTCCATAAGAAATATTTGGAATTATAATTCCTCTCTATCTGGCCTGTCACACATTCCGGTAGAAATGTGTTTGATTTCGTAGTTGCAATTCTGATCGAATAAGTTTAAACTTTTTATACATTTCACCGAAGGTAAGAGAGTATATCGTTACTTTATTATAGAAAAGCATAATAAAAATTATAGTCTTGTAGTCGCTATTTTTTTAATACCAGTTTCTTATTAAATTGCTTAGAGAATTGAACAAAAAACTGCGTTTAAACAAAATCGTGACTGCAAGACTATAATTTTTATTAAGTTGTTTCCTTCTCCTGTAAAGTAAGGAAAACATTAGTTAGGGCTTTTCTATATTAAAGTAACGATATATATCGATGGCTTAATATAAAAAAACCTTAAGTCAATTTTTTTCAAAAAAAGAGTTGTCGTTTATTCTGATAGATAACTACCAAACGCAGCTTGCTTAAAGGTTTCGGGGGCTATAGTATAAAATTTGTTGCATCTTTTTATTATTTATTGCTTTAAAACTTTTTATATTTCAAAAATTGAATGGATTCATTAAGTTTTATCCTTCCCTTGTAAACTTAAAAAAAATCGAGTTACGCCTTTTTTATATTTAGCCATCGATATGTTTGTTACTCCGTTTGTAATTTCTTTAATATTGATCTCAGACCCTATAAAGTATACATATTCTGAATCATTCAAATCCGGTTGTCTGTATGTCTGTCCGTCTCTTGAAATGGGGATTTTGAAGTCCAAAGATAAGATGGGTTCTTGGTTGATAAATATTTATGTCAGGTATGTTGATTAAAATTTTAATTTTACCATTGTTATTCAGCCAGATCGGTTACAAAATGGCTGAGATATTAGGAAAAAACCATGCCTACCTCTAATTTTTCTCACAAATCCCTTGTTTAATTAAATTTTCGTTTTTTGAAGAAGCAAAGCACAGAATTACTTCCACTTTCGGTCGAAATTGACTTCTGTGGCAGGCCTGTGTACTGCATTCGTATTGAACTTGACTGCTGTGATCTATAACCGTTTGCTTTTCAGTTGCTGATTGCAGACATCCGAAATGAAAATTGGTTAAAAGATTCATAAATTCAGATTTCTATCGAAACTATGCCTAACGGATTTAAGGCAAAATTCTATAAATTGAAAAATTTCTTACCAAAATAAAAAATAAAAATAAAAATATGTGTGCATATTCAATACTCCTATTAATTGCAAACTTTTGCAAAATATGCTATAAATAATAAATTTACGCAAATTTTAGTACAAATAGATAATTTTCCTACCAAATTTATGCTAAATTCCATGCCTATAAATTACTACTTGTGGTGAATTTCTAAAACAGGCAAATTTCCACAAAATTTAAATAGAAAATGTCCTTAAAATAGCGCTAAATAACCTATAAACGGGAAATTTAAACAAATTATTCAAAATATACCAAATTTGTGCAAAATTTCTTTTAAATATGCGCTTAATTACATACAAACACCAATGCAGTGAATTTCTAAAAACGGCAAATTTGCGCAAAATTTCCTATAAATAGATAATTTGCTTTCAATAGCGCTAAGTGTCTTATAAATGGGATTTTTTTTACAAATTTTGCAAAATATACCAAATTTGTGCAAAGTTTCTTGAAAATGGGATATTTCCTTTTTTATCACTAAAAATCCTATAAATAGAAAATTTGCACAAACTTTTATATAAATTCCAAATATGTGCAAAACTTCATATAAATGGAAAATTTGGAGAAAATTATTTATATATATCGAAATGGGTAACATTTTCAAATTGCAAATTTGTACATAATTTCTTTCTAAAAGTAAATTTGCGCAAAATGTTCATACAAAAAATTTATCTTATAGCAAATATACGTAACTATGCCTACAATTACCATATTGTTGCAAATTTTTCTATAAATATGCACTTATTTTCATATCGTCACATTAATACAAAACAACGTATTATCAAAACACTCCAAATTGATTTTTTACCGTTTTAATAACTACATGTTCACAAACAATTTTTGATCCCTGCATTCAAAAATGGCGACATTATTAAAGAAATTCAAACGCCAAGTACTCCCTGTTGTTATTGATATTGGAAAGTTTTTTGTTTCTTCTGTAAACTTAAAAAAGTTTTGCTACGTTATTTTACATATCGTCGTTCGTAAATTATTGTGTTCTATAGTATATGTAAAATATAACCATATAGAACACAATAATTTACGAAAGACGATATGTATTTAGCCAATTTGCAGAAAAGTTGCTACAGAATACAAATTTGCTCAAAGTCTTCTAAAAAAGCAAATTTGCGCAAATTTTCCTATAATCAAAAAAAAATTATCAAAGTAATTTTGTGGGAATATAAAAATTTTTAATTTAAAAGATTTTTTTGTCATGACTAATTCCCAATTTTTATTCTTGATAAAAACACTGAAATTTATTGTTGAAGGGATAAGCTATCCTATGCGCATTTCACTGGTTGCTTAGGCCAGATCGCCAGGTTACTTCATCCAAAGATTTTAGAAAAACTTAATATATTAAACAAACAAAACTGTTAACCGAATAATAATTATAAGAAACAGCTTTATTTAAAACAATAGCAAAGCTTAAACAAAAACAACAACAATAAACAGTGAGTTAATCTTTTCTTACACTCCCCATGTTTTTATCAAGAATACAAATTGGGACTTTGGCACGACAAAAAAATTTTCTTTTTATAACTACCTGTAAATGGCAAATTTGCACAGAATTTTCTATAAATAAAATTTCTTATACAAACAAAAAAATCATTTATATCCTATAAAAAGCAAATTTTTTGTACACTTTTCTATAAACAGAAAATTTACGTAAATGTTCTTGCAATAAGCATATTGATGCAAATTGTCCAATAATTATGTACATTCGGCCAATTGTCAACAACATTCCTATTACCTCAACATTTTCTTAAATGACAATTTTTTTAAAATTTTGTTTTAAATAGCAAATTGTTCCAAAAACCTTCTTTCTTATCAATACTAAATTTTTTTCAAAAACTTTCTATAAAAAACAATTTTTTAAAATTTTCTTTTAAGGTTAAGGTAAATGGTGCAATGGGAGCCGCAAAATATGTCACTAAATTTTAAACATGAAGTTTGGCCTGGCAATGGGTCGGGTAGCTTTGGGTTTGCCATTATATATCGCTTTCCGAATACTTTACCTCCTGCCTTTGCTTGTCTTTTGGACAAAATCAGACCCTCCATCATTTAAAATTTTTAATTTTATTTCCCATGAACTCCAAAAATACACAACCACACACAAAACGAGTATAAGAAATTAGAAACCAACAAAAATCCAAAAAGAACATTAAAAAATACAAATGAGCAACATTGAAAACATCCATTCATTTAGTCGCTTCGTCATTTATTCGTTCATTCGTTTTAACATTCATTCACTCAGTCACTCATTCATCCATCTTTAGCTCTAACTGAGGTTAACCATAAAAGACAACAAATATGTTGTAAAAAGCTGACTAGCTGGTTGATGGGAATAAATGAATTAATGACTTACTGACTAAATAAATGAATGAATGAATGAATGAGCTTTCGGTACTAAACAGAAAAACTGAATTAAGAGCAAGAACAACTTAAATGGCAAAATCATTAAATGCGTTGACATGTCAACGTCAGTCATGTTCAAACGAACGAAGAAGAAGGCAAACACAAACATACTTTACTACTGACTTACAAATACATTCAGGGATAATAAAGACTTTCCACTCACACTCATACATACACACGCAAAACGCAGCGTAGCAAGTGTTTAATACAAGTGAAAAGAAAAATGCTGTTAAAAATGGTATACCAAACAAACACAAAGTTTTAAATTTAAAGTTTTTTTTTAATTTGATTCTCAACAAGTGTAAATTTTTATTTTGTTATTGTGCTGTTTTAAAACAACACTTTTACAATTTTATTTTAGAACCTTCAAAAATAATTAAGTAACGATAAATCAAAGACAGTAAACGGGTCTTTAATGAAAAAACTACAAGAGCTCTTGAACAAACGCCTGAAACGTTAAATGGCTGTAGTGTGGCCAAATCGTATATTTGCTTTTTATGTGCGATACATACCCAATTGAAGATGCATTCCAAATATGACCATAGTATGGTTAATATCAACAAAAATTTTCCGAAAATCAACCATAATATGGTCAAAATTAACCATACTTTGGTCAATAATAACCATAATAATGGCCAAAACTAACATTATTATGTTGAAAATTAACCACAGTATGGTCAACATTTCCCATAATTTTGAGAAAAGAAACCATTTTATGGTCAGAATTAACAATAATATGGTCAAAGTTTATCATATTATGGTTATTTATTTCATCCATTTGTTTGTGAAGTGCCGAATTAAATTGTTTTTATTCCTGATAGGTGTTATATTCTACTTTTATAAAAAAAAACCCATTCAATTCATATTCCAGCCTGCGACGACTTTCATTACCATTTTTCCTGTTCTACTAGTTTATTCTACGTAAATTTATGTATTTAATCAATAATTAAAATAAAATGAATGAGAATTTTAAGCAAACCAAGTATGATGCAAACGATCAGTCACGATCGCTCGATAATTCGGTAACTTGTGCAAATAATACAGGGCTGCCAGGTTCTTTTTTCCTTGTCCCCAAAAAATTAAAAAATAATCCCAAAAAATCCCAAAACTAATAAACAAAACCTTAAAAAGTTAATATTTTTTTCCTTTCCTTTTTGCTCGCATGAAATTACCATCTTTGGGGATAAATCCCCAAGTCTGGCAGGCCTGAAATAATACATTATCAAAAATTAAACAATTAAGAATTGTATGAATGAATATAAATTGTAGTATATAAATATTAAAAGAAACACTTTTTAATACATAATATCTGTATGGATTTTCTACTAAATGGTCTAAAGATTTGTGTTTAACTATTTTTAAGGTCAAAATCAGTTTGTTTCGGTTTTTGATAAATTAGGTTTTTTGAGTTGAGTCACTTTTGATCTTTGTAGGTGTGCAATATGCATTAATCAAATCTTTGAGATTGTGCTTGATATTAACTGCCAGTTCAACGACTTCGAACGAAAAAATGGATTTAAATTTGTATTTCCAAAGTTAATGTAAATCCAAACAATTTAAATAAATTAGATTTAAACAAAATATATTTAAAGAAAATGTTATGTCTTCAATTGGTATTTAATGTTAAACTTGTGCTTTAAATATTAATTAAAAAATATGTTAAGCAATAGATTCCTAAGTTGATATTTAATGTTCGTAGTTCTTTACGTGCTTGTCTTATTCCAAACAATTCTTAACTAGAGAATGAACGTGCATGTTTGCTGGGTTAAGGCTGGCTATAGATTGGTGTAAGCGCGTGATGGTATTGTGACAATAATTAAAGTAACTCCTTGCTTAAGTATTAGTAAGAGCGATTGGAAGAGGATAGGGGAGAACAAAACACATAAATGGGAGTGTATGTGTGTTAGAGGGTTAAATGTTAAGAGCGAAAATCAAAGTGGGTGTCAGTTTTAAGACTAGTGTTTGCATAAGATTTAATTGATGTGCTCCAATAAATTGCTAGTTTAGTTAATATGGAATGTTGTGCCACATAAACATATACGAGGGCAGATGAAAAAGGATCGCTTTGTTCTCTATGCTCTTTTTTATGTATTGTAAATTCTTTAATAATTGCAGAAATTTATGTTTATTTTCTATTTAAATGTTAAACCCTTATTTGCAAAAAATAGAACAGGTTTTTAAAAGGTTAAAGCATCGTTCAAAATAGGCAGCAACATTTTCACTGGTGTTCATAATAGAGCAAAATTTTTTTATCGCGACCACAGACATTTTAAATAAAGAAACCGTTTGCTACTTTTGCCCAGGACAATGTAACGTATTTATTATTATTCGAAACTAAATGAAATTTTTACAAACGTCATAAACAACTTCATACAAATTGTCGCTGAAGTAGAAGTTGACGTAACTTTTTAAAAAAATTTTAGCCACATTTTTGTTTGAAAATTAAAAGGAAAATATATGAAATACTTTGCGAAGATATAAGAAATAAGAAATAAAAAAAACGAAATTGTTGCTCTGGTTATGAACAAAGCTTTATTAAACATATTTTCATCGAAAATCCGTTTTATAAACCTTTAATAAACCTGTTTTATTTTTTATAACGAAGTCCGTAAAAAGATAGAATACTAAACAAATTCGAGATATGTAGGAGTTTTTGAAAATTTCCTAGATTTTAAAGGCCCTTTTTAAATAACCATTTTACTCTCAGTACTCACATATTCTTGCATAAGTTTGTTTGTAAATTTATTTCAAATTACTGACACTCTTGATGTCAGGTTGACATTGTAAAGCGTGTTAATAAAGCTAATACAATATTTAGTACGAGTAGCTTGTTGACTGTATACGAAAACAAACATATACATACATACATATTCATAAGTATGGTAAAATGTTTGATTTTATGTTTGTATCTGTTAAATGCTCATCAATAATTTTAGTACATAAAAGTAGTGGCTGTGGAAACAGATTGCTAAAAGATTTGTAAGATGAAACTATGTATATATGCAGAGTTCACATACATACGCACATACATCCATACATACATACTAATGTTTAGTTAGCTTAAATTTATCACAATTCTTCCACATGAAATAGGAGAAAAAGTTTGTTTTAACTTTATTGCGAAATATTTTTATATAAATTTTAACTTGAACATCTAATTTTTACAATCGCAATGTTTAAAGTTAATTTGAAAAACTTATATTTTATTACCGACCTGGCTTTCAAGTAGCAATGGTAAAACAAAATTTTTAATTGGAACCGATTATTTAAGTAACATTTAACAACAAAATCGGAAAAACAATAATAGGGGGGCTGTAGGAGTTTAGAAAGCAAAGCATTTTTAAGAAACGAACACCAAATTGCATTTTTTTAAATAAAATGTGACAATTTTTGTAGAAAAGAAAACACCATTAGTAAGTTTACTTAGTGCCATTTTGCGGATAGCAGTTCAGAAGAAGTGCATTTAAACTCCGCTTCGCCACTTATGATCTTGTTACTAGAAAGATAAGGCATATTTTTTAGTTTGCTATAGCAGTGCCAACGGCTGGGAGTGAAATAATAGTGTCAAATAAGTGCAGATATTAAAATAAACTCACTGTTAGCTGACTCAATACAGACAAGTACTTCCTGGGCAGCTTTATATACCTTATGTACTTTGTCACTTTCTATATCGCTATGGACAACACCAAATACACACGCAGAGAAAAAATATGGTTGGGCATGGTTACGGCAACCACACTGTGTTTATTGTAACAATATATTGTTGTTGTACACAAATAATTGTTATTTTTATTAAATATCAGCAATATTATAGTTACTGTAAACATATTAATGTTTATCGCAATTATAAATTTGAGTATTGTTGACCGAAAAATAATTATTTTTCTAACAACTAAATTATGATAACTGTCAAAACATATTATATTACTCACAGCCATAACATGATATTTAATAGCCATAACATGATAACTTTATATACATTTATCATAATAAGTTTAAGATGCAATTAAATATCGTTACTCTAATAATATTTTGGTATCGCCATTTGTAAAATAATTTTGTATCAGTTGTGTCGTGTTTTACATAAGCATATCGAATTATTTGTTAGTGAGTGGCTAAATAATAAAAAAATAACCATTAAAATAAACAAGAAATTAAAAAAAAATAAAGAAAAATATTAAAAAAGAAATAACAAAATAACCATTGAAATAAACAAGAAATTAAAAACAAAATAAAGAAAAAACATTAAAAAAGGGTTGAAGTGTCACAAAATGAAATATCTTTGCTAAAAAATTTTAATAATCTTAAAGTGGTGGAAAAATTTGTGAAATATTGGTGCAAAATATTAACCATTACTGGTAAGTTTTGTGTTATTTTAAGAGAAAAATAATGAAAACTCAATAAAATAATTTATAAATAATTGCGACCTACGACAAAAAGATTACAGTAACTATATTATGTTTTTTATTTTATCATAAGTATTTTTTCCAATAAAAATATTATGTTTAAAATTGTATCATATTATGATGTAAAACATTTATGTATAACAGTTCATATCACTTTGCATCATAATATGATTACTTCTAAACTTATTATGATTGTCATGACAATAATATGATTACTTCTAAACTTATTATGATTGTCATGACAATAATATGATTACTTCTTATCTTATTATGATTACCATGACAGTAATATTATAACTTCTTAACGTTTTATGATTAACAGGATAATAATATGATTAAGGGAAAAATATTATGATGTAATATTACGAACATATTTGGTCATAATATGATTTAATAACAATCGTAATATGGTGACTACAATCATGAATCTTATCATAATATGTTGCTCTTAGAATATGTTTACCACAACCATGTTTTTTCTTTGCGTGCAGGTTTTCAGAGATGAGTCGTCTGCTAAATCTTCTTTTTCTCTTAAGCAAGAGTCCTTTTTGGGACAAATAGTCACTAGCACTATCAACTTCATCTTGCAAAATGGATCGCATGTCTTTGGGATAAAATTTTTAGAAAAACAAAAAATTTTCTAAAAAACGAGATATCATACTCATCGGACTACTGTTACATATGTGTACCACCATACTAATTGTACAAATAGGTACCAGTTACTAAAAGAAAGCATAAAATACCTGCGGGGGTTAAAAATACTTGTATAAACGTTAATTCTTCTTTATTTTGAATGAATTATGAACTTTTGCGCATAATATCATGCAAAAACCATGCTATGCACTTCACTTTGGTAGCGGTGTAACTTACAAAAAACGGTGCCGTAAATGCCAACAATAAAAAACATAACGGAACGGATAAGAATGTTCTCAGGAGCCCTGAAAGACTATAAGCTTCATTTCGCATCAGAACAACATTAAATTTGAATCTGTTAGGGAGGTTTAAACAAACAGTGGTACACGTAATTACCGCCCGGGTCGAAAGGGTGAACTGTTTAATCGCTTTCATGTAAAATTACTGGAAAGTTTTTTTGGCACTTTATACAAAGCATAAATGGAAAGTTTTACTTTATAATTGTTTTAAAAATAAGCGCCCTAAAGCCCACCATACACGACATGATTTGTACATCTGACTTGTCAAATTTACGTTTAAAACTTTGATCTGTTAAGCTGTTTTTATTTAAAAAAATATGTTTTTTTTTAAAACGTATCGTGTATAGTGGGCTTGAAGGTGAAGTTTTTTGCGAAGTAAGTCTGGATTCCGTCCAGCCTAACATTTTTGAAAAAAGATCAATGTGCACAGAAAATATCAAAAATTGTCTCTAATCACCAAATTTATACCAAATTCATAGAATCAAGCAACCCTTTTTTTGATTTTGCACCTATTACACAAATTATTATATTGATTACTAAACATTGTAAAAATTTAATATTTTAAATATTTTTTTTTTCATATTTCATATTTTTATTTATAATTAAAAAAATTATCAAAAAACTTTGCCGTTTCAAACAATGTGTTGATTGATTTTGACAATTTCCAACAACAATTTTACAGGTTAAATTATTTTATTTTAAACGAAATATTTGTTTGTGATTTAATTATTATTTCAATTCAAAATTTATTTCAAAACAACTATAATGTTATTTAAATCAAAATTATATTTTTAATTTTCTTTCAACAAAAAAAAAATAATTGATTCAATTATCACATTAATTTAATTTAAATACTTTTTGAATAATTTTTATAATTGATAAAAAAAACTACTAATAATTTTTTTCTGTGAAGAATTTCTTCTAGAAATTAAGGTGTAAAATTATCTAAAACCAACAGAAGCGAAAGGACTTGTTAGGCTATCTGAATTGTAGACACAGGAATATTTCATTGAAACAAAATTTTTAATTAGAATTGTGGTTATTTTGTTGAACTATTTATGGTTTTTAATCCAAATTTTTAATATTTTAATCGGGCTTAAGTTCATCAAATTTAGTTCTCATTAAATTATTTTTATGAAGAAAGGAATTTTACAACATGAAAATTAATTAAAATTGTTATTGATAATCATTCATTCTTGACTGACCTGAGATTCGAACCCAGGCGGCTGGTTACCATGACATGTTTCGATCGCAACCACTCGATCTCCTCAGATGGATTTGCCGTCTTACACTCGCAGCCATCGACGACTGCTGACGTCAATAGTCAAACATCAATCCTTAAACCAAATTGTATTTTAACCTTTGGTAGATCGAAATTTGCTTTTTTTGAATGATTATCCATTTTAATTGATTTTTACATGTTTTTCCTAACTTCTGTTTTTTCCGTACTTATGTCAGAATTCTTGAATTCTTAAATTGTAAAGGCCTTTAATTTTAATGTTTTTGATTCCGGTATCCTAGAATCTAAGTAAAACCTGAAACTAAGACATAAAACATAGCCTCAGCTAAAGCTGTCACATCATATATCACCATCACATATCGTTATCCAAGGTGGCAGAAGAGCTTTCTTTTGAGCTCAGGCGTCCTAATAACTGATAAACATTATCCTACGATTTTAAATGTATCCAACATGTACACTTCTTCTTTTGATGTAAGTTTAGATTCTTCTTAATAAATACGTCTTTCCCTTACCTAATAATTCTGTTTGGATATTTTGTAGAAGACATTGACTTCCTTTATGTATTTTATTGCACAATCAACAATCTTTTTCACTATAAAGGATGTGTGTATGAAATCGTAAAATCAGCTTCATTTGATGGTATTAAAATCTTAATTAACTAAAATTTAATGAGCTGCTATAAAAATCCGCTAAAACAAATGCAAAGAAAATATATATTTGCCAATACTTTAAAATAAAAAAATAAGAATACGGAAAAATGGTACAATTTAATGTAATTCATTTATTCAATACTAAATCATTTCCTAAATATCCTCTTAATATGATAATAAACTAACAATTTTTGTTTGATTTCCACAAATTATTTTAATAAAAAACAGTGGGAAATTCGGAGAGAAAAAAAAATAAAATAAATCTGCAGATTCTAAAGGGAAAACACGATTTTAGTAAAAGTGAATTCGAGATTAACTGTCTGTTCATCTATTTCCGAACGAACACTTCGTTCGCTTAACCCTCATTATAACCTCATTATAAGGAATAGCTTATCCCATCAACAATAAATTTTAGTGTTTTTATCAAATAATAAAAATTGGGAATTAAGCACGAATAACAAAATCATTTAAATTATTTTGTTTTATCATCCTACTTCGATACTGAAATTCTGATTAAAAAATTCAGCTGACTTAATCCCTTCCCGCTTAGTAACAAAATAAAAAAAATAAGAAAAGTTTGTGTTATCGTTTATTGGATGGATTCAATGTTGCCATCTTGTGATGTTTTTGTATATTCTATATCCTCTTGAGACCCGAACATTAACCCATAGCATTTTTAAAATTTCTTATACATTTTTTACACCATTTGGGGAGCAAATAAAACAATTGCATATTTATGGAGTTAAATTAGAAATTAAGGGTGCACATATTTGTACCTCCGGTCTTAAAATATGAATAATTTCAACGTAAATCATTAATTTCTTAAGATCTGAACTGAAACGATTAAGTTAAGGGTTTATTAACTATTGTTTTTTTATCTTATGAGGCGTAATTTAAATTGCGGTTTTTAATATATTTTTAATTTTTTTATTTAAAGTGAAAAGACGAAATCTATCAATTGCAGACCTTCATTTGGGACTGATTTAAGCGATTTTATAATCTTTTTAGCAGAGTTTCTATGAATTTTCTACCAATTAAATACAACAATCGAAGGCTTTTGGCACCACTGCACACTGGTGAATTCCTGCCAAAAAATTATATTTTTGTGTTTTTTTTTTAATTAAAATAAAATTTTGATGACAGATTACAGCGAACACTTCAAAACATACAACTCATTTCTTAATTTGGCTCTTGGATAACTATTTTTTTTAACTGGAGCAAAGTAGATAATTTTTTTCTTACAAATTTATGTTTTTCAAAGTGGACTTTTGTACTTTGAAATAAAAGTAAGCTGTGAGTTTTCCTTTAAAGTGTTCTTTGTAAATAAGCACGTTATGAATAATTAGTATTGTGGTTATTTTGTTGAACTATTTATGGTTTTTAATCCAAATTTTAAATATTTTAATTCGGCTCAAGTTCATCAAATTTAATTTTCATTAAATTATTTTTATGAAGAAAGGAATTTTGCAACATGAAAATTAATTAAAATTTTTATTGATAATCATTCATTCTTGACTGACCTGAGCTTCGAACCCAGGCGGCTGGTTACCATGACATGTTTCGATCGCAACCACTCGATCTCCTCAGATGGATTTGCCGTCTTACACTCGCAGCCATCGACGACAGCTGACGTCAAGAGTCAAACATCAATCCACGTTATGTTTAAAACGTATTAGTAATTAATCATTCCATGTGATAACTGTGATTTTGTGTGCGTAATTTTTTTGGAAAAGTGAAGTGATTGTGAGTTACTTTAAAAATAAGTTAAACCTAAAGTAAACCATATTTAAAGAGACCATAACAAAAAAGGTGGGGCTAGGGAAGGTTAAGTGATAATTACATCTAGTAGTGTTAAGTATTAAATATTCTTACATTTCAGCTGCCTCCACCTGCCACCCCAGTTACCAGATCATTTTTAGTGACTTCATATATTTTTATAAGATAAGCGTGACTGACTGTGTAATCATCGCCAAGCCCAAACAGCTTAAGCCATACACTTGTAATTTTGTGTGTAGACTCCCCTCCCAATGTGTAAATAAAAAATTAGAGACTTTTGGAAATTCAATTCATAAGGGGTTAGAAATGGGTAAAAACGGGTAAAATCAGTAACATTATATCTCGTGATCTAACAGAGGTAGACATAAAATTCAAAAAATATGTGTTTGGTACTTTTTTGAAATTTGCACATTTTGGGCATAAAAAAGGGCAAAAATATAAATTTGGTACTTTTTTGCTAAACAATGTAAATTCTAAGTTATAAAGATAAAAATAAAATTTAAATCATGTTCTCTTCTCTTTGAAAGCTCTCATACAAATTTTGGTACCTTTTGGAAATTCGAATATATAAATATCGTTGGTACTTTTTCCTAATAAGCTATTTTTATTTGTGTACTGAATACGAAAATTTAATTGGTACTCAACCCAACCCAACCCACCTCAACTCCCACCCACCTTAAACGGACAAATATATACCACTTCTTTGGTCTTTCCAAAAGAAATTTTGCAAAATGTTATGTTAAAGTTGAAGGTTACTAAGCTCAAGTTTGATCCACGTTTGAGTTATTTATACTGGAGATGGGCATATTTAGATATTCCACAAACTATTATTATAATCGCTGGAAATTATTATATTTAATTACTCCTTCAAAGCCCTTTTTGAATTTTGTTCGACACTTTCGGGTCGTCAATGATTACCTGGCCAACCCCTGTATGTACCTAGGGATCAAACATGCTATTCCTAAAGTGGATACAAAATGTCTGCCATTTACGTTAAGAAAAACATGAAGTTTTGGATTTTTCGCCGGAATTGACCACTGTGCACTGCTCCTACCGTTCTCTATTCTTACTTATTGTACTAAAATATTTCCATGTATGTCTTTGCCGATCTCTGGTCTAGAAACAATATCTCAATGTGTTACACACATCAGAACAAAATGAGAATTTTTCCCCAACATTAATGAAATTATAGAGTTATTTTGACTTTTAGTTTTTCAAAAATTCCCCACTGTATAATAATAAACAAACATTAATATTGTATTATTAATAGCAATATGCCCAAAAAAGAAACTTTTTCGTTTTCAAACTATGAATGCCGAATGATTTTTAATACTTTGGGGGTAGAGTCAAGTACCCTACTTGCTTATTAGAGTGCCCCTCACTTGTCGTAAAACTGATATTTAGGGTGGCCCTTAAAACTTGGATTTTTTGACTTTTTATGAATTTAACGCATTATTAATATTAATAGCTACAAAATCAATGTTTTTATGTGTTGAATAGTTAGTTTGGGTAGTAATCTTCCATTTTTGGTTTTTGTTCGAATAATATACTGAAAAAAAACAAAGTGGCAACAACAAAACTTGGAAGAAAGAAAATACTACTTCTAACATTTAGCTCGGCACAAATTCGACTGAATATTATGGCTTGCCATGCAACACAGTTGTTAATGACATCAAAATCTAAAATTCTGTGGTGGTGCGTGGCGATCGCATAATTCGTTTACGAGAAAATTAGGAAAATGTAAAAAGTAGGCAAAAAAATGGGGTTTTTTGACCTTCATTCACTTATAACTTTTGAAGTAGGAGTGTTATCTTCAAGCACCGCTGCAGAGTTTTAGATATTTTAGTCATCAACGACTATATTGTCTCCCAAGGCATAATATTCAGCCGAATTTGTGCCGTACTACAAACAGAACAGAATATTTTCGACAAATTTTATTAATTGATTAAAAAAACAGGGTGAATTTTTAATAAAAACGTAAATTTATGCTACTGGAATTAGTTATACATTAGTTATTAAGAACATAGATACTGTTTTCACTTTGGTCATAATTTTTTTAATTTTTTGTGGGGCTGGCTGTGTTATCAATCTCTTATAATCTGTTCTCAAATGATTTACTTAATAAAAAACAGACGAAAAAATATACTATCTTATGTCGATGTACTGAGTAATCGGATAAAAATTCTTAAAAAGCAAATAAACATGTTGAGAGGTTTAAATTATAAATATCACGGTGAAAAAGTTTGGCAAACAACAAATTTGGATTTAGAGTCCCAACTCAAAGAAAAGCTAAGGAATTTGCAATCTTATGTAGATCTCTAAAAATTTAAACAATAAAATAACTTGATGTTTTTAAAAGTATAAATAATAAAGATTTCTGTTAAATATAATTCTAGTAAAATAACTAAAATTTTTTTCGCAAAACTAAAAATGTAAACTTTAATGATCAATTTAATCAAAGTTACATACATATTTTAATATAAATTTGATACTATTTCATTATCTTATAGATCTTTTCTTTCTCATTCGGTTATTTTTCATCCGATTTTCAAGTTTGTTGGAAAGGTTAGTACAAATTATTGCCGCTAGATGGCGTAAAATTCATTTTTTTTGGAAATATGCATCAAAACACCCTGTATTTGCAAATATTTTTAGTTCATATATTCTGCAAAAGTACTCGCCATATGATTTTGTACAAAGTTGCGAAACAACATTTGGTCGAATTCTGGAAATTTAACGTTCAAAATTTTGGTTTTTTCAAGAACCTTAAAACAACGGTAATTTTGTAAATAACGAAATTATAAAAAAGTCGCGAAACAAAAATTGCTTCTGATACCCTAAAGAACCATTTTCAACAATAAAAAATATCTTTTTCGCAAAAAGTCGATTGTTAATTATTAATAATATTTGTTATGTTATGAAACTCCTGACGTATGAAAAATATTTATTATGCAATGAATTCGATATCAAGCATACGGTCGAGGACAAAAAAAAATTTATACATTGTTGTAATACATAATTAGCATATTTAATTAATGAATTAAAATAAACGAACTATTTTTTTTTTAATTTAACAGAAAACTTAATCACAGTTGTAGAACACAATAAAAAACTAGGCAATTAGAGCTTGGTGGCAACTATATAAATAAATACTAGAAAAAACCTTGAATTTGCCTTAAAACATATTCGTCATATTTCTTTTGTTCTTATATTTCACAATTTTTTTTTAGATTTTTCGCATATTAAACATAAATGCTGTTTGTAATTTTATACTGTTGGAAATGTTTATAACTTTTTCATTATATATTCGTCTATTTTTTTGCTTTTTTAAAATTTTAACAACTAAATGTCACACTTATAATATATACGTACATATGTAAAGGGTATTTTTTTGGACCGAATTAGCGAAAAGGTAAGCTGTCAAACGATAATCAAAATAGTCTGGAAAATCATCATGAATTGATTCACGCTTAAACGGAGCTTCCAAATTGTCCAAATTTACTTAAAAAAATTCGTCATCGATTCGCATAACTAAAGATGACACAATTGTGTTCAACGACAAGGCTTATTAATGAATCCATTAAGCATTGCGGGGTTAGACAAACCTACAACAGATCCCACAGACGACATTTCTTATAGTCAAATGCACCAGTTGGCGCCGTACGTAAAAATGTAAAGAAATGAACTGGCAAAATGAAATAATGTAATTTGTTTTTATTTTTGTTTTTTTTTTTCTTTACCCACTTACAACTACATTTTGGCCTGTTTTCACAACATACCGATAACTAAAGGTAGAATTTTATCGACCATATTAAAATTGTTCCATTATTACAACTTTAATTTTACGAACCAAGTAGCATAAATCTAAGTTTACTTTATCGCTCACTTTAGGTTAAAGTATAGTTTTAATAATGGAACACTTAAGGCCGGTTTAAGTCTACTTTTAGCTATCGGTAGCTTGTGAAAACGGGCCTTAGAGTTGACAAAAAATCAAGCAACTTACGTCGGGACTGTAAGAAACTGATAATTCTTTTTCGCTTAACAGCTTAACTTGTATAATATCTTTAGTTTTTCTAAAATCTTTGGATTAAGTTTCTTAAATACCAGTGAAATGCAATAACTTCAGTTTATCAATAAGTTGAAATTTAGCACATTCAAACGAAACCTTGTAAAAAAACACGTTTTTCGAAATTGACCTCAAAGATCGTGCGATTTCACAACTCTCAATTTTTGGTGAATGGTAAAAATTGAACTCACTGGAGGAATCATCGCACCTTCCGGTTATTCGATATCATAGCCGCACCATGTTTACTGATATTTTGTTTAAATGTATAAATGATTTTCATCCAGGCAAGAAGTGGCCTAAACAGAATTGTGCCAAGTGCCATATTTCGACACCCAACATCGAATTAAGGAAATCGAAAATTGGCGATTCATTGATTTCGGGAGATGGACCTCTTCGGGATTTGGCCTCCAACATTGTACAATTTGACTGGCTTATGCTATAAGCCAGCAACAATTGACGCCAAAATTCCCTTCGTCAATAACAGCTGAAGAATGCCCGAAACCTTTTTCAAATCTAATCGTCATGTATTAAAATTTTGAATAAACATTTTTTGTTCATTTAAATCAAATTTTTGTGTTGTTTAATAAAAAAAACACCCTTTAAATTTAATAATATTCATAGCTTTTTTTTTGTGGCTTTAGCATAATTGTAATATGGAAATAATGAAAATGACATTCAAACACACAATAAAATTTACCACATAAAAGCATAAATGTTTTAAAATACCTTTTGGCACCATTTATCTAAAGAATTTAAAAGAAAAAAAATACCCTCCATTGACAAAAAACTAAAAAAAAAATTTAAAAACTTGAGAACGATGACGATTAAATGTTATTTAAACAGGCGTTATTGCGATGAAATGTTGTTTTATGGCTGCTTTTCGTTTGTTTTATGTATTTTTTGTAAAATATTTGAGTTCTTATAAATTAAGCAGGCGGTGGCCCAGACTATTCGGGAAATTCCGAAACGTTAAAAAATGTTTAGGTTTTTGATAAATATGTTGATTAACTTTTAAGGTTTTTAAAAACTTAATACAAATAAGTTGTTGCTTGTAAAATATTTAAATATTACCTTTTATACGAAGGCCTGAGAGTTGTACTGAACCAAGTGTTGAAATATAAGAAATTTGAAGACTAGTGCGAAATTCTTTAAGTTTTTACTCTTTTCCAGAATTCTAAGTAATTCAAAAAAAAAACGCCAAATACCATCCATTGACAAAAAACTAAAAATTCTAAAGGTAGCGTTAAAAACTCATGATAATGGCTATCGTTTTCGAAGAAATTAATGGCAGTTCATTTAATCTACCTCAAAATATCTTCAAATTGTCAAATTTTCTGACTTGGTTGGCTTTAGCTGTTATTTTATAACTAGAAACGCGAAAGTAACGACCATATTTTAAACACAGAAAAAATTTAAAATTGTCTATTACCAGCAAGTTCATACCAAGCAACCAATTTCTTGATTTTGCATCTATTACCAAAATAAATCTATAAAAAATTGTAAAAAATTAAAATTATGAAAATTTTTTTTAAGATATAATATTTTTAATTTTTATTAAGGATTTAATCAAACAAATTTCCCGTTTAAACAATGTGTTAATTGATTTAATTACATTTAGCTCAGGTTTTGAAAACAATTCTACAACAACAATTCTACAAGTTAAATTATTGTATTATAAAAATTTTCAAAATATTCTAAGTCAAATTACAATCCACAAAAGCTTTAATAACTACTTTAACAGTCTTATTCCTTCAATATTTTCCAGCAATATTTTCTATGCACTATTAGAATTAGGAATAAGACTAAGTATAAAAGCTTTTGAGGATTGTAATTTGACTTAGAATACACATTTGAATAACATGAAAATTTGTATAATAAATGTTATTCAACATAAGAAATAAATTCCCAGATTCTATTTGTTAAATTATTTTATTTAAACGAAAAAATCAATTTAAATTTTTTGTTATTTCGTTCAAAATTTATTTTAAAACAACTAAAATGTTAATTGAATCAAATTTATATTTAAAAATTTTCTTTCAACAAAAAAAAATAGTTGATTCAATTATCACATTTACTAAATTTAAATACTTTTTAGACAATTTTTTTAATTGATAAAAAAACAACTGATAATTTTTTCTGTGAAAACCCCCTTAATCTTCACCTTAACAAAGGTTTTCATGTGCATCGTTTACTCATACCGAAATGGTTACCCGGTTTGGTGTTGGTAAGGCGAAGTTTAAAATAAAATTTTTAATAACTGAATCACTTTTATTAATTGATTTAAATAAAATACTGTTATTTTTACCGTTGCTGCATAAGAAAATTTTTGAATTCGCCGATACAGAAACCAAAAATTTTAGTAAAATACCGATACTAGTAGTGCGATTCTCTATTCAAATTTAACGTAATTTAAATTGTTAAAAATATTTAACAGCAAAGTTAACGTAAATTTTATTCAGTAACTTTTTTAACAATAACGTTTACTGATATGTCCTATCTTAACGTCAGGTATTTAAGTTTTCTTAACGGAAAAATAGTTTTCATTGTTTTTTTAAATTCGTAGGTATTTTTCAAAAAATAAAAAAAACAAATAAATAAACAAAAATTTTGGCAAATAAAAGCCATATTAACATTTTAAAAATTCACGTTATTTACATACGTACATTTTGCCAAAATAATATTAAACAATTTGTTTTTTGGGAATTTATAAATATCATTAAAAATATTTCATTTCAGATGCAACTTATGGAAATCACTAAAAGTGTTTTCTTTTCTACACAAAAAATAAGTGGTAGACTTTCCAATCATGCCGTTGTTAGCAAATTTTTGCGAATTTTCTCTAATTTAGCAATTTTTACCGAATTTTTGCAATTCCTCATAATTTAAGCGACTTTTAATCAATTTTATAGTTGATATATTAAAAATTTTCGCTTTTTTTTTTTGCAAATTTTCAAATTTTTTGCAAATTTCGCTAGAATAGCAAAACCTAAATGGGGGTTTGTTAGTTTAGAAAGTGCTTTAAGTCGTTCCACACGATAAATAGTTTGCCCTCTATGACAGTGTTCGTTAAATATACTAATTATTTAACAAATATACCACTTGATGGAAATGTTTAGCCATGATCTTTAAATTAAGTTACTTAATTGCTACATTGTTACCGTAAGCAACAAACTGAGTTAATCGTTAAAAGTTAGAGAATTCCACTACAGTTTATAAAACAAGCCATGATATCTTGTTAAATCCCATATAAATCCAGCTTCTGAAATATTCGAACTCTCGGTGCGAAGTTTTAAATTGTTTCCTAAGAGGTGAGCAAAGCAAAGAAAAGTTAAAATATTTTACCTTCAGTCGTAAATTTTTTCAAATTTCAGTTTTTTATGCAGAGCAATAGAGCACACAAAAATACATTGTTGGAGAAAAAAGTTACTATTTTATATGTTCTTCTTGATATTTTTCATAAACTAGCAGGATCATTACTTGGCATTTCAAACACAAAGCGTAAAGATTGGATCTCTGATACCACATGGATGCTAAACATGCAGAGGAAAATGATAAAGAATCAACATCAAAGAAGATCAAAAGAACAACTACAGCAGCGACTTAACAATTTAAGCCATAAAGTAAAATGCAGCGCTAGACAGGACAGCATAAATGGGCCAATGAAGTCGCACATGTGGCACAAGTCACTGCAGAAACACATCGTTGAAGAGACTTGTATAAAGCTGTTAGAACTGATGCAGAAAACATCGTCCATCACCAAACAAATTAAAAGATCTGCCTGCAGTATTACAACATCTAATGAAGAACAGGTGAAAATTTGGAGCAAATAATAATCTGAACTGCCGAAAGCGCCTTTAAAAGCGTGCACAATGATCCTTTTTTTTTGAAGAATTTAAGACGCATAGCTTATTAGGCTATAGCGTCCGATCGTGGTGTTGGGGCTGCCAACATCGCCACCAGGCGTGCAAAGTAAGTGCAGGGATTATCTGTGCAAGTATTAAGGTTATACCGGCCATGGTTGGTCGTCAGAACCTTGTTAGCGTGACAGGGGACAGCAAGCCCGTAAAGGACAGTAGGTGAGGTTGACTTTTGGAAAGGATTGGCTAAGTGAAAAAGAACGTGACTTGTGATCGCTTCACTTTCCCATTAGTCCCCCAATGATCTGTGCATGCATGGAATATATTGTTCCCAGCATAGCCTTACTATGTGTATACTTTCCTAAGGTTTCCCTTAAAGCCCTAATATGCCACCCTCGGCAGATGCCAAAAGTCGTGCCCACGTCATCTGGGCCAATTCAAACCGCCAACCGCTATGGACCTAATACGTTATTTCCTAACATTCCCATTTTCCTCAGGCTAAGAAGACTTCAGGCTGTCATTCCCATCACATTCTGCTTAATAGGCAAAAGATGTAGAAAATATCCAAAGCCGCTTGTAAAGTACTTCTTGTATGCTAATTAAAGCCCATCTTTGAGCCGTAAGCAAACGGTTCCTCCAATTTTCCAACCTCATTGCCTCCAAACACAGCATCCATACATACGTAGAAATAAATAGGTCTCGCCGCCGATGTGTTTTGCCATCCCACTACTGACATCTTAAAAGCCCAGTTTCTACAAATCGATGACCTGCTGGTATAGTACTTCGGGGCAGGGTAGAGGTACCCACCATAGGATGTCTAAAGAGCCACCAGTAGTATCTCCTAAGCCCCGAATTCATTAGGGGAAGTAGTTCCCCCATAGAAATTTTGCATATCTTAAGAACTGTTATAGTGAGAATATTCAAACTTGGTAGAAGTCACTCATATAGTAAACTACATATTTGAAAATAAAAATAAATAAAGCCAAGATACAAAAATATGCCCTTCACCGAAGGATAAATTGTATTTATTTTTTGAAGATTATGACTTTCAAATGTTGGCCGTTGCTACGTCGCATTTGGTCCATCCGTCGAGTCAAATTTTCGATGACTCGTTCGAGCATTTCGACTGTTAACTGGCGAATGAGATGCTTGATGTTTTCCTCCATGGCCTGAATCGAAGCGGGTTTGTCCGCATACATTTTAGACTTTACATATCCCCACAGTTTAAAGTCTAACGGATTGATATCACACGATCTTGGTGGCCAATTGACCGGCCCAAACGTGAAATTATGTGTTCACCGAAGTGTTCTCTCAATAAATCCATTGATTGATGCGATGTGTGGGAAGTGGCGCCGTCTTGCTGAACCCAAATTTCAGGCATAAAATGGTCGGTTATCATGGCACGATAACGGTCGCCATTGACGGTTACGTTCGCACCGGCATCATTTTTAAAGAAATATGGACCGATGATTCCACCGGCCCGCAAACCACACCACACCGTTGTGTTTACTGGAAGAATGGCAGTTCTTGAATCTCTTCAGGTTGCTCTCCCCAATTCTGCAATTTTGTTTGTTTACGTACCCATTGAGCCAGAAATTGGCCTCATCGATGAACAAATTTACCTCGAAAACGTCGGATCTTCTTTCCTCACAGAACGTGCATTTTCGTAATAAAGTTGAACGATTTGTAAACGTTGTTCAGGCGTATGTTTTTCCATTATGAAATGCCAAACAATACTAAACAAAAATATCATGACAGCATGACACGACGCACACGTGATCTGACAAAAAAAAGTCTATTGAAAAAAGTACCTCTACTTGAATCACAAGTTTGTCATTCCGTTTGTACTTTCTACAATATTGATCTCAAAACCTTAAAAGTATGGACCTTTTAAGAAGTTGATTTTATGATGTCCGTCTGTCCGAGTGTCCGCTGAAATGGGTTTATCGAACACCGCAGATATGAAGGGGACTTCGTTAATATATTTATGTCACATAAGGTCCAGAATTGTTTGATATTGAAAATCAGCCTGATCGGTCCATTAATAGCTTAGGTTTGAGTAAAAAACATCGACTGCCTCTAATTTTACACAAAAATCACTTGTTGTTCTGAGTCGATCGGTCTACTTAAAGGTGGGTTTAGAACAAATTTTTTTATATCTTACAAACATCTGCCCTACCGCGTTATAACCTCTCCACTGCCGAGGTGTGAGAAAAAAGAGAAATATAGTCACTTTGGCCTCTATTCTATTAATTTTTTTTATGCGATATTGCATATCGAGCAAAAGTCAAAACCCCTTTATTTGGGGAGAAATTAAGGCAAATCTGTGACTCGCATGCAAAAAATTGTCCTGCCTTGTAAAGAAATTGCAACTCAAAATTATGCTGGTGCTAAAGGTGCATTTAACAAAGTAAATTTGTAAACTAACCAGGAACATGTGAGCACATTTTCAAATCTTTGCATTTTTCGAATGGCTGCTCCATCTGATACGGCTTTGCAAAAATGCAAAAACCGGAAATGATACAAGAGAATAGAAACGCGAATGCACTTTAAAAATGTCATGTAGCGTCAAAAGAAAAAAAAACCACGACACAAAAACAAACAACATTTTAGTCATAAAAGAATTTAGAATGCCCTACTAAAAAAAATCTTTAATTTAAACTGAATAATTTGTTCTATTTATTTTTTTAAGGTTTTAAATGTCTCTTGAAATGTTTCCCAACATTTCCCATCAAGTGTCGCTGTTTTAACCTGAAACCACAAACTTATGTGGTTGCATTAGTAAGTGGAAACTTAAATTACATTTACATTTTAGTGATGTAAGTGCCTGTATTTTCCTGTTAAAGAAGAGTTTTTTTTTTGTATAACGACAAGAGACCACAAACAAAAAACAAACAGACTGAATTATGATGATTCTTTTATCTGTTGGTTTTTATTTTAACACAAATGACATTTAAAAAGGGCTGGCTTGCAACAATTGTTTTAGGTGTGTGTTTGTTAAATGACGATAAGCGCACTTTCATAAATATGAGTGTTTTTTTTTTTGGCTAAGATATGACATAAAGACACTTAATGTAAATCTAATTTAGATTTAATACAGGAAGGCACAAAGGATTATTATGTTTAAAAGGAAAAAAACAAACAAAAAAAATTCTTAGCTTAGAAAATCATCCGGAAGACATAAAAGTTCTGTTATTTATAAAAAATTTAAATTTTAAAGTTCATTTTTTATCGCTTGTATGCATTTAATTATTTTTGGTACATTTGCACGTGCAATGCATATTGAACCATATTTCAACTTCGGAAGGTGGTTAAGAGAGAAATATACAGCAAAAAACAAAAGTGGAACATAATGATAAATGCAGCGTTTAAAAAAACTGCAGTCAAAGTGCAGTCGCTGTTAAACCAACTCAAAAAGCGAAAAGTTGTACACAAATTTGCGTTTTTTGTTCGACAGCTTTTGGCTTTGAGTTTTTTAAACCCTGGATAAATGTGTCGTGATGGGACAAAACTGAGCTTATATTCGGATTGTTTTTGTTTTCATTTTCTTTTTTCTTAACCTGCTTACAACGACAATTATGCCTGTATTCATAAAAAATTTTTAAAGTTAATAAAGGCTTAAAGAACAAATTTTTTATGAAAATTATCCTTAATAAACGTTTGTTAAATTTAATAATCGTTTATGAATACGGGGGTTAATGTTTGGAAGAATTCCAACCAATTGAAGCGGGGAATGTAAGAACAGATAAACTCACTGTTTATTGTTGTTGAAGCTTTGATATTGTTACAAGTAAAACTGTTGCTTATAATTCTTTTTTGCTTAACAGTTTTATTTTTTTAATATCTTTAGTTTTTCTAAAGTCTTTGGATGTAGTTTCCTGACGATCTGGCCGCGCATAGGAATAAATAATCCCTTATACAAAAAACGTCAGGGTTTTTATCAAGAATAAAAATTGGGAATTAAGCACGATAAACAAAATCGTTTAAATTAAAAATGATTGTATTCCCACAAAATTACTTTGATAATTAATAGTAATCTCTCTCTCTCTCTCTCTTTCTCTCTACGGCTAAAGGAGTAAGTGTTTAGAATTATTCCAAACTAAATACAATTGTCGTCTGAAGCTTCTTCTCACTGCTGCTCCGCTTTGGCTTTCCGAGCAAAAATTGAGAAAAATATATTGAGGGGAATAGTAAAATTTAATTTTGCTTTTTGAACTTGCACCTTAAATAAAACAACTAGTCTTAAACCACTATAAAACTGCACAAAATTTAACTAGTTGCGCTCCTATCACAACCCAATGTTAAATACAATAATTTGATATTTAAATAAATCTTTTTTTTTTGAACTTTCATTAAATCCAATTACTCTTTTTATAAGTTTTCAATAATTAATATCGCTTATAGACTTTAATTTAGTAATTAGTCTAAAAATAATTATTAATAAATTTCAAACTTATTCAATAATGTGAAGGTCAAAGTGAAGCCTTTGGCAAAAGGTTTTTTTAACTATCACTTAAACGAAAAACTTTTGAAAATTTATTAAATTTCACTTTTATATGGAATTGTAATTAAAGCACTTTTAATGAGCACTAATTAAATATTAATTCTGGCATTTGATACGCCAACAGTTTTTCATAATGTCACCAACGAATATTGATTAAATATTTGCACAACATTTGTAAATTTAATTACAAGCAAATACAAGCATATGAAAATTTATATACAAATATGTATACGACATACGTTTGTATGTAAGTAAATACATATGTAATTAAATATTTGTTCATATATAATTGTGCGAAAACATATGTTTGGGTGTTACATACACATAAATATTATTTAGTCACGTTTATGTACCAGAGATGTACGTGCATGTATTTTTAATAGGCACCACCTAAACATTTAAAATTAGTTCAATAAATAATTAAATTTATCATTTAGTGTTTATATTTTTTTTTTTGCTAAAAATTAATTTTAAATTATATTATTAACAAGAAATGACAACCAAAACAATAAAGTGACTAATTAACAAAAAAACAATGTAAAACCGACATCAATTCGTACACAAATAAGAATGTATTCATACAATATTCATACACTCCTCGTCACTTAAATAAAACACACAATCTTCTTATAAACGAAATGTTATTATTAGGGAAACCATAAATATGCAATTGCACGTTTTTTCTTGTGCGACCAATGAAGGCAGGAACAATATATTTATCCGATGTAGAGCTTTTTAAGAATTTTGGAATCGATTTGTTAGTGCATATTTTTGCATATTTTACGCTTTGTAGCATTTTGTTTTCATAAAATAGTTAAAAGAACCTTTTTGCAGTATTTTTTTTTTAAGTTGTTAGCGCATCTTTTGCCTTTTTGAGGCATATTTTTATAAATGGTGAATTTTTTAGATGCCTACAAGAGCTTTCGCAGCAAATAAAAAAATTTTTTTTTTCGGAATTTTGGCATTGTTTTTATATATTTATCTGTTTACCCAACATGTTGCTTGAATTTTGCGATCTGAATTTAATTTTTACTTGAAAATTGTGAGAAAAACAGGTTGTCATCAAAGTCAAATGTTATTTTAATCTTTAAAATTTTATATGTATAAGCAAAAGGTAAGGAAAAATCAATTATATACGTTTTTGGCGATGTGTGTAGTACATAGAAATCCGTATATTTATCGACTTAGAATCACTTTTTAAGGGATCTTATCATTCCCATACGTCCGTATTTGCTTGTTCTTTGTTCATGTTAACCTTGTGCGCAAAGTGCAAGTTGCAGTGTGGTAGGTAATATGATCAAATTTGGTAAATACATTTTAATTGCACTAAGGACGAAGTAAATTCCTTTAAGACAAAAAACCTTATATGGATGCTAATATCTAGATACTATTCGGCAACAAAATATCTCTGATATGAATTTTAACCTCTTAACATAACTTTGTTTATGTGAACCGCTTACCCGCCATCGTTTCCAAATAGTGTAACATCTCGAAAATTCGTTTGTCAATACATTGGAGTTGGCTTTCCCAATTATAATTTTACTGTTGTTTTTATTACATTGCACTGTTATTAAATTGTTGAATATTTTGTTTTCAAATAAACAAATTTTGAAATTTTTGGGGCATATTTTCAAGTTTTTACTGCATATTTTAATCGCATAAAATATAAAATGCGTTTTTTAGAGCATATTTCTTGTTTCCCTGGTTATTAATGAAAAACAACATGCAATTCAAACTTTCCTGCTTTTAAAAGTTGTTTTTATTATTAAAGCAAAAAATATATAATAAATTAATTTCATATAAGCCGGCTGTCTTTTTGTAACACATTTCCGGTAAAATTTGTGACAAAAAATGCCGCCAGATTTTGCGCTACTTAAATAGGACAAACTCAAGAAAACAATTAGGCAGTTAACAAAATATTGTTATTGTTAAATGTCACATTCATAAAATTAATGCATATTATGCATATGGGTAATTCCATGTCAAAACGACCAAGAGTGGGGCACGACCTCTTCCGATTGTAATGAAATTTGGTGAGAAGGTTCCTTTTACCTTATAAGGAACATATATGAACGAAAAAAAATTTTAAATTTTTTTTTCAAAAGTTATGTCATATTCAAAATGTCATAATTTCGCAAATTTAGCCGAATGTGTTGAGCTTATTTCTTCAATATCTCGAAAACTACTTGACATACGAAGATGATTTAAATGTCATTTTAAAGAGAATACTTGGGACTACAAACCATATACTGAAAAGAAATAATTTTTTTGAAAAATGTAATATCTGAAAAATATTAAATTTTAAAAACGGACTAAGTCAAAAACTTATTTTTTTATTTTGCTGATTTTTTTTTATATAATACCCCAAACTGTTCTTAAAAAATCCTGAAACTTTGAAGGAGGTGTTTTTTTTCTTTTTTAAGATATGATTTTTTTTCTTTCGCAACCTTTGAAAAAATAATCTTAAAATAGAATTTTAATATTGTAATTTTGAGCAATAAGTACACTGTGCTAGTTGCAAAAAACAGACCAGCCGCGCACCTTTCATTTTGCCCTAATTGGGGCACGCTGAATCCAGTGGGACTTACCGTTTTTTTAGATTGGCTCTTGTTTTCAAGAATTACCGTTATTTCGAAAATGTAAGAGGCTGCACAGCATATATTTGCGTAAATCAAAAACGGTTTAGTTTATTGAAATAACTTAAAAAACCGAAATTCGGCAATAAATAATAAAGTGGGGTTGGTCATACATTTGACCCATCTTTAAGGTGTTAAGCGAAATTGATCAATCAATAAGATCGCATCAGTAAGTCAATTTTTGCTCCTTTACTGCTTACCAGAAGCATATACTTTACGTACTGGCTAACTCCCAACGTTTTCCATAGTATTAAGATCATGCAATAAGGTCGGCATTTATCTTCCACTTCAGCTCACAGGTGCCATAGTAAGAAAAAAAATTTAAATTGGTTTCCTATTTAAGTGGCAACGAGTGTATACGTATGAACATTCATATGCGCACATGATTTATGTGACAGAACTTAATTAGTGTTTAATTAAATATACAAAGCATTAGTATAAATAGAAATTCGTAGATGTTTTTGCAAATAAACAGCCATACACATTTAATTATATAATTTTAATATTTATACGAAGGCAGGCTGCAAAATTCCTAAAAATTAAAAATTACAATTAAAATTTTGAGAAGTGTTTAATATGATAGAGTAAAAAACAAGTTTCGTAAACAATCAACGATCAATCAATAAATCTATTTAAATGGATAAGTTATTCAAACAAAATCTGAATTTATCTTTAAAAGATTAAGATTTTTATAATTCATTATGCTTTCTTTGAAGAAGTCACTTTTCGCTTTGCCTTTTGTTTTATTTATGAAAACTTTTATCGAATATTGGATGTAAAATATAACTTGAAAATGTGGATAACGACCGTTTTTTGCAGGTGTGGTCAATTCGACCAATTTTAAAATCTATTTCTGAAGTAAAGTCTTTATTTTAAACTCTTCTATGAACATACAAGTATATAACATAAATACAAAAGAATACAGACAGGAAAAAGAAGAAAATGCATTATAAATCCATTTTCAAAAATACAGAAAAGAACATAAGCGATTTCAATCGCATACCTGAATGCTCCCAAGAATTATGAATTATATAATAAGTTATCGTTCTTTACTCAATTTTTAACAGTTTGGCAGCTTAGGGACCAAATACTAAAATTGTTTGAAAGATAAGCATTTTTGAGGCACTAGAAGCAGATTTGTCTAGTTAAGTTGCTTTACACTTTTCTACAGCTTCAATTGTGCCGAAGACAAGAAAACAAATTTTACTTATTTTCCGAGATATAGCCGTGAGAAAAATTAAAAAATCTCTTTTTTTACACAAAGTAAGTTGTTATATAAAGTTCGTTCTCGAATGCTGCTATTTAAAAAAATCAACATTTTTATAAAAACTCCCTTTTTTGATAAGTAAATTTTTCGCAAAATGTCGACATTTTTCATAAAAAGTCTACTTAAGGCAAAAAAAAACAATTATTCACAAAAGTATCTTTTTCACAAGAAGGTGCTTATTTAACAAAAACTCTTTTTTTCATGAAAGAACTTTCTTCTGCAGGAGGTACTTTTTCACGAAATGTACTTTTTCGAAAAAAAAAGATATTTTCTTAACAAAAATCGTTTGTTTCACAAAAAGTGGCTTATTTTAAAATAGTAACTTTTTTGGCAATAAGTACTTTTTACAGAAAGTAAAATGTTTTTACAAAAAGTATGCACTTAAAACCCAAAAATCCCTTTTGTTTACAAAAATTTTACTTTTTTGGAACAAATAATTAAAAAATTAACAAGAGGTCGCTTGTTTCATAAAAAGTACTTTAATAAAAAAATTCCCTTTTTTACGAAAAATTGTTTTTCACAAAAATGTCCCTTTCTCACGGAAGTACTCATTCACTTATGGAATTTTCTTTTCTACACAACAAAAATATCGCTTTCTAAAAAGGCGAGAACAAAACACAAGATATGAAAAAGTGAAATGCCCTGTGTTTAACACCTGAAAAATTGCTCTTCATCATTATAGCTAATTTTTTAACGCTTTTTTATTATTTTCTGACATTTTGTTTTTAAACCGATTTAGCGATTTCAAATAATTTTTTAGGTTTGTTTCAATATTGCAATTTTGGCCATGTTCGCGATAGAAGCGATTTTTATCTGTAAGGGTTGTGATTCTTTACAACTTTAACGATTTTTAAAAAATATTAGACATTGCTATTATGCCGCTGCTAGCAAATTTTTGAAAATGTCCGCTTATCTAGCAACTCTACCGATTTTTTCCATTCCTTTTTGTTTTAAGAACTTTTTTTATTAGTTTTATGGCTCGTTTCAATTAATTGAAATGTTCGCAATTTGAGTAATCCGAAAATGAGATTGAATTAAGTAGAATTAAGATTGAATCAATCTCAAAATGGGCTTGGTTCAAGAATTATAAAATTGTTTTAATCCGAATTCGTACTTAAAATAACCCAAAAATGAGATTGAATTAAGTTAAACTAAGATTGAATCAATCTCAAAATGCGCTTGATTCAAGTATATAAAGTTGATTTTATCCCGAATTCGTACTTGAAAAAAACCAAAAAAGATATAAGAAAGAAAAAATTATTATGATTGATTTACTTACCTGTATTACACCTTGCAGAATGATTAAACACCAACATCATTCCCGATATGGTTTTTACTTTAAAAATCTTATGTACATATTTAACCAAAAATATGAACTAAATGAGAAGCAAGAGTTCAAATTTACTGTTTAACCCTTTGTAGAACACATGAGTCTGGCCAGACCTTTTTTCAATGTGTATAGAAAATCAAAACATGCGTAAGTCGGGCGGGTTAAACATGTTCTGTTTTCCTTCACACAAAAGGCAAATCGTTTTTTCCAAACTTGTGTTGTGCTGTTGTTAATCTACAAAAAAAAATTGAAAAATATACCCGTATGCACGCATAAAAGAATGTAATGCTGAGAGATGAGACTAATAAGTTGTATAAGATTAAATCCCTCATTTTGTAATTTTACGCTCAGAGTGGCACTATCAACGGAAAGTTTAATGTTTTGTTTACTTGATTTAAGAATTTTATACTTATTTCAAGAAATTCCGGGATTGATTTTCAAATGTAATCCCATTTAGGATTATTTTGAGTACGACTCGTACTTAAAGTAATCATAAAAAACTTGATACATCCCAGGTGTTTTTCTTTGTGTGCACTTATATTTATTAGAATGACTCGATAATTCATGAAAAACGACGGTAGTTTTTAAAAAAATTTTTCTAACAATTTCCTCGGTTTACATTTTATTCGATTTCCAGAACATGGCCGTTTATCGTTTATACAAAATTATGAAGGAAAAATAGGAAAAACTGCATCAACATTATAAAAAAAAAACCTTCGGAAAGTCCCTATTTGTTGCACAGAACGCAAAATTAACCCACAAACCTACATCGTTGCCCTTATTACCAACCATCTAACACCAACATATGCACATATGTATGCAGATATGTAGTACGTTCATGTTTTAATTTGAGTTTGCATGTTTTGGTGTCAAACCAATTATGATTGTAATGAAATGAAAACAAATGAGAGCAACGACAACTGTAACAACAATAAAATATCATATGGTTTTTTTTTAATCTGCCTTTTTAGTTTCTATACACATTATAATTCTGCAAGTTGACATTAATATTTATTTACAATTTAAATATTTTAAAATGACATGTTCAAACACAATAATAAATAATGTCAATAATAATTAAATAATAATCATGATAATTGGATGTGTTTGAGTGTGGGTGTTTGAAATGTAGGTTTTTGCCACTTTAAAAAATCTAAAGAAAATAAGTAGTTGAATGTGAAAAGTATACAAACATGCATACATACGTACACATGCATGTCTTATATATTTTTCAATAAGAGTACAACACCACTTGGACGTATGATTGATATTAACCCCGTGATTTTGTAAAGCATAAAAAATATTTTCATAAACATTTTTTATAATTCAAAAATTTATATAAAACATTTTTCAATGCAAAGTGAAGGGATTTACAAAATAACCCCTTTAATTAAATTTGAGTTTATTATCTTCTTTATATAAATCTGCTAAGGCAAAACAGTTAAGAACACTTTTATCCTCTGATTGCCCAGCGACTAGTTAGAATAAAAATACACCATTTCAAAGGGGTTTACTGGCAGAAGTGCAAAATATATATTTTATTAAAATCTGTTCAATATTTTCAGAGTTATTAGCAATCAAATTTGATACTCACACATAAATAAAAATTTAGTTTTTTCCAATTATAAAATAATAAAAAATAGGGTGCTCGACTATTCGACATTTTCAAAAACCGGGTTCCGAATATTTCGATTATAAAAATCTTATATATAAATTGGCACAGGCAAACCAGTTAAGACGATACTTCTTTGTTTGTCAACCACTCACGTGGAACATAACATATGAACCGGAGGTTGGTTCGTCGCCAAATCTATCCTCTAAGACGGGAAAAAATGAATGCTCGAAACTATATTTTCTTCATATTAAAAAAAAAATATATGGCCGAATTTCGAACTTTAGGAAAACACTTGTTTTTATAAAAATATATAAAATAAAAAACGTTTGATTGTTTGTTCCCAATTAACTCCTAAACTTCTAACCGATTTTCCTCAAAAAGGGACAATATAGATGTCTTAATATCTGGTGAAGGATGACATAAGAAGTAACTAAATTTAATGCAAATGGTTTAGTTATCAGCGATTTTTTTTTTTAAACTTTATTTCAACGGGGTAGCAAAGCGCACTGGGTTAAGCCAGTATCATATAAAATTGAATTTTTTTTATCAAAGTTATTTTCGGGAATACAAAATTTATTATAAATACGATTTCCGTATGACGTGCTAATTCCCAGTTTTTCATATTTGATAAATACATTTTTTTATTTTTGTAAATAGACTTAAATTTATATTTATGCAATCGAAACTTTATAAGTTATTAGTTTTAAATGAAATTTTAAATGTGAAGAAATTTTTCAATGCTGTATTAAACCAACTAAAATTTTTTTAATATTTCTAACAGAATCCCGGAGGATCCAACAAGTTTCCAAGAATCCCCAAAATTTAATTGTCTTGGTTTATCGGGAAGCCTTCTCAAGTACAAATCTCAGGATTCCTACTACACAATAACTACAAACATATTCAGTCTTACAAGGTTATGTTAGATTACATTGGCATCCGGAGTTAAGCACATCTCACGGGGGTCCAGTACTTAGGTCCCGTTCTTTTATCATGTTACATGGTCTTCCAATGTTGACACCGTCGCCCTATGATGTCATTCTCACCCAGCCATCTGGTTTATTCAAGAAGGAATGGATCCTGTTCAAATCAATATTAGAGATACAGGTTTTGTCTGGTCAGACCTTTTTCGATTTTAAATTTTATTTTAATATATTTAAAACTTGAAATTTCAGGTACCTTCTAAAATTTAGTTTACTATAAAAAGCTGAAAAAATATATCCCGGAAAGGATATATAAGGAAACTTATTCGAATATTTTACTGCACACATCACATTCGTAAAACATGTGGTCTGGCCAGACCCATATATATTTTGAATAGAAGATGCCGTATTTTTAACTTTCTTTATTGCTGTTTTTAATTAGTTTTTTGTGAATTTATCTTTTATTTATTTTATTTAATTTTATTAAACACACAAACTAGTAGCGCTATCTAGTTCTCAATTAAAAAAAAAAACAATAAGCACAGTAACTCACGTTCAGAAGCTGATTTTTATATGTCAAGAGTGGAGGTTAATAACTTAGAACCTAATAAAGCTGCTGAGGAAGGTTATAAAATTCAACCATTCACAGCTAAACAGAATGATGATGTTGATTACGTTCCAAATAAGAACAATTTATCCGGTACTGAAAATATTTGGTCATAAAACCTTCTTTCTAAGGACGATGGAAAAGAACCACATGTAACACACTTGTCAACAATACCCTACCCATGATTAGTTCTATGGTAAAGATTTACCAAAATAGAATAAACAGCAACTTAATGTTGGTATATGCTGCGTCAAAATAATATGCGTTTTGGAGTTGGGCGAATGGAACAAGGCTCTATTCCAATTCAGGCGCTCAAGAGATTTTGCACACCAAATATTACATATTTAATCACAACTGAAACAAATTGTATTCGTTTATTTGCTTGAAAAGGAACGATGTTTGAAAATTTGCAAACGAATTGGTTCTATTTAATATTGAAAATGGAATGAATTTATTGACAATCTTTCTCCATCTGAACTTTTAGTGTTCAAATATGCTCCAGTTACATCTTGCGATGTTGAAAGAGTGTTTTACATTTATAGAACTATTTTATGTGATTACATTTCCCTGATAAAAAAATTTTGTGACAAATATAAAAATATTTCTTTATTAAACAGAATTTTATAACAAAAATTAGATCAAAAATGTATTTAAAACAACTTCCAAATTCTTGCGTTTTGCCCCCAGAATTTTTTTTGACAATTTGAAGAAACATACTATTGTACTTACAAAAAAAACTTAATAAAAAAAAAAGATTCTTAAATAACATGTTTATTTTTGCCATTTTTTATACTTTTTCGTGCATTTTGCCAGCCATTTTTCGTGCCATTTTAAACTTGCCCTGCTGACGAGCATTGAAACGAAAATTTTTTAATATTTTTCTTAGAATTCGGTAGATATCTTTATCACAGTTTATTAAAGCATCTACAATGTTATCTGATAGATTTTTAGATATTTTCCATGTTTTTTTTGCAAATACAACAGTTCAGACTCAAGTTTAGATGTTAGTAGGTGTTTATCTATCTCTTTTATCAAACATAATCAGCTCATCAGCTGGTTGTGATTTTAAAAGTTTTGTATCTGTATTTGACTTGATTACACTTTGAGGCAGAAGTTTAGGTATGTTCAATACATTTAGGAGATCTATTTGGAAACGTGTTTTGAGATCTTTTAAAATAAATTCAATAAGAGGAATGTAACCAACAACTTCCAAAGCTTCTACTATATGATGTACACTTGTTGCAAAGTGTAAAATTGAGTCGTGACGATCCAACCATCTTATCTCGCATAATGTAGAGAGTTTGGCTCCCAAATACTTTGCTGAAACTGTATTTTGCTTGGGATGAATATATTTAAAAAAATTTGTCATTTCTTTAACAAATGATTCAACTTATTGTATTAATGGCACTTTGTTGCTTTTTAAAATTCAGTTGTTTGATTTATGGGAATAGCAAGGCGTTTGTTTTGCATTTGTTCAGAATTTTATAACAGCTCCATTTTCTGCTGACATCAGAGGACACCCATCTGTTCCATTTCCTACACAATTTTTTAGGTAGAGACTAAAATTTGTCAAAGCTTTTAGAACTATTGATGATAGTGCCTTCGCATCAATTGACACATCAACGTCATTATCAATATCCTTTGCAGCCTCTTCAAATGCGTTTACAATAAAGCCAATAAATGCTTTCCTAACAACTTTTTGTTGTATGTTGAAATATCTTTAAGATAAGGAAATCTGGGGTTTCCCCGAAAAATCTGTGTTTTCGTCAAAAATTATCGAATAGAATTTTGATTCATATTACACATATATACATAAATATTGCATATACATACTAAGGCTTATTAATAATTCGACCGCACGCATTTTCAAGTCAAACGTTTATTCTTTGGATATAAATAGATGCCACCTGCTGGGATTGAATGTAGAATAATAAGTATTTAAATACAATAAACTAGATGTTTCATTGGAAATATCTAATAAATAACTATTAGAATCAAGTTTTGGATACTTATTGAAAATTTCGTTAGATTCAATAAAAAGAACAAAAAAAAAACTTTGCTGGGATTTCCTAAAATTTTGTGCATATAAAAAAATATTATTATTGGGAATTCTTGTATTATCGAGAGAAACCAAACATATTTTTAGAATTTCTTATTTCCCCCCCCCTGAATCCGCGCCTGTTGAAAAGGTAAGCAAGCTTAATAAAAAGTTGGATTTAGCACAGTATTCGTCAAATTTAGCTTATGCTTATTTTATAGGAAATTACTACAACAAAACCCAACACTTATACCGCGGATGAAGTTTTTGTCGATGAATCCAGTATGCAGAGCTCTTCATCATCATTATTGAGAAGTGGATTTCGTGAATTGGAAATTTTAAATTCGTCTTCTGATGATGACGATGTTGGGTATGAATTTTCTGAAAATACCCGCAAAGCTTTTCACGAAATTGACTATTATAAAGAAAAAAGAATAGATATTGACGATGACTTAATGGAGTACTGGAGGAACAAAAAATTTGTTCTCCCCAGTCTGCGGAAGCTTGCCTTATTTTGCACTCGGTGCCAGCTACGCAAGTTAGTGTAGAAAGGTCGTTTTCGGCATTAAGGCTGATTTTGGGAGACTTGAGATACAATTTATCGGAAGAAAATTTGGAGACAATTATGATTGCAAAACTCAACTCCATTCATTTTTGAGCATATGCAAATTATTTTCACTGAAAAATTATCTTTGTTTGAAAAAGTTTTTAAATAAATATAATGAATTTATCACAAAATAACTTTTATTTCAGCTCAAAAAATAAAAGTCAAAAAATAACTTTTATTTCTGCTCGAAAAAATAAAAGTCAAAAAATAACTTTTATTCATGCTCGAAATAATAAAAGTCAAAAATAACTGTTATTTTTGCTAGAAAAAATAAAAGTCAAGAAATAACTTTTATTTCTGCTCGAAAAAATAAAAGTCATAAAATTACTTACATTTCTGCTCGAAAAAATAAAAGTCAAATAATAACTTTTATTTTCTGACTTTTTCGATAAAAGTTATAACAGTTACGGTCCCTGCTTAAGATGTTTTGTCAAAATGCCACAGATAACATGTTCTCTGTTATAAATTGCGTTAAAGTTTTAAAAAACTGCGATAAAAAAAATGTATATAATAATTTTTTTTTGTACATCGGTTGAGGGTTTGTCGCATAACTTAACGTCACTAAACATAATGGCCCATATTCATAGTCAAAAATAAAGTCGACTTTAAATAAAAACCGGTTTTAAATGCATGTGAACACCATTGTTTTAAAATATACTTTAAAAAAAGTCGACTTTATTTTTGACTATGAATATGGGCCAATGTTTAAAATTTGCGGACAAATTTGGAAACTTTCTTGTCCTTAAGTGCCTAGAGTGCCCCGGTAGCGAGCTAGTCTATCAGCGCCGGGGTTGCGGGTTCGATTCCCGCCTGAGACTCTGGTTTCTTTCCTGCAGGCAAGCATAAAGCTTCGCGGGATAAGCTTAGGAAATTATACAAAAAAAATATAAAAAAAAAAAAAAAAAAATGGAGTTTAGAATATATTTTTCATTGAAATTTCTGATAATTATTTTCACAATTTTATAGCTCCACTTAGCTCCTTTTCAGTGTCGGATAAAGATATAATGACTGCTTATTTTTAACACAAAAAACTGCATTAAAAACTTAAAATTCTGTAATACTACCTTCTTCATTTTCGCTCCCTATTATGTTTACTTCCATCATAATACATTCTTCTTGTTCTTACTCTTTTTTTAAGTTTTTTTTTTTAATCAACTCAATATCTTTTTTTTTTATTCTGAAAAAGGTTTCCATTTCACTTCCTCTTGTGTTTGTTGGCAGCACAGGAATAAAATTTATTTTTACCGTTCAAATTGTAACAACAAACAAATACACAGATGCGGACGAATTCTTCTACAAACACAAAGCCATGCAAATAAATTTAGTAAAGGTATCAAGCTCTTTTGCATTCATTTGTTGCAATTGTTGCATAAAAGTAGAGCATCATCATAACTATTGCATAAAGCATTTTATTATAAAAACCAGCAGGTTGAATAAGGCTGGAAGAGAAAGCGGGGTTGTATATGAATATTTTGTTTTTTTGTTTTTGTTAAAACAAAGTTTCAATTACAAAATCTTAAAAAATTATGTCACCGCTACCAAAAAAGATCACTATAACTAATAGAAAAGCCTTGTCTAAAAGCAATTGATATTTAGAATTTTTTAACTTAAAAGCTAGTCAGCTTTCAGAAAGCAGCACTATTCGAAAATGTTTAAAAATGCTTTAGCTTTCTAGCAGATCAAACAAGTTTTGTAGGGTGTTAAGCCAAATTTGTTATTATTTAATTTTCTTATCTGATTTTTAACATTCTACCTCTGCACACTACATTTGATTCTGGCTCTTTGTGGTTTCGCTATACACGGAAAATTAATGCAGAAAAATTCATAAAACCACAACAGAAAGACTGATAGTTGTAACATCAGCTGCAAAGATATCAACAACAGTTTCTAAGTGAAATAATATTGTGAAAATTCAAATGTTGCCGCACAAACAAATCAAAGTAAATCAGTGTTTCTTTATAGTCTTTTTTTCTTTTGTTTCTCTGGTAGGTCGTATTTAATTTACATCGCGCACATTGGGGTAAATAATAAAAATTTAATTTAATGAGGACACATCTGCTTCAAGAAAATAAAATAACAAATGTTGAGTATGAATATGGGCATTTCCTGGGGTCACGAACGTACGTTCACACGCTTTTGATGTACAAATAATATAGAGGACAAAACTTTTCCTATTCGATAGCATTTGGGTAGCTCTATGTTTAGTGCAAAAGATTGATTTGACAAGTTTAAGTTTTCATAATGATAGTTCTAAACATGTGTAGACGAACGTACGCAAAATAGAAGTTCACCTTGGCTGTTCACCTTGGCTGTTCACCTTGGCTGACATAGTGAAATGTAAAAATCTGCACGCAGAGAAAAAAAAAATGGTATGGAGTTGTTTTAAACAAAACTTTTATCACGATTGATAATATTTTGTTTCTATTTAACAATAAAGTGTTTACCTACCATGAAACTTCATATATGGTTGAATTCAACAATACATTGTTTAAATAAAATAAAGTTACACCCATACACTTAAACATATTATGGTAACCTATACGATATAATTATCACGGCAACCATATTATGGTTAAATTCATCCACCTAAAAGCTATAACCATATTATGGTTGCTTCCGAACATGTTATGGTTAATTTTTAATTACAATAATATGTTTGAAATTATAATATTTTAAAACATTGTATGTTTAACTTTAAATTTTAAATAATATGTTAAAAAGCAACAACATTCTGGTCGTTTGCATTTTACTTGGTTTGCTTAAAATTCTCATTCATTTTTTTTTAATTATTGATTAAAACACATTAATTTCCGTAGAATTAAATAGTAGAAAAGAAAAAATGGTAATGAAGGTGGTCACAGGTTGTAATATGAATGAAAAGAGGATTTTTTTTATAAAAGTGGAACATAACACCTATCAGGAATAAAAAATTAAATAAAATTATAATTTGACACTACAAACAAATAAAAAAAAATGGATGAAATAAGTAGCCATAATATGATTAACATTGACCATATTATTGTTAATTCTAACCATAAAATGGTTACTTTTGTCAAAATTCAGGAAAATTTTGATCATATTATGGTAAACTTTAAACATAATATTGTTAGTTTTGATCATTATTATGGTTGATATTTACCAAAATATGGTTAATTATGACCATATTATGGTTGATTTCGGGAACATTTTTGTTGATTTTAACCATACCATGGTCATAGTTAAACATAACATGGTAAACTGCAAACATAAACATTGTTAAAATCCAGCCATAGTATGTTGCTCTTATAATATGGTTACTTCCAACCATATTTTTTTTCTACGTGTGCAAAATAGAATGGAATATTAAAAAGTGATAAATTTATTTTAAAAGAATCTATCTATCTAGTATTTACACAATAAAATATCTCTATTGGTTTTTGTTTAACTGGCTTAAGTACCGGTCGCGAACGTACGGTCGTATTTTTTATATTTTTTATATTCTTATGTCAAACTTCTAACGTTATCTAGCCGGCATCAAGGTTTCTTTATTTATGGGAGGTAAAATTGTTGAGGAATCTGAATCTTTTAATGTTCTCAGAATTCGAATACAATATGATGTCCAATGGACAAAACATATGTATATATATTCAAGGTGTCGAAGCATTCAAGTGCCTCGGCTTTTTTAAACACATAAAGCACAAAAAATATATAAAAACACAAATGCAAATAGATTTTAATTAGTGTGTTAAAAACGACCAAATACGAAGTGTAAAGAGTATGGAATATACTCCACACAACAACGAAACAAAAAAATCATACTCACCACACCAAATCACACCAATCACATCAAACAACAGTAATTCTCTTTTATACTCTTTTATTTCGTACGTGTTCCACTGTAGCCAGTAAAATTTCGAGACAGAAACATTTTGGTTCCAAAAAAGATACACTTTTTCACAAAAAGATACATATTGAAAAAAATTTAAAAATACATTTTTAACGTTTAACATTTATTAACATAGCATTCTAATTTCATATTTAGTGAATGTTGTAAAGAAAATTATCAGGTATGTTCTAGGTTTCGACTCGGATTCAAAACGAATTCGCATAGTTCATTAATTGGCGTTGTTAAATTCACATGTGTTTGTGTATTTGAAGTTTTTGTTCGAAAATACTTTAGGTGAACTACAGATCACTGATTTTCTAGCCACAGCATGATAGCAAAGTCAAATATTTATTAAAAATCGTGAAAGCTGCAAAGAATCAAAAGAAAAAGCCGCTTCTATCGCAAACATGACGAAAAATTGCAAGCTTTTAAACAAACACTAAAATTTATTTGAAATCGATAAATGGGTTAAAAAAAACAAAATGTCAGACAATAACAAAAAAAAATTCAAACAATAGCGAAATTTCGCGAAAATGTTCAATATTTCAAACAAGCCATAAAATTCATTAAAAGTCCTTAAAACAATAAGAAATAGCAAAAATTCGGTAAAAACTGCTAAACTAGCGGAAATTCGCAAAAATTTGCTAACAGCGGCATGATAGCAAAGTCTACTTTTTATTATAAATCGTTAGAGCTGTAAAGAATCAGAAAACTTACAGGAACAAATCGCTTTTATCGCGAACATGGCTAAAATTTCGAAAAATTGCAAAATTTGATTGTCGGAAAATAATATCAAAAACAAAAATTAAAAATATTATCACATATTAGATTCGATTCGCTTTACTTTCACCTACCCCTACTACTCTAGTTGAAAAGGAATAAAAACATGTCAATGTGAAATGCAGAACACCAAAAATGCTGAAGTATCCACTCTCGAGTGGATTCGGATTCTAGAACATACACGGATATCATATAAATTCATATTTATAATTATTTAAGTCATAAATATTAATTATGTAATTTTTAAAAATACAGTACGCAAACTTTAAAATTAATTACATGTATGTAACTTTCTTTGGATACAATCAAAACAAATTCATCTTTGTAAAAACTAATATATGAGTTAGGGCATTTTCTCTAAGTTCATATAAATTTACTGAAAATAAAAAATATGTTCATATTACTTCAGAACAACTTTGCACTAATAGTAAGAATTGTTTTAAGTGAATCGAATGTTAAAACATCTTTTATGCTTTCTTTCTTCATTATTAAATATGCTATTGTATTAGTATTCGGTCGGCAACTATGAGTGTGGAGAACTGTGAAAAAGAAACAAATGCATTCGTGCAGGGCTTTAGTATTTACTGATTACTTTTCCGGTTAAAACAAAAAATTGAAAAAAACGAGTTACGTGGTTGCGGAAGAAAACCATCGATATGGAAAATCTTACAAAAAATATTAAAATGGTTTTAAGATTAGGGCCACTGTGCACAGATTTTCGCCCTTGTAATCTGTAATCAACAATTTTATTTTAAATGAGGTGATAATAAATATTTTTGTTCTATTTTGCATTTATTTTTTTTTTTATTTCTGTACTTTGTTAGTGCACTTTAATAAATTTGAGGAATATTTTATGATTTCATAAAAAGTATATTTCACAGGATGCGAATCGTACAAAAATAGCAATGAAATAAAAAAAAAACAATTTACGTTCATCAAAGCCGCAGGAATCAAATGAAATGGCAACAAAATATTGCATAAAAACACAGTGTGAAGTTTTTAATGAATATTTTAAATTAAAATTTAAATACTTTTTACTTAATGCTACAATATATTTAAAATTTAAATACTATAAATCATTGTAAAATGAACTAGAACCTTATGCACAAAAAAATAACAACAAAAAAAAATTATAATCAAAGAAATTTAATTGAAATTAAAATGTAATTGATTAAATGTAATTATAAATTAGTAAAACAATTGAAGGAATTGGAATTATTTTAGTTGAGTTAACATTAATCATTAATTGAGCATATATACATATATGCCCTGCCCGAAATTTGTGTCAATTGCTCCAACAGACTGGTCCTTGGATTTGTGAAAATAGAACAAATTCAAAAAGAAAGAACACATTACCAGTGAAACGAGAACCAATCATTTAACTGGTTTATGAAGAACAAAAAGGTTAAAAAAGTAATGAATTACAGTAGAGTCTTCACCGGTAGTGTGGCACATTTTTGGGACTTTCTACAATTGGGTTCTTGAATTTAATTCTAGGACTTGTTTTATTGAAATAAGACTACATTTAATTGAAATAATACTACATTGTAGTAACTGACACTACTAAATAGGTTAATTAAGAATAGATGTGTTACAGGTCAAATGGTGTCAGCGTACTCCCTCCAATGGCAACCCCATGTAGAAGTGATAGCTCTTATGCATATCAAGTGTTAGAACTAGAATCGATCTCTACCACCAAGGACCTATCACGGGACTACTTTGGTGTCAGTTCGCTTACCACTAGGGTAGTAATAGAAAACTCTTTAACATATAAATACAGTGAAGTGCACTGGTATACCGACTGGTCCAAATCGAAGCACGGAGAGGGTACAGGGGTTGTTGGACCTAATACGCGAATCACTCACATTCGTGACAGAGGAATGGCTGGCGGCGTCATTGTAATTTTTACTGATAGCCAAGCGGCCATTAAGGCAATTTCTTTTTTGAAAATGTCCTCGAAGTTGGTGGCGGAGTGCCGGGGAAGGCTACAGGAGCTGGGGATAAGAAACAGAGTAACGCTCTGCTGGGTGCCGGGGCACTCAGAGTTCCCGGGTAATAGTAGGGCTGATGAACTGGCCAAGGCTGGTCGTAACGCCCGGATGATGGGTCCTAAACGCTTCTGTGGATTGAGTTTGGTCAGGGTCCAGTCCCTCATGGGCGACTGGGCTCTGGAGGAACATAGGAGATACTGGGTATCGCTTCTGGAATGCAATGGAAGTAATCTCACCCCGAAATGTACACAATATTCTGTACGATAAATTAACTGAATTTGTTATATAAAATAAATAAAAATTCAGTTAAAAACCGGTCTAATTATTTTTCATTTAAATGTTGTTTAGTATTACTTGATCTTTCTTTTTATAATTATTTTAAATTGATTAATCTTGAGGTCATCTTTTATAAAAAATATTATATTTATTATTATTTCAATATTTCGCTAACCTTTAGTTAGCATTGTCAGGACAATTAACAATTTTATGTATATAAAAACAAAAAAACCAATAACAAAATTATGAACAAATTTTTTGTCATAAATTAAATTCAAAAACCTATTTGTCATAAAAATTTTCAAAAACCATAATAACAAAAATTAAATATAACTAAAGTATAAGCATTTATAAACCGAAAAAATTTCCTATCTAGAAATATAATTCAAAAACCACATATAAACATTTTCAACTAAACTATTTTTATCTTACATACTAAGATATTAAATCTAATCTTCTATCTCTTAATAACTAAATTCCTATAATTATTCGCTGTATGTTCTGTGTCTGCTTTAAAATTGTCGCATTTGGGGAACAGAAAACCCGCACGCATACATTGAAAAGCCGTTGCACCAAAAACGAGTCACTGCTTGGTGCGGATTTTGGTCCAGCGGCATAATTGGGCAATTTTTCTTCGAAAATGAGCAAGGAGTGGCCGCTACAGTCAATGGCGATCGTTATCGGGCCATGTTGAACGAATTTTTGTTCACAAAAAATGAAGAGGAGGATATTGGCAACATGTGGTTTCAACAGGACGGCGCTACGTGCCACACAGCCGAAGCTACACTCGATGTTTTGCGCCCTGTTTTTGAAGATCGCATTATCAGCCGCAGAGCTGATGTCGTTTGGCCACCTCGGATCTGCGATTTGACACCGTTGGACTATTATTTGTGGGGTGCCATCAAAGATAAGTGTTACGGCAACAAGGCAGAGACAACTGACGTTTTAAAGGACAATATTCGTGAAGCTATTGGTGAAATACAGCTGCACCCAATCGATAATGTGCTTAAAAATTGGACCGATCGTGTAGGCTACTGCATGGCCAGCCGAGGCAGTCATTTGAATAAAATTATTTTCCATTATTAACCGGAGGGATTGTACTTTGAAATAAAAAAAGAAATTTGAGAAAATATTCCGTAGTTTTTTTTATAGTATTTTCAAAAAAAAAAGTTAATTGGCGGACCCTTTATATCATTGGTGCTGTTGTACTCGTAATTCTAGGAATCCTATTGCTCCTATTTCTATATCGATTAATTAATCCATGAGTCAAACTATTTGGAAAATTGTTTTCCCTTGATATATTTCTAATTTTAATTATGTTTTTCCTGTGATAAACCTTGTCACTAATTGTTTGTACCCCATTAATTAAATTTCTAGCAGTATTTATAATAATCCGTTGACTGTGCCCAGAATAATAATTCAAAATTCTGCCTGATGCTGTTGGTTTTTGATACCAGTCTATTAACAAATTATTTCCCTTCCTTATTATCGAAGCATCCAAGAAAGGCAATTTTGAGTTACTTTCCATTTCCAAAGTAAATTAAATATTTCTATTAAATTCATTAAATGTGTCCAGCAAGTTATTTACCCAACATTCAGTATTAATGCAGATTAGGCCGTCAACATATTTTATCATTATTTTAGGTTTAATATTTAATTTCCCAATGGATGTGTCAAGTAACCTTTCCATAACAGTATCTGCTACAATTGGAGAAGCAGGAAATCCCATTGGAAGTCCTTTCAGTTGTGCAAATACTTTCCAATTACAACTAAAGTATCTGTTGTCCTCTATGCAAAACTTTAAAATTCTCAAAAACAGTCCCTTGTCAATTTTCGTACATTGCTCTATTTTAATAAAAATACCGTAAAATTATTGAATAAAACAGGGTATACCATACAAAATAAAATAGTGTATCAGATTCATCATACGAATTCCTTAACAAATAAAATAGCCTATATGGAGGACTTGCACTTCAAATGACATATGGATGGTCTTAAAGGATGCGTAGAATAAAAAAAAAATTGGTCATTTTATAGACAAGAAACGGTATTACGTATTCGTCGAAAAATCCAATATGAAGAATTTTTATTACCGCGATATTAAGGTTTTAATAGACAATCGATTTGACAAAAACTTGAAACACGATTTTCTCAAAACCCCAAAAAAATTATACGCTATTGTTATATTGAGGGGACGATATAGCATTTCTCCTCTATTATTTCAAGTGCCAAATTAACTGGTACACTAGGAAATAGCGATACCACATCTAATGAAATTAACTTTTCATTTGCCTGTACACAATGATTACTTAATTTCTCTTTGAATTGCACTGAATCTTTAACATTCAGTTATTCTTTTAAAAATATTCGTTAAATATCTACACAATTCATAAGAAGGTGAGTTAATAAAAGAACATATTGGTCTCAAGGAAAAATCGACCTTGAGAATTTTCGGTAAACCATAAAGTTTTGGAGAAGTAGCAATATTTGTTTTTAGTTTATGTCTTTTGGATACGAATATAATTTTCTGCCTAAAAAGTTCTTCTATAATTTCATTATTAGTTTTTTCCAATCTATTCGTAGGCTCCCTATTGATTACCTAAACCATAAAGTTTTAGAGAAGTAGCTCCAGTAAACAAATTAATAGTATCAATTAATTATTGTTTGATATTAACAAAGTTTTCTGCAGAAATGTTGTTATAAAATTCACTTGATTAAATTCTTAATTAAACCTGATTTTATCTTTGATTAATGTTTAAATTGAATTGAAAAGATTGGCGAGAATATTTTCTGTGTATTTGTCATCGATAGTGTTTCTTCTACAAAATGTATTTTAATGACTACTGACAATTCAGGTGTGTTGTATCTTTTTTTATTTCATTTATATGTTTTTGTTCGCTCCTTTAAAACTCACATCAAATCTTGCTTATCGTTTATTTTTATGAACCAAAAATATTTGGCGACATTATGATGGCTTTTCTTGGCTTTTTGACAACGCAAAAATATTTCGCAAACATTTGCATGTATGAGAATATTTGAAACAAAAAAAACAAAGATACTTTTGTATTTTACACAAATTCTCTTTACAGATTTTACATAAGCCCTGTAGAACTTATAAGAGTCAAACGAACTGTCTTATTGCGCCTTGTTTTTGACATTTATGATCAATTCACATTGGCAAATCGTCTCTTAAGCAAAGCTAAAAATGCATTTAAATTAACTGTGACAATGGCGCACGCAATCTTCCATCTTAATGCATACAAACCGTTTGGTGTGGTCTCCACGCTGGTGGCATCATTGTACTACGGAAAATTTTCTCAAATTTCTTAATAATGGAAAATAATTTCATTCAAATGGTTGCCTCAGCTGGACTACACGATCGGTACAATTTTTAAGCACATTATAGATTGTGTGCAGCTGCATGTCACCAATGGCTTCACGAATATTGTCCTTTAAAGCGTCTCTGGCTTGTCGGCCTAACACTTATCTTTGACGGCACCCAACAAATAATAGTCCAACGGTGTTAAATCTCAGCTCCGAGGTGGCCAAACGACATCAACTCTGCGGCTGATAATGCGATCTTCAAAAATAGGGCGCAAAACATCGAGCGTAGCTTCGGCTGTGTGGCACGTAGCGCCGTCCTATTGAAACCAATGTTGCCAATGTTCAATTTTTGTGAACAAAAATTCGTTCAACATGGCCCGATAACGATCGCCATTGACTGTAACGGCCACCCCATTTCCATTTTCGAAGAAAAATGGCCCAATTATGCCGCTGGACCAAAATCCGCACCAAACAGTGACTCGTTTTTGGTGCAACGGCTTTTCAATGTATGCGTGCGGGTTTTCTGTCAAATGCGACAATTTTGCTTGTTTACATATCCGCCAAGATCAAAATGAGCTTCATCTGAAAATATGATTTTTTTTGGCAAAATCGGGATCTTCTATAAGTCAATCGCAGGCCCACTTAGCGAAGCGAAAACGCATATTTCCCAGCGTTGTTCAAGCGTATACACAACCATATTCGTTCAGTGGAAGGATAAAACTAATTATCTCTCAAATCAGACATGAGCTAAGTGTTACCATTCACGAAATAAGCACTAGTTGAAAAAAAACGTTAGACGACGGACCCGATACTTTATTTATTCAAAAATGAAAACGGAGCCAGCATAGCAGTCAATTAAGATCGTAATCGCAACACGATAAGTTGTATTTTGTTTGTCATTAATCCCGGCGAGATGTGGTTTAACAGGATGGCTCTACATGCCTAATTGAAAATATAGTAAGCGACAAGTTGATTTCGAGATTTCGTGTGATCTTACATCCTCGATTATTTCCGTGAAGTAACTGTTTTATGCGGATAAACCTTCAACAAATAACGCTTTCGAGGTTTACATTGTTTGTGTTATTTGTGATATACGATAAGCAATGCTCGAAAAAGTGACAAGAAATTGGACATCCAGAATGCCTTAAATAGTTTTCAGATGTCAATTCATTCCGTTTGTTGATATTTTCAGAAAATTTCAAATTCTGTTGGGCTTAAAAATAAACTTCCTTTATATGCATCTGTAAATTGAACATGTTAATAAGTGTGAATGTATCTATGGAATGTGAGGTAATATTGAGCTTATTTTTGCTACTTATTCCAATTGCCACTGACAACAGCGAAGATTAGCAAATTGCCAGGCAATATTTGGAACACGACAAACGGAGAATAAAGATAAAAGTTTGGCTTAAAGCCAAAGTATGCAACAAAAAACGGAATAGAAATGTTTTGTTTAGCAAAGATAGTGCAGAATTTTTTATAACTTTTTTAAAGATGCTGTTGATATGAAAAAAATGTTATTTTCAGAACAAATTTCTTAACTTTTTCAGGAATGTTTTTTTTATCTATTATTATAAATGGGTTTTTTGTGAAATCGGACCAAATGCTAATATGTTTTTAATAACGTTTTAAGGGCCAAATACACTTGTCAAATGCTTTTCCAGCATGCGAATTCAACGTATACGTGTGCTGGACGTAATATTTGCCGTCATATATAAATTTATCATCAAGCGTTGTCGGTGTGACACATACAAACACATTTTCACTAAGACTATCACAATGCTTGATGAGTACTTTAAAGTCTTAAAAGGAGCATTATTTTATACGAGCATATTTTTTGGATACATGTATGTTAATTTCTTTATTACATCGTCGAAAAGGTGGAAAATGGATTTGAACATTTCAGTGTCGTAAGATGACCGGTTCTTGGGGCGAATTTATAGTCAGCTAAAAACAAAGGAAACTACAGAAGTATAAATCGCACTTTATTATTTAAAGGGTATTTATTCAAAATTTTAATTTTTCGATGCCTTATAAGCAGGGTTGTGGTGTCGGAGTTAAGGTTTTTGTAACGGAGTCGGAATCGAAGTACCCACAAAAACTCGCGACTCCAACGTTCATATACATATGTATGTATATATCGTCCCCTCAATATAACAATTGTGTATAATTTTTTTGGGGTTTTGAGAAAATCGTGTTTAAAGTTTTTGTCAAATCGATTGTCTATTAAAACCTCAATATCGCGGTAAATAAAAATTCTTCACATTGGATTTTTCGACGAATACGTAATACCGTTTTTTGTCTTTAAATTGACCAATTTTATTTATTCTACGCATCCTTTAAGACCATCCATATGTCATTGAAAGTGCAAGTCCTCCATATAGGCTATTTTATTTTTTAAAGAATTCGTATAATAAATCTGATACACTATTTTATTTTGTATGGTATACGCTGTTTTATTCAATAATTTTTCGGTATTTTTATTAACATATTTGATCTCAAAAATATTAATTTGTAACATTATAAAACAGTAATTAATTCATAGTTTTGTAAATTCAGTGGCATATATTCATTACTTTTCAATTTGGGTTATTAAAAACAAAAAATTATGACAAATAAAGATATACATTGCGTAAAGGAAGTAGAATTTGACGAAATTTTGACCAGAAATAAAATCAATGATGGAGATTCTAAATATGCAATAAAAAAATAATAGCGTATGAGCACATACGCTATTGTTATATTAAGGGGACGATATATATGACTGGAAATCTCCTGCAGCTCCTGTGTCGAAAATACTAAGTGAACTTCGTTTTAAATTACAACCTTCAAAGTGAATTAAAATAGAAAAAAAAGAGAAAAGAACTCGAGGAAATACATTATTGTTTATAGCCGTTTCTAAGCAAAAGCGCACGCGTTTTTTAGTTGCCGAAAATGATCTTGCCCATACGAATTGTAAGGAGCACCCCTAAATAACGTGAAAATTGTTTAATATTCCACAGAAAGATTTCTGAAACAACGATTTGTAATTCAAAAGTTTAGTTTTGAATTTTTTTTAGCTTAGAAAAATTATTTTCATTCTCTTTTGTTTAAAAAATAAGTAACATATATCCACTGTTGCCAATTCAGAGACTTTCCCGCTTAATCTAGCATTTTTAAAATGTCATTGGCGGGAAAAAAATACGTTTTAGCGTATTTTTCTACAAAAACCTTTATCAAATTTTAAACTTACAGATTTTATACTTTTTCTTATTAAGGTTTTTTGTTTTTCTGTTCACGATTTTACTTACTTTTGTAGTTTCAGTTAACTATTGATAGTAGGCGCTGCGAATTATGGCCCAAAAAATTAAATGAAAATTTACCCCAAATTTGGGGCTATTTTTCATAATGCAATATGACCCAATTTTTTTAATGTAAAATTACCCCAAAAAAAAATTAAAAAAACCCTAAAAATTTAAATGAAATATGACCCTTTGTTTGGGGTAATTCCTCATTATGATAAATCACCCAAAAAAAAAAGAACACAAAGAAAGTTATATAAAAAATTTTGGGTGGAGTTCATATGCCCGAAGCTAAACATCCCAAATTTAGAATGCCGATTTCAAAAGCCTATTAAATATACAGTTTTGGTTTTAAAAATCGTACGACTGATAGCATAGTTGGGCTTTCTTCGGCCATGCGCATGGATTTTTTCCTCTATGGTATAACGAACACTAAAGCTTCACAAAAAAGCCGGCCTTCGGCCGGGCAAAAGGATTTTCTTTTCAATGGTATAACGAACACCGGCCTCGCTCAGTAAAGCTTCCCTTAATAGCCGGCCTTCAGCCGGGTGCATGGATTTTTTCCTCTTTGGTATTACAAGCACCGGCTTCGCTAACTAAAGCATCTCAGCAAAACCGGCAAGGATTTTCTCTACTTTGGTATAAGAATTCGGGTTTTTTAATCTATCCTTAGAAACTTTTACATAAAACTTTATATAATTTGTGTAAAAATGTTTGGGACGATTTTTTATTTCTTTAAATTTGCTTTTTTTTATTAGTAAACGAAAAATAGCCCCAAAGTATTTGCAAGTGGTGGTTGAGTATTATATAAGAGGAGTGAAATTTCCAGGGCCCAAGAAATAAGATGTTTTGATGATGTTGATAAATTATTATTAAATTCAACAACTGCTAACCAAAGCAATCGTAGATTAATGCTGATGAATGATGCTGCTGCTAATGATGAAGAGTCTGAGGATGAATTTTATAATGCATCGTACGCTACTCCTACATAAATTTATACATGCTTTTTTGATTATATACATACGTAGTTAAAATAATAAAAAAAAACAAATAATATAATGATTTATAATCAATATTTTAACAACTTTTCCAAATTTAATAATTCTTTCTTCTAATAACACTATAGAACATTTTTGGGAATATTGTCTGGGAGGTGAGAAATTCCAAGTCAGGGTGATGGTACTAGGTCAGTATAGTACAACCCTCAAAGGGCTTGGCGTTCGTATGTGTCAGTTTTTTTTATGTCATTTTAAATATAACATAACATAACTCGAGAACCACTTGTCCGATTTTGTTAAAACAAATTCAAAAAAATTTAGAATTACAATTTCTTTAATCCGTTCATATAACGTTTTTCTTTATAAACAACAGTTTTGCCGGTAAAAATAAATTTGTGGAAAAATAAAAATATTATAATTATTTCGCCCTCGAAAGTATGCTAATAATTAGTTTAATTTATTTTCTTAAAAGTACATGAGAGCGTATACATATGTGTTTGTTTTTCTAATATTAATCATACGTTCAAAATTACGATCATTTAGGATTTTTTTAGTTTTTATAAAAAAATAAAATTTTAATTTTAGAATTAAATATTAATTAAATGGAACATATACATATGTACATCAAGGCCCATATGTTAAACAAAAAAAAAAAAAGATAAGGAAAAAATTTAAAATGTCATAAAAAAAAACTGACACATGCGAACGCCAAACCCTTTGAGGGTTTTACTATACTGACCTAGTACCATCACCCTGACTTGGAATTTCTCACCCCCCAGATTGGCTGTTGTACTGTGTAATGTGAATTATTCTTTTTTAAATATAATATCGATAAATGTAAGAAGCGTTCCATCTATATATATAAAATAGGATGTGTGTATGTAACGTATGGACTCCAAAACGGCTGGGCCGATTTTGATGAAATTTTCAGGGAATCTTCAGAATAATCAGGCGGGTGACGCTGTGAAGTCTGATTTTTGATTTTCGGTCTTGAGAACTTGAGAACGGCTTGACCGATTTGACGATTTTTTCTTTAAAATGATCGCCATGGTCCAACTTAGGTTTTCACGGAAAGAAAATTTTCACCGCCCACTTTTTTCGATTTACCTAAAATCAGAAAACGGCTCCATCGAGTTGACTAATTTTTCTTTCAATTGTTCGTATTAATCAACTTTAAGTTTTCATCGAAAGAAAAATTTCCACGCCTACTTTTACGCCCACTTTTTCTATTAAGCGCATAAATTGAGAACTGCTTGACCGATTTGGACGATTTTTTCTTTAAAATTATCGCCATGGTCCAAATTAGGTTTTTACGGAAAACAAATTTTGCCCCGCCCACTTTTACGCCCGCTTTTTCGATTTACCTAAAATCAGAAAACGGCTCTATCGATTTGACTAATTTTTCTTTCAAATGTTCGTATTAATCCATTTCAAGTTTTCATCGAAAGAAAAATTTACCACGCCTACTTTTTCTATTAATCTAAAATCGGAAAACAGTTGCACCGATTTTGCGAAGCCCTTAGGGAATCAGTTTGAACAAAATTTCCACTGTTGAATCGACAACAAAAATAGGCATACGAAACCCTTATGAAAGCTGTGATAGATGAAGCTGGAGAGATTTTTTTTCTAAGCGCTCGCGGTGGAACTGGGAAAACTTTTTTAAGTTACCTGAATAGATCCCATATCTACACCATTTGTAAGTTATTCTGTAAAAAAAACTTTATGATAGGTATTCCATGGAGTTTTATTTAAAGGCCGTAAATTTGGTTAAAACCTCAATTTAAATCGTGTGGTAATACAACACCTACGTTTGCTAAGGGCCAGCAACGCGGACCGGGTCAGCTAGTCTCTTAATAAATTCAACAAGTTTAAATTGTTAATTGCAAGATTTTCTAGACTACCTGATGTTATTGCTATTCAAGAGACGTGTTTTGGATCTAATTTAACACAACTTTATTCTATTCCTGGTTGTTCTGATGTGCACTGTTGTAGAAGTGATGGATATGGTGGTACCTCTTAATATGTAAGCAACAAATTACAATATACTGTGGAGCATTGTTGTAGTAGAAACTTTGTAAATTTAATCGCAATTTCATTAAATAATTTTTGGATTAATAATAAACCCTTAAAATTAGTTTCAACATATCGTTCTCAAAAGTGTTTGGTAAATGATTTAATAGCAAGTCTGGATAGATTTTTGGAACTTCAGGCACAACTTCCTTTTGTTGTTGTTGGATACACTTATGTTGATTTATTTACTAGTTCCCAGTATTTGGATTTGTCTTACTCGTTTCAAAACTACGATTGTCACAACTATCACACTCTTGTGACTAGGCCGAGCAGCTTTTAGTGTGTTAACCATGTTTTTGGTAATGTTTTCGAAAAATATTAGTGGATTCCGTAGATTCCGCAAGCTGAAAAGTGATTTTGCTTCAAACAGAGATATAAATGTGAATAAAATTCATTGCGATAACAACAAGGTTAAGCCATATTTGCAAAAAAAGTTTGGCCAAAATTGATTTGAATCTGAATGCAAATTCGTCGGATTTAACAGATAATCTTATTCATCATATTTGTGATGCAATTATCAATTCGACAACAAGCACGGAGTATGAAATGATTTCGTGGATAAATAAAAATCTGCAGAAATCTGTTAAAACGGAAAAAGTCTTAGTCTGAGTTTCTTTAAAAAAAAGATAAGCAAATTTTGAAATTGCTTTCAAAACATCTAAAAGCAATTACTATTTTCAAAATTTGAGTCCAGTAGAGGGGGACCAAAAAAAATTTTGGAACTTTCTGAATAGAGTCCTTGGAAGAGGGGGAAAAAGAGATATAAGACCTTTAACTTTAGCTGGTGTACCAATTTATGATAATCAAGTAATTGCTGATAAACTGACTTGGTATATTATACAATCTGTTTGCGATTTAGGACAACAAATTTCAACGTTTCCTGGTGACAATTGCAATTATTTTAGAACATTATTACATACTGCTTGCGGTTTTTCTATCCCGGCTGTTTCTACTAAAGATATTTTTGTTGATATTTTAAACAGAAAAAAGCAACAGGCTATGACACCGTTAAACCTAAATCAGTCGTTATATGTTATATGAAATAAGTGCTCCAATTTAAATTTTCCCCAATCGCAATTTAAGCAATGTTTGTATGATCCAATATATTTATAACAATTGTGTAATGGGAATCCGAAGACCCTCACTTGAAAACGAAAAAGTCTAGTGAGTTGAAAATTTGAATTAAATAATAAAGTTTTTATTGCATAAATAATAAATTTATATTATGTCCGTTCGTTTACTTTTCCAGTAAAATCCCAGTAAAATCCAGTAGGTGACTTACATGAAAATTTTTCAATATTATGTGTACGCGAACGCATTTCAGTTAAATCCAGTACAAATTTGTACAAATTTTGGGGTAAACGAACGCAGCTATTATTGACCAAAATTCAAAAAACAATTCGCAATTTTTTGTAAAATGTCTTCAATGAATTTTATAATTTATCAATAATAAAAATTGGGAATTAAGCACGACTAACCAAATCTTTTAAATTTTGTATTCCCAAAAATTACTTTGATAATAAACTGGCATGTGCACGGCTTAAAAAACTAAACTCTGGCAGCATGCTTTATTTTTGCGAAAGCAATAAATTGTTTTTGTTTTCATTTTGTTTTTTCTTAACCTAATTACAACTACTATTAATATTGTAAGAATTCCAACCAATTTTTAGTGGGGAATGGAAGAAAAGATACACTCACTGTTTATTGTTGTTGTTTTTTAAAGCTTTGATAAGGTTTCAAGTAACAGCCGTACCTAAACAAGAGCGGAAGGCGGAACGTTTTCTTCCGCTAAGCTTTCACGCTGATATGCCATACCTAAACAAGAGCGTCAACGTTGTGCCACAAACAGTAGTGTTAACTTTCTTGTTTAATAAAACCCATACAATAGAAATAAAAAGAAGAGAAAAACCCGCTAGATTGAAAAAAATAGCTAAATTGTCATTATTTGTTATTAATAGCGGCCAACTTCACTAATAAACGCGCTGTCAAAATCGGATTTTCCAATTGTAAAGCGTTGACGCAGCGCTATTTTGGGATGCTTGTATGGGCATGAGAATTTTTGACAGCTAAAAACGCTTTCCGCTCTTGTTTAGGTATGGCTGTAAGACTTTTGCTTATAGATAATTCTTATTCGCTTAACAGTTTTACTTGTTTAATATCGTTAGCTTTTCTAAAATCTTTTGATGAAGTTTCCTGACGATTTGGCTAAGCAACCAGTGAAATACGCATAGGATAGCTTATCCCTTCAAAAATAAATTTCAGTGTTTTTATCAATAATAAAAATTGGGAATTAAGCACGACTTAACCTTGTAAATTTTGTATTCCCAAAAAATACCTTGAACATTTTTAAATATGGTTTTATTTTTTGCTAACTAGACACAATTCCTTAAACATTGAAGAATAATATTTTGGCACTCAAAAGTTTAAAAACTTAATTAAAGCAAATGAAAACATTCACAGCTGTTTTTAAATAAACTGATTTGCCGACTAGAACAAACGTTTGGCAGTTAGTTCGTTGAAAATGTCCACATAGTGAGATGCGGCTTTGTTTTACAGCCTAGAAACAACTTATGCAAGCTTTAACAGCATGGTATGTGCGTTCCCCAGCACTAGTTATTATTAACTTACGTTTATTTTGAATTACCCGAAAATTTTCCAAACTAATTTAAGATCTTTTTTTTAGAGATTATAACCATATGACGTCATCTATGCTAATCTTTTTTAAAGTAAAATTCACATATTTCCACATAAACTCCCTTTTAAACGCTTTGTTTTTTTTTTTTGTTATAACAACATTGAGCAAATTTAAAAAAAAGAACTTTGATTTTTTGGCACTGCAAATACGTTGTTTTTATTGTCCCTAGCAGCATCATCAACAGGACAGTCAGCATAATGTTACCGCCACTTTTTGCCAGTGGGTAAATAAAAAACTACAGGTGTTCCATCAAATTGTTTTACAGTCAGTAAATACAAAAATATTTTATTTAGTTTGAAAATCTATCCGCTATTGAAATTTTATGTACCATCATTTAAACTTCTATCATTCGTACTTTTTTCACAGCAGGATTTTATTTACTGGAATAAAATTTAACATGGCAGATAACAACTGATATTTTAAATATATTTGAGTACAATAGAGATAGTATGTACCATGTACATTGTACGTTTTCATAAAATTGTTGGTATGAGTTTAAAACTTATATTTAAAATAAATAAATTTATATTTATCGTAGTTTTGTTGCAGAATGTATTCCTTTTATGTCCTTGATGACATTAAAACATACTGAGAAGAAGGCCTTAAATTAGATTTACTTTTAGACCATTTCACATTTCGGTATGGTTTATTAAGTGTACTTAATTTTAAAGCCTTTTTAAGTATTGTTGCCATAAAGACTTAACTTCTCAGGATACTACAAAAGTAAAACTCATTCACAGAAGACTGACGCAGAAATCAGAAAAAGTGATTTCATTAATTGATAGGTTTTTTTATTCTTTTAATAAAAATATTTTTGGATAATAAAAAATTCCAGGTTTAGTTCAATTATAGTTCTGTTCTATTTAAGTTCTTGTTCAGTTCTAGTTCAATTCTAGATCAGTTAAAGTTCACTTCTAGTTTAATTCTAGTTCCCTTCTAATTCACTTTTAGTTCATTTCTAGTGTAGTTCTAGTTCAGTTCTAGTTCAGTTCTAGTTCAGTTCATTTCTGGTTCAGTTCCAGTTCAGTTCTAGATCTAAACCATACAAACTTACGCAATCTTAAGATACAATTTCGACTTAAATTAAAGTTATGTTTGCTCAATTTTATAGCGTTTATTTGTCTTGCGTAAAGAATATTTAGACAAGTTTGATCCTAACTAGTTGAAGGTAGTGCAGGGATCATTATTGCCAGAAGTAGGAGAAAATCCATACATGTAGGTATTTTTTAAACTAAAATAGTTGCGTAGTGAAAATCCGACAGATTTTTTATAATCTCCAAACTATAGGGCTTTTTTGCCATATCGCATTATTTATGAAATAAATTCAGAAAAAACGGTTTAGTAATATTTTCTAGTCAAAATAATTAATTTTTCCTAAAATTGCTTTAAAATATATTTCCATTGTTTCTTAAGGTTTACAAAGTTGGCGACACTAATATGTATGTATGTATATGTCTAAAGTCCCAACCAGAATGTAAATAACGAGACTTAAGGCCTAACTATAATAATAATATGCTTAAGCTGTCAAATGCTTAAGCAAATTATTGTGGACTTTTGGATGACTATATTGTACTTTATGAACTTAAATAACTTTAACGCTTAGTTGCAAACATTTGTACTTTTGCAAAAAATATTTTCTTCTAATATCGACTCCTTTGCGCGAAATGCGCGTATATGCCAATTTTTTTGAAATTTAGTTTTTGATGCAATCCTGTTCTACATTCAAAGAGACGTCACCTGGCAAAATATTGTAGGCGAATTCCACTTCGTCTTATCTTATCCTATCTAAGCACATGTATATTTTCATTTTGATATTGCAAGTTAAAGCAGAGAAAAGTAGAAAAATTGCTGTCCTGTAAAATTTGGTATTTGTAACGTACGATAATTTCGCGCAAAGGGGTCGATATTTTCTTAAAATAAAAATTCTTTGACAACAATTTTTAAGTGCCTACAATTAATAAATATACTTCCATGAGCATGTTTATTTTTCCTAATTTTAAAAACAATTAAACACAAAAATAAAACAGTACTTAAATATGCAATTGCGTGTTTTATTTTTAATTTTTTTCAATATGTAACCAACAAACAGCTGATTACTTAAGCAAAGTACCATAAGATTCGCTCTTTGCTTAATCAAATGACACTTGACGAAACTTAACGAAAAGTTACTTAAGTACATTATAGTTGTGTACATTTGATTATATGTATTTGTACATTTCGTATGTAAGCTTAAGCACGTTATAGTTAGCCGTTTAAGCAGCTTTTTGTAGGGGAAATTTTTTCAACGTGTAGGGAAAAATCGGATTTTTTAGCATGTGTAGGTATTTTTTTTCGAAAAATCTACTGGCAGCACTGGTTGGGATACTATTTGTATTTTCTACTATCGATATTTACCGATATTTTCTACTATCGATATTTATCGATATTTATCGATAGTTCATATTTCACTATCGAAATTACTATCGACTGAATCTTTGTACATAAGCAGAAAAACTTTAATTAGTTTTTATCAGGCTAAAGTTCGTTGTTTTTATCACTTTATTGAACGTATGAGACGTATGTATGTACGCACATTATTTTAGATGAGAGTTTTTAAAAATTGGGCTGCTAATAAGCACCTTTCTGAAGGATGCGACGTAGCAGGGACTATAAAAGATTTAATTTGCAACTTTAGATAATGTCATATTTTAGTTTTGATTCTCACCCCAAAAGGTAATAAATCTAGCGGACTTTTCCTCAAATGGTCGTACTTGTTTTATCCTATGCTCGCAATTGCAATTGCATTTTTTTTACAACATTGCAAAATTATTTGACATTTCAGTCCTTTTGTAAACATATACAAATTTCGACATACAGGCCTTTAATTGGCAGTAAAATAAGCACAGCTAAGCAATTCACCCACCTGTCATTCTTGTTCTTTGTATTCATTACTGTAATTCAGCGCGAATTAATAATAGCAAGTAAAAAACTTTATGTGTTACATGTTTTCATAGCTGTATTTTAAATAATAAAAATATCGATATGGATATTTTTTAATAAGACAAATTCGAAATTAAAAATTTAATATAATTGTTAACAAAAACTATATTCAATATTACAACTTCGTTGTTAAAAATATTTGTTGAATATCAACAATTTGAATTAACAAAAGTATTTTTTATATTTACAAATTTGGTTGTTGGTGCCTTTTCAATTAAAAAATTAATTGTATTGACGAATTTGGTATTCAATATGACAATAATTTTTGACGTAATTTTTTTCTGTGATATGAACTAACAATAATTAATCAAATCTTATCCTTATACTTTATTTTTCTGTCCTGCCAGTGCCAAACAAAAATGTTCCTCATCACGGGTTCTGTTTACATGTGTAGGTGTGTTTTGCTCACCTAAATGGGTAAAAGCCACAGTGTCTCTTCTCCTTAAGCGAGTGTGGCCGCTTTCATTAAAAATATTTCGAGCTAGTCGGTTCTGATGCAATTCGAGCCTTTTTTAAGTATTTTACTGCATATTTCGTAATCATAGTTTTCACGAATGGCATTTTGAGATCCTTGTGAATATTTGAGTTTTTAACATACCAAGGGGCAGCTGTGATTATTCGAAGAAGATTATTTTGGCGCCTTTGAATTTTTTCGATATTAGAGGCCAAGGCAGTGCCCCATAACTGAGTACCATAGCACTAGCTTGGCTTTATGATGGAGTTGTAAAGTAGAAGTTTGCAGTCAAGACTACGGACAGAGTTTCTTCCAATAAGCCAATGAATTTTGCCTCTATATGGCTTTTCCATGTTAAACGGTAATTTCGACGTTTACCGAGATATTTTACATGCGAATTTTAATGTATTATTTTATTATTGATTTTAATAGGGGGGGATCATCCCCGATTCAAGGTGAATTTTAAATGTACGCATTTCTGCTTATTGACCAATATCCTCCATTGGCCTAGCCTTATTTCTAGTTGAAATATATAATATACGTGTAAGTAACGAGATGCTTCATGACGGTGCCAGACTTTATCAAAAGCTTGAGAATATTCGATGAAGAGAGCGGAACAATATTGTCTTTCTTCAAAGGCTTTTCTTATTACTATGCGATGGGTTTGTTCAATTGTGCTGTGTTTTTTGCTGAAGCCAAATTGGTGGTTTAGAATACATAAATTTTCATTAAAAATTGGGGTTATTTTGGCACTAGCAGCTTCTCAAACAGCTTTGATATATTTGAAAGTAAGCTAAAAGGCCTATGTGACTCAACGTTTGTGTGATCCTGGTTTAGGTATCATGGTAACTAAGGAAACCTTCCACTTTTGAGGATAGTATTCAAGGGGTAAAATAGCATTAAAAATTAAAAGAATAATTTTCTGTGCTATGCTTGGCAGCTTCAAAAGCATTTTGTTGCTGATCTTACCAAAATAAGGAGCCTGCTTGAAGTTTAAATCACAAATAGCCTTTTCGATTTCTTTTATCTCAAATCTGAGGGGAACAGCTGCTTTAGCAGCAACAGGTGATAACTCGACCGCAATATCGTTAGATATATTTGGGGTGAGTATGTTATTTAAATGATTAGCAAACAGATTTCCATTTTCTATACCATTTCTTGCCCAACTTCCATTCAAGTTTCTTAATGGTGGTTTAGAGAATATTGGCCTTTTGAATTTTCTAGCTACACGCCATAATGAGTAGCCTGATTGTGAAGCTGCATCAAGTTCATTAAGATATTTTTCCAGAGAAGCCATTTTCGGGGTCTGCAGAAACTTTCTTAGCCTTTTTGTACACTCTTTTAATAAATTATTTAGTTGAGGGGTTGCACTACCATCAAATAAGATAGAAATGTCTATGCCTTTATTTTGCTCATCTGTGTTTTTAGAAGATTTGAAAACCATACAGAATTTTTTAAGACAGTGGTTTTTAAAGGCCCGATGTTGAATGTGAACCACACTTAAACGTCAAGTTTTTTTTCTGCATTTAATTTGACATTTCTCAATTTCATACCAACTCCATTTGACCACGGAAAGATACACAATCGAGCTTCGCGTTAAAGGTACTCAGGTTTATCATGAAAATCGGCGTTCACATCAAAATGCATGTTGTGCACTTCGTGATTTTTTCAGTCAATTTAATCGTCTAAATGTGTGTACAATCGGACAAATCGTGTTAAAATTTGAGCAAACCGGATCTGCAGGGGATGGGAAAACACCAGTGTTTGCTCGTACAGGTCGTGCTGCATTAAATATTGCTGCTGGTCGCGATAGTGTGACTGAAGAGCCATCCACTTTAACTTGTCGCCGTGCCCAGCAATTGCACCCTCACGCTCGACGCTGATGAACATTTTGCATAAAGACTTGCATTTACACGCTAACAAGGTGCAATTGACTCAAGAACTAAAGTCTCTTGACCATTCCAAACGTCGTCAATGGTCAGGATGGTGGCAAGATGTGGCAACATCTTGAATTCGTCAATTAGTAATCCAAGAGTGACTGTTTGGTACGGTTTATAGGCTGGCGGAATTTGAATGTGGACGGTATGTGGTTTTAACAGGACGGTGCCACTAGCCACACAGCTAACGAAACAATGGCTCTTTTGCGCGACAAATTCAATGGCCGTGTTATCTCACGTAGTGACGATGTCAATTGGCCACCAAGATCATGTGATTTGACACCGTTGAGCTTCTTTCTTTGGGGGTTTTTTGAAAGAAAAGTTGTACGTCGATAAGCCAGCAACAATTCAAGAGCTAAAGGATGACATAATTCGGGACATTCGACATAGAACCTCAATTATGCCTCAGCGTCACCGAAAATTTAGACCATCGGATGGAGGTGTGCCGCCGAGGTGGCCATTTCGCCTATATTTTGTTCCATACATAATTGAACCATACCAATATTATCATAATAAAAAGAAATGACAATAATTTCCTAAATAATTTGTGGTTTATTCAAAATCAACATCGGCCCCTAAAATGTAACCAGCCTTTATAAAGGGCGCTTCGACAAACGATGGACCGATATTCACTTGTTCTTGACACACAATTTTTTGATTCCCCATTTATTAATTTAAAAATAACTAATTTCCTTATTGAATTGAGTCTTTTAAATTTCTGTAACTGTTAAATAAACAAACTCTTGCTATCGACATTAAATTGCCTAAGAAAAGTATTTTTTCTATTATGACAATTTAATTGCTACCAAAAATTGTGTTCTTCATATTTTCTGCAAAATAAAATTTTACGTCTACTATTTGAAGTATTTTTGTAATAATTTTTGTATTTAATTTTGCGGTCAGTCATTTCTAAGATCATAAACACCTTTAAGTACCAGTACTTTTAGTTATTATGTAAAAATCCATATAAGACATTTCTGTCTCCGTTTATAGTTTTATAAAGATATAAAGTTGTAGAATTTCAAATTTCAAACTGTAAATGATTGTCTGAATACGAAATTATAGGATTATATAAATGTTTGTATCCATGTGTATGTCTGTAGGATTCTTGAGGCAATTTGTTAAGGGTTGTTAAACACAAATTGTTCAAAGCATTTATGAGGCATTTTTTGAACATCTCTACAAATATAAAAAAATATATTAAAAATTTATAGTTTTGTCTAATGAAATGATAATTTGTTATTATAAACTGTAAATTGGACTTTTATAAAAGGTTAAAAAAAAAGTTAAAATGATAATGAAGTATTTAAATGAAAGTTATTTAAAGGAAAAATTTAGAGAAAGGAAACAAATATATATTTATTTGAAATAATTATAATAAGGTTGTGAAATTAAAATTTACTACACTGATAGAAAATGAGTCATAACGCTGATGTTTGTAGACATCAGTACCATGACACTTTACATCATTGTGATGTCAGCCTTAACATCACTTGACCAAATTTTGATCAGGTGAAATTATGTTATCAATATAATGACGCATCGGCATCTCAGAAATGACGAATCGGAGTCAGTTCAATAAAAAATGTCATCAGTGCGATGACACATTATTTAATAATTTAATGACAAACTGCCATTATTATTTACTTACCCGTTAAGCATTGCTTGGTTGTCATGGTAATCATTCTACTTTGAAAATTTGTTGAATTTACCTAAATAGTTTAAAGAAATAAAATATAGGAATTTTTGCTGCTTACACATAAAATATGATAAAGTTATATGATGACGTTCATCATTGGAGTGATGTCACTTTTCGCCTCATTGATGCCTTTTGTAATAACATTGATGTCACAAATTCTGAAGTTAGGACATCATCAATCTGAAGATGCATTTTTCGATGATTGCAGTCAACAAAAAACTTTTACTCATATCATTGAAGCATTTAAGAGACTTTCATTATCGGGGACACTACAAATTTGGAATTATTGTTGCAAAAATAATAGAACAGCTCCTTTAGTAAAATTCAGCTCAGTAAGAAATATGTTTGGAAACCTGTGTGCAGCGCAAATCTACAAATGTGTAAACTCATTTATTCTATAGGTAAAATGTTTTTGTACAAAGGTTTAAAGGTAATATGATTTTTTTAAATGTAAAAAGCAAAACTACAAATTTTAAAATTAAAAAAAGAAAACCCCTATTTTTTGTATAATTGCCCTAATAACAACTCCTAACCCCAAATAAATTCCTGTAATTTCGGATTGGAACCCCAAATCTGGCAGCCCTGTTTGCATACCACTTATGAACCGAATTACATAATTTGTCATTCAAAATTTTGACGAATTAGCTTATTTGTAGAAAATTTATTTTGTATCACTAACCCAACTCCAAACAAATCATTAAAAACAAATAAGTAAGAATGTATAGTCGGTCAATAAAAACAATTTTTGCGATTCTACCCTATTTGGGGCCAGCGGGCAGTTATGGACCCCCTGAACAAAATTATGTTATGGGGTTAAAATTCATGTAAAAGTTCTTTGTGCCGAATATTATTTAAATATCTTCAACTATATCGTCGTTGCTCCGACAAAATCAGCTATGTGTTTTTTCCTGGTTTTTCAGGAGAGCAAAAAAACGGTTTTATGTTGTTAATTTATCACATATTATTAAAGTGAAACGATTAATTGAACAAATGTTAACATTGCTTTAAGTATTTCGTGAAATAAAACTCGACTTATTGGCCATTGGGCAGCTATTACAAATTTTTTCGAAAAAACTACACATAACTCATTTTGTTGGAATATTTTAATTTAAACTTAGCTTATTTTAAGCAATATCTGAGTTAAATAAGGAATAGTATAAAAGTTTTAGGACTTTAAAGAATTGTAGGTTTAGAAAAATGTTGAAATGCCTGCAGATATACATAGATACCATTCTACCTAGATTAGACAAATATGTTGAATCCGATAAATCGGACATATAAATGAATTAATGGGGACTAAGGGAGAATGCCTCGCCCAATTATGACGAAAATAATGACCAGTCAGGGCTTTGCAAAATAAATTTTTCAGCCCCTTTGATTTGACACTTTTGTTTCTTTTAGATGACTTTAGAATTTAAGACATCATATATTTTTGCTGCAATCATTCTTTGACAAATTGAAGTTAAGAAGTAAACCATAGTTGATTTGCAAAGTTGTGGCTTATAATGGGTTAATGCTAATTAATTTTGGGACAATAGCCATAAGGAATCTATTTAGTATTTCAAAAAATTTTATAAAATAGAAAATTGATAGCAAATGATTTAAATTATCATAAAATGCGTGGTAATCTTTATGCATATATTTTTTTGAGTGACTGCATATAGAAGTATACTTCTATATTTTGGTGGGCACCCATAGCAAACATATTTCATAATATGGTCACCTCCAACAAAATTATTACTAACGAAAAATTTTAAGCATATTGTGGATTATTAACCATAATATAGTCACCGGCAACCATACTAGGGTGAAAGTAGTTATCCATCTAGAAACCACAACCATATGGTTTCCTCCGAAAAATAAAATAAAACAACTGATTGAAGTTTGTTATGTGGTGTTGTAAGTGAAGAATATCGAAAATTAGTTTTTCATTATATTTGGGTTTAATCCACATGGGATGCTAAAGAAGCGTACACAAACAGGTTGGTCGATAGATTGTTGATATGTTATTAAATAATTAGGAGTTACTAAAACAATTGCAAATAATGTTAAAACTTAATTAACCAAGCAATAGTAACGAAGACCTTCAGTACGACCAGATACTCTGGCGGGCATCAAACCCGCAGCCATCGCTCTAATAGAACAGCTTACTACCAACAAGCCTACCGGGGCACCCTTTTTTGACATAAAATAACTGAAATACTAGTTTAAATATATATGTTGTGAAAAACAGTTAAGTGAATTTTTACACATAGCTGTTTTTGTACGAACATTCTGTATATGGGTTACACATAGCTACTTTTGTTAGCTTCTGAACCAGTAAAGATATCATTAAACGGTTTGGTGGGTAGATGTATCATTAACAAAGGTTTCAAAGGGTGTAATAAAAAAATTTCAAAATTTTGCACATAGCTGATTTTGTTGGAGCAACGACGATATGTGATTTTAGGATGGGGGTTTATATGGACCTATCGTTAATGTTGGACCTGACAGGACAACATTTTGTCATAATATCGAGCCCTCAACGCGAAAATAACGTAAGCAACATAATTTAAAATTTCGTTTTTTTAATAAATTTATTTATTGCCAACACTTGCATCATTTACTAAAATGTCATGGCCACATAAGGTACCGTTACGATTTTATAGCAATGAAATAAAATGGAAAAACTCTCTCCTGTAAAATTTTATTTTTAGCGCTTACGTTATTTTCGCGGTTAGGACTCGATATAGTAAATATCGTAAAAGTTATTAGTGCCAACATTTATAAGGAAGTTATGGCATGTAATGCCATTTTCGGGAGTAGTTTTTGAATGGAAAATAAGGTCAGAAATGGACCGATTCGATAAAATTAGGATTTTAATTGCAATAAAATAAGTTTCAAACAAATTTAATCTAAATACCAAAATAATAAGATATTCTATAGGCGCAAAGACCATATTTTAAAGAGAAGCTTGTATGCAGGTTATGGACGGAGTCATTTTACACAAGTTTAACATGGCCAAATACAGTATTCTAATGGGGGATTTTTTTAATTTAATTATGAAAAATTATGTCTCGCAAGTTGTGCTCATTCTCTGCTTCACACATACGTGATCTTTTAAAAATATTTTCCAAAACTTTTCGTAAAATTTCGAGAATAATTATTTTTGTTTGTTTGGAAGATATATCTACTTAATTCCACAAGTCTTCTTTACAAAATATTGCCACAAAAAAAAAAGAGGAAACATAATACTTAAAAAAGTAATTAGGAATTCAACCCGGTCGTATTTGGCCACCATGTACATTACAAAAATAAAGAGGACAACACCGTTTGAAGGTTATTTATTCACTATATCGTCAGTCAATAAATTTTTTTTTAAATTATTTATTACTACAGGCTTAAAAAGAAAATTAAAGTCCTCAACATATTTCCATTTAAGAGTGATTAACTATAGATAGTGCCTCCCAAAATATTTAAGTTTTTAAATAGATAGATTTTCGTTACGGCCAAGCTAAATTTTTTCCGGTTACTTTAATTTTATTTTTAACAAGTGACAAAAAATTAATTTTATTTACATATATTTGACACTTTATGACAATCAAGTGTAAATAGTTGACATTTTTAAAAACCATTAATCCTACACATTTAGTCACTATTTAAATAAAAACAAAATCCATATTAATTTACAGACGAATAAACAGATAGGAAAATATGTTTTATTTATTATTTATTTTTTTTTTTTTTTTTGTAAATTGACAGACACCAGTAAAAAATCTGCTATACATATGTAGATTATATACAATGTATGTGTGTACAATGTAAATTTATAGCTTTTTATATAAAATTGACTCTTGATGATATTAGTTGGTGCCGGTTAATGCGATGATTTTTTAATTATTTACTTTTGGACATCTAACATCATTTAACAGTTTCTAAATATATTTTTACACTCAGAGAAAAAACATGGGTGAAGTATGTTTAAAAAACATAGTATGGTGCCTACAATGGCAACAAACAAACCTTTGTGGTTTTTAACAAAACTTTTTTACGATTGATAATATTTTGTTTCTATTTAACAATAAAGTGTTGACCTCCCTTGCAACTTCAAATATGGTTGATTTAAACAATATAATGTTTAAATAATATAAATCTACAACTAAGCACTCAAACATATTATGGTTATCTTAACCATATTATTATCACCGCAATCATATTATGGTTAATTTCATCCATCCAAAAGCTATAACCATAGTTTAATTAAAACAGTAATATGTTCGAAATTATAATATTTTAAAAAATTGTATGTTTAATTTTAAATTTAAAATAATTTGTTTAAAAATCAACAAAATTCTGGTATGCATTTTACTTGGTTTGCTTAAAATTCTTATTCATTTTATTTTAGTTATTGATTAAAATACGCAGAAAAAACTAGTAGAGCACAAAAAATGTCAATGAAGGTCGTCACAGGCTGGAATATGAATCAAAAGGGATTTCTTTATAAAAGTGGATCATAACACCTATCAGGAATAAAATATTAAGAACAAAAAAAATTATTTGACACTTAACAAGCAAATTGAAGAAATGGAAATAAATAACCATTATATGATTAACATTGACCATATTATTGTTAATTCTAACCATATTATGGTTACTTTTGTCAAAATTCTGGGAAACTTTGATCATATTAATATGTATGTTTTGACATTTTGTAATCTAAACCGCAAATCCATATAAGCAGTGCAGCTTACTAAACGATACCGATCCGTCTGTTTGTGCGTATTCCGTATGTGTTTTCATGACATACTTTGAATATAATCATACGTTAAAACTACGATTAATTATGAACAAACTAGTATGGATTTTATTTTTACATTTATATAAAATAAAAATACAAAATTTCAAATAAGTTTTTATGTGAAATGTCTAAAGCGCACAGCAACTTATTTAAGCTAAATAAAAATAAATAGCAAAATTTAAAATGTGCATTCGTAAAATTTACGCAGATTATCTTTCTAGGGTTAACATTTTTAGGATACTGGTAGTAAAAATTAACAAGATTTGCTTAAAAGTGACCGAGTTATAGGCAAATAACAATTATCTAAGAAACGCAAAGTCGACGCAGACATTTTCTATATAGACAGAGTAACAAATGTTAAAAAATATGCGAAATTGATCGATTATCTGACCCGGCCCCCAAACAAGGGATCCAACACAGGCGATTGCAGTAATTTAACTTGTTTCTTATTATAGTTCACGAAAGGCTGGAACATGAAAGTAAACTTAAACATTTTAGTCGACTGGCGACTAAAAGCCCGTTTTACTAAATAATTGCCATAGGGAAAGCATTAAAGAATTATACAATTAATTATTTTTGCAACCATTTTATAACAACCTTCAATTAGGATTTATCTTTTAAGGCTTTCAAATTTTAAAGTTGGAGAAGGTACTAAAGAGTCAATGTATCGACAAACTGTCTGTTATTTAATGTCAACATAAATTTATTAGACCGATAAACTGTTAACGATTTTGGGTTCCTCAATTTACCGACAAAAACAACACCTCTAAAAATAGTACGGCAAATAAAAGGAAAATAAATAATTGGCAGATTAGTTCTGGTTGGCTTTGCGACAGAATAGAAGTAAATTAGAAATTGAGAAAACCAAATTTCTTTAATATGCAGTTTTTCGTTGGGAAAAAGGTAATCGTTTAATGAGAAATCCACTGTTAAAATCGTTATAAGCCCGCTAGGGAAAATAACTTTAAGCCTCTCTTCACTTAAACGGAAATCTTTATGGGTTTTATATCGGAGGTGCCAACTCAATTCTCCATTCCAGGCAGTGATGGCAATAGTAGGGAATTTTCCTTTTTGTAGGGCTTTATTCGGAAAATTTCAAGCGTAGGGAAAAAGGGACAGATATTCCTGCTTAAAGTAAATGTAGGGAATTTTCAAAATTTTATCTCATTATCAAAGTAATTTCGTGGGAATACAAAAATGTTTAATGTTAAAGATTTTGTTTATCGTGCTTAATTCGCAATTTTTATTCTTGATAAAAACACTGAAATTTATTGTTGAAGGCATAGGCTATTCCTATGCGCATTTATCTCATTTTCAATATATAGTCTAAACAATGGCATTCACAATGACATTTAAGTACAAATATAGTATTTTTTTAACAGAACCCTCCTATACTATGAGTCCTAACAGCCTGGCAATCTTCAACAATTGCCAAAACCATGTACCCAAATATTCCTTTAGGAAGCTACGAATATTCGCGTTCGCATTTCACTTATATGTAAATGTATATTAAAATCGAATATATAATGAATAAAATTTCTACATAGAAATTAATTTGTAAAAAAACACTCACACCTTTTAAACTGAAGGTACATACGTTCAGGCTAATGAAATATGAGTTCTGACATTTGCTACAAACTGTGTGAAACAAAAAAATATTTTGTTTAATGTTCAAACTTAGTTCAAATAATTGACATTTTTTGTTTGTTGAAACAGTTGGCAAATAGTGTTAAATAAAATAAATTAAATCCTGTTTGACATGCGTTCAGACTTAAACAAATATTTGCATCAAATAAATAGTTATTTAATGAAAGTGTTCAAAAACAAAAATATATTTCACAAATAGTTAAACTGAGAGCAGGAGCTTATTTATTTGTTTTATTCTGTGGAGCAGCATCTCTTCTAGTGTTAAGCCTAGTACTCTGTTAAAATTTGTGAGCAACATTAATTATTTCACACGAAAATTTTGACATGTATCAATACTACCTATAATGCGAGTTTGTACAATTTGACGTTTTTATTTCTGCAAAGTATGCGACATGGTTTTGCGTATGTAAACAAACCCCACATGTATTTTACTAAAAATACATTTTTTAACAAAATGTTTAATAAAAAAAAAGTAAATGTGGATTAAAAACTGTTACCGGTTGTGTTATTTTTTTTTTTAATTCATAACAATGTAGGGCCTTCAGCGCCCTAGGCATTTTAGAGGCGAGTTGGCATAATGAAAAATTTAACAATAAAAAAAAAGCAAAATTAATATTTAAATATGTATATAAATATAAAATGAAAATAGAAAATATTATGTGTGGGTAAAATAACATATTTTTTATAAAACTCAATATAAAGTGTATAATGTAAATGGAGATCAATCAATGCAGTTCAACTTAACATGTTCATAACCCTAGGTCTACACTAAAGATAAATATGTCAGCCAGTTGGCAATAACGTCGGCAGGATAACCGAGCATTATTTCTTATTGCTCAGCTTATGTTAAAGGCATGGGAAAACGTATTTATAATTTGAAAGAAATCAAAGAAGAAGGTGCAGTGTATAAACTGACACCATCTTGCAAAAATTATTTTTATTAATATAAATTCTTTCTTATTCGACTTTATTATTTAAATATATACATATTAATTTGTTTAAGCTTAAGGTATAAAAATATTGTTTAAAGATGACTCGTTCCAAACACAGCACCCTGTACAATATTAACGGTCCTTAAATTGTTATTTATCTTTCAATTCTGTCATTACATTATATTTCTTGTAACAAACCTAGCTTGTTAAATAATGTTGAAAATCATTAAGCAGACTCTAGTTTAAACCAGTGACGAGAAAACATAAAACAGTGATATAAATAAGAAACAAGTAGTAACAACAAAAATAAAAAGAACAAAATTAAATATAAAAACCAAAATATTGTGAACTTAACACTAACAAAACCCTATTGTAAATAAAACAAAGTGTTTTTATTTAAATTAAAAATATAGTGAACCGTGTTAAATTTGAGGTAACAAAATTTAAAGTTCAACCCCAAACAAATATTAATTTTATGAATTTTTTTTTTAAAGTAAAATTAATACTTTTATATAAAAAAGAACATACTTAAGTTCAAAGAAATTAATATAAATGTAAATAACAAAGATCAAATTATATTGATAAAAATAATTTTTAGAGTATTATTTTAGTGTTTTTTAAATTCTTTAATTTAATTTTTTACTACAATTATAATTTGCTACCATTTTACAAATTTAATTTCTTTCGCAAACAATTTGCTTCTATTTTTTTCTTGTTTGCTTCTTTTTTCAGTTTGCAACCAAATTTGACGTTTTATGATAGCAATAATTGTCAACAAAAATGGATTACCAATTATTGCAACTACATTAGAGATAACATAATTTTGACATTTACTGAAATATATGTCGCAATAATTATCTCTGGTATAGACGGGCAGTAAGGCTCTGTATCAATGTAACATATTTGTGTAGCATTAAGTCAGAATCTCTTCCAATTTTCGAATGAAATTCTATTTATTGATATTAGCGATTCCGGCAAGTTATTATATTCTCGAATACCCATGTATTAAACGCGTTGCTTTGTAGACTCCAACCTGCAACTAGTCACTGCCAAATTGGTGTTATTCCTCACGTATTAAGCATGCTGATTAATCGAGAACTTATGTAATTGTATGATGACCCATATGGGCAACGATTTAAAAACATAGATCAAAAGTTGAAGCTTGTATATGGCATATATTGGTAGCACTGTTTTAGAAAAATGTTTGTAAAGGAAAATAATTGAGTACATCATAGGAAGATTAAATACTTTTTTTAGAGCTTTGTTTTTATTTTTTATATAATAATTATTATAATCAGTTTATACTTTTTAGCTTAAAATTCCACGTGAAATAAGTGCAGCTTGCATTATTTCGCAGTTGTAAAAAAATGTTGCCAGAAACATTTCGGAACTTTTTCACAACAAAAACAGAGTACAACTCTATCAACATTAGTTCATAGATATTCCGCGAAAGTTTTTTGCATATGCGTTTTGACAGCATTTCACGTAAAATGTTGAACAGAGTACCAGGCTTTAGAACAGGAGAATGTAAAAGAAAAAAAACTGGAATACAATGGGTAACGGAAACATGGCTTACATTTACGAATAATTGCAAACTTGGAAATACACCTTAAAATATATTTGAAATCGCTAAAGCCGTTAAAAAATAGCGAACTTTCGCGAAAAACTTAGATATTTCAAACAAACCATAAAATTTATTAAAAGTGCCTAAAACTATAAGAAATGGCAAAAATTCGATAAAAATTGCTTAATTAGCGGAAATTCACAAAAATTTGCAAATAGCGGAATGATAGCAAAGTCTACTATTTATTCATGATGAAAACATTTTAGACCCAAGAAATACAAATTTCACAATTTGATTTAACAAGTTTTGTTGCTTAAATGGTTACCAAAAACTAACGCAAATCTTATAAACTTTTTCGAACTTATAAAAAATAAAGTTAGAGTGGTATATTCGGCTGTGCCAAATCTCTGATACCCTCCACCGACAGTTCGAATATTTCAGGAGTAGGATCAATATGATATCTATTTATTATTAATTTTTTCTTTATAAAAACAGACATCAGCATTAAAATTGGTTGCGGCTTAGGCCTATTTTAAATTATTGACCGACAATTTTGAGTAAAATATCATAATACGTAACAGTTTAAGCTGAACTTAAATGATTTTCAGGAGGGGAATTTATATTGGAGCCATGGTAAGCTATGAACCAATCATCCCCAAAATTCTGCAGAGTGATTTCTGGTATTGAAAAACATAAATTTGAATTTACAATGAACTTCAGAAGGCTGCTAGAAATGGGATCTAAGGTAAATTAAAGACAAAATTGCATACAATTTTTTCTGACCATATGAAACTAAGTTGGAAGAAATTTTTCCACAATAAATATATCTGCTACGGTTTAAGGCGTATTTAATAAATTTAGCAGAGTGTCCTTTTTATGGGGCCTGTAGTTAATTATGGGCCAATCATCACGAAATTTATTAGTGCTATTTCTAGTCATATAAAACTGTGAAGTATTCAATTTAATTCTGATAGCATTATTAATTACGGTTTAAGGCGTACTAAACTGTTTCCCGAAAGTACATTTTATATTGGGCCTAGGGTAAATTATGGACCGATCTTCAGAACATTTTACGATGTGATTTCCACTGGTATAAAACGAACTTTTGGAAATTCTTATGTCATTCCGTACATCGTTCTACAATTGATGTTATTTTTTGTAACAAAATGATAAATTTTTTGGGGTGGTGCTTCCAAGTTTTGAACCATAGCTCTGATCCTACTGAACCGATTTGTCTGGATTTCAATTCAAAACTGCTTAGAATAACTACAAGCAATTTGACACCAACTTTGTTCATTTCTTTCGAGTTTTTCGAAAATGAGCGTGTTTTCAACAGACGGTCAGACGGACAGACAGACGGACATCGACTTAAAATTACTCAATAATGCAGAATATATGTACTTTATGGGGTCTGCGATGAATAATAAAAAAATTTCACACGGAATGACAGACTAAGTATACCCTTATCACAACTTATTGTGGTGGAGGGTATAAAAATGGTGCAAGTTTCCGGAAACTTAAAAAATTAAAAACCTGAGTATATAATTTTAATTGAAATTAGTACAGCTTTAAAAAGCACCCTTTATCAAGACTTGGAAAAAAATTTTGCAATTATTAAGACTTGATCGGTACTTTTAAAAGATTTTCCGCTTGCGGTTTTTGAAGTATAATTGATGGGAGGTGTTCAAAACCCGTTGGCAACAATTCATATAGATTAAATTTTAAGTAAATAAATATGCAATTATTATTTGAAAATCTATCAATATCAAATTACAAATAAATTCTTTTTTTGCAATTTTAATTTGTCGAATATTTCATTATATTTCGACAAAAAATTAAGTCGACTTATTTTTGCTGTGTACTTTTCAAATAAAAACCCGTCTGATGAAATTTTATGATACTCATTAGACTCATTTTTAATTTTTGGTGATTTCTTTACAATTTTTTATAGAACTAAAGACTTTGAGCCCAATTTGAATACTTAAGTAAGAATGGAACAATAATCTAATGAATATTTTCGAATATTGGCATTTAAATGCATCATTGAAAGTATTTAATAAATTGCATAATTAAAATTATATTAAATTAAATTATACGTTTTGGATTTTTTTTTTTTAAATTTCTCTGCAGCTGATACTGAGTTCGAGAAGAGAAATACTCAACCTGTCAATTTAGTTCACTTCAAATCATATCAAAACTACGGCATAAAAACTTTAAAACCTTCAAAAATCCATCGTCTATGAAAAAACAGATAAAAAATCCTTTAAAACCAGAAAACCTGAATTCATTAAAAAAAAAATCCAGCTGCTGTCAGACGCAGTACTATTAAATGTGGGTGAGTGTGTGTTTATTTGTTTGTGTCTGCCTTTATGGGAGAAAATTTGGTAAGTAGTATAAAGGGTGTGCAAAAATTAACGGAAATGTTAAATCTGCCACAATTTGTGCAGTAAGGAGTTGGCTAATTAAAAAAAAAATAGGAAAAAGGGAAGGTTTACGATAGAAAACACTCTTTTTTATGATTGAACAAATATTAGAAAAAACACAGTACAACATTTTTCAGGTGATTGATTATGGACTCAATTCTGATAATTGCTTAAGGCGAGTTTACACGGTAATACAATGTATTACGACTTTGTAGAATCAAAATATTATGAAATTCTCTCCGTGTTTAAAAGAAAAAAATAAAAATCTGTTGTATGTATTTTTCATGTTTACACGGATGGTACAAGTAAAATCAAAAATAATAACAAAAATCAGATAGTTGCAGTTTTACAATTTTTACAAAAACAACATGAAAATTTCATTAGTTTGGTCATGTGGTACATCAAATAATAATTTAAAAAATAATTTGAAGTGAGTAAGTATTATATAGGGGAATTTGTCACGTTTTAGGCTCTTTTGTTTGTTTGTCATAACTCGAGAACCACTAGTCCGAATAAGATGAAACAAATTGAAAAAAATTAAGAATTACAATTCCTTTAATCTGTTCATTCAACGTTTCGCTACATTAGCAACAGTTTCGCAGTTATAAATAAATGTATGAAGAATACAAATTAATAAATAATTAATTCATAAAAAATCCAAAACGGTAAAAAAAGTGTCAAGTCCTATTACTTTCACGTAAAGTCGCATAACCTATGAATAAAATGAGACAAATCATTTAAATCGATAAACGCGTTTCGCTTTTATTCACAGTTAAGTACAGGTATGAATTTCAAAAATTTGCTCGAGATATCCACAAAATTTTTTGGAAAAAACATTGATGACTTTTTTATGATTCTCAGAATTAAAAAAAAAAAGTAATAAACAAAAGGTTATTTGATTTTTATGATAAGCGGTAATAAATGTTCGTGGATAACCAATTATCAGAATTGAGTCCCGAAATCATGTGTTGTACTGTGTAATGAAAGTTTTGATTCTTGATTTTACGAGCAAAATTATTCCTAGCGACTTAGCACATTTTCACCCTCATTGTTTCGTTAGTCACGTGTTGAGTGTTAGTTACTACAATCTAGTATTATTTCAATAAAGTAAGTTCTAAATAAATTTAAAAAAAAATTTTTTAATCTAACTAAATGGTGAAATTATTCTTTTAAATCTCTCTTAAGGTTAAACATTTTTTTATCTCACTCGAGATCTATATGTTAATATTTTTTATATATATTTTAAATGTATTTGAAAAAATACTTTGACTTAGGATGTTTTGTCAAGAGGCAACAGATTTCTTCTTAGAGGGTTATTTTTTCAACAAACCCACAACCACTCCTTCATTACACGAGGGAATAAAACGCTAGTCAATAAAAAAATAAAAATAATAATTTAAGGACTAAAAATGGAATTTTCTATTTAATTTAACTCTTGTGTTAATTTTAAGACACTCTTTAAATACTGAACAAATCGAATTTCAACTGTCTACTCTAGTAAAACCTTCAAACTAGACAGCTTATTCCAATCTTTTGACTTGCCTGTAAATTTGTTTTTTAAATCCTTCCACCCTCACACAAGTAATACGTGAAAGTAGTGAGTTTATCATTCAGTTTGTAACACTACAAATATTTACCTAAAGCTCATAAAAGGATAAAAGTAAATATATAAACTATGGGCTCTCCAGCAATTACAAGTCGTTTGAGACATGTTTGTCTGCCTGGTCATCTACTGAAAAGACTCTCTGTTCAATATTACTCAACCAAAAATAATAATTACGAATGTAGTATGTATTTATTGTCAGTAAAATTAACTATATGACTAGAAATTATATAACCAAATTTTCTTATTATCTCCTTATACTTTACGATAAGTCCTTTAAAATACCATGATACTGAAAAGCCTGATTTTGAATAACTCGAAAACCGGCACTTCTCAGAAATACTTCTAATATAACTGGACAAATAGACCAAAACTAATTTTTAGAATAAATCAAAGCCCTGTTTTGACAACACTATATTTAAATCCAATTTACCGAGTGAAAGTAGTAGACCGTTGTAATAAAACAGACCAAAGCCTTTAAAGGAAATCGAACAATCGGGGCGCCTGTTATTGTCATTAAAATTTACTACACGATAAGAAATTAAATAACCATAAAAAAACCTGAATTTCTTTAATACACCTAAAATTTCATAAATAACGATATTCTAATGAAATTTGGTGCAATTGACAGGTCAACCATAATAACAGCAGCAAACGTTTTAATGTCAACACTTTTAATTTTAACATAATATCCAGCAAGCAAACTTTTTTGGCATTTTAAAAACACGGGTTGGTCAAAATATACGACTGGACGGATCACAACATCCGCTTAAAACTAAGATTTTTTAATATAAGCCCCACTCCCTAAAGACATTTAAATACAGCTGAAGCTGTAACAAATAAGGATATTATTTTGAAATAATATCTTGATATTCTGTCTATAATTTACATACATAGAACAATTTCTCGTCAATTGTTTTCAAGTAAGCCATTTATCAAAAATAATATCAGTTCTTATTAAAAACTTAATCCAGTGAATTAATATGTTTAATTACATCGACAACATTACTGCAGAAAATTATACAACTAATTTGCTTACTGATGCAATTTAAATAATTTTTTAATGAACATTGAAATTTTTTTTTATTAAATTCAATTTATTTTTTTTTTGTATACAATGTTGGCTCTAAACTTCACTATAATAACACTGTAATGAAATTGGGCACACATGCGTTTTATATGGCTTAAAATTTTGATGCCACTGACGGATTTATATTTTATGACAGATCCCTTATTAAGCTAATTTTCAAAAAAAAAAAAATATTATGTTTATTGGTGAAGAGTATTAAAAATTCGGCATAGCCGCATATAGATTTTCGTCTTTTTTACTTTTTGTGAAATGCTTCAGTTTAGTTTATCTGTTTTTTTACAAAATTTTTTTTGTTTGTTTGTTTTACGTTTGAGCACTTGTGCATTCATTGGCTTTTGACATGATTTTTTCGTATGATATAACCTTTAGAACACTTTCCAAACAACAATTCATATCCTAAATTTTAATTTTTTTTTTGTCTCTTATTTGTCTTTGCACATTTTTCTGTGTTAACGATCTATTATTTGAATGCATTGTACACCTGGGTATACACACCAATTTTTTAAAAAAATTTTAGGTATGTACATATCGCTGGCTAAGTTAAAAAACGTGCTAAGTCTACTATATATATAAATGGAGATTTTAATGTAGTATACATCGTATACAAGCAAATAAAAAAAGACAGGGTTTATTTTCTTGTCGTTATGCACAAAAAAATTTAAAAACGTAATAAAGCCACTTACAAACAAAACATATCGCTCATTTGCTGCAACTCCGTCATAAGTCCAAAATTGACTTATATCACAAATGCAAAGAAAATGATTCTTATGAAAATATTGTAAACCAGTCTTCGAATATTTAATTTGTTCTTAAGGTGTTGTATAGTAAATGCCATAAAAAAACGTTTCTCTGTTTGTGATCTTCGTACACAAAATTCATTCTGTTCGGTTCAATACATTAATGTTTATTCGTTTCAGTTGGGCTCAGCGTCATTTCGGCTGGTAAACACAAGAAAAACATTTTTACAAAAAAAGAGTTCTTACATACTTGTTTTTAAAGAAAAAAAGAAAACAGGCAACAAAAATGTTTACAAAAACAAAACACGTATACAATACACACCCAAATGCTATTTTTTTTTAAAATTTATATTTTAAAAAGCTTCTAAAACAAATTAATAGCTGCGTTCGAGAACACAAAAGTTTTTACTATTTTTTACTGAACTTTACTGCACTTTACGAAATTGCGTTCGAGTACACAAAATACAGTAAATGAGAACACAAATTGAGAGCGTTAAGTGACAGTTCTTGTCTGAGTATTTACAAATTTTTGCTGCAGAAATTTTTGCATTTAGTAAAACAAGAAAACATATGTTTCGAAAGGTAAACAAACAAAAGTAACAAATAAAATGCATACAATTTGTGAAAAAATTCTTAAATAAAAGAAAAGTTGCAATAAAAATTAAACCAAAACAAAAAGTGAATAACTATTAATAAATTAATCTTATTTGTGAAGCATTTATTTGGCTAAATACAAACTTTTGAAATTTTTTTTTTGTTAAGTTAATTTTTTAGAGTTGTAAAATTGTGAAGTACTTGGGGACTTAAGTAATCAATAGCAAAAAAATTATTGATGTTCTTTTAAATAATTTAACACGCTACAAATTAGTAAAATCAAATAAAATTAAAAACAAACAAATATGAAAGATTAAATAAAATAGTTTGTTTGTATTTTCCAAAAATGTTCGTGTTATAAAAAGTTTTTAATCGAACACCGATAAGAAAACGAGTTAAGTAGTCAAAAGTGTAAACATTTTTCAACACTTAAATTATTTGCCATCAGCTGTTGCCTTTATTTTACGAATTTTTACAAATTTTGCGTTCGCGTACTATTTTGCACAACAGCTTTTTGTGAGAGCAAATTTTTTAGTTTACTAATTTACTGCATTTTACTGCAAAAGTACTCAAACGCACCTAATGACATCTGATAATCGATAACTTATATTATTCCAAACATATGCTGCCGACGAAACCAATGCATTGTTGGGATGAATTTGTTTTATTAAAATCTAGTAGTTAATGGTTCATGGCACTTATGATTTAAATATGATTTCCTTCATGTGTCCGCCACGGCTACATGCTCCATTCGATTAGTTAATTGTTGGACTTCTTTTTCCAATAACTCTGGCCGTATTAAATTAATGGTGGCTTGCAAAGCGACAAGAGTTACATGTTTGTCGACATAAACCAAGAACTTAACGAAGCCACATAAAAAGTAATTCAGAGGCGTTAAATCGCAAGAACGAGGGGGCCAGTGAACAAAACCACTTTTGGAAATAAAGTTTTCGACAAACTGATTTTGCAATAAATCGATTGTTAACCAAATTGTCGTTTATATTTAGCTGATTAGTTTTTGAAAACACGAATTTGATAACACTTTCCCTTCACCTTAACGACAGCTAGATGCTGATTTCGAAAGAGCGTGTAAACCGCAACAAACGGTTAATTTTAATGGATGGAATAGTGATTCGTTATCGGCAACTTGGTTAATGACGAAGATATTTAACCAGAAACGAACTTCATAAAATAGACGAAGTGCGCTATGAACTTGGCGAACAGATTTATTTTTTCAAAATAAATTTAGAAGCGTTGTTCTAGCGATACATGGTTTTTGATGACCTGCCAAACATTGCTGAACAGAAACCATAGTTATCGATATGAAAAGTGCTCATGCATCAAAAAAACACCCATTACAAATTAACATTAAAAATAGGATCTCAATTAAAGAACTTGTCTCAAAACAACCAACGAGTTTGCAAACGATTTTATTAGTAATTTCACGATTATTGGTATTTTAACAAGATAAACTCAAGAAGAAAACTACGTTAACACATTTAAAAAAAAGTTAATCCAAAAAAATTGAAAAAAGGACTTAGAACATTTGATGACTTCGCCAGTGATATATATGGGGTATTCACAAGGTGTGCTATCATGTTATATTGTCCTACAGTTCTATTATTTTACAATGGTTTAAAAGTGTTGCTGTTGCTTTGTAAACAAGAAGTATTGCGGCTTTCACCCTTGATGTCCTTGTGAATCTTATTAATTTAGTTAAAGTACTAAGATTAAAAACACTGCAGTAACAAAATGTATTAGACTAAAATTTACTACGCTGTGGTTGAAAAATCCAACAAAAAGCTGTAGTAAACACGTTTGCTAAAGAACCCAGAATAAAACAGTTGATGAAACTATATCTGTCTCTTTCCCTGACTCAGCAACTTCATAAATTTACAATACTAACGAAAAAGACACACATGCTTTGTAGTATAAAATCGGCTTAAGAAAAGCATAGTTGTACCCTTAATACAAAGGGTGAAAACCGCTTATCTTAAATAAATAGAACGTTGCGTTCTGCTTTCGTAGTTAATCCGAAGAGAACGGCTGAGCCGCATTGTTTTTTGGAAGCTGGCGCCGTTGATGGTAAACTTTTATTCAGCTAACATCCGCATTAAACCTGCGGCTAGCAATTACTTGCGGCGTGAAATTAGCTCGGCTTAGGACTGCTGTTTGGTAAATAAACAAAATAAAATTTATTTCTGATTTGCGTCTGAAAAATGGAAAATAGTCATGTAAGATCTTATTTAAATTATTATTTCATGGATTAGAATTAAAAAACGCTTTTGTTTTTGATAAATATTTTTATTTTTTATATTTGTTTTAAATCAGCTGATTTAAATTCCAAATAGCACACTGAATTATGAGTGTTCACAACAGTCGTAATTTTTGATGTTATTATTTTAAAACATATGACTTTATTTTTAAAAATATTGGAATCGTTGACAAATCTGTTGTTGCGTCAACTAAAAATTCAAAAAAAAACATTATAAAACATTGCAAAATTATTTCGTAAAACATTCGTGATGATACTAAAAATGTAAATGCACAATAAGTAATATTTTAGTATTACAGAATTTATTATGTTAAACTAAAGATTTATCATAATTTTAGTCTACCTTTTTATTTTAATTATTCATTTTAAAAATATATACATACATACATACATATATTCTTTTAAAAAAAATTTCTTTGCTCTCCAACAATAGAACAGTTAAAGCAGAAAACTGTTTATAAATTTTTTTATGTACCTTCACTCAAATAAAGACATCAAACAAATTTTATAGATTTGTTAAAGTTTCAAACAATTGCTTAAAATCAATTTATCGTAATTTTTTCGAATTCATTTTATGCATCTTAAAACGTGTTTCTCTTCTTGGAAAACTTTATTCTCATGGTAGTCGAAAGTGCTTTTGAATTTACGATAAGGAAAATAAAAGCTTAACTTATTTACAGTTCAATTTGACTTTTATCACCTTTTTGCAAAAAGGTTTAAAGGGGAAAAATTGTTAAGAGTTCTCAATTTGGCTTTGAAGAATCTTTGATACCCTCCACCAAGTATTATCATTTCTCGGCAGTGAACTTTATATTAAAACTGGGCTAATCTTTATTAAACTTTACCTCACAATTTCTAGTCATATGAATGTATTATTAGTTATGGCTTAAGGAATATTAAAAGGTAGTCCTAAAGTGATGACTCGGCAGAAGCAAAATTGTCAGGGGCCTGATTCTGGCAGTCGTGATCGAGTACTTTCTCCACTCGAAAGCAATTTAATATCTTATTATTTCAGTGAATACTGAACGAATTGGAATTATTTTTTCAGTACTGTAAAACGTATATTTAAGTTTCACAATACTCAAAAAATAATTTCGATTCGTTCAGTATCGACTGAAATAATTAGAACTGAAATTGCTTTCGAATCGAGAGAGTACTCGATCACGACTGCCAGAATTAGGCCCCAGGTGATCTTTTCTTCGAGAACTCTTACGTTTTTCTGGATACACCTCGAAAATCTCTAGAATAAAATACAATATAAAATTAACATGGCGCAATGTTGATTGAAAATCGTAGTAAATTTCTGCAAAAGTATGGACTTTACTAAAAATTACCATTGTTTCATATTCATTTTAAATGAAAAATGTTAAAATAACATTGACCAATATTAAATCCATAAAATCCAGTTTCACTTGATTTGTGTAGAATTAAAAACTAGACTACAAGGAAAAAACATAAATTTATCATTTTCATGTGTAAAAAATTTGCGTATTATTAAGTTAAATACATCATATTTCATAGTAGAATGACGACGGCAACCAAATCGGGCAATTCTGCAAGTGTCTTTTAGTTGCGAGTAATTTTGTAATTGCGAGGGGAATATAACAAACATGAAACATGCTGTAACATAAAAATAATTAATAATATTCTCTCTCGTTAGCTCCCATGTATAGAATTTATTTAAAATAAATACACATGTTGTCTTTGACTGATCTTCTCACTGTTATTTCGCACTTTAACTCAAATTGATTCTATAGTACATGAAATTCACGTTGCTTAAACTTGAAATAACTTTTAATAAACGTGACTCGTAGTGTCATTTAAATATTAATGTAATTTGGATCTGACTTAACTGGAATGTGTAATTAAATAATGATTTAAAGTTAATTTAAAAGAAAAAAATGTTGTTCGCAATTTTACAATAAATGTTAAGTTAACCATATCAAGTTTACATGAATTAACTATGAATTTCTGTATGTGGGACTTGAGTTCTGGACTGGTTATTAATAATTAAAATTCAGCCTAATCATACAATGAAATGGCCAGCTGGGCGTCCTGTGCCATTGGTAGACTCGTTAAATCCGCGCAGTGTAAGACGACCGTGGAGTTCGACCGACACTACAGATACCCACCTAAATATTTTCAAATATGTGCCAAATCCATTGAAGAAAAAAAAGTTATTTGTCTAAATTTAGGTCATTTAATAACCAATTTTTCTAATTCTCACTACCATATTTTTACTATGCATATTTGGACTCGTCGGCTTTTACTCATATCTCAGGCATTTAGTAATTAATCTGTGTGGATTTTCATAGATAACATATCCCGACTCTATATAATGAAAATATACAACAACTACGTCTTTATTAAATCTGAGGTCCTTGGAAAATCCATTCAACCAACATACGGACAGACGCACATTGTTAAAGGAACTCCGCTACTATTAAGAAGCCAAATATTTATAAATGTTATAGACTTTTACAAACGGAATGACAAACGTATATATAAACTTTTAATATCACCCCAGGGGTATGTTGCGAACATTTTTAGGATATTTTACCTTCTGGTATTCTGATTCTTGTTTGTTTACATTTTGAAGTAGCATTTTAACATAAATTTTTTTATAAACAACTTTTTTAAATGAGGAGGTCCATAACAAAACGCAACCATTTCACTTCTAATTTTTTTTTGTATTTTTTGCTGCATACTATTCTACATATTAAAATCTTTAAAGCCGATGTCAAAAAATTGCTCTAGTGGAATTGTTGCGTATCGCTTTGCACCTTTTCAAATAACACAACCCTGAGATGAACATGTTTTTTACAATATTTCATATAAAACTTGAAGATGTTGGTCTTAATAATGCAAATATAAACATCGTTTTAATGTTCCACATCAGATCTATCAGATAACGGGAAATTTATGATTTTCACTGCATTCTTCTCTTTTAGCAGCCATGCAGAGTCAAAGGCTGGCGTAATTAAAATGAATTATATATTGTTTAAAACTTAGCTACCTAAACAAGAGCGGCACGCGTTTTTTAACTTGAAAATTAAATTTTTTAATACATTTTCAATAAAATAAACGGACATAGCGAAAAGTCAAATAAGAATTTCCAGCTCGGTTGTCTTGACTTCAAGTTCCAAAGGTTTGTTTCGTTAAAACTATATCAAACTGCGATGTTTTAACTCAAAGAGGATACGCTTGCCGCTCACAGGTAGCCCAGTAAGAGTACCAAATAACTCGTCGAAATATCTTCAAAAATTAACAAGATTTCGCTTAATTCCCAATTTTTATTCTTGATTAAAACACTAAAATTTATTGTTGATGAGCATTTCACTAATTACTTAGGCCACCTCATCAGGAAACTTCATCCAAAGATTTTAGAAAAACTAAAGATATTATACGAATAAAACTGTTAAGCGAATAAGAAATACAAGCAACAGTTTAACTTGTAATAATATCAAAGCTTAAACAAAACCAATAAACAGTGAGTTTATTCTTCTTTACATTCAAAAATAATTTAGTAGCTTTTCAAACAAAACCAGCTTTTCACTCTGGATGGCGATTTAAAGAGAAGTACAAATCGAAAAATGCAAATGTACCGTTACCTGGTTAATGTGACGTGCTATAAATTATATCAATATCATTTTTCGTTACTTTTACAACAATAACCACAAATAATAATAGTTTGAGAAAAAGACTTGCAAAAATTAATTTCGCAGACCTGTGTAATCTTCGTGTTTAAATTTAAAATGATTGAGGCTGTGGTTTTATATTTATTTACAGAAAAAGAAACTGATTAAGAAATAAATTGTACTTTATTATCGTGTATTGTGATATCGATCTAAAATATAAATAATTTAAGTAAACACCGTTTAATTATTAAATTTTGTTGGATATTTCAAATTCACTTGCTTCCCTCCAAGATTTTTTGCGCTATTCCTGTAACTGAAACATTGCGTATTTTAGCAAAAGGGTCTGAACAAAAGACAGTTGCTTATGATTCTACCACAACCCAACAAAAACTTTACTCACCTGGTAATTTAGCAAGTAATGTTGGAGAAAAATAAACACTACTTATTTTTCGGCCGAATAACTACTTATTTTTGTTCGAGGTGTCCACAGAATTTTGTACTTACAATACACAACTAGAAGTCAAAAAGTACCCAGTTATTATTTAACTACTAGTAAGTCGAATTTTAAGTGCGTTACCCGTAAGTTAATATTTAGTACTGAAAACAACACAACTAATAAGTGTTTATTGAGCTGATTATTATTAAGCAAATGTTCAGTAGTGAAAATAATAGAAGTAATAAGTAGTTGCTGAGGTACATTTTAGTAAGTACTTTTTGAAGTTATCAGAATAATGACAACTGCTTACCTGGTAAAGTATGTAATAACTACCATCTATTACTAAAAACCAAAAAGTTTTTCCTGGGAAGTTAAGTACAGTGTCAATTGTCTTGTCTTTGAGTTTGATTTTTATGTTTGCTCCTATTTGTGTAAAAAAGTGATCATGAAATATTTATTTGTTTTTAAAAATTAATTAAAATTAATTTCGCTTACATCTTATGCGCAAAAAATAAACAAAAAGCAAAAGACAACTTTAATTGTGCCAGATAAAATCCGGATTCATTCTGAAGAAAAATCGATAAAAAACAGATCTATTGCACCAAAGTAAACATTAACAATTTTGATTCGAACATTAAATCAAAAACATATATATTACTAACAGCTTATAAATCACTGATAGTTTAAACGCTGGTTTAGTTGAACTAAACTTGAATTTATATGTAATTTAAACTCAACAACTATAAATCAGTGTCCCATGCACTTGATAAATCTTAACAAATTGATATGGTCTGTATTGGTAGTTTAAACGTCCGATTTGTTGCGTTTTAAGATGGTTTATATGTTTAGTGATGTATATATAGATTTGTTGGTTTAACCCTTGTGTTAATAACCGGGTACCATGGTACCCACCTAGGTATATTTACTTGAAAAAACTGTATTAAGAATTAAAATTTTTAAACAAGCTTCTGGATCATCGTTAATTAACTTAAAAGAAAGAGAATTCAGGTTGTAGATTTATGTTTTGCTCCTTTAATACTCAAAAAAATTAGCTTAAACTTTAACCATTGCAACATGCGCACACGGGTACCCTGGTACCCAATACACTTTATGGGATAATACAAACACGTTTTAACTTCTCAAAGAATTCAATAAACTAAATTCTGTATCATACAATTACTAAAGTTTAGTTGCCAAAGCGTTATTATTATAATACGAAGAAGTCTCATTTACATATCATGTGTGACCAAAAATGTTCAACTGGTATACTAAAAAATACTGGCCTGTATAACAATTTTAAATTTTAGCCGTTATGCAAAACAAAGTTAAAAAATCATATTTTTACATAAATATAATTAAATACTCTTTTCAAAAGATTAAAAATTGAATTTTTTTTCATAAAAATAGTGATTATTAATACATTATAGTATATGGGCATTTCCAGCGAAAAGTCTACTTTTTGTAACGTAACGCCAGAAGTATTTTAAATTGTTTCTCAAAAAATTTTATATGTATTGTTTACTTTTGTATATTTTGGTGTAAAGCGCAACTAGCTCTACATTTAGTAACAAAATGGATAACGATTGAACAACATGGTCCGAAAATACAACCTTATTTGCAATCTGGCGTTACATTAAAAAAAGTAGACTTTTCGCTGAAAATGCCCATATTTACCTTAAAACGAGCAAAGATTTATAAATTTTATAGCTTGAAAAATAAATCTGTATTAGTCCAAAGTTTACTGAAAAAGGTTTTATACAACACATCTTGCTCAATTCGCAGTCTTATTCAGTTTTGTAATGCAAGTAAAAATCCACTTCCGTTTTTTTAACGTCACGCCAGCGCATATTTTTGCTTATATCTGCAAATCCTTAGCGTCGATTACTGAATTTTTTTTTCTGAATATAGTGCTACTTCATTACTTTGTTTACAAATTTTACAAATTTGGCTTCCTTATTTATTTATTTTACATTTTGTGGTACAAATATCACGACACGTTGAAATGGAAATGCCCATATGGGTACCCGGGTACCCTGGATACTAAGCAATGTGGATAAAGTTGGGTTAAACACATTTGAACCAAAATGAGAGTTGAACTTACTCTGATTTTTAAGCCATAAGTTTATACGTAGCTTATTCGCAAATAAAAATTTTATGCCAATTTGCTTACAGAAAATTCTTATTTTTTATGTTATGCCGGATAGAAAAATTTAAAGATTTGGTAGAACTTTTACTAGAAAACATACACTCACAATATTCTGTACGTAAAATTAACTGAAATTGTAATATAAAATAAATGAAAGTTCGATTAAAAACCGGTCTACCTATTTTTCATTTATTTTTAACAAAAAGTTTATTTAATTTTTACTGTCAAAAATTCAACACCATATTCAGTAAAAACGATTAAATATTCAGTTATTTATTAAAATTTTACTGTCAATTTTTTACTGTCAAATTGACCCCATATTCAGTAAAAACAATTAAATATTCAGTTATTTTATTAAATTTTCGTTTACTCCACAAAAGAGCCGAATTTCTAAAAAATACCAGACAGACACCTGTTCGCTTGTTTTTCTTATAAGCGAGAGAGGGAGAATATTTTTATTTACTTACCCTGTTACACACGTTTGTTTTACTTTTGTTGGACTGACCACGTTGTTTACAGAAGAACTCTCAATTATAAGACACCAGCAGCATGACCGATATGGCTTCGCAATTATTTTACTTTTAAAATTTGATGTATTTAACTTAATTATTTTAACAAAAAGAAAATGAGAATTGCTTACACAAAACAAGCAATTCATTTTTTATAAATAAGTAAAAATTAATTTTTGGTAGTAAAATTATATAAAATAACTGAATATTTTATTGATTTTACTGAATATGGTGTTGAATTTTTGACTGTAAAATTTTATAAAATAATTGCATATTTATTTGTTTTTATGGAATATGTAGTTAATTTTTTGACAATTAATTTATAAAAGATAACTGAATATTGATTTGTTTTTACGGAATTCGCGGTTGAATTCTTGACATTAAAAATTAAATTAAATTTTCGTTGCTTTAAATTACATTTTTATTTAATTTTACATAAAGAAGAATTTAACTTAATCAACGGACAATTTTAACTGCAACTGAAAATCCGAATTAATATGCACTTAGTTTTTTGAATAACTGTTAGAATCAGTTAAAAATAAATTTGCTTGGAATTTTAAATGTTTGTTTATTTAAAAATGACTGAACGGAATATTTCTTAAATAAACTACAGTCCGTTACTGTAATAATATTGTGAGTGTACTATTTATATTTAAAATGTACAAATCATAAATGATTGTGCATTTAAATAATTTATGTGCACAATTTTGAATTACATAATTTTATTTTTGTTGTCATATTGATGAACAACATCGACATAAAAGTTCAAAATTGTTTAAGTGAGTTAGCTATTGGCAAATAAAAATTGTATTCTCTGTTTATGCGGCAATTTTCTCTAATTGCAATATTTTTGTTTGCGGATAAGTGGTGTGTATAAACGTAGTATCTATTTCTATTTTTGAAACCAAAATGAATGTTTCTTATCGATATAAATTAGGATTCAGACAATCAGATTCCCCAACAACGCTAATTACGTAAACCTTTGACCATAATAAAGTTGCCCATGGCAATAATATGGTAGACGTTGCACGCACAGTTCTAACTAACTTTTCCATCGCAAAGTATCTATAGCATGTAACAAAAAGGTAGGACGACCAGCTCAGACAGTCTAAGGCATTGTTCTCTACCCTGTGTGGATACGTGCAATCATAGTATTACATACCGATAAATCTTAAAAGCCTGAAGAAAACCAAAAGGTTCCCTTCTTAACAAAAGTATGAGAGTGGTGGTTTTCTCCCTTGAGTGAACTTTTCGCTTTCCCTAACATCACATTTTTAGTGATACACCTATGGCAATTTGAGCACACAGAAAAAATTTAAAACATACTTCAATTAACGTATTTGTTAGAAATTTGCACTTTTAAATTAATTCCGTTCTAATTTTCCGCCTGCAAACAAATTGATCATATCAATTAACATATTTGTTAGTCTGAGCTATTCTTGCTGTACAGTTTGAATCAATAGATTTAATTGAAATGTGACTAGCAGCAAAAGAGGCTATAAAAACCGTAAACACAAATCAAAATAATTTTTTCAATCAACACAGTTCGTAAATAAATTGCCCATGTTGAAATAATGTTGCAAGTACTAGTTCATTTTAACCAACCTTAAATGCATTCCCTTTTATTAAAAAAAAAATTAGAATTTCATATTTCTTAAAACAATGTAGATGACGATAAATTCATTCTAACAATCAAATATTTAAAAATAAATATTTTAGTTTTGTGGTTGGTTTTAGATAGTATAAACTTAAAGAAAGTAGCAAAAAAATAAATAAAAATTTCAATATATAATTTGGCTTTTTTAACAAATAATAGAAGTTTAATAAACATACATATGTTTACAGAAAAAAAATTGCGTAGTACCAATGTTTATATTTAGTAGATTTTTAATATGTTTAAAAATTAAGGAAAAAAATGGTTTAGTGATTTACTCACTTTATAATTTTAGATAAGAAAACTGGTGTTTCTCTCTTCTTTTGTAGTTAATTAGTAGGTACATGATTTTCGATGCAAGGGAAAATTGAGCGAGTATTGATCATATAAAATTGTCTTTATCTTTATTTTTCTGTAAATGAGGTTTATATTGATAAAGAATACAGAATATCATACCAATATCATATGTAATTTAATTTGGTACATACGTTTACCCAATTTTAATTTGCTTTCCTTTATACTTACTTATGTATGGGACACGCCACCCTGCTAGAAAGCTATTACGAACAAAAATGATATAATTTAAATTGCATAGCATTGTTTTTTTTTTTGTAAACGTCTTCACATCTCCTTCATGCGATCATTCATTCATAAACTCCAAAAAGATTTTTTCTCTCTCCTCTTTTTTTTCTTTTTCTCGTTTCTGGAGACTTTCGTCCGTTTCATAAATATACTCCAGGCATTATCAATTCACAAAAAAAAATGGATCATAAGAATGAATGAATTTTTTTCCTTTTAATATTAAATTTCTGAATGGGTTTTTTACATATATTGAAGTTAAGTGTGGATGCCCAGTAGAAAATTTATGGTGGAACATTTTTTAATGGAATGCTCATGGAATTAGACATTTTCCTAAAATAATATTTAAATATAAATTCTTCACAAGAGTAATCGCATTTTTTTTTTAGTTATGGTAATAATTATCATAGGTATTTACCTTATTTAACCAAGGAGGTGCCTCATGCCAGTGAAATTATTCACGCACTGCAAATGATAAAATAATTCCGGCTTTCATAAGTAAAATTGAGAAAGATATATTTCAAATATATTTATGAAAAATGAACATAGAAGTAACCGTTTCCTGTTTTTTGAAAAAAGGTTTAACAAAATTATATTGACTCATCCAATAGAAATTTATCTTTTTGTACGGTTCTGTATTATAGAGAACAGAACTGCATTTAAGAGCTTTGGTCTGTGTCAATTGTTTCTTCGGCAAAACCTTTAATTTGTTCTGTATTTAATTAAATGTTCTGTGTTTGTTTTTTATTTAAGAAAATTACTTAAAGATATACTTTAGCAATTTGTATTTTTTTAGGCAAAAATAACAATTTATTTTTTAATTTTTTATTTTTTCGAGCAAAATTTAAGTTAATATTTGCTATTTATTTTTTTGAGCAAAAAAAAAATAGTTGTTTTTTTTTTTTATTTTTTTTTTTTTGTTAATGTTCTTTTTCAATTATCGACAAGCCAATACCTAATAATACCTAATTTAAAACAACAAATAAGATTGCCATTTTCGAAAGTTTCCAACAATAATTTTAAATGATTTTAAAATGGGCTTAATTTGAAAAATAAGCTCGTGTCTTACCCTTCAATATGATATATTTGTAAAACATCAAACTTTTGTCTTCTGGATTTTGGTCTTACAAATATGCTCATCATATTTATGTGGCATTATTTTGTTTTTTATAGAAGCCTCATACATAATTCAAATTACTTTAAAATTAAGTAATTTATATAAATTTTTATATTAAGGGTATTCATTTCAAATTTTTTTTGGTTGGAAAAATGGAAAAAAAGAAAAATTACACTCTTATTGACGTGAACGGGGTTTTTTATTTTTTTTTTTTTTTTTTGTAAAAAGTACAAACTGTCAAAAAAAATCTGCCAAATAATTCGTGGAAGTAATTGATATTTTCAATATGCCAAATAAGTGTTAAAAGTGAATTAATTAATTTATTTAAATGTCACATCATTAACTAAAATTGATAATATTTACGAAAATAAGAAAATGAAAAGATACATTTTCATGAAAACAATACAATATTAACTTTGAAATATTAAATTGCAGAATTGTTTACTTCATTCATTTCATTTCTTTTTTTAATTCTGTTTTAACATCTTTATTTATTGAATTCATTCTTAATATGTGTTTTTTTTTATTTTTGAAAGTTAAATGAGAAAGAAGTTATGTTGAAAATGTTGTAACTATAAAAAATAATTTTTAAAATCAGAGTTGTACAATTCAAGAGAGAAAGAGATGTAATTTTTCAAACTTTGTATTAAAAATTAACAATTTTTTATGAATGGCAACATAATTTCGTTTGACGTTTATAGAGGAAAATTACATATTTTTATCCTGATTTTTTTACACTTGGTTATAGTTTGTCACATTTCCAACATATAAAAAAACTGAAATGAATACCTTTATTAATTCGAATATGTATTATAAGGCCCATTTTCACAACTTAACGATAGCTAAAGGTAGGATTTTATCGGCCGTATAAACAGTGTTCCATTATTACAACTTTACTTTAACCTACCCGGTAGGATTGACCTTAATTTACTTTATCGCTCACTTAAGGTTAAAGTTAAATTTTAATAATGGATCACTTTTTTTAAGGCCGGCTAATGTCTACTTTTAGCTATCGGTAAGTTGTGAAAACGGGCCTAAGTCAAATTATAATTTTTAAAGCTTACTTTAATGTGCTGTTTTCACAACACAAGTGACTGAACGCTTAGTAAAATTTATATGAAAAGCACTAAAAAAACTAATATTTGTAGTGAAAAATGCAATCAAAATCTTGTTTTTGGTACTTTTTTACAAGCATAATTTTAAAAAATATTCGCTTCATTTATATTCGATTTTAATTCGTTTTTTTTCGATACATTTGTAGCTGCAGGGGACTTACAGTTCCTTAATATTTTTTTTCTTAATCCATTTCATTTTAAAACTTCTGATATGAGTAATGAAAAAAAAAACTAATTTTCTACCTCCAGCCAAATTTTGCATACTTCTCAATTTTTCGCCCCTACTCTCACTCTCTCACACACTCTTTGAATAAGAAACACTTCATCATCAACCTTATCCATCGTTGTTGTATTTAAGAAATTCCTCTTATTAAAAATAATTTGATTAATTCTATTTTTAACCTGTTACTGATTTTGTATGTATTTCCCCTTAACAGGTTCATATTTTCGCTCCATCTCTATGGGAACTGAAGTAATTATCCAGTAGCAACTTGAACATGGATTTTTCCACACGATTGCAATTAAAACATGATGTATTTGCTCTAATTGCTGCTCAGAACAATTTGTTTGTTACTCTAACTAAACGAACAATAAATTTTTCTAAAATACTTGATAGAATTCCCTCACGTGCTGAAAATAAATACAAATTTGTTTTAAAAATGATTCATTTATAGAGTTTAAAAAAGATTTTAATTGTTATTTATTTTATTGTTTTATTTGGATTAAACAATTTTATTTAATTTCAAATACAAAAAAGTTCATTCAAATTGATGAATTACAGAAATTAACCCATAAAGGTAGTAGAAAACTAAAAACTCAGATTTTCTAACTTTGTCTGGGTTCGCACTTTAAAAGTTTTATGTCAGAAATTCTGTGTTTATTGGTGAGAGGGGAGAGAAGATTAGCATGTTCTCTTCCTTTTTTTACCTATAAGGTCAGACTTTCTGAAAGAAAACTTTCAAAGTGTAAACCCAGACTTTAAATATTAATAAAAAATAAATTTTGTAAAAAAATTTTATTTTGTATACAAAAAAGATCTTAGGGTAATAAATGGATAATTATGTAAGTTTGTGTAAAAAGTGTATGTTGCCTACACAGAACAAAATTTTGCACCAGTAAAAGCATTAATCAAAAATAAAATCAGTTTTAATTAAAAATTTAATCAAGTGAATTAAAAGTTATTCAAGTGAATTAAACTATTGATCAAGTGTATTAAACGTTTTAATGACAATATTAATTTGCACCAGTAAACAAATTATTAATATCAATTAAACGTTTAATTTACTTGATTTAATGTTTAATTCACTGATTTTATTTTGCTGTTTTTTCTGTGTTGATATGGGAATTTTACCCAAAACATTTTTTAAGTACAAAATAAACTTTATAGAAATTTGTTTACTCATAAATTTCATAAAAAAATGTAATTTGTGCAAAAAATTTAGTTCTACTTAAAAAATCAACAATAAATTTCAGTTTACGAAAAGTATGAAATGGGAATTTAGCACATTTAAACGAAACCTTGTTAATATATTTTTTGAATCCCAAGAAAACCTTTGATTAAAAAAGTTTTGTGTAAAAAAGTTGTTTGGTGTAAGATAATGTACACTCACAATATTATGTACGTAAAGTTAACTGAAATTTAAATATAAAATTAATGAAAATTTAGTTAAAAACCCGGTCAATTTATTTTTCATTTATTTTTAACAAGAAGTTCATTTAATTTTTACTGTCAAAAACTCAACTCCATGTTCCGTAAAAACAAATAAATATTCAGTTATTTTATATAAATTAACTGTCAAAAATAACCAACATATTCCGTAAAAAATAAAAGGATTATTAAGTTGTTTTATACAAATTAACTATTAAAAAAATCACTACATATTCCGCAAAAACAAGGTATTTTCAGTAATTTTATTATATTCAGACATTTTCGTTTACTTCACAAAAGAGCCGATTTTCTTTAAAAAATACCAGACAGACACCTGTCCGCTTGTTTTTCTAATGAGAGAAAGAAAATGTTATTATTTACTTACCCCGTTACACACGTTTGTAACTACTACTTTTGTTGTACTGACCCCGTTGCTTACAGAAGAACTCTCAATTATAAGACACCAGCAGCATGACCGATATGGTTTCGAAATTATTTTACTTTAAAAATTTGAAGTATGTATTTAACTAAAAGTTTTAACAAATATAAAATGGGAATTGCTTACACAAAACAAGCAACTCTTTTTTTATAGATAAGTAAAAATGTATTTTTGTTAGTTAAATTATATAAAATAACTAAATATTTCATTGTTTTTTACGGAACATGGGGTTGAATTTATGACAGTAAAAATTAAGTGAACTTTTCGTTATTTTAAATTACATTTTCATTTAATTTTACATAAAGTAGAATTTAACTTAATCAATGGACAAAATTAACTGAAACTGAACATCTGTATTATTATGCACTTAGTTTTTTGAATAACTGTAAGAATCAGTTAAAAATAAATTTGCTTGGAACTTTAAATGTTTATTTATTTAAAAATGACTGAACGGAATACTTGTTAAATAAACACAGTCCGTTACTCTAATAATATTGTGAGTGCAGTTCTTTATAAAAAATATAGTTTTGTGTAAAAAATTTAGTTTTGTATAAAAAATATGCTTTTGTGTATTGTGTATCTGCGTAACTAATGCAGTTTTGTGTAAAAAAATTAGTTTTATGAAAAAAAGTTAATTTGATGTAAAAAGTTGTAATTATATGTGAAACGTTTGGTTACGTATAAAAATGTTATTTTGTGTAAAAAAGAAGTTTGGTGTAAGATAATGTGGCTCTGTGTTAAAATACAGTTTTGTGTAATAGTATAGTTTATTATATTTGTATATTAAATATAGTTGTGTGTAACAAATGCAGTTTTGTGTAAAAAAATTTTTTTTTTTTTTAAATTTTAAATTTGTGTATAAAATTTAGTTTTGTGTAAATATGTAGTTTTGTGTAAAAACTGGCATATTTTAAAAAATATTTAATTACATATTTTGTAATTAAATTAATTGTTTTCTTATTATGAATGATTATATTAGAAGCAATTAACGGCATTATGTATGAATAGTTGCTATTTGGTTTATATAAATGGCATTTTATGTAAAAATTACATATGAGTAGTTGAGTTGCAAAACTTGTTCGTTACAAAATTAAAAATATGAGGTGGCAAATGATTCTCACGGTTCTTTTGGCGCATTATGCGAAGAAAAATTCTGATTGCATTAATGCATGTCCTTTGAAAAAACTTGGAAGAGTACATGCATTGAAAAAATTTTTATAATTCTTTTCATAAAGCGCCTAAAGAACTGCTAGAATTGTCGTCTCGTATTTTTAATTTTGTAAAGAACGAGTTTTGCAACTCACCTACTAGTGCCTAGTGGTCACAATTCGACCATAGTTATTTATGCAAATGTGAAGAAAACAAAAATTAAGAAATCTTAAGACGATAACATCGGACAACACTACATTAAATATTAAATCAAAACTATTTTCCTGAGGATGGCCAACAAAGTTGGTCGAAATATTGGATCTAATAAATAATAAAAATGAAAACAAAACAAAAGTTTTTGTTTTTATTCTATTTTTTGAAATAGACCTTAAGGCGCAAAATATCAACATAACAAATTTAAAATAATTATATTTCAAATAATTATTGATTTGTATATGTATATTAATTATCTTCCACTCAAGTGCGTAAATGCTTAATTAAGTTTTGAAACTTCATTAATATATAAAAAAAATCAGAAAGTACCAATTGAAAACCAAAAAAATGACCAAAAAGTCTTCTCTTATAGTATCTCAATCTTCAGTATAAATAAAAATTCCAAAAACAGCCAGTTAAAGAACGAAAAGGTACTAAAAAGATCCCTTCTTCAAATTTTCATTTATGTACTCTGGACTTTGGATATTTAATTTTATGTAATTCAAAAAGTTCCAGTTGAAGAAAAAAGTAACAAAAATTAACTTTTATACATTCTCACCCACTCAGGAAAATGCATGTTTAATTATATATGTATGTATTTCTAGTCCCAATATTAACAAAAATTCAAAAAAAGTACCAGTTGTAGAACGAAAAAGTACCAAAATCACCATATTACAGATTCGTATTCACTCAGTGCCACGCATGCTTAATTTTTTGTTGTTAGTCCCAATATTAACGAAAATTCAAAAAGTACCATTTGAACAACAAAAAAGTACCAACAGTTTTCATCTTATAGGTTCTCATTTACTTAAGAATATATCAATATTTGGAGCAAAATGTTTAGAAAAAAAGTATCAAAGATAATCACGATTTTCATCCTTCATGCCTTCGAATTTGGAAAAAGTACCAAATTTATATTTGGTATGATATTTAATGCTATCAGCGCAGAAGTGGTGAAACCCCAGACTACTTTTTATGAGATAATGAGGAGTTAACACTACTCTTGCAGTATAATACTTCATTCAAACAACATATCTTACACCAGAAACGTAACCAATTTAAATTTTGGGCTACACCACTTCTTCGCTGATAGCCTTATTTATTTCTATGTTTATTGTTTTAAAGCAGTGATAACCAAGCCCCGAACGCACGCACCCAAAGATATTATGTGCTTGTGTGCGTGGTGGTGCTTTCACAAAGCTTGACCAGAGACTGATGGTAGACTGATGTTTTGAAACGAACAAAGTTGTTGTATACATGTGAATTACCAATATATATATAAAAATACGATTATTGACTTACTCGCGAGTGACTTACTATGGAGTGGTTATCACTGGTTTAAAGGATAGATGGGTTGACAAAGAAGTCCCAAAAAGTCCGAATTTCAAAAAGATACCAGACACCTGTCCACTTATTTTTCTAATAACTAAAAATAAGCATTACATTTTTTTGTATCTCCCTTGGTTTTGGATATAAAAGTTTACCAAATTTACCCGTATTCACCTTTCTTTGCATCTCATATTTAAATAAAATATATTTTGTGCACTTCCGTAAGTAAAAGCAATTATAGTCGTGTTTTTTGGTTCAAATCGGTTGGCAAACAGAGGAGGAAAGTATTCTTAAACATTTTGTCTTTGCCTTTTGAGCAAATTTTCATTTTAAATTAAAGAATAATTATTTAACCGTCATTTATAATTTTATAAAATCTTTTGCTGAAGTAGAAGTAGACTCAAATACTTGTTTGTGCAAAAACTTATTTTTTCCCCTTAATAGTGACTATTTTGTAAAAGTAAATTTTTTGAAAAATGGGATTTTTGTAAACTCGTGTTTTTGTGTTAAAAATACTTTTTCGTGTAAAAAATTAGTTTTTTATCTAAAAAGTATCCTCCAAGAAATTTATGTGAAATTAGGAAGTGTTTTGAATAAAATCAGAAACTGTAAAAAATAGTTTTTTTTGTAGCAAAATATATAATTTTTTCCCGAAAAAACATACAACTTAATTTTTCTTTAAAACAATTTTTCATTAAATATTTGAAGAAAAAAGATTTTTATTAAAAATGGAAAAAAATAGTTTTGTTTGGATTGCCTTTAAGATTTCAATTTCCATTTCCTCCCCGAACGGGTTAATAATTCCGCATTAATGCACTAAATGTTTTGCAAACAAAAGCAGCACTAACACATCTTAAGTAACACATTAATTTTAAAATAAAAATGCTAAAAAAGAACAGAATAAAAAAACTGCAACTAAAAACTTTATACAACAAAAACTAGTTTAGCGAAATAAAACTGTAATCAACAATTGTTTCAAAACAAAACGATATAAAAGCCAACAAATATAATTAAACAAAAACATTAGAGTTCAATAGCCAGTCAAGTGAAGTGCAGTAAAGCAAAATCAAATTCAAATCGAATCAAATAATGAAAAAAAATTAAAATCAAGACATCGACCGATACAAGGCAATTATTATTTTGTTGACTCACAAGTGCGGCTAATTAAAGTCAAAAGAAACGAAACCAAACCAAAAAATTTTAAATAAATCTTAATTTCTAAAATCATGAAATTTTTAATAATAAGTTTAATTCTTATAAGTGCCAGTTTAAGTGAGTTTAAAAATACATTTATTAGTAATAATTAAAAAAAAAATACAATTAAATTACATTAAACAATTATAGCCATCTTATCTCAGAAGACCCAAGATAATGAATCGGTTCCTACCGACTACGAGGAAGATTATCCTTCCGGCGAATTAAACAGCGCCGAGGACAATCTGGATGTAACAAATGATCTCGAAGATGAAAATGACGAAGATGAATATTGCGAGTGGTTGAAATGTGATGAAGATTTACGGCAAGAACGTGGTATAAGACGTTATTTGGATTTTCCATTCTTAAAAAAGCTTTTCCGAAATTTAAATCCTTTTTCACGTCCCCGCTTGGAAATGCATTTTTATCTGTTTAAAAGAGAGTTTCCAGATTGCGGCAAAGAGCTAGTCATAGGCAATGTTGACTCAATTTCATCATCCGGTTTGGATCCCTCAATACCGACAAGGTAAATAATTGTGATTTTAATTTAAAAGCTAAACAATATATCCTTTGGTCCTTGAAAATCACTTGTTCATGTATCAGAAACGACTTTTGTAACAAAATTGATTTCTTTGTTTTACAAATGACTTGTTGTGCTAAAAATTAAGAAAAAAAAATACTTTCTGCCTGTTTGTTTGTTTGTTTAACTTACACTTAAAACAAAATTCCAAAATTTGTTTTTGCTTAAAATGTTATTTAAGCATACGAGTCTTGGGCTCGTGTTATAGAACACGTTTATATTTGCCAAAGTCTCTTTTGATGTCAAAAGTTACTTCAGGTCTTCAAAGAAGCTTTCGAAATCAAACTTAAAAGTGACTTTTTCAGTCAAAAGCGGTTTTTGTGAATAAGACTTTTGCTGTCGTAAGAAAATTTTGGTATCAAAAAGTAGGGTTGGCTGTCAAAGTGACTTTTTTTTTGTTAAAACTGAGTTTTGTTGTCAAAAGTCAATGTTGGTGTCAAAAGTGAATGTTGGTGTCAAAAGAAATTTTCGTGTTAGAGGTGAATTTTCGTGTCAAAAGTGAATTTTGGTGGCCTAAATGAATTCCTTCGAATATAGAAACTTTTTCGAGCAACGATTTAAAAAAATTATGTTAATAAGTCCAACGATTGTTGTACAAAAAGTAGTTTTAAATAATATATTCTCTAAAATGGGTAACCTCACTGACTTTTTATAAAGGGTGGTCCAACCAAAACTCACGATTTTAATCGTTAAGAAAACAAAAAGTTTTCAGAGAATTAACTTAATATTTTTTATTATGATAAAATGATCTATAAAAATTAAGAAAAACATCTGTCAAATGCTGTCCACGGCTTCGGTGACATACCTCTATCCGATGGTCCATATTTTTAATGAGTCTTAGACATAATTAAGGTTCTGTGTCTTTAATGTACCGATTTATCTCATCATTTAGCTCTTGAATAGTTCTTGGCTTATTGAAGAACACTTTTTTTTTAAATATTCCCAAAGAAAGAAGTTCAGCGGTGTCAAATCACACGATTTAACATCGCCACGATGTGAGATAAAACGGCCATTGAAATTCTCTCGAAAATAGCCACTGTTTCGTTGGCTGTGTGACAAGTGGCACCACCATCTAAGATGTTTTCACTGTAACAACAGGCCGTGTTTGCTGAAATTTTTAGTCGATTTAGTAGATTGACCAAACAAAATCATGTAGTGCATGAATTGGATGTTGATTTAAACGCCCATTTTCGTAAAACGCTTCATAAACCTTAACGCGCTGCTCAATTGTTTACCTCTCCATGGTTGAATTTGTCAAATACTGAAACAAAGAAATGTAAAATTAAGTTGGGTAAGAACTTGACGTTAAGGTGTGACTCACAATTTAAATCGTGCGTTATGGTTGGACCATATAATTACCATATATCTGACCTTCTTCGAGAAAAGGGACCTAGTGCATCAAAAAACGGGTTTGGACTTAAGAGTGGATTCTGGTACCTAAAAGGATGTAGAATAAAATGAAATGAGTTTTTCGCAAAACTTCCCTTTTCTCGGAGAAGGTCACATATGTATGTTTAACATTTTTTCAGAAGTTTTTGCTAAAGGTATTACACTTTGTTAAACAAGGACTAAATATTTGTCGATTATTCAGACGTTCAAAAAAACTTATGCCTATTGAGACTTTTGGCAAATACAGAAAATTTGTCTTATTAAAAACGAAACGCTTAGTAAAAAAACGAAATTTTGTAATATTCATCTGGTTCTTCGTGTAATTCTGAATCGATTTAGCAATGTCTTTCCGTATATCCGTCTGTATGTATGTCTATTTATCCATCTGTCTGTCTAACTCTCTGTCTGCCCGTTTGTTGAAAACAATCTCACTTTGGAAAGACTCAACAGGAAAGAATTCTTGCTAAGTTTCCTTAGCAGCTTGGAACTGAAATTCATCATAATCAATTTATTACGAAACGAGTTATGAACCAAAATGTGAAACATCCTCCCTAAAAAAATTATATTTCTGTTACCGAAACTAACATAAGTGACGGAATGTACCTTTTCCTATTATATTTTGCACAAATATGACTAGAAATTATACTTCTAAGTTTGGTGAAGATCAGTCTATAAAACTGTGCTTTTTTTAACCAAACGGCCACTCGGTGGGTCAACCTAATTCGAGTACGGAAAATCCAGTGGGGCTAATCGTTTTTTTTTTTTAGGTTAGCTCTTGTTGGGATTGGAATTGAACTCACGTTTGCGGCAGGTTGATTGGACATGTTTCAATAGTAGCCACACTATCTCTTCAGAAATCTTTGCCGTTTAACACTCACTCCTTTCTTCATAAAACTAATTTAATGAAAATTAAAAATGTGAAAATTTTGATTAAATATATATACATTAGGGCGGGTCGATTTTTTTTTTAAATCGTATAGCAAAAACGTAATCTACATAAAATTCTAAGAAAATTCTCCGAAGAAACCATGGGTCTAAAACAAAATCCTAATCCGCGCCTCTCGACTTAAAAATTTGGCTGCCCGCCTTGGAAAAAAATTTTTTTTTTTGAAAAAATAGCTTTTTCCAAAAAGAAATCGAATTTTTTTAATAAAATGGTTAAGTAAGGTTATTCTTTTGCACTTTATATTTTTTTACAATCAAAATTTTTTTTACATTGAAAAAATTTTCAACCAAGTAAAAAAATTTTCAAGTCGAGAGGCGCGGAATAGGATTTTGTTTTAGACCCATGGTTTCTTCGGAGAATTTTCGTAGAATTTTTTGTAGATTACGTTTTTGCTATACGATTTTTAATTTTTTTTCATCCTTACAAATCGACCCGCCCTAATATACATTCATATTTATTTCAAAAATGGAGGAAGTTGCACAGCATATATTCGCGTAGCTCAATAGCGTTTTAGTTATCGTTGCTTTCAACTAGCACAAACACTTAAGTACGCCTAAAACTGTAACGAATAACAATATTTTTAGTAAAATTTATTTGTCATTGTTTCATACGTTTCCATATTTACCATAGGAAGCGTACTCTTGAAATTGACTTTAATACGTCCAAAACCGCAAGTTTTTTTTATAATATTTAATTATAAGTTTTAGATATTAAGTATAATTCTGAAATTTTCTTACTTTCAAAGACTCGGCACAGCCGAATATCCCAATTTTACTTGTTGAAAACAAAACCCTGTTTGATAGAGAACATTTTTTGTAAAAAAGGAAACATTTATTTCTTGTTAGCCAAACAAACTCTTTGCGATATTATTGTTTTTTTTTTTTTTTGTAGAAAAACTTATTTATATTTATCCATTTATTTTTATCCATTTCTCGTTCCAGAATCATAATTCATGGTTGGATGAGTCAGTCACGTGGTTCCTTTAATCGAGACGTTAAAAACGCTTATCTACAAAATGGAGACTTCAATGTGATCGTAGCCGATTGGAGTGCTAATGCAGCAAATATCAATTACTTTTCTGTTGTCAGATTAATCGAGACATTTGGTTCCTATTTAGCCCAATTCACCAATTATTTAGCTGAAAAAGCCCAAATTAACTACGATGACATCTATCTAATAGGTCACTCTTTGGGTGCTCAAATAGCTGGAGCAGCTGGTAAACGCAGTTGGCCAAATCGCTTTAATACCATTTTTGCTTTAGATCCTGCTGGTCCGAAATTCCGCAAAAAGAGTACCGATTTTCGTATCGATCCCACAGATGCCAAATATGTAGAGAGTATACAAACCAGTGGTAATTTGGGTTTCTTAGAACCCACCGGAAATGCAACATTTTATCCTAATTATGGAAAGTATCAGAAGAATTGCTTCTACGTGGGCTGTTCTCATATAAGGGCCTACAAAATGTTTGTGGAATCTATTAATTCACCTTTAGGATTTTATGGCATTAAATGTTTGACACGTAGTCCACGATGGGAGTGTGATGACATGGATATGCAAGATTATCGCATGGGTGGAGAGCCTTCAGCTCCAAAAAGCGGTTTATTTTATGTGGGAACAAGCGCTCAAGAGCCGTTTGCCATGGGAAGGGTTAATTTTAATGGGGATAGTAAAAAGTGATGTAAAGTTTTAAAAATTTACTTTACTTAAATAGTACCTGAATTTTTTTATTTTATATACATATTTATTAATAGCTTTAGAGTTTTTGAACTTAGTTTGCTAAACCTATTCACATCATCCCAATTACATCGAGCCAAGTTATTCATAGAAAAAAAAAAATTCAAACACGGAAGTTGGTAAAAAGCAAAAATGCACTTAAAAACATTACAAGCTAATTAAATTTTAGATAAAAACGGAAATTAAACTTAACAACCATTTATATTTATAACTTTAAAACCAGACATTATAATTTTAAAACACACAATAAAATTAAAATCTAGCAAAACATTGTCAAAGCCTCTATTTGTTGTACATACGTAGATTTTAAGTAGAATTGCATTTGTGAAATAAAAGATAATGCCAGTGTAATGTGTGTGTTTATACAAGTTATTTTTTATTAGACAGCAAAACCGCTTTAATTGTAGCATTTCAACCAAAATGTATCGCATTAAATACTAAAGAGACATTTTGCGAAACAACATAAAAGTTTCATTTACATTCAGATTGTGGAATGGTTGGAATTTTACACTCGATATAAAAACAAGTAAGAATGTTATATTTGGTTATAACGAGTCCTTGATAACATTCACAACGAACTATAATTTTTTAGTAGAAAGTTGAACAAATCTTTATAAAAACTTACTTTTTGGCAATTTAAAATTATGTATATTAAACTAATGTGGACCAAATTGTTACGTTTTTATCAGGGATCATAACAATTTTAAATGATATCAAAAAAGTTTTTTTGTAACAGCCATTTTGTGGCTTTGAAAAAAAAATCCATCCCAGACAGTTATTTTTCAACGTAATAAATAAATTATCTTATTGAACCAGTGTTCGAAAATGAACAGTACATTATTTAGCGTTCGTCGATATCTATTTTTTTTCGTGATTATCTACACAATCACCCGTAATACCGTTCGTAACTATTTTCAAGAAAGAGCCGAACATTATATAGTGTTCTGTTCTTCGTTAAAAAAACAGAACAATTATAGTGATACTGTATACAACCGTTATAATTTAATGTTCTCTAATGTGTTTTTTTTTACATTGATAAAAATATGAACAAACAAAAAATTTCAGCAACCACCGCACCACGAACAGCTTTTGTGTGTTGTTATGTAAAATTTTTTTGCTGGCTTTTTGTTTTTTTCGTGTATGTATTTTGTGCTTGTTAAAATTTTTTGGTTTTTTCCAGCCAAAAGGGAAGAACATTAATGAGCCGAACCGAGCACAATGAAGTTTGTGGTTTAAAAAAAACCGAACGGAATTAAATGTTCTCATATTTTGTTAAAAACAGTATAATTTTTGTGTTAGAAAGATGACTAACAGGGAAACATTATTTTTTTAATGATTTACTACACAAACACTGTTAGCTTTTGTGTTTTCCACAAGTCTACCGAACCGAACACTAATGAACGATATTAAGTGTTTATTTTCGAACACTGAATTGAACTCCTAAAATGAGAGTTTTATACAGCCGTCATTAAATAAAACTCAGTTGTTTTTAAGTGTCCTTTGTATACTCTACATCACTACGAGTATGTAATTTTCGCCATTTCGTATGTAGTACCAAGAAATATATATTTTTGTGTATATACATTTATGTCTTTTATTTAATTTACGTAGTAAAATAAACACATAAAATACTAAAATAAAAAGTTCACGAGCAATGAATTCTCTCCCTTTCTTTCTATCTCCGATGTAAATATTACCGGCACACGACCTCAGTGACTAAAAAAAATTCTTTAGATATTCGATCCAATATTAGTGTCCCCATCACTTTACCAATGAACCAAACCCATTAACTATTTGTATCCTGGGCCCTTGAGAATGTAAATCTTAGTAGATTGAGCTGTGTCCGTTTGTTTTAAAAGCGGAAACTTTCTAAAATATTAACAAAACAGAATGGTTTTGGTGTACAATTTTTGAACTCCTGACTTAAGTTTTACATCACAGAAACCAAAACCTACCATAAAATCAGTGGCAGAATGCGGACATTGCCATAGCCTACCACAGGTCTTATATTAATTCTAATCCCGATAATCAGTTTAATACGCCTAATACAAAGAAAAAATTAAAAATTGTCTCTAATCGCCATATTTCTGCCAAATGCATAGAATCAATCAAACAATTTGTTGATTTTGCAACTACAGGGTGGCGCAGAATAACCTCTATGTATTAAATGGTTTATAACTTTTTTATTTATGCGAATATTATAATTTTTTTTTTAAATACAATATATTATTGGGGAATTTTTTGCAAAAAACTTTGAAAAATTATATCCATTCCCTGCTTCGCACATACGTGCTCTTATTAGCATATTTTCCATAACTTTTCGCAAAATTTTGCTGGTCGTTATTTTTAATTAATAATGCCTGCTTCACAAAATGCTGAAAAAAATAATGATTAAAGTAGTTATAAAGAATTTCAACCATGAGGCTCATTCTGCGCCACCCTGTATTAGCAAGCTGATTATATAGAGTACTACAAATTGTTAAAATTAATTATTGTGAATATTAAATTTTAAATAATTTTAATTGCCGTTTCAAACAAAATGTTAACTGGTTTTGACAATTTCCAACAACAATTCTACAAGTTTAAATTATTTTATTTGAAACGAAAAGATCAATAAAGATTGTTTGTTATTTAGTTAATATTTTAATTAGAAATTTATTGCAAAACAATTAAAATGTTTACTAAATCAAAATTATGTATATTTTTAATTTTCTTTCAACAAAAAAAAAAAAAAAATAATAATTGATTCAATTACACATTAATTAAATTGAAATTCTTTTTAAGCAATTAAATTGATAAAAAACTACTGATAATTTTTTCTGTATAAACAAAAAAATTACAATATTGCTGTTATATTAAGATGGAACAAAGGGCCACACACCAATTAAAACGTTTTCTTGTAGCTAAAATTCGTCAACAGAACCCACACCCACAAAAAACATAACGTCTTAAAAGTCAAAGACATTTGTTTTTACCCACACAAAAAAAAATGCCTTATTAAGTAAGTGTCTAAAAAGACGCTTTTTAATTTTCGGTTCGGTAGAGTTGTGGAAAACACAAACGCTAATAGTGTTTGTGTAGAAAATTATTAAAAAAAAATAAAGTTTCTCTGTTTGTCATCTTTCGAATACAATAATAAAGATGAAAACATTTAATTCCGTTCGGTTTTTTTAACCACAAACTTTATTGTGTTCGGTTCAGCTCATTAATGTTCGTCGCTTTTGGCTGGTAAAAACAACCAAAAAATTTTTACAAATACAAAATACTAAAAAAAAATAAAAAGCCAGCTAATTTTATACAAACAAAACATTTACACACACAATCTGTTCCTGGTGCGGTCGTTGCTAAAATTTTTTGTTTGTTCTTTTTTTTATCAATGTAAAAAAGAAACATTATAGAACATTAAAATATAATGTTTGTCTACAGTATCACTACAATTGTTCTGTTTCTTTAACGAGAAAAAGAACATTATATAATGTTCGGCTCTTTCTTGAAAATAGTTACGAACTGTATTAAGGGTGACGTTCGTCTACTCAATCACTAAAAAAAAATAGATATCATTCCTGGGTATGTAAGACGAACGCTTAATAATGTACTGTCTATTTTCAAATACTGTTTAACAGAGCTGTAAATAAATCATTCCTTTTCGATTTTAATTCGTTACGAATTAGCTAAATTTTGAATTAATTCTATTCACAACAAAAAAGAATTGAAGAAACATTTTGACTCCCAGAAAAACCTTTGAAGAATTGAATGAAATTTGAATCAATTCAAGCAAATTAGGCAGAATTCAATTTTAATTCGTTTTCCGATTCAAATGAATTTGTTAAAGTGAATTGCAATTCAATTTACAGATAAATTAGAACAATGAATTGAAATTCAAATGAATGAAAACCAAAAAGAGTTGCAATCAATCAAATTCAAGAGCAGATTTAGGGGGAATTAATAAAATTTACTATTTTTATTGCAGTTGGAAGTTTTCAATATATAAAGTAAACAAATTTTCTAAATGAAGTAAAAGTTGCAAGAATTTGGAGTAAACGAACACAGCTTTGACATCAAAAAATTTTGTTGAGATTCAAAGTTGCTAAAATCTTTAAAATTCGAATAAAAAATTTAAAAAAAAAAATATTCCACAATATACAAATAAGAGATTTTTTAAACAAAAAATTATTGGTAAACACACTTTCAATAATATTTTCACACTTTTTGATAGAAATTAAAATTTAAGTTTCTTTTAGCAAATAAAACAAAAATTGTCCATTCCGATAGGATTTTCGCCTACACCTAATAAATTAATTGCTATTCTAACGCTACCTGACAATTCCATTCCAACACAAAACCAATTCAAATGAAATGAATTGTAAATTCTTTTTGATTATTCATTTGAAATAATTCAAAATAAATTCAATTCAAATGAATCCGTAAAATGAATTGCAATTCACTTTGACAAATTCATTTGAATTAGAAACGAATTGCATTAAATGATTCACTTACAGCTCTGATGTTTATTCCTATATCCTTAATACTCGGCTTATATCAGTAGCTGTGTGGATTTTTCCCTGGTAGAATCATCTTGTTAACAACATAAAATAATTCTTAGTTAACTAACAATATTTTCGTGAGTGTAAACATTTGCCAAAATTATGTGTGATGTATGTATATATTTGCATATTCATACATATGTAGTTAAACTTGTCTATATTTTTACTATTCGTTCGCCATAAACTTTTCTAATGTGAATTTATTTATAAAGCTGGGGAAAATGTTAAAACAGAAAACAGTTTAAAATTAACAGGAACAAGCACGTTCGAAACATAAATATTTTAATTTAACTAAAATGTGCTGAAACTTATGGAGTCTTTTAAATGCAAACACATTGAAACATACTCCTTTAAATATAGTTAATATAAAATTTTATATGTAAATATAATTAACCCTTTAAAGAGGAAAAACCAGATCTGGAGAAAATATAAAGTTTTATGTTGAAAATAAAATAAAATTGTTATTAAACGGTGATACAAAAGTAAAAGGAAGAAATATTCAGGGATTCTCATATAACAATTCCGTTTTGATGTACTCTTTAGATTTGGAATCTTTTCAAAACTGCTCTCGATCACATTCTTTTAATAGGGTTGTTGTTTATAAACGAATTTAAAAATGCTTCCCTTATTTGAAACATATTCTCCATTGAAGTTGTGAGGCAAGGGTGCGTAATGTCGGCACTTCTGTTTAACTTCGTTTTTGATGTTGTAATGAAAACTGCCACAAACACGACCAGTGGAATATAATGCTTTATTAGAGCAACTCGTGACTTTGAATATGCAGACGATATCTACCAGCTAAGCCACAAGCACAGCAATATAACAGCCAAAATCAAAATGGCTGAAATTTGGGCTGAAGATCAACAGCAATAAACCAAAGTCAATGCAACGCAAGCATTAGTACCCCATTCTTTATCAATAGACGACTTTGACAGCCTTTGCTATTTAGGTAGCATCATCGACAGCAAAAGAGGATCAAATGCAGACGGACATTGCTCAATATATAAAAAAGAGTAAGCGGATATATGGTACACTGAGCCCTGTCCAGAACTCAAAGCACATTTCAAGACATACCAAGATCGCAATTTTAAGCTACAACTAAAATCAATATAAAACTTACAACGCCACAAAGCTGTAAATGAATCATTCATCTTTGAATTAATTCGCAAATCATTCCTGCACTGAATTAGCAAATTTTGAATTAAATATTTTCACACAAAAAAAATTAAGTGAATGAAATTTAAGTCCATTCAAATGAATTGAGCAGAAATGAATTTTAATTCGTTTTTTGTAAAAGTGAATTGCAATTCATTTTACAGATTCATTTGAATTGAATTGATTTTGTATTAATTCAAATGAGTTATCAAAAATAATTAGCAATTCATTTCCAACTCCTTTGAATTGAATTGATTGAAATTTGAATTGATTTTGTATTGGAATGGAATTGTCAGGTAACGTTGAAATAGCAATTAATTTATTAGGTTTAGGCGGAAATTCTATCAAAATGGAAAATTTTTGTTTATTTGCTAAAAGACACTTAAATTTTTATTTTTATCAAAAAGTGTGAAAATATTATTAAAAGTGTGTTTAACAATAATTTTTTGTTTAAATATTCTCATATTTGTACATTGTGGAATATTTCTTTTTTAAAAAAATTTCAATCGAATTTTAAAGATTTTAGCAAATTTGAATCTCAACAACATTTTTTGCTGTCAAGCTGTGTTCGTTTACTCGAAATTCTTGCTACTTTTGGAAAATTTGTTTACTTTTTGTATTGAAAATTTCCAACTACAATAAAAATAGTAAATTTTAGTACTTCCCCCTAAATCTGCTCTTGAATTTGATTGATTGCAACTCATTTTTGATTTCAGTCATTTGAATTGCCTTTCATTGTTCTAATTCATTTGAGTGAATCCAAAATCAATTCAATTAAAATGAATCTGTAAAATTAATTGCAATTCACTTTAACAGACTCATTTGAATTGGAAACGAATTTCAATTCATTTAACAAATTCATTTGAATTGGAAAACGGATTGAAATTAATTGCTGCCTAATTCGTTTGAATGGATTCCAATTTCATTCAATTCTTCAAAGGATTTTCTGGGAGTCAAAATACTTCTTCAATTCTGTTTTGCTGTGAACAGAATTTATACAAAATCTAGCTAATTCGTAACGAAAAAAAAACAAAAAAGAATGATTCATTTACAGGTCTGCACCCCGCCACTTAAACGCTCTACAAATTCTCACCAACAGATGCCTAAGAATAATTATGAAGCTAGTTCGGCCAGTGGTCATATCTGACGGGCATCTATATACAGCGCCAGGACTATCCCCCTGGATACCGAAATCCTAAGTAGCAAGTGGAGCTAGCTTGGACATATGTTGCGCAAAACCAGGATGAACTGATAATATCTGTGCTTGACTGAAGTCCGCAGAGAAGCCGAATAAGAGGAAGGCCCGTCCATAAATGAAGAACATAACTCGACAGCAAAACTACACGGATTTTGAAGATCTTTTGTGAAGTAAATATATTGGCCCTTAATAGATCCAAATAGGTGATATTTGTTATGGTCCTTTGCTCCACATATAATAATAATTTATAAGAATTTTCATATTTATTCGAATGTGTATTCTAAGTAAAATTACAATTTTAAAAGCTTTTATACTTTAATAAGTATAAACAATTTTTTAAAGCGGTTAAAAAATATCTGTACTTTTTTCGCAAAGGTTAAAAAAAATTTTGTTTTTATGCTGTTGTTTAATCGTTTAAGAGAAGATATATTATTTGATTATTAAGCTCTGTTCGCACCTATTAAATATTTGTATCCTACACGTTACCACTAGTCTTGTTAAAAAATTATTTGCTTTTGCAAAATGTTTCGCTAGATCATAATTTGACGTAACTTAAAACTTCGCTCACAATCACAGTTACACTTTCACTTGGTGTTCATAATAGAGCAACAATTTCTTTTGCAACCACAAACATTTTGCGTTAAGAAACCGTATGCAAATTTTAGCCACAACAATATTATGCATTTATTATTATTTTTTTAAACATTATGTTAAAATTTTCATTCAAAACTAAATAAAATTATTTTAAACGTCAGAAACAATTTCATACAAATTGTTGCTGAAGTTCGAGTTGACTCAACTTTAGTTACATTTTTAAAAAAATTTTAAATTATTGTTTATGGTTACCAGATCAATAAAAATATCTCCCTGAAGATGTTGGGAATCTCCAACGAAACGTCGGGAGAAAAAATTATGTTATAATCTTTTTAATTTCATAAAACACAAGACCTTAATCAGCCCGTTTAGAGTTTTCTAAAAAACATTACAATAAAATTTGGAAAAGGTCGATAATAATTAAAATTATAAAAAATTTTAGTTACATTTTTGTTCTAAAAATTAAATGAAAATATATGAAATACTTTGGGAAGAAATAAGATAGAAGAAAAACGAAATTGTTTAATGCAAAATGTGTGTGGTTGCAAAAGAAATTGTTGCTCTATTATGAACACCAAGTGAAAATGTAACTGTGATTGTGAACGAAGCTTTAAACTAACTAAAGTTTTTTTTTTTTTTTTAAAAGTTGAGTCAACTAGAACTTCAGCAACAATTTGTATGAAATTGTTTCTGACGTTTAAATTAATTTTATTTAGTTTTAAATGAAAAATTTTAAAATAATGTTGTAAAAAATAATAATTAATACATATTGTTGTGAGTAAAATTTGCAAACGCTTTCTTAATTCAAAATGCGTGTGGTTGCGAAAAAAATTGTTGTTCTTTTATGAACACCAAGTGAAAATGTTTCTGTGATTGAGAACGAAGCTAAACAGTTTCCAAATTACAAATAAACTTTGGTAAGTCCATAGAAATTGTTAAAAATAAAACTAAAGGCTGATTAATTTACTGGTCACGATTTTTTTGATTTTTTTCGTCAAATATTGGTTAAGTCTTATACTGTTATTTTGATTAAAAAAAAGTTATTAAGCTTTTCAAAATATCTGAATGCATAACAAGTAAGAAGGTACAGCCGGTCAAGCTAGACCATTCGGTACCCCACACCACACCACAGCATTTATAGACAAGTTTTTAAGAGTGTGCCCTACATGGGACCGATGGGCAATCATTTATAATTTTGTCATTCGTGCTTAATTCCCAATTTTTTTGGTTTAATATCTTTAGTTTTTCTAAAATCTTTATGGATGAAGTTTCCTGATGATATTAACCAGTGAAATGCGCATAGGAATAGCTTATCCCATCAACAATAAATTTCAGTGTTTTTATCAAATAATAAAAATTGGGAATTAAGCACGAATAACAAAATCATTTAAATTAAATTTTGTATTCCCACGAAAATTATTTTGATAAAAAATTTTAAAATAAAAACTGGGTGATTTTTTATTATTTTTTTTTTTTGGATTTTTTCCCCATTTTTGGATATAATTTCCAGTTTTTATTTTTTGGGCAATTTTTAGTTTACGTTGGGCCATTTTTCGTTTGGGCGATTTTTCACACATCGCTTTGGCCGATTTTGCTTTAGGGGATTTTGCTGGCAGCCATTTTAACTACTGTTATAAACAAGTCAGAATAATTTTTAAGATAAAAAATTGTTCCTTGCCATAATAACTACTGAATATTAGTATTATTAAAAATATAAATAAAAGAGTTTATTCATTTAAATTCTATTAATCCTCCACTTCACATATGAACGGCAATTCCCTTTCACAGTCGTTATCATTCCAATCGAAATGTTCCTCCCATGTGTGTATGCACCTCTCATTGCCGCTTTTATCGTTCGGTTCCCCAGCATGCCAAAAAAATAATTTTACATCTTGTCCTGTAGAAATCCATTTAAAAACACCATTCGTTTTGTAGGCACCCAACCAATAGGGATCAATTCGACCTAAAAGTATTCAAAAAATATATATTTTTTTTCGATATTTGAAAGAAAAAAAAATAAAAGAGAGACTTACGATGTCTTAATTTTATAATTGATTTTAAATATTCAAACTCATCAAAACTTTCAACTCTGAACAAAGACATACTCATATTTTTACAGTATTCAACTGACTTTTCAAAAGTTAACTAAAATGATAAGAAATTAAAATTTTTAATTAGATTTAAGTTATTAAAAGATCGGATATAATTAACTCTTTAATTCTAATTCCAGAGGAAAGTCATGATTAAATATGGTCACCTCCAACCAAACTATTTTTAAAGAAAATTTTAAACATATTATGTTTAACATAACCATATTATTGTTAGCGGTAATCATATTATGGTTAAATAAGGCCAAGATCAAGAAACTCCAATCATATTATTGTTGCCTCCAAACATGTTATAATCAATAATAACTTTAATTTGTGAGACACAATAGCATGGTTGGTTTTAAACCAAAGTATGTTGCTTTTGGAAAAGAGGAAAATACTATTGTTAATTTAAAAATAAATTATTATCATATTTAACCATAACATTTTTAGAGGCAACCATAATATGGTTGTGGGTTCTTGATGCAGGACTAATTTAACCATAATAAGGTTATATTAACCATAATATGTTTAAAATTTTCTTTACAAATAGTTTAATTGGAGGTTGCCATATTTAAACATGTTTTTTCTCTAAGCTTATAAGTAATAATATAAGTCGAAAGTAGAGTGCTTTTAAACACAAATACATCTAAAAAAAGTTAATTAAAACCCCTTTCTAGAACAGGGTATTTGTGACAATAATCACGATTTAACACGATTTAATGCTCCTAAATTAGTAGCGAATAATATTAAATTGTGGTAAAATTTGATGCGATAGTTTCAAAAGTAAGAAAGTATAGTCGGTTTAGTCCAAACATATGATACCCTACACAACACACTTTAGAGACACATTGCCGAAAGCGTATCCCATTTAGGGCCCATGGGTAATCATAAACCCGCCAGAACAAAATTATGTTTTGAGGTTAAGATTAATATAAGATTCTTTTGCACCGAATATTATCTAAATATCAACATCTGTATGAGATTTTTGTCTTAAAGCGATTTTGGAGACTGGGTTTATATAGCACCAATACAAAATACTGCCATGACATGACAGCTTCTATCGCCAAAGATACTATCGTTAAATTGTATGCTCAATACCAACATTTACAAAGAAGTTATGACATTAAAAGATATTTTCGAAAGTTGTGTGTTAATGGGAGCTATGGTCAGATTGGAACCGATTCCAATAAGATTTGGTAAGATGATTTAGAAAAAATAAGCGCGGAAGAAATAAAATCCGAATACCGACATAATAACATGATTTATGATCACAAAGACTATATTCCGAAAAAATAGCGGATATGCTTGGACCTTGCGATTATGTGAATCTACGTAGTACTTAATTTCATCAAATTACTCCAAAATCGCGATTTGTATTTGCGCACAAATTTTGCAAGGACAGCCAGACAGACGGGCATCCCAAGATCTATCTAAAAAGAGTTTCTGACTCGGCAGGTATAGTAAAAAGTGGATCTAGGACCAATATATTAAGGTGTATTAATTATTTTCATCAATATAAGCTTCACTATTAAACACATATCGAGCCTTTGGTGCAATACCGTAGTAATTCAAAAAATCGGTAACTGAGAAAAATGCATTTGAAGTTTTCAGCCATATTTTTGATAGCATTTTTGTTTATTAAAGTTATGTTTTTACAAGTTTTTAAATAAAGAGGAATGTTTTGTAATTAAAAAAAGGTGAACAATTATTAATAATATTAAATATTTTTTTTATATTAATATCAATATGGCTGGAAATAGCTAGAGGCAATAAAGACATTTTTAGCTGTAAAATCTGAACAGTTAGAGATGGAATTATAATCTTTTTTTCTTTAGATAGATATTTCCCCAAAGATCATTTCTGCATACCCAGCTCAAAAAATTCAAATTTTGAGTTACTACGATATTGCACCAAAGGCTCGATATCTTCTTTACAATTTTAAATCAATATGCTCCGGTTTATTGTAGTTTTAGTGCAATTTAACCAGCTGTTTAGTATTAAACGACGTTTTTAAAAAGCGAAATGTAATTTAATATTAAATTAATTTTATTGAGAGTTAATGATTGCCGTATTCATTTGTGTTTTATAAATGGCCAAAAAAATTCCCAAAAATGGAATATTCCCTGCATTTACCCAGCCATCAGATAAATACCCTGTAGAATCCCATCTATATTAATATGGACATAAATAAGCTGAAATAAAAATCAAAAACCGAAAAAAATTTCAGTAATTAGTAAGACCTATTCAAAAAACTTTCACAAGGTAAATTATGGTAAGGTAAATTATGGACCGATCATCACCAAATTTCACAGTGTTATTTCTAGTCCTAGAAAACTGACAGTACCAAATTTTTTTATGATGGCATTATTTTTTACGGTTTTAGGCGTACTAAGCTGTTTTCCTGTAGTAGGGTTTATATGGGGCCTAAGGTAAATTATAGACCGATCGCCATGAAATTCCACAGTGTTATTTCAAGTCCAAAAAACTTTGACCTACCAAATTTTGTTATGATGGCATTATTTTTAACGGTTTTAGGCGTACTAAGCTGTTTTCCGGTAGTAGGGTTTATATGGGGCCTAAGGTAAATTATAGACCGATCGCCACGAAATTCCACATGGCTATTTCTAGTCCTAGAAAACTGTGACGTACCAAATTTTTTTATGATGGCATTATTTTTTACGGTTTTAGGCGTACTAAGCTGTTTTCCTGTAGTAGGGTTTATATGGGGCCTAAGGTAAATTATGGACCGATCGTCCCGAAATTTCACAGTGTTATTTCAAGTCCAAAAAACTTTTACCTACCAAATTTTGTTATGATGGCATTATTTTTAACGGTTTTAGGCGTCTAAACTGTTTTCCGGGAGTAGTGTTTATATGGGGCCTAGGGTAAATTATGGACGGATCTTCACGAAATTTTACAGCGTGATTTCCAGTTAAATAAAACTAATTTTTGCAAAATCTAATCTCATTTCGTGCCTTGTTCCCCCATTTATGTTATTTTTTGTAACAAAATTATCAACTTTTAAAGGTGGTGGTTCCACATTTTATTCATAGCTCTGGTCCTACAGAACCGATTTTGCTGGATTTCAATCAAAAACTGCTTAGGATAACTACAAGCAATTTGACACCAAGTTTGTTCATTTCTTTTGAGTTGTTCGAAAGTGAGCGTGTTTTCAACAGACGGACAGACAGACGGTCATGGCTAAATCGACTTATAATTACTCAAGGAGCCAGAATATATGTATATGCTTTATGGGGTCTGAGATGAATAATAGAAAAGTTTAACACGTAAAATGCCAAACTTAATATACCCTCTTCACAACTAACTGTGGTGAAGGGTATAATAAAAAAGCAACAAAACCAGCGTAACAGTTTTTCTCTAACACATTTAGCTTAACATAATTTCGAATGAAATGAGGTTTGTTTTATCGTAATCGGTGCTCAACTTTTGGAATTATTCACAATTTACAGAAAAAACTGAATATCGATTTTCATACAAAAATAACATTTTAAATATGTGTGTGTCATGAACGTTTTTTTTTTTTTTAAGGAAATCGATATTCAGAAGGTAGTTTTCCCTCAACAAATTTAAATAAATTTTAGTGTATTTATCAAATATGAAATATTAGTAATTAAGCACGTCATACAAAAATCTTATTAATAATAAATTTTGTATTCCCGAAAATAATTTTAAAAATAGTTTTTTTGTTCAAAATTTTCAAAAACTCAGTGAGATCTCTGAAACTACAGGGCATTTTTAAAAACAATGTAAGCACGGCTTAAAGATAATATTGTTGCCGAGTTTCGGATTTTTTAAACTGAAGGTCAACCGTTTTCATGTTATTCCACTATATGTAGTGAAAGTGCCTTCATTTTAGACAAAACTACATGTCTCGAAAACTAGTGCTGATAGGTAAAAATGGAGATTAGATTTGAAATCAGCGACCTCAAATTAGTAAGAATTTGCAATCAAATTCCCGACCGCAAACTTACTGTTCCGCAGTGTAATTTATTTATTTTTAGATTAAAATTAAGAATTCCCAACATTTTGATAAAAATAAAAAAAAATCGCAACAAAAACTCGATTTTTTTTACCATAAAATCGATTTTCGATTGGAATCGAAATCGATTTACCATTCCCTAGCCCTTACTTTAATGAAGATTTTTTTAATTTTACTGAACATTTTTTTGCATTTTTTCTAGCATTTATTTGGCATTCTTTATCAATTTTTTTTAACAAAATCTAGCATTTTTTTCTCAATAAGTTGTGGCAACACTGATCATGATCAGCACAAATGCAATCTACCCTCTGCACGATTGTGGTGTGGGTATAAAAATCACACTACCAAACTTTTGCTGATGGTTTCATAATTTACCATATGTGACCTTCTCCGAGAAAATGGACCTAGTGTGTCAAAAAACGGGTTTGGACTAAAGAGTGGATTCTGGTACCTAAAGGGGTGTAGAATAACTGTAAATGCGTTTTTCTCAAAACTTCCTTTTCACACAATATTTCCCTTTTCTCGGAGAAGGTCACAAATACTTCATATCCATCGTCCAGACTTGCAATTTTCGTTGCTGCGATTTTTAAAAATAATGCTTTGACGTTTCCAATTTATGAAATTCTATTCTTACAATTTTGAACTTTTATCTTATCATTCCCCTTCTCCTTTTTATATTTTATATATGAATAAAAATACACCTACAGCCAACTTCACGTTGATTTGTGTGCGAATTACAACAAAACATTTGCAGAGTACATGAAACTGAGTACCCCTCCTCAGTCTTCTTACCTCTTCACCAGTAGTTAAACTCAAGAATTGCTGCAACAAAAGTTGCAAGTCTAGAAGTTAACATTTAAGCAATAACAATGTTTTCTTTCTTTTTTAAGATTCGTTTTTAAGATGAGTCTAAGCTCCAGTAAAAAGCTTATATTCTAATTTAATATTCTTAAACTTGGTTAATGTAATTAATATCCGACACAGCCGACTGCGGCTTTTGAACTTGTTACTTTGTCGAATATGCAAATTTTAACACATGAAACAGGAAATTTGTAGATGATGCCTACTTTATTTCTCGAAAAACTCGTATTTTATTGTAACTTAATAATGAGCGATTCAATGTTAAAGAAAATATCTGTTAATAAATACTTTTAATCACTTTTTGCCAAATTCTCTGGTAAATTTCCAACACATTTTTATTTATTTGCTAAATATTTAACACAGGTCTGTGATAAGACTTGACCTACCTCAATATATTTTTTAATAATTGATTCAATTTAACTTCGACTTTTTGTTTTAATTAAATAAGATTTCAACTTTACTTTTCAGTAGCACTTTTACAGTCCAAAATCTACTTACAAATATTTGGTTTTCAATTAAATACGCCTTACGAGCATTTTGAGCTGTATTCACTTGATTATTTAATAAATAAACAAATATTATGTTTATAAACAAAAGAAATTGAAGGCGATCTTTCATTAGCATTCTGAATCAATCTCTTTGAACTTAATTTAACAACTGAAACGACTGAGAGCACAGTTTCTTTAAAAGCTGCTCAACAGCTTTTAAAAGATTTAATGAAAAATACGCTACATGAATTTAATTAGGCAGAGAAGATTAACTGAATGATTTGTTACAAAGAGTTTTAAAATTATATGATAAGTTGACTGTCCTTAATCACATTTAAAATGCTATAATTTTGCTTTTAAAAAAAATTTAAGTAAATTTCATTTTTATTACTGTGTTTTTATAGCATATTTTGCGCAAATTTACTTTTAAATGAAAATTTTAAAAAATTGTTTTTTATAGGAAGTTTTAGAAAAAAATTTAGTATTAATAAGAAGGTTTTTGTAAAAATTTGCTATTAAAAACTAATTTAAAAAAAAATTGTCTTTTAAGAATATGTTGAGGAAATTTGCTGTTTATAGGAAAGTTTCTGCAAATTGGCCGAATATACATAATTATTGGAAAATTGGCATTAATATGTTTATTGCAAGAACATTTACGTAAATTTTCTGTTTAAAGAAAAGTTTAACAAAATTAGCTATTTATAGGATATAAATAATTTGTTTGTTTTTATAAAAAATTTTATTTATAGAAAATTCTGTGCCAATTTTCCATTTATAGGAAGTTATAAAAAAATTTGCTGTCTTTAGCAACTTTTCTGCAAATCAGCTAAAAACATACATATATCGTCACCTTAAATACAAAATATCAAAAAAATACAACACAAAATGAATAAGCAAAAACCATAACAATATCAATAACAACAAGGTGTACTTGGCGTTTGAATTAAGTTGCCCTTTTTGTTTGCAGGGATCAACAATTTTTTGTGAACTGCATGTTAATTAGGCGAACAAAATCAATCAAAAATTCAATTTTGAATTTTTTTACAATACCGTTGTTTTGTATTTGAGGTGACGATATGAAAATTAGTGCATATTAGTGGAAACATTTTCGTCAATATGCCAGTTGTAGGAATAGTTACGTAAATTTGCTATTTACACAAAAAAAAATTTTGTATGAAAATTTTGCGCAAATCTACTTTTAAAAAGAAATTATGCACAAATTTGCTATTTATAGGAAAATGTTAACCATTTCGATATTTATAAATAATTTTCTAAAAATTTTCCATTTTTATGAAGTTAAGCGCAATTAAAAGGATATTTTCCATTTATAGGAAGTTTTGCACAAATTTGCTACTAATAAAAAATTTTGTTAAAATTTTCCATTTATAGTAAGTTAAGCGATATTAAAGGAAATTTCCTATTTTGGAGAAATTTTGCACACATTTTGGAATATTTTGCAAAATTTGTAAAAAATTTCCCGTTTATAAGAAACTTAAAGCTATTTAAATCAAATTTTCTATTTATAGGAAATTTTGTGCAAATTTGCCGATTTTTAGAAATTCACCGCATTGGTGTATGTATGAATTTCATTAAGCGCATATTTGGAAGACATTTTGCACAAATTTGGAATACCTTAAAAAATTTGTTTAATTTCCCGTTAATATGATATTTAGCGGTATTTAAAGAACATTTTCTATTTATAGGAAATTTTGCGGAAATTTGCCTTTTTTAGAAATTCACGGCAAGTAGTAATTTATATGTATGTAATTTTGCGAAAATTTTGTAGGAAAATTTACTATTTGTACTAAAATTTGCATAAATTTATTATATATAGGATATTTTGCGAAAGTTTGCAATTGATAGGAATATTGAGTATATAAAAATTTTTTTTTTTAAGAAATTTTGCATTTTTGTTATAACATTCTATTTATTTATTTTAAAGACATTTTCACAGATTTTTTTTAATAAATTTTAATATATTGTAAATGTACTGGAAATTTTCTATTTATAAAAGATTTTTCGCAAATTTGCTATTTATAGAAAAATTTACGTAAATTTGTTATTTAATTTTAATAGAAAATGTAAAGCAATTTTGCTTTAATTCGAATTAAAAAAAATTTTGCGCAAATTTCCTATTTGCATTAATTTTCTATGTATAGATAAACTTGCTTGAGCTCGCTATTTCTCGGAAATTAAGCGTAAATTATAGAAAAGTTTTAGTTAAATTCCTTCTCATCAAGAATTTGCGAAAATTTGTTTTTCAGAGAAAATTTTCAAAAACTTGCTTATGACGGGATATTTTTGTGCAAATTTTCTTTTAGCAGGAATGTTTGCGTAAATTTGTTTTTGAAAGAAATTTGGCTATTTTATGTTAAATTATTATTTGCACAAGTTTGCTTTTTTAAGGCAATTTGATATTTATAGAAATGTTCGTAATTGTAATAAAATTAAAAGATTAGGGTGTTTCAAGTTCGTTAACAGTACTTTTAACGATTTTTTTTTTAACCAAAGTTTAAATAAAATACAGTGAACTTGAAGAAACGTGAACTAATTTTTCAAAGGGGGCTGGCGTTTTCGTTTTTGTTGGCGTTTTGGATTGGAGATTTTTTTATAATCGCATAATGGAAAATTTTTTAACGTACAATAATATTTAAAATACAGGAACAGTTAAGTACAATAACAAAATATTATTATTTAATTTGTTTAAATTCCATGGAATATATTAAAACTTCTGAAAAAGCTTTTTCAAATTAATAATATCTAAATTATGTTAATCCATTCACAGAAAAAAGTTGGAAGCTTCTGATGCCAACCATAACTGACATGATTTGATTGTGAGTGTCAATAATTTTTATTTTTATATTATTTGGAAGCTGTGAAAAATGTACGATCCTCCGTTTTGCAGAACACCGAAAAAGTGGTTTAACGCTATTGTTTTTTTTTATATTTTTTTAATTCCACAAATGGTCGACTTAGCGATATTAAACTTTTTGTAGAATTCACGACAAATTAACTTCTATTTAACAGCTCTTAAATATCAGACTGTTGTATGTATTCATGTTAAAGAAGTTTCTCATCATTCAGCAGGGATTCTAAAAATTAATAAATTCAACGTAATTTCCAAAAAATAAGAAATAAATTAAGTTCTTTCTTCACGTTTCAGAGTAGTCAATATTAAAAAATCTCGTTTTTATATGTCAATGTTACTGTAAGTTCACGTTTCTGCGAGTTCGCTGTAACAATATTTTGAACTTCCTAAGTATGTAAATAAATATACGGCGCACACACATCTCACAAAGTGTTTCTCTTCATCAACGAAACTTAATTAAATTCCGCTAATCGCTTGTACATTGTACTGGTTTTACCAGTATTTTACATTCAAAATAATTGTCATCAGACGTGTTTATTAGACAGAGATTTTTAAACATGAATCTTCTTCTTAAAAGTAGGAAAATCCGCTTACAGTGTGGAGTGCTTTTTTAGTTGCATGAGAACTTTAGATGCGATAACTTTGGCTACCAAACTCGAACCCTGTTGAAGTTTCTGTTCAGTGAAGTTTGGCAGTTCATCTTGGATCGCTGAATACTAGAACAACAATTTTAGAAAATTACTTTGGAAAAAATAAATCTGTTCGCGAAGTTCGTAGGGCACTTCGCACATTGCAAGAAGCTCATTTCTCGTTAAATGTAATTGCCGAATCACCATTACACCCTCTTAATTAACTCTTTGGTATAAAATAAGTGATTAGATACAATTATTAATTTTTTGCTGTGTACAAATATGTCTTTTCATAACTTTTCAAGAACTTTTTCTTTACCTTTTGATGGTCACTCGGATTTTAAGCAGTGTTTAAAAAACTGCAGTCAAAGTAGAAAAACTGCCATTTCTTCCACTTTTTCATTGGCCCAAAAAAAACTGCTGCTTTTACTTATGATTCATTAAATGAAAACAGTCGCTGGTTAACCAACTGAAAAATCGAAAAGTTGTACACAAATCTTATTTTTGTTTGACAGCTTTCGGTTTCGACTGCAGTTTTTTTAAGCCCTGATTTTGAGTACCAACCAATATTTCAACTATTTGTTTTAACTACATCAGAAATCTTAATTAGCATACAAAATGGTAGATTTTAATTAAATTTTCTTGAAATTTTCATTCAAAAATAATATCATCCCATTTTATCAATCAATCAATCTTAATAAGGAACTTTATATTATGTACGTCCCCTAAATAATTTATGTTTTTTTTATAATTCACTTACAACGCCGGGTCACGTTCATCAATATCGTGGAAAGGGTTTAATTTAATTTGTTTTTCTCCCTTAACACAAAAAGAAAACAGCCACAATTGTCAGGGGTGTAATACACTGTAATGGAATCACAAGTCTTGGTTGTTTTTTATTTTCAAAAAGTACACTTTAAGAAAAATTTAACTCTCTGTTTTGAAAATAAAGAAAATCCTTTTTGTTCGTTCTTAGTTCAATGTTTGGTATTTTTGACAAATTTTTAAGGCAAAATTAACTTAAAGGAAACTTTAAGAAATTCAAATAAATTGGCTTATTGAAAGAAATTCTGGCCTTTGTCTAGATTGTAAACTTTTGGTATTCAGTTATGGGGCATTGATAAATAAAGAGAAAATGTAATGGCGCAAAAAATGCTTCCTTTGTATGTAAAAAACTGGAGCATTCACCAAAACCACAATGTGCCAGCAGTAAAAACTTTGATCACAAAGTAGGTAATAAAATATTTGAAAGGCTTGAATTGCGCCCAAGCCCACTATATAGAAATATATTTTAACTGATAGCGTCCACATTCGCCAAAGAGATGAAATACTGCAGGACTTACCCGATCAAAAGGTAGGCAACCGTGATTTTTGTCCCGCATTGCCAGGATGTAAACTTAAGAATTAGAATAAGATTGGATTCATTACTGTTAGTTCATCGAGCCCTTAGGACAACAAGGTTCTATTTGCACCTAAGCTACATGTCCGTCCGTCCATCTGATTGGCTGGATGTTCATTTTAACCTTGCGCGCAATGTACAAGTCGCAATTTTGAAGGTAATATGATACAGTACTCATAAGGCCCAATCCTATTGAAAAACATCAATAACTTTAAGAAAGATTGAAACTCCCGATTTGTTTTATATTTCGCACAGAAAATAAGTCCTACACTATTTACCTTCTTTGCCTCCTCCCGTTCTCAAGTAATAAACATTTTGTCAACTTAGAACTTTATTCGACATGCCAGCGACATAAAATATTTGCTGATGAAGAGAAAAGATTTTCACGTAAACAAATAAACCATCAAGTGCCAAAAATGCACATAAAAATAACTGGATACAAACAAGACTAACAAAAAAAATCCATAAAGGGTTTCTATGTTTTCTTGTTAGGACTTCGAAAATCTAATTTGCATTTTAATTGTATCATTCACAAATACACGCACATGTGAAAAACTCACTTACTGGTGTCTTGTAAAAATTATACACACCCTCAAACAAATTTGCACTCATGTACCTGTACAACTGATTAAACCTACAAGTCGGCTTAATATGCAAACCTGCTAAATCCACATTTTAAGTAAATTGAGATTTTGATGCCATGTGGTAGAGAACGATACGCCTCGTCGACCGGCATGTAATTTTTCTTTAATTTATGTATTTAATGGCTAATAAATCTCTAATGATTTAAACGCTAGATGTAGTTTAAACTGAACAACTATAAATCAGTGTCGCATGTATTTGATGATGTTAAAAAAAATAACAAGTGGCAGCACTACAATAAATCTTATTAAATTCATATGGTCTGTATTGGTAGTTTAAACGCCCAATTATATGCGTTCAAAGATGGTTTATGTGTTTAGTGATTTATATATTTGTGGGTTTAAACACATTTTAAACCAAAAAAAGAGTTTAACTTGCTCTGATTTGTTAGCCCTAAGTGTGCAAAACCAACTTTATTTTTGATTGTACTCGCAAGCAGCGAATAGGAAAAATAAAAAGTTGTTTGTCTCTCCCGTAAAATGTGTTGAAACGAAGTTAACAGGTTTGCATATTAAGCCGACGATATGTTACTCAGCCATAATGTTATTGGGCATAGAAAAATATTGAAATATAAATTTTTTGGTTTATTTATCCAAATAGAAAGAATTTGCGCAACGTTTCCAATATATAGAGATTCGATAACTTCTAGGCAAAATTTCTCGATAGCATAATAATGAACTTGATCGATAGCTTTTTGTATTTGCATACGCTTTTATAAAGTAACCAAAAAATTGACATTGTCAGGTCTAAATAGTGATTCTAAACCAAAAAATATAAAAGAAGTTAAAATGTTTTTTAAGTTATTTTTCATCTTTTATACACCAAATGGGCATCAAACATCTAGATTAAAAGAAGAATTTTTCCGATTTAAATATTTGTATGCAAGTAAATACGGTTATATTTTAAGTAAAAATTCATACATCTCTTGTTTAAGTGGCTTAAGACACGTTAAGTCTGTGTTCACACTATGAAATATTTTTTTTTTCAAAAAGTCTGAGTTTATTGATGAGAAGGGAGGAGAGAATAGTATGTTATCTTCCCGTCTCACCAATAAGCTCAGAATTTCTGGAAGATAACTTTCATAGTGTGAACCCAGACTAATGGCCTGCGGAAATTTTAATTACTTTAGCAATTTCTATTATTAAAAAATTATTACAATACCTCCCAAAGTTTTTCCGTAACTGCGATGTATAGCTTTGTGGCGATTTTTATAAAACTAGAGAAAAATATACCCTTAAGTCATACGAAACCAACAAAGTGCAAACATGGAGATTAACCCTTAAATGCTCTTGGTGTCAAAACAACCCAACCTTTTAAAACTTTGAAAAATTTGTAAATTTTAATGGTGCTACAACCAATTTGATGTATGTTAATGTCGATAGTCTCAGAGTTTCACACTAAAACACAAATATTTAAAAGAAAAACTTGAGAAATTGAAATTTGACTGACGGAAGCACATTCGAAAAAAAGGTTTGAAAATAAAATAAAAATTTTACCAGAGGAAAAGTTTAAGCAAATTTTTTTTTAAACAGCGAATTTTTAAAAAAAATATCTGCGAGACCGTGTGTGTTAAAAAATTCAAATAACTTTACTCTAAGTTATTGTTTGCAATTTCGAGTTGCTGCCGCATTTCACGTATTCCACCATCTGTTCACATCGAAGCCGCTCAGTACGTACAAGTGGTGTATTTTTTTTTCTAACCCGGTGCGTGAGACCGTGTGTCAATGTACAAGTAGGTAAAATAAATACGGCCTATTTTTAAAGGACTAAAGGATTTGATATAATTTTTTTTTAATTTGTAAAAGTTTCGAATGTCGAAACACTGAAAAAATTTCCTTTGCTTTATGAATATGGATTTTTCATTTATTTTCTTAATTTTAAAAAATATATTAAGAAAAACATTGTGATTTTTAATGCTCTAATTAAAAACTTTTGTGATTTATAATATCGAAATAAAAGAGCTTCAATTGATTAAAGCGCAAAATTAGGGTGGTCGTTAACTGTCTGGAGCCTATTTGTTTTCTATTTTTCCATGCTTTTACCCTCAATTCGGTAGGTATTGATAAAAATTACGCCAAAAATATTTTAGCACAATCGGCGAAGACTAAGCAGTCCCTCACGCCCGCCAAAGTGCCCCCCCCCTTGGGGGAACAATTTATGACCGACCTCCATTGCTTTTTTGATTTTAACATTTTCCTAAAACATAATTGCCCTTTATCTCCAATTTTAAGAGATATTCATCCCAATTATGAATAGAAATTCCCCGGGAGTTCTCTACTTTCACCCATTTTTCCTATGCAAATTCAATTGTAAAAATGGGAAAAGGGAAAAAACTCCCGGGGAATTTGTATTCATAATTGGGCTGATTGCGTTTTATGAAATTCTTTTATTTTTTTGTGAATAAAATCAAAAGTTGTAATCAGATTTTAATCACTTATGGCTTTTTTTGCTTGCAAATTTGTATAATTTTGAAAACTTTTCTCTAGGAGGCAAATTTTGTCAAAATTTTCTTAATAAATTTTCTCGGAGAAGCTCACATATAAAAAATTTTTGCAAGATTCCCACTTAATTTCTTTCGAACAAAATTGCAATAAATCGAACGTATCACTTGATTAGGGTTATTTATAGTCGATATGACCCAATAAAATTTTATCGATACATTTTTTATTTTTTATTTTTGAATCTTCAAACACCAAACGACATGCAGCAAACACGTTTTGCTTTGTTTACATTTTGTTTAAATTGTTTTTCAGCATTTTTGTTTGTTTTCTTTGTATTCCAGTTTTTTGTATACCAGTTTTTGTGTGAGTAAAAAGTAAATTATTGTTCTTTGGAAACTTGAAGATTAATTTATTTTTACTTTTGTTCTTCCCATTTTTATGTTAATACTCTTTGTTTTAAAATTATTAAATAATATAAAAGATACATACAAAAATTTAAATACAGGCATGTCTAAATTGTAAATCAAATGTACCCGTGTTCCTTTGAAAGACAATAAATTATTATTGTTTAAGTGAAATGTTAAGGATAAACAAATTTATTTCGCTGTCATAATTCTTTTGTAAAACTATTAAAATGTATAGTTTTTAGTCAATACTTAATTACACAGTGTGATCGTGAAAATACACAATATTTCGGAACTTATAAAAAAAAAATTTTAAGTATTGGTGATTTCGTTTCAAAACAAAAAGAAGCTTTCTTAAGGGGGCTGTGGAGACGGAGTTGAAGAATCGGATTTAAAGACTCCAAAATGGTTCGGCATAAAAAATTTTCTAGTCTTTCAAACGCGGCACGTGCTAAAATATCGATTTGAAATTTTATAGAATCATTTTCCTTATATTGATATTTTTCAATAATTGCCATTTTTTATATAGGAAATATGGTCATACAGCACAAAATTTTGACGAGGCATAAAATATATAATTATTATTTTCCTCGGCAAGTTGTATATCAATTACAACCTTTACAGGAAAGTTATTTCATTAGAAGCTATTTTCAGAACTGTTATTTGTGTACATTTGTCCACAGCAAGTCCACAATAAACCCTCTCTCAAATCGCTTTAAGACGAACAAATCTCATTTGGCTATTGACATCTATGAATATAATGTTCGGCAAAAAGAACTCTTTTTATGAATGTTAAACTTACAATATAATTTTTATGAGGTAAATTTAATTTTTTTTTTATAAAATTAACTTATAAAAATAAATAACTCTCAGATTATTTGTATTAAAAGTTAAATAACTCCGTCAACTTTTAACGGATATTTCAAAACAAATGTGCAAATACATCTCTAAAGTTAAAATATGGAGAATATTTTTAAGAAAAAATCAAGTTTGCTGGAAAATTACGCATAGTTGTCTCAATAGAACTTATCATATTAATCTTTGTAAGGTATCGGTTTCTTCTTTCTAAATCCGCTGAGAAATTTAAAATCGGTTAATATTCCACAAAGTTACTATACACTCACAATATTCTGTACGTAAAATTAACTGAAATCGTAATATAAAATAAATGAAAGTACAATTAAAAACCGGTCTACCTATTTTTCATTTATTTTTAACAAAAAGTTCATTTAATTTTTACTGTCAAAAATTCAACACCATATTCCGTAAAATCAAATATATATTCAGTTATTTTGTAAAATTTTGTTGTCAAAAATTCAACACCATAATCAGTAAAAACGATTAAATATTCAGTTATTTATTAAAATTTTACTGTCAACTTTTTACTGTCAAATTGACCCCATATTCAGTAAAAACAATAAAATATTCAGTTATTTTATATAATTTTCGTTTACTTCACAAAAGATCCGAATTTCTAAAAAGTTCCAGACAGACACCTGTCCGCTTGTTTTTTTTATAAGCGAGAGAGGGAGAATATTTTTATTAACTTACCCAGTTACACACGTTTGTTTTACTTTTATTGTACTGACCACGTTGTTTACAGAAGAACTCTCAATTATAAGACACCAGCAGCATGACCGATATGGCTTCGCAATTATTTTACTTTTAAAATTTGATGTATTTAACTAAATTATTTTAACAAATAGAAAATGGGTATTGCTTACACAAAACAAGCAATTCATTTTTTATAGATAAGTAAAAATTAATTTTTGGTAGTAAAATTATATAAAATAACTGAATATTTAATTGTTTTTACTGAATATGGTGTTGAATTTTTGACAGTAAAATTTTAATAAATAACTGAATATTTAATCGTTTTTACTGAATATGGTGTTGATTTTTTGACAGTAAAATTTTACAAAATAACTGAATATTTATTTGATTTTACGGAATATGGTGTTGAATTTTTGACAGTAAAAATTAAATGAACTTTTCATTGCTTTAAATTACATTTTTATTTACTTTAACATAAAGAAGAATTTAACTCAATCAACGGACAATATTAACTGCAACTGAAAATCCGTATTAATATGCACTTAGTTTTTTGAATAACTGTTAGAATCAGTTAAAAATAAATTTGCTTGGAATTTTAAATGTTTATTTATTTAAAAATGACTGAACGGAATATTTCTTAAATAAACTACAGTCCGTTACTGTAATAATATTGTGAGTGTAGTAATTATAGTAGTAATTATTGTAGTATAGTATTGCTATAGCATATAAGTGCAAGAGGTACGATAAACCGGGTTTTTACCCGTAATTAGAGATTTTGGAGGTGTTTCGCAGAGTCTTATTTTGCTCTAAAAGACTTACTAGAAAAAAGGTTTCGCAACCCAGACATTTTTTCTGTCACACTTCGTTATTTTTAGGTTTAAATTTCAGGCCTTAAAGTATGCAAACTTATTTGAAATTAGAACAAACTTTTCCAATAAGCTTTTTTATTAACAAGAAATACGTTAAAATTTAAAAATATTTTTAAGCGCACAGTCAAGATATTTTGAAAAAGTTAAGAAAATTAGGGCAAGTTAACACACGGAATACAATTCATTGATAGATTTGCAATATTATGACTGCAGTAAATAAAGTGAAAGCATATTCTGTAATATTTGTTGGGCTTTTTTATACAAAATTCATGTATTTTTCTGATTAACAAAGTGCCGTTGATCTAACAAATGATGTATGGAAATTAAAATGGATTCCTAATTGCGCAAATTTTTTTGTATTGTAACTTGTGTAAGGCAAGTTTTCAGAACCTACCGATAGCTAAAGGTAGGATTTTATCGGCCGTATAAAAAATGTTCCACTATTATAACTTTACTTTAACCTAAAATGAGCGACAGAATTTACACTTTTTATTAGTTGCGAAAACGGGCCTAAGACTTTTGAATGTGAGTTTACTCGCTGTTTCTTCTATTCGTGTGTCGTTATCATCCATAACATGTGAATTGTTAAATGTTTAAGAAATCGGCTGGCTATTTTTGCCAAAACACTTTATGTCGAATTTGTAGGTTGCAAAGTCTATCACCAAAAGGGGTGTGTTCAATGCTTGCTCCGCTGAAGGAGAACTTACCTTTAGGTAGCATATCTTAAAATAAACAAACGCGATACACTATACCGGGGCAGTAGGAAAGCAGTGCAGCTTGAACATGAATGGGGTGTAGCGTAAGATGTTCTTTGCAACACGTTTCTTATTAAAAAATTGATATACAGCAGAACATACGCTACCTATATTACCGGCTAAGCACTTCGGGAATTTGCGGAGATTCTTTTAATTCTTCCGAATATGAACACCTCGTCACAATGAAATAAAGATTTAGGTAGCTTTCAATACTATAGATAAAAATTTTTAATTAGTTGAAATGTAAAGGAAAGTTATATCAAAAGCAAAATTAGAGATGTTGCTTATTTCCTTTCTCTGTACTAGAGGTCTGCAAGAATAAATAAAAAGCAATTTCAACACACTCATTTGTTTTTTAATTACAATGTGTCGATTACCCAATGATAACGAAACAAATGGAAAAATAAACAGAGACAAAACAACAAAAAATCATTCTATTCAGTCAAATCAAGTCAAATGAGTAAATTATTCAAATATAATTTGAATGTAAAATATGTGTACCTACACATTATGTATGTATGTGTAAGCTTAACTCTTATAAATAAAAGAAGCCACAAGCTTACACACATATTATGGCAAGGTATTCAAAAAAATGTATGCACATTCAATAATTCAAAAATTATTTGAATATTTTTTGTAAACTTGCTCTCTCTAACGGGTCATTCCAATGTTTTGTTATTTATGAATTACTCTCACATTCATTTACAGTAAACAAGTTTTTTATTCAGTTCATTCATTCTTATTTTTGTATATGGTTTACTCTCTTCTTATCTTTTTGAATGTTTTATAATTGAATAAATGTTGTGCACTTTGAGTAAAGGCAAACAAGTGAGTTATTCAAAGCAGACCTCTACTCTGTACCCGCCCAAGTCCTATGCTACTCATTATAATGTCGTGAATAGCCAGCCCACTAACATCGTAACTTCTGGCAGCTAAATGTTTCGTGAAATGTTAAAAAAACGTTATTTTTAGAGCATATTTCTGGTTTCCCTGATCATAACACTTCAGAAAATAGTTATTTAAATAAATTTACAAAAATACAACTTCAATGCCATTTACAATATATGTATATGTACATATACATATGGGGCAATCCAAGTAAATTGGACAGTTTGGAGAAAAAACCTCTTTGGTTGTGGGTTTTCAAATAACTAATACTTTTTCTGATTTTTTGAAATTTGTTAAAAAACATTTTTCGATATAAACCACTGTTCAACATTTTTTAGTGTATCAAAAAAACAATAATTATTTTTTTTTTTATTTTATTTAAGTATTTTTTTTTTAAGAATTTTAAAAATATTTTAATTTTTTGATGAAGAAAACATTTTAGCAATTATTGTACCAGCATTAGAAGTTACTATTGAATGAAGTGTTTGCGTTCCCGGAATGGATTTAGCCGTTTCACATCGCAAATCCAAAGTTTGTTTGGATCAAAATAATGCTATTATGGAGAAAATTTTGCTCTAATGTTTTGTGAGTTACTCGGCGTCGATTCCCAAACATGCAATTCCAGAGCTGTAGTTATCAAGAATGATAAAAATAAGGATAACGCCTTGCGATGTTTTACCGTTTGTTGACGTAGTAGTTCCCTTGTAAAGATAATCAAGTACAAACATAAAGTGTGCAGTGGGCAAATGCCAACAAATTTACCGCAAAAAGAACAAAGGGGGAAATTGTGCCAAAAACTAACGTGTCGCGTCCTTTTAATTAAATGTCTATATTTTTAACTATAGCTAATATAGAGTTAATCAGCCTTATTTCGGTTCTCGATGTCGGTAACACCGTAAGCCGAATTTTGTAGTAGATTAAAGAACTTTAATTTAATTTACTTTAATCTAATACTGAGTCGTTTTCGAAATCGAGAACCGAAATAAGGCTGAGTATATATTTTCAGTTTTCAAAAAATTTAAATAGAAATTTAATTAATTGTCCCACTATCATGTATATACATAAACATACCAGTTCGAAAGCTAAAAATGATTAGCCAATGAGAAGGAAGGATGTGTGACGTCACTGTTCCTAAATGCGCAACAAAAAAATTTTCAAAATAATAATAATTCTATTTGAGCTAATATTGAAAAAGTTATGAGTATTTATTTATACATATGTATATATTTCCATTACCCAATCTAAAAATTTGCAAAAAATACAGAAAAAATTAAGAAAATTAAAAAATATTTTTCTCTAAACCAAATTTACTTGCCCCATATATGCATATATGTAATCGTTTTATTCTAGAAAGTACTATTGCTCTTTACTAAAGCATTTCGCACATTGTACGCAAGAACTTCGTGGCGCGAAAACAGGAACGAGTCATGCAATGAGCGACAGTTTTCTTACACTCAATTCACATGAGGGCTTTTACGACGTTGATTTGTCGACGTCTCTTTTGGTTTGTTGGCGAGCGGTGTAGTGAAGAAAGAGGGGTAAACAAAACGACTCGTTTTGTGTTTTCATGTCGTTTTTTTATATTTCTCTTTTAACTTTTTCTTTTTACGCTTTATTCTTTTTCTTACTTTGAAGTGTGTGGTTGAAAATACAGTGAGTCCTCGATTATCGATAACATACGGGACCGGCAGCATTCTTGATTATTAATTTTTTTTTTTGTGTGTTTCATATTTTATATAAATATGTAATGTATTATTATGTAAACATAGGAAAAAAAGTAATTGGCAGAATATGCTTCCAGTACGTTGGGAAATTCTCTTTCTTCGTTTATTTAAATTTGGTTTGATTGTTTTAATTTAAAGGAAAAATATAATTTGTTTATAATTTCGGATAACAGAGGTGATTTAAATCAATGCAAAAACAAATTATATTTTCCAGTTGATTGATGCTGCCGGTTAATCGAATGACGGATAATCAAGGCCATACTGTAAATAAAAAAAAGACATGCAACCAAAAATCATCGTATGAACGCAAAGAGATTTTGGAAGTTGCTTTAAAAGGGAATCAATATAAAACGACGTCGTAAAAGCCCTCATGTGAATTGAGTGTTACATATTAAACACGTAATGCTGACACATTTAAATATTTTCATAAAACAAGAAACACGAATATGAAAATTTTTACAGATATATATATTCTGTCAGCTTATTTTATATATGGAAAGTGCAGCACCCACTCAATCGATTCCACCCGTTTTTGGAAAGTGCAGCACCCACTCAATCGATTCCACCCGTTTTTGGCAGGGTATCGTGCTATGTCAAGTTATTTGTTTGTACTTATACAAAGGTACATTTTAAAAAAAGTTATGACTTTTTTGCGCTTAATTTACAATTAGGACCACTGTGGCTCGTCAATATTTAAGTATATCTAAAAGTGTTCGTCGCCACCTTCACTCTTTCTCCCTTAAAAATAATGGTACAGCCCCCATTTCTACATCAATTTCCATTTCAGTTTGATAAATTACATTTCTATATTTTTTACAAAATTATTTAATATCTAAACTTAATTTTAACTATAATTTAATTATAAAAACTATTAGTAAACAGAAATTAATAAAAAAAAACTAAGTAGACAATATTTTTAAATTATAACCAATTGCACGGCACTGAAAGTCGTCGCCGATATTATGAAACATTTGCTGCAGAAACTTCCATCAATTAATTCTCTTTGTAACTGCTGACATGTCTTTACAATGAAACTTTTGTTTTGCAGCATTTAAGTAGTTTGTATGGCTTCTCTATTTTTCCCTTTTTTTCTCTCAATAACAAACTTTTATTTAAACTCGTATGTTTTTCAGCAATTGTTTCATAGTATGACCCGGTACGAAAGAAATTTAATTCACTGGTGAATGAATTTCGAAGTTTCAGTGGCAGTTAAACCTTCGGCTCTCAGGCGTTGCAGCATTGGGCTGTAGATATCGCGGGTGAATGGCAAAACAACACCACGTTCTTGGATTTCACCATCCAAAATCATTTTGGTGGCGATGGCAGCTGGTTTACCCACAGTCATGGCCATAGCAGAGTGACCATGTGGTTGACCGTAGACGACAAAGTTTATGCCACGTTCCTCTATGCGTCCATCTTGCCAGCGAATGCCGACTTCATGACGCAAGATAACCAAATCACGTTCTTGGCGCTCTGAAATAAAGAAAACTCTACATAAGATACTTTTTCCAAAGTAAAAATGGTTTTGAAAAACACTAACCGAACGCCAATCTGTTAGCCAAATAATGACTCAAGGTATCCAAAGGAGTATTGAGTTTAACCACAGGCGTATCTTCCAGCAAGCCCAAATTTTCCAAGCATTCAGCGTCACCAATACGTTCATTTAATTTTTGCTTAAGATTTTCATAGAAAATACTAGTATCAGCCATACCCAACATATGGATAACCAATTGACGCCATGTTACATCAGGACCACTGGGATGTAGCATTGGATGGGGTTCTGGATCAATTAGGCCCAACAATTGCATGGGTTGTATGGATTCAGAGAAGCCTTTGTAACGTATAGTACCCCTCAGCAAAGTATGCACATCTCTGCCCAATCCATACAAGTCTGCATATTTAGTTGAATCACGATTGGGGAAACCTTCCAAAGCAAAGCCAGGCAAGAAATCTAAACTCTTGGGATTTGACATTAAATCACCACCACCAGAGATTTCAACAATTTGTCCCTTGCTTAAGTACTTGGCAGCAGAAAGAGTGTTCAATAAAACACCACGAGGGGACCAAGAGAATTTATATCTCAAAGCATTATCGGAATGTTCAGGAGCGGGAAGGCCACCACAGAAACTAACGAATGACTCAATAATACCACCCTTTTCTTGAGCCTCATGTATACATTCTAAGGCCAATAAATGATCAATACCAGGATCCAGACCCACTTCATTCATAATAGTCACACCATTACGACGAGCCTCTTCATGTAACTCACTTATTTCATCATTCAAATAACTGGCTGTTACCATGTGAGTCTTTTCCGCAACACAGTACTTGGCAACCATGCCGTGCAGACTGTAGGGTAGTAGAGACACAGCTACATCCGCTTTACCACACAATTCCTGCAAATGATCGGTGCTTTCATTGACATCCAAATAAACACTGTCTACACCAGCATATTGGTTAGCTAAGCGATCGGCTTCATCCTTGATTTGTGAGCAAACAGTAATCGAAACATCTTTTTGACGGTGCAACCACTCTACCAAAGGAGCAGATACCATACCAGCACCCAATACTAATACTTTCTTATCAGCCTCTGAACGTCCTTCGATCTTATGACGCGAACGGTTGCTGAGAAAAAAAATAGAAAAACATTTATAAATTCCTAAAATATTGTTAAATAAACAAAAGAAAGCTTTAAAATGGTTCAATGTACCAAGATAACAGAAATATTTTATTTTTTCTGCTGTGGGCTCATTACCTGAAAGCCATTAATAAATTTATGATTTTTTTTTAAATGACACAAAATTTTTATCTAACAATGCAAGGCGAATTCATACAAGGTGGTCTTATTTTGAAAACGTTAACAACACTGTAAAGTATTTTTACGTTGTGTCAAATATAATACAATACTGTAGTAAACAATTTAAACAAATATTTCATTTTCTTTTTAATTTTAAATTGTTTGTTTTGAAATTTAATAATTTTAAAAATTTTTAATTTCATAATTTTAAGCGAAACTTATAAAATTTAGTAAATATTCCCCAGAACCACATGAAAGGCATATCATTTTGACACAAGGCTAATAATCAGCTGTAGCTTACGTAGCAAGATAAGGTCACCTGGTGTAAATTCGCCTTGTAACAATGTTTTGAAATAAGTGTCGCAGACACATGCTATGAACACAACTTGGGCGAACAACGAATTTTTGGCCGTGATTATAAACATTTTTAACAATTAAAACGCCTTTAATTTAAATCACAACTTTTACAAATGTTGAAAATCGCTATAAACGATGATGAAACATCTTTCAAAATAAAGGAACAGTAGTCCAATATTAAATTTAAAAAATGGATCAACACAAACATCGGTGTTTCTTTCTGGTTGCAAGTATTTCAATAAAGCAACAAATTTTTTTTTAGAAATTTCAGAATTTACTATAAAGTTGCTCTCACTTCCATGGTCTAATGCTGAATTTGAGAGAGTAGAGTATTTCGCCAAGTAAAGGCTCAGTTAGCCGGCAGTAACAGTAACAGTAAACTTACCGTAAAAAAGTAAGACCAATCTTTTTCTTACAGATTGAGACGTAACATCTTATTGCTGACTATAATCGTTATAATTGCTTTACATACAACAAAATGAATCAGCTGATTTGCAACGTTACTGTTACTCCCGGGTAACTGAGCCTTAAACATCGTTAAAAGTAAATTGAGAAATAGGTTACATTTAGCAACCGTTAATTCGATTTTATCAATGAAATATTTATACCAACACCACAATAGTGGATAGGATATTATGCTGTTGTGTGTAACGGCTCCACGAAAAGCCCCCCAATGAAATAACGCCCAGGAAGTAACCCCCAATGAAATAAATCCCAAAAAATAGGAAATAACTCCCAAAAACAGTGAATGAAATAACATCGAAAAATAAATGAAACAAACCCCAAAGCGAAAACGAAACAACCCCCAATATTTGGGAGTTATTTCATATGAAATAACACCCAATGATGAAAATAAAATAAACCCCAATGAAATAAACCCCATCAGCAACAAAAATGAAATTATGCCCAAAATTCATAAGAGTCAGTTTCACCAAGGATAACCCCCAAAAACCAACAGCTTTAAAAATGAAATAACCCCCGAATAAAAAATGAAATAAAACCCAAATTATACACGCTATAAAACAAGCCCCGAATTTTAAAAATTTGTTGGGTGTTATTTCATTGGAGATTATTTCATAATTTGAAAACCCCAAATGAGGAATAAAATAATTCCCAAAAAAATGTAAAAGGGCCCAAAAAATTGGGTGTTATTTCATATGACACCCAAAAATGTATGAAAAAAAATTGGGGAATATTTCATTTCTCGTTTGGGTGTTATTTCATTGGGGGGCTTTTCGTGGAGCCTGTGTAACACCTTAAAATATTGGTATATTGTATTAAGTATTATGGTGTTAAGTATACCGACCGACTCAGAATCACTTTCTGAGTCGATCTAATGTCCGTCCGACTGGCTGTCTATAAAACCTTGTGCGCAAAGTACAGGTCCCAATTTTAAAGATAATTTAAAAAAATTTAGTACACAGGTTCTAATTGGCACTCGGCCTTGTGCCTTGGTCCATAATTTCATATATCTCCCGTAGATAGATGGTTATTCATAAAGCCATACACTCTCGCAAATTTGTTTTTAAATACTGTGGTGTTTCGTATCATATGGTCGAGCTCGACCGGCTATACTTTCTTACTAGATTTTTATGTAAATCTGTCTAAGCGGTACTGAAACGTACTTTTTATATTGTTGTTTTAAATTTTTTATGAGTTTAAGTTGTAAGTATTAAGCCTTTTTATCAACGTATTTTATTATTTGCTTGGCTAAGTTCTTTTCAAAAATTCCGTAGCTGTATTTTAACGACCAAATTCCTTAGGCACACAGTCCCTACATACAATAATGCTCTTTCTGTAACGTCTTTTTACCATCATAGTTTGTAACGTCTTATTTCTTTTTTAATATAGTTTTTGTATAAAGTAACGTCTGTACGTGCCCCTTCTCTCTTTTTTGGTATAGAAACGTTTTGTTTCTTTGCCTTTTTAATATGGTGTTAGTTATTAAGAATTGTTTGGAATGAAAGTGAATTGCGGAACCAAATATTATTCATTCCTGCAAATTTTGGGTTTTTACGCGAAGTTGTAAAAAAAAATTGGAAACACGGTATGGACACCGTAAGAAAAATGTCAGGTGTTACAGGGGATATTGGAGACAAAATTAACACAAAATTTAAATCAGTTTTATTAAAAAATTAAGGAATTTCGGTACTAAAAGATATTGGGGATACATATCAAGCCATAACCGCGAAAATAGTGTAAGCGACATAAATTTCAGTTTTCGTTTTTTTTAATAAATTACTTTATTGGCAACACTTGCATCATCATCTCCTAAAATGTCATGGTCACATACGGTACCGTTACGATTTTATAGCAAAAACAATTTTATTGTAAGCGACAAATTTCATACAAAATTTATATGAAATAAAATAAAAACGCTCTCTCCCGTAAAATTTGATTTTTGGCGCTTACACTATTTTCGCGGTTAGGGCTCGATATTTTGGGAGGCAAGCGGAATAGTGAGTTTTAAATATGCTGACTTAACATCTGTAGCCGCAGAAAGAACTTTTTCTTTGTACAAGAACGTGCTGACTCCAAATAGACAGAGCTTTATTTTTGAAAATTGATCGCATCAATTCATAATTTATTGTACCAACGTATTAAACGAATTAAACATTAAATTTAAAATGCTTTTTTTAGATTTAACAGCTTATTTCATGTTTTTAAACGCTTTTTTTAGAGCTTAAAACTGTTTTTAGTGCTATTTTGGTTGCCCTAGTTATAACGATATTTTTAATAAAAAATTCGTCGAGTTGAGTGAAATTAGTAGATCGTCCCAGTTGTGTTCCTACTCACATCTTGTCGGAAAATAAAACTGCATTATCAGTTCTTTACTTCTTAAGGCCCAGTTAGGTGAACGTTGCTGTACCGTATCGCTTTTTGTTATATGAAAAGCAATACAAAAGCTTATCAAAACGTAATGTACCGTAGTTGCAACGTACCATTCTGTATAACATAGAATTTCATACCGCTGTTACGTGACATTTGTAAAACAGTGATGCGCTGCTTGTACGTTACATGGAACGCGGGTATGTTTGCACTTTTTTTGGTACTTTTTTCAGTATAGCTATGGAATTGTGACACAACAACTTACAATACAACATATTTTCATATATATACAAATATAGATATGTTAAGATGTATAAAATTAACAAATGCATATGCACACACAATGGAAATGTGAAACATATAAAAGGCTTTAAATGGTATCAGAACCTTGTTTGGTGTATGCACATTAACAATAAATGTATGCTTACTTGGTACTTTGGTACTTTTTCTGCACAGCGGTCACCATTTTAACATTTTTGGTTCCCATCACTCTGTGTATTGTTTTATGTATACTATTGCTTTTTGTTAATGTATTTATGAGAGAACATATGACACGTTTTTAAATGTTCTATAAGAGCACCAACGTGCATTCAGTATAGTGCGGTACATTACGGGTACAGCAACGTTTGCCTAACTGGGCCGTTATAAGTAAAACAGTCAGTTTTACTGGTATTATCGACCTTTAACATATCCAGCACCACTAGTCTTTAAAGTATATATATTCAGGCTCCTTGAGTAATTCTAAGTTAATTTAGCCATGTCCGTCTGTATGTCTGTCTGTCTGTTAAAAACACGCTCACTTTCGAAAAACTCAAAAGAAAAGAACAAACTTGTAGTTTGGGATTGAAATCTAGAAAAATCGCTTCAATAGGATCAGAGCTATGAATCAAAATGTAGAACCACCACCCTAAAAAATTGATAATTTTGTTACAAAAATTAACAAAAATGGGGGAATAATGCACGGACTGATATAAGATTTGACTGGAAATCATGGTATTATATTTCGTGAACATCGGGCCATAATTTACCCTAGGACCTATATCTTGGAAAAATAGTTTCGTACGCCTTTAGCCGTAGTAAACAATGCAATAATTAAATTTAGGTCGTCAAAGTTTTATAGAACAAGAAATGATACTGTGAACTTTGGTGCAAACATAACCTAATGGAATTAAACCTAATGAAATGTAAACATATGCGCTTTTCTAGAAAACGTTGCGGCTTCTGTAGATGTTTTTTAAACTTTTTTCTTTACTATCCTCTTAACAGTGACTTGCTACGTATTATGTTTGATTGACTCATTAAGTGTGTGCAATATAACATCATATCTCCACATAAGTTCTTTTTTGTGAAAATAAATGTTATCATATTAATCACACATGACGACTTACGTTGTATTTTTAGCACACAAGTTGGCGACATATTCAGAGTTTTTGATACTTATAGCACAACGTATGCAGTAAACGGGACTTAAAATTACAAACAACCGCTCATCTGCTATTGTTGCAACTAAAGAAGTCGACAATGAACGCACATGTACATATAAGTTGTTATTAATAGAAAAATTTTCAAAAAATACTTTCATATTTTTTGCACGAATAACAACATAACATCACATTTGCTTTTTATTTGGAAACATATTCAGCAATTTTACAATTTTTGGCGATGTATGTCGACATAAATCGTTATAATAGCAAAATATTTTATTAAACAGTTAACTTAAGTTGTTTTTAGCAGAAAAAAATTAATAATACTACATTATATTCTAAAAATCTTAATACTTATAAAAACCTAATGCAAAATGTAGCACTTTGACATCATTATCTCAATTTCGGTAAAAACCGACTTACGCGATTATTCGTGAAAACTACAGACATATCGATGATATGATAATCTTCCCTCATATTCTACAAGATTAACATTAATATGTTTGCCAACACTGAAAAGTCGCAGAGTTATATTAAATGTCTCATTCGTACTACACTAAATAAATGCTATGGCAGACCCATTTAGAAAACTGGGTTGTTGCTTTAATGAAATGTTTGAATTTGTTGATTCGTCTCTAGATGTAAATATTGTTGCACGTAATATTATACTTAAATTAAATACTCATTTGTTGCCTTATACGGAAGGATTTATCCATGGACCTAAATTATATTAAATAAATAAATAAAAACGATAGGCCCATAATTAACCCTACTCTCGGAAAACAATTAAGTTCTCATAAAACCGTAATAAATAATGCTAGCACAATAAAATTTAATACTTCACATTTTAACAGACTAATAAATTTCATGATGATCGGCCTATTATTTACCATAGGCCCCATATAAATCCACTATGGGAAATTACTTAAATACGCCTAAAACCGTAGCAGATAAATTTATTGTGGTAACATTTCTTCCAATTAAGTTTCATATGACCCGAAAAAATCTCATGCAATTTTGTGATAAACGGTCCAAAATTTACCTAAGATCCCATATCTAGCAGCCTTCTGAAATTCACTGAAAACGCATAAAATAATTTCACAGCTGTATTGCAATTTATTCAAATTGATAATATACCATGGGTTTAATATAAATCAAACTCTACTCGGCTTAAACTGTTACGAATCCTGATATTTTACTCAAGCGAGATTAAATTTCTAAATAGAAAAGCATACAACTTTCTAATTATCGGTCAATAATTTAATATATGCCTGAACCGTAACCAATTTTAATGTTGTTGTCCGTTTTTATAAAGATTAATGCATAATAAATAGATATCATATGGAGCCTACTCCTGAAAATTTAAACTGTCCATGAAGGGTAACAAAGATTCGGCACATCCGGATATAGAACTCTTACTTGTTTTTAGCAAGAACTAAACTAGAACATTGCCCAATTACGGCTTTGATATTAATGAAAATAACAATACAGTTTAAATGGAAATTTCGATCGGTATCGAATGCCGTTAATTGCCACTGAATTAAAGCTGAACTTGAACTTTACTGGGACTTAAATAGTGCAGAACTAGAAATAAACTAAAACTTAACTAGAACAGGGCCAAATTATCGATGGAAATTAAAGTGCAGCTTAAATTGAACTGAAATAGAAGTGAACTTAACAAGGATTCGTTTAAATGTGCTGAATTCCCATTTCATGCAATTGATAAATTGAAATTTATTGTTGATGAGATAAGCATTTTACTGCCTGCTTAGGCCAGATCGGAAAACTCTATCCAAAGACTTTAGAAAAACTAAAGGCATTATACAAGTAAAACTGTAAAGCGAATAAGAATTATAAACACTAGTTTTACTTGTAAAAATATCAAAGCTTAAACAAGATTAAACTTGAACCGAACTAGAACTGAACTTGAACTAAACAAGCTAAAACTAGTAGAATTTATGTCTGTAGATTGTGGTTAGAAAGGATTAATAAAAACAATTATGTAAACTGACTTACTTGTTAGAGTCGCGCAGTTCTTGAATATATTGGAAATTCTCAGTCAATTTGCCATTGCTAGCAATAACAGCCTAAAACCAAATTAAAAAAAAAGTTAATAGTTAATCTCTCTTTCTGATCTTATGGTATAACTTACCGATTTGATGGGGTAGGGGAAGTTTTCATCTTCCAATTGTTTCTTAGCGTCACTCTTGATAATATCATTTACGAATGGAGTCAACAGCTCGCCAAACAAATCAGTTGCTTCTCTTGGTAATTGAGTGGGCATATTATCAATAGAGCAGACCAAAACTCCGGGACCCTTAAAGCTCTTAGTGTCCTTATTACGATCAGCATCGTACAAGCAGAAAGGTGTATCAATGGTGGTGCATTCATTCATGAATTCAATAGAACCGCCAGGATCAGCAGAAATATCACAGATAGCCAGCATTCGATGAGGCAAGGCAGGGCTACCCTTGCTGGTGGGCAACCAAGGGGTGTTGGCTGGTCTTAACAAGTTCTTGGCATCGGGAATACTGATCAGTTTCGGACTGCCAACAGCCCAGTAAATACCGTTTACAATTACCGAAGCAAAGGGAGCAATTTTCCCACTAAAAATGGAAATGTAGCGTTCTGGGAATTCATCATATTCTTTGGCATCAAAACCACCTCCTTCGCGACGTTCCAAGTGATCGGAGCGGCTGACCTCACAACCGTATAATTTGTTTTGATCTTTGTTATAAGACATTTAACTAGATCATTAACATATTTGGAAAATATTATTTTTAGGTTTCAACTTACTGCCATGTTCGGACACCTTTCTCAACATCTCTGGTGGCACATATTCAATAGGTAACTCTTGGAACACCTCTTGAGCACCCTGGGATACATTTCCAGAACCGGTGAATACGAACGTCAAAGGGCCAATAGATTTTGGCATCATGCCCAAAGAAATCTCATAACCACAATCACGAATAGCTTGTCTAGCCATAGAAGAGTTTCGATAGTTATGGGCAGGACCAATATGCATGAACGGTGTATGATGACCCAAAGCCAACAGACGCAAACCAATTCCATGCAAAATATTCACCATACCAGCAACACCAGCGTATTTGCCAAAGGCTACTTGACGAGCACCTCTCTCATCAATAATACGCTCATAATCAATCAAACGAATCTTCTTTTCCAAAACTGCATCCAATAGAGGCATATTTAATTCTTGAGCCTTAATGGTGTGAGAAAAAAAACAATACGTTTTGCCTGGGATAAGAGCATCGATGGGAACTTGCTTGACACCAAAAATAACAGAAGCTTCACTAATATCTTCTTGGATAATGGCGCCAGCTTGCATATAAGCCTGAAGAGATAAAAATATTTAGTTTAGAAAATAAACATTCCATAGTGATTTATTTAAGTAACACGATTTTGCCAAATAGATTAATTATCTCTTGGTCTTTATGAAGTGTTTATGACTTAAAAAAACTTAAAAAGACTGCTTTTTTTTGTATATTTTTCATTATATACAAAATCTAAGTACCCCAATTCTCTTTTTACACGATAGATACGTTCCCAATAAATTCGTGTAAAAAAATTCGTGTAAAAAAAGATACTAGCCAAAGGTGAAAATAGTAGATTGGTTCCAGACCTAAAAAATAACGTAAAAGTACAATAAACAACAATAAAAAATTTTTGTTAAAGTTTACTTGAGAATTTATTTAAAGTGCTTACACATTTTAATATCTTAAATACATATAAATACACACATATATTATAAAAAAAAAATAATGATTTGGAAAAAAGAAAATAATATCAGAAATTCATTAATATAAAAAGGAAAACTAATATAAACATAAACAACTTTTATTTGCTGTACTTTTATTTATTGTAAAAAATAAAAATTTATAAAAAGAATTTGTAGAATAATATTTAAAATCGTGTTAAAACAAAACAATTCGTGTAAAAAGAGAAAAATGTTAACTTTTTAACTCGTGTTAAATGAAAATTCGTGTAAAAATAATTCGTGTAAAAAGAGAATTAGGTGTATATTAAATTTATTTTTGTAGGTCCAACAAATGTTTTTTCTTGTCCGATAACGCGTAGCAACTTAAATTTGCTTGTATGCAAACTTTTATTTTTTAATTTAAATGATAAAAAAAAGAACACTCAATCATTAAAGTAATAAAAACTTAAAGCAGAGAGAATGGAAATTTCCATGAGGTCGTTTTTTGAAAAAGACATGCATTTGATCCCAGCAAAAATTTCACCAACATTGAAATGGCATTTACCTGTTTAACATTTCAGATCTAATCGCTACTTGCGGGATAAGGCTACACCAGTTTCTTAAGTTCTGCTCGAAATTCACAACGTAATTCGCCTATGCAGGTTGGTGAGTGCTAAAACAATCAACAAAGATATAAAGACTTAAGATCAAACCTCGACGGAGGCAATAAACATTGCTTGGTAGGAAAAGTTTTAGCTGGGGTATGTATTTTTATTAGTCAACTTCAAATTACAAACGAAATTAAGCAAAGCTTCGAGTTAACAAAAGAACAAGTCCTTCACCTACATTTAGAATGTTTCCGGAGTGGGCTTTATATGGGACCTACAGTAAATCAAGGACCGATCTTCACGAAATTAGTGGTATGATATGTGGTATGATTTCTAGTCTAGTCATAGGCACTTCGTCAATATTTATGGTAGTTTTTGTAACAAAAGTATAAATTTCTTAGGGTGTTTGTTGCACATTTTGATTCATAACTCTCTCCCTATTAAACGGCTTTTGCTAGATTTCAATCCCAAACTTCATAGGAGAACTAAAAAAAATTTGACATCAATATGGTTTTTTTATTTTCTTTTGATTCGTTCGAAAGCGATTTTAAAAGACAGACAGATGTACATGGCTAAATCGACTTCGAATTAGTCAATAGCCCAGAATTGCATATACCTTATGGGGTCTTAGATAAATATTGATAAAGTTTAAACGTTATGACGAACTTAGTATACCCTCATCACAACTAGTAGTGGTAGAGGTTATAAAAATTTTGCGAAAATGTTCCATTTAAACAGACAATTTATGCAAAATTTCCAATAAAATAGAAAAATAAGTCCTTGTCCATACTATGAAGCATTTGCTGCGAAATATTTGAGTTTGATGGTGAAAAGGGAAAGATGTATGGAAAATTATACTTCCTCTCATATATAAGCAGTTTATTTAAGTTTGTTATTGAAAGGATGAAGAAGACAGGGATAAGGCCTACCAAATACTTAAATGCTTTTATAAGCAACGGCGAAACTTTCTTATAATAAAGAGGGTGATATTGGCTTTTATATTATAAAAAACATAATTTGCTCAAATTTTTCTATAAAATAGCAAAGTTCCTATTAAATAGCAAATTTTCTATAAAATAGCAGATATGAGAAAATGTCAAATGAATAACAAATTTTCACAAAATCTTCATAAACAAATAGCTAATTTTTTAATTTCCACAAAATATACTATAAAAAGCGAATATTCACAAAAAAAGATATGGGAATTTTTTATAAATGACTTCATTATTTACATATGCTTAGGAATAATTATAAACACTTCTATAATATCTTGTTGTACCTTCTTGTTACATGGCTTACTTTAGATATCCCGCTTCGGCCAGCTTTGTTTGTTTCATTTTGTGGACAGTCCTACTTCATAAATTTCATGTATTTAGAATTGGATTTGGTAAAACTCTTAAACATAAAACGATCTGTTGATATCCACACTCCTACAACGAGAGTCGGTAGACTCCGTTGCGCAGGCACTATGCGGACTATTGGCTGAGGCCTCCGAAAGTATACTTCTGGCTTTCAGAACGGGGAGTTTTCTTTTCCGTTAAGAAGATATTTTCGGAGATAAACTGGTGGTTGTAGTTTGGACTTAAAATAGTGGGAAGGGAGACCCTGAAATTCCCACTCAAGGGCTGGTATTTTAAAACTTGTGGTAGGAGTTCGGACTGGGGACCATCCAAGGTGCTGTTGCTAATCAACAGAAGCTGCTAGCATATTTGCAAAAGCAGAGGAGGGTAGATAGCTCTAGACTCTCAATAAGTGGAGAGTGTATCATCTTGCCGGTTTATAAACTTAAATTTCCACTATGTTGCTCTTATACTCGGGGGCGGTGGATAAATGCATTGTTTGTCACCCAGTGGTAAAGACCACCTTGGGATAAGACCATTTGGCATAATTTTGGCTTTAACGTTAACCAAAATTTGGCTTAAGTAAAAAGTAAAATATATGTGAAATATTAAGGAGATATCTAGGACTATTAAAAAACAAATTAATATAACATTTTTTAAAGCGTTTCTTTGAAAAACACTTTTCTCGAAAGTTTATTCTAATAATTTCAATTCCACTGTATTTCATTTCACTTTCAATTTAAATTTGTCAAGCACTTTTTAGCAAATGGAAGTTGAATGATATGAAGTTTTAGCACTTGTAAATTATTACTACGTATCTATTTATTTTCCTTGTATTAAAAAAAATAAACTTGACGAATCAAATCATTGTAGTATTTTTTTTAAACGTAAAAAACTAAAAGATAAGCGATCTAAAAAAATAATACTGAAAAAACAAACTAACAATGGCATTATCTTTAACACTATCATCATGTTTTTGATGTACTCTACTTAAATAAAAACAAAATAAGCATGTTATTTGATTTGCAACTCGACAAATATGTTTCCAAAAAAGTATTATCTCACCCCAGGTCTACACTGAAGATAAATATCTCAGCAAGTTGGCAATAACGTCGGCAGAATAACAGAGCCATATTTCTTATTGCTCAGCTTATGTCGTATTAATGTTAACTCATAATTTGAAAAAAAAAATCAAAAAAGAAGGTGCAACGTAAAAACTGACGCCATCGTGCAAAAATTATTTTTATTATCAAAATAATTTTCTGGGGAATACAAAATTCAATTTAAATGATTTTGTTATTCGTGCTTAATTATGGCGAATGTTGTGGGGAATGTAAGAAGAGATAAACTCACTGTTTATTGTTTATGTTTTTGTTTAAACTTTGATATTGTTACAAGTAGAACTGTTGCTTATAATTCTTATACGCTTAACGGTTTTAGTTGGTTTAATATCGTTAGTTTTTCGATGATGTTTCCTGATGATCTGGCCTAAGCAACCAGTGAAATGCGCATAAGAATAGCTTATGCCGTCAACAATAAATTTCAGTGTTTTTATCAAGAATAAAAATTGGGAATTAAGCACTAATAACAAAATAAATTATTTTTATTAATATAAATTCTTTCCCTTTCGACTTTATTATTTAAATGTATATTAATTTGTTTAAGCTTTATATAAAAACTAGCATTTAGCCCACTACTTCGTTAGCGTCTCCTTCTTCTTCGTGAACATATTTGTTTGCCAAAGTTAATTTTTCTAGGTTTCAACTTGTTTAAATTGTAGCATTTAACCCGCTACTTTGTTTTCAGGCCTTTCCTTTTATAAACATATTTATATGCCAACGTTTATGTTCCTAGCTTTTAACAAATTTAACACATAGTTTTGTGTTTCTAAGTTCAATAGTATAGAATATACCAGTCGAAGAATAAAAAAAGTACCAAAAAGTTAACTTTTATAGACTTTCATCCACCCAGCACATTGCATCTTTAATTTTATGTTTCTAGGTCCAATACTAACGGAAATTCAAAAAGTACCAGTTAAAGAACAAAAAAAGTACCAAACAGTTCCGCAATAGATTCTTATCCACCAAGGACATTGCATGTTGAATCTTTTGTTTTAAGGTAAAATATTAATGATAACTAAAAAATACCAGTTGTAGAACCAAAAAACTAAAGAAAAATATCAAATTTCCCGTATTTCCTTTTTTTGCGTACTATTTTGTTCACCAAATGGTCAAAATTCGACCATAAATTAAAGAATATTAATCAATTTTCGTATTAACGGTATATCTCGAAAACAAGAGCTAACCTTAAAAAAACGGTTAGCACCATTGGATTCAGCGTACCCGAATTATGTTAAAACACCATGTGCTTGGCTTGTCTAAAAAAAATGCCAATTTCGAGCACAGTGTAATTAAAAAATACCAAACAGTTCCGCAATACCATTTCACAAGCTTAATTTATTTCCCTATTTGCTTCTATTTTTTTCATTTTTGCTTCTTTTGTTCAATTGACAAACAAATTTGACATTTTATGTTAGCAATTATTGTCATCGAAAATGGACTAACAATTATCGCAACATAAATTGCCGGCAATAAATATGTACAAAAACGTGCTGTCTACATTAAAGTTAACATCATTTAGACATTTATTTGATCTGCAAATATTCTGATTAATTAAACTTCCTTTTTTAAATCACAGTTAAGGGGTTGTGAACAACCCTTTCACCTGAGAGATGTCGCAATGTTTATCTCTGGTATAGACGGACAGTAAGCTAGTAAGTAAACCAAATTATTAGATTTTAAGGAATCAAAAGGAAACTCTGTGCATTTTGTTGCTGGATTTAGCAAAAGAGCTACGATATTTTGCATTTCTCTTTTGCTCCTGCACCAAAGAATGAACTGCGCTTTTATTTGTTTTAATACCGACATTACCTCCAAGATTCTTTTTTTTAGACTGAGGGGCTTAAACTGCGACAAGTTTTTAAACTGCAAAACTTATTATTCTTTCTTTTGTCCAGAAACTAAGGCGGTTTCATTTGAGGTAATCTCGGCTTGGGATTTGCAAAAATAGAACAAGTTCAAAAAGAATGTACTCCTGACCAGTGAAAGAAGAACCAAGCCCTTAACTGGTTTATAAAGAACAAAAAAGTAGAAAGAAATAGTGAATAACAGTACATTATTCACTGGTGCTGTGAGACTTTTTTTTGTACTTTTTTAAATTTTTATCTTAAATTTAATTCTAGGATTTGCTTTATTGAATTAATACTACATTTAAGTAACTGACACTAAGCACGTTCATTGAGAATAGATCTGTGACTGGTAAAATGGTGTCAATTAACCCCCTCCAATGACAACTCCATGTAAATGTAATAAGTCTTATTCATATAAAGAGTTCGAACTAGAACCGGTCTCTACCACCAAAGACCTATCACGGGACTACTTTAGTGTCAGTTCGCTTCCCTCTAGGGAAGTATCAAAAAAAGGAGCAAACAAAACAAAGTCTTTATATAAAATGTTGACAATTAATTAGAAAGAAAGACAAAGAGGAACTTCAAAACTAAGATATAAATTAAAATCTCAGTATCTTTAATAGTCGCAAGGAGCATGATAAAGATTTGATATTTTTTCCTCAACTTAAGCCAGTTCAGGTTTGATGGGCAACAATAACTGGGACTTTGTTTTCAAATTGTCTGTTAATTTGAATCTGAGGTTTCGATTTTGATCGAATAATTATTTATAAGCTTTATAAAATGAGAGAAAAAGAGCTAGAGAGAGCAAAAATAGCAACGGTATGGCTTGATAAAGCAACTGTTTTCACGTTACCGAAAGTTAACCCGGCAACCGTTTTTCTTAACACGAAAATTGAATTCGCGTTCTAACAGTTCTTGTAAAGCTACCTTATCATACATTGTTCAGTTACTGCGAATATACAAATACATACTGCACGCAAAATTAAGAAAGGAAAGCCAGAAAAGCTAGTTATTCTACAAAAAGTTGACATAATTTACATGCACTTCGCCTCTAGATCTCGTAATATATCTCTGACCCAATCAAATAAATAAATAAATAGTGCCTTTACCGCAAAAATAGCTTAAGCGACATCATTTTTAATTTACGTTTTTTTTTAATAAATCAATTTATTGGCAACACTTGCATTATCTTCTTAAATGTCATAGTCACATTAGGTACCGTTACGGTTTGATAGCAAAAACTATTTTAGATTAAGCGCCTTCATACAAAATTTTTATGAAACATAATAAAAAAAAAACCCTTCTCCTGTAAACTTTTGATTTTGTCGCTTAAGCTCAATATACTGAACTGATAGCAGGGAAAGTTATTAATTGAAATATAAAACCACCTCTCTAAAAAATCTATATTTCCGTTACAAAAACCAATATAACTTAGTGCCGACATGCACCGATTGTTTTGAAATTTTGCACAAACTCGTTTTATATGACAAAAAATGATTCTAAAAAGTTTTGGTAAAGACTGGTCCATAACTATAGGTCCCAAATAAAGCCAACTCTCGAAAAATTCTTTAGTACGACTAATGCTACTGTCGTAAAATTTGGTCTGTCAAAGGTCCATAAGAGTAAAAGCACACTACAAAATTTCGTGAAGATCGTTCAATAATTTCCCGCAGGTCCCATACAAAATCACCTTCTGAAAAATGCCTTAATAACCCTAAAACTAAAAAGAACCAGGGGTTTTTTAATTCACTTTTATATGACTTGAAATAAAATCATAATACTTTGTAATAATCGACCCAAAATTTAAAATAGATCCTGCATAAAACGTACTTTTGGAATGGACTTTAATGCGCCTTAAGCCGCAATGAAATAATACTGTGAGTTCAGTTTTTAAAACGCTTGGTGTTCAAAAGTTTTAAATAACATAATAAGCCCACTACTGAAGTATTCTTACTTTTGGTGAAGAGTATCAAAGATTCGGCTAAGCCGAATATAGTACTTTCACTTGTTATACTCTTCAACACAGGTGGAAAGTTTGTTATTTAGTTTGCTATCTACGACATTGATCTTTTATGTAAGACAGTCAAATCCCGACAATTCGTAATCGCAAGGGACCGGCCGTTTATTACGAATTATAGGGGTTTTCGATTTAGCGGGGTTTCGATTTAACGGGGTTAAAAACAAATAAATACGAATTAACGGGGTTTTTAAATTTATTTACTAAAACGATGCGAGTGCTTTGACATTTTTCTCTATTATTCATGTAATAAACTGATCTTGAGAAAATAAGCAAAAACCCAAACAAAAAATAGCGGTAAACAAAATATCATTCTTTCCATGTTTTTGTTGTTTTTGTTACGAATTATAAGTGGTAGTTAGCAAACAATTACGATTTATAAGTGGTAAAGAAGATTTTATTTGGAAAAAAAATTACGAATTAGCGAGGGGACCAAAATGTATGGAAATTTTACGAATTAACGAGATTTTTTCAAGGGACCGACAGTTTATTACGAATTATCGGGAATAACGATTTATCGGAGTACGAATTATCGGGATTTGACTGTATATATTTAATCATTTTACTCTAGTGACAAGCAAAGGGCCGTATATGCCTATTAAGTATTTATATTTTTTGGGTCTTTATCAGATGTAAAATTGATACAACGATGTTGGTGTATCTGTTGAAATGGATCTTTCTAAGACCCCAGAAATGATGGGGATTAGGTTGTTATATATTTATGTCACATATACTCCACTTAATTATGCTATTGAAATTAAGTCCGATCGATCCATAAATGACTAAGGTATGAGCAAAAAACAGCGATTGGATCTACTTTTTGCCATAGACCCCCTGATGTTTTTTTTTTATATTTTTGTATGTAGACTTGTTTTCACTTTTTTTTTCTTGCACATAAGAAATACATAAATGATTTGCCGCTTGGACGAAAAAATGTACTTAACATTTTTTTTATTAATAAGATTTCTGTATGACGTGCTAAATTCCCAAAAAACCCAATACACCAACACCCAATATACCGCAATTTATTGTTGATTCTGTTTGATAATAGTTGTTAGTGGGTAAGTAGTCTAAGACGCTGCATAGCGTTAGGTGAAGTGTATTTAAGATTCGGCACTCCCGAATATAGAACTGTTACTTGTTCATTATTAATCTTATCAAGTCTTATGCATTAAAGCATTAATTTGCATAATAAGCGAATACATTCGTGCCCCGTATGGGATAGCGAAGTTTAAAGATATTCGAGCCCTTAAGTGAACCGTACATTAAATTAAAAATTTTTAACTGATTAAATAGAATATGAATGACTATTTTTTATCTGTAATCATGTGCTTCAGGCATGATATTGCTTGCTTGGAAATTTATTAGATTTTTTTATGTTGGCTTTATCAAATTTAGATTTTATTTTACTAAATTTTAAAAATAACAACAATTTCTTGTATAAATTTAATTTAATCCTACTTTTATATTATTATCAGGGAGGTGTGTTGTTTTAAATTTCATATTTTCACTGATTAAATTTCAAAATAGATTAAGTGGCAAATTTCAAAATTATTTATTCAAGTTATTGTGCAATGAGCAAAAAATTACGTGTGTTAAACGTTAGTAACTAATTAATCTTTTTAATTATACTTTTATTAAAAATTAAAACTTAATTAAAAGTTTTGATATTTAAACTAAATCAGATAATTTCCCGTTTTCATTACTAGTATTTAAATGTTTTGAAACTTTAAGCTGATAACAACCCTGATTTGTCAATTTTAGGTTGGTAAATCAAAATACTTTCCTAATTTCTGCTCAACTTACCTGCATTGGATAGGCCCTTCGATTAGAGGGCTGTACGATTACTTTGACACCCTGTTTAACCATTTTTTGCACATGAGATGGTCCAAATGCAGCTCTACGTTCCCATACCGATTGATCTTCACGGCGAATGGCAATTACTTTGCCATGCTGAAAGAACACGAACCAAAGAACTCCAGGTAAATTAAAAATTTTCCACAAAAAAAAAAAACAAAGATCGTTAAAAAGAAAACACCTACATGACGGTATCTGAAGAACATTTTTGCAACATTATCCCCAGTCGGTAATTTTGCCCGAGATTGCAACAAACGCATCATGTTTAAACACTAAAAAAAATTATCACTTTCACTTAATACTTATTTTGTTTCGCTAACGTTTTTACTCCGTTTTTGTATCCGCTTTAACATCCGTTTTCGTCAACAACTAAAATGTTTCTAAATTTTTTCTCTTACTGGTCGAGCCCCTATCAGATTATTCGCCATGACTGTGAGTCGAAAAAAGTAATTTTTTTTTTTTTTTTTTGAGAAAAATTTTCCTTTGCGTATGTGGCGCAAATTTTTTTAATAAAACTATATGAACCCGGTGCGCTTTGCAAAACTCATCGAAATAAAAAAAGTAAAATGTTTTTTAAAACAGCTCTCGTGTACTGATAACAAAGCAATTTGATCTACAGATATATAGAAATTTTTAGAGTCTTGGTGTGGAAGATGCCATGCCTACTTTTGCAATTAAAACTACTTTTTGGCAGATGTTGTGTAATAACATCTAAGCTATTTGTACAAAATTGGAACACTTTTACTGTTACAGTGTCGATATATATAAATAGAAATGTATATTGCTTATGTATGGAAGGTTTCACGCAAACTTTTGGACAGATGTTGATTGTTTGTTACAAATTTGGACAATTTTAATCCTACCGCTCTGCAGCACACTTATTGACAGTTGTTTTACATTGATAACCAAGCTATTCGCACCAAAATTGGAAACTTTACCTTTTGCCTTTCTCACGATATAACGAATTTTTTTTCGCCACGCCCACTTCTCCTATTTCACCCACTTTTTGACAGATATTGTGCAATGATAACCCATAAGTTTGTACCAAATTTGTAAACTGTAGCTGTTACCGTTCTCCAGAAATAGGCAAACTTATATTGTTAATGCATTGGAGGTGTCACTCTCATTATTCAATAGCATCTTTGTGCCGGATTTTGTGGATTTACAACACAGCTCCGTTGACACACATTTTGTTGAATGTTGTATATTTATAACCAAGATGCTTGCATCTAGCTTGGAAACTTTGGCTCTTGCCGTTCTCCAGATATGGGAGTTGCAACGCCCACTTTTCTTATCCATCCCACTTTTTATAAGATGCTGTGTTTTGATAGCTACGTTACGGTTTTGTCTAAAATTTGATGGCTTTTACCGAAGCCGTTCTCCATATATAGAATCATTCATATTGCCTTTGTATAAAAAGCACCACGTCCACTTGAAAATCTCTAAATATTTATAGCCTTTTTAGGCTCCTGGTAAAAATTACTGTGGCAATTTTTGAAAATCGGCTCCAGCTTACAAACAAACATTCGTTTGCTTTTCATTTTCATCCATATATAAAAATAACAACCAAAAAAAAAAAATAACAGATACAAAAATTCACAAGCAGAAAAACTCTCGCTTTTAGCTCATGAAAGAAAAATAAAACTTATATTTATTAAGCAAAAACTGATAAGAGATTTGAGTACGAAAGAAAGTCAATATACAAAAATTTTCAAAATACTTGAGCGCTAAAAATGTTGATAACACTGATCCTCTGTGAAATCATGCCGTTACCCACATGCAAACATACTAATTGGTTCTCTTTACGTACACGCATACACACTGTACAAATACTGGATTATCATTCTCTGAGATGAGTTATGGTTAGAGTGTTTTAGAGACGAGCGGGTGAGTAATAAATTAAAAAGTGGTCCAATTATACGTGACATAACCATACAAAACAGATGTTTAAACCAACGTTGTGGGCAACACTGTATTTGATTATGGGTCAATTACCATAACGTATAACGTACAAACCAATTGAATTTGAGTTTCTTCGGTTATGATAACTGCTATGACATAATAGTTTTGTCACGTCTTATTGGACCTTATCGTGGTAAAGACATTTTTAAAATAAAATCGGTTAATGGAAACAGATTATACGAATCGGTTTCTTACAAAAATTATATGAAGTAGAAATTATAGAAGAGTTTCAAACTGTTTTAGAAAAATTTTGATATGGACAAGTAAATCTAAAAAAAAACTCAAAGTTTTTCTTGGGAGTCAAAAAATTTATGAACAAGGTCTCGTTTAAATGTGCTAAATTTCCATTTCATACTATGAAAAACTGAAATTTATTGTTGATGGGATAAGCTATTCCTATGCGCCAAATAATATAAAACTGTTAAGCAAATAAGAATTATAAACACCAGTCTTTCTTTTAACAATATCAAAGCTTAAACAAAAACAACAACAATACAGTCCTTCTACTGCAATTGGTTGGTTTTAACTCTAAATGTAGTTGTAAGTGGGTAAAGAAAACAAAAATTAAAACAAATTACTTTATTTTATTTTGCCAGTTCAGTTTTATTTACACTGCCACATGCATATTAGTTATCATAGTTTTTCTTGTTAGTCAAAAAATTAATTAACAAAACTTGAAAAATATTTAACACTCTTTTAAATTACAATGTTCTTCCCAATATGGTTGTGGCTGACGACCAGTGATGCCAGGAAAAAATTTCCAAAAATCCCTACGTGTTTTAAAAAAATTCCTTTTTTCCCTACAACCAAAAAAAATTTCCCTACACTTTTCCCTACGTTATAATTTATTGTTTTAAGCAACAGGCAAACAAATACACATTTTGTAAATACGCATATATATAAATTCAATTTCAAAAATAACACAGTGACACATTTAAATTTGGACAGAAAGACCTATAAATATCTTTGAATCTAAAGAAAAAAAAATATGGTCAAATTTCGTATTTGATTTTTCATTTCCTTATCTTTTTTCCTTTTTAAAAAACTTAAAAATTTTCAAGAATACTTATTTCACATCGGAAATAGGCTATAATCCCAGCAAACATTTTTAAAATTTGGAAGCAATAAACATTTATACTGCATCCAAACCGCTTCTTTTTTGCTTCTCAAAATGGCCGCCTTATTCTAGTGCTGTAAGATAAGGCATATAATCCTACAATTCTTAAGTGCGGTGCTAAATATCAAATAAAAGGGAAGGTTCTGTAGAATATTAACAAAATAAAAAAAATATTACCTTCCATATCCTTAAAAGTTTTCTTTAAAAAATTTTTTAAAAATTCGAAATTCTTTGTTTAAAAGTTGCGATTATTTTTTTCATTAAATATTCGCATATATTTTAGCGAATGAGAATCCGAATTCAAATAGCAAAAAAGAGAAAAGTTCTCAAATGCAAAACCGATTATTGGTTTTGGCAATTGTTGAAGATTGGCATGGTGTAAGGACTCCTAGTATAAGGTTTCTGTTAAAAAAAATACTAAATTTGTACTTAAATGTTTAATTTATAACTGAAAATAATACGAATATTTACGTATTTTTACACAATATATTGAAAATGAGATAATATTTTAAATTCCCTACATTTACCTTAAAACTAAAAATCTGTCCTTTTTCCCTACGCTTGAAATTTTCCAAAAAAATCCCTACAAAAAGGGAAAATTCCCTACTGTTGGCATCACTGCTGACGACGCACAGTGGGAAATTTTACGAGAAGGCGGTCAAAATTCCATAACTTTTGACTGGATCAGTATTTTTTTATGCAATTTTTTTTTGCTCGATAGGTGCGATGTTAGGCTTTAATTTGCGCTATAAAACGTAAAATTCGACTGATAGGAGCAAAAATTATGGGGAGTTCAAAATGCATTTTCATTTTTTTGTTGAGTTTCGGTGGGTGTAAAAGTTGAATATTTCATATAAGATTTTTTTATAATTTATCATTATTTCTCTTGTATTTTACAACTGATACTTATTTTTTATTGTCGAACTTAGATCCTTTCAGAAAATGCCAACATTTGGCCCCTGTAAATTGTTTAGTCCCAATATTCACAGGGGCCAAAGGTTGGGGTTTTTGGGACGAGACGAGTTGTTATAAGGATAAAACTGAAAAGGAATATTTTGAAAAATGCCCAAATGGCATTCTTGGCTATCGATAACATTTTAGGTAATTCAACTTTTATTTTTGGTTTTAGATGTGTGTGTATTTTATTTCTATATACCCTGAAGGAAACCTGGGTGCAAGTGTCTCCAAGTCACCAGCTTTGTCGACTATTTTGGTGACATTGTCTACAAAGTGTCTACACTTCACTACATTTGCCACTATATTTGACTTTAATACGCAAAAATTTTTATCAATAACAACTGAGAAGTACAATTCCTATAAAAGTTGAAGAAATAATAAAAAAATATTGTTATGATTTCGTATTCGTACCAAAAGTGTAGACTACATTTACTCAAATGTACTAGTGATGCTCCCAAAGGAACTACCTAGTCAGTAGTACCAACGTCAGTAGTAGATTTCCAATGGCACGCACATGTTAAATGTCTATAGTAAATAACATTGTCTGGGGTATAATAAGTCACTAGTACTGGTGACTGTGTCAATAGTGAATCAGTACAGATTTACTAGTGACATTTCCTACAGGGTATTAATACAAATGTATAATTAAATCCAAAACAAATTATAATCTATAAACAATTTTAAATTAAACAATATTAGTAAAAATTTCTTCTAAATAGCTTTGGGTTTCATTTTCCAGAAGTTGTTTATCTTCTTCCTCTAATTCGATTGATGTTGATTTCCATTTTTGTCGAATACTGGACATATATGGATCTGATGTGCACAACAAAATAGTAATAAGATCTTCATTAGTACAACATCTGGATATTTTTCTTGTGTTATGCTCCCGGAAGAATCTGCAGTCTTTGTTCCTTTTTTCTTGCGCTTCTTCAGATAGATCTCCAATTGGTAGCATATTGCTAGAACTATTTAATTTTTTTTTTTTTAATGTCAAAACAATATAGGCAATAAAGGAATTCTTCTGTACTTGAAATTGGCAAAATAATATCACACAAAATTCTATCATTGCTTAAGAGGGAGGAAAGTATTTGAGAGATTAAATTTTAAATTAAATAACGATTATTGATATTTTCCATTATCCTCATAAAAGAAAATATTAAATTTTTCGTGACCTTTCTGAAATTCAAATCGAAAAAGTTTTTGTTAAAAAGAAAATAAAAGTTTTCGAAAGTGAAATACCGTGTCATAGAAAACGATGATCCGGTAAAAATAGTTAATACAACGCAACCAAAATCGAGCAATGTTGAATGTAGGTTATGCGTAGGGTGCCTCAAAACATAAAAAAGCCCATCGATATGGCTGGATATCGTTTTGTAAAATAAGTTTATGTTGTCTATTTTAACAATTGCATATTATTTTGGATTTCTAATACCTGATTAAAATTTTTTATTACTGCTAATGTGTTAGTCCATATTGTATTCCGCACACTTAATAATAGAGATGTTCAATGTATAACTTGAATTTTTTTATCTGGAGTAAAACTAGAGTATTTAGTGACATAGCGCTAAATCAAAAATAAAAGTAGTTGCAGGACAAATAGAAGCATAACTTGTAAACGCAGAAAAAAATAATTTTCATATTTAAATACAAAAATCGCATAGTTGAAAAAAAATCTTTGAATTTTATGCGATGACGATTTTTGCGGTATTGATAAAAAAGTTTGTAGGTACAGTTATTGATTTTTAAGTCAACAACCAAGTAAATTGAGTCAATAAAACAGTTGGTGCCCAAAATAACTTTTTTCATCAAAATGTTAATCGAATCTTTATTTTTTTATTTATTTATTATGTTGTGCTTAATTCGCAGTTTTAATTCTTTGGTAAATACACAAAAATTTATTGTAAATTTCGCTGGTTGCTTAGGCCAGGTGATAAGAAAACCTTTTTGCAATGACTTTGGAAAAACTAAAGATATTATACAAATAAAACTGTAATGCGAATGAGAATTACAAACGTTTAAGTCTTATTCAATATATCAAAGGTATTTAAAAATTGACAAAAGTTGTAAAAATACTGTCTTTACTTTGATTTAAATATTTTTTTTATTGAATATAAAGAAATATTTAATTATTTCATTATTAAATATGTTTTATTAAGTGCTATTTTGCAAAGTGTAAAGTTTTGAACGAAAACAATTTGTCTGCATATAAATTTAAAAAAATTATGAAGTCAGTTATTAATTTATAGCCATAGACTATGATGCACTGATGGGATTTGTGGTACAATTGTACCAAATTTGGTACAATCGAAAATTCATTGGTACACTCGTACAATTCGTCCCTTTTTGGTACAATTTAGAATATAGCCACAAAGTTTTACAATTTCCGGGACTTGGAGGCCACACACAATATCAAGTTTTGTCTTTCAATTCATTTCAATTTGCAATACACTCTCACTTTTTTACGAATGCATTAGTTTAACAAACGCTTGTTTTGTGCAGAAAAAATTTATTTAGTAATATTGTTTTGTTTTATAATGTTATTTACTTACTTCAATATTATTTACTCGTGTTGTGGTAAATTTTAAAGTTAATTTTTACAACAGTTTTGCAAATAAATCTCAACTTATTGCTGGTTCACACACGTCAAGTTTGACTCGTCAAGTCTTGAGCATTTAGGAGAGAAGGAAAAGAGAAGGCCATTTCTTTTCCCCTCTCTCCTAAAAACGCAAGACTGGACTAGACAAACTTGACGTGTGTGAACCGGCACTTAATAAATTTGTGTTCATTGTATTGCGGCATAAAAGATGATGCAAAGAGAAATGCAAAAGGGTAGCTGTCTTAGAAAGAAACAAAAAAAAAAAAACGCAAAATCTTCCGTCTCGTGACAGTTCTGTTAAATAGTATTCTGTGATTTTTACAAAATAGTCACGCTTATTTCACACGCGACCCTCTCTTCTTCCAATTTTAAGTGGAAAACAAAAAACATGATAACCGACCATGTGTGGCTTATGCAGTCTGTCAACACCGATAATCGTTATCAACCGGATCAATAGGGGTATTTCCATTGGTATTTACTTACGTACATATCGCGCATTTACTTCAATAGTGTCATTACTCAAAAAGTACGAATTGTAAGCAAATTATGCTGAATTGTGAGCAAAAATACGCACTTTCGAAAAAAATATGTACAAAATCCCACAAAAAATTAGAAAGCTTTCTCAAAAAAAAAGTATTTACAAACTTCTACAATTTATTTAATATTAACAAATTATTAATGATTATTTTATTGCTTCGCAGTTTATAATATTGATAAGATTGTGGAAAAAAATTAATGATAGAATTCTTGTTGGGGGGTATGTATGACCTTCATAAAACCCAAAATTTTTTGATACAAATTGTCTGTGTAGTTAAAAATTTGATAACAACATACAGTACTTAACGGATATAAGAACATCTGAAATACTTTTTATTAAAAAAAAAGTATTCTGGAATACTTTTAATTAGAAAAAACTAATACATGAAATATTTTGCCATGGACTAATACACTAAAACATATATTTTTTAAAAGAAATTTTTTTACGGCAATACTGTATTTGCTTACGCAAAATATCCAACCAAGTGTAAACATAAAGAGTGCTCCAACCAAAACGGACGATGTTAATCGAAAACAATACAGCAAGTTTTCAGAGAATTATCAATGACAATTGTGTGTGAAACAAAAAATCGGCCAAATGCTCTCCACGGCTTCGATTGCATACCTCTCGTTTTAAATGAGTCTGAGACATAATTGAGGTGCAATGTAGTTAATGTGGCTTTAGCCCTTGAGTTATTCTTGTCTTATTGACGTACACTTTTTGTTTTAAATATCCCCAAAGAAAGAAGTCCAACGATGTAAAATCACATGATCGTGGAGGCACGACGTGAGATAACTTGACCACTGAATTTATCGCGCAAAAGAGCGCTTGTTTCTTTGGCCGAATGGTAAGTGACACCATCCTGTTGGAACCACATATCGTCCAGGTCCATATCCTCAACTTCCGCCCAGAAGAAGTCCATTATCATCTCGCGATTGCGAACACCATTCACGTTAAATGCTTGGCTGACCTCATTTTTGAAGAAGTACGGCCCAGTGTCGCCGCCAGTTCATAAACCGAACCAAGCAGTCACTCCTTGTGGATGCATCGGCTTTTCAACAACCAATAGTGAGTTATCATTTGCCCAAATGCGGCAATTCTCCTTGATAACGAATCCGATTATGCTGACCAAAACTACCACGAAGTGCACGAAATGCAAAAAGCTTCAACAATCTTTACGCGCTGCTCTATTGTGTACCACTCCATTGTTGATATCCTACTAAGTGTGTACATTTAAATGCACTTGCCAAACCACAAGTTTTTGTGTTCTTAAAGTAAAGTTTACACTTTTATCTTCTATATATCGAGCGCTAACCGCGAAAATAACGTAAGCAACAACATTTTCAACTTTCGTTTTTTTAATAAATGACTTTATTGGCAACCTTGCATCATCTCCTAAAATGTAATGTTCACATAAGGTACCATTACGACTTTATACCAAGAACAATTTTATCGTAAGCGACAAATTTCTTACAAAATTTATATAAAACAAAATAAAAAAACTATCTCCTGTAAAATTTGATTTTTGGCGCTTATATAAAATTGTAACGTTACTCACTGCTTTATCATCGCACAGCCTAAACGCGTTAAGCTTGAAATTTGGACCAGAGATTGGTCACTCCGCAAATCCATCCACTAAGATAGGATTTTTAGAAATTCGAATGTTAAGGGGTAGAAAAGAGTAAAAACGGGAAAATTCGGTAACCTTATATCTCCAAAACTAAAAGAGATACAAAAAAATGTAAAACTTATCGTTGTTCTTTAGAAAAATAAGCGGCCAGGTGTCTGGTACTTTTTGAAATTCGGCTCTATTAGGAAGTAAACGGGTAAAACCTGAATTTTTGTACTTTTTTCGCCCTATCTATCTTTTGAACTAATAAATATAGAACCAAAGTTAATACCACATTCGAAACTTATCAAAAAAATACGAATACGAATTTGGTACTTTTTCAAATTCGAACATAAAAGGGGTGAAAATCGTAACTATTTTTGGTACTTTTTTCACAAAAAATTTTTCTCCATTCATTGACATATACGTACTAAATTATGGGCTGCCACTACAATACTGAACTTTTTGATGGGGGAAAAATAGTACCCAAAAAAGGAAATACGGGAAATTTGATATTTTTCTTTAGCTTTTTGGTTCTTATCCACGAAGGAAAAATAGACGCTTACGAAGTAGCGGGTTAAATGCGAGTAAGAAATAAACTTCTTAAAAGAGTATAAAATTTTATTAGCCATACATTTCTAATAAAAAATAATTGCTTAAAAAAAGCTTAAAAGAACAATTTCGCTGTTTTTTTTCAATTTCTTATATCCGTTACCTACTGTGACAAGTAATTAATTTAAACACTAAAAACGTCACAGAAGCTAAGTAGATTAACATTATGAATATGCAGTCGAACTTGTCTATAATGAAGTTTTATACAATGAAGATCTCCCCACAATAAATTGAATTCATGAACAGAGTGTCTTCGTTAAAATTTAAGTATAATTTGATCTCTCTATAATGAATTTCCATACCGTCAAATTTTGTTTACAATGAGAACAACTTTTTCAAACCCAAACTTGACTCATCCATTTTTGTCTAAAAAAAAAAACAAATAATTAATTAATGTACAAAACAAATTTGTGTTAGAGGATTCCCATAGATGAAAATAAGAACAAAGGAAACAAATTAAAAATTAAGTTGGTAAAGCCTACACCACAGTTTATGTAAACAAATTTTCAAGAGTGTACCCCATTTGGGACCCATGGGCAATCATGGAACCGCCAGAATAAAATTATGTTTTGAGGTTAAGATTTATGTTTAAGTTCTTTTTGTCGTATATTATTTAGATATTGTCAACTATGTTTATTAGATTTTATAGCGTTTTATTGATTTTAGAAAGGTAGTTTTAACGGGTTTTATGGTAAACGTTGAACCTACCAGCATCGCATTTTGTCAATACATATAAGCAAACGTAAAAATTATTATCGCTAATTATTAAGCAACATATTATGATAAGAATCATGATTGTAGTCACCATATTACGATTAATATTGAATCATATTATTACCAAATATATTCGTAATATTACATTATAATATTTTCCCTTAATTATCTTCTTATCAAGTTAATCATAATAAATTTAGAAGTAATCATATTATGATACAGTGGTGCTTTCACAACAATAAAAAATAAATAGAAATGTTATTGCATCGATTTTTTATTTGGTGTCACTTTACAATTTCTTTTAATGTAAATACAATTTCTATATTTTATAATTTCTTTACACTTGTTTTTTAAATGATTATTTATTTTTAATTGTTCAACCAAACCACTCACTTTAAATAATTTAAATAATTCCATAGGCACATTAAAAACAAACGGCACAACTGATTCAAAATTATTTTACAAATGGCGCTAACATAATATTATTAGAGTAAACATATTTGGTTTACTTCTTAAGCATACTAGGACTACACGTATAGAAAGTAATCATGTTATAACTATAAAATATCATTAAATAGTTGTGAGTAATATAATATAATTTTCAAAGTTATCATTGTTTAGTTGTTAGAAAAATTATTATTTTTCGGTCAGCAATACTCAAATTTATAATTGCGATGAACATTGATATGTTTACAGTAACTATAATATGGCCAATCAAATTTTGTCTTTGCGTGTATGGACAAATGTAAACCGAGCACAAAGAGCACAAAGACTATATTCCGGAAAGAAGCTTGCACAGGGGTTGCATGGAATTATGAGCTAATACTCGCCATTTTCAAAGTGCTTGGTCGCTGTACAAATTAGAAACTTATTACCAAATTTCATCACATTGTCTGAAAAATTTCGACCTGTACTTTTCGTACAATGTTAATATAGACAGCCAGTCAGCCATTCAGTTGGAAAGACGGACATCCCTGCATCGATTCAATTTTAAACGCATTACGCCCTCTCCACTTTTGTGGTGTGGATATGAAAAGTGTCTGTGATTACAAATTTGCCAGCAGTCGTCCGTCTTTAGTAAACGAAAATTTCGCATTTCTTTAAAAAAAATTAATTAATACATATAATATAAAGTTGATGCAGTGATGTTATACTAAGGGGAAAATCCCTATTCGTAGGGGTCTTCTTCTAAAAAAATGGCCGTAGAAAAAAAATTACAGCTTTTTTGAAATCATCAAAATGTAGAGACTTTTGAATAATGTGGAGAAACTGTATACATTTTTTAACTTTTTTTCGATTTGTGATAGAACTATTTAATTTCTTTGAGTCAACGCTTGCTGTAATTTCAGCTTTGATTTTATCGTAAATTTGTGAAAATCATTTTAACAAGAATGGAGATCTTTTGAACTCAATTTTCCAAGGCGACAAATAGATAATTTACAAAAGATGGGCATCGAAAAGTTTTGGAGTAAAGTCACCAAAATGAAAAATTTAAATGAGAATTTCATCTTCCCCCTTTAGTCAAAATTAAATATCTTTGATTTATCACTGCCACATGCCAATACATATAGCGAAATGATTTTTTATATCATCACTTTTTTATATCCGCTCTTTTACGGGACGAATGTAAAAATTTTTTTACCTTCCAGTGCACCGAAACTTATTTTTTAAAAATTGGTATCCTTACACCTGTACGATTGTTAGGAAATCTCCATTCAAGAATGATACGGGAAACCAATTAATTTTTCTAGTATCCAAACAAAACCCAAAAGAACATACATAAATGTGATTTTAAGTGAATTTACAAAACGGTTTCGAATAAAACTGATACTCTAGTTGTGAATCCGATGATTCACATCAAATAATCATTTGTGATACAATTTTCTGATCCCAATTTAATTGTAATTTTTATAATCATTTAATTTTCTGTCTTAATTTTGCAATCGTTCTTTCAATTTCAATTTGGAATTCATTTTTTATCGCCTTCTTTTTATTTTTTCTCCGATAAAAGCAGCACCATAATAGCTTTTGGTTATTTGAAAAAATTTTATTTCGATCCAAACAAAAGTTATCGGGATCTCGCAAAGAAAAAAATTGATCTGAAAAGACTCATTAAGGTGATTTATACAAAAAATATAGCCCAATTGCTAGCTGGGAAAAATTTTAAATAAAATTTATGTAAGGGATTTTTGTAGAGAACAATTTTTTTTCGCGTAGGGAAAAGTAGGTATTTTTTACTGGCTGCGTAACGACTTTTCAAAAAAGTTTATAGCATCACTGAGTTGAAGAAGATATAACAAAAACAAAAAATTGTTAAGCAATTTTGGAATCCCTCCCTGCACTTTATCAAGTTTTTGAAAAAAAAACATTGTTGCTATTAAAAAATGCAAGAGACAAGCAGTCATGCAATAAAAGCAAAGGGCTTTTAAATTGCATATTTGTGAATTTTGATAAAGCAATATTCAATATTCAAATGGATAACAGCCGCACGTGGTAGAGTTTATTATTATTTTAGATAAAAGTAGAAAAAAATATAATTTTTGTGTATTAAAGTTTCTATTTAATGAAGAGGATTTATGCGGATTTATTATAGGAAAGTTTAACTGTACTAATATTCACGCTAGTACTGAAAACAATAGCGGAGTTCAGAGTTTGGTGCAAGTGGTCTTGCGAAGAAGCAAATGCCAAATATCGCTGCTATCTGGCGATATCTAATGGAAACTCTAGCGATATTTAGTGTTTTGTGCGTTTTAGGTGGCATCTGTTTGGGTTTGAAATAATTTTGTCATTGAGCTTGAGGAGTATTTAAAGCAACGTTGCAATTCTAGATACAAATTAGATGACAGCTGATATACAGAGTTATTGGTCGGTAAAAATTAACAAAATGGTGTTTGACTATTTTTTAAAATTGTTTTAAAATCCCACTAAGCGGTGCATAAGAAAATATTACCGAAGTATTGTAGATTTGTCTGACGATTCTAAATTAGGGAAGCAAACGCAATACACGTAGCAAAAAAATCCATTTAGTTTTAGTATTGCGCAAAAGCAATGATGTGACAATTGCAATTCTGTGTATCTAAAGCTGAATGTACACGACATGTTTTTGTCATCTGACATGTCAAATTTTCCACTGAAAAATACATACATGCATGTTACCTTTTTAACTTTGCTTCTGTAAAAGTCAGACGCAAAGTCATCTGATGAAATTTCAATTAGAGCGTTCTCTATTTTCTTCTGACAAACCATCTGACATAACTGTAATTTTTTTGAAAAAAAAAAATGTTGGTAGAAATCTATTGCGCAAGAAAGCCGGCAGCGGCGGTGCACTATTGACGGAATTATTAGCCGGCTGATGTTGATATTTTACAATACCGATAAATGTATGTTCGTTTAACCTTTTAATAGAAATAATGTACATACATTTATAAAAAACGTTTCATAATTATATCCAAAATGGGAATCTTCGAATTTAAAGAAAGAATTTTTAAGATGGCTGAACTCATTTACGGCGCAAATAAACATTTTTGTGGCGGCCGCACGCTACTTTTAAAACCGAGAACTACTTTGATTTCTGCAATGACTATGCGCAAAAAACAGAGACAATGTCAGAAGAAAATTACATGCATATTTGTGACCGAATATTATAAACCGTTTGTAAAACAGCAAATTTTACAGACATGCAGAATTACATGTGACTTGCAAAGTTGACAAGTCAGATGTAAAAAACATGTCGTCTGTATGCTCCTTTATTGTTGGATTGCAAGCAAAAGCTACGTTATCTTGCATTTGCACTTTCGCAATTCCAATTGGCATTAAACACTGAAATCTACTTCTACGATATTTGCTATTTCATCTTTTGCAGCAAACCCTTAACTCCTCTACTAAATCTTTTGCTGGCCTCTTAAAATTTAGACAATCTTTATAAACTTTGCCATAAGTTTTCCATTGTTAGCATAATTGTCTTTATTTTCAAACTCAATTTAATATCTTAATCTTGTAAATTCTTTTATTAAACAATATAAACTTGCACAAGAATTTTAATCCATACACAAACTTTCAAAACTATTTTAATCATAATTTTATTTAAATAACTTTAACATCTTCTACTTATTTAACAGAATTTTAGTTTTAACCAAGTAATCTAACTTATAAAACATAAATTAAAACAAAGCATTTGAAAACAAGGTTAACAGTAAATTTACAAGTAAAAACTTTTAAGACTATTAAAAATTTTTTATGACATAAAATGTAAACTTGAATAACATCGAAGTGTTAAATTGTCATAGAACACAAATACAAGGTATTTTAAAAAAAAGTTAACATTTGTTTAGCTGACAGCAAATATCATAAGCATTTTTTTTTAAATTCTGTTGTCGAGGTTTGAATCTGAGAGGCGTGCCGCTACGGACCGCGAACTGTGCATGCAAGACTTATACACGTTGAAGACTCTGCTGTGTTCGAGGAGTTCGTCACTTAGATGATGCGCCAAGTATCCCTCCCATTCGAAAATGGGTCAAAATTATGGAGGGACTGGTTCATAAATTGGTGTTCTCAAATCCGCATGTATATCATGATAGCAAAGTCTAAAATTTATTAAAAATCGTGAAATCCGTAAAGAATAACAGGAAAAAATTGCTGCTATCACGATTATGACTAAAAAAAAATAGCAGAAATAGCGAAAATTTTTTATTAAAATTCCATAAAACTATAAGGAATGACAAAAATTCGGTAAAGACTGCATGTTAGCACATTCTACTATTTATTATAAATCGTTAAAGCTGTAAAGAATCAGAAAACTTACAGGAACAAATCGCTTTTACCGCGAACATGGCAAAAAAAAAACTAATTGTCGGAAAATAACATAAACAGCGTTAAAAAATGAGCTATCATAACAAATAAACCCTGCTAATAATTTTGGACCACCTGATGAAGTATACCATGGAGTAGTTTTAAGACCACTTCTTTGCAATCCAAAGCTGAGTTATATGGTCCAGCCCTAGGACATCGTAATGTTAAATAGGCCATGGTTTTTTGGGTTACTTTTGGACTAGCCCTAGTACATTGTGGGCTACATCTTACACGCGTGTTTCGACTAGTCCTATTATTTGCAGGGAATCAATGAAAAAGTCGATTTTAAATGTTGGGTTAGTTAGGGCCTTTTGCGTTTTCGGTGACGATATATTTTTGATTAAATTGGATAAAGAACATTTTAAACTAAAATTTTTTTTGTTGAAAATTTTATCACATATAAGAATAAGAGTAAATTCGATTTACTTTCACCAACCCCTTAAGCCCTTATGTCACTACATTTTTAATGCATTGTTCAAGTTTTGGTGAACAGTGCAAATATAAAGTAATAGAAAAATTTACCAAGTGCGAGGGTTCAGCTGTATTAAGATAAATGGCAAACTTTCAAACATTTTACTAAAGTTATCGATAAAAAATGAAGTTACGTCAAAAAAAATGTAAAATTGTTCAAATTAAAATTGACATTTCAAGCTTGAAATATTAAAAGTGTTGCTGCATCAGCGGTTTATGGGCAAATTTAGCGATTAACCGCTTTTTGTTTTTAGGTTTCTCATAAACAAAAAGTTGGCAACATTAAATAGAACTAACAGAACAGGGATGGCTAAGTTGTTTCAATTGTACTTTTTTGTTGATACTTTTTAAACTAAGATTTATAATACCTTTTCGTGGTGTTTTTTAAGAACATACATAAATATAATAAATTTCAACTAAAAAATCTTTAAGTACAATTAGGGTAAAAAAGTAAATTTTTAAAGGTTGTTGGTACAATTTTAAAAATTCTCAACGCCATCCCTGAAACAAAACCATTACAAGAGAAAAAAACTAAACATCTTTGTTTACATGTTTTATAGTTTGCTTTTTCTAGCATTTACTGTTTCTTTCTATCAATTCTATATCAATTAATGAATAAAAAATGTAGTGTCATAAGGGCTTTACTACTCTAATTGAAAACGAATAAAAAGATGTGGATTTGATATGCAGAACACCGAAAATGCTGAAGTTATCCACTTTTGAGTGGATTCGGATCCTAGAACCCACTAGAGTGTGTTCGTTTAATTGACAATATTAATTTACACCAGTAACCCAATTAATAATATCAATTAAACGTTTAATTTACTTGATTAAAAGTTTACTTCACTTGATTAAACGTCTAATTCACTCAATTAAATTTTTAATTAAAACTGATTTTATTTTTGATCAATGCTTTTACTGGTGCAAAATTTTTTTCTGTGTAGTTGCTATCGTATATCAATACTAACATTTTTTAAGGAAGTTTTGACAATTAAAGCCTTTTTTATAATTTGTTCACAGAAAAAAAATACGACAAATCTTTTGGCATATTGAATACCATATTCGTCAATACAATTAACCTTTTAATAGAAAAGGCACCAACAACTAAATATGTAAATATGAAAAATTATTTTTTTAATTAAATTTGTTAAAACTCAACAAATATTTTTAACGATGAGTTTGTTATATTGAATACAATAGTTATTAACAATTAATTATAATTTTTTATTGTGAGTTTTTCATATTAACAAAATATATTGTTGCTGACTAAGTTGAATCAGAAGATGCATTTAAAAGCTGTTTTTTTTATTAATTTTTTAATAAAATACATATAAGTATATGTATGTATATTAAAAATCACATGACACATAATATTTCAATTTATTAAAGGCACAAATTTAGATCTGGATGCACTAGAAGGCTCTCAACTCAACACAAAACGGAAACTTGACATAATCAGTAATATATAAAAATTTATAATTTATAAAGGATCTGTTAAAATTTCTTCATGAATCATTAAATATTAACTTTACTTAGCTTATACTTTTGAAGACTTTTAATCGAAAATACAGATTTTTTTTTATATTATATTTTTAACTTTTTGACTCATCCTTAAACCTAATTGTATTTTAACCTTTGGTAGATCGAAATTTGCTTTTTTTTTTTTTTTTTTTTTGGATAATCATTCAAGACGGCAAATCCATCTGAGGAGATCGAGTTGTTGCGATCGAAACATGTCATGGTAACCAGCCGCCTGGGTTCGAATCTCAGGTCAGTCAAGAATGAATGATTATCAATAACAATTTTAATTAATGTTCATGTTGTAAAATTCCTTTCTTCATAAAAATAATTTAATGAAAATTTAATTTGATAAACTTAAGCCTGATTAAAATATTAAAAATTTGGATTAAAAACCCTAAATAGTTCAACAAAATAACCACAGTTCTAATTATTGTTAAAGCTAGGGCACAAGCTCTATGTGTACATTTGTCCTTCAAGTTGTGCTGAAAAAGGTCAACAAGAAAAAGAAAGACAAAATGAAAAAAAAAATGTACTTTGGACTTCAAGAAGAATTCTTGACATAAGTACGGAAAAAATAGAAGTTAGGAAAAACATGTAAAATCAATTAAAACTGGATAATCATTAAAAAAAAAAAAAAAAAAAAAAAGCAAATTTCGATCTACCAAAGGTTGAAATACAATTTGGTTTAAGGATTGATGTTTGACTATTGACGTCAGCAGTCGTCGATGGCTGCGAGTGTAAGACGGCAAATCCACCTGAGGAGATCGAGTGGTTGCGATCGAAACATGTCATGGTAACCAGCCGCCTGGGTTCGAATCTCAGGTCAGTCAAGAATGAATGATTATCAATAGCAATTTCATTTAATTTTCATGTTGTAAAATTCCTTTCTTCATATAAATAATTTAATGAAAATTAAATTTGATGAACTTAAGCCTGATTAAAATATTAATAATTCAAAAGATTTAACAAAATAATAATTAATAACTTTTGTTATTTTTTTCTGTGTATATTCATAAATAGGCCATATATTTTTGAGTGTTACACACAACAGCACAAACGCATAATACCCTCTCCATGTGATGTATGAAGAAAATATAATCAAACATTAAGAGCGTTTTGATTTTATGCGTTATGCTGCTTAAATTATACATTTGCAGAACCCTTATCTGAAAAGAAAAACCAATCCATTCGTACTTAAATCAAGCCGAAACAGTGCCAATCCCTACTTAAATTTATTTTAATCAAGTATAAAATACTTTTCTCAAGTACGGATTACTAAAGTGCATCCGTACATAAAACAATCAAAAAACGGGATAAACTTAAGTAAAAGTGAGATAAAAATTAATCTTTAACTGTGCTTGATTCAAAATTTTCTAAGTTGGTATAATCCCGAATTCGCACATGAAATAATCCCAAAGTGGATTGATGCTCACATAAATAAACAATTTCCCAAGCGAAAATAAAGATATTATTTATTTTCTATACTTTACTTGCCCACCCTCTTGCCACACATGTTTGTTTCACTTTTTTTGTTTGTTTGTTTTACATTGTAGAGTACCCCTTCCTCCCAATTATTAGACACCGACAGCATGCCCGACAGGGCTGTCGTAATAACTCTACTTTTAAAATTTGATGCATTTAATTAAAGAATTTTAACAAATAAAATTGAATTGAATTTTAGCTTTCTTCTTGTAGTGTTGTTGTTGTTTCTTTACAAGACAAGCAACCCATTTTGGATTGTTTAAAGTACTTTCGTACTGAACTTTTTAATTGCGACTCGTACTAAAAGTAAATGGAAATAACCAAAATATAGTACAAGTTTTTTCTTTCTGTGTACAGTGGACCTCACATGCTGAGAAGAGTACTTTAATGTTTAACATTTCATAAAAGTCTATTAGGTTAAAGCTTGTCCACAATGGGAGATACAATTCCGTTTTATCTTCTATCTTATTTCTTCTCAAACAAAAATGTAACTAAAGTTTTAAGAAGTTGGGTCTTCTTCTTCTTCAGCAATAATTCTGAATGAAATTGAAAATGACGTTTGTAATTATTTTTTTAGTCTTCTTATTGCAAAATGCGTGAGTTTGTGAAAAAAATTGTTGCTGTATTTTGAACACCAGTGAAAATGTTGCTGTCTATTGTAAACAAAGCTTAAAAATTGTAAAATTTTTGTATTTTGATAAAAGAGACGAAATCAAATAAGAAATGATTAATAACCGATGCCGACCAGATAAACCCTTTTACATTTACAGGACCAAAGCAGGATAATTAAACATAGCAAAAGTAAAGTTTCATCGGAAGTAGCTCTTTTAAAACCAAGGGTTAAACTTTTAACAAATTAAATATGGAACTTGTTTATATCAATTAATCTAAGTGCGATCCAAAGATTAATGGCCAGACTTCATTCGCTTAACTGACATGTAAAATAAAAACAATATTTTTAAAACAAAATACTGCTCAAGTTTTTGAGCAATTTTTTTTTTATTTCTGGTGGTCTGATTATGAGCTTTGCGTGTGAGTGGATTTAATAAAATTTAATATCCCGATAGAGTACCGTTATCTAAAAAATGGTACTTAGGAAGCAAAATTACAGCGTTTTTCGTGTTCAAGAGGTCCCAATTAACTTGTATAGGCATGTGACGTTCTTGGTATTTTTCCAAATTAAAAATTTGTAAAGTAGTTTAAGAGAAGAGTACCAAGCCGAGCAGTTAATACGGTGTTCTTCATGCTACAACCTTTCTAATCATGTTCATTGCCAGACTTCAGGGCATGAACCTGATATTCTGTCATTCTGTAGTCAACTGGTCTTTCTCAAAGGAAAAAATACAAATGATTCAAACAATTTGCAACAAATTATGTTGAAACTTAAAATATTCATTTAAAAGACCACTACAGAAATTCACTCATTATTTGTATTTAAAATGTTTATAAACATAAGTACAAACAAAAAAGATCTCCAAAGAAATGTTAATAGTTTTAAATAAATTTTAATTCATTCCTTAAACATTTGTTTTTAAATAATTACACAGAAAGCACTAAACTAAAAGTATTGTACAAAATAAAAATGTTCATAAAAGTGTCACCAATTGTGGTTTTAATTAAAAAATAAATTTTATTTTAAGGAAGTAACATTTCACTTTGTAGTGGTTGGTGCACAATAAAAATTAAACCAGAAAAAATTTAAAAAAAAAACACAACAAATGCTGAACCTTGAGTTACTCTAGAAAACAAAGAAAGTAAAGGGGGAAACTGAAAATGTTCTCTCTCTGTTTTATTTTAATGTTTTTTTTTCTCTAATTAAAACAATTAAAAGTGCATTTAGATGCGTTTAAATTTTACAGCAAGCATTTTTTGTTTTCTTTTTCGGTTGAAAAGCATTTTTTTTTTTTTTGCTCTGCTTTATTTTAAAGATGGACAGACAGAAAGTAAGTAGTTGTATCATTATACCAACAAGTTTGTACGAGTGGAAGGCAACTACCAGGCAACTTATGTACAGAATTATATTCTCTGTTAATTTTTCCATTTTTAATGCTTGTGTCAACCTTGGTCTGTGACAAGCACGTTCATTGCAAAACTGAGCTGGAAAAGTGAAATCTCCGAAAAAATTAAATGAAACAAATGCAACATAATATGTAAAGGGGGTTTTATACGAGTATATGTGTGCCCAGATTAAAACCCATGTTTAAAATACACAAATACCATTGCATCTATATGTATTTGTAAGCTTGTGTAAAATACAAATGTCAAATAGCATACTTTTTTTATTTAATCGTATTGGTATTTGCACTCTTACACAACAATGTTGCAAAGCCCGTTCTCTTGGTATTATGTGGATTGTTCAAGACCAACAAAAATAACCCAGCTAAAATTTAGTATCACAATCTAATCATTTAAGAATCGGCTTCAATGCAAAATACCCGTATATGAGCTAATTTTTCAATCATAGTAAATGATACTCTCGTTGTGAAAAAATGGTACCCTACCGATGAATAACCTGAAAGAATCATTTGTGATACAATTTTCAGATTCCTTTTTGAGCATTTTAATGTCTCATTTTTCTATCGTTAGTTACATACTTTTTGATTATTATTCATATAATTTTTTTATTTCCATCTTTTTAATTTTTCTTCGATAAAATCAGCACCATTTTGGCTTCTGATTATTTGAACCAGCTTTATTTTGAGTTATCGGTTTTTCGGCTTTGGGCTTATTTTTAGTCAAGATTTCATTTGTTTGGCTGACACGATAGTCTCTATGTATTTTAATTTTTTTTTTTTTGATTTGGCAAAAACAAAGATTCAACATATTAAAATAATTATTATTTTAACATACCAATGAATCATACATAAGAATCCTTTTTTCTATCTCTCAAGTGATACATCCGTTTTTAATCATCAAAACTGGGGCCAGATTCTGACAGTTGAGATCATGTACGTTCTCGATTCGAAAGTAATTTAATATCTTATTATTTCAGTCAATACTGAACGAATCGGAATTATTATATATGTAAAGCATTAATTTGAGTTTCACAATACTGAACCCTTTTAAATATAAGAGGGTTCCAATTTTGACATTGATGTGCTTGCTGTAATTGTTCTCATGAGGAGATCAAAATTTTGTTTGTTATCCATTTGCTTGTAAGGGCACTCCACTCACTGTTGTGAGTGAGTGTGAAAAAGGCTTTGTCGAAATCTATAAAGACTAGATATAATAGTTACCTCCGTTCCACGGACGGACAATGCGCAAACTGTTGAAGGAACCATTCATTTCGGATCTGATGTTTCAAACCCGCAGAGATTCGTTAGTTCAGTACACTAGCTAGTGTATTACGGATCATGCTGATAAGAGTGATTCCTCTTCAATTTTTACAGCAAGTAAGATCGCCTTTTTTGGTATTTTCACCTAGATACCTTCCACCAACCTAGCCCCCATAAACTATTGAAATATGCCACAATTAAGATTTTATTTTGTCAAAAATGTTGCAATAAAATCATTTAACTTAATAAATACACACATAACCATAGCTTACAAATAAGCACTACTTATAAAAATCGCATCTGCTATCATAAACACCCTAAAAATTTGCATTAAGATAAAAATTTGCACAAATAACTTTTATAATAAAGTGACAACCTCACCAAGAAACTTCGTCTGTCTTTAATATTTTGTAAATAAATAAGGATCTTATTCGTAACTTTGTTTGCTGGGCTACCCACGTTACAATGTATGGATTGTGTGTCTCGGGACTGCATTTGTTGTTGAATAGATTGTATGAACAATAATTACTGGCATTTCAACTAAAGAACATAAAAGAACAACATTTTATACTAAAAACACGTTCCATAGACAAAAAATATTCAATTGTATTTTTGGGAAAAATACACTTAAATAAAGTAATTCACAATTTTAACAATAATAAAACTCATGAGATTTTTACGGAAACAAGAACAAGAAATCGACAAAATTTTAATCTTTGAATTATATTTAATAAAAGCACCTAAGAAACGGAGTTGCGATTATAACTGGCCACTGGCTCCTTTGCCAATGTAGGAGTTTCGGTGACGAGGAAGAAAGGAATCAACGGAACATCTTCTCTGTCACTGCTCGGCATTCGGAGACCTGGGGCTTAAGCTGTTTGCTAAAAGAATAATCTGGGATAAAATCTGTCTCTCTGAAATTGATTTGAACAAGATCCACTTCTTCATTGAATCAACCGGATGGCTGGGTGAGAAGTAACTTGTAACGGTGTAACATGGTAACACAACGAGAACCTTTTATTGGACCCACGTGAGCTACGCTTAATTGCGGCTCCCAGTGGAAGCTAACCTAACCTAAGACCTAGATTAAATCATGGAACGATTTTGCGCTTTCCAACAGGCTTTCTCATTGTGCCTATAAAAATGCGACCAGCACTTTGTACAGCTGGATCATATGGCTGTCCGGATAGACGGACAAACAAAAATGCTCCAATCGACCCATAAAGTTATTCTTCACCGCATAAAACCCTTCCTACTTAAAGTGGTTTAAGGTATAATAAATGAAAATTAGAAGACAGTGGACTTCATTTTGTATTTTCATTAAATCTTCGAAAAATATCTAAAATTTTAATTTAGTTTAGAGCCAGTGATACGCGTATTAGCGCAATTTTAGGAGCTGGCCTTGGACACTATACCCCCGATATTGGTCGTTAATGGAGCTCGAGGATATAAGATTCAATCTGAAACCACACGCAAAAAACTGCAACCACGTATGATTAAAAACACCAAATAAAATTTACTATTTTTGTTTTCATACCCTTCACCACAGGTGGAATTGGTATATATAAGTTTGTCATGTAAATTCTACACTAGTGATTTGAAGCGCTATAAAGAATATATCTTTGGCGTTAGGCAAAAAGGCCGCAAGTCAAAACTGAAGTTTTTAGTAATGTTAAATTGAAAACCTATTTTTTGGTGTATTTCATAGACTTTCTACCTAAAGAGCAGATGATTACGATTAGAAGCAGTTATGCTAGATTTAAGTTTTTGTTACCAAGCGAAAGAGAAACAAAATTTTATTAAAGACAATCAAAAACTTAAAATGTCTTTTTGCCTACTGGCTTTTTTGTCTAATGGGTAGCACACCAGATATGGTGTGCAGCGGGCTAGATTGTTATATATATATCGTTAAAATTTTTTTATTTATTTTCAGTCTGATTTATGGACAAATGACGGAGTTATAAGTGCCTCTAATTTTTACCAATAAGATTTTATTTCATTTTTTTTTTTTGGCAATGTGTGTTAGCGACTGGGCGGTCTAAGGTGATGCCTCAAACTTCAGGAATTTGTAGTTTTTCTTCACATTTTAATATGAAAATATTGAACTTAAATGGAAAATGTGACAGATAGTCCTTTCTCGATTGGAGCGTTTTTGAAGAAACTGCAGAAATTTTAAGTTTTTAAACATTTTTCTTTGAAATTATCAAGTTTTGGTAAATATATGTGTGACTACAGATAGACGTGCAATTCTTGATCGGAGAGGTATTTAAAGAACTATTATTGACCACTAAGGAACTACAGTCATTTTTAGCGCGCTTTTTGCCAAATGTCGGCATGGTCACAAAAGCAGTTTGTACCAAATTTGGAAACTTTTACTGTTACGATTCTGCAGATATACAGAATTTTTTTTTATTATTTAAATGGAAGGTGCCACTCCCACTTCTTCAATCTCGCTTATTTTTTCATGAGGTTGTGTATTGATAACCCAGCTATATGTACCAAATTTTTTTATCTTACCGTTCTTTAGATATGAATAAATCAATTTTGTTCCACGCTTACTTTTCCAGTCCCGCCCACATTTTGTCAGATTTTGTGTACTGATAACCAATATGCTCTTGGCGTTCTCCAGATATACAAAAATCTATAATGTCTTTTAATGAAAAGTGCCACGAACACTTTTCCAAACCCGCCTATTTTTTAGTGAGGCTGTGCATTGATAACCACGATGCTTGTACTTTGTTTGGAAACTTTGGCATTTGCTGTTCTCCATATCGAGCCCTAACCGCGAAAATAACGTAGGCGACATCATTTTCAATTTTCGTTTTTTTTTACTAAATGACTTTATTGGCAACACTTGCATCATCATCCTAAAGTTTCATGATTACATAAGGTACCATTATGATTTTATAGCAAGAATAAATTAATCGTAAGCGATTAATTTCAAACAAACTTGTTATGAAATAAAATAAAAAAACTCTCTCCTGTAAAATTTGATTTTTGGCGCACACGATATTTTTAATTTATAATTAAAATTAGAGCAAGGTGGGGTTTTTTGCTTATACCTCTTACTTATGGACCGATCTGGCTAAATTAGAAAATCTTGAACTAGTCCCTAACATTTCTCGGTTCTTCGGAAAACCCATTTCAACATGCACACGGACAGATGGACAAATAGACATTGGTTAATCAACTTAACCACTAAAAAGGACCAAAATCAGTTTTATTTCTCTACTTTAATCGCATTTCGACAAATTTCTTTTTTTTTAAGTTGTAACTAAGTTGCACTTTATATACTTTATAGTAGATATTACAAGCGGCAGGGCTAACTTTCATATACATATATAATAGGGTGTTCAATTTATCGAGTTTAATTTTTGTTCGATTAAACGATTAATCGATATTTGGCATTTTTACCTTATTTGATTAAACGAATAAAATGTTAAAATTAATCGATTAATCGAATAAATCTAAATCCGGAAATTTTATACTCAACGAGATTTTGTCGATAATATTAAAATAAATTAGTACTTGAGTAAATAAACATTCTTTTTTAAATAACACTTGTCAATGTAGCTCCAAATTGTTGCTGTACTTGCGGGCACTTAAATTTCAAAAGAGTCAAAATAACTTTGGATTTATTTAAACTTTTCACGGACATTCCATCATCTGCTATGCTTCTGCAAATAATTTGCTCTAGATAATCGACCGAAGTTGCTTGCTTAAAATATTTATTAATTGGACCACTTGTTGCCCCCCTTTGATTTTGTTGGTGGACCATATTCTTCAAGTACGATGTTATAGTCATTGTTATTTTAATAAATTTTTAGATACCTGTTACATTTAGCATTATTAGATTTATTCTTCGTACAATATTTTTAATCCAAACTCATTCTATAGAGAGAAACGCATAAGCTATTTTGTTAAAAAAATACGGACGTGTTTGTTTCGCCAGAACAACTTTTTTAATTGTATTTTTAATTTTTTATTATTTATTTCATTTATTTAATTTTTATTAAGTTTTGAATTTTTTAATTTATTAATTATGTTGAATAACTGATAACTTTAAAATCTAAATTTTAACGTCAAACAGCCTGGGAAATTATTTCCCTACTGCTATATTGTCAATTGTTAAGAACCATTTTTAAAATAATGCTTTAATTCTGAATTGTAAATGAAAGCAACCGGTCTTGTATTCATTTTCGAGTGTGATTTTTTATTTTTAAAAGAAGTATTAAAACAACCCCAAAAATACTTAGTGAAGTTTCATTAAATATCCTTAAAAAATATTAAGGAAAAACAGCGTTCTAGAAATCGAAATGAAGAGGATTTAAAATCGTTTTTAAAAACGACCCTGTAATGAAAGTTCATAGCAATATTCCATTTATCTTATTCATTTTTTACGTATCTAATACTTTTGCAAGAACAACTCTCAAACCCGCGAAAAATTACGGTCATTTTGTAAATACAGTGCCAGCTTGCTTCGAATTAATGATTGCAGACCCTGCTTCAGATTAACGAGAAATTCGGATTACTAGATGTGCTGTTATTATGTATTATTATTCACTATATCCGAAAATAAAACACAGACTAGGATTTTAAAACAAATTTATTTTATTTTTATTAATCAAGAATGAAAAAATTAAGTTTTGTATTTAAAAAAATAATTTAGATATCAAATAAAGGCGAATTTACACCAGGTGACCTTATCTTGCTACGTAAGCAACAGCTGATAACTAACCTTGTGTCAAAATGGTATTCCGTTCTGGTGGTTCTGGGGAATCTTTACTAAATCCTATACTTATCGATTAAAATTATGAAATTTATATTTCAAAGCACACACTTTAAAATTAAAAACAAAATGAAATATTTGTTTGAATATTTGACACAACGTTAAAATATTTTACAGTGTTGTTAACGTTTTCAAATTTCTATACAAATTTTTCTGAAAATATATTTCAAGACCAATTTAGTTTTTAATGAATACGGCAAAACTTTTTTTAAATGTTATGGTTTTTAACATACATAATTTGTGCTGCAGGGTTGCTTCTCTTGCAGTGCACATGCTCCCACGAAGTATTGTCAGATCCAGCTAAGAATTTCCTCTTCAGAAATTCACACGTCATTATTGCGGTAAAATAAGTTGCAAATTTTCAAAGTTTGCACAGAACATCGGTTCTTAAAATAATAAAAAAAAGCAGGAAAAGAAAATAAATAAAAATTCGGTATAGCGAACTTGCAATCAATGCGAACTATAGAGTATGTAATACGTCATAAATTCGATTCGGATTACTGAATAATTCGGATTACATACCTTCATTTTAATTTCAATTCGTTTCGATTTCTAGAACAACCCGGATAAATTAAAGGAGTTAACATAACTTTTCGAATTCTTTTTTGTGTAATGAATTATTAAATTGTGTTGAAAAAATTTAACAAAAAATATGAGCATAATTACTCACTAAACATCACTTCTTTTTTTTTAATTCCATCGGACACATACATATGGGTTTTTTTCGACTAAAAACTTAAAAAAAAATTATACATTTAACAGAAATGCCACATATTATTATTATTCGATTAATCGGTATAAATTCTTCGATTAATCCTCTAATCAAAATTAGCAATTTTAAATTATTCCAACAATTTATCGTCTAAAATTGGTAGATTAATTGAACAAAAATTAATCGACTGTACAGCCTAATATATACCCTTTAATCTTCGTTAGAGGGCATAAAAACCGATCTTAGAAAAAAAATATGAGTGATCACTAGGGTGGCCGTTATTTACTTTTTTTTTATTTCTTAGATTCTCGCCCCCCCAAATCGGTTCAGTTTTATGTAAAAAAAAATACAAAAAAATTTCGTAGCGAGAAATTGTGTTTTAGGGGGGGCGTCCGCCCCTCAAAGTTTGCCATCAAGCCATTTATTCAAATGTAATTTGTTTGCATATTACTATCTCTTAAAAACAACATTTTACAAGAATATGATATATGGCAATATTTTAGCTCTTCTAGTCAACAACATTAGCTTCGAAGAAAGTTTTTTGTTAAAATTAATATTTTAGAAAATAATTAAGAAAATAACAACAAAATGCCAAACTTTTTATATATGTTTTAAATATATAAAAGCCGGATTTAATGTCAAGTGACAAAATTTTGAAATCGATGTCTTCCGATTAGGATGAAATTTGCACCAAGGTTAGTCCTATTGGATGGTAGTTTAGACACAAATTTTCAACAAGATCGGTCAAAAAGTTTCAGAGTTAGAGGGGGTCAAAGTTTGAAATTTTGGCCATACAAGTATTTTTTCTCATCCATGTAACTTATTACGTACTGGTGTTAGCAAAATTTGTCCCAAGTATCTTCGATAGATATTTTATTTTGAAAAAATTTTTTTTGTTTTTTTAAAAAATTTAAAAATTGTTTTTTTAAATTTAAAACTTGGCTCAAACAAATAAAAAAAAAATTTTTAAGTTTAAAAAAAAATTTTAAAAAAATTTTTAAAAAAACGAAAAATGTTTTTTTTTAAAGATTGATCAAATAGCTATCGAAGCTACTTGGGACAAATTTTGCTAGCACCAGTACGTAATAAGTTACATGTATGAGATAGAACACCTGTATGGCAAACTTTGACCCCCTATAACTCTGAAACTTTGTGTCTAAACTACTATCCAATAGGACTAACCTTGGTGCAAATTTCATCCTAATCGGAAGACATCGATTTCAAAATTGGGTCACTTGACATTAAATCCGGCTTTTATATATTTAAAACGTATATAAAAAGTTTGGTATTTTGTTGTTATTTTCTTAATTATTTTCTAAAATATTAATTTTAGCAAAAAACTTTCTTCAAAGCTAATGTTGTTGACTAGAAGAGCTAAAATATTGCCATATATCATATTCTTGTAAAATGTTGTTTTTAAGAGATAGTAATATGCAAACAAATTACATTTGAATAAATGGCTTGATGGCAAACTTTGAGGGGCGGACGCCCCCCCTAAAACACAACTTCTCGCTACGAAATTTTTTTGTATTTTTTTTTACATAAAACTGAACCGATTTGGGGGGGGGGGAGAATATAAGAAATCAAAAAAAAAAGTTCTCCATACAACTAACGGCCACGCTAGTGATCACAGATAAACGTTTTTTTTTATCTATTATATCATTATTTGAAAAACCACACACACACATTTAGGTATAAAAAAAAATTTAATTTTAGTAAAAAAAAATAAACTATCGCGAATAGCCGTCCTCTCTTTTCGATTTGAGCATTATTTAAGAAGTTTCCGCCATTTTTAGTTTATTTTTATAGTTTTCCACATTTAATCACAAAACTTTTGCAAAGATTTCTTACCCAGCAAGTCGCAAATGGAGGCTTTAATTAAAAAACCTTAAAGTTAAATTCTTAACAAAGTAGCATTTACTACAAAATATGAAGCAAAATTATAAGCATTTCAGTCCCATTGTGTATAAATACATGCATCATATTTCTCACAATTAAAACGCAATATTTACTGAAATCAAAAATCAATATGAACATATGAACATATGAACATATTTATTGCAAAATGCATTGTGGCATTAAGAGAATTAAGTGAACTTTTCTTTTAATACAAATAAAGAATAAAAAAAAGTAATTGAAAATTGTTTTTATTTACAGCAAATGGTTCTTATTTACTTTTTACATTTCTTAAAGAAATCAATTTATTCTTACAATTTTTTTTTGAATTTTTACTTCATAAAGATATCCTCAATAACATTTGTGTAAAGTAAATATTATCTTGAAAAAATTAAACAAATAAATTGCTATAAATTAATTAAGAAAAAAAATATTAAATAACAAACAGAAAAGTAAAGGTAAATTTCAGTTACTGCAAATATACTCTGGTCGTAATTATAAGAGACCATGGATCTGTTCATTTTATACACAATTTTTTTAACAACGTGGTCAGTTTTATGGCAAATAATTTTTATATTATTGTGTACGCATATTTGCATACACATTATTAATAACTATACAAACTGTCAATCTGTAAATGGCATCGTGAAAAAAGCACATTAATACATAAAAATAATAATTAAATTAAAAAAAAACAATTAAAATAAATAAAAATATTGAAAAAAAAAACAATATTCGTTAACATAAAATCAATTAAAACGTCTCAATTACCATTCACACAGGACATTTTGTATATGTATTTGTTTACATTTTTTTTTTTTGTTCTGCGGCCATTTATTTTTCTCTCGATAGTTATTCAAACAAAGGTAAATTAAGGACAAAATGGGGGAAAAGGCAAACTATTGATAAAACAAACAAAATTTATAACAACCAACATGTGGTATACGCAATACGCACACTTATAAACAGTTGCATGTGTATGCTTACAATCGTTTACAAATACTTAACTACATACTTAACTTGGTCTATATTAAATTAAACATCACTCATAGTTCGTTGCGTGTATCAGGGGTGACGTTAAAAGAACAAATTTTTATACTTTTAGTAGTTATTTATTTAACATGTAATCGATTAAATAATAAAACACGTATAAAAGTATAGTTGATCAAGCCCGACTATATGATATTTACCCAACACCATAATATTTAAATAACAACAATTTTTCCCAATATGGGACCCATGGGAACCATGGTCCCGCCTGAACAAAATTATGTTATGAGGTTTTAATACATGTCAAAGTTCTTTGTGCCAAATATTATTTAGATATCTTCATCTATATAAGCCTTTATGATATGGGTTTTTATGGAGCTATTTTTTTGGTTTTTGCATTTTGGACCTACGGGGATAACAATTTGTCATGGCAAAGTAGGTAGCGTAAAAGTTATTATCTTCAATTTTTATGTTAATACCAACGTTTATAAGGAAATTATGGTATTGAAAAATTTAAAGGCAATGTCTATATTTGGTATCTCAATACCAAGGTATATTTACACAAGGTAGACTCATTTGGGAGTGTAGACATGCTGCTCTATAAAAATAACCGAGTGGAACGGAATTGTCAAAATTGTCTTCATATAAATTTAACGCACACATGTACAAATTTTGGCTCATATACACGGAATTTGACATTGGTGTTCCAATTTAGGTAAACAGCTGACAAACATATGGGCCAACGAGTTTACCTTGTGTAAATATACCTTGTCTCAATACAAAGTGAAGAAAAATATTTTATTTATAAAAATTAAAAACGTAAATACAAAATAAAACTCGATTAAAATATTTTAAATATATTAAATTAAAAATTTGACACAGTACAACACCCCCACTCAAATTGGCCTTTAAATATTTAAACCTGGTTCTTTAAAACAATATTTGTGTTTTGGTGCCGTTGTTGCTTTCGTAAGACAGTCCGCTATCATCTCATCTGTTCCAACTGGTAAAAAATCAACTTGTTTGGCATGCTTCTTCTCGCTTACAAAATGATTTCGCACGTCAATATGTTTTGAACGGGGTTTATAAACGTTTTTGCATAACAAAGCTATTGCACTTCTGTTGTCACAAAATATTGCGATTGGCTTACATGGGGTGTCTGGAACTAGTTCGTAAAAAAGTTCTCTTAAACAAACAACTTCTTGAGTAGCTGCAGACATTGCCATGTACTCTGCTTCGGTTGAACATAAAGCCACTGTTGGCTGTTTTATACTACTCCGTGAAACAGCATAACCAGTAATTGATTTCCTCGCATCTATATCATTGGCCCAATCAGCGTCTGAATACGGGGCTCTGCTATCAGAAGCCAAAATTTTTTTTTTTTTTTTTAATTTCCTAAGCTTATCCCGCGAAGCTTTATGCTTGTCTGCAGGAAAGAAAACAGAGTCTCTGCGGGAATCGAACCCGCAACCCCAGCGCTGATAGACTAGCTCGCTACCAGCTAGTCTACCGGGGCAATCAAGAGAAAGTGCACATAAGAAGACATTGAAAATGCGCCACTGCACCGTGGTCAATTCCGGCCAAAAATCCATAACTTCTTTATTTCTTTACGTAAATGGCTGAGATTTGGTATCCAACTTAAGAATATCATGTTTGATCCCAAGGTATAATTTTGGACACGTACATACAGGTGTTAGCCAGGTTATCATTTACGACCCAAAAATATCGAACAAAATTAAAAAAGGGCTTTGGAGGTGTAATAAAATATGATCATTTGTGGCGATTATATTAACAGTTTGTGGAATATTTATATAAATATTAAATAAAAGTAAATATGATCATATATGGTTATATATATATATGGTTATAATATAATTGGGGTATTCACTAGGTGTGCTATCTTGTTGTATTTTCATAATGTTCTAACATTTTAAAATGGTTTAAAAATATTGTTGTTGCTTTGTAAACAAAAAGTTTCTTAAATTAAGAAAATGTTGCTTGCTATGTTTATTGTGCTGTCGTAATTAATAAGAAGAGACCTGCGCTGAACGGCTGAGCCGATCGGCTATGTTTTTGTAGCCGTCGCCGTTGATGTTATAGTTTTATCCGGCAAACATCCGGATTTAACCTGCGGCTAGGAATTTTTCCAACGAAACACATGCGGCGTCAAATTAGACCAGCGTAGGACTCTGATGTTTGGTAAACAGAAAAATATTTATTTTTTATAATTGTTTTAAATCAGCTAATATATGAGGGGTTGTTCACTAGGGATGGGCAAGTTGAAAAAATATATCGATATATACCGAATAGATATTTTTTTAGAGTATCGATATTTATTGTTTCAAAAATATCGATATATCGAACGTATTTTGCTGAAACTATTACCAAATTAAAAAATTCAGTATACCTTTGTACAAACATATGTATGAACAAATTAATTATATGTAATTACATTGTTACTTTTTATTGTTTCATTTTATTTAAAAAAATTAATAAAAACAATAAAATTTTATCAAAACAAAAAATTCAATTATAACAAAAACAAAAAGGAAGAATACAAAAAAAACCATAAGAAAAAAAAATAAATCACGAAAAATTTAAATGGAAGTAAATAAGTCATGGAAGTACCAACTTTCCTTAAAATTTTAATGCACCCCAAAAGTACCAACTGGTTTTAGTCAAACGAGTAATCATCAGATATGGATATCAGGAGCACTCTCTGTTTTATGTGCACTCCAGACAATCTGCTTCTTGTATCCGGCACTGCTTCTTATAAATGCCAATTATTTTAGATCTTCATATTTGTTTAAAAAAACATATGATGCATGCCATGATTCCAATTCTTAAAAAAACATATTGTTTGAAAAACGGCTAAAATCTTAAGTTCTTAATGAAGACCGACTTTAAAAAATATCGAATTCGATAGTCGTATTTCAATATCGACGCATCGATATATCGGTATTTAAAATATCGGCGATATATATCGATTATATTTTTTTAAAATATCGATATTTTGATATATCGATATTTTTTGCCCATTCCTATTGTTCACAACAGTCTTATTTTTTCATGTTATTATTTAAAGACGTATTTCTTTATGACACCTTGAGAATCCCCCAAATTTGTAAAATTATGTGATTATATACAGACGTGCACTAATCTCATCCTTTAGCTCTTGAATTGTTGCTGGCTTATCGACGTACATCTTTTCTTTCAAATAACCCCAAAGTGTCAAATCACATGATCTTGGCTGACAATTGAAAACGCCACAACGTGTCGCGAAAAAGAGTCATTGGGCACGTTCATAAGACGTAGCTGTTGAGCTCAACTGCTACAAAACTGTTGACAACTGTTGAGCCGAACACTTTCGTCTTAGAAACGGCATTATATGTAAATTAAAAAATTAACAGCTGATAAATATAAACAATTGAAAAAAAATAAAAGTGATAATAAAATTTATTAGTTTAGCTAAAAAGTATGGATAATACAGAATTTATATCTGATTTTCAGCTGTTGAGGTTGACCACAACATGTTGACTTTAGGTAGCTAAAAAATTTTATGATGGATTAAATGGCTTCAAATACCCAACTGTTGTGTTGAGCGGAAGTGCTCAACTATGCGTTTCTAAGACAAACACTAAACGGTTACACAACTGTTACGACTTATGAACGTGCCCATTGTTTCGTTAGATGTGCGCCAAGTGGAACCGTCCTATTAAAACCACATATCGTCCACATCCATATCTTCCAATTCGGGCCAAAAAAAGTTCTTTATCGTCTCACGATAGCGAACACCATTCACAGTACTGCAAGACCGGCCGCTAGTCCCTAAACCGTCACTCTTTGTGGGTGCATTTTTCGACAATCACTCTTGGAGTATAATTTGCCCAAATGCGGAAATTTTGTTTATTGACGAATCCACTGAGGTAAAAGTTTATTTATCATTCACTATTGACATTTCTTGCCACCAATTATGACCATTGACGACGTTTGGAATGGTCAAGAGGCTCTAGCTCTTGAGTCAATTGCGCCTTGCAAGCGTGTTAATGCAAGTCTTTATGCATAATGTTCATCAACGACGAGCGTAAGAGGCTATTCAGCCACATTATCGCGAACAGCAGCAATATTTTCTGCAGTACGATTTTTCCGATTGTACGCACATTTGGAGGATTAAATTGACCGAAAAAATTACGAAGAGCAAGATAGGCATTAGAACGCCCACTTTCATCTTTTCTTGTGCATTTTTCCAGGGTTCAAATTGAGTTGGCCTGAAATTGAGAAATGTCAAATGAAATGCAGAAAAAAACATGACGTATAGTTGTGGTTCGTATTCAACAGCGACCCTTAAAATTTAACCAAACTTCAAAAGCCGAGCCTTTTTATTTTATTCGTACAATTACAACACAACCAGTGGTTGAGATCCACCGTGATGTGGTCGGGTATCCATGTAAATCTAGATTAACAGAATCTAAAATGTGGTTTAAATAGATTAAGCTTAAGCTATACTTAAGTACATGATCTGACTAAAGTTGTCATCTTAATTGAGTTGTTCACCAAGGTTAAGTATATTTGTGCCGTGTGTATATTCGATGCTGTGATTAAATAATTCTAAACGGGTCGACAATAAATAAATGTATTTAATTTAATAGTGTTAAGCTTTTGTGGCCATCTCATTTAGATTCGTAAAGTGTCTAAAAATACTTTTCAAGTAAATTTTGAAAAGAAAGAGGGCTGTGGTCATAAACTTTCACAAGAAAACGATAACTTAATGATGCATTATTTTGAATTAAGAATTTAAAAACCGATTGGAAATGCAAAAATGTTGACCTTAACAGAAGTACTGAAAATCTAATCATTTATTTGAATTTTATTAAAAAATATCGAAACCATTTTATTCAATAATATAAAAAAAAGTTTAGTATTTTTTTCCAACCCCTTTTTTTAAATGAATAATTGTGTTCTAAAGATTAAATTCTTTAATAAATATTTTTCCCTTAATAACTATTTATATTCATCTCTGCTGAAGTGTTTATGAGCCAACTGTAAGCTTCAACTTTATATTTTGACCCAAAGCCAAATGAAATATTTTAAATTGGTTTATGTTGAAGAGTTTATTGAATGATTTTAAATTTATGCCGCAAACACACACACACATTTACATGCATGCAAAAATATTTTACGCACTATCACATTTAAGCATTACAAGTCCATTTAAATAAATTTTCAGGGTCTCGAAACTAAATGATTTACATATTAAATGCTCTTACCACAAACAATTGTAATATTATTTATAAGTCCTCTTTTTTCATTTTTTATTTGTTTTTTTTTTTTTTTTTTTTGGGAAAAGGTTGCTGCATATATTATGGTGGTGGTGTGTGTAGGATGTCTGCTTGTGGTAGAATGACCACAATGTAAAACCTTTAAAAAAAACTAAAAATATTCGATTCTTGTTCGTCTGTTTTTATGAAATATTCATGAATTATAAAATGAACGCACATGTACATTTCTGATGCACATACATATACAGACTCAAAGGCAGAGCAGAATGTAGTAAGTGCAGTGGGTGACAAAAATGTTTTTTTTTTTCATTTGTGTGCATAACTGTAGAATTTTACTTGAAATGCACCCGTTAAAATATCTTTTTACAAAGATATAAAAAGTCCGTCCAATTTTATCGAACCAACTAAAATCAAAATTCTATAAAGATGGGTTAAAAATTTACGGAATTTTAGTGCTGTTAGAAAGTGGTTTACTAAAACGGGGAAATATTGTTAAATTATTTAATAAAAATCGGCTTTTTATTTCACTTTAACCTTGTACCACTGTCTACTGTAACAAGAGCATATCAGTCAACCTTATAAAAAAAATCTGCAATTTTTCACTATCTTTATTAATATTAAAGTCCTTTGCTTTCAAATATCTCTCTCTCTCCCTGTTGAAAAAATGATAATAAAATTATGGTGGTAAAAAAAATCTGCAATTTTTCACTATCTTTATTAATATTAATTAATTAATATTATCTCTCTCTCTCCCTGTTGAAAAAATGATAATAAAATTATGGTTACCAGGCCTTATAAATAAATATATTGGGTCCAGCACTAACAGCCCCTAACGAAAGCCTTAAAGTGTTGCAGGCCAGCAAAAAATCATTTTCATATAAATGTATAAAACTTTAAAACATTCATATGTAAATTACTTAAGGGACTTAAACCTCACAAATACATTTGTTTATGCATTCATACATACTCTGGTCTAATATGAAACTCAAAAAAAACATTATACACAAATTGGAAAACACATACAACAATTGTAGAATGTTCCATAAAGCTCTAAAGTAAAACTCTTACAAACACGGACACAGGCACGCACATATTTTCACACACATGCACCGAACTTATTTAACTTCGTAATTCAATGCGTATAAGTAATAAAATATTTATAGGTTTTGCATGCCACCAGCCGTTGAAATGAAAATCTAACATTTAACCAAACGAAATGTTATCTTACAGAATTAGTTCCAGGCACAACAAAAACTTATAAACTATTTTCTACGTGTCTACATTTTTAATTATATATTTCACATATCCCTCCCCTTCTTCAACTACAAATCTACTCACATATCTTCATGTGTTTTCTATAATTAATTTACTTTAATCTATCTTTATATGAGAAAATCCAGCAAACATATTTTTATTACAATTTTTTTTTGTCTAACAAAAAATTTAATCTAAATTTTTATTAATTCAATTTGTTTGTCTGTTTATTTTTGTTTACTTGTTTTTCAACTTTTTCCAGTCTACAGGTTTAAACAGACTGCTGGTCAGATGAGAAGAGCGAAAATTCAGCAGAAAGACAAATAAAATGTTTGTTGCTACAAACACATGCCGTCAAAAGCAATCGTCTGGAAAATTGTTTTCCACCTATTTTGTTATCATAGTTTTTCAATCTATTTTCTCTCTGTCACACAAACAAACAGATGTTTGTCTATATGTGGAATGTTCTTAGATGTATGTGTGTAGATAAATATCGACTTACGTTTACTAACATACACTTATAAAATATATATTCCTTTTGTAGGGTTGTCATAGTGTACTGTATTATAAATATTAGTAGGTGATAAAAGTTATTTCGTTTTACTCAATATAACTACTTTATTTAACTAAACTACCCATTCATGTCTTTTTAAATAAAACTGATAATTTAAATGAGTACTGAAGTAAGAGTTTAGTTGGTGTAGATTTATTGTAAAGCAAAAGTAGAGTTAGAGTAGCGTTAGAGTAGAGTTAGAGTAGAGTAAGAGTAGAGTTTGGGTAGAGTTAAAGGAGAGTTAGAGTAGAGTTAGAGTAGAGTTAGAGTAGAGTTAGAGTAGAGTTAGAGTAGAGTTAGAGTAGAGTTAGAGTAGAGTTAGAGTAGAGTTAGAGTAGAGTTAGAGTAGAGTTAGAGTAGAGTTAGAGTAGAGTTAGAGTAGAGTTAGAGTAGAGTAAGAGTAGAGTTAGAGTAGAGTTAGAGTAGAGTTGGAGTAGAGTTAGAGTAGAGTTAGAGTAGAGTTAGAGTATAGTTAGAGTAGAGTTAGAGTAGAGTTAGAGTAGAGTTAGAGTAGAGTTAGAGTAGAGTTAGAGTAGAGTTAGAGTAGAGTTTGGGTAGAGTTAGAGGAGAGTTAGAGTAGAGTTAGAGTAGAGTTAGAGTAGAGTTAGAGTAGAGTTAGAGTAGAGTTAGAGTAGAGTTAGAGTAGAGTTAGAGTAGAGTTAGAGTAGAGTTAGAGTAGAGTTAGAGTAGAGTTAGAGTAGAGTTAGAGTAGAGTTAGAGTAGAGTAGAGTTAGAGTAGAGTTAGAGTAGAGTTAGAGTAGAGTTAGAGAAGAGTTAAAGTAGAGTAGAGTTAGAGTAGAGTAAGAGTAGAGTTAGAGTAAAGTTAGAGTACAGTTAGTGTAAAGATATAGTTAGAGTAGAGTTAGAGTAAGAGTAGAGTTAGAGTAGAGTTAGAGTAGAGTTAGAGTAGAGTTAGAGTAGAGTTAGAGTAGAGTTAGAGTAGAGTTAGAGTAGAGTTAGAGTAGAGTTAGAGTAGAGTTAGAGTAGAGTTAGAGTAGAGTTAGAGTAGAGTTAGAGTAGAGTTAGAGTAGAGTTAGAGTAGAGTTAGAGTAGAGTTAGAGTAGAGTTAGAGTAGAGTTAGAGTAGAGTTAGAGTAGAGTTAGAGTAGAGTTAGAGTAGAGTTAGAGTAGAGTTAGAGTAGAGTTAGAGTAGAGTTAGAGTAGAGTTAGAGTAGAGTTAGAGTAGAGTAGAGTTAGAGTAGAGTTAGAGTAGAGTTAGAGTAGAGTTAGAGAAGAGTTAAAGTAGAGTAGAGTTAGAGTAGAGTAAGAGTAGAGTTAGAGTAAAGTTAGAGTACAGTTAGTGTAAAGATATAGTTAGAGTAGAGTTAGAGTAAGAGTAGAGTTAGAGTAGAGTTAGAGTAGAGTTAGAGAAGAGTTAAAGTAGAGTAGAGTTAGAGTAGAGTAAGAGTAGAGTTAGAGTAAAGTTAGAGTACAGTTAGTGTAAAGATATAGTTAGAGTAGAGTTAGAGTAAGAGTAGAGTTAGAGTAGAATTAGAGTAGAGTTAGAGTAGAGTTAGAGTAGAGTTAGAGTAGAGTTAGAGTAGAGTTAGAGAAGAGTTAAAGTAGAGTAGAGTTAGAGTAGAGTAAGAGTAGAGTTAGAGTAAAGTTAGAGTACAGTTAGTGTAAAGATATAGTTAGAGTAGAGTTAGAGTAAGAGTAGAGTTAGAGTAGAGTTAGAGTAGAGTTAGAGAAGAGTTAAAGTAGAGTAGAGTTAGAGTAGAGTAAGAGTAGAGTTAGAGTAAAGTTAGAGTACAGTTAGTGTAAAGATATAGTTAGAGTAGAGTTAGAGTAAGAGTAGAGTTAGAGTAGAATTAGAGTAGAGTTAGAGTAGAGTTAGAGTAGAGTTAGAGTAGAGTTAGAGTAGAGTTAGAGTAGAGTTAGAGTAGAGTTAGAGTAGAGTTAGAGTAGAGTTAGAGAAGAGTTAAAGTAGAGTAGAGTTAGAGTAGAGTAAGAGTAGAGTTAGAGTAAAGTTAGAGTACAGTTAGTGTAAAGATATAGTTAGAGTAGAGTTAGAGTAAGAGTAGAGTTAGAGTAGAGTTAGAGTAGAGTTAGAGAAGAGTTAAAGTAGAGTAGAGTTAGAGTAGAGTAAGAGTAGAGTTAGAGTAAAGTTAGAGTACAGTTAGTGTAAAGATATAGTTAGAGTAGAGTTAGAGTAAGAGTAGAGTTAGAGTAGAATTAGAGTAGAGTTAGAGTAGAGTTAGAGTAGAGTTAGAGTAGAGTTAGAGTAGAGTTAGAGAAGAGTTAAAGTAGAGTAGAGTTAGAGTAGAGTAAGAGTAGAGTTAGAGTAAAGTTAGAGTACAGTTAGTGTAAAGATATAGTTAGAGTAGAGTTAGAGTAAGAGTAGAGTTAGAGTAGAGTTAGAGTAGAGTTAGAGAAGAGTTAAAGTAGAGTAGAGTTAGAGTAGAGTAAGAGTAGAGTTAGAGTAAAGTTAGAGTACAGTTAGTGTAAAGATATAGTTAGAGTAGAGTTAGAGTAAGAGTAGAGTTAGAGTAGAATTAGAGTAGAGTTAGAGTAGAGTTAGAGTAGAGTTAGAGTAGAGTTAGAGTAGAGTTAGAGTAGAGTTAGAGTAGAGTTAGAGTAGAGTTAGAGAAGAGTTAAAGTAGAGTAGAGTTAGAGTAGAGTAAGAGTAGAGTTAGAGTAAAGTTAGAGTACAGTTAGTGTAAAGATATAGTTAGAGTAGAGTTAGAGTAAGAGTAGAGTTAGAGTAGAGTTAGAGTAGAGTTAGAGAAGAGTTAAAGTAGAGTAGAGTTAGAGTAGAGTAAGAGTAGAGTTAGAGTAAAGTTAGAGTACAGTTAGTGTAAAGATATAGTTAGAGTAGAGTTAGAGTAAGAGTAGAGTTAGAGTAGAATTAGAGTAGAGTTAGAGTAGAGTTAGAGTAGAGTTAGAGTAGAGTTAGAGTAGAGTTAGAGTAGAGTTAGAGAAGAGTTAAAGTAGAGTAGAGTTAGAGTAGAGTAAGAGTAGAGTTAGAGTAAAGTTAGAGTACAGTTAGTGTAAAGATATAGTTAGAGTAGAGTTAGAGTAAGAGTAGAGTTAGAGTAGAGTTAGAGTAGAGTTAGAGAAGAGTTAAAGTAGAGTAGAGTTAGAGTAGAGTAAGAGTAGAGTTAGAGTAAAGTTAGAGTACAGTTAGTGTAAAGATATAGTTAGAGTAGAGTTAGAGTAAGAGTAGAGTTAGAGTAGAATTAGAGTAGAGTTAGAGTAGAGTTAGAGTAGAGTTAGAGTAGAGTTAGAGTAGAGTTAGAGTAGAGTTAGAGTAGAGTTAGAGTAGAGTTAGAGTAGAGTTAGAGTAGAGTTAGAGTAGAGTTAGAGTAGAGTTAGAGTAGAGTTAGAGTAGAGTTAGAGTAGAGTTAGAGTAGAGTTAGAGTAGAGTTAGAGTAGAGTTAGAGTAGAGTTAGAGTAGAGTTAGAGTAGAGTAGAGTTAGAGTAGAGTTAGAGTAGAGTTAGAGTAGAGTTAGAGAAGAGTTAAAGTAGAGTAGAGTTAGAGTAGAGTAAGAGTAGAGTTAGAGTAAAGTTAGAGTACAGTTAGTGTAAAGATATAGTTAGAGTAGAGTTAGAGTAAGAGTAGAGTTAGAGTAGAGTTAGAGTAGAGTTAGAGAAGAGTTAAAGTAGAGTAGAGTTAGAGTAGAGTAAGAGTAGAGTTAGAGTAAAGTTAGAGTACAGTTAGTGTAAAGATATAGTTAGAGTAGAGTTAGAGTAAGAGTAGAGTTAGAGTAGAATTAGAGTAGAGTTAGAGTAGAGTTAGAGTAGAGTTAGAGTAGAGTTAGAGTAGAGTTAGAGTAGAGTTAGAGTAGAGTTAGAGTAGAGTTAGAGTAGAGTTAGAGTAGAGTTAGAGTAGAGTTAGAGTAGAGTTAGAGTAGAGTTAGAGTAGAGTTAGAGTAGAGTTAGAGTAGAGTTAGAGTAGAGTTAGAGTAGAGTTAGAGTAGAGTTAGAGTAGAGTTAGAGTAGAGTTAGAGTAGAGTTAGAGTAGAGTTAGAGTAGAGTTAGAGTAGAGTTAGAGTAGAGTTAGAGTAGAGTTAGAGTAGAGTTAGAGTAGAGTTAGAGTAGAGTTAGAGTAGAGTTAGAGTAGAGTTAGAGTAGAGTTAGAGTAGAGTTAGAGTAGAGTTAGAGTAGAGTTAGAGTAGAGTTAGAGTAGAGTTAGAGTATAGTTAGAGTAGAGTTAGAGTAGAGTTAGAGTAGTGTTAGGGCATAGTTAGAGAAGAGTTAGAGTTAGCGTAATGTAAGATTAGGGTTAGAGTACTCTAAGAGTGTAGTTAGCGTAGTGTTAGACTCGAGTTAGAATAGAGTTAGAGTAGAGTTAGGGCAGAGTCAGAATAGAGTTAGCATAATGTTAGGGTAGATTTAGAGTTCGACCAGAGTTAAAGCATAGTTAAAGCACATATGGAGTAGAAATATGGTATAGGTTTAATAGAGCTAAACTAGAGTTAGTGACAGTATAGGTATAGAAGTTTTAAAGTGAATTTAAGTTAAAGATAATCAGATATAATCAGAGTGGACTTGAAGTAAGCTGTTAGTAATACTTCTTTAAAAATAAAGTATCGTTTTAATTAAACCAAATCGAGTTTACCTCAGCCGAAATCCGGCCATTATACTAATCACACTGCTTCTTTAAAAACCCCATTTAAATATTCAATAACTTTTTCCCTCCACTAATGTTTTCCTTTAGGTAAATATATCAATATCTTCAATAAATTGAATAATAGTCTGATTGTAACAATATATTTTTGGTTCTTCCTCCAGGTACTTTTACACAATACAGCATTTGTATGTTTGCATAAGTCTATAAAGGTCCTTGTATATTTGGATGTTTAAACATACACAGTTTATCTCGATGGTCTTTTATTGATCTTACAGAGAAGTGACAGATACAAAAGTTACTGTGACACAATAAAGGATATATTTCAAGCAGTATGAGCTATAAACATTTTGTTCTCAATTTGTCATTGAGGGTAAACACCTAAAGTTGCATAAAACGTGTTTCAGACAAAGCTGATCATGATATGTAGTGAAAAGAATTTTAAAAACTACTCTGCGTCGTAATTAAAATTTCAGACGTTTTCTTGGAATCTTACAAAACGTAAACAAAAATAAATTTAATTCTAAATTTTTATTTTTTTTACGCATGAAAGAATTGCTGAAATCGCAATCAAATTTTATAAATCACATCATGTAAAATCAATCCATTTTGATTTTGCCTTTTGTTAAGTCTGACATTCATAGCGTAGGTATTTTCATATTCTGTCCTTTTTTACAGTTGATGTTTCCAAAAAATTGCTTGGGAAAAAAGTTCTTATGATGATTGTTTTATAGCAGATGGAATGTAAAATTTGCACTGGTTTTCTGTTTAGTTTGGGGAAATGAGAATACTTGAAATGTTTATTAAGTCCTTTTGTATGATTGCCGAAATAAATAAATATTTTTTTTAACCCGTGGACAACTTTCTCACTTTTAATACCAAGCCACCTTCTTAGGATTTGTTTAGGTAAAAACAATTAACTTTAAGTTTAAGAGTAGAGTTAGCTTAGTGTTAAAGTAGAGTTAGTGTTAGGTAAGAGTAGAGTTAGAGTAGAGTAGAGTTAAAGTTAGATAACTGAAGAGTAAGAATCGAGTTTAAGTAGGGTGGGAGTAAGTTTCGAAAATATTCAATAGAAGAGTAAGAATAGAGTTTGAATAGAGTTATTGTAAAGGTTATGTTACAGCTACAGTTAAGGAGCTATAGAGTAGAATTGGAGTAGAGTTAAGTTAGAATGGAGATTAAATAGAGTTAAAGTGGAGTAAAAGTTGTAATAGAATTAAGCTGGATACAAGAATTTGGATCATTTTGAAAATACCGTTATCTTTAAAGTAATATTATTTGAACTAACTAAACAAAAAAAAAAAACTTTTTATCTTTTTTAAACCAATCATTTTCTTATAGAACTTCCCAATTTAACCTCCCAGGATTTGCTTTCAAGCTCTACAAATATTTTCTTGTTTCTAACATCATATTTTCTACAACTAAAAAAACAAATATTGTTCTACCATTTCAATGCATTGAACGGTTTCTGCAAACAATATTTGTTTTATAGCAATTATTAAATTATTTATTTACATTTTCATTATTCCAGTTGCATGGATCCACAAGTTCTCCCACTACACAAGACACAAATGAAACGAATTTCCACTTAGCAACTAATACAATTTTTTCGTATTTATTTTCGTTTTGTTGTGGGTGCAAAACCATTTCCAAAACTAAAAAAATATTTACAATAATTGAATTAAATCGTTTATGTGCAGTGGAGTTCATAAAGATAAAAGTTCTTGTCATACTGACTAAGAAAATAGAAACTTAACAAGGAAAAAAGGAGAACAACAAAAATGAAAAGAGTAAATATTTTAGTAAGACTTAATATGAAATTGAATTCAGAGAATTTTGATAGTTTTTCTAATACCAAGATAATAGGGAGGATTGAATTTATTGACATAATAGAATTGTTGTATAGTAATAATTGTTGTACTTTGACAAGCCAACCAAATGACCACGACATAAATCGACTTATGGCCGTTTTGTTAATGTATCGACAAACTGTCTGTTAGTTAATCCCGACTTAAGTTTATTCGACGGATAAACTGCAAAATAACGATTTTGATTTTCTCAGTAAACCGACAAACACTTTATTTTCAGTTGGTAACACCTCTTAAAATACATGTTCAAGTTGGAAGTCAGCTGACTGAATTTATCTGTTCAGCAAATAAATAATTGGCTGATGAGAAAGCTTTGCGACAGAATACACAGAAAGAAATTTAAGTTTCAGAAAGAAATTTAAGTTTTAAGTACAAAACAGTAATAAATTATATTACTTTCGAAAAGCATTGCATTCCATATGTAAAATTCTAAGATCGAAACAATAATAACTCTGCAAAAGTAGGTAAAAACACAACAACACTGCAAGAAAAAAAACATATTTTTTTTTTAATATTTTAAAAGTAAAATAAAAAGCAAAAATTCCCGAATTTTATTTGCTAAAATTATTAAGTTAAACATTTAAGGCCTTATTCATAAAAAATATTTAAGGTTTTTAAAAGAATTATTGAACGATTTCTCTAAAAAAAATTTGGTTAATAAACCTTTTATAAAACTGAAATTTGTTTTGTGAATAAGGGGGTTAAAATATTCAAAGATTACGAAAATTATACTGGGCATGCAGGTGGTGTCTTATGATATTGAGTTCTTCTGTAAACAAAGAAGGAAAAACAGATTATGTCAGTACAAACATAATTGTAAAGAGGTAGGTAATTAAAAATTATTCCCTATCTCTCCCTCTGATTCTCTGGTGTTTAGTTTAGTATCAATATTCTCACTTTTCAATTCCTTCAAGTACAAATTTGGGATTAAACCCAACTTGATAATTTTGGATCAAGCACGGTTTAACACTAATTCTAATCTCAATTATACTTAATTCAATCCAATGTTCGGACCATTTTAAGTCCGGGGCATGATAATAATAAGACACCGCTTGACTGATTGATTGGTTGTTTTTTTCAGTGTAGAAGTAAATGAGACATTGAGAAAACCAAATTTGTTTTATCTGCAGTTTTTCGTTTGGAAAAAACATAATCGCATAATGAGAAAACGGCAATTAAAATGTGAGCTTAAGATTAAAAATACAATTTAAGATTTGTTGCAACTAAAACATTTAATTTTAAGGGCCGATGTTGAATTTGAACCACACTTAACGTCAAGTTTTTTTCTGTATTTCATTTGACATTTCTCAATTTCAGGCTAACTCGATTTTAACCAAGGAAAGATACACAATCGAGCAAGATGTTAAAGTTATTCAGGCTTATAATGAAAATTGCCGTTCAAATCAAAATGCATATCGTGCAATTCATCTTCAGTGATGAGGCACATTTACACCTCAGTGGATTCGTCATTAAGCAGAATTGCCGCAATTGGGCGTATGATAATCCAAGAGTGAATGTCGAAAAACCAATGTACCCACAAAGAGTGACTGTGTGGTGTTTTCCAAAATGAGGCCGGTCAGGCATTTATTCTCATTAGTGTTCGCTATCGTGAGATGATAACGAACTTCTAATGGCCGAATTGGTAGATATGGATGTGGACGATATTTGGTTTCAACAGGACGGTGCCACTTGCCAAAGAGCTAACGAAACAATGGCTCCTTTGCACGCCAAATTCAATATCCGTGTATTTGACACCGTTGGACTTCTTTCTTTGGGGTTATTTGAAAGAAAAGGTGTACGTCGTTAAGCCAGAAACAATTCATGAGCTAAAGGATGAGATTACTCCGCACATTAACGGAATAGAACCTCAATTATGCCTCAGCGTCATCGAAAATTTGGACCATCGGATTGAGGTGTGCCGCCGTGACTGTTATTTGGCCGATATTTTGTTCTATACACAATTGAACTATACGAATATTATATTTTTATTGAAAATCAACATCGGCCCTTAAAATTTAACCATTTAACCTTTATGAGTTACAGACCATTCTTTTTTTGTTGATGGTGTGGGTTATAGATAATGGCAAATAACAACACAATCTTTATATCTAACAATAATAGAAGAAATTTTCTGCTTCACTGCTAAATTTAATCCCTTTAAGTGCAATAAATTTTATAAAAAATAAAGAAATTCGTAAAAAAAATTTAAAAAAAAAGTTATTTGCTGCATCACAAAATTTTTTAAAATATTAGAACAGCAAAACATTTAATCATATCACAAATCGAACGATATCAGTAAAATGACTTAACAAATATACAAACATATACATATAACAGTGTGCAAAAGTATTGTCAGGTATAGCCTGCAAAAAAAAAACTCTTTCTTAATCAAATAACGAAACAGTTAACACCACAAGTCGAACTAAATAAGAATACTGCACGTTAAAAGAATAAAAAACGAACACGTTTAATAAGTAAGTAGAAGATATCTTTTGTCGGAAACAGAGAATGATCAAAGTCTCATGTCAAGTTCTTTAGAAATATTAACTTCCAATTCTACTGAAAGAACCAATGATTTTATTTTAAAAACGGGGATAAAAATATGTTAAGGGAATTTTTAAAAATGTTGTTATTGTATTTTGGTTTTCATCAATTATTTTTTCTTTAAAATAAAAATTTATGACTTGCAAGGATTTCACTATAAATGACATTTTTCATGTTGAGTGTATTAAGTGAAGACGTTAAAAAAAAGTGAGCCAATATGAATATATTCAGCCTTCTTTAGCATCATATTCAATGGACTTTGGCTACAATTTTGAAATTTGAATGTCGTTCCGCCATAAAAAATCATATCAGTTTTTAGCCAAATTTTCGTCAAATTTTTAAAAATTTTAAGCGAAAAAATTTTCTACCTCTTGTTTAACCATTTTATACCAAACATTTAACAACTTAAGTGGTAAATAGATGGCAACACTGCCGTGTGAGAAGTTTCTCGTACATCAATTGCAGATTCACAACTAAACATTTTTAAAACGACTGCACTCATAATGAACGAGAAAAGGTAACTATTTTAATCCATTTTTTAGGTGCACAAAACTTTGTAATGGGATTTTAGATTCTGATAGGCACATAGACGATCACACCAAATTCGAATAGGAAAATGTTGTTTTTTTCAATTCTTATTCAAAAATCCCGGAGTATAAGTCCTTTAAATAACCAATAGTGAAAGCATTTGTTGCAACATGCAAATGAATTGATGTGCAAACATTTGCCTGGAATAAACACTTAAATGTATCGGGGTTTTTTTTTGCAAATAAATATCAAGGATACTTGAAGCGATATATACTCGCTAAAATTGACTTAAACACATTAGAAAAATAACATAATATTGCACAGTGGTCTTGTAATACTTTCTCAAATTAATGTTGATAATAAAATAGATTTTTATAAGAGCTTATTTACGGTGACTTACTAAAACTGTCAGGATAATTTATGTTAACATTTTTTTTTTTTTTCAATATAATTTTATTTTAAGTCAAGTATGTTCAACTCACGAAAATAAATGAGTTTTTCCCAAGAACCGGTTTGAAATCATTCTAATTTTACTTGCAAAAACGGCAGATCAGTTAAAACCACATTTTGCAAAATTGTAAATTTTTTTTTTTTGTCATCCTAAATGTCAAATAGAAAGCGAACCGTAGTAGAGTGGTAGTAGGGTCAATAAGCACATGATTATTAAAATAAAACACAGGTTCTTGGAAAAAAAATTATTTTATTTTTCAACGTAGTCTTCTTTAAGCTCTATAAAGATTATCTAAAGCTTCACCAATTTGTTTATCCTTTCCAAAAAAAAAAACAGATTCGTACGGTAGTCGAAAGAGATTATTTTGCGTGAGATTATTTCATCGTTGAACTCAGATATGTTGCCGCCCAGCCATTTCTTCAAGTTTGGAAACAAGACAACACTCTGTACTAAATTCGGGGAAAAGGATGGATAGATGAGCAATTCATAACCTTATTCATGAGTTTTGCCATAAAATACTTATTGAGTACTTTAAATTTACTTTTTTCTATTTCTGTTAAACACAGCTAAATGATTTATTTGTCTTTTTAAAATTTTGACATGAGTCAGCTCAGAAATGCCTGTTGAAAGAAGCAGTACACAGAAAAACTTATTGCCGAATTATTTTCAAACAAATGCTTGTTTGAAAATATTTTTAATTTCTACCAATTTTTTTTACTGTTTTAATTAATATTTTTGTTTGATTTTTATTTAGCCAACAAAAATGTTGACAACTATTCAAAAATATAATATACGCGTTATTGGTTTCAAGTTTTCATAATTTTGTATGAAATATTTAACGCTCTTTAATGTTGTCGTTTTTTGCATTTTTTATTTGATCGTAACCAACATTTCTTTATGTGAAATATAAGAACAACAACACAAAACACATACAGCCTACAAGAAGAAAGATGATTAAATAGCGCGACGAGGTTTGCAGTAAAAAAAAACAAAAACAATAGCGCAGGTAAACAACAGAAACAACATTATAAGAAACAAAATACATTTTTGGTTGGTTCCAAAGTTGGTGAAAAATAATGAAAAACATAATCCCGTATTTAATTTTTTAAAACTGTTTAGTTAAATACATCAAACACAAAAATTAAATGATGACGAAAAACATATCGAGTCGGTCTGCTGCCGCTTTTGGTTACATGTTCCTTCTTCTTTAGCCAAGGAAAGGATACAGCAACAGTGAGTGATGAAGAAAAACATTGTGCGTATGCAAGACTTGGTTCAAAAATTATTCTAACAAAAAAATGTGTCTCAGCCAGCCGCCGCTCTGCTCTGCCTTCATCTTCTCCTTCAGTGACTGCTTTTTGATTTTGTTTGATTCAGCAAAATTATTTGTATGAAATTTATATGAATTTCAGTAAACTTTTTGTTTAATTCTGTTAATTATTTGTTTGAAAAAATCTGTGTTTTTTTCAATAAACAAAATGCAAATAAATTGTTTGAATATGCAAATTTGTCTATAGGACCGATTTCAGACAAAAAATGTTTTGATTCTACAAAATTTTTGTTTGAATTGGAAAAATAATTTTTTCTGTGTACTGCCCTGTCCGTTTAGAGGCGGAAAATTTAAAAAGTCAAGGGCTTATTGAATTGCGCTATATTTATGAACATTTTCCGTTAAAAATGGTTTAGTTTTCCGAAATCTTATCAAATCGTATTTTTTTTAAGTAGTCGATCTGTGATATCATGAAATATTTGATTCACATAATAATCCAAAGTATTTTTTATTAGAATGTTTAATTTTTATAAAAAAAAAGCAAGAATTTTTTTAATTTCGACCACTGTACTATTCTCCACACAAAATGTGTTCCAAATGTAACCCAGTAAGTAAAATAGAACGACAGTAAGTAAAATAGAACGCCATAACACATGACCTAAATATCTTTGAAATTGTTGGCACGAATTCTTGTAGTTTTCTTCATCTATACTTATTTTTATAAAAAACATTATAGGAACTATTATTTTTCGCAAAAACTTACATATAAGTTTTGAGTACTCGACTACTCTTGAGCAACCGACATTCAACCTTCTATATAAAAAGCACGCGATGCCTAAATATGTATCTTCCGGCCACTGGAACCTATGCAATCTGTATACCAAATTTATCATAGAGATAAAAAGTACCAAAAGCACCAATTTCTTCTGTTTTTATTAAATAATAAAACATACACTATATTTTAATCTGGTCCATACGCTATTTCTATAAAGAAAATTTCAAAAAGAGAAAAAGTATCAAGGGTAAAAGAGTACCAGTTTTTTCTTTTTTTGTATGCCCCCAGAGTGTACACTGCATGTTAACGTACGCTTTAATCTGTTTGTATATTAATTTTATCGAAATGATAAAGTGTAACAATTTGATTCCATTTTAACCCCTTAAAAAGTACCATTTGTATCCCTTAAAATGTACCCTAATGCCGATCATATGCAATCTAATACCAAATTTATTAAAAACAGAAAAAGTACCAAACTTAAGTGTACGTGCGCTTAAGTACTTAAGTGTTTTTCGAGAGTGGGCTTTATATTCGTCCTACGATAAATTATCGGCCGATCCTCACGAAGTTTTGTAGTATGAATTCTATTCATAAAGAATGAATTTTTAAAAAATCCTATATCAATACATATTTGCATTCCTACACTATTTTTATTAGGTCTTGTAACAAAATTAAACATTTTTTAAAGTGTTTTCTTCACATTTTCTTTCATAACTCTGAGCTGATTTCGCTGGAGTTCAATCCCAAACTGCTTAGGATAAGTAGACACATTTGACACCAATATTGACCTTTTCTTTTGAGCTTCCTGAAACTGAATACGTTTTCAACAGGCGGATGGACAGACAAACATGGCTTAATCAACAAAAAAATTACTCAAGGACCCAGAACATAAACACTTTGTGAGGTTTTTGATAAATCCAGTTATCTCTTGATTTACGCCGCGATTGATTCCGGAAAATGGCGACGTTCTAAAATTGTATTTTTTTTATTAATTTTACATTGAAGTACATATCGCTACTTTAATTTAAAAAAGGCGTATCTAACAAAAAAAAATTTTTATTAAGTTTGAAATTTAATAATTTAACTACTTTCTTGGTAATTAAATCATCTTCATTGGGTTTTTTTTAGCTTTACCAATTCTATCCTTTACAATTGTTTAAAAAGAGCAAACGGTAAAAGAGAATTATAACAATTAAGTAAGACTCATTTGTATTAATTCAGTCAGAAATATATTAGACACATCGGTACATAAAATCCCAACGATATACATAAACTAAATCTACCCCAAAGCGGCCAGGTCATAAAAATATTCACCTTCTAATAGCAATCCATACAAAGACGCGAAGAAACAATTTCTGATCAGACAACATCGGGCTGTCTTGCTTGCTGGGAAAACGCATATACAAATGCATAAATCTAGAAATAGAACCCAGCGGTAAATATTGGAAGGACCGTAAGTGGCAGGCCTTTTTAAAGACGTATATACTTCTTTCTAAAAGATCCGCTTCGTACGGTATACATTTTTTTGTTGAAAGACCCCTCTTTAAGAAGGAAGAAAGGAAGTTGTTCATCTTTATTTATTTTTTATTTTAAATGACCTTCCTTACTCCCTTCTTTGGGAAGGGTTCTAAGTTGTTACCAAAAAAGAGTGTGGAACGAAAACCTGTGTAAAAAATAAATGCGGTGTGGAGGGCTTGTGTCTGCTAAATAAGGCCTTATTTTAGGCCTCTGTACTTATTCTAGTTACCGCTGGGAATTTTTGTTATTCATGCATGACTGTTTGAGTTTAATTGTATTTTCCTGTTTTGCTAACAACAGTTTGTTTTTGAACATTTCTCACAAAATACCTCCATAATCTATAAACAAACATACAAGAAAATATAGATTCATTTTAAAACGAGTCAACTGCAATTAACAGGTATGGTAATTTGTTTTAGTTGGTTGGAAAGACAAATGAATAACTGCTAAAAAAGAATGCACTTTCCACTACTTCAAACACCCATTTAATGTGTGTTCGTATAGATACATATATGTAGATGTAGGTGTATTGGTCATCTATAGCAATGACAGCAGCTCTAGCTAAATTGGTTCTACAACATTTTCCGAGTACTTGCCTTGTTAATATCAAATGCAACAATCCAACGACAGTTGAATGATGTCACTTAAGAGTTTTGGTTTGTTTGCTATCAAAAGCCTTCAAGCACTTGACAACGAAATGCAGTTTGGCTGTTTTAATTCTTCTCTCCTGGTAATAATTTCCATTTCGTTGTAGTAGATGTAGAGGAATATTTTGTAGTTCAAAGATGTTGGGTGGTTATTTTTCGTAAATAAAACGCTATTTGATCGAGTGTAAATCGAAATGAAAATGGAAAATAACTGGAAAATAAACTTGGTAGAGTTTATCACTTTTTTTGCCTTCAAACTAGAATTGTGAAATAAATCGAAATAACGAAAATGCAAAAGAAAAACAAAGAAAATTTATAATGGATACGAAAACTTCGTTTTGCCTTGTTATCCAAGTGGCAGGGTGTGGTAGGAAACAAAATTTCTTTAAAAATTGGAAAAAATTTCTTTAAAACCATTTAATAAAGATTTAAAAATATAAGCAAGTGCACATATCCATTTTTCTTCCTTAAAAATTTTTTTCTAATTACGAAATTCTAAAAAGGTTTTCTAAAAAATTCTTTTGTCGTTAAAATCAAACAGCTTAGAATTTTGTATTAGAAAGGTTTCTGTAAAGCAAAAGAACCTTTTAGCTAAATCAAAGCATTTGACTTTATTCCACATGACTCATACGCAACAAAGACAACCTCATCCCACTTTTGTGGAATAAATATTAATCATACGCACTAGGAAAATATTTTCTGTGCTTCAATTTCTAAAACCCTACACCATCACGAGTTATGAATTGTTCGGTTTGCCATTCAGTGTGCAAAATCAAGAAATATTCAAATAAAATCTCATAGATTTTATATATAATCTGGGTTCTATGGTAATTTTGCTAAAGCATGTCCGTCTGTCTGTCTGTTAAAATCACGGTCACTTCCAAGCAGTGCTGCCAGCTCTTTACCGCTAAAAATGGCTAAACTTTTGGTAAAAATATGGCTAAACAAGATCTTTTTTTTTAGAAAGCATCAATATGAATAAAAACAAACTTAAAAAGTTAATTTGTTGCACTGAAATTGCACATTAGAGGTTTTTTTAATGAAACATTTTTAGTTAAAAAAAAAAAATAAGAAACATCTTTGAATAACGAAAAACTCAAATTTTCGATATAATTGAGTATTCAAACCAAACATTCGCATATTATAACCTCTTAATGCGCAACTTAAATTATATATTCCTTTTTTTATGCTCACACCCCCTCTCTTTTACTGTCACTACATTTTATTCAAATTGAAAAGAAATACATAACAAATTAATTGCGTTTCCCACACCCGTACAATTATAATCGCTCATATGAGTGCTTATTATTATAGTCTTCTCTGAAAACTCATCCCGCATATATGTATAAGGTCACAACCTTCTGTGTGTGTCCCTTACACACAAAACTACATCCACTTATAAGACTTCTTAAGAAAGATTATATTCAATGAACGATTATGAATGATAACTATTTCATTGATTTAATAAACGCTTTGGCAGCGGCTTACAAATCTTCTGTTGCTGTTGTGAAAAATTTCTTAGGAAATTAAAGGCTAAAAGTGACGGGAAATTATTTATAACGGGTCCGCCATCTAACGTTTTTTTTTTTAACTAGTGCTTATTTCGTGAATGGTAATACTTAGCTCATGTCTGATTTGACAGATAATTAGTTTTATCCTTCCGCTGAACGAATATGGTTGTGTATACGCTTGAACAACTGACCATCCAATGCGTTTTCGCTTCGATAAGTTGGCCATTTTTCTTCGAAAATGAGCAAAGAGTGGCCGTTACAGTCAATGGCGATCGTTATCGGGCCATGTTGAACGAATTTTTGTTCACAAAAATTTAAGAGGAGGATATTGGCAACATTTGGTTTCAACAGGACGGAGCTACTTGCCACACAGCCGAAGCTACTCTCGATGTTTTGCGCCCTGTTTTCGAAGATCGCATTATCAGCCGCAGAGCTGATGTCGTTTGGCCACCTCGGAGCTGCGATTTGACGTCGTTGGACTATTATTTGTGGGGTGCCGTCAAAGATAAGTGTTACGCCGACAAGCCAGAGACAATTGACGCTTTAAAGGACAATATTCGTGAAGCCATTGGTGAAATACAGCTGCACACAATCGATAATGTGCTTAAAAATTGGACAGATCGTTTAGGGATACTGCATTGCCAGCCGAGCCATTTGAATGAAATTATTTTCCATTATTAACCGGAAGGATTGTAGTTTCAAATAAAAAAGGAATTTGAGAAAATATTTAGTAGTTTTTTTATAGCATTTAAAAAAAAAAGTTATTTGGCGGACCCTTTAGAACTTTTAATTGTACTTTAACATCTAAGATGAGCATAAAACGTATTTATCTGCAAAGCCATAGTTTTTCTTGGAAGTCAAAAAATTAATAAATAAGGTTTCGTTTAAATGTTCTTAATTCCCATTTCATACTATTGATTAACTGAAATTTATTATTTATGGGATAAGCTATTCCTATGAGCATTTCACTGGCTGCTTTGACTAGATAGAGTGTCAAATATGAAGGCTCTTAGTACCTCTTTACAGTTCTTGTGAGTTTGTTTTTAAGAGGAAAAGGAACAAGAAAGTCAGAAGCCATGAAAGTTCTTAAATGCTGTAAAACAAAAGTTTTATTGTATGGACACGAATGCAGTACCAAAAGAGAATTCGCAAAATCATTGGAGATCAGTGTATGACTATTGTAAGACTATAAGAATTAACCAAATATTTCTTAAAAGGTCACCTCTCAAAAGATAATAGATACTACATAAAACAAAAACTCCCTCCCTCTCATCAGAAATAGCCGTCCTATTTCCCTGACAAACCCCAGTTAATCGCCTGAATTACATCCAGCGATTGACTCAAGTTTGTTGTGAAATCTATCTCCTAGCCATTTATGGCTGAGAGTCTGTATCCTAGGACAGTGGCAACATACATGCTCAATCGTCACTAGCTCCTCAGAATCCCCGCATAACCTGCAGAAGTCCGGTAGAGTATTGTCCAACTTGCTCGTTAAATCCCTAACAGAACAATGACCCGTTAAAACCCCTACAAGCGTCCTGAGACCATTTCTATCCAATCCCAATAGCACCTTGGTTGCCCCGCGTTCAAACCGGGCCAAAGTGCCCTAGACACTCTGCAATCCGTTCAATCCCTCCAGGATCGGTTAACGAAATCGCAGAACTTTTTTCGTATTGCCTCATAGTAGTGACATAAGGGGGGTTTTTACACCCCCCTCCCTTAGCCAGGTGTCAAGATTCCAACAACCTCTCACGAGTTCGTCAGCCACCTCTTTTCCGTCCACCATGCAGGATCCGGGTACACAACCCTCAAGAGCTCCGCCAGAGCAATCCTACACCAGGGAAGATCGCACCGTATGATTTGTCAATGCCCTGAGTTCATCCTAACTATCGACGTAAATCGTCACTACAGACCACCCTATGATGTGCTCCAGTATAACACTGCACTCATCCGGTAGCCTGAATGACCTTTTCAAGTCAGTGTCGGCAATATAAACACCGGCACCAGTGCCGTTAATACTGCCCAACCCTCAAACAGCACATAGGATCCATGCCAATCGTCCTTATTCGGGAACTCTACTGGTGGTGTCACACCAAACCTCCAAGGTCATAATTCTATGATACGAGATTGCCCCGAGGATACTAGCCTGATCAAGCAGCCCCACTTCCGTCTAACCAAAGAAGACTTTTAGAGTCTAAATAAGTTACTAGCAGCCACACTCTTCACATACTGTTCAATGAGGGATAAATATAAAAGGATGTCTAACGCTGCCTGTCAAGTGCTTCTGTTTCTATAACTATTCACTCTCAACGCATCCCACCAAAAATTGCATCCATAAGCAAAAATTTAACATATCCGGTCTCAGACCCCAATTCTCACCTATGGAGTTGTTGCATGTGTAGTAGGCGTCACCTCCCTTAATTCTTAGTAGAGTGTATAAAAGATTCGGCATAGCCGAAAATACAACTTTTACAAAGTTATAAAAAAAAAGCAAAAAGACTTCAAACAAAATAATATTTTTTTTATTTCATATTTAATTTTTCTTCTAATGTTTTATGCATATAAATAGTTTAAAAGAAAGAAAAAAAGGAAAAAAATAATTGCTTTGACAAACCATTTTTTGATATGAGTTTTTGATTTTGCTAAATAAATATGAATGTGTGTATGTTTGTAAGCATAAACATACATACATATATGAATTTTTACACATATATGAGGGAAATTGCTTTAGTTTTCTTTTAAACCAAAAAAAAAAAAATAGGAAAACATTTATATATTAAAAATATACAAAAGCATTAACATACTTTGAAACTCTTTGACCGTATTTTTAAGGTTCAGTTAAGTTTTATATTAAATGAATGCTCAACTTCACTCATTCACCCATTATGTATGTGAGTGCACAATATGTTCGGATTAAAAAAATTTTTAAATTTCTATAAAAACCCTGTTTGCATTTGGAATTTTAACTTTTAAATTAAACTGATTAACCATCCTGAGCGTTACTAAATTAAATGCTTGAAAATGATTCGCGCAAATCGCATTAAAATTGACGGATTAAAAATATAATAACAAAATATACAACAATTGCAAATTCATCATGGGGTAGTGTGAATGTGTTTTTTTAGCGTCCTTTAGAGATCATATTTTGATTAGGACGATGAATTTTGTTTGGAATATAACAACATTTTAGCACTAAAAAAAAATTTGATGAAATTTTTTTTCAATGTATTTTTATATTTCGCTCACCAAGACTGGGTGGCCATACTACAACGATCCAAAAGCAATACAAACAACACAGAATTTTTACATTTTACTGTTATGACCGTATTTAAAATAAAAATTTAGCCACAGACTAACAAGAATGCCGATTAAGGGTAGAAGCTTGTTAGCATGGAGTTGATTTATGACAAACTTTTCCGTTTAATAACTTTTAATTGCAGTTCCTACGCGGGAATGAATTCCCGGGAATTCCGGGACATTTTTTTTAATTAATTTTTAATTTCCGGGAATTTCATATTAAATCATTTGAAATTTTAATTGTTTTGCATTTTTAAAATCATAAACGGCCAATAAAAATATATACTTTACTAAAATCACTAAAAAGTACCTACAAATCAAACTATTTTTCCTACGCCAATAAATCAATGGTCTTTTTAATTGCTGTTAAAAAGTCTAAAAAGCTTCTTGAAGTAGCAAATGTACACAATAGACCATCACCGCCACCACAACCATCTACAAATTCAAAAAAAAAATAAATGTAAAGAAAATACAAAAGCCTGAAAAAACTTTAAAAAAGAATTTGACGTCTATGAATTCAAGGGTAACAGGGCAAAAAATACTACAAAACCAACGTCTGTAGAGATCGAGACCACGTTTTCGTTTCCTAGTGTGTGAATATGAAGTTTTGATAAAAACGCATTTAAAGTTATTCTAAACCCTTTGAGCTACCAGAATCCACTCTTAAGTCCAACCCCATTTTTTGACACACTAGGTCCCTTTTCTCGGAGAAGGTCACATATCAATAAGGATTAGAAATAGAATTTCTGATGAACTTTTAAATGATTTAATAATACCAAAAAAAATTTCTTAGAAGAAAAATAATTTAACCAAGTTGCTATTAATAAAAACTGCTAAATATTAATAAATGCTAACAATTCGTGATCTCAAAAAAAAAAATAAATAAATATGCATACATATATAATATGTACATGACATATGAATGTAACAATTTATTTGGTTTTGTTTTGGTTTTCAGTGGAATTAATAAAGTTAATTTTTTTAGAACTGTTGTATACATATGTGTATATTCTGTTAAAAAAGTAAAAACGTTTGTCTTGAACTCATTGATTAAAATCATTGTTTTATTCAAAGAATCCCGGGATTCCCGGGATTAAGATTTTTGTTTCGTCTGCCAGGAAATTAGAAACCCTCCTTTTAATAAATCAACTCTGAATTTTAATGATGCCACATTGTATTGCTGAAAATTGCAACACGTTTTGCATTTTTCATCGTTGTATTTGACATTTTTTTTCCCCCCATCCACATAAAAATACTTTTAGAAGTCTTTAAAAATTAAAGTTCATTAAAAATATAAAACATATATACTACTTCTAAATAAGATTTTTGTACATTGTAAACATTAAACAACAGTTTTTCAAAAGTTGGCAAACGTTTGGCAGCTCGTTAACAAATTTTTTATTTTTGTTTTTAAATTGCTTAAGCTAATCCCGCGAAGCTCTACGCTTGTCTACAATAAAGAAACTAGAGTCTCTGGCGGGAATCGAACCCGCAACACCGGCTAGCCTACCGGGGCTATCGTTAGCCAGAGTTCCGTTAGTGTGTTATACATAAATAAACTTTGTGCTAACTTCATGCCAACTTATTATTATATTTAGATACGGCTGTTAGTTATAACTGTTTGAAATATTAGCTATTTCTATCAAATCAAAACAAATTGGTACGAACTGTCAAAATCTGCCACCACCTTGTACTAAATTCGTCTTAGATCACCTGGAGATTGGTATCACACGAAACTTGGCAATTTTGCTTGTTGACCCACCCATTTGTTCAGAATATTTAGAGTCAGTGGAAAAATTTTATAATTTTATTTTATTTTATGTGTTGTTGAACGTTATATTCATCCTTGGTGCTTAAGCGAAATAGACTTAATAAATGACAACCATTTTGACAGATGTAGTTTTAGCAATATGACAGAAATCAACTGCCAAAGTTCGGAAGTCCCTATTGAAAAACTATATAAAAACCTTTTATTCTATTAAAAAAAAAATAATTTTTCCGCTTACAAGATCTATTGGCGAGAAACTTACACATTGTCAGGGAAACCAGAAATATGCTCTAAAAAACGCGTTTTATGCGCATTTAATATGCAATAATGGTTAAAAATATGCCCCAAAAAATACAAAAATTGCTTATTTGTAAACAAAATATTCAATTCATAAAAAATTACAGTTTCATTTAATAAAAACAATCTTAAAATTAAGATCGGTACAGCCCAAACATCATAGAATTTTCAGCCGAATTTTCGATATTTTATCGTATTTAGACATGATGAGCATTCATCGGCTCAAAAAAAGTTATGTTAAGAGGTTAAAATTCATATAAGAGTTATTTGTGCTGAATATTATCTAGATATTAACATCCATATACAATTTGTTGTCTAAGAAGGGATTTTAGGGACGGTCGCTAAAATGTTTATTAATGTTAACATTTAAAGGGATGTTAAAGCAATGTATAGCTTTGGGAGCTGTGGGCAAATGTAAACCGATTCGAAAGTAATTAAATTTGCAGTAAAATATTTTGAAGCAAATTTAATCTAAGAACCAATATAATTAAATAGTTTACCTACACAAAGAGTCTAATTTGGAAAAAAGTTTTTATGGGGAGTATGAGAAATTATAGTCCGTTCTCACCATTGACATAGACTTTATTCTTAGTACAATTAAAAGGTATTTACCACATTTTATCAAAATGTCTACAAGATCGTAACTGCGTGCAAGGCAACCAGCAAGAAGGACGCATGGTCACCGTTAGATCACTTTAAAAAGTTATTCTGAGTCAATCGGTATTCTAAAAGATTGGTACAGATTTCTGTGTATTATACACATCGCTAAAAGTATATATAATTGCATTTACATTATTTTTTGCTTATAAATAAAATTCTAAAGTTTAAAACAACATTTATCTTTAATGACAACCTGCATTGTCTTACAATTTTAGAGTGAAAATTAAATGTAGATGGCGAAATTAAAGCAACAGGTTGGTTATACTTTATTTAAATATTATTTAAAAATATATATTTAAAATATAAATATATATTTAAAACAGAAAAGCCAGATTTTGCAAAAAAAAAATTTACTATTTTCCCAAAAGTTTTTGTAGGCATCTGAAAAAAATTTAACATGTATCAAAATATGCCGCAAAAAGGCAAAATATGCGCTATAAAATTAAAAAAATGCTGCAAAAAGGTTAATTTGAATACATTATGCAAAAAAAAAATGCTGCAAACGGTAAAATATGCAAAAATATGCACTAACAAATCGATGCCAAAATTCATTAAAAGCTCTTTAACTGATAAATATATTGTTTCTACCTTCATTGGTCGTACAAGGAAAAACATGCAATTGCATATTTATGCTTTCCCTGCACATTATGGAAAGAATTTGCAAATTTATGTGTCCATTAAGGCTAGTTTACACGGTAATAAAATGTATAACGACATTGCAAAAAATGATGTAGGCTGAGAAAAATCTCATCATGTAATAGAAAAATGTATTGAGTAGGAGAGAATACGAATACAAAATCTGACAAGCGGTCGGTTAATGTTTTTTTTCTAAACCATTTTGGAAACTTATGTATTCTTATCACAGCAGGGGTGTATTTTAACAGCATATTTTGAAGGTGGTACAATTTTTATACGATGAAAAAACAACTAAAATCAACTCAGGAAATTTTAATGTTGGTTTGGTTTGTAAAACTGCAACCATCTGCTTGTTTGTTACCATCCGTGTAAACATGAAATATATTTACAACAGACTTAAATATTTTTCTTTTAAACACGGAGAGAATTTCATATTATTTTGATTCTAGAAATTCGCTATGCATTGTATTACCGTGTAAACTGGCCTTTAGGAAGGTTTACAAAATTTAATTAAAATTTCCTAAACAAAAAAATCTTTCTTTTAATTTTTCCATTATTTTATTAGCTTTTGTACAAAAAGATTCAATCGTATTTCAAAAATTACCTTAATTAAAATTTATTACACAGAATTTTTAATAAATTCCATTAATTTTTAATGTGTACATTTTCATTTAGACCAAATATATGAATCAGTGTATGACTTTAAGGCCATTAAATATGTTTAATTGTTAATATGTGTAAGTGCGTGTGTGTTTGTGTGTGCATGTACCATGAGCCAATATGATTTTGCATTTACACGACTTGCACGTACATATATGTATATATGTAAATGTATGGAAGCGCGTTGCGTAGCAAAATTTGTTTTCATAAATTTTAGAAACAACAGAAACAAAACAGCAGAAAGGCTTCAAGGGAAGTCTAATAAAAATAAAAAGGCCAGCCAGCCACAGGAAACAGAACCATTAAAAAATCAAAACAATTAAATTGTACATGATTGTGAATGTGAGTTAATAGGAGAGTGAGTATTTGTGTATGCATCTGTAGGCCGAAAGTCCAATAAACATTGATATTCTTTAAAATTTAATTTTCTTAAATGTTGAACACGAATTTTACTGTTTTCATTCTCTGTCTTTAAAATTTTTTTTCAACATTTCTACAGGCCATAAACTTTTATATTGTTTGTTATTTTTGTCAAATTTGTATTAAAATAAAGATGTGGAGATAAATTTTTATATTTATTCTTTAATTTCGTAGCCGACTCAAATTTTAATGCACAATTCACTCTGACAAATTTGTATTCATTTAACCAGCAGTTCGTTTTTATTTTAATTTGTTTTTTGCAACACTTGACTGCCGAAAATGGTTAAATAAAAATGGAAAAATAAAATTGTACTTATTTTTTTGCTTTGGCATTTTTTTTTTTTTTTTGGCTTTTGGCTTTTGGCCAAGTAATAATTTTGTGTGTTATTTTTGTATAAAACTATAGTTATTTCCCTATACTTCATTATATGCTTCATGATTTTTCAATTCTTTTTGTTTTTTTTTTTTCTTCTTAAACTTCTTTTGGCGGAAATAATATGAAACAGTTTTTTTGAAAAGTTAAATAGTGCATCCAATTGTAGCAATTGTTATGCATACTTTCAGGCATCAATACAGCATGCAATAACCCAATAAGCATTTGGTTTACTGCCAGCTATCAAGAGCTTAACCATTGATTAAGGTGATTTATGTTTTCTTTGAAATTAAATACTATTTATTTATTTTTTTGTAATACTGTTAAGTTATTGAGAAAAAGGGAGAATTATATTATTCTCAAATTAGAATCAAACCCTATTCCAACATTTGAGAATAGGTTAGTTTCAGGTAATAATTAACTTAATATTTGGTTTTTAAGTAAACCTTAACCTTTTCGACTTTTACCTTTGATTTCATTATGATTTAAAATTAAGAGAAAATTTTCCTCTAAATAAATATGTTTGTTACATCTTTATGCGCAGTAGACACAAATAAATAATAAAAGATGGCATCTTTAAGCTTTGAGGTCAAACTAAATCTTATTTTACTCTAATCGTAGTTAAAAACTTTGAATTCAATTTTAGAAAAAAGCGCTTATCTCCAATCATTCTCAAACATAAAAATAAACCATGAATAAAAGATTAAAAAAACTAGAAGAATTAGAACTTAGTTAGATAAATCTTATATTAATTTTAAGGATAACATTTTAAATACATTTGAGAATTAACCTTTGAAACTAACAGTCTTGCCCAACAACAATAAGTCCCACATTAAATTTATACAAGTACAGCGAAATTGATTTAACGAAGGCCGTCTTTCCGTCTGTATATCTGGAGAACGATTAGAGCAAAAGTTTTCAGATTAGGTACATCCGTCCTGGTTTTCAATACACGCCATCCGAAAAAATGTGGGCAGTATTGGAGAAGTGTGCGTGGCCCAAAATAGATTTATTTATAGCTTATTTAAAACGGTATTCATATAACTTTCTTTTCATATTGCACCATGGTAAAGGGTATATAAAATTCTACATAGCCGAATAAAGTATTCTTACAAGTATACTTGTTCAAGTTAAATTCATTTTAAGTTTTAGTATATTAATTATTTGATGGCTTAAGAAAGTCTAATGTTGTTTCATAAAGTTTATAAAAAAAATCAATAATGAACTTTTATACACTAAATATCGCTCCTTAGTTTTCGGTTCGATAGATTTGTGGAAAACACTATTAGCGTTTGTGTAGAAAATCATTAAAAAAAACGTTCTTTTGAACACAAAAATAATACTGTTCTTATCCAACTCAACAAAAGATGAGAACATTTAATTCCGTTCGGTTTTTTTTTAACCACAAACTTAATTGTGTTCGGTTCAGCTCATTAATGTTCGTCCCTTTTAGCTGGTAAAAAAAAACCAAAAATTTTGTATAAAAACATAATACACATACGAAAAAAAAAACAAAAAGTCAGCAAAATAATTTTACACAAAAAAAGATTTACGTTGCGGTCTTTCCTAAAATTTTTGATTAAAAAATATTTTTTACTAATAGCAAATCGGTGATTAGCGAAATAAAGAAAACTGCCAGGCACCGCAGTAGTGCAGTGTTCGATTCCCAGCTCAGCCAAGAATAAAAATTATCAATAAATTTTAATTAATCTCAATAGAAATAAATAATCAAGCTCGAGGTCATAGGGATTTTTAATAAATGTTTTTTATTTTATTTATTTAGATTACTCCAATATTTCGATATTCATTGAATATCATACAATCATGACGATGGTAGTAAACACTACATAACTAATAAGAATTTTTTGTGTGATACATTTTTTATTACAAAATTAGTAAGTTCTTGTTGGTATTGTTAAAACTGTTTAAAAATTTTTTGTGATCTTTATGTTTATATTGATGTTTTAAACTTATGTATATTGTTGTTTTTAGACAATCCCTGATGATGATATTCAATGAATATCGAAATATTGGAGTAATTTAAATAAATAAAATAAAAAACATTTATTAAAAAACCCTATCCTCGAGCTTGATTATTTATTTCTATTGAGATTCCATTAAGAAAAGGTCGAATTAAAAAAACCAACTTTTATTAATTTTAATTAATTTTATGTTGTAACAAAAGTAAAAAAAATTAATGAAATATTAAAATTTCAAATTAAAAATCGACAGTTCAACTAAAAATTGTTTTAAAGAAAACATATTTTTATTATTTTGAGGGGGGATTTCTTTTCACCCTGGATCCACCCTTGTTCCTAATATTCTTTGAATTTTCTTTCGTTAAGAGAAGTTTGGGAAAGAAATTGTTTTATTTAAACATTTCCATGAATGAATTTGATATAAAGCCTGTGTGTTTGGGTATACAAAAAACTAAAATTAATAAAAAAAAACTAAATTTAACAGATCCTTTATTAAAATAAATTGTTATAGAAATTTGTATATTAATTTACACATCCAGGCGTTCATTTATTAACATCTAATGAAAAGAAAAATCCAACCAATGATCATTTAGAAATCAGCAAATTGAAATTAAGTCCACTATCGAAAAATACTACAGTAAATAAACAAAATTTTTTAATAAAAATTAATTTTCTTCTATTCTTTTGGAATATTTTCCCATTCTTTTCTAGTTCAATTAATTAAGAATTCCAATTATATCCCGCTGCTCAAGTTAAGAATTTATGTTCTAACTATTGCGATTTTTCTCTGGCCATTTCTATAAAAATTTTTATTGAGAAAAAAATGCATAACAAAATATCCATAAAAAATTTTTCCCCCAAAGAAAAACTTTTAAACCCCAAAAAAAAAAAAATATATGCAACTGAAAATTATTTCATCTAGCAGCATGAGTGTCCTCGGTTTGTGGATTTATGTTGGCAATACGACAAAATGTAAAATATAAAAGGACACATATGACTTGTTCAACTTAACAAACTTTTTATGTTATGAATTTGTTATAAAATTTTAAAATTTTAATGAAAACAAATATTTTTTCTTCGCTTCTTCTGCACTCGGTATTTATATGTTGTATTTTAATATTTTGTTTCTTCTTAGCTGCAGATATGACTGAATTAAATTGAAAAAGATATATTCAGATAGTTTCAAATAAAAGAAGTTAAAATTGTCTGAATATTAAAGACATAAGAATAACTTTATGAGCTCATTTTTTGATAAAAAATAATACACTCGATGTGAGAAAATGGTACCCTACCGATGAATCATCTCAAGGATACATTTGTGATACAATTTTCTGATTTGTCAACCCTTTTTCTAAGATTTCATATGATTGAAAAATATCTAAATACTTTTTCAATCGCTCAACTGATAAATCAGTTTGTAATGATCAAAAGATTTTTACAAAAAATTATCATATGGGTGACGGCCAGCTGGGTTGAAACAAATAAAAAAAAATTTATTAAATACAGTATATATGTATATGTACATTAGAGTGGGTCAATTTTTTTCTCGACCAAGCGGTTGTCAAAATCGTAATCTACGACGAATTCTAAGAAGGTTTGCCCAAGAAACCATGGCTGTGAAATCAAAATCGAGCTTCCCGTTTTTAACAACAAAATTCTCTTTTCGAATTTTATATAACAAATTTGCGGCCCACTAAGAAATATTATGCGACCGCACATGTCGAAATCAGTCGCTTTTGTTGTGGTTGTCGACAAAGGCATTTTGTTTTAATACTAAGTGAAATTTGTCTTTACACACAAAAACTAAATATATTTTTTTATTTTAACAAATAGAATCTAGGAATTTATTTCTCATGGTGAGTACATTTATTATATAAATTTCTCATCATTTTTTCAGAAATATACAAACAAAAATTCTGATAGTGCATAGAAAATATTCCTGGAAAATATTGAAGAAAAGACTATTAAAGTAAATGCTTTTGGGGATTGTAATTTGACTTAAGCTACGGTTACACTTATTAAATATTTGACCAAATAAGCGTTACCAATACTTTTGTAAATAGTAAGTTAGATTTAAGATGGTCTAAGTATCACAAAAAAAACTGATTATACTACTAGACATAGCAAAACCCCGATTTTTGTAAGGTCTGGTATGATAATCAAAATAAATATTGGAATTAAAGGAAATGATTATTTAGTTTGCTTGCTGGTCCCGTTTTTTTTTTTTTTTTGTCAAATATTTCACAAGTGTGACCGTAGCTTTTGAATACACATTCGAATAATATGAAAAACTAAATATTATTTTTATTATTAGTATTGTGGTTATTTTGTTTAACTGTTCTGTACGTAAAAGCAGAAGTTAGGAAGAACATGCAAAATCAATTTAAATAGATAATCATTCAAAGCAAATTTCGATCTACCAAATGTTAAATACAATTTGGTTTAAAGATTAATGTTTGACTATTGACTGCCAGCAGTCGTCGCTGGTTGCGAGTGTTAAACAGCAAGCCCCTCTGAAGAGATTGAGTGGTTGCAATCGAAACATGTCAGGGTGACCTGTCCGTAAAACGCCTGGGTTCAAGCCTCAGGTCAGTCAATAATGAAAAATTATCAATAAATTTTAATTAATTTCATGTAGTAAAATTCCTTTCTTCATAAAAATAATTTAATGAACTAAAGCCTAATTAAAATATCAAAATTTATTTTTGTTATTATTATATTTTTTAAAACAACACCACTTATAAAATTATATTAAGCTACGTTCACACCTAGTAAATATTTGACGTCCTAAACGTAACCCCTAGTTTTACTAAAAAACTGTTAGCTTTTGAAAAACGTTTGGCTAAACTAAACATAATTTAACAGTTTCTAAATTACGCTATACAATTATCTTCTTACAAATAAAGTTTAGTAAGTACCATAGAAATTGTTAAAAATCAAGCTAAAGCTTACGGTGTTTTATTTTCTAAAAAAAAAATGCATTACAATTGTGTAATATCCCTGCGGGAAATTTGTGTCAATTTGTCCAACAGACTGGTCCTGGGATTTGTGAAAATAGAACAAGTACAAAAAGAAAGGACTCATGACCAGTGAAAGAAAAACCAATCCCTTAACTGGTTTATGAAGAACAAAAAGGTAGAAAAAGTAATGAATTACAGTACAGTCTTCAGCGGTGCTGTGACACATTTGTTGGTACTTTTTAAAATTTGGTTCTTGAATATAATTCTAGGACTTGTTTTACTGAAAAACTACTACATTGTATTGATTATTTCATACATACATACATTGTAGTAACTGACACTAAGTACGTTCATTGAGATTAGTTCTGTGACTGGTCAAATGGTGTCAATTGACCCCCTCCAATGACAATCCCATGTAAAAGTGATAGGTCTTATTCATATAAAGTGTTAGAATTGGAACCGGTCTCTACCACCAAAGACCTATCACGGGACTACTTTGGTGTAAGTTCGCTTCCCTCTAGGGTCCTTCACAATATAACACAAATTGTACGCAAACACAAGAAAAAAGTTAATAAAAAATTCTTGCTTGCATAAAAAATAATAACGCAGAATCAAAAAAGGGTATTATCTCACACTAAATTTTAACTGCGGGTTAGAATGGAACAAATTTGCCATTAAAACGAAACGATTTTTCCATATATTTTTAGAATAGAACTAAAACCCGCGAAAATGGTAGCATGCATGGAACACTTTTTGCAGAAAAGAAAACACTATTAATCAATGTATTGGTTACGCTTTTTCTGATTTTTTTTTATTAATTATTTGCTAGGTCTGAATATACCTTAAGTTTTTAAAATATTTTTCATAAAATTCTATTCTACTAATATTTGTATTCTGCTTTGTTTAAAGTGCAGAGTTGTATTTTTATGGTTCCATTTATATGTTTTGACAATTTTTCCCCAAACAAGCGTTTAATTTGTGAAATTGCTGATATGACAATAAATAAGTGAATTACGTTAGTCGACCGACTAGTCGATAGTAAGTGGCCTGCTTAAGAGAAATATAATGAGTGAATTGTTGTTGCTCGACTCGGGGGACAGCCTGTAAAAAATCCTTTAAAATTTTGAAGTCTTAATGGATTAAATAAAACGGACTCCAAATTTCCCTGCTTAAACATTTTGCCCCCTGCGAAATGCCGAAGAAGTAAAAATATTCATACACCAAAAAATATTGATTTAGGCCCTAATTATGTAAAACGCAAAGCAACGTAAAGATTTACATTGAAAGCAAAAACAAAGTCATAAATATTTTGTAATTTAATTAGAATTGTGGATAATTAGAATTGTGGTTATTTTGTTGAACTATTTATGGTTTTTAATCCAAATTTTTAATATTTTAATCAGGCTTTAGTTCATCAAATTTAATTTTCATTAAATTATTTTTATGAAGAAAGGAATTTTACAACATGGAAATTTATAAAAAATTTTTATTGATAATCATTCATTCTTGACTGACCTGAGAATCGAACCCAGGCGGCTGGTTACCATGACATGTTTCGATCGCAACCAGTCGATCTCCTCAGATGGATTTGCCGTCTTACACTGGTTTCTACAAAAATTCAAATCGCCTTCTAAAGTTTCAAACGTCTCATAACAACAAAATTACAAAATATTTATGACTTTGTTTTTGCTTCTTTTATATAATTACGGCCTTAGTATCGCAAATTATTAAAAAAAAAAAAATATTAGAAAAAGTAGGAATAAATTTTGTAGTAAATGTGTTTCCCACCAGTGTTTTGAAGACTGATATACAAACATGCAAACCAGAGATATTTAAGTGAAACCGTAATTAAAAACTCGCCATGATTTTTACTGTATGCAATAATGCGGTTTTTAATTCAACTCACAAAATAATATTTTAAAAAAAAAACAAGAAAAATTGCATGATTTGATTTTAAATAAATAATACCAATTATAATTTTATAATTTCAACACTTTAAGTAATCAACTTAAAGTAAAAATAACAAACAACTAAAAATTATTTGATAAAACATTTATTAACGGTCTACATATTAATGAATTTACTTAATCGCAATTTATACTATGGACATTTCTTGTCGGACAGAAAAAGTTTGTATGCGTAACTCACTTTACTTTTTGCCTCTCTCGCCAACAAACTTTTCATGTCCGCCAAGAAATGTTCGTAGTGTAAATTGCGACTAAGAACACGAAATTGCATTCAATTGCTTAAACTCCAAATGAACAATGAATTAACCTTAATCTATTCACCCGGAGTATACCATCGTCCTTTTTACGTATCGTTTGAAAATTAAAAAAATATATAAAATCATAGACATCTACGTACATTGTTTTTAATATTCGTAAATTTTTGCCAGTGAACACCAACAACAAATTGCACTTGAAATTTAATATGATTTTAATTGAAAATCGCTTTATTAAATCACGTTTAATTTAATTAAACTGCCTGTTTGTTTAATTCCGATTTTCCATTAAGTAATGGCCGTATACTGCACAAATAATATAAATTTATATTTGAATGCGAAACAAGGCAAATTAATGTTTTTTCAAAGTGAATAAAATTTATGTATTTACAAAATTGAGCCTTGAAGTTGTGGTTTTTAATGTGATTTAATAACGTGAATTTTAAGTTGTATGAGGCTGTAAATCGTTAATCGCACATCAAGCTTTTATATAAGTTTTAAAATGGTAAATTTACCACACATAACATAAGTCATTGCTTTTGGAGGCAATATGATTTTATAAGCTTCTCAACATCCATATGACAGAATAGCAGACACAGAAGGAAAGCGATAACAATTAAAGGTACCATTTTGGGCTATTTTTAGAGGCGAATAACTTGTAAGTTAAAATAAAATAGAAAACAACGTAAGGACCGACCATATAATTTCCTGCACCAAAATATTAACAGACACCAACGGGGATGTGCTGCTCCTTGTTGGGGGCTTGGTGTTAGATACTCTGGGGAAAAATGACTTAAGTACGAATGAACTGGCATTCTTCGGAATCTCATACATTTTAAATTCAGGTGAATTCTACTAGGAATGCACCAAACATTCAAATGGCAGAGCTCATTAGGCTCCTATGGCCTTCATTGGGTTCGAAGTTGTACCATTGTACTTAACGGACGGTGACACGGGAGTCGGAAACTCCTGGTCAGTGGAAGCATCGGCCTCACTATTGGTGTGCTATCCGTTAGTATGCTTCCCGCAAGATATGTTTCCTGCTCTCAGTATGATTGTCTTTGCGGAAGTCTTACTGCTGTGATATAAGTTTGTTCTTTAGCAAGTCGTTCACACTCCGATGGGGGAGTGCCATTTACAAGGCATTAACTCACAAAAGGTTTCAACGAAGAGCAGCCTTTTTGACAAGTTAATATTATCGGGGTGTGACGTCCTGTTGAGAACTGATCTTTGATCGATAGAAGCTGGTGGAATTATAAAAAAAGAAGTGGAGGTTAGATAGCTCCGGCTCCTAAACAATAGGTGGGTGAATAATTTTTAGTTAATTATATACTAAAATTGCTACCTGTGTGTTCAAATGATTCTTCACGCACACAGGGGCATTTGGTAAGTGCTTAGTATTACCACACCAAGTGGTTGAGATCCAACGTGAAGTTTACCCAACAAACACGGAGGTTTGATTTCAAATTGAAAATTACTTGAAATCAAACGTTTTCTCAAACGATAAACGTTTGATAACGATTTGAAAATCATTTGAAAACCATATCGTTCTCAACAAAAACGGAAAATTATTTTCAAATTGAAAAATGCCTTTATTTTCAACTTGCTTTCAAACGTAGTTCTCAAATGTTTTTCAAATGTGGATTATAATACAATGTGGAATATAAATAAAACTATTTAATTTTATTAATTTAAATTTATTATTTATTTAAATAAACTTTGAGATAAACATTCGGTACCATAGCTAAAAGATGAAATAGGGTTCTTTCCGTCCTCTAATTCATGGAAAGACAAAATACTTGGTTCCCTTTTATTTTGAGGATTGCAGCACCCCGATCGTTCAACAAACTTTCTTCACTTTCCCGTTTTATTATTTTTCTTTTTTTTCGTATTTTAAATCATTGTAATTTCACACAAATAATTTTAATTTTTCACAAGAAATAAACTGTTCACTTTATATTAAAATTTATTTTTAATAGTAAAACACTTGTAACCACAAAGTAAAAAATGTAACTTTAATCGCCATTTTTAATGCTAACATTTATTTTTCGCTTTAGTATTGCCAAGTTTATTTTTGATTTGATTTAAACATTTGACATCAAATTGATAAAACATTTGATATCAAATGTATATTTTCAAATCATTATCAATTTGAATTTAAATGTTAAATCAAACAATTGAAAAACGTTTGAGAATTGCGTTTGATGTCAAATGATAAAGTAATTTCATATCAAAGGTTTGACTTCGTGTTTGTTGGGTAGTAGCAAGATAGACATTCAAGTAAATATCACACGATATTTACACAGTACTGACAGACGAATTTTCGAACGGGTACCCAATTTTGGACTACTGGGCAATAATCGGCGTGCAAAAATAAAAAAGTAAAGATATTATATGGAGGATCTAAATGACACATATAAGCACAAAATTGTAATGAGCCTTTACTACACAAGGAAGTTTGTTTAAGAGTTATGGACAAACTCTCACCATTTGTTATAGAGGCTTCATCTTTACAACAATAACTTATGCGCCAAATCTCATCAAACTATATTTAAAATTGCGACTAGTTCTTTGCTTACAAGATTTACATGGACAGATAATCGGCCAGTCAACCTCTGCTAATGTCAGTGGCGTCAAAATATTAGTAAAAAAAAATTGTACGTTTTGTCTTTGGCATAAAATACTATTTTTGTTTTTAATCTGGTACTATTTAAATTTTTATTAATATTCGACCTACAAAGATAAAAATAAACATGCATGGTCCTGAGTACATAAGAATGTATAAGAGGGACCTTTATATATATATATATATAACTTTTCGTTCTGCATCTGATACTTTGATTATTTTTCGTTAATTTTAGACATAGAAATCTAATATTAAACATGCAATGTCCTGATTGGTTGACAATCTATAAAGGAGACTTTTTGATACTTTTTTGTTTTTTAATTGATTTTTTTTTCGATCGATTCGATTGAAAGTCAGTTCAATCTAGTGCTGGAAAACTATCGATACTACTGAATATGAATATTCATCTAAAATTTTTAATTTTTCTTTTAACGGTAATCGTTAACTTTTATCCATTTTTTAATGTTCACAAGTTTAAAAGTTTGCAACACAAGTTCACAACAGGTCGTAACCAAATTAGTAAATAAAAGATCAGAAAACAAAAAGAAATGCAAAACAAAAAGTCTTAGTAGGTTACGAAAGAAATTCAAACCGTAATTTAACGATTTGTTTATCAAAAACTAAAAAAAAAGTGAAAAATAGAAGGCAATCGTACATAATTCATTGTAAACAAAACGAAACATATGCCTGGAGATGTGTGTCAAGAGTACAACCGTTTTCCCGACTAGTCCATCTATTTATTTTAATAAGTTTTACGAATTTTTTGCATATTATTTTTATTTGTTCGTTACATCGAGTACCAAATTGGATTTTATTTCGTTATACACAGTACCTAATACCCTTGACAGACATATAGCTTACATACCATTGTATGCATACTACAATTCTTACTGAACACAGCTAAAAAGCTGTGTTTAATAAGATATCACATTTATACTACGTACCAGCAATATATGTAACACTGTTTCGTCGTTTAACTGTAATTTAGGTTGACACACACGTAGTATACTATTCTAGTATAGTATACAAATCCTATGTCTGTCAGGGGTATAAGGTAACATTTTTGCCTGTTCGTTCAATCCCGATTTCGCTAAATCGAGAGTTCGTTAAACACGGAAACCACTGTAATATAAAACAAGAATTAAACAAAAAAAGAATTGCAAAAAAGTAAAAGCTAGACAAATGGTAGCCCTGCTCTCATTTTGTCAGTGCTGCCACAGTTATGAAGACACTAAAAAAATCGAAATATGTGTGAGGAGACAAAATGAGATTTGTAAAAATGTTGAAAAAATTTTTTTTTTAGCCGCATGTTAAATGTTGACAAGTGCGAAAAAGTTATTATAGATACAAATACAAAACCATCACATTCAGAATTGATATTTCTGTAAAAAAAACCAACATAAACTGCGGCCGGAATGTACGATTGATTTGTCATTTTTTGTAAATTTTGCACAACTTTTTTTTTATCAATGGAAATAATGCAATTGAATTTAGTAAAGATCAATCCACAATTTGCCAAATAGTATAGAGTCCATGTTCACGTCTGAACCGAAGGCAGCGGATTTCCCATCCCTGGTTTCTATTTTGAATGATGATATGCCCTAAGACGAATTGACGACGTGAGGCGCCACTATCATCATGTATTATATTTTAAATTTTTCTTTAATTTTTATGTATTTTTTTTATTGTTGTAACTGCAAATTGGTGCTAAGTCGAATCGTTGTTTTAAGGCCATATTGGACGGCTGATTTTTTTGTATTCGCCTGTAACTTAAAATATTTAAACTATGTATTTTAAAACATGTATACATTTAGTAATTAACTTGATTGTTTGAAAAATTAATTATTTTTTGCATTAAATAAATGGACGTGTTATAACGACGGAAATAATAAAAAAGGAAAGTGTTTTTATATGGTTAAAAGTGCTTTCTGTTCTTTTGTATATCTGTGCATTTTTTTGCCCTTTTTAGATCCTTTATAATATCACCAAGTTGTTTGGATACTTGGTGGATACTTTTGCGCTAAATCCCGAAGCTACCCTATACACTCCTATAAACCTAGAAGCGCAATCGGCGTTCTCTCGGGGAATATCAGCAAGGTGCTTTGATCCTTGGCAGGTGTTCTGGAGCTGTAGTCCAAATCCACCCCTATATACAGTCCACACTCCACGAAACGTATTGGCGTTTCGTCCGGACCACTATAAGACATAATCGACGTTTTTAGTCCACTTTTAAATAAAAACCCTAAGTACGCCTAAAACCATAACAAATAATGCCATTGTGGTAAAATTTGTTCTGTCATGGTTTTATAGGATTAGAAACCCCCCGCCAAAGTTACGTGATGAATGGTCCCTCATTTAACATGGATCGCAAATGAAGCCAATTCTCGAAAACGTAATTTTGTAATACGCCAAAAAGCACAACAAATTTTAATACTCAGTTTTTAAGTATTCTTATTTCAGGTAAAGAGTATTTAAAATTCAGTACAGTCCTGAATAGATTGCTTTTTAAATTCAGCCGGACCGGTCAACATTTGTTTGTAATATCAGCAAAAAAAAAACACCACTGCCTCTATTTTTACCCATAAACCGTCACTTTTTTAGGCTTTTTTTATAATCTATCGAAAGAAACTTCTCAAAAATTGTTAGAACCATGTAAAAAGCGTTTTAAATTAAGATGGCATCAACATTTCAAAATCGAAAAAATTTATACACGCGGTTGCCCATGAAACCCACAGAAATATAAAATTTTATCTTTTCATATAAATGGTTGTTTGTGCAATAGCGCCCGTACAACAGGACCTAGAAGGGCCAAAGTCGGCGCCGATATTTCTTTGATATAAAGATTAATTAATATAAAAAAAGTCCACTATGTCACGTGATTACTTTAAGGGCCGATGTTGATTTTGAATAAAACACAAATTATTAAGGAAATTATTGTAATTTCTTTTTATAATAATAATATTCGTACGGTTAATTATGTATGGAACAAAATATCGGCCAAATGGCCGCTGCAACATCGGCGGCACACCTCCATCCGATGGTCCAAATTTTCGATGACGCTGAGGCATAATTGAGGTTCTATGCCGTAAATATGCCGAATTATTTCATCCTTTAGCCCTTGATTTGTTGCTGGCTTATCGACGTACACCTTTTCTTTCAAATAACCCCAAAGAAAAAAGTCCAACGGTGCCAAATCACATGATCTTGGAGGTCAATTGACATCGCCACCACGTGAGATAACACGGCCATTGAATTTGTCGCGCAAAAGAGTCATTGTTTCGTTAGCTGTGTGGCAAGTGGCACCGTCCTGTGGAAACCACATATCGTCCATATCCATATCTTCCAATTTGAGCCAAAAAAAAGTTCGTTATCATCTCACGATAGCAAACACCATTCACAGTAACTGCCTGACTGGCATCATTTTGGAAAAATACGGCCCTATGATGCCGCCAGCCCGTAAACCGCACCAAACAGTCACCCTTTGTGGGTGTATTAGTTTTTCGAAAATCACTCTTGGATTATCATTCGACCAAATGCGGCAATTCTGCTTCTTGACGAATCCACTGAGGTGAAAATGTGCCTGCCACATCACTGAAGAAGATTATCTTCGAAAATTGATTAACCACTATTGCCATTTCCTGCCACCATTTCTGACCATTGACGACGTCTGGAATGGTCAAGAGGCTTTAGCTCTTAATTCAATTGCACCTTGTAAGCGTGGACTGCTCTTTAGACACACAATCACGAACAGCAGCAATATTTTCTGCAGTGCGAACATGCACTGGTGTTTTCACATCTCCTGCAGACCCGGTTTGCTCTAATTTGTGCACGATTTTTCCGATTTTACGCACATTTGGACGAGGAAATTTACCGAAAAAATCACGAAATGCACGATATGAATTTTGATTTGAACGCCCATTTTTATAATAAGCCTCAAATAACTTTAACGCGTTGCTCGACTGTGTATCTTTCCATGGTTCAAATTAAGTGAGTCTGGAATTCAGAAATGTCAAATGAAATGCAGAAAAACACTTGACGTTTAGGTGTGGTTCACATTAAATATCGGCCCTTTGCGTCTATCCAAAAAATGGTTATGTCATTCAAACCAGCTCAAATATTCACTACACATAAGATTTTTTCGGTTTTACAATCAGCCACCAAACGGACTTATTATTTCACTTAGCACCCATACAAATATTCTTGCGGAATAAGGATTTAGACACGATACTAAATAAGCTGGGGAACAATTGGCGTTTTCAATACTTTGGTAAAAGGTATAAAAGATTCGATGAAGCTGAATAGGACACTTTTAATTGTTTCTTATCACAAAACTTATATTTAAAAAACATGCGATTTGGTTATTTTTCTTAAAAGTTTACAGGAAAATTACCCATTTCTTTTCTTCTATATGAAAATTAAATCGTTTTATTGATATTCCTACATAATTGTTTAATTTAAATCAATCGCTTTCGTCATTGATTAATACTTAAAAGATTAATTATTAACAAATTTATTAGTTTCAAATATCAATCAAATGTAAATAAAATTACCAATAAAATGATTTTTCATTAACGTTAATCAATTTTTTTGTAATCGTAATCAAAGGCTATTGACATTAAGTGATTTATATTGAATAATAAATATTTGCACATTAATTTTAACATCATGATTATTAAAAAAAAAATTAATTAAATATAGTTTTATATTATACGACTTTATGTAAATATTACAACATAATCAGGGCAGGTGTTTAAAAGGCACAAACATTTTAAAAATATTTATGCCAGTAAAATTAATCCGAAACAAACAAATATGCTCAAACAGTTACGCAGATCAATAGAATATCTTCACTTAGTTTTTTTTAAATGATAATTTGGTTATCAGAGACTAATTTCAAAATCCCAATTTAGTCGTTAATGGGAAAAACTCGAATTTCTTTTAAGAAATTATTAATTTATTTTTGCTTAAATTCTGTGAACGTTTTAAAACGTTTAATTGCTAACACAAAGAATGTGTAGTAAATGAACATTGGGACCATTGCGGTAATGAACAGGCGGATGGGCGTGCCAAGACTGGGGCACTCTTGATATTTCACAGGGTCTGCCAGTCGCAAGACCCCTGAGAACTCTCAGAAGCGAAATCATCAGACGCTGACGATAAATGGAAGAAACTGGATGGCTGCAGGACTCCCAAAGTAACGTAGCCCATATACGACATTGGTGCGACTTCTTAACTTCAGTCGCAGAGACATATCGAGTCTGGTATACGTACTTACTAGAGGTCTGCAAGAATAAATAAAAAGCAATTTCAACACACTCATTTGTTTTTTTAATTACAATGTGTCGATCACCCAATGATAACGAATCAAATGAAAAAATAACCAGAGACACAACAACAAAAACTTATTCTATTCAGTCAACTCAAGTCAAATGAGTAAATTATTCAAATATAATTTGAATGTAAAATATGTGTACCTCCACATTATGTATGTGTAAGCTTAACTCTTATAAATAAAAGAAGCCACAAGCTTACACACATATTATGGCAAGGTATTCAAATAAATGTATTCACATTCAATAATTCAAAAATTATTTGAATATTTTTTGTAAACTTGCTCTCTCTAACGGGTCATTGCAATGTTTCGTTATTTATGAATGACTCTCATATTCATTTACAGTAAACAAGTTTTTTATTCAATTCATTCATTCTTATTTTTGTATATGGTTTACTCTCTTCTTATCTTTTTGAATGTTTTATAATTGAATAAATGTTGTGCACTTTAAGTAAAGGGAAACAAGTGAGTTATTCAAAGCAGACCTCTAGTACTTACTGGTCACTGGACGGTCGGTAAGCACGCTCAAAGACTCGGTCTCCCTTTTAATGCCGCAGCTGCAGGGAACCTGGTACTAAGGAGACAGTATTGCACATACTATATGATTGCCTAGCGTTTAATTCAACACGACATGGATTATTTGGGAATTACCTTATACAAGTACTCTCTGAGATATCGCGGTCAAAACTCAGAAACTTGCTGAAATATCTCATCACAACTGACTGACTCTAGATTCCTCAGTATTACCCTGGGTCAAGCTTGACCGGGGCTTCCTATTCTTGACGAGTTGTGCAGCGTCAAAACAAATCCACTGTCGACTCTACTTGCAGCATGCCTAGTTCTGGCGTTTGGCGATAAGGATGAGTTACTGTTACATAACAGATGCCAATATTCTGCAATCAATCGTATTTGGAACGCATCAATTTTACAGGGACAATTAATCAAAGCAACGCGTTTTTTTTTTTAAATCTTACGAAATAAGCAAAACCCGTTTTGAAAAAAACTTTAAAAAACTCAAAAAAATAAATAAATATTATTTAAAATCTATGCATATTAACTGAGCCCTCTATCCGACCCAGACTCTCTACTGTTTTCCATAACCAAAAATATGTTGACTGACATCACCCAACCTTTTCTTACTTCTTTCATTTCCTGCTTTCCAACCAACAGACAACATGTTCTGAACAAAAAATCACAAAAAACCATTTTTAAGAGAAAAATATATTCAGATATGCAAATCCCAGTTGTTTTGTCTGTTGACAAAACAAGACAAATGTGTTATTTTACGACAATTTTGATTTATTTTAAAATAAATTTGTTTTGCAGTCTGGTATTTTTTTTTAACTATTTAAAGTACATGGGTTAGCAACACCGAGTGACTGTTAGTATGCATTATTTTACATAATCTTCTTATTTTCCAAATAAAGTAAAATATTTATATTTTTTCTTATTTCATATGCAGTTCTTTTACAAGAAAAATTTGATTATATAAAACATAAAATGAATAAGGAAAGGACAAAGAGGCGCTAGAATAAAAGCGAGAAAAATTTACGAAAACTAGAGGCATTTAAGCGAGAAGTCTGAATATTTATTGGCCATTTTTAATATCTTCCAACACGAATTCAACCACAGGTGGTGTCGGAACTACAACAATCCAAAAACAACAGAAACAACATAGGGTTTTTTGCATTGCATTCACAGAAAAAATGTTCACCAAAATATTTTCCATTAATTCAATAATGTTCTCTCAAACAATTTGTTTAATTGTTCCAATTAATTTACCTTAATTGAAAATAAAAATTATAATGTTTGTGTGTATATATGCAAATATGAAAGCATACACACAAACTTCGAAATATTTTAAAGTTTCAATCAATTTTTTTAATTGTTTCAATTAACTGTGTTGATTAAAAAAAATTTTTGATTTGGGTTTACGTTTTATATTGCCTCTTTTGCTGGTGGTCACATTTTAATTTAACTTTTTGATTGTAACTTATCTGCAAGAAAAGCTCAAACTTACAAATGATCAATTTGTTTGCTGGCGGAAAATCAGTACGGAATTTAATTAATAGTACAAATTTCTATTAAATACGTTAATTGAAGTTGGTTTTCCATTTTTTCTGTGCTGTAAGTGCTTAAAGCTCGAAATGTCAACAATTCTAAGCAAAACACCAACAAATCAAAACAAATAAGCTCGAACTGTCAAAATCAGACGCAGTTTCGAAACCACCTGTAGTTAATTCGCCTTGATCTCTAATTAAAGAAAAATTAAACAATTATTTTATACACTATGCCAGTTATAAGAAGACATTGTAAGTCTATAATGCATTCGCGAAATTTTTTATTTCAATTTAACTAAAATTTTGAATTTATTTTTGGTTTATAAGTGCATAATACGATTGTTTAGTATTTAAACTGGTTGCAATCAACCTAAGGCAAGATGTATTTCATCATTGCATAAGTTAATCATATCATAAGTAAATACAATATAGTCCATATATGCAATCGCCTCTCATACGAATGTTCCCCTAAAATTTTAAGTTTTTGTCACAATGTTGTCACACGAAACGAGGTAAAGGAATAAAATTTGCCAATTATATCATATTTCAATAATTAAATTTTAATCTGTAAAACATATTCCAATAACGGATTTTTAAATTTTAATAGATAAAAATGAGTTTTAAAGATTCTCAGTTATCATCAGGGTACACTTGACTTGACAACCGAATAACTCTCTCTCTCTCTGGAATGAATTCGTGTTGGTGCAGTAATGCCAGCTCTTCAGCAAATTGAAAAATTACGTTTTTTGTTTATTTTTTAAAGTGTAACGTATGCGGAATAAAATATGGACTGACACATTAACAATAATAAAAAATGTATATCAGGTATTAAAATATCAAAGTTTATATGCAACTGTTAAAATACACAACTTAAACTTATTTTACAAAAAGATATCCAGCCACATCGATGGGCTTTTTTCATATTTTGAATACGAAATTCCGAAAAGCCTTTTGAATCACCATTGTGTGTCTCTGATATGTGCTACGTACTTCTAATTTTCAAAATTTTTTCTGTGTAATAGAGTTAGTGTTTTGTTCTCTCTGTTTTGATTCTAGCCAATATTCTCTAGCCTTAAGACCCAACTATAATATGCATAAGCTTGCTTACCCTTCTGTCAAAAATTAACAAAAAACCTCTCAAATTCATTTAAAAACACAAAAACAAAACCAAAAAACATTTGATTCTGTACTGAAAATGCGATCTGTTTCGCACCTTGACAGACTCATAAAACTTAAAAAAAAGTTTCTTTAAGTTCAATATGGTTGGACACATATGATTAACATGTATTTGCCCACTTGCTTAAGCCAACTTAAGCATATTATAGTTGGGCCTTTAGATATCTTCAAACATTTTCTATTTTTGCTGAAATATTTTTCATGTTTTTATCGGAGTATAAATTTATGCACTTTATTCATTCATGTAAATACTAATTTTCGTATATTTATATTCTTTTTATTGCATACTTTTTGACATATTAAGTTTGAAATGCTTCAAAAAAGGCATTAGAATATTTTTGTATTTATTGTCCAAAAAAAATGCAAATTTTATAAAAAAAAGAGGCTGGAAAAAGAAGGAATCTTAAACTTTATAACAAATATTTGCACATGAAGTGTTGTCATAAATTAAACTGATATGAACATTTGCTAAACTTTTTTTAAAAATGTTTCTATTTATGAGGAAAATATAATGATTATATCGTCGTCCCCTTAATAAAACAATAGTGTATAATTTGTTTGCCATTTCGAGATAATAGAGTTTAAAATTTTTGTGTTATTTGACTTTTGGGAAAACAGTAATATTTCTGAAAATAATCAATGTTTTTAAGTTGTGGTCATTTAAATATGTGGTGGAATAATCAGGCTACTATTCGATGATATTTCATTAATTTAGAAGTGCATTAAATGCAAATAAATGGAATTCAAAGTACCATGATGTCACTTAGGCTATTTTACTTCTTTTATAATATAACTATATGAAAATCATTAAACACTATTTTACTTTGTATGGAATACACTATTTTATTTGAATCTTTTACACCATTTACCACGAAAAACTTTTGTGTCATTTTGACAAAACAGCTTAAGTCGAGATAAGATATTAAAAAGGTTTAAAACAAAACTGGGTGAAAAAATTATTTTTATCAAAAATAAAATAAACCAAAATTAAAGAAAAATTTCATTTTTAATACAAAATTTTAAAAACGTAAACAATAACGTTTTTTTAGAGCAAAATCGTATGATTAATATCATTTTTTTTCAACTTTTTAAATTTGACTTAAGATGTTTTGTCAAATGCCATAGTATTATATTTTTATTTGACATTAATAACAAATTTTAAACATAAATATTTAATAAAAATTTATGAAAAACATCCTTAAACTTATGCTAAGACGCACAGTGGCTAAAAATCGCTTTTCATTGGCCAAAATTCTGTAACTTTTGAAATGAAGTAGGTATTTTAGTGAATGCGCATTTTACTGGTTGCTTAGGCCAGATCGTCAGGAAACTTCGTCGAAAAAGATTTTAGAAAAACTAAAGTTATTAAAACAATAAAGCAAGTTGTTTTTGTTTGCAATTTGGTTTTTATTAACCTACCTACAATTACTGTTGGAAGAATTCCAATCAATTGTAGTGGGGAATGTAAGAAGAGATAAACTCACCGTTTATTGTTGATGTTTTTGTTTAAACTTTGATATTGTTACAAGTAGAACTGTTGCTTATAATTCTTTTATTAGTTTTTCTAAAATCTTTATGGATTAAGATTCCTGGCGATCTGGCCTAAGCAACCAGTGAAAAGCGCATAGGTATAGCTTATCCCATCAACAATAAATTTCAGTGTTTTTATCAAATAATAAAAATTGGGAATTAAGCACGAATAACAAAATCATTTAAAATAGGTATTTATTTTTTGAATATTTCTTATTTATTAAAACATTTCATATATGTACATGTGGATAAAAGAACCTTTTAAAAATAAAAGCAGCAATAGATTTTAATAGCTTTTGTAACAATGTGAGGTTCTGTTTATTATAATTTCTTACTAATACAATGTCTGTCTTAGATCTAATGAACTATAATTATTCTTCATTTATTTGAAAGATTGATTGCAAATATTCCATATTCTGTTCTGTGTTTTTTCTTCATCTAAATCCCGATGTTCCACTTTCCATTGATTTCGTATACTGGAGATGAACGGATCTGACGTTGCCAATAATATATTAAATAGATTTTCATTTGTGGAATTTCGTGAAATTTTTCTAGTATTGTGCATTCTATAAAATCAGTAATCCTTATTCCTTTTTTCCTGAGCTTCTTCTGGTAAATCTCCAAAAGGCACCAACTGATATTTAATGACATCTTCTCTGTGATAAAGGATTTTGTGAACTGTAGCAGACATATTTCTCCATGGGTACTTGGCTGTATATATTTTTGCAGTTTCCTTAGCAAAATCTCCAAATTTTCTAGAGTCAATTTCTTCATTGCACGCAAGTACTTCTGGGATTATTTTAAATCTAAAAATGAGGTTAAAATCAACACCTGTTATTTCAGATGCTGTTTCTGGATCTGAAAAGAATCTTCTTGTGGTATTGCCTGACCTTTGTATCGGCTGATCAACCCAAATTTGCGATACTCATCTTGAACATGTTTCCTTTTGAACTTCTTACCTCCTTGTTGGTTTCGTTGTTTCTTATTGATCCTGAAGATCCGAAATCCAAATCGTAATTAATTCTTGTATGTGTTCCATAAGTCGTATTCTTGCATGTAGTGGTGATAATCCAAATTCATATGCATCAGTATTATCTAGTGATTTGTCGGGACTTGATTTAATTGGCTTGATGTTGCATGGATTATGATGGAGCTGGCTGCAGCCTTCGTGTTAGTCAAAGCCTGGCCTACTTTTCCATCTATCATTGTTAGCACTTATTGGTAGCTAACTCTAATTTGCTGCCCATCTTAATCTAATTGCTGAAGTGTTGCAATTTGGGTCTTGATATCACTAACTTCTTTGTTAATGGCATCATGAGCTTCTTTTTTGAATTCAAATTTGATAGGCCTACAGTATTTCGTAGAAGATGGTGTCTCATTTTTCCAAATATCGTTTGTTTGCGTTGTACTAGTCGAAGACTCTGAATCTTCCAAAATCTTTTTTAATCGCAATGGTACAAATGATAGCATGAACATATTTGAGTCCGAAATATTTTCACATACTACTTGTTTGTATTATTTTTGTCCGGAAGAACCATCACATCCCCATTTACAAAAAAGAATTAACTTTGTGTTTCCATATTTTTTTTAAACTCATTTCCTTTTATTGATTGTAGCAAGCGTTTGGCTGTGTGATCAAGTAGTGATTGTAGTTGTACCACTGCCGAAATTGGTGTGATTGTAATAGTGTCCTTTAATTGCAAACAGTCCATTTAAGCAGATGTTATGTGATGATATACTGGATACAGATTTGAGCCTTTTTCAATCTGAGCTGAATATATTGCTGTTTTGTTAATTTCAAATCAAGAATAATGCTAATGCCTTCTCATTTGTGATTTGTTTTGCATCGCTCGGAGTTGGTATACTTTTAAGAACGGTATCCACTTTTGTCAATTGTTTCTGTGATCGTAATTGATGGAGGAAAGTATCTTGATTATTTTCCGCCTCTTAGATCTATCGCTTCATTTGTCTAGCGATTTTTGTGGTCTCCCACGAGTGTTTTGATTTGGTGTTTTTAAAGCGATCTCGACAGAAAGTTCGTTCATTAGCCAGTTTGCAAAGCTCTTACAAAATCTATCATTGCTGTTATCAACTTTCCTGTATCGCTGTTTTAAATATTTGATGAAAACAGATAATTTATTTTCTAAGTCCAATTGTATTGCAATGCTATAGGAATTTCAGTTTCCTTTTTTCGAATGTAATTTTTAACATCTTTCTCGTTTTTTTTATAGCTGAAGCTCTCCCTGTTTTTATGATAAACTTTGTTACTGCTTAGATATATTATATCCACTGAGTTTGCATTCGAATGTCACTTGCTTTTAAACCTTTTCATACATTTTTTCATACCAAATACAGGTAGAATAAAAAGGATTAAAAAACTTAAAATCCTTTTATTTATATGCTATAAAATACCTGACACAAATTTAACAACGCATTGCATAGTTATAGGGTCATATAATAATATTAGAGTCATAATGTTTGGATTCAGAATATACCTGTTTAGCGTAAACGCGTGTTTAAGCTCTTTATTCTTCTATTAAATACGCTAATGTGAACGTAGTGTAACGGATAAGTTTGAATCAGGGCAGCTTAACCTATTTCTGATTCTGTAACAATAATACAAATATATTTACTACCTGTATTTTGTTCGATCACGATCAATAGCACATGATTTCTGTTACTTCTGCAAACATTTTTGGGGAATAAAAAAAAATTAAAAAAAAAACTGTAAAAATTAAAAAAAAACAGACGTGTTAAACAGACGGGTCCTAACGGGTACAAGTGTATATAGGGTTAAAGAAACCACTTTCACCTTTTTATCAGTGGTTTAACCTTCTTGATCCCTTTTGGTCCGCAAAAGTTCTATTCTACTAAAGTTCAAATTTTACAAAAATGTAGTGGCTTAGAAAATATGTCTGAACATCTCATATATAAATAACTCAATAGTCGCACATACTACTAACAAAACTACCAACCTAGCTGGGCGTTATCGATGATAGTTTTTGGGCAATGATAATTTCTTTCGGATTAAATAGAAAAAAATCACTATTTTCTGAATTAAAAAAAAGTTGGGTTTAACAACATGACACAACCGCAATTGCCAAAATTTTGACCTAATTTCTTGGCTACCTTAGTTTTAGCATGTTAACTATTAAAAAAAATTGAAATTTTGGAAGTCGGTGACAAACAAAAATTGGACTTTTGGCCAATGAAATAAAATTTTCAGACACTGTGAAACGTACTAAATTCCACATTAAAATTTTTAGATAGCTTGTTAAGTATAGTTAAAGCTCCAGTAAATGGATTGTTATGTACAAAATGAGAACGATGTCATCGAATATAAAACAAATTATAATGAAAACCACACAAAAGGAATAATTTTTACACGATAAACAGAAAAATTGTTGAGCTACACTAAAGAAACTTCTTGTGTTCAAATAATCCTTGAACATGAATTTTCAAAGCTGATAAGGAATAAAATACATTTAATCTACAGTTAATAATTTAAGCCTAAGTAAACAAACATTAATGTGATTTCTCCTAATGATTTAAGTAAACAAAATCTCATGTACGTTCCTCTTCCTTAGCTCTTAAGGTTTTTATTTGTAAAAGTAATTCAGTGTTTTACAAACATTCAACGTCAATTGTTTAAATTATTATAACAATTTGTACATCTTGACTTTGTTAGCAATATCAATTAAGTACTGAAAATACATCTTTTGTTAAAAAAATACATTTTAGTAACGAAATATTTCAGAACTTACGTAAGTTTCCCTAGTGTGTGGTTTCCCACACATATGTAGTTTCTATGTAATTTGCACTAGAGACAGAAATTTCTTTCGGCATTGTTGCGTGCAATGTATGTTTTAAAAAGTGAGTGCTTATATAATTCACACAAGCTTTTTATGGTTTGTTGATGATCACTAAGGGGATACATACTTCATTAATATTACGTAAATCATGACTTTAAACACAAACGAACTGTGGCGCCCCAGCAAAGTAGGCAGATATTGCATATGTTTGAAAAACCCCACACGAGGGTTACTAACATATATATGTTTTTTTTGAGGGTGATTTGAGGGTTAAATCAATTTTAGCCGGAAGTTCACGGCAAAAAATAATATTTTGACTTAACTCAAGAGTTGCAGCTCCGGCTGGTGTCTTTAAAACATCAAAGTTAACTGTCGAATGTCGGATAAAAACCGGGATTGGGAAACATTTTAAGTAATAGTCATATTCCTTCAATTTTTCAGAAATGACTTTATACACTATCAGACTATTATATTGTATTTTCTTGTTACATTTTACCTTAGCTTTCCGTTGGAATGCTGACGAAGGCCGTAGCGGGCCAGAAAATGCATTACATTCTGCTGGTGTCTAATAATTGTAAATTTTTCTGTACATACAATATACCTCTTTGCTTTCCAACGGAAAGCTAAGGTAAAATGTAACAAGAAAATACAATATAATAGTCTGATAGTGTATAAAGTCATTTCTGAAAAATTGAAGGAATATGACTATTACAAAAAAGCTTTATGAAATACATAACTGAAATTTAGCTCATAGAATAAATTCGAAAAATAAAAAATGTTGAATGAAACATTTTAAGGTAACGCTGGCTGGGATACCAGATCAGTTTGGGTGCCTGGAAATCCAAATTGCAGACGGACTGGCCTAGGTAGGCCTAAGTTATAATGACTATTGCAGAAATTTTGATAATAATTTTTACTTTCTCTGGCAATGCCGCGGTCTCGTGGACATAAGAATGAGATATTTTGGCAAACCAGAATTGCGGTGCATGGATGTTTTCTTAAATGTTAAAGTAAGGTCGGTCTTGGTTCAATTGCTACAGTGATGCCTAGAGAATAAGCTTGTGAACACTCCCATAAGATCGTTACCACCCTACAATTGAAATTAACTGAAACATTTTTAGCTGTCACCATCATCAAAATTTTCATAAAAAAGAAAAGGTATTTTATTTTAAAAGGGCAAATTACACCGAACTACATAACCTTTTAATTAACACAACTTGGATTCAAGTGTTATCAATTCGCATTGGCGCACCTGAAACAATCGATAAAATGATTAATAATTTTTACAGTACAATTAAACAATATATGAATGAATGTATACCAAAATATTCACTGTGGTCAAAATCAGGACCACCATGGGGCAATAAACAACTTTCTTCGTTAAAAAACTCAAAAAAATAAGACTTACAAAAAATATAAGAAATCTAGATCCCAATGCGATTACGGCAAGTATTCCGTCCTTCGTGCAAAATATAATTTGCTAAATGCTAAATTGTATAACGATTATTTGATTAAAATAAAAAACAACTTAAAACACGATCCAAGATCATTCTATAAATTTGTAAATTCGAAAAGAAAGATCTCTGGCGCACCGAAGGTCATGAAATATATGGGTACGGAAACACATGATGAAAAGGAAATCAGTGATTTATTCGCAGACTTTTTTTCGTCCACATATTCTGATGCCCATTGTACTGAAAATGTCAATTGTCCATTTAATATAGCTTCTGGTCAAACTATATCATTTTCACCAATAACGACAGTCAATATTATCAATTGCTTAAAATCATTTAAATATTCAAACTCATTGGGTCCTGATTGTATACCAAGCAGTATTTTAATCAATTGCATGGAAGCTTTAGCAATGCCGTTGTCAATTATTTTTAATATTTCTATGAAAAATGGTTATTTCCCAAAAATATGGAAAGAGTCATATTTAATTTCCTTCTTCAAATCTGGAAATAAATCAAATATGATTAATTACAGGGGTACAGCCAAACTTAGCGCAATCCCAAAACTTCTTCTATTGTGTCTTCTTTTTATAACATATTTTAAAAATGAAAATAAAAATGAAAAAAATTGACATACTTAACTATGTATGCATGTTAATTTAACAAGATAAACTTTTGATTTTAATATAAAACAGGTTTTTATGGATTTAATTTTGAACAATGTTATTTTAACAGTGAAAAATATTAATATTAAATTTAAATAAAGGGCATACTTTTGTTGAAATTTACTATGATTCTCAATCAACATTTCGCTATGTTAATTTAACAATGGTATATTTTTTCTGTGTGTGCCAGTCTTAAAATTGCTTAGTTTGATTAATTCTTGCATCTCCACAGTCTTTCTTCAAAAGGCTTAGACCAGATGGCGCAATTTGGACACCTCAAGAGTGGCCAAGTTAATATGATCCTTCTTTGGTAACAACCTCAATTTGCCACGTATAACCTGCAATTGAAGGGGCATGTTAATGTAGCTGGCAGTGTTGACAGGACATTGGATTGGATTCATTGTCAAATGCGTGAAGACTTTGACAACCCTTCAACCACTGTGGCAGCTGCCCAGCTGTCAGGAAAAATAGATTGCTGGGTATTACAAACTTTTAACCTAAAGACATAACGCTTGGGTACCAGCTGGATATGAAACATTACAGTGTAAATGACATTTCATCTGAAAAGTGTGCCAAAATGGAGTTCTTTCGAGTCTACTTGACTGCTTGCGCGAAGTGAACTATCACGATAACCAAACAAGCGTGTTTTAAAAGGACGGACATGCCTATAGCGACTTAAAATTACTTTAGTACCCAAAATATTTACTATTGTGGTTTCTTCTGAATATATTTGGTGCTACAAAGTTGTTGCTTAAAATTCTTATTCGCTCAATAGTTTTATTTGAATAACATCTTTAGTTTTTCTAAAATCTTTGGAAGAAGTTTCGACATGATCTGGCCTAAGCAACCACTGAAATACGTATAGGAATAGTTTATCCCATCAACCATAAATTTCAGTGTTTTTATCAAGAATAAAAATTGGGAATTTTGCACGTCAAACAAAATCATGTTAATTAAAAAAAAAAATATATAAATTTTAAATTAATTCTAAAAGAAAAAATTAAATCATTATGTAAAATTTAAATCTTAACCTTAAAATCCGTTTTAATTTACAATTTTCTGAAGCCATATGCTGTTTGATTTTGATTTTTTCCATTTAGCAAGTAAATCAAAGACTTATCACTCACTCAACATCTTCCTCATAAGCATATTTCATAATCACCATACTAAGATTTCAATTGTTTTTGAATCATCACCACCATCACTCACCACCATAATCCAACTATCAATTCATCCATCCACTTATTTGCTTCAGCTGATGCTGCTGCTGCTGCTACTATTCGTCTTTTTGAAAATCGTACTTAAGTATGTAAATGCTAAAATTATATTTGAAATTCAATCACTATGATTATCACTTTCAAGTCATCTGTCAATTTAAGATACACAGCAACGCTCCGACACATACAAAAACGTTTCTTTATGGTTAAATCTATTCCTCAATATCAAACTCAAATTCCCATTCAGATGCTGGTGACTGGCATTCACAGAAGCCATCAAATCAGTTTAGTATTCAAACGTAACCAAAATTTTTGGGGGCATGAAAGTTTTGCAAACCAACTGCATACATTTTGTTAATTGCTTTTTAAACTTGCACTCATGGACATCAATTACAAATACAGATTATGATTATTTGTTTTCCGAAAATTGCAGCAGTTCAATTAATTGGAATAGAAATCTAGTGATGAAATGGATTTAATAAATGAGCAAGTTTCCAGTCAAATACAATATTGTATTTTTATAAAATAAAATTGTGTTTTCGAATGGAAAATCGAAATAAAATTTTATTTTTATTCTTTCCCCTAATTTTTGTGATTACTTTTTGCTTGGAAAAACAAGCTGAAAGTTAAGTTTCTAAACATTTTTAAGTACAAAGCCATGCTTGCTATACCTTACACTGCAGTCACACCCTGCAGGAGATTGAACTAGTACCTAATTTGTACCAAACTAGTACACAAATAACCAGTACTAGTAACTGTAAACTTTTCTATAACCATCTTAATGCTCAGATTAGTGCTTAAAACATCACTAGTATTATTGGGTCTAGACGTGTACTAGTACACTTGGACCACTTTGGGTGCTTTTTGCTTTTTGATGAACAACCAGACTGCAAAGTTGGGCAAACGTATTTTCTTATTTGTAAGAATGTTGTATTGTATGTTTTCTCTAATATTATCTTCCTTAAAAGTGGTCATATTTGATAAAAATTATTCCAAAAAAATGTTCTTATATGGTCTGTAATCTAAGGAAGCGTTCGAAGAGAAATATGTTATTCGGATTAACGGTAAAATTTTATTTTGTTTTAATCATTATTCAGTTAAATAAATTATTATGGAACAAATTTCACGTTCAAAAAGTTACGTATCGACCCAGATTTTGGCTTTAAAAAAAATACGGAAGATTTTGGAATCAAACCAAAGACATTTTTATGTTACATTGCTACGAAAAATTCTGAAAGTAGTTTGGCTAAACAATTTTGCCAGATTTCGCTGAATTACGCCTTTTTATTCACGGCTACAAAAACTACTTCTATTTTTCTCGTTCGAACCGCTACCTATTTTGCCATTATCTTTTACCTAGAATCGCGCTCTCCATAAACTTTAGCATAGATAACAATGCTTTTTTAGTGCTAAAATTTAAGGGTTAAAAGAACGTAAAAATATTTGTTATATAAAATTTTATTGCATTTTTGATGCGTCCGACTGTCACGTACAACACTTTGGAATTACCCATTTATTTATGGGGTAGATTTAAGCTGACCTAAAAAAATATTGGGTTAAAAATTATTAATATTCGTAGGAAAGCAGACTTCAAGCAATGGTATGTTTCATTGTTAAAAAAATTATTTTTTAACCAACATTTTAATATTTTTGTTTTTTAAAAATTCATAAAAAAATTCGAAAATAAAGCTATGCTTCTAATTTTTTCCAGACATTTAAAAAGCTGCAAACAAAACAAGCCGTAAATGATTAAAATCTGTTAAAAATTTTGTTTTTATTCACAAAAGTCGAAACATTTAATTTAAGAATTTCATAAAACGCAATATTTGTATAGGAGCCCCCCTAAGAAGTGGTGATAAGAGGCAAGTATGTCTCGAGAAAATGTTAAGGATAAAAAATTAATTGAGGTCGGTCATACATTTTATTCTACTAGAGGCAGTTCCTGGGCATTTATGGAACTTTTTCTTCAGTATTTTTCTAGTCTGCGTTGAACATTTTGTATGGGAGCCCCCTTAAGGAATGGAGATAGCGGGTGGGTATGTTAGAAATAAATGATTGAGATAGAAAGTAAAGTGGATGGGTTTGGGTATGACTAGGGTGATCGATCGAATAGTATTCGACCGGTTTTAACCGGTTATTTTAGTTTTGCCCAAGTCGAATATTTTAAAATGTCAATTTTTCGAATATCGAATAAACCGGTTATTTTAGTAAAATAAACCGGTTATTTTAGTAATGTCTAATTTATATACGTTTTCCTTACTTTTGTTATAAATGTACCCGTAATTTAAGTATTTTTCTAATTGAATATTTGGCAAACTTAAACTTTTTATAAAAAATGTCAAAACAAAATGAAACAAAAGTCAAAAAACTTTATGAGCAATGTAAATACAAATCGCTTATGTTAGCGTGTGTTATTGTAACAAAAACCAAAAACAATTTACAGTACGTAAAAAAAGTTCAGATTTAAAAGTAGTTAGCAATTTGACAGTATTCTAAATACTTTATATATATCTTTATAAAGATGCCATCTCTAGTGATATTTCGAACTGACTTGAAATAAAATTGTGCTTAAACGGCCCTAAAATGATAAGTTGTAAAGATTCTTTAACGTCACGACTTATTAATCATTTTTAATTAGTCTTGATTTAATATACGCCAAGTAAAACTTGACCCTGTGCCAAGTAGTTCTTAAGAGACTGCAAATAATATTTTACTAAAATATGCTAACAATAATGAATGAAAAACTCTTAAGTAGTTCTAGCATATCTTCATGCTTAAAACAAGAACATACCGGCGGAATGAACGTTGTGGGAAAATTCATCAGTTTTATTTATTAAAACACCAATAAAAAATTAAAGGAATCAAAAATGTCCTGGAAGGGTTTAAATTGTGTAATCGACGAATTAAAAGATATTTCATACAAAAAGTATGTTCATATTACTATTGTTTCTATAATACTGAAACAAAAAAAAATATTAAATATATAATCCTGGATAAGAATTTTTGTTTGCCACTTTTTAAAAATACGGCTGAAGTTTACTGCTTCGTATACACATGCTTAACCAGCAACAAATTAAAACTCATTTACAATAAATTTGGGAAAATATGTCAAATAATAAATTTTATTAAATCCCAATATTTTTAAAACCAAAGTTGTTCAAAAATTCTATAGCTATGTTCACACCTATTTAATATTTGACTCCTAACGTAACCACCAGCAAAAGCAAAGACACATAGATAAAAATTAAATCAGCATAGTTTTACTTATAGGTAAAGATGACTGTTTGGTACGAACACGACCACACGCAGAGAAAAAAACATGTTTAAATATGGTCACCTCTAACGATACTATGCTTAAAGATAAATTTATCCATATTATGTTTAATTTAGCCATTTTTTTTTGAAACCGAAAAGCATATTATGGTTAAATTAGTCTCTTATCTAGTAGTCACAACCATTGGTTTTTGGTTGTCTCTAAACATGTTATGGTTAAATATGACAATAATTTGTTTTTAAATTAACAATAAACCATGCTGTTATAAGTGTTAAATATATTTTAGTTATTATATATCATAATATGTTCGGAGGCAATAATATGGTTAAAATTAAACATAATATGGTTAAAATTTTCTTTAAACAAAGTATTGTTCCAGGTGACCATATTTAAACATGATTTTTCTCTGGTTGCAGATATCCGTTTGTAGAAACTACGGGCATTAGTCGAATTAATTTGTTAAAGATATTCAGCCGAATCTCGAATATTTCCAAGAAATTCTTTTCTAACGGAAAATACTTTTCTCGCAAAAAAAACCTTCCAATTACAAATTACGCGGGAACAATAAATTAGTAGGTGGCATCACCGAAGTAATTTTGCTTATTTACATTGAATTTGTTTGTTGTGGCTGAGCAAGTTAAAGTAAAATTTATTTAAATCAAATTAAAAAATTTAAGGGATAAGTACGTTCATTAATGCAGTTGGCGCGCATCACTTGCCCATTAGTAAAGTTGAATGTTCGTAAAAGCATTATTTTTAAGAAACTTGGCATCACTCTCTTTTTTACAGTGATGTCGCAACTCTGCAGAAATGTTTGTCAATTATTGCATACCTAAACAAGAGCGGAAAGCGTTTTCTAGCTGTCAAAAATGCTCATGCCCATACAATTTGTATGAAGCATCCCTTTTGGGGCCCTATGCTCCTTATAGGATCTTCGGGAACATATATATATATATTAGGGTGGCAGCGAAATGTATGGAGCAATTTTTTTGTATTAATATTGATGTCTCCCGGACGGAATATTGTGACACATGGTCTAAAATTAATGTCGAAAAAATTTCAGCCAAATCGGATAACTTTAACCCGTGTCCCTTTGAGGTCAAAGTTCAAATGATAAAAAAAAAAATTTCCATACAAGCAAAAAATATTCGATTATTTTTTTTTTTATTTTTTAATATTAGTAAGCTTTATTAGCTTATTAACAACAAAAAATTTCATTTCGATCGGACAAGATTTTCAGTTTCAAAAGTGACTCTGAAAAAAATGTTCAGGCTTGTTAGGGGCTTACTCTAAAAAATTTTCAAAATTTCTTTTTTAGTTTTAACAAGCATACATTAAAGATATTTTGTCGCTCTTATAATAGTTTTTTTTAAACATTTTTTGTGACGTCGTAATTTTATTATATTTTTTAATAGGGCCAAAAACTAAATTTTTGCAACTTTTGGCCCCAATTTAGAACAAAGCGATGTCGAAAAAAAATTTAAAAAACCTGGTATTAAGAGCAAAAAAAAATCTTTAATGTGTGCTTATCAAAACTAAAAAAAATTTTTTTTTGAAAATTTTTTAGAGTAAGCCGCTAACAAGCCTCAAATTTTTTTTTCAGAGTCACTTTTGAAACTGAAAATCTTATCCGATCGAAATGAAATTTTTTGTTGTTAATTAGCTAATAAAGCTAACTAATATTAAAAAATAAAAAATCGAAAAAAAAATTTTTTGCTTGTATGGAAATTTTTTTTTATCATTTGAACTTTGACCTCAAAGGGGCACGGGTTAAAGTAATCCGATTTTGCTGAAATTTTTTCCACATCAGTTTTAGACCATGTGGCACAATATTCCGCCCGGGAGATGTTGAAAATCCAAAGTTGAAATTTAGCTGCCACCCTAATATATATCCCTAAATAGCGCGGCGTCAACGCTTTACAATTGGAAAATCCGATTTTGACAGCGCATTTAATAGTGAAGTTGGCCGCTATTAATAATAAATAATGACAATTTAGCAATTTTTTGTCCATCTAGCGGGTTTTTCTCTTCTTTTTATTTCTATTGTTTGGGTTTTATTAAACAAGAAAGTTAACACTACTGTTTGTGGCGCAACGTTGACGCTCTTGTTTAGGTATGGCATATTAGCGTAAAAGCTTAGCGGATGAAAATGTTCCGCCTTCCGCTCTTGTTTAGGTATGGCTGTTAATTTTCTGTCGTTTTATTATTCTTGTTTAATGTTTTTTCTTGTAATTAATAAAAAACCGTCACTTTTTGGTTCAATATTTAGAATAAAATGTGTCATCGTTATTGTTGATAAAAATTTTTACAATCGTTATGTTCGCTTATGAACATTTTTAAATTTAGCTTGTGTTCAAAAATTCGAACTTTGCACAGCTATTGCCCAGTAAACAAGCATCAGCATCACAACTGTAACTGGCGATCACGATCACGCTGCTGCAGTGATGCATAGTTTTTATGCATTTACGAACCTACCCAATATAATTGCCTTGCACGTTTTTTATTAAATATTTCTTTTGTGGCAGGTTTAACGGTAACACCAACGGCCTTTACCGGCACAATTTCAACGTATGATTTTATTCTTTCTTTGTATATTTTTCATGCCGAATTTTTATTTGTAATAGGAGGAATTGGGCTGATTAATATCGCCATAAAGTTTGTACCAAATAATTTTCACTGAAATTAAGCCTTAAAAATTTTGCTATAAAAGATCAATAATGAGTCCCATTTAGAGGCCAACTTTGAAAATCATTTGCACATGTATGTTTGTAGGACATTCTATAGCCGGCTACTCGACATTAATTTCTTATTTGATTCTTTTCATTTCTAAATGTTGAATAATAAAAATAAACGTTTTGTCTTCTATAAATCACACATTTCAACAATTTTCAATAAATTTTAATTTAAAATTTTAGAGAATCTCTTCTTTTAGCTTTGTAAAAAGTTTGCTTTTTTAATCTAAAGTTTAATGCATCTTGTCGAAAAGTTTATTCTCTCTTATATTTTCTTTGGACTCTTTGACAATTTTGAAATATGAAATACTTAAGTATAATTGCAAATGAACCCAAAAATACACAAAAACTGTTTCATTTCTACCATTCCATTAACAATCTATTCCCATTCATCTTTTTCCCAACAAAAAAAAATCTTCTAAGCCTGTCGAACTTTTTTGCTTCCAAAAAATTTTCCACAATTTTGAATCTGTCAGATCTAAGAGGATTTCTATTATCTTTTGAAGACCAAAAGTTTTCCATTGTATTGTGTGTATGTGTGTATTTCTAAGGAGCATCTTTTATTAACATCCATCGTCATCGTAAATATTATTGTGCAACAGGATTTTATAAAGATGCATATAAAAGCAGGCAAAAACACATACAACAGTATATGCACGCATTAATACTCACAAATGCAACAAAGAAAAATAGATGAGAGTTTATGTTTTTCAGAAATTTTAACTTTTGTTTACAATGTTCCTAATAAAATATATGAACTTTTGAAGCTGGTGTACCAGGGGGAAGGATAGCGAAGCCTCTACATAAAGGGATAGAGTAAATAAAAAAGACAAATAATTTTAACGTGATCGCATTTAAAAATAAACGTCGTAAACTAAAAAATTGGATGTAAACAGAGTGTTAACGCCATCTACAAAATAATAGTTATTTAGCTTAAGTTTAAATTATATTCAGTCCGGCATCGCCAAATCGTTGTTGAATTGTTAATTATTTTCTGATTGAAACATTTGTAAAACTTAACGAAACAATTAAGGTTTGCTCTAGAACATGCGCCCTTTTGCAGCCATTTTATATTCTGAATTGCAAACTTACAAGTTGGTTGTGCGCAGCGCTCAGGAGCAAAACTCATTTGCATTTAAATTTTACAAACCGAATAATCCTGGTGGTTTCCATACCAAAAAGTATGTAACACAATTTATTATTTAATATTGTTCCTACATAATTGTTAAAACTTAATTTAGGAATTTTAATACAAATACACATTATCAATTACATTTTGTGTGTTTTATTCAAAATCCCCGTGGGAGTCACTAGGACGTGCGGCAGACGTGCCTTGGTAACATTTTAAAATTCTTTTTGTCGTCATCTATACTTCTAAACCCTTGTCAAGACAACTCGCCAATCACGCAGTAAGTACAAAATGTCTTTACAAAACTTAAGCGGTCAACAGCAAATTGAACAGCAAAATCAAGAATGTTCACATTGCCATAATCCCCCTGACGAAAATATGTCGACCTGTATTCAATGCCACAACGTTTTTCATAAAATTTGTGTTAATGTCGTAGACGACACACTATTTAAATGCCTTTCATGTTCATCTATAAGGCCAAATTCTCCTACACTGAGTACCACAAGCCGACACTCAAACCGTTCTCGCCAGTCGCAATCACATAAAATTGATTTGCAACTTAAAAAGCTAGAAGAAGAACGAAAACTTAATCAGGAGTATTTAAATAAAAAATATCAACTTCTAGAAGAAGTTGAAGATTTCTCAGATGTTTCTTCAGAAAAATCCCAAAGAGTCAATAACTGGCTAGCCTCTACAGAGACTATGTCTCAACAACCCATAACCAAAGATGTAAGTAACAAATCAAACTTACAAACATCTCGTTTGCCAAACCAAACTTATAACATTGCTACACCTCAAGCAAATAAATCAACAACAACGTGTAATAGCTCTACTGTAGCAACACAAAACCACGTTACATTTGTTTCGCCAACGGTCAACAATGCTGCCATGAATTCGTATTTACCTGTGTCCGTTGTACCAAATTGTACAGCGAACATTTCCACCTTGGGTGGCTTTGAACGAATGCAGTCTACAAGACCTACAGTGACAACTAATAATCCCCATTATGGACTTACGTATTCTGCTTCAAATAATAACTTTAACACGCACAATTATTCGTTTCCACAAGAATTTATTTATCGGCAACCAATATCTTCTACATCACATTTTAATTCTAATATACCAATACGCCCGACGGTATACCCACCTCTATATTTACCACAACCGAACAGCCTTACACAAACAAATATTTCTTCGCGACAGTCGTTGCCAAAAGATCTTCCAATCTTTTGTGGTGAACCTGAAGAATGGCCTATATTTTGCTCAACATATGAATGGTCCACCGCCTCCTGCGCCTTTACCAATGAAGAAAATCTTATTCGACTGCAAAAATCACTTAAGGGGGAAGCATTAAACAGCGTTAAGCATATGCTAATTCATCCTTCAAACGTACCAGATGTAATGCACGTTCTTTATTTGTTGTTTGGTCAACCTGAAAAAATAATAAATTCCATAAAAAATAAAATACAATTATCACCAAAAGTTGATGAAAATAATTTGAAAACACTTACCTCCATGGCTATAGCAGTTCGCAGTTTAATTTCCACTATTACTGCAAGTAATTTACAAGATGAAATCAACAATTCATCACTACTTCACGACCTGGTACAAAAACTTCCCACTTCATATCAAATGCAATGGGCAACACAGAAAATGCAGCTGATCAACCAAAACAAAAAACCAAATTTGTACGAATTTGATAAGTGGTTTTTTAATATAGGTATAACAGCTTGCAGTATAACAGTCGATTGTGTCAATAAAGGCAACAAAGAAAAAGAAATAACAAACAAAAATACAACAACAGGTAAAAGAGCTTTTATTCATTCTCACAGTCAACGTGCATGTGTAGTATGCAACAACAACAATTGTAAAACAATAACTAATTGTTCAGCATACAAATCACTTGATCGCGGGGAGAAGTGGAATATTGTACGTAAATACAATTTATGTAAATTTTGTTTAGTTAAGCACAATGGTGATTGTAACAGAAAGAAAAAGTGTGGGGAAGAGGGATGTGAATATTTGCATCATCCTTCTTTGCATCGGTATTCTAAACAAGACAATGCTGATTTAAATAAAACTAAACGTGAAGAACAAGAGGTAGTTATTAATAACACACATAGCGAACAACTTAAAGAAATTTTATTTAAAATAATTCCTATCAAAATTTATGGGAAAAATAAAATAATAAATACATATGCCTTCATAGACGAGGGATCGTCCATCAGTTTAATGAACGAATCATTGGCAAATGAATTAGATGTTAATGGAATTTTAAACCCTTTATGTTTACGGTGGACAGGAGGTATGGAGCGAAACGAAGAAAATTCAAAGAGATTAAAAATTTGTATTTCAGGAGGAAATAACAAGCGTGTTTTAATTAATGTTTCTACAGTTAAATCATTAAATTTGCCTGTTCAATCAATGAATTATGACAAATTGTCGGAACTCTTTCGCCACTTGCGAAACCTGCCAATTGAAAGCTATGAAGATGCTGTCCCACAAATATTAATTGGCTTAAATCATTTTGATTTAGGCGTTTCTAGTAAAACTCGTGAGGGATCACCACAAGAGCCCATTGCTGTTCGTACAAAACTTGGATGGTTGGTTTATGGAGCTGTCGGGGAAAATAAAACAAGTAAGTTTAATTTCCAAATATGTAATTGTACAACCACAGTTGAAGAGTTAGACCAGTTAGTTAGAAATTTTTATTCGCTGGAAAGCGTGATAGGTAAACCCATAACAGGTTCAAAACCTCTCCTAGAGTCTGATAATGATAAAAGGGCTTTAGGTCTTTTAAACAACTTTACAAAACAAAAGCCAAGTGGGCATTATGAGGTTCCGCTATTATGGAAATATGATTTAATTGAGATGCCACCTAGTTATGAAATGGCATTAAAAAGGTTAATTTGTTTGGAAAGGAAATTAAAACTTAATATAGATCTTTTTAATGTCTTTAAGGAAACAATAACAAAATACCTTTCTAAAGGCTACATACGCAAGTTAAGTTCCCAAGAGGTTGATTGTGTAGATAAGAAGGTTTGGTACCTTCCCATTTTTGCAGTTTTTAATAAAAATAAGCCGGGTAAATCCCGAGTCGTCTGGGACGCAGCTGCCAAATCTAATGGCGTGTCTTTAAATTCATATTTGCTTAAAGGACCTGATTATCTGACCTCTTTGCCATCCATTCTTTTTAAATTTCGAGAAAAATCTGTAGCTGTATGTGGGGACATCGAGGAGATGTTCCATCAAGTATATATACGACCAGATGATCGTAATGTTCAACGTTTTCTTTGGCGCGACTGTCATCAGGATAGAAGTCCTGATGTATACGTAATGGATGTTATGATTTTTGGTGCTTCATGTGCTCCTAGCATTTCTCAATATATAAAAAATATTAATGCAACCAAATTTGAAAATGAGTTTCCTACAGCTGCTAAGGCAATAAAAGAAAATCATTACGTAGATGATTTTCTTGATTCCGTTGACAACTCAAAAGAAGCCTCGAAACTTATATCTGATGTTTCATACATTCATCGTCAAGCTGGGTTTAATATTCGAAATTGGATTTCTAATGACAAACTTTCATTAAAATCCATGCCCCCTGATAAAATAATGGGCGCGAAATGCCTAAACATAACAGAAGAAAAACAAATTGAAAAGGTGTTAGGTATTTTTTGGGAACATAATGAAGATGTGATAACGTTCAAAATATCACCATGGTTGCTGCAAAGCGGTATATTTTCTGGAGAAAAAATCCCAACAAAACGAGAGATGTTAAGGCTTGTTATGTCAATATACGACCCTCTTGGTTTAATTGGACATATTATAATGTATGTCAAAATCCTGTTGCAAGATGTATGGCGATCGAAGATAGATTGGGATGATCATATACCCCTTGAGTTATATACTAAATGGTCTAAATGGGTTACTATTTTGCCTGATATTGGTAAAATCAAAATTCCTCGTTGTTATTTGAAATCGTTTAAAAATTATAACAACGTGGAAGTACAATTGCATACGTTTGTAGATGCAAGCAAAGATGGATATGCAGCTGTATGCTACCTCAGATTACAGAAAGATAAAAGCATAGTTTGCTCAATAGTAGGAGCAAAAACCAGAGTGGCTCCTATGAAGATAACCTCCGTTCCCCGGTTAGAGCTTATGGCCGCCTTAATAGGGGCTCGTTTTGCTGAGTATATAAAAAATAACCATAGCATTAAAATTGCAAAAAGATATTATTGGACCGACTCAAAAACGGTATTAAGCTGGATTAATTCTGACCACCGTAAATATAATCAATTTGTGGCTTTTCGAATCACCGAGATTTTAGAATTATCATCAGTCAATGAATGGAAATGGATACCAAGCAAACAGAACGTTGCTGATGATGCAACAAAATGGTCAAAAACTCCAAAAATTTCGGATTCCTCTCGATGGTTGCAAGGTCCTCAATTTTTAATGAATTCTGAAATGGATTGGCCTCTAATAAATGCTCCACTAGAGCCAACAAAGGAAGAATGTGTTAAGCACTTATTAAAAATAACAAAATCTGAAATGATTTTTAAAGTGTATAGATTTTCAAAATGGACGCGTTTGCTAAGAACAGCAGCTTTTGTTTTAAGATTTACAAATAATTGCCGTTTTGTTAATAAGCAACGAAAAGAGCTTACACAGGATGAATTGAGAAATGCAGAAAAAATGCTATTTACGCAGGCACAAAACGAAAAATATTTGCATGAAATATCTCTACTAAAGTCTAATTTATCTATACCAAAGAGCAGCGATATTTACAAAAAAGATCCATATTTGGATAATGGAATCCTACGAGTTCACGGAAGAATTGACAATGCACAAATTCCATTTGAACTTAAACGTCCGATTATTTTGCCACAAAAACATTATATCACTAAACTAATTTTATTACATTATCACGAAAAGTTTCATCACATGAATCATGAGACTGCTGTCAACGAAATAAGACAGAAATACTCAATTTCGAAACTTCGAACAACATTTAAATCAGTAATTCGCGACTGCCAACTGTGTAAAATAAAAAAAGCATTACCTCAAAATCCACAGATGGCTCCGCTGCCTAAGGGTCGTGTTGCTTCATACGTGGCACCATTTACACATACTGGAATTGATTTCTTCGGTCCTATCTTAGTAACGGTTAATCGTCATAAAGAGAAGCGTTATGGGTGCCTATTCACTTGTTTGTCCATAAGAGCTGTTCACATTGAGGTTGCACATTCGCTGACAACATCGTCATGCATTTTTGCTATTCGCAACTTTATGGCTCGAAGGGGAATTCCACACGAATTTTACAGCGACAATGGAACAAATTTTGTCGGTGCAGAAAGAGAACTTCGTGAGGCCTTAGCAGAAGTTGATAGGGATGAACTCGTCAAAGCTTTTACTACAACGACCACAAAATGGAATTTTAATCCCCCGGCATCGCCCCACATGGGCGGAGCATGGGAGCGACTTGTACGCTCAATAAAAACAATTTTGTACCAAATAATGCCTTCAAGGTCACCTACCGATGAAGTTTTACTAAGTATGCTGGTAGAGGTTGAAAATATTGTAAATTCGCGACCCCTTACCTATGTTCCTATTGATGGTGAATCGGAAGAATCTTTAACCCCAAACCACTTTTTATTGGGTAGTTCTTCTGGGCTAAAACCTATGTCAACGTGTGATGGTGGTGTACTTCTAAAACAATCTTGGTTAATTTCGCAACAATATGGCAATACATTTTGGAAAAGGTGGCTTATTGAATATCTTCCGTCTTTAACGTGTAGACATAAATGGCATGATCGACAAAGACCTTTAAGTCAGGGGGACTTGGTAATTATTGTTGACCCTTCCACGCCTCGTAATGTTTGGCAGCGTGGTAAAGTTTTGGAAGTCAGAAAGGCAAGTGATGGGCAAGTACGAAGCGCAAAAGTACTTACAAACCATGGAATTCTCGACAGACCAGCAACAAGACTAGCTTTTTTGGATGTCGCTCCTCAATTAGAGTCTGGCAGCGAAAACATTTCTTGCCATACTGCGGGGGGAATGTTAACGCCATCTACAAAATAATAGTTATTTAGCTTAAGTTTAAATTATATTCAGTCCGGCATCGCCAAATCGTTGTTGAATTGTTAATTATTTTCTGATTGAAACATTTGTAAAACTTAACGAAACAATTAAGGTTTGCTCTAGAACATGCGCCCTTTTGCAGCCATTTTATATTCTGAATTGCAAACTTACAAGTTGGTTGTGCGCAGCGCTCAGGAGCAAAACTCATTTGCATTTAAATTTTACAAACCGAATAATCCTGGTGGTTTCCATACCAAAAAGTATGTAACACAATTTATTATTTAATATTGTTCCTACATAATTGTTAAAACTTAATTTAGGAATTTTAATACAAATACACATTATCAATTACATTTTGTGTGTTTTATTCAAAATCCCCGTGGGAGTCACTAGGACGTGCGGCAGACGTGCCTTGGTAACACAGAGTGTATAGTGAGCAGTAGAATTAAAGAAATGTGGCCTAAAAACCAATTAAAAAACGTATTAAAATTTTTATATAATTGAAGTTTTAAATATTTTCATGAAATTATTTTCAATGAAGGAAGGTATTAACAACATGAAATGAATTGAAACAAAAAAAAAAACAAAAACAAATGTATATTAGTTTTCAACACAAATTTTGAAACACAGAAGAAGGGACGAAAATGTAAAATTGATAACACTGTGCTAGTTGCCAAATTAGACAAGCCGGGCACATGGCGTTTTAACAAAATTCGTCTACGCTGAATTCAATGGTGCTAACCGTTTTTTAGGTTAGCTCTTGTTTTCGAGATATACCGTTATTTTGAATATGAAGGAGTTTGCACAACATATATTCTTGTAACTCAAAAACGGGTTAGTTTATTGAAATTACAAAAAAATTACGAAATTCCGCCATTAAAGTTCCTTTAAGAAAAGTAAAACTTTTTTCGTTGTTATGTTTTTTAGAAAACTTTTTTCTTAAGCCTATTATAGTACACGGAATGTAAAAAGCTACATGTACATGTGGTTCTGACGTAATTTTGTCGTCATCACACAACACGAACTTGCTATTGTGGCTGTGTAGTGTCGTCAACATTACGTCAGAACCACATGCTCATGTAGCTTTTTACATTCCGTGTACTATAAGCTTTATATGCGCAGTCGTTTTTGAAACATAATTTTTTTTTTTTTTTTTTGGAAAAAAAATGATTTTTTTATCAAAATTTCGAAATTTTTGTTTTTTAAAAATTCATAAAAAATTGGAAAATGCAGCAAGGCTACTAATTAGGGTTGGTAATACATTTGACCCATCTAGGGGCATCTTTGGCACTGCAATAGCCAAATTTAAGAATTTCAACCATACTCATATTGCGGTTCAATAAAATTCCTAAATTTGGCCCCTGCAGCGCCTAGGATGCCCCTAGATGGGTCAAAGGTATGGTCGATCCCACTTCTTTTTTATCTCAATCATTTTTTTCAAACATGCCTACCCGCTATCTCAATTCCTTAAGGGGGCTCCCATACAAAATGTTCAGTGCAGACTACAAATATATTGAACAAAAGCTCCATAAATGCCCAGGAGTCGCCCCTAGTGAGACATAATGTACGACCGACCTCAATTAGTTTATTTTCCTTAACATTTTCACGAGACATACTTTCCTCTTATCATCACTTCTTGGGGGGCTCCCATAAAAATATTGCGTTGTATGAAATTCTTAAATTAATTAAAATTTTAAGACTTTTGTGAATAAAATCAAAATTTTTAAAAAACTAAAATTTCGAAATTTTGATAAAAAAAATTTATTTTTTTCCAAAAACAAATTATGTTTCTAAAACGACTGTTCATATTAGAAAAAGTTCTACTTGTCTTTAAGGAAATTTTATTGCGGAATTTCGGTTTCTTCTTAGAAATTTCGATAAACTATACCGTTTTTGAGTTACGCGAATATATGTTGTGCAACCTCCTCCATTTTCGAAATAACGGATATCTCAAAAACAAGAGCTAACCTAAAAAACGGTTAGCACCATTGCATTCAGCGTACCCGAATTATGTTGAAACGCCAAGTGCCCAGCTTTGTCAAAATAACAAAAATTTTGCCAATGATCACTTTTGAATCCGAAAATCTAAAAGATGTCGTTAACTAAAATAAAGCTTAAGTTGACTTAAGGACTTCTTACTTTTTGCTATAGAAATAAGCAGTAATTTTGGTACCTTAAAAAGTCATGGCCAGCGTTTAAAAAACTACAATCAAAGTAGAAAAACTGCAAATTCTTCCACTTCTTTATTTGTAATTGGCCAAAAAAAAACGATTGCTTTTACTTCTGATTCATTAATTATAAACAGTCGCTGTCAAACCAACTCAAAAATCGAAAATGTAGGTATACAATCATTTACGTTTTTTGTTCGACAGTTTTTGGTATCAACTGCAGTTTTTTAAACCCTGGTCATGGCTAGCGATTCAACATATTTTACATCCATTTTTCTTCTTTTAACTTCAGTTAAATTCTCCAATTTAAAATTTTTTTAATTGTATATTTTTCTGCATCTAGGGCGGCTAAATTAACAAAAAAAATAATCAAAGAACTCATTAATTTTCTTATGTTTTGCGAATTTTTTTATTAAAACTTCTTAAATGCTGTTTCGAACAACTTTCTATTTATTTTAATAAAAATATATTGACGTTAAGAATGTTTGTTAAGACTTGAATACAAAAGTGTTTGTTTTAAATATTTTTTCCCGTTGATTAAAAAAATCATCGTTTATTTTTACAAAGAATTTTATTTAAATTTTTTCCAAAAAAATAATAACTTCCACTAGCTATCCTTCCCTACCCATATAACCGATTAAATCGCTTTATCACAAAGCACTGACTAACAAACAAACAAACATTCCGAACAAAATATAAATGGATAGTAATAAACAACACAAGGCAAATAACAAAAGCAACAAATAAACAACAATAACTAAAACTAAAACTACTAAAAGGAACTTTAACCAGAAACCAAACGATGAATGGATGAAAGAACTAACATGTTTTATTGTAATTGCCCAAGTTATAAAATGCAAAACATATGGTCCACCCTGTAATTGTTCGACAGTTACAGTAATAGTAACAGTACCCGGTCTCCATGAAGTGCATTAAAACTAGTAGAACAACCAGAGCAACAATAAAATCGCATATTTCATGCACAAATAGCATCAAAGTAACACAATAAAATGAATGAATGGGGGATTTAAAAAAGGATTTCTTGGCAAAAGTGAGTGGCGGAGAATGAAACAAACCAACAACTAAAATCACTAACAAAGAAACAAAGATTAAATCAAGATATTTTTTAAATTTCAACGAGATTTTCTCGTTTAATATGTTTTAAATTATATGAATTGTATACTTTTTGTAATACAAATTGTTTATTTATTATACAAATTATCAAAGCAATTTTTGGAAATACAAAATTTTAATTTAAAAGATTTTGTTAGTCGTACTTAATTTCCAATTTTTATTCTTGATGAATACACTGAAATTTATTGTTGAAGGGATAAGCGCATTTTACTGGCTGCTTTGGTCAGATCGTCAGGAAACTTCATCCAAAGATTTTAGAAAAACTAAAGATATTAAACAAACAAAACTGTTAAGCGAATAAGAATTATAAGCAACAGCTTTCCTGGTAACAATATCAAAGCTTTAACTAAAACAACAACAATAAATAGTGAGTTTACCTCTTCTTACATTTCCCACTACAATAGCCCCGTTTTGCAAATTTGTATGCATTTTTAAAACACAAAAACGTTAAAAGGTGGCTAAAAAATAATTTTTTTTTGCCAAAAAAAAAAATTTTTCTAAAACGACTGCGTATCTTAGAAAACAGATTCACTTTTCTTAAAGGAAATTTTATTGCGGAATTTCGTTTTTTTAGTAATTTCAATAAACTAAACCGTTGTTGCATTACGCGAACATATGTTGTGCAACCTCCTCCATTTTCGAAATAACGGTACATCTCGAAAACCAGAGCTCACTAAAAAAACGGCTTGCACCACTGAATTCAGCGCTACCGAGTTTGTTTAAAACACCAGTTGCCCAGTTCGTCTCAAAAAAAATTTTCAATTTCTTGCACAGTGTTATCAGATGACTCGAAAATGTCAACTGTATGAATTCGCTTGGAGCCGCACTTTATAATTTTAGGTTGTATTTCGGCCGTCGACGATGAAAATTTTTCAACTTGAGGAAATTTAGTCGTCAACGATATTTGCGACTGGTGTTCCCAACGCCTGCAATTTCAAATCGGCTGCGGGCGGAGTATTATGACAATTATAGCGTAACGACGCACAGTGCTCTGTCCCCATATAGTGAATCGGCAAAACTAGAGCAGTTATCGTCGAAAGTTGAAATTACGTATGCTGATAATTTATATCTAAGCTAAGAAACATTTTTACCTCAAATACATCCCGAAATTAAAAGTTTTTCATTTTATTTATGTATTCATTTGGGATTACAAGCCCATTGGGCCTAATAATTCCAGAAAATACAATTGGCTTAAAGATCATACATAACTTTTCTTATACACATATCGTCTTAGTAAGTAGTATACATTCTAAAAATAAACAAATTCTTCTAATTATAATGTATGTAAAACCCCCACTTTTTTTGGAACAATTTCTGAAAATGATAAAATTAAACAATCTAAAACACCTGAAACCAGCGTTACCGTTGTGCGACTTGAGTTGCAATTTGCAACCTTTTGGATGCTCTGACACTCTTTGTGCGACTTTTTTAAACTCGGCTAATTTTGCAAGTTTTTCCAACTTTTTGCCCCTTTTTTATAAGTGAGTGACTTTTTTTTACACTGCATAATTTCACATATTTTCCCTTAAAAAAATTAAATTTTGATTAAAACATTCCCCGGGATATATAACCTCGTAACCGCGTGTGCTTACAATTTATTTTTTTTTAAATTAGAATTAATGAAAATTTATACAAGGTGACCTTGGCTTGCCACGTAAGAAACAGCTGATAAATAATACCGTTACTTTTTTTGACATTTGTATTTAAATATTTTTTTAAATTCAATTTAAATTTCAAGATTTGTTTTTATAAATTATAAATTAAAAATGAAGCACACACATGCACGTAAAATCTTAAACCTAAAAATAGGAAGTCAAGTACTTCCAGCTTGACGAACATCTTTATATCGGCTCAGAAAGTAATTCTGATTCTAAAGCCAGCTAGCATAGGCTGTTTGGTAGGCGAATATAGAACTCCTAAAAGAATCTTCTGATGATTATCTGACGAGTAATCTTTGAATGGTAACCATGCAAGTCCTAAAACTATCATTTACTAATTATTTCAAGGGTACAAATACTACAATGTTCATTTGAACGGCTGAGCATTTCACCAATTGTAAAATAATCCCTGCATGAGTCTCATACGATTATTGACATGCTTTCTGAATGACTCGTGAGATAATCTTTACACACATCTCAAACGCATTAGGCGTCTTTCGGGGTGTTGTAGAAGTATCTCACAGAGGAATTTTGACACAACGTTAAAGTATTCTACAGAGTTGTATCCGTTTTCAAAATAAGACCACCTTGTATGAATTCGGCTTGGGGTAAAAGAAGAAACTTGTGAGTCCATGCTATCAACTCTAATTTTCTAGACACTGAAATAAAAGGTTGGAAGCCAGTTAATAAACTTGTGCGAAAATACAAAAAAAAGTTAAAAAACATATAAAGTTTGTGCATATATTAAAGTATATACAAACACATTATTAAAAATTAATCAAATGTAAAATTAATATACAAAAGTGTATTTAAACACGTTTTTAACGAATTATTTCCCAGCTTTTTATATCGTTTAAATTGTTAATTCCTTGTTGTTTTGTGTTTTTTTGATTAACTATCGCCTTACCAAAGGTTTTTATGTACATCGTTTAAGGTGCATGTTGACGACATGTTTTTTACATCTGACTTGTCAACTTTTCAAGTCACATGTAATTGTGTATGTCGTGAAAATATAATATCATTAGTGGACACCGCTGCCGGTTTCTTCCCAGCATAGATTTCTGATGTCAGGTGGTTTGTCAGAAGAAAATAGAGCACGCTCCTTTACAGAAGCAAAGTTAAAAAGGTAATACTCGACGTGTATTTTGGCGACTTGTATTTACATTGCTCATAATGTTTTTTTGACTTTTGTTACATTTTGTTTTAATATTTTTTATAAAAAATTTAAGTTTGCCAAATCTTCAATTAGAAATATACGTAAATTACGGGTAAATTTATAACGAAAGAAAGGAAAACGTATATAAATTGCACATAACTAAAATAGCCGGTTTATTTTACTAAAATAACCGGTTTATACGATATTCGAAAAATGGACATTTTAAAATATTCTACTTGGGCAAAACTAAAATAACCGGTAAAAACCGGTCGAATACTATTCGATCGATCACCCTAATAGATATGTAAGTAGAATTTATAATGTTCACTATTTGTTTACAGTGGAGAGCACCAAAGTCAAATAATTTTTGAGCTAAACTCTTCTACCTGTTTTACCAAAAAATAAAAAAAAAATTGCCAAGAATTAACTTTTTTATGTATTCTTCTTAAACTTTGTACTTTTATTAACTACTAAACGTACAAAAAAGGGAAAATATTACTGGTTAATGATATTGCTGAGAAAAGTTATTGTTTTCAGATTTTTTTTATTGAAACTCCACGAAATTGCCTAAGTTTGGTAGACTATAACTATTTTCTTTTGCAGAGTACCTACACAGAAAGAAAAACACTCGGGATAAATCAAGTTTTTTGGGATTACTTTAAGTACGAGTCGTACTGAAAAATTCAAGTACGAATAACACTTAAACGTACTCAAAACATCCTAAATGGGATTACTTTTAAAAAATTAATTTCTTTTCAAAGTTTTTTTTTAAATTTGAACTCGTGCTACTCATTTAGTTTATATTTTTGGTTAAATATGTACATAAGTTTTCTAAAATAAAAACCATATCGGGCATGATGTTGGTGTTATATCATTCTGTAATGTGTAATATGGGTAAGTAAATCAATCATTATCATTTTTTCTTTGTAATTTCTTTTTTTTTTTGTTTTTTTCAATCATGAATTCGGGATAAAATCAACTTTATATTACTTGAATCAAGCTCATTTTGAGATTGATTCAATCTTAGTTTTACTTAAATCAATCTCATTTCCGGATTATTTCAAGTAAGAAAACGGGATTGAATATGGATAATTTAAGTATTTTGGGATTAAAAATCCGTACTTGAATCAATCTTTCTGTACTTGATTCAAGAAAATCCGTACTCACCGTACTATTAATACCGCTTCGGATTGATTTGAGTACGGATGGATTGATTTTTTTTTTTTTTGAGTGTAATTTTTTATTTAAGATTTTAGTACTTTTTCAAGTGATTTTACAGAGTCTGCTAAGAAGTCAGAAGTCCTAGCTAGGATTTTCTGCCATTTCTTAAGTCATATTTTCGAAGTTATAAAAAAATGACAGAGACGTAAGTTTATGGTACTGCCAAAATTGGAAAATATTAAGTTATAAATCTTTTGTTTCTTCATCACTCCAAAAAGTATTTTTTTTTTACAAGAAAAACATGAAAAAATCTAAAGGAATACATGATTTATTTTTGGATCTACCCTAATGTTTTACAAATTTTGACGATACTTTATGTGACTTCTGCGAGAAAAGCGATCTGGAAGTTTTGAGAAAAACGTTTTTTGACACACTGGGTCCCTTTTCTCGGAGAAGGTCACATACATATGTATATATAAATAAAAAATTATTGATTTTTTATTTTTGATTAAGATACAACGTTAGGAGGTCTAACGACTGTTAAATAAAGATTTACTTCCGGAAGATGGACATTTTGTATTTTATGCACACACTCAAAAAAAATATAAATTTTTAAACGGAAAAAAATTTTAAAAACGATTTTAGTTTAGTTTTCATTATAAATATTTTTAAAATTTAGTCCTTGAGAAAAAGCTTAAATTAAATTTAAAAAATTATTATATGGGAGGTAGGCGTGTCATTGTCCGGTTTACAACAAAATTGGAATTTTAGAGACAGACACTACTTTTTGCCACATTCAGCTATAAATTGTGGCTAAAAATCAAATTTTTAAGTACATATAACGGACCACTTGTGGTTTTCGATATATACTTCCTTTTCAGCATTCATTCACAGTTAAATGCTGCCTAATTTAGAAGAGTTCTTCTTTTGTTCCAATGACTATTAAATTAAGCCTATTAAACCAAAAGCAAATTAAGATACTACAAAAAAAGTTCAGCCTTAAAATATTAAGCAATTTGACAGTATTCTCATTACTGTATATATCTTTATAAAGATGTCATCTCTGGTGATAATTATAAATAAATGGTGCTTAAATGGCCCTAAAATGATAATTTGCAAAGGTTCTTCGATGTCTCGACTTATTTATCGCCTTTAATTAGTTCACAAGGTTGACATAAATATACGCCAAGTAAAACTTGACCCTGTTCCAAGTAGTTTTTAAGAGGCTGCAAAAAAAACTTTACTAAAATATGCTGCCAAAAATTAATGGAAAACTCTTAAGTTGTTCTAGCATCGTTCATTTATAAAAACACCAAGGTATCGAATTGTGATAGACGACTTGACAGATATTTCACACAAAATGCAATACGACCATGCTTTTCGTTTCTACAATGCAGAAAAAGAATAATTTCAAATATATAATGCTGGCTATGAGGATTTGTTTGCAACTTTTCAAAAATATGGCTGAAGTTAATTGATTCATTGTGATCTTAAACATCAACAATTTAACTGCCTGTTTATAGCAAACGTAAACAAGTGAGTGAGAAATTGTATTGAAAACAAATTTACGTTTTTTATTGTTGTTTTCAATATAATTTTTCTCTCACTCACTTGTTTACGTTACCAAAAAACAGGCAGTTAAACACATTTAAAATAAATTTGGGAGAATATCTCAAATAATAAATTTATTAATAAAACCAAAGATTTTCAAAAATTCTAAAGCCATGTTCACACCTATTAAATAGTTGACGTCCTATTTAACGGTTTCTTAACTACATTATACAATTATCATCTTAGACATAAAGTTTAGCAAAAAAAAAATAGATATTTAGAATTGTGGTTATTTTGTTGAACTATTTATGGTTTTTAAAAATTAAAATTTGGATTAAAAACCATAAATAGTTCAACAAAATAACCACAATTCTAAATATTGTTAAAGCTAGGGCACGGGCTCTATGTGTACATTTGTCCTTCAAGTTGTGCTGCAAAAGGTCAACAAGAAAAAGAAAGACAAAATGAAAAAACAAAAAAAAAAAAAAAAAAAAAAAAAAAAAAAAAATGTACTTTGGACTTCAAGAAGAATTCTTGACATAAGTACGGTAAAAACAAAAGTTAGGAAAAACATGTAAAATCAATTAAAAAAATGGATAATCATTCAAAGAAGCAAATTTCGATCTACCAAAGGTTAAAAAAAATACAATTTGGTTTAAGGATTGATATTTGACAATTGACGTCAGCAGTCGTCGATGGCTGCGAGTGTAAGAAGGCAAATCCATCTGAGGAGATCGAGTGGTTGCGATCGAAACATGTCATGGTAACCAGCCGCCTGGGTTCGAATCTCAGGTTAGTCAAGAATGAATGATTATCACTAACAATTTTAATTAATTTTCATGTTGTAAAATTCCTTTCTTCATAAAAATAATTTAATGAAAATTAAATTTGATGAACTTAAGCCTGATTAAAAATTAAAAATTTGGATTAAAAATAGATATTGTTAAAAATAAAGCTTAAGTTTAATCAATTCACTGGTCATCAATTCATGATTTTATCGTCAAATATTTGTTAGATCTGAGCACACCTTCGTGAATTGTTTTGTTTTTATTCTAATTAACTTTTTATTATAAAAACTAATTTGATTTTTGTATTTTTATGTATTCGAATTAAAACCGGTTAACCGGTTATTTTAAAAATGCTTAACCGAAAACCGGGTTTTTTAAAATTGCATTGCAACTATTCGGAATATTCGAAAACCGGTTATTGAAAATAGTCGAATAATCGAACTCCCTAATATCTATTAAAGGTACTTTGTTAGCTTTATAAAAATGTACATATGTATATAGCATAACTACTTTACGCACTTAATTAATCTTTAGTTTTGCATATGGGACAGAGCACTGTGCGACGTAATCCCTTTTGATAATTTTCGACATGAGTTACAGACACGCGTTTTTCTCACTAAACGATGGAATATTTTTTTTGCTCATCTTTTCGATGCAGGAAGTTCTCACCGAACTAACAGAACATGGGTACTGGATATGATTGATTAGAAGGTACGTATGAGTAATATTAATCTGTTATGAAATGAAGACATGTAAATATTCCTCATGCGCCCTAAACAACTTTTTTTTAATTGATTAATTGATTGTTTAGACGAACACGACCCTTAATACCGTTCTTAATTATTTTCAAGAAATAGCCGAACATTATATAGAGGGCTCAGAGCAGAACCGAGCCAAATCATAAAATATGTATTTGAAATCTGGTGCGAATATCTCCGCAAAATTTAACTCAATCCAGTTCCAAGTCAGTGGCTCCAGTAATTAATGGCAATTTACTTAGTCAAACTCAATATATTTTCGAATTTTCTTTTTTGACTTGGTCCGCTTCAGCTCAGAGCCCTCCATATAGTATTCTATTCTTCGTTAAGAAACATAAAAAACAAATTGTTCTTTGTAGTAGTGATACTGTAGACAAAAATTATATTTTAATGTTCTATAATGTTTCTTTTTTTGCATTGATAAAGAAATAAACAAACAAAAATTTTATCAACGGACGCAGCACGAACAGCTTTTGTGTGTATTGTGTATATATTTTGTTTTTGTAAAATTATTTTTAGTTTTTTTACCAGCCAAAAGGGACGAACATTTATTAGCCGAACCGAACACACTGAAGTTTGTGGTTTAAAAGCCCAAACGGAATTAAATGTTCTCATCTATTTTCAGTTGGATAAGAACAGGGCCCAGATCGTCGCAGCTGTGATCGAGTGACTTTGATCGAAATTTCACTTTTTGAAATCGTCCCATTCGTTATCAAACAACTTCTATCGAAATTTGAGATTATGTTATTCGATAACGAGTCGTCGATCGAATGCTTTTACTCGAAGTGTCATTCGATAGGTTAAGAGCTTTCGTTAAAACATTTTATTGGTTTTTTACAGACAATTAACACACTTTTCGGGAATATTTGTTAGATTTCTTCAACAAATAGCTAAAAACTTAAGTATTAAACTTTTTTCAGCAATAACAAAAAAAAAATAATAACATTTAGTTTTACAATTTTTCGCAAATTTAAGTCATGTTGCAAATTTCCTGAAATTGTAAAATTGTTGCGAATATCAAGAGTTTTCCGAATTTTTTAAATTTTTGCTTTGCTTTGTTGCTCTTTTTGGCAAGCGCCGAAAAACGATAAACCGAGGTCACGTATTTTATAGGGCACTATTAACACTGTTGACTTATAAACAAGCACAAAAATCTATTACATTTTTTAAACAAATTTCGATTCGAAAGCGTTCAAATGCCGCAATCCCGTTTTTAATACGTGACGAAGTTTTATTCGCTACGAAAGTGCATTCGAACACGTGTGCGACGATTTGGGCCCAGTATTATTTTTGTGCTCAAAAGATGACAAACAGGGAAACGTTATTTTTTAAGATTTTCTAGACAAACACTATTAGCGTTGGTGTTTTCCACAAATCTACCAAACCGATAAAATAGTTCATATTTGTATGAATAAGTAGAAAAATTAAAAATTATATTTATGCTGGCAGAATATAATTTTGCAATGCTTTAAATAAATATGTATGACTCCTTTTAATTTATAAAATTTAAATGAAAACAAAATCAAAATTGTTTAATAACAAGGTATATGTGATTCTGTTTGTATATAAAATAACTGATCATTTGTAGTTATATAAAGTGTATGTTTATAACTTTGTATATTTACATGTATAAATAATAGTGTATGCACTACAATACATTTGCATATTCCATATATGGATTTACAGAATTTTCATACAATAATAATAATTACAGTTATTTTGCTGGCTTACAACAAAAACAACGACAATAACAGTATAAACAAAAACAATCATAACAACAGTTACATGAAATAATAAAAAAAATATATTTACTGGCACACATTCACAGAAACACGTACACTTAGCCTTTTATACATACAGTATGTCAAGAAAATGTTTTGACATAGTGAAAATAGTCTATGCTTTTAACTTTATTTATAATAAAAGACTAGTTTTCTTTTGTTGTTTAAAGTATTTTTTATTAAATCGATTTATCTAGACATTAGTTTACAAGAAACAGCACGAGAGTGCGAAAATCATGAGTAACAATAAAAGAAATTCAAAAATTGTGTTTTCAAGAAAATGTTTTTTCCAACAATTATTGTTTTAGTATGTACTTATTTTATGTTTGCTGGTTTTTATCGTTCAAAATATGTGAACTTCTGCGAGAAAAGGGAACTAGTGTGTGAAAAACAAACGGGTTTGGACCTGAAATTGGATTCTGGTACCTAAAAGGGTGTCGAATAAGATGAAATGAGTTTTTCTCAAAACTTAATTTTCACACACTAGGTCCCTTTTCTCGGAAAAGGTCACATATAATAACTTTTTTTTTGTCATTAGTCATTTTTATTACTAAAAACGACGAATTTAAGAGGTAAAACGATACATTTACGAGATAAAACTATGAATTTAAAATGCCTGACAACAAAACATCTCTGCACTAACAATATTATTACAGTAACGGGCTGTAGTTTATTACAGTCATTTTTAAATAAATAAACATTTAAAATCCCAAGCAAATTTATTTTTAACTGATTTTAACATTAACAGTTATTTACAAAACTAAGTGCATATTAATACGGATTCAGTTGCAGTTAATATTGTCCGTTGATGAAGGTAAATTCTTCTTTATGTAAAATTAAATGAAAATGTAATTAAAAGTAACGAAAAGTTCATTTAATTTTTACTGTCAAAAATTCAACCCCATATATAAATTAACTACCAAAAAATAAATTTTTACTTTCCTTTAAAAAACGATGCGCTTGTTTTGTGCAACAAATTCCCATTTTCTATTTGTTAAAATGATTTACTTAAATACATAAAATTTTTAAAGTAAAATTATTACGAAAACATATCGGTCATGTTGCTGGTATCTTATGATTGTGAGTTATTCTGTGAACAAACGAGGTCAGTAAAACAAGCGTGTGTAACAGGGTAAGTAAACAAAAATGTTCTCTCTCTCATTCGAGAGAGTGGTGTTTTTTAGAAATTCGGTTATTTTGTGGAGTGAACGCAAATTACTGAATTCAATAAAACAACTGAAATTTCATTAAGGGTCCTCATGATGTCGCTTAAAATTGCCATTTGTGCAAATGCGCAAACTTACGAGTCTTGTTTCATGAAGCCCCTTTTTTTACTTTTGTTTAATTTTAAACAATTAATGTCAGTTTGTAAGAAACGTCAATACAAAAATAAATTAAAAATTAAAATTCAAAAATATAAAAATTTGTGTTTAAATTTGTGATTAATATGTATGTATGAGAAATTTGCGTTTAAAAATGCTCAAAGAAAGCCAAAAGACCAATTTACTGAAATTATTGCTAGAATTTATTGTTTGTGATTTATAGACACTTGGATTTTTCATTGAAAACGACGTTAAAATCATTAAAAGATCTGTTTGTATAAATGCACAATTGAACAGCGCAAGTTTACGAGACAAAATTGTTGGGCAAATTTACCAAGTTTGTGTAAATGAATTCTCATACAATTTTTGACAGTTCATTTACGAGGGCGTAAAAATGCACAGTTTGCACAGATTACGAGACTTATAAACGATATCATGAGGACTCTTATTGTTTTTACGGAATATTCAGTTAATTTTTTGATAGTTAATTTATTTAAAATAACTGAAAATTTATTTGTTTTTACGAAACATGGGGTTGAATTTTTGACAGTAAAAACTTAAAGAACTTTTCGTTAAAAATAAATGAAAAATAAGTAGACCGGTTTTAACTGAATTTTCATTTATTTTATATTACAAATTCAGTTCATTTTACGTACAGAATATTGTAAGTGTGGATGTGATTCAGTTAGTTAACCAAATCGGAAAATTATCGTAAATGTTTTCAGTATCAAGAAAAACAGTGAACAATATTTGAAACCGCGCTAAAACGGAAAAAATTCATTCAGCTTGATTTGCAACATATTCGTTAACCATATTATGAATACTTATTGTAAAATTTTTAAGTACATATTTGCTTTTTTTAACAGGACAAATAAGACCCCACAAAATAGAAATATAGTGTTTGTTGACGGCAACCTAAGCCGTGGTGTATTAAGCAAAAATATTCGCAATGTTAGTTTAATTTATTGTAAACCGTAACGGATTTCGTAAATTAAAACAAACTTAATATATTATTTTTGGTAACTTTGCTTGCTCATGGTTTTATCTTCCTACATGCATAAATATTAATTACCGTACATCATAATAACTCTTATACCATGTTCGCACGACAGCGTTTTTTCGTAATTCAATCTCTCATTCGTAATCCACAGCCTAATTATGATCCAAATTACATAATTCGTCATACAAAATTTTGAGAGCGGATTATCTCATTTGTACGTAATTCAATTTTTATTACCCTGTGGATTACTTTAAAATCAATGTGATCTCTAACTTTTATCGGTTTTTTTCCATCAATAGCTGTCAAAGCACTAAAACACAAACAAAATATAACATAAAGAAAGTAAACAAATGTAAAGGAAGTAATTTTATAATATAAAATTTAATGGAATCCAAAAAAGAAAATAAATATTTTATTTGTATGTATTTCTTTTAAATAATATGTTTTACTTACTTTTTCTTTCCATTCGTAATACAAGTAACCGCAAACAAACAATTAAATTTAGCAATAAACACAATTAACAAAAAAAAGAAGAAGCATATAAACTGTTAAAACCGATTAGGAAAATGCCGTGCGAACATGGTAATTCAAATAAGTAATTAAAACAGAGAGCGAAGTAATCCAAAGCACCGTGCGAACATGGCATTATAGCTGTATTGCGCTAACTAACAATAATTCTCTTATACCAGATAATGTGCTCACTAATTGTTTGAAAACAGGTTATATGCTTAAAAAGTGAACTTCAGGGTGCTGTCGTCAGTGCTCCGCAAAGCACCACACAATGTTGCACATTGACAATGCGTCAATTGATCAACCTGCATCTCATCCGCAGCAGATAATTTATGTCCAAGTACGTCGCAAGCTGTGCTTCTTTCGGCCAGTATTCGTGACGCTGCAATATACCAACTATGGCCGTTTTGCTAGCTACAGCAATCATTATGGTCAAAAATCAATTTAGGGTTTTTGTACCTTATCGCGTTATATTAGATCAGAGTTAAACAAAACTAAAAATGAGGTTGTATTAGTGAGAGAATTACCCAACAAACACAAAGTGAAGCATTTCAAATATTATTTATTTAAGAAATATTTTACCCTTTGCCAATTAAACAGATACCTATTTTTATATATAAATTGCATAAATATGTTATAATAGTAAGAAATAGAAACCAAGGTCATCTAAAAAAGCAAATATCAGTTTTATGCTTTCTTATGATTCATCTCTTTCAAAAGAGTTTTTAATTTTACCACTAACCTACACGATAAAGTTTTCTATATTTATGCTTTTATGGCAGTTTCTTATTAACAACATATTGTTTAAGTTTGCCGAGCTTAACTTATTTCGCTGTTTTGTACAAATAAATTTTAAGTCTGAAAAAATTTGCTCACAGAGGTAAGTAGAGGGAAATAATGACAAATATTTTAAGGCATTTTTTGAATTATTAACCTCCGGAGCATTTATTTCACTTCGTAATATTAACAGTTCTGATTGTATATCAAACTCATACTTGGTTATATCGCAGTTAAAAGGGTTGTCACAAAGATCAGTAAATTGCTCTATATATTTTCAAAATCTACAAATCTGTCCTGAAAGTTATAAAAAATTGTTTCAAGTACTGCTGCATATTCAAATGTTGTGCCATTGTCCTCTTTGACATATATTAGAGAAGTTTTTGGAAAACTAGAAAAGTCACCAGCTTGAACTTCAGAGATGAGTAAATATAATTTTGTTTTAAAATTAAATAGAATTTTAGAGAGATCACACAAGTTTTTTTCTTTTCCTTGCAGTTTTAAATTAAACTCATTTAGAAAAGTTGTTGTATCGGCTAAAAATGCTAACTCTAAAATAAATTTGTTATCTTTTAAAGCGTGTATTGGCCAATCTGCTATATTTTCTGTTTCTAACAACTGCAGCACTTCTTCCCTCAAATTAAATAATCTATTTAGACAATCACCACGGCTAAGCCAGCGGACGTCAGTAAACATTTTTAGGTCATTGTATGCGCTGTTTTTGCTTTTTAAAAAACTAACAAATTTTCTGTGAGTAAGTGCATGATGCCCTCCTCTTATTTTATTAATTATAGACTCTGCAGTCTTCATACTGGCATGATTGGATAAAACTTTTGATGCAAGAGCGGCCTGGTGAATAATGCAGTGAAAGCTCAAAACTGATATTTGGTTTTTTTTTTAGATGACCTATGAAGCCTTCGTGTTTTCCGGTCATTACGTTCGCCCCGTCTGTACAGACTCCAACAATTTTCTTTGTATCTATAATATCAAAAAGCTTTTCACTGACAACTTCATATAAAAGCTTGCCCGTTACATTTCCATGAAACGTTTCTAGAGAATACATTGTCTCAAAAACCTCGTAGTTGCTATCCACGCAGCGAATACATAATACCAATTGGCAAAGATCATTTATATCTGTGCTTTCATCTAAACAAAAAGAAACATATTCACAATTACTTATTTTTCCCTAATAGCGGATTTTACAGCGTTTCCTATATGATCAATACGTCGTACTACACTTGGGGCCGACAATGGAAGAGATTTTATAAACTTACTGTTATAATTAAGTTTTTCGAAAACTTTTTCTAATAAGTTTTTAAAAAATATCCCATCAGTGAATGGCCTACCATGCCTAACAATATCTAAGCTTATTAAGCTTGATACTTCAAATTTTTTTTTCCGCCCTTGCTTTGTTTTCATCAACTGCAAGTAGCCATTCTTTAGTTTTTTCTATATAAATGTTTTTTACCATATCTAAATGATCCTTTCTTTTCTTACCTTCGAAACTTTTCATGTCACTATGAAAAGAATCGTAATGTCTTTTAGTAACATACATTCCCTATTTTCTTTAAATATTTGGTAACATAGCAGACATTGCATGTTACCACATCCATTATTTATCATGAAATATTTTTCACATATCATTCTGACTTCAAAATGTTCGCTGGCAAACGATTTCTGTAAAAACAAGAAAAAAGTTGAAAAAAAATCATAAGCATCCGCACATGTGTAGCCATCAACATCTAAACAAAGACTGAATACAAGAGCGTAAGAGTATACGTGTGATTGCTTTAGCACAATTGTGCTATGAAATGTTTAACTCTGTATTAGATGCTGCATCACAGCTCAACTTGATTACAAGTCCTTTCGTAAAGCAACTTCGTTTAAAAAGCAACGGCGATGGATGCTTTTTCATTGATAAATCGGAAGACATTGTTATCAAATCTAAGTGCACTGATTACTCAATATCAAAGACTGCAATGGTCGTTTCTAGTATAACAGACTACCAGCCTAATATTAGCGCAAATACCCCGGAATGGGATATTGCTTCTGAAAGAACCAATGAATTATGCAAGGGATGTCCCAAAACGAACGCATTTAAATTTAAGTCATTACTTTTGACCTACATACATCTGAAAAATAATAAGTTATAGAAGTTATATAGAAAAAATCTACTAAATAATGTGTGAAAGAAGCTATTCATTTTAAAAAAATTAGGCGAAGTTTTTACTTGGTTATATGTACATTTGGGTTTTATTCTGACAGAAAGTGGAAGTTAAAATATCGTCGAGGTAATGATCATAAACGTTAGGCTCTTTTGCTAAGGCTTTTCTACAACTGCGGTTGAGTATAGGATACCCCTGCTTAGAATCTAGATAAAAACTCAATTCAAAATTTTGCACTAATCTGAAAGAAAGTATTGCAAAAGACGTTCAAAAAACAAGTTGAGTTAAAAACTGAAGAATATCTGCATAAATTAATTAATTCCATGAGAGTGCGTCTGCAAGCCGTGATTGATTCTAATGGTGGTCACGCCTACAAATAAAGATTCACCTCATTTTTGCTTGATAACTAACTCTTCGGTTTTTTGTATCTTATTCTTAAAGCCTTGTTCACAATGGAAGCAACAAATTCGTTTTTCTTCTGTCTTATTTCTTTCCAAAGTATTTAATATATTTTCCTATCATTTTTCAAACAAAAATGTAACTAAAGTTTTTTTTAAAAAGAAACACCGTCAACTTCTACTTCCGCAACAACTTGTATGAAATTGTTAATGACGTTTATAATAATTTTATTTAGTTTTAAATGAAAATCTTGCCAAAATGTTTTAAAAAATAATAATATTGTTCTGGGCAAAATTTGCAGGCGTTTTCTTAACAAAAATTATGTGTGGTTAAGAAAAAAATTGTTTCTTTATTGTGAATACTAACGAAAGTTTTGCAGCCATTGTAAACGATGCTTAGATCCTAATTTTTTGGTTTTTTCCCATCTGCCGTAATTTGTTATTTAATCTTTGGCTTAAAATTAATAAGCAAAAAATATTAAAACTTAAACAGGTGTTGCTCTTTTTTTAATAATAAAAATCAAATACAAAACTTTTTTTACTATGTAAAAACATTTTCTTGACATACTCTATTTACAAGTTCAATTACATTAATACTTATGCAAACACATTGGCAGCTCTTAAAATGTTTACAATATTGTGTGTGAATTTTGATGTTGCATCGACTCGTTTACGTATTTGCAACTCGTTCTGGGTACCACTACAACAGAAACATGTTCCAATGAAAAGAACAATAACAAGCCAGAGATGGGCAACTAGGGAAAAATATATATTTAAAATATTTTTAATATATAGAAACTGGGAATTATTTCCTTCTGAAGGTTACTTTATATTATATTCAACATTTTTTATTTTTCGAATTTATAAAGTCATTTCTGAAAAATTGAAGGATTATGACCATTACAAAAAAGCTTTATAAAATACATAACTGAAATTTAGCTCATAGAATAAATTCGAAAAATAAAAAATGTTGAATATTTTTAATATATGTATGTAAGTTTATTTAAAGAAATTTCTCAAAAAAGAAACGCTTGAAAACTAATTGGCAATCTAGATGTCATACATTTTTTTCTTTATGTCATATTTAGTGCTTTAATATTAATAAAATGTTACATCCCTGCAAGGGACGTAACAGGAATAATTTCTATTAATATGAAATAAGAACACAGACTTTCGTACTTTAATACATTCTTAAATTTAAATGTGTACGGCTTGAAGAAAGTATGTAGACAATAATTTCAAGCCACACACACTTGCTAAAATAGCGTAAGCATAAACGTTTGCTAGGATTTGTTCATTTTATTTAAACACTCTATAATTCATAATAATATTTAAAAGCAATAATAATTTTATGATGTAACAAAAACACTTTTTTTAAATTTATTGTTAATTGTGTAAACTAACTTAGGGCACAAGACTACTGCGTAGACTTTGTACAAGACCACTGAGTACACTTAATATAACACTACCGAGTAGTTTTAGAATTATACCCCCGTAAAGTGTTAGTATAAATTATCCAAGAAGTTTTAATATTAGACACTTATAAAGGCTATAGTTTAGTATCCATATAAGTCCGCATTGCTGTTGAAGTATTAGACTACAGTTTGGTATTAGAATACGTAGCCTTATCACGAAAATACCATGTCATTTAAGTAAAAGATTATCGTGTAGTCTTAATAATTAATTACCGTGTTAGTACAAGATAGCCGCGTCTTAGTTAAGACTACCGTTTCACTTAAGTGTAAGACAACTTTTCACTCCTAGTCAAAGACCACAACATAATCTTAGTTTATTGTTTCCGTTTAGTCTAAGTTTAAGACTGCCGTTTAGTCTAAGTATAAGACTACCATTTAGTCTAAGTATACGGCTATCGTTTAGCCTAAGTATAAGACTACCGATTAGTCAAAATATAAGACGGCTGTCTAAGTATAAGACTAATGTTCAGTCTAAGTATAAGACTGCCGTTCAGTCTTAGTATAAGACTACCGCTTAGTCTAAGTATAAGACTACCGTTAAGTATAAGTCTACCGTTTAGTCCAAGTATAAAATGACCGTTTAGTCTAAGCGTAAGACTACCGTTTAATCTAAGTATAAGACTACCGTTTAGTATCAGTATAAGACTACCGATTAGTCTAAGCATAAGACTACCGTTAAGTATAAGTCTACCGTTAAGTCCAAGTATACGATGACCGTTTAGTCTAAGCATAAGACTACCGTTTAATCTAAGTATAAGACTACCGTTTAGTCTCAGTATAAGACTACCGATTAGTCTAAGCATAAGACTACCGTTAAGTATAAGTCTACCGTTAAGTCCAAGTATAAGATGACCGATTAGTCTAAGCATAAGACTACCGTTAAGTATAAGTCTACCGTTAAGTCCAAGTATAAAATGACCGTTTAGTCTAAGCGTAAGACTACCGTTTAATCTAAGTATTAGACTACCGTTTAGTCTCAGTATAAGACTACCGATTAGTCTAAGCATAAGACTACCGTTAAGTATAAGTCTACCGTCCAAGTATAAGATGACCGTTTAGTCTAAGAATAAGACTACCGTTTAGTCTAAGTATAAGACTACTGTTTAGTCTAAGTATCAGACTACCGTTTAGTCTATGTATAAGACTACCGTTTAGTCTTAGTATAAGACTACCGTTTAGTCTTAGTATAAGACTACCGTTTAGTCCAAGTATAAGACTACCGTTTAGTCCAAGTATAATATGACCGATTAGTATAAGTCTAAGGCAATCGTTTAGTCCAAGTATAAGACTACCGTTAAGTCTAAGTATAAGACTACCGTTTAGTCGAAGTATAATACTACCCTGTTTTCTAGGTGTAAGACTATCCTGTAATTTTCTGATAAAACTACACGTTAGTCCTAAAAGACTAGCGTGTAGTTTTAGTAAAACACTCAACATAGTATGCGTAAACGACTTCCATGTAGTCCTAGTATAAGACTACCATAAAAACTTCGTTTAAGACCAGCATGAAGTCATAATAATAAAGTAGCATATAATCTTAGTTAAAAACAATCATGTAGTCTTAGTATTAAACATAGTATAAGACCAGCATGCTTTCTAATTATAACATCAGTTTGTTATCATAGTGCGAAACTATTTATTCAGTATAAACAAAAAGCTACTATTTGTTCTTAGTATATCTCTATAATGAAGTTTTAGCATACGACTACCATGGTGTCTTAATATAAGACTTCCATGGAGTGTAAGTAGTTAAAAACTGTGTACTCTTAGTAGAAGAGATCTAAATAGTATTAATAAAAGACTAGCCCCCTAAATTATAAAACGTTTCTTTATTAATTTAACGAATCTGCATTTTCCCAGCCCTAATAACATTCTTATTTATTCCCTTGTCCGACAGTCAACATACATTAATGGATGTTCGTGTTCATAAATGACTGCTCATATTTTGCAAATACACAATATCAATGCATTTATATAGCACATATGTATATCTCTGTGATTACACACACTCGTGCATATTTAAGTGTAAACACGTTCCAAAGACATGTTAATGCGTACTCCAAATATGTCGTCTGTAAAAGAATATGAATGATTGTTTTATTTGTCGGGTGTTATAACGTTATTTGTCCTCTTAACAAACAATAGTTCACGTTAAAAATACACTGAGAGTCAGAAAAGTTAATGTAAAACATTATAATTCTTTTCAACGTAGATGTTTAAAGCCAAAGCAACATTTTGCAAAACCTTAATGTTAATGCACTCATATTAAAACAAAAAGTTACATAAAACTTTGGACATTTTTAGTTACAAATCAAAGCAAAAATCTAGTCACTTTGATGTTTTTTCTTTTCATCTTTATTTACACTTTCATTTTTACACTTTACTTGCTTTTTCTCCTTATCGCACTTAAAAAGTTGCAGTTTTCTATTAAAACTTTGAAGTTAATTTGTTTTTTGCTGAAAAAATAAAAATCGTTTAACACCAACCAAATAAACTCTTTCAATCTCTATAAATGTTTATGTATTATTAAACTATATTTTAAGCTTTGTTTTAAAATATATATTTGTTTAAAAAATATTAAAGAAAGCGGCAAAGAAAAAAGATTTGAAAAATGGTAAAAAAAAAATAAAAGTTTTATAACTTTGTAGTATAAGTTTAAGACTTTGCCCACATCTTTTTAACTCACTTTGAAGAAAAAGTATGTGACAATAAAATCACAGTATAAGTCTTTGAGATGTTAGTATAAGATTTTTAAGTCTTAGTAAGACTTTAGAATTATTTAAGTAAAAGACTTTGAAACTTCCTAGCATTAGAATAAAAAATGTTAGTAGCATTGCATTGTGATGGAACTAGGAAAATAGGTTATTCGAAGAAGGATAGAAGTAGTAGTGCTTGTGAACATTCGGCTTTAATTTATTCATTTTGAAAGTGAAAGGGAAAACTTTAGTAGGAAGGGTTTTCTGCATTCCAACTGTCCAGCTAAAAAATTAATTTTCGGTGTAATGCGTTGTGCGATGCACTGACCAATCGACCACAAAAAAATCGCCTCTTGAGGAAAAACATACATTATATCGGCAACCAGGCCCCTTATTTCATCAGAAAATATCTTGTTGTGGTAACGACAAAACAGACAAAAACAATCCACATTGCGTCGGCGCCCAAGCTAACTAGTCAATATAATTGGTTACCGTACTGTCATCAATAAAAACCTTCGTTCTCTCCTGTACGCGATCTGTCCAAAATAGACTCGGAAGCACCGGTCAACACATGAGAGTTATTTTCCATTCGTAGTCGGATACATGTGGAATGAATAGAAAGGAGATCAAATCGAGTGAAGTATACCTAACACCGTTTAAAAAAACCGAGGCACTTGAATGCTTCTTTTAAAAACCTTGAATATATGTTTTGTCCATCGGACATCAATTTGTATTTTGGTGCACAGAAAATCGAGAGAATATAATTCCTCAATATTTATAACCATTTTAGAGATAAGTCACCTTAAACCATCGCTTGTTATGCGTAAGCATGCAACATTGGCTCTGTACATGTTTTTAAAATTTGATTATAAGGCTTTAAGTTAGCACGCGGCTTACAAATCTTGGCATTCATTTTATTTAGTACTAAAGTTTGAAACCTCATCTTAAGACTTAAAAAAGCAAGCGTTATTAACTTTTAATTTTAAGCGTATAAATTAAAAGCCCAGGTATAAGACTAAGAAATCTTAACATATGACATTAAAGTCTTTGTATACAGTTTTAAAACTTAGTACAAAATTTCGAATAATTCGTATAATACTTAAAATTCTTATTTTAAATGTTAAAAAATTTTAAGTTTAATGAAGCAGTAAAAGTCTAACTGCCGTATTCAAAAAAAATTAAAATGGATTTGAAATGCATTTTAAGAAAAATTTGTGTGAAAATTTTGCCTTAAAACACATTTCAAACTTATTTTAATTTTTATGAATACGGCAGTTAGTATATATCTTTTAAATATAAGACTTTCGGATCTATGTATAATAGTTTTAAGACTAAGTCTATATCTGTGGCAAAACATCTGAAGTCGAGATAAGATAGCAAAAAAGTTTTAAAAAGGACTCGGTGGAGAAATCATTCAAAATCAAAAAAATACGAATATAAATTTGGTACTTTTTTAAAATTCGAACATTTAAGGGGTGAAAATCGTACCTTTTTTTGGTACTTTTTTTACAAAACTTTTTTCTCCATTCATTGACATATTTGTACTAAATTATGGACTGCCACTACAATACTGAAATGTTTGATACTTTAATGGGGGAAAAAATAGTACCCAAAAAAGTAAATACGGAAAATTTTATATTTTTCTTTAGCTTTTTGTTCTACAACTTGTAATTTTTTTTAATAAGCTTTGGCATAGAAATATGTCCACGATGGAAAAGGAGACGCTAACGAAGTAGCAGGTGAAATGCTAGTAAATATTAAAACAAACTAAAATTAAAGAAAAATTTCGTTTATAATACAAAATTTTAAAAACGTTAACTAAAATTTTTATTTAACGAAAATTCGTATGATTAACAATATTTTTTTCAACTTTTTAGATTTGACTTAAGATGTTTTGTTAAAATGCCACAGATATGTAAGACTTCCAAATCTAAGTATAAAATTTTTATTGGAATTGTTGTATTCTATGTAAATAAAATTAAATTTTTAATTACAAAATTTTGTTGCCTGGAATTGTTTGTAAAAGTGTTAGTATACAGCGTTAAGTTCTTACTGTGAATCATCGGCCAGAAGACAAAATCAATGCGGCTGAGCATTTAAAATCCAGAAAATTAGCAAATCGGAGCTGTTGAAATCGAAAAAGTACAGAAATTTAAATATCTGAAGAGATAAATTACACCTGATGGTGGGGCAAAATGTGACGTAGGGTCAAGGCTTGCTTAAGCGAAAGAAGCATTCACCAGCATACGGAAAATATGGCATAAATAGAACGAAAATTTCAATATTTAACGCCAGTGGCTCGCACTTACTTGGCTTGCATATGTAAAATTTACCATGAAACTGCAAGGATTTACCAATCGCTGCTTACGTCAAATGGCTACTCCAACAGAAGTATCACGTTACGTCAACAAGCAATTAATCTTGTATTTAAGACCCATGTTGCGCTTTACGCCAATAATCATAATAATAACAAGAATTTAAAGCCTTAGTGGCCTATAAAATCTGTTTTAAAATATGAGAATCTTATTAAAAGAATATATTGCCGTGGAAAAAAGGTTAAGGATTTTTGGAATACGTCTTTAAGATATGTGATGCCGAACCTACATTTGTATACTACTTTCAAATCTTAATAGAAAACATTGTAGTCTCAGTATAAGATTTGCATGCCTTTTTATAAAACTTTTATTTCCCTATCAATTCAACTCTCCAGGTATGGGGCTTTAAAGCATAGGGCTTTGAAAACTTCGTATAAATTTTAAAGTCTAAGTAAAGGAGTTTAAAGTCTAAGCATAGCACTTTAAAATCGTAGTATAGAATTTTACAGTGTTAGTATAAGACTTCGTATTCCTAATATAAGATTTTGATTTCCTTGTATAAAACTTTGAACTTTAGCATAAAACTTTGGATTTTTTGTACTAGAATATTTAAATTTTAAACTTATCACACTCTATAACCCCCTGTCAGACATTGTATATTCTTCACTCGCATTTGCAACATTTTAAGACTTTTTCTTTAAATTTTCTTTCTTTTGCATTCTTTTTTTTTTCAAATAAATAACTTTTTAGTCTGTCGTAAACATTATTACGGGTATTAGACAAATTTTAATTGCGTTAAACCCCAAATTGTGAATATTTTAGTCAAAACTATCCATGCGCTAAGTGCCATCGTTTGTATGCATAACTTTGCTTGCATGCAGACTAACAGAGAGACGCTCTTACCCATACATACAAATAAATAGAATTGGAAATTATAAAATTTCGCGCTTTTTAGAACGAGTATAAATAAAATGCAATAAAAATACACATTATGCAAAATAGTTTTAAAAACTTTGCTACTAGAGATTTTCATGACATAATAGAATCTTGTTATTTCTTTTACACAGTGCGCCACTACAAGCATTCCAGCTCGGACTGGTTGGCTGACTCTTTGAATAAGTGAATGGAATGAAATGCAAGTGAATGAATGACTGACTGACTGACTCGCTTAGGGAAAAGGTTGATTACTTTGCGTATTTTTTGAACTCTTCGCTTGTTGCCAGACTGTTGTTTTTGTATTCCGCGTTTAGTGCACGTCGTCATCGAAGGGATGCCAACAAAACTTTAACTCGTAAGTATGCGCCAATATTAAGTTTATGTTTATTTAAGTACTTTTAACTCCAACACAAAATGCAAGCAAGTGAGGAAAAAAGAAAACATAATTTTGTTGTCTGCAAACTTTTTTTAATGTTACACAAATTTATGCTTAAGTTATGTTCGTTCATATTATAATATAAAATATTTTGTTGATTTCATTTAAGATCCTTGCTTTCTTTTTTTAACTTCAATATTGTTGTTCTTCTTGTTTATTTTAGAGTGAAGTTTTCTTTAAAAATATTTTTATTTTTGTGATAAAGTTTTTTTGGTTGCTTAACTGAACGAGAGGAGTTGTTAAAATAGTTTTGATTTTAATTATACAATTTGGTTTATTGACAAAAAGTTCAAAGAATTTTTATGTACACATTTTTATGGCGCTATTTTGTTCGTATTTCATAATTAGTTTCTATAAGACATCTTGACATTAGGCTTTGAAGTAAAACTTAAAAGGCATACAAGACTTTAAAGTCTAAGTATAAGACTATTTATTATTTTTCCATAATTCTTCTTAGACTTTATGGTATAAACAATGCCTGTATTTATAAAAAAAATTAAATTTAATTAAGGTTTGCAAAAAAATGTTATATGAAAATTTGACTTAATAAACGTTTGTTAAATTTAATAATCGTTTATGAATACGGGAGTTAAAGTCTTAGCATAAGAATTTAAGGTACTTGTATAAGACTTTTAAGTCTTAGTATAAGAATTTGAAGTTTTAAGTTTTAAGTTAGCTAAAGTTGTTGAAGCCTTTTTATAAGACTTCGAAATTTTATTATAAGATTTCAAAAACCTTAACTACAAATTCAAAGTTTTATAATAAGACTTCCAACTATGAAGGTACTGAAAACGATATTTTTAAATCGGTTGGTTTTGTAAATCTATTTCCATCATATACCTGCATATGTAAACTTGGAGAAAAATATTTTTTTTAATTTAAAGAGTTTTTAAAACTTTTTTGCGTAAAACACAAAAAGTTGCTTTATTTAAAAAAAAAAATATACTACCAACAAATTTTTTTATTTACCAAAAAAAATTTATTACAAGCGTTTTTTTCGTAAATCTAGCATAAACTTTTTTGAGTGTATTATGCGTATGATTAATATTTAATTAAAGCTATTATTAACTATACGCAATAGTGTTCTCTCTCTCTCTCTCACTCTCTTTTGTAGCACATTATATCAAATTCTTATTAAAGACTTTAACTGAAATATTAAGTTTTCTTGTCATTAAGAAAATTAATCATTTATACACAATAGTCCGTCCTTTAATGCTTAAATTACTATTATTATTTTTGTAGCATATAAAAAAAACACGAAATAGTCCTGCATTCTACTGTGCCGAATCATTAATATCCTTTACCTAATGTTATGCAGCGTCTTTTACCACTAGCCCTCACTCAAAAATATGTTGAGTTCATTTTTACGTTCAAACATATTTCTCTATAGAAGCGGCAAAGCATGTATGTATTTGCAATCTGTAAATTAACAGACAACAGGAGATTTTATAACTTTAAAAAAGTAGAGATCTTCTAGAATTTTTTCATACCTCAGGAGAATTTGACACAAAAATATGTAAAAACCCAGTCCCAATTGTGAGGTCTCAAAATGAATATGTTTCCCCTACTCTGAAAATTTATACTTGCTTCAATTCAAAAAAGTAGCTTTTGTGATTTTTTTTTTGTAGAAATTTTATGTCAAAAACAAGGCGAATTCATAAAGGTGACATTTTCGAGTCATCTGTTTAATGTTTATTTCCTTGTGTGTATACTGAATGTCAAGCGTTGTTTACACTTTATAAAAAAAATTTGTTAAAATATAAAATTCAATAAAAATATAAATTCTTGAAAAAAACTTATTTAAATGTTATAAAACAAAAAAGTGAACACAAGGATCTTAAAAGGCGTAAGGAATAAGTGGATACACAATAAATTTGCAATACAGGAAAATAATTTACCTTCTAAAGCAATTGTGTATATTTATAAACAAATAATTTTGACATTCACTCTAACTTTTTACAAAAACAAAATACATAGCATTTTTTCAAAAAAAGGGATAGCTAGCATAGCTCTATCTCATTATGCGGTCACCTTTATGAATTCGCCTTGCTCAAAAATTTTTATTTAAATTAAATTTTTAAAGTGTGTGGCTTTAAAAGTTAAGTACACAAACAATTTTTTTTTAGTTTGCTGAATTTTATTTCTTGGATATTTTCTTTTGAAAAAGAGAGGTCACTCTATGAATTTCGTACTAAATTGTGCGGTAACTTTGTTTTATGTATGTAGATTGTTCAAAAAGGCAAAAATTTTTTCTTTGAGCAAAAGCTCATATCCTGTATAAAGAATTAAACTCCTGGACAATTGTGTTTTCAAAATATTGCTTTCGTGGTAGATGTGTTTGGGGGTTTAGCATACGATAGTTAAATAGATCACCCTACACCAAGTGCACATAAACCTCATAAGGACAAAAAATTGCGAAATAACTTTTTTTATTAAACGTTAAACTTGTTTTGTTGGTTTTGCTAGCCTACATTGGCACACGGGTTTTACATTTCAGTTATGGAAACAAAAAAAAACACATTAAAAAATACAACAATAAAAATAAATTTGTAATCTTACGTTAAAGTTAAATTATTATCTTAACTTAACATTAATAAACAAAACGTAGAAAGTTAGTGGTGAAATTTAAAAAGAAACAAATATGAAATCTGTAATGCCTATATTTTATTAACATTTATATATGTATACTTATATATCCCTGAATATATTTTTTTGAAAAAATAACTGTTTTCCTTGAAATATTTTCTCGAAAATAATAAAATGAGAAAAAATACGGGGTTAATTTTCGGGTTTAAAAATTAATTGGGTTTTATTTATTTTAGTTTGTTTGGGTTTTTTTCTTAGTACGTACCGTACACTTTGGGGTTTACAGAGTAAGTAGCGAGTATACATAAATAATAATAACATAAACACAAATAACAACAACTTTAACTTATCGAAAACCAGTGAACAATAATTAGGCAACGTTTACACTATGCGCGTAAACATCCCGCCCCCCTTGCTACACTGCAACAACGAGGGCTAAGGATCACGCGGGTCGACCTGAAAACAAACTTCTTTTTACAGTAAAATTTTTTTTACAATTAAAAAAAATTATAAAGTGATAGAAATAAACATTCAGGTCGGTATCTGAGTCGTCTTCGGAAACTTTGACGTCCGGGGTTGGGCGGCATGCCGTGGTTTTTATTGTGTGGGTAACTGTGGTTGTGATGGTTGCTGTTGTTGTAAGTGCTGGCAGCAGAGTTCATGTGGTTAGCTGTGATTCCTTTTTCTCTTTTAATTTATATCTCGGGTTTTGGAGAAGCTTAGTGTTGGAGGGAACTTCAATGGGCGACGTGATGTACTCGATGGGGTAAAAACAGAATAAAAAGAGAAAAAAAAAAGAATTAGTGGTTTTCTGAATTGGGTAAGAGAACTAGCTTCACTATAGGCCGGGTGAAAACGCCTGAAGCTGTTCTCACGTCCGCTGTGCGGACCTTAGAGTCACGTCCTACGTGAGTCTTCTCGATTCGTCCGAGTCGCCACTCATTGGGGGGTAAATTATCCTGACGGATAACAACTAAATCACCTACTTCAAATTCTTTCCGGGGGTATTTCCACTTTACACGACGATGAAGCTCTTTGGCAATACTCAAAGAGAGATCAGAATGATCGGGTTCGGGGGGTGACATTAGAGGCGCACCAATCAGAAAATGCCCCGGGGTTAAAGGGACTAAGTCTGATGGATTATTGGTCATTGCAGTAAGCGGTCTAGAATTTAGGCAAGCTTCTATACGCGTTAGCATAGTAGAAAACTCCTCAAAAGTAAATCTCTGCACTCCAGAGATTTTCCGCAAATGAGTTTTCACGCTCTTTACTCCGGCTTCCCATAAGCCACCCATATGAGGAGCACCGGGGGGAATAAAATGCCATTCAACAGGTTGAAAACTGTTCCGTACAAGTATCTTCCTTTTTATTTCAGATAAAAACTGCTTTCGGTCAACTTCGAGTAAATTAGCTGCACCGACAAATGCAGTTCCGTTATCGGAATACAGGTGAGAAGGACATCCACGACGGGAGAAGAAACGGGTAAACGCTGCAAGGAATGTTTCCGTCGACATATCACCAGTTGCCTCCAAATGAATTGCCTTTGTTGCAAAACAGACAAAAACTAAAACATAGCCCTTTGTAATTCGACAAGCTCTACCAATGTAGGACTTGATGTCGAATGGACCTGCGAAGTCTAAGCCGGTATGAGTAAACGGTCTCGACATAGAGCATCGCTCGGGGGGTAATGCAGCCATAATCTGCTGACCGGACCTTTTGCGATAAATAGTACATTCCTTACAATTATGGATAACTGTACGGATCAGATTTTTTAGCTTGGGGACCCAAAATTCAATTCTTATTAAACGAAGCATTAACGAATGACCACCGTGCGCAGAGCACTTGTGCACATGTTCAACAAACAAACGAGTAAATCGTGCAGAATAGGGTAAAATTTTAGGAAATCTTTCGTCATACGTTAAACCGTGCGATCTAGCCAGTCGGCCATTTATTCTGACAAAGCCATTTGAATCGATAAACGGGTTTAAAGTGAGCAGGCTGCTCTTTGAAGATAAGGGTAAACCTTTGGAAAGCTGACTATACTCCGGTATAAAATTCCGCTGACATATAAGAATCAAGCGATTTCGAGTGAAATTCACTTCCGATTGGGTTAGAATGAAGGTATCGTACGAGCATTTACGGGTTCTTAAATACTGCAAACACCGGAACCAATACGTAATAATTCGCATTGCACGGGGTAAATCGGAAAATCGTTCCAATATGTCATACGGGCGTTCGAGCTGAACAGAAAATGATTGAACTTCAAAGTGTTGGTGGTCGATAGGGGGGTGACGCGGCCAGCATTCACGAGGCTGCCTCAACCACGCAGGGCCATGCCACCAAAGAGAATTATCAATTAAATCTCTTGCAAGCATTCCACGACTTGCCAAATCGGCGGGGTTGTCCTTGGAATCTACATGTGACCAATTTTCATTACCAACTTTATTCACTATCATCGCTACTCTGTTTTTAACAAAGGTCGGCCAATGGCACAGGGGTTTTTTAAGCCAGGATAAAACAATAGTAGAATCAGTCCACAGGTAAACCTTCCTCCTGCCTAGATTTAGTTGGGAGCACAATGATTCTACCATTTTTGCCATCAAAGCCGCTCCGCAAAGCTCTAAACGGGGTAATGTTTCAGTTTTCACGGGAGCTACCTTTGTTTTTGACGCGAGTAAGTGCGTCGTAATCGCTATCAATGACCTATTTCGAATGTACAGAGCAGCGCCGTACGCCTTTTCAGAGGCATCGCAAAACGCATAAAGTTCAATGTCATTTTCGGGGAGAAAATCAACCCATCTTGGAATATTGATTTTCTCTACATTAGGGTAGTCGTTTAGAAATGCGCGCCATTGAGATAGGGTTAGGGGGTGCAAAACTTCATCCCAGTCTGTCTTGTCCTTCCAAATTTGTTGCATTATTATTTTAGCCACTATGATTTTCGGCGAAAACCATCCGGCTGGGTCAAATAACTTTGCTATTTCGGACAAGACAGCACGCTTCGTGACTATATCCTGGCGTGGCTGCGATGCAATTTTGAAAAAGAAACTATCCTTCGTCGCATCCCATCGCAAGCCTAGGGTTTTGGTAGTACTAGCATCCGAAAATTTTAAGAAGTCTGCATTAAGCAGATTCTCACGGGGTAAATCTTCCAAGAGTCGTAAATGATTGGCTGTCCATTTTCGCAAAACGAAACCAGCAGAGCCAAGAACATGGGTTAGTTCATTACGTCTCTTGAAAGCGTCTTCTAGCTCATGAGAGCCAGCCAGCACGTCGTCGACGTACATTTGGGTTTTCAAAATTTCAGATGCCGCAGGACTCAGGGGTTTACAATCGTCAGCCAATTGCAAGAGAGTACGTAACGCTAAGTACGGCGCACAGTTCACTCCAAACGTGACCGTACTAAGCTCATAGTCCTTTACTTCAGCTACAGGATCATCACGAAACAATATCCGCTGATATTGGGTTTGGTTGGGATGAACAAGTATCTGTCGATACATTTTCTCAATGTCTGCATTAAAAACGTAACGGAAGAACCGCCAACGCAGAAATAAAATGGTTAGATCTGTCTGTAAGACAGGACCGGGGTATAGGGCATTATTAAGGCTCACGCCATTGGAGGAGGGGTTTGAAGCATTAAATACCACTCTCAATTTTGTGGTAACGCTTTCAGATTTAAACACTGCATGATGGGGTAAATAGTAATTATGTGCAGTGAAAACTGGGGTTTTGACAGCCTTTACATGTCCCATTTCGAAATATTCACGAACTACATTGTCGTATTGTAATTTCAATTCGGGGGTTTTTAACAGGCGCGTCTCATTTCGCACAAATTGGGAAAAGGCGCTTTTACGAGAATCTCCTAATACTAATTCATTAGAAAATTCACGGCGAAATGGGAGAGAGACCACGTAACGGCCCTCAGGGTTTCTATAAGTGGTGGTCCGGTAAAGTTCTTCACAATATTCATCGTCTTCAGACAACTGTGTCGCCTGTGGAACTTCTTCAAGTTCCCAAAAACGCGATAGTTGGGTGTTTAACTCGAGATGAGTGCAAAACGATGCTATAGAGTGCAAGGGTTGGGGCTGAAAAACTTCACCTGTGATTATCCACCCGAACACAGTTCTCTGGGCGATCAGGTTGCCATTTGGATGTATTCTGACATCCGTAGTTAAAATTTTAGGATACACATTTCCTCCAAAAAGTATATCCATACGGGTACACATGACGTCGGTCAGTGTAATATTGAGGTTACAATATCAGAGATATTATACGAGGGCAACCGACCGGTGATTTTCTCAACAACGTACGCATTAATTTCAAGTTTAAAGCCAGGGTCGATCGGCGAACCGACCGTTAGAGCGCACATTGTAGAGGATTTCCCAGCTAAGCAGTCCATCATTCCCGTGACACTTGTCGAAGGCACGGAAAATGTGGGAATAGCAAGCTTCCTTTGTAACCTCCTTGAAATAAAGGTACCTTGCGAACCGGGGTCAACTAAGGCTCGGGCCGCACACCTTATGTCGTTCATATGCACTATGCAAACTGCAGAGCCTAAAAGGACTGCCGAATGGGGGTTCGACTTAAGATGTGCGGAATAAGTATGTAAATTCTGAGCCGCGGTAGAAGTTGAAGGGGCAAAATTAAGCGGGGGTTGAGAGTGACTGATAGCTGGATTAGGGTTTGAACTAACGGGGGGTTGAGACGAAGACACAGTCACGCCTGGTGCTATAGGGAGCTGGGGTAAATTACTGGCAGACATATGTGACTTCATATCTCGATGAAGCAGGGAGTGATGCTTCTGTTTACAAAGCGAACACACATGGAAACTTTTACAATTCCTGTACTCGTGGGAAGTTGCCAAACAGTTCGAACAACACTTCAGCCGTTTCACTGTTGACATTCTTTCATCAACATTCTGACTCAAAAAAGTGGGACAAAGTCTAATGGGGTGAGAGCCTTGACAAAGGAAACAGCGACAAACCATTGGGGTGGGAGCAGTTTTGGTCGCAAAACTTTGAATCCTCTTATTTTCATTTGATGACTTTTTGGCAGCGTTAAAATTGGGGGTATTTTGGGTATTGGCAGTTGTGGGGTGTTTGTTCGGGTTTTGAACGGGGTTTAAATGAGACTGCCTAATGTCAGAAATTGACTCGAGAGTTTTAAAATGCGCTGTCAAAAAAGCATCCATATCATCCCATTTAGGGGATTCTTTAGAATGTTTTTTGGATTGTTCCCAGAGACTAAGAGTGTTTTCGGGTAGCTTTGTAGCACAAATATACACAAGCATTACGTGGTAAAATATTTCGGGGGTTACTTCAAGTAACGACAAATTCGTAATGCAATCATTTATCGTTCTTTGCAAATTCTTAATAGTCGTTCCTGACTCTTGTGAAAGCGGTTTAATATTTAAAAGGGTTTGAAGCTGTTCATTTATGAGGGCATCTTTATTCTCATAGGTGTCAACCAACTTTTTCCATGCGACCTCATAACCATCGTTGGTAAGGGGCACAGTTTGTATGGTATCATGTGCATCTTTTGCCGTTTTCTGCAATAGGTAGTACAATTTTTGTACTGGGGTTAAAAAGGGGTTATTACCATACAAAGCTGAGAACATATCTCGAAATGAGGGCCAACTCTTATAGTCACCATAGAATATTGGGGTGTCACAAGGGGGTAAATTAATCATAGGTGCGGCTTGCGCAATTGACCTTTCGACCTGCGTCGCTAATTTAAGTCGTTCTAGGTGACCAGTTATAAGAGATATCCCCCGGGTATAGGTGCCATAAGACTGAAAATACTTGGCTTTCAGTTCTTTAATCTGGGGATCTTTTAATTTTTCGGCCTCAATTAACAAGAAGTCATATGTTAACCGAACAGCTTCCCATAATCGACTGAGCTCTTTTTCATGACTACTTAAAGAACCGAGTTGGTGTTCCGCTACGGGTATAGTGGCAATATATGCCTCGAAATCTGCCATTCGGTCGGCATTGCGGATAAATGTAGTCATATCCATCTTCGATCTCAACGTATATGGAGAAATTTTAAAAGAAATATATAAAAAACCGATAAAAACTTGCTTAAAATGGGAAAAAGAACTTAGTGAGCGTACTTTCGAGTAAAACGGGTAAAAAAATGGAACAATAAATTTTCACACAAAAAAAGGGGTATTTTTTATATTTCTATATATAAATTTATTAAATCAAAATATAAAATAATAGTTATAATAAAAAATATATTTATAAAACAAAGTTAATTTTTACACTCGGATTCCTTGTTTTTTTTAAATGGGTAAATATCGCGAGTAAAAATAAAAAACCGGGTTAAAATTGCGATATTTGGAACAAATCGGGTTAAACTTTACTATATAAGGAAGTCTACAAGTGTAAAAACTCTCTGTTCAATTAAAAAAGGTAAAAAATTCGTTAAAAACACTTGTGCCGCTGCGAAATGATAACGGGTACCCACTATGGGTTAATCGAATATTTTTAATTTACCAAAAAATTAGCTGTAACTAGCGATTATTAATTAATTTAATTATTAAATTAATTTTTAAGGGTAAAAATCAATGAAAAGAGTCTAAAATAATCACTTTTCACAATTAATTTATTAGTAACCGGGTTTTCGCACGAATAAAAAAGTTGCAGCACTAGTGTACGTTGTGTGTGTGACAATATAAACGAGAGAAAACAAAACAAACCAACAAACACACAAACATTCAATAAATATGTAATGTTGTGCTTTTAATAAAAATAAAAATATTGCACTCAATTTTTTACACAGGATTAATTTAATTTTGAATTTCTTAATTAATTTTTTAATAATTAATGGGGTCAATTTAAAACAATCACTCAATTATTAAAAAATTAATTATTTTACAAACTTCACGTATGTCCGTCCTTTCTCGTTGGCAAAATTAACGAGTAAAAAGTGGCGAGTATTATTCTCTTTAGAGCACGATCGGGGGGAAAAAATAAAAAGCTTTTGTTAACAGAGTAGTTAACAGAGAATAAAACCGCGGGTTAAAATAACAAAAATAATTTCAATGATAATAAATATCAATTTAATAAATGAAATTAATTTAGAAAATCTTTAAAAGAAATTAATTATTCCACTTATTAAAAAATACACTTTTTTGGACTAACAACACACGCGAATTTAGGGATAAAACGGGGAGTAAAATATGCACAAATACAAAATTTCACACTGTGGTGTTTTGCCGACGGCAAATCGATTTTACCACTTGTTGGTTTTCTTTGTTTTTATATTGTCACTTTTTATTTTGCACTTGTAACACAATAAAAATCACACAACTTACCTTTTTTTGTTTATAAAATGGGGGTTGAAAAATTAAAAAAATGAGGATGATCGCAAATGCTGATGCAAAAAACTAAGCACTGGGGATTCTGAAAATAAAATATTTTCTTAAAAATATTTCAAGGACTCGGGGGGTTTAAATCCGGGTTGAAGGACCAAAATGTTTTCCTTGAAATATTTTCTCGAAAATAATAAAATGAGAAAAAATACGGGGTTAATTTTCGGGTTTAAAAATTAATTGGGTTTTATTTATTTTAGTTTGTTTGGGTTTTTTTCTTAGTACGTACCGTACACTTTGGGGTTTACAGAGTAAGTAGCGAGTATACATAAATAATAATAACATAAACACAAATAACAACAACTTTAACTTATCGAAAACCAGTGAACAATAATTAGGCAACGTTTACACTATGCGCGTAAACAATAACAAAAAACAAAGTCGTTAATCTCAACATGATTAACGCTAGTCAGCTTTCTTCCCTTTAAATAAAATTGAATTTTTTGTAGTTTGTCAATTGATTTTTATTCATCATTGCTTTATTCAGCATTTTCGATCATGTATGTATGTACATATATCTTCTTATAAAACTATACATGATGAAAGAGAAAGGAAATGTTCAGGCACTTGTGTTGTTACTTTCCAACATTTTAGATTTACGTTAAAAAGTACAAAAGCTTTTAGTAATATATTTGTATACCTGACTGTATATGGTAAGCATATCAGATCATGCATAAAGCAGTTTGTTCGCATGATGGAATATTACAATTAGATCTTTTTCAATTCTACCACCAAAAGATCAAGACCACAAAACATACGAGCTGCAATAAAAATATTACAAATTAAATAAAAAAAAAAAAAACGTGGCAAATTCATAAATAATTTTTTTGTGATAAACTAATATTTTAGTTACTATTTCTCGGGAAAAAACGCTTCTCAATTAGAAAACTGTGACAAATCTTTTTTCTTGATTTTTGTATAACTGGAGGAAATCGATTCTTTTATTTTCATAAAAGTGCAATTCAATCCCATTGGGTATATTTAAGGTAAATATTATACGTGAAATTTACGTAGGAATCATAATTTTTAAGGGCCACTTTTGTTGTTATAGATATCTTAACTCTATAACTCTCGAGTGTTCTTCCTTTTAGCCTTGTACCGGGAATTGTGTGGATAGTGTACACGACAGGCTATTCAGTCGAGAGTAAAGGTTTTTGTATGACCGTAAAATATTCTTGAGGAAGAATAATCGGCTACTTAAGTTTATTGTCCATATGGAAATCAAACTACTTCATCAGAAGTAAAACCAGAATTCCAGCAACCAAATCAATCCAATCAGCACACCATCGAATTAATTCCATGTAATATCTGACTGCTTTCCAAAGAGAAATAAAATAGAGACTTAGATTATTTTTTTTCTCCATATAACCAAAAGAAGACAAATCTAACTCCGAAAATAACCTAATGAAATACTAACCAAACCAGCCTAATGAGTTTTTTTTTTAAACATTTTTTTTCTGACATATCGCTAATTTCTTCTATTTTTAATAACAAACACAATAGTCCGATTTCATACAAAAAAATAACCCTTAACAAATTCGAGAAAAAAAATAAATTAATTAAGTTCCTAATTTACTAATATTAAAGCAAGAAAATCAAAACATAATTATTCAAATCATACTTACTAAAAATAATTTTTTTTAGCCTTACAATTTTTTTTCTATGCACTTTCCCTACATATTAAACAAATAAAATATTAGACATTGAAGTCCTTTATACTATAAAAACCAAACTAACTAAACCAACTAACATACATATTGTACTAAAAATTTATCCATATTAACAAGAATCGTATTAAATATTATGACTGTAAATCGAATCACAACAAGCAGAAGGCCTTCAGCATCGTTGGAATCGAGACACAACTGTAAGTCAGTGCATATTTATTTGTATTTTTTTTATTTTTTATAAATCATGTTTTTTTTTGTTTTTACCTTATATTTTTTTTTTCATTCATATTTATATTCATTCATAATTACTTTCATTCATTTTCTTACATATTCTTATTTTTACAACAAAGAAATTTTAAAGCATGTTGTTGTACATGAAAGCTCACTTTAATCAATTAGTTCTCTGCTTTAAGGTTTCTCTGCTGTAATTAAGTTAATAATTTGGGATAAACCTCTTAAATATATTTATGATCGGGATAGTTGAAATTAATATGTAGATTAAGAGCATAACAATAATGTAAATTATGCGATATGTTTTTTTCTTAATTTCTCTTTGATTAAATGTTTATAAACATTACAAAACGAAAATGATCAGTGTGTAAATTTTCTTTTATGTAAAACTTTAAGGGTTGAAGTAAGGTAATGTGTGTTAGGGGCTTTGCAATAATTCTAGCCATGACAAAGCCATGGTTGGGTGGGCTTAGAGGCTTAACTTTAACACCTAAGTTATTTAGAAGGAAAGGAAAAATATGTAATGATGAAATAGTAATAACTTTTGAAAAGATTTTTTTTTTATTATTTTTAAAAATAAAGGGCATTCAAAATCGCACGTAATATTTTTTTTATTGGAAGTCGAATACCCAGGGGAACAAGATCCCAGCCCATATCTCCCGATCTAGCTAGCTAGCCAGTACGTGCGAAACGTTCCTTTTATTGGGTCAAAGGCATAAATAAGAAGTGTTAATAAATCACCTCCATTCTGCCCTCAGACAGACAATACAAATCTTTCAGGTATGTGATGGTCCTTATGGTTGAATCTCAAATTAACTTTATATAAAGACCTGTTCATTAATTTTATGCTTAATTTCATATGATGGACATGCCTAATTATTTTGTGGTGCTTTTTGACTGCATAATTATGCACCCCATTATGCTCCTTCATTGCATCATACATTATTATACTGCGTATTTGCCATTTGCTTGCATATCATCATCTTAACCAAAACAATTATTATACGGCCTTATAAATGTTAGTTGTGGCGTGACTGGAAAGTCTGTAAGAAGAAAATTGCAACTTATAATATTAACTGGAGAAGATCCTTACAATCAAATATATATTTAAAAAATACTCTTTGGTCGACGAAATAAAAATGCAACGGCAATAAAATTTGGTTTAACTGATGATCCATTCAGACCGAAAATCTAACTTGGCAAAAGAAATTGAAATATGTCTAGCCCACATCCCAAGTACGTCTAAGAGGTCTGCCAGAAAATTTCAAGCAAAGGATGAAGATATAAAATATTATTTAAAGAAATATTTGTTAATTAAATTTGTGAAATTAAAGTTGATAAAAATAAAATTTTCTTTAAATATTTTACAAAAGTCATTTACAAGTTGCATTAACAATTTGTGGAAATTTGTGTGGAAACGAAACAACATGAAATCGTTCGAAATCTATCACACGTGAGGCGATTTGAAGAAACGATTTACTTTTTAAATCGATCGAATTTCATCACATAGCTGTTTATATATTCAATATGTAAAAATTTCAAATTTAAAAAAAATAATTTGTTACACATACCATGCGCCCTATGTTCCAGTGGGAGTTAAAGGAACATATATATATAACCATTCACACAACACGCAACATACATACATAAACTCTCAACCCAATATAAATACATGCACCCTGCTCTAAGAATATACATACATTTTTGTTCAACCATTTTAATTACGTTATATCCTACGTTACTATCATAAAACCTAACTTACTTCGAAATAACAGCGCTGGGATTTTCGATGGATTTTGTTTGGTAAGTGAACATTTATAATAACTTATATTTTTTTGTATTGTAGTTCAGCACGATTGCTGCCCAATGTTAAGTATTAAAATATAAATTGAACAAGAATGTGAAAAGATTGATTTACATACTTATACCACATACATTTACATGTAGCGCAAATTTGAAATTTAATTATTGCTTCCATTTCTATTTTTTTTTTGCAACACTGTTATTATTCATTTGTATGTTTGAAATTTGTTTCATATTTTTTTTTTATTCCTAAACTTACTATGTTTTCTATTATAAATAAGTTATCTTTGGCATGAATAAATGTTCATTTAATTCACAATGATTAACTAAATTGTCGGGCTATGATGTCGAGTTATTGTTGGGCTATTTAGAGAATAAAGGAGTAAAAATAGTATGGTAGGGTGGGTAGAGACAGAGGGCTGATTTTATCTTTATCCTTAACATGAACTCCTTTGCGTATTTCGTTTTTTTTCCTACCTTGTTTTTTTCAATTTTTTTTATTTAAATTATATTTGTTTGTGATCGACCTTAATTAAAGTATTTTGTTATTGGTTTAGTCTTCTTATAAGGAAGAAAGAACACCCCTCATTTTTCCTGAGCACGACCGGATTCATAGAGACCTACACATGCTAAAAAATCTTATTTTTCCCTACATGTTGAAATAATTTCCCCTACAAAAATCCCTACGCATTATTGGCATTAAAATAGAAGAAAACACATTAGTGAAAATAAATAAATTTTATTCGAACATAAAAATTAGTACAAAACAAAAAACATGTATAATACAATTCAATTAATTCTTTCAACTTTGTGTAATATGCCAGCATTATAAGAAAAAGCCGTTGCCATTAGTGAAATGGTTAGCATTTTCACTCTATACACTAATGGCGCTACTGATAGTGTATACCACAGTGTACATAAATATCTATTTTTCCAGGCACTTATAGCTGAAACAATTGGTACCCACTATTCATTAGCTTCTTCGTTAATCCTACGTAATGTAGGAAACATATTTTTTACTACAACAAATTGTTTATTTGTCACGATGCATTGATGTAGTTTCAGCAAACAATTGTTTAGAAGCCCCACCACTTTGTTTTTTAAGATGTCTTAGACAAAACATATCGAGCCCTAATAGCAAAAATGATGCAACCAACAACATTTTAAATTTTAGTTTTTTGATGAAAAAAATATTTAAAAAATAATCTTCTCCTGTAAAATTTTATTTTTGTTAGTTACATCATTTTTGCTATAAGGGCCTCGATTTAAGTGTCACCAACTTTTTAAACCCTGGAAATATATTTTTAATATATTTTATTTATTTATTTTTTGGCCAAGGTGTTAAATTTGAAATTTTGGATATTTAAGTTAGCTAATAGGGCCTAAATTTTTCCATTGTAAATTAAAAACACATTTAAATGAGAGAGAAAAACAAATATCGGAAAATAACAAAAACAAATTGCAAAAATTGTTTATATTTCATAAAAAAATTAAAAGTACCTAAAACTAAAAGGAATGGCTTAAATTCAGTAAAAATTGCTAAATTAGCGGAAATTCGAAAAATTTTGCTAACAGCGGCATGATATCAAAGTCTACTATTTATTATAAATCGTTAAAGCTGTAAAGAATCAGAAAACTTACAGGAACTTATCGCGAACATGGCTGGAAATCGCGAAAAATTGTGAAAAATTTGAAACAAAACCAAAAACTAATTTGAGATCGCTATGATTTGATAAATATTCATAAACAAAAACATAACAAAAAAATTTTAATAAAATGTATTGCTAGTTAAAAAAGATGAAAATGGATGCAGAAAAATAATTAAAGAATCTAGCGTCTAAAGTATTCATTTTTAAAAATTAAAAAAAATGTTAAGTCACATTAATATCGCACTTATTGTGTCTCATTTGACGAACTTACGAAACGAATTCTTGCCTACATATTTTCGTCGTACTATGCAAAGTTCATCCTTCGGCACCTAATATACCTTGGATGCCATATAATAGGTATCCAAGAGCCAAATTAAGAAATGAGTTGTATGTTTTGAAGTGTTCGCTATAATCTGTCGTCAACATTTTATTAAAATTAAAAAAAAATAATTTTTGGCCAGAATTGAGCAGTGTACAGTGCACACTATGACTACTTCTAAGTTTTTATGATTACCATGAAAATAATATGATTACTTCTAAGCTTGTTATGGTAAACATGATAAGAATATAATCAAGGGAAAAATATTATAATGTAATATTAGGAATATATTTGGTCATAATATGATTCAATAATAATCGTAATATGATGACTACAATCATAGTTATTATCATAATATGTTGCTCTTAGAATATGTTTACCCCAACCATGTATTTTCTTTGCGTACATAATGACCCAGAATACAAATACTTTGAAGGGTCTTAGATCAATATTGTAGAAATTCAAGCAGAATGTCAAGTTTATGTACATTAGACCAACTCAACTTGTATGGAGCTGAAAAAAGTGTTTTTGTTACCCCTCTGAAAATAAAGCTTGCTATGTTTTATGATGATTCCCAAAATATTTTGGTTCTAGCGTTGACAATCCGTGAGCTGGACCATTTTTCAAAAAGGTCTTTTTTCGGTTTTTCGAATTTTTTTGTACTTTGCTCTAGGGATGGGCAAATTGAAAAACTATATCAATATGCATCGAATCGATATTTTTTAAGAGTATCGATATTTATCATTAAAAAAATATCGATATATCGAACGTATTTTGCTGAAAATATTACCAAATTAAAAAATTGAATATACCTTTGTGCAAGCATATTATATGTAATTACATTTACCGTATTCACAAAACCCCTTGTTTCGTTGTATCAATTGTATGTTGCATTAAAATACATAGTTCACTATTGGTTTTTTATACAAAATACAATAGATACAACGATACAAGGGGTTTTGTGAATACGGCAATTGTTAATATTTATTGTTTAATTTTATTTAAAAAAATTAATCAAAACAACAAATTTAATCAAAACAAAAAATTCAATTATAACAAAAACAAAAGTGAAGAATACAAAAACCATATGAAATCCAAAAAAAATAAGTTACGAAAAATTTAAATGGAAGTAAATAAGTCATGGAAGTACCAACATTCCTTATAATCTGAATTGCACCCCAAAAGTACCAAGTACCAACTGGTTTTAGTCAAATCAAAGTAATCATCAGATAATGACATCAGGAGCGCTCTCGCTTTATGTGCTCTCCTGTCAATCTGCACTGCATCTTTTAAATGTTAATAATTTTAAATCTTTATATTACAGTGCTGTCTGGGTAGGGTGAACTAATTTTTGCAGAGCGATTTCACTATACCCAGGTTGTTCACTAAATCAAGGTTAAATTTTTTTATTATTTAAAAAACTAATTGATTCATTTTAAATGCATTTAATATAACTCCGATTTTCTTTTTATTTATGCCAGAAATTGTCAATTTTGCAACGCCATAACGCTGTGCCAAAGAAGTAACACTAGCACCTTTTTCCATTTCTTTTATAATGTCACTTTTTTGTTTTAAGGATAAATGCTTTCTTATTTTCGAATCCATTTTTATGTAACAATTATATAACACCAATTATTCAGAAATTAACTTTGAGACACGATCTTAATGGAACATGCGCGCAGACTAAAATAAATTAACACTTAATAGAATGCGTATTTGTGAGAGTAACTTGTCAACTTACGCTAAAAGAATCGTTACTTTACCGTTATTTTATGTTCTCTTTATTTTTTACACTCTTTTTCATTGTTTTTCTCCTTCGCCAAACCTAAAAACTCACTATAAAGTATGTTCACTCTATAGAGGTTCATCAGTGTTCACTTTACAGAGTAGTCAATGTAAACATTCTGGTGTTCACCCTAACGAGGTATTCATAGCATCGGGGGTTCACTCTACCCAGACAGCACTGTAGCTTAAAAAAATATATGATGCATGAATGATGCCAATTTTTAAAACAACATATTGTTTGAAAAACTGCTAAAATTTTTAGTTTTTAATGAAGACTGACTTAAAAAAATATCGAATTCGATAGTCGTATTTCAATATCGATATATTGATACATCGGTATTCTAAATATCGGTGATATATATCGATTTTTCTTTTAATATCGATATTTTTATATATCGATATTGTTTGCCCATTCCTACTTTGCTCCAAGATGACATAGATAAAATTTGGTATCATCGTAAAGAGTTTTTGAAGGAGCATCCAATGGTATATAACACTTGACGCAAGTGGTTGACCTACTAATTGAGATATTTAACTAAATCATATTTTCATTTTGCGTTTTCATACAAATTCTACGAATGTGGAAAAAATTTTCTGCTTTTCAAATTGAATCTGTTTAACAAAAATGTTAATTTATTTTTTATTTTTTAATTATTCACATATTTTATCTTTTTTCAAATATAGGCAATATGGGTATCAAATTTTTTCATTTTCAATTTATTAAAATGTGAAATATACAATTACAATAAAAAATATAAAATCTATAAAAAATCTTTTCGCGATTCTATCTTTGTATAAAGTTTGCACGATTCTATTTTGTTTGCAATATGACCTGGTCGATAACTTTCAATAACAGAATGACATGATTGGCTTACTAGCTTAACAAATCGTTCCGTGTTTTGCGAATGGCATGGGAATTCTGAATTGATTTTGGTAAAATAAGCAGTTCATTTTATCTCTATAAACAGTTTTAAATTGTGACTTTACCTGGTATTTCAATAATTTCTTCAGAATCACAAAGATCTTTTAAATACTGATGGGAACTCTTTTCGATGATACCAAATTTTTTTTGTGTCGTCGTGGAGTACAAAAAAATTCGAAAAACTGAAAATTTACCTTTTTTAAAAATGGTCCAGCACATGGATGGTCAACGCTAGAACCAAAATATTTTGGGAATCATCACAAAACATATCAAGCTTTATTTTCAGAAGGGTAACAAAATCACATTTTTTTTGAGTCGCTCTAATGTCCTTTCCACCTGTAGTGAATGATTTAAATAATTTACACGGAATTGCTTAACACAATTTTTCTCTGCGCTTTTTCACGCATTTATTCGTTTGTTTCTATTTACGTACAATTAATTACAAAAAATAATCATATCAAAACAATATTTATAGAAAAAACCCCTCATCCTACACACATGTTTAAGTACACAACGATTAACACATTTGCACACACAAACAAGTAAAAACAATAAAATGTCCTTTAATTTCTCTAAATGGTCATTTATTATCTTGAATGTTTATAAATTTTAGCATTTAACATTTAACGGATACTTATGAATACATATGGATGGATATTGTCGCGTTGACAAGCAGGAAAAATCGGAACAAAACAAAATGTAGTGGTTGGTTAGAAAGGACAAACTAAATGAGCGTAAATATTTAAGTGTGCTTGTGTTAGTGAAACAGCGCATTAATGAGTTTGAATGCGTACAACATTTATATAAATAGAAATGTGTAAGAGAGGTTGTGTGTGTGTGTGCGTGTAAAAATGTGAGCAAAACATCATTAAGGATTCACGCTTTGATTGATATCATTTCGTTGTTTTGGTTTTTATTTTTTACTTCTTATATAATTTGCGAATAGATTTATATTGTGCATATTGTTTTAGTTACTGGCATTTAACGTTATTGCTAAAGAATTTGAAGGGATGTTAACTTATTTGGTTCATTTGTAACAGAACTGAAATTGTTGTTGAATTTTGGCCTTAAGAACATCGATTTTGAGATCATAGCACTAGACTGTATACAAGTGGTAATATATTGATATGGACTCTTGGACAAAACTAAAAAGTAAAATAAAGTGAAATATTGTGCAGATTTTAAGAATTCTTAATAAAAATTAATTTGGATCATCTATACATAAATCGGTAAACACAAAACAGTTAGGAACACTTTGCTACTTTTTTTGTCAACCAATTTGAACAAAAAACAAAAAAGTTTGAAAGGTACTTACTTACAGAGGGGCTTAATAGATATTTTATAAAAGTCTGAGTGGTAAAAAGGGTAAAAACGGGTAAATTCGGTAACATCATATCTACAAAAATAAAAGATACAAAAAAAATGCAATAGTTATCGTTTTTCATTACAAAAATAAACGGACAGGTGTCTGGTACTTTTTTGAAATTCGGCCTTTTTATGGAGTAAACGGGTATAATCTGTATTTTCGAACTTCTTTGTCACCTTATCTACCACTAAATTAAAATAATACAAAATTCGTAACTTATCTAAAAAATACAAATACATAAATTCAAAATTTAAACGTACTTTTTCTAAATTCAAACATTTAAGGGCTGAAAATCGTACATATTTTTGGTACTTTTTAAAAAAAAAAAACCTTTTTATCCGACTAAAATATTGAAATTTTTGAAACTTTATTAGGGAGAAAAAAAAGTATCAAAAAGCGTAAATACGGAAATTTAAATTTCTTTCTTTTACTTTTTTGTGTTGGATGCGGTATTTTTTGGATTTTCTTTAATATTGAACTTCGGAACATGCTGCATCCTGAATGAATGTGAACGTATAAGATGTAATTTTTTGTTCCCAAACTGGTACTTTTTGAGTTTTTGTTATGTTGGACCTAAAAACATAAAATCAAACATGCATGGTCCGGAGTGAATAAAAATCTTTAAGGAAGCATTTGTTTTTGGTACTCTATTGCTTTACTGCTTTTTAAATTTTCGTTAATATTGGAACTAGAAACACGAAATTAACAAGCATTGTCTTAAGTGGATAAGAATCTATAAGGGGGAACTTTTTGGCACATTTTCGTTCTTCAACTGGTACTTTTTGGGGTACAATTAGTATTGAACCTGTGTGAATAAGAATCTGTAAGAGGCATCTTTTTGGTACTTTTTTGGCCTTTAACTGGAACTTTTCTAGTTTTTATTAATACCAAACCTAGAACATAAAATTCAACAGGCAGAGTCCACAGTGATTGAGAAACTATAAGAGGAGACTTTTCGGGGTTACAATTTGCACTTTCTGATTTTTTTTATTATTCAATTTACAAAAATAAATTAAACATTCACGGACTTAAGTTGAAGGTAACATATGAACCGGAGGTTTAATCCTTGTCAAAGCTCTCCACTAAGACTGAAAAATACAAATGCTCAAAATATGTTTACTAATTTATACTTATGTAAATGAATGTTTTCTTTATATTTTCCTAAATGATAATGGTCGCAGTTAGACCACTGAGTTAACACTAGTAGAGTTAAAACTTTAAGGCCCTAATTCTGTAAAACGCTACCACAACGCCAAAAATTACATTGAAAGCAAAAACAAAATAAAAAAATATTTCATTATTTTGTTGTTGTTTTCCACAGAAATTTATATTGGATTTTTAAATTTCAAACGCTGCGGCGTTGAAAATTTTAAACGTAGCATGAATTTCTGTAGAAAGCAACAACAAAATTATGACATATTTTTGACATTGTTTTTGCTTTTAATGTTATTTTTGGCATTGCGGTTGCGTTTTACAGAATTAGGGCCTAAGTTAAAGTTTTACTTTTAAGGAAAACTGTAGAATTAAAGAAATTTCGTTAATAATCATAATGACGTGGACTAATCCGTTAACGAAATACTCTAAAACGTGCACTTAATAGGAGTGTTAAGGCTGCAACTTTCTTATTGAAAATGGAGGTTTGGTTTAAACATTAAAGGTGTTTTCTTTTCTACAAAAAAACGTGACTTTTTTAAAAAAAATTCAATTTGGTGTCTTTTTCTTAAGAATTTTGCTCCCGAAAAGGGTGGCTAGTTTTATTCTAAAAAACTCATGCTTTTCGGGAGCAAAATTTTTAAAAAACAGACACCAAATCGAATTTTTTTTAAAAAAAATACACATTTTTTGTAGAAAATAAAACATCATAAGTGTATGATGATGTTTATTTATTATAAAAAAAACGTTGTTATAAAAAATTTAAAATACATACCGCAGTTTCGCATCTCCTTCTTCAACGTTAAGTTAAGTTTTATTAAATGTTACAAAGTTGCTTTTTTGACACTTGGCTTGCTTAGTAATAAAGGGTAAACGGGAACGTGTAAAAAGGCGGTTTACAAAAAAAACGTCAGATACATTCACAATAAAAAGATATGCAAATATTCAAGAATAAGAGTTTATTTTAAGCAAAAGAGGGTGTTAGAACAGGAAGTTAATTACGTTAATAATCAACTGGTATTAAAGTTATCTGTATTAATTGACTTGAATTGAGGAGGTTGAAAACAAAATGCATCAATTTCACTTTTTTTTTTAATGTGGTTTTAACCGAATAATATTGTGTATACTAAAATCGTGAAAGTCATTGTTTTATCTAATGTATTTACTTTTAATTTTATTTACATACATCGTCGTGGCTTTAAATAATTTTTTTGTTCATTTATCCAAAAATGGTAAAAGTGGAATTGTTCCTTTTCGTAATGGAGCTCTTCAATTCAACCACAAAATTATTAAAATCAAATTACTTTTTCAAATTAAATACACTTTCATAGCTTAAAATTAAATAAATGCTATTAATTGTGGCATTTTATAAAAAAATTATGTGTACTAAATGGAAGAAAATTTTTTAAAGTTTAAATGGCACTTAAGCCCTTATGACACTACATTTTTAATGCATTGTTCAAGTTTTGGTAAACAGTGCAAATATAAAGTAATAGAAAAATTTACCAAGTGCGAAGGGTTCAGCTGTATTAAGATAAATGGCAAACTGTCAAACATTTTACTAAAGTAATCGATAAAAAATGAATTTATGTCAAAAAAAAATGTAAAATTGTTCAAATTAAAATTGACATTTCGAGCTTGAAATATTAAAAGTGTTGCTGCATCAGCGGCTTATGGGCAAATTCGGCGATTAACTGCTTTTTGTTTTAAGGTTTCTCATAAACAAAACGTTGGCAACACTTAATACAACTAACAGAACAGGGATGGCTAAGTTGCTTAATTGTACTTTTTTGTTGATACTTTTTAAACTAAGATTTGAAATACCTTTTTGTGGTGTTTTTTAAGAACATAAATAAAATTAATTTCAACTAAAAAAAATCTTTTAGTACAATTAGGGTAAAAAAGTAAAATTTTTAAAGGTTGTTGGTACAATTTTAAAAATTCTCAACGCTATACCTGAAACATAACAACTTTGTTTACATTTTTTATAGTTTGCTCTTTCTAGCATTTACTGTTTCTTTCTATCAATTCTATATCAATTAATGAATAAAAAATGTAGTGTCATAAGGGCTTTACGGCCTGGCCTGTCCTGCTCATCGATTTCTAAACGTAGACTTCTCTCGCTTAACTTACTTTAAAAACAAAATCAAATTCTAACTTTGAAAGTTTTGGTTTCTAAATTAATCCCGATATTGGGCGAAAATGGACGTTTACGAAATCATCAGTTTGGATTAAGAAAGAAACATAGCACAATGGAACAAACACACAGAAACAGTAAAGGTCAATAGAAATACTTTTAAAGAAAAACAATTTTGGATGAAGGCTTGCTTAATACCTAAATTAAAGCTAAACTTATCCGTCAACACAAATAAACTGTTAGAAAATTACTTAGTCGGACGAAAGTTTAAAAAAAAAGGAAATTTTTTATGTTCACCACAACCGATCAATGCTAAAGTTCCACAGGGAAGTAATTTAGAGCCTACATTGTATTTAATATATACTTCAAAATGCACTCACACATCAACTCTTGCTGATATGAGCATCCACGAAACTTGTCACGAAGCATCAAGATACCTACAGTACCATATCGACCCCCAACCGCGAAAATTGCGTAAGCGCCAAAAATCAAATTTAACAGGAGAGAGCATTTTTTACTTTATTTTATATGAATTTCGTATGAAATTTGTCGCTTACAATAACATCGTAACGGTACCTTATGTGACCTTGACATTTTAGGAGATGATGCAAGTGTTGCCAATAAAGTCATTTATTAAAAAAAACGAAAACTGAAAATCATTCATTTTAGTACATCAGGGTAACTCTTCGTCGATTCAACGAACTTTTTAAAAAATAAATTCTTTTTCTCTCTTAAATTCGATACGAATTTGAACTTACTAGTGAGTACTAGTGACTTATAATACCGCAGACAATGTTATTTAATATAGACATTTAATATGTGTGTGTCATTTTAAATTTTCTACTGACGTTGGTACTATTGACACGATAGTTCTTTCAGGAACATATCGTCGCAAGAATTAAAGAACGCTGTAACTGACAAAAAATCGAAAATACATTTTTTTGCATCATTTTTATCAGAAATACTGCGTCGATTAGTCCCAGTCCCATATTTGTATGAGGAAAAAAAATTCACTTTTTTGTTTCCATTAAAAAAACAATTGTAGTCACAGCATTTTATAGGTGTGTGGAAGAAAAATCGTTTGCTGTAAGCCGCAGAATCAGCGGGAACAATTGACTTGAGAGAAAATGTTTAAAGCCAACATATAAATCGAGAAATAATAAAAATACGTTTTTATATTCGTGTTCCTAAGTTCTATAGTTTTTGTGATATGCATTTTTTTCTACTTTCATACAGGTTTTTTTGCTCTGGTGAACATTTTATGTTTTGTCAGTTACAGCGTTCTTTAATTCTTGCGACGATATGTAGAGGCTGGAACCAGAGAATCACTAGAACATTTTAGTATATATAGTCTTTACTTTTGGTACGAATACAAATTCATAACAATCTTTTTTAATTATTTCTTCAACTTTTATAGGAATTATACTACTCAGTTGTTATTGATAAAATTTGTTTCATATTAAAGCCAAATATAGTGGGAAAAGTCGCGTAGTGTAGACACTTTATTAACAATGTCAACAAAATAGTCGACAAAACTGGTGATATAGAGACACCTGCAAACAGGTTGCTTTCAGAGCAGTATCTTTTATATTTATTAAAATATTTTTAAAATTTGTTTTCAACATTGTCTTTAAGCCCCTATTGAAGTTGTTACTAATACGATAATATGCAGAGTTAAAGCAAAAAAATACTCCTCAAATAAAACTTTAACTAAAGTGAGGATATGTTGAAACTGCAATATTCAACATAAGCTACTTTTTCATATTGGCACAAAAATGAAGATTCAAAAAATACACATGAGGAAGTACAAAAAACAACTTGTATTAGGGAAGCTACTTTAAAGAAATAGCGATCTTAAACGCCTTCCTAAGTCTTTAAATACTATTTCATTGTTTATTGAGAATTTTAATTTGTTGTTTGTTAACTTTTAGTCTACAAAATTTATTTAACGTCATTTTAAAATAAGAGATAAGCAGCAAACTTCACCAAGTTCAGTCAAAAGTAACTATCAGTTATAGCTTTCTGAAAAATATCCCAATAAAAAATATTATCATTTTGCGAAGCACTAATGGTACATTTAAAAAAATAAGCGCACAATTATGCGCTACGCAATAAGACATACAGAAATGCAGTAAAGTAAGTGAAAGAAGTCTCAAAAACTTTTATAAAAAAACATAACATTTCAAGTGCTACGGCATTCCCTTACTTCGATGCAGTTTTGTAAGGGAGAGTTCTAAAAAAAACCTGTTTCAAAACATTCAGTGTGTAAGGGCGATCGTTACATACAACAATTTTTATATGCGCTGAATAATGTGCTTTATGTGTCAAAATGTATTGCTTCAAAGTGGAAACTCGCCATATAAAATTCATGTCTTCCGTAAGCGCAATGGTAAGCGCAACTCTTGCATTTCTCCCTTACAAACCTGCTTCGTTGGAAGCTCCATTTTTTATTGGGATGGTATATAGATATCTGAGATCAGCAACGAGACGTTTTTTCGCTACTCATATTGATTAATGAAATTGAAGGTATTTCTAAGTGCGTAAACATCATTTAACATCAACTCCTCTAATTCACTCCAACACACGAGAGCAATAAATACGAGTGCGACGTCGAAATCATACGCATGCTCTTAAATGACCTCAGTTTGATTTACAATTTAAGGAAAATACTTATAATATTCACATTGATTCAACTCATTCAGCACATCCATTTACCGTTTTAGCATAACAGATCAAACACACAATTTCATAGTCAGCGCTGCCAGATAAACTTACCGAAAATTCGTCCACTTCATGCATATAACTTTAGTAAACTGTAATTGCTAAATCGTCACTTTGCATTTTGCTTCGCCTATACACATTGTGTTAACTTGAATCTAAATCAACCACTACATTAATGTTGCTAAAGGCCGTTATACACTATCCCACAAAGTCTTAAGTATTTTACAAAAATACTTCCCTGTTTGAAAATGTTCAAAAAACAATAACAACTTATCATGACAGGTTCGTATTATTCTCAAAATGCGTAAGACTTGTGTGATAGTGTAAAACAGCCTTAGAGTCTAACCACAATGTTTGCGGTGCGGTGCGATTTCTCGTTGCGGGAGAGAAAAATAAACATAATACAACGGAAGACGGCGACGGAAATAGTTGTCATTTTTTGTTTAAATTTTTATTAATTTATTTGTGCATACATTTTTATCATGTTGTTTGTTTTCAATATTGTTGTGAACATAGCCAATTATTCAAAAACTATGGCAACATCAGAAAGAGAACGACTATCAAAAATTGAGAGACAAGGCGAAATAAATTCGCTTTGTTGGAAGAGAAAGAAAGTCCGCAATGAAAATAAAATAGATTTTAATTTTATTTCGTTCCGCACTGCGGTTTTTTACTTCAAAATCGTATGAAAAATCGCACCGCAGTATATTATCGTTACATTGTGTTTAGACTCTTAAGTATGAGTACGATGAGTAACATCAAAGTTCTGAGTGAATACGAGCTTCACTAATAATTTAGCTCTGTTCACTTTTTCACAACTCATTGCTGATCTCTAATACATATTTGGGGGATTCACAAGGTGTGCTATCAAGTCATATCGGCATAACGTCATAAATAATATTTTTCAATTGATTAAAAAAATGATTATTGTGCTTGAAACAAAATAAAAATGGAAAATGGGAATTATTTCCTTCAACATTTTTTATTTTTCGAATTTATTCTATGAGCTAAATTTCAAGAAAATACAATATAATAGTCTGATAGTGTATAAAGTCATTTCTGAAAATTTCAAGGAATATGACTATTACAAAAAAGCTTTATTAAATACATAACTGAAATTTAGCTCAAAGAATAAATTCGAAAAATAAAAAATGTTGAACAAAATAAAAATGTTAATGCTGTGTTCATTGAATCGTCATAACTAATATAATATATATAAGCGCTTGTCCACAGCAGTCATATATATTTCTTGTAATTATTTTAAGACATATGACTTTACAACTTTATGACATCATTGTGAATCCCCAAATTGTGTGTAGTTTTAACTGAGCTTAGTGAAATTGGTCGCAAGTTTATTTAAATTTAATATAAGAAAATTTTTTGTATTGATTTAAACAAAAATGTTTAGCTATCATTAATAATCTATTGAATTTTTAAAAAAAATTGTTTCCTTAATTCATGTTTTGGTTCGATGTAGGGTACACACAAATATTCTTATTGTTGCAGCGTACTCTTAATTGTTTATTCCCATTCATTAATACGAAAATGTTGATTGTTACTAAATATTATGCCTACAAATTTAGTTAGTAGGCGATAACAATGTGTTTAACGTTTAAAACGATTCCATATAGACACACATTCTTACGCACCATCATGTCTGCCAACATAAATTTACAATCCAGCAACACTTTCTATATGCTCATATTCACATGATACCATCTGTTAGCAGCGCTAATGATGTCTTACAAACACACATACACACTCACACATACTGTTTAGTGCTGACAGGATGCGAGGCATCAACATCAATGTATATTCACATTTCTCAACGTGTTATGCGATAACGGTTTAATAATGCTGGCGCATATGAATGTATGTGTCTGCATTTGTGTGAATTGTATTTCCGTTTTTATTTATATCGAACAACGTAAAATATATATTTATTTCCTTTATTTCTTGTTAATCTGCCTGCCTATTTTGCCTTCGCAATAATATCAGTTTGCTAATGATAATGTTTGCACAAGTTAAGTTGTATCGACAGCCATATCGACCATAATGGATTTGAAAATGACAAGTGAATGATGAATGTTGAGTACGAAGTCGTAGCTGCGTTATACTGAAACGGTTGAATGCATTTTATTTGTTCGTTTATTTGCTATTTAAGCAAAGTAATAGGGGCGTTTTTTATTTTAGGAAAATGTGAAAAATGCGAATGTGTGGGATCAATAACAAGATGAAAGTGTTTTATTTGAAGTTTTATTAATTTATAAAGGGATTTTAATAGGTTTTAATTGGTAATGGTTAAACAAAAACAATTTTATCGAATAAATTAATGTTTCTTTATGAAATCTGGATATAAAATATAATAAAAAATATTTTACCAAATAGAATGTGGGAATTATTTATTTCCAATAAATTTTTTGTATTAATTTACATCTTATTGCCTCAATATTTGCATACATTTAGCTTTGTTAACATTGAGGGCTTGGATAAGTACAAAAATCGAGCCCTTACCGCAGAAAATGCTTAAGCGACATCATTCTCCATTTTCGTTTTCATCATCTCCTAAGATGTTATGGTCGCATAAGGTACCGTTACGATTGTAAATCCTTAATATTTTTTAAGGACAAAACAACAATTGAAATTCAAGTAAATTAGGAATTTCGAAATACTAGAAAACTTGGGAGGTTTAAAGTAATTTTTTCCGATTTTTATAAAATCGCAATTATATTGCTTTTTAAGTAGTTAACAATTGTAACTATTTATTTCAATTGTATATTTTCTTTTCTTTTCAGCTAAACAGTTACATATAACATTTTGTAGATACCATGTATGTTTAATCGGCTCCACGAAAAGCCCCCCAATGAAATAACACCCAAACGAGAAATGAAATATTCCCCAAATTTTTTTCATACATTTTTGGGTGTTATTTCATATGAAATAACACCCAATTTTTTTGGGCCCTTTTACATTTTTTTTTGGGAATTATTTCATTCCTCATTTGGGGTTTTCAAATTATGAAATAATCTCCAATGAAATAACACCCAACAAATTTTTAAAATTCGGGGCTTGTTTCATTGCGTGTATAGTTTGGGTGTAATTTCATTTTTTATTCGGGGGTTATTTCATTTTTAAAGCTGTTGGTTTTTGGGGGTTATCCTTGCTGAAACTGACTCTTTTATGAATTTTGGGGATAATTTCATTTTTGTTGCTGATGGGGTTTATTTCATTGGGGTTTATTTTATTTTCATCATTAGGTGTTATTTCATATGAAATAACTCCCAAATATTCGGGGTTGTTTCGTTTTCGCTTTGGGGTTTATTTCATTTATTTTTCGATGTTATTTCATTCACTGTTTTTGGGTGTTATTTCCTATTTTTTGGGATTTATTTCATTGGGGGTTATTTCCTGGGCGTTATTTCATTGGGGGGCTTTTCGTGGAGCCTGTTTAATCTTGATATTGTAATATAAGGGATACGCAAATACATTAATTCAATTAAATTTTTAAAAATAAAGTTAAAGTTAAAAGTATAAAAATAATTCATAAATTAAATGGTAAAAAAGTAAGTATAAGACTAAAGATACGGTCACACTTATTAAATATTTGACCAAGTAAGCGTAACCCCTAATTTTGTTAATATTAAGTGAGATTTAACATGGTCTTAATGTCAAAAAATAAATTTTTAATACTACTACCCATATCAAACAACTGTTTTTTTAAAGATGTGTTATTAGAATTAAAATAAATATTGGAATTAAAGGAAATGATTATTTAGTTTGTTTGTTGGTCCCGTTTTTTTCGTCAAATATTTGACAAGTGTGACCGTAGCTTAAGGGTAAAAAAAAATTCATATATATATAAAAAAAACCTTATGTGGAGAAAGCCATAATAGGCCAAAAAACAATTTTATCTCAAGCGACAACCTTTATAAAAATTATATAAAATGAAATAAAAAAAACCTTCTCCTCTAAAGTTTGGTTTTTGTCGCTTAAGCTTTTTTTTTTTTGCTGTTACGGCTCGATATACTAAGGAATGATTCTATACACTAGCAGAATATCTTGTATCTTCCTGTTACAAGATTCACTTTAGAAGCACATCCGAAAAAAAATGTTCACATAATAAAATATTACATTATTATCACCCATGTCACAGAAATTTATGCCGATCGAAAGTGTTTTCAGTTTCGGAAATGGACTTTTTGGAAAGCGAAAAATTTTTTCGGAATGATACCACTTCAAATTCTCAAAGGAATTGCTATTGTTAAAGATTTGATAAAGAAAAATGGTATTAAAATAAACTGCCTCTTTTAACTTACATTTAAAGCAAAATTTCAAAATTAGTTTGGATTTAAGTGTTAGCTAAATGAATGAAACAAAAAAAACTGATGTATTTTTCAATCGAGATTGTGTCACATTATTTTTTGGTACTGAAGACTTATTTTTGTGAATAAAAATTTATGGAGCAGATTAAATTTCAACGAAATGCTTGGGCATAACAAAATACCCCCTATATATTTTGCTTTGTAATACAGTCACACACTTTATTTTAAAAGCATAGATTTTAAATTTTTTGGCAATAAACTTAACCCTACGGTCAATAACAAAAAAATAAACGTTAGTCAATAACCGAGTACTGCGGTACCCCTTTGTAGATTTTTGCACTTTTATATTAGAAAATATGGTTTTAAGTCCAATCACATTTATGTAGTGTTGCAAAATCAGCCATTGATGAATTAACGTATATAAAAATAATCAAATTAGTTAAATTTTTGTTTTAAATCGCTACGCTTCACTTTGTCTTCTGTCGCAAAGCCATTTGTATCTATCAAAATAAGTCGCTAGACATATTTTGCTGTTCTTTGATAACGCTGCTTTTTTAATTATACCCACATCACAATAGTGGAGAGGGTATTATGCATTTGTGCTGATGTGTGTAACACCTTAAAATATTGGTCCTAGGCCCACCTTAAAGTATACCGATCGACTTAGAATCCCTTTCTGAGTTGATCTAACGATATCTGGCAGGCTGGCTGGCTGTCAATGTAACCTTGTGCGCAAAGTACAGGCCGCAATTTTGGAGATAATTTAATAAATTTTGTCACATATATTCAAGGACAAAGCCTATTGAAAATGAGCCAAATCGTAGTACCACGAGGGGAGATAGGAGGCAATTTCTGTCCCTCAGAAAATTTAAAACCGAATTAAAGAATTTTAAAATGAAGATAGAGCCATATTAGTACGGACACATAAGCAATGCATTTAAAAAAAATAGGACCAAGAGGGGAGATGGAGGGCAGTATTTGTCTCTCAGAAACTATCAAAGCGATTTTAATGAAATTTGAAACATATATAGATCCCTATTCATGTAGCCATGCGGTCTCGAAAATTTGTTTTAAAATACTTTGGTGGAGGGTATCATATGGTCGGGCTTGACCGACTATACTTTCTTACTTGTTTTTGTTGCATTAATATACAAAAAGCATTTGATTGTTGCTCTTGCAGATGCATGTAGTCCGTTTTATAAAAGTAGCGCTAAAGCCCTTGTAGATGTAATATTTCTTTATTGAGAGAGTTTAAGCAGAATATAAAAAATAAAATATAAAATATAGCACTTGTTGAATTTTAATTTAAAATTAAGAACGACTGTCGTCAAAAGCTCAAACTTGAGAGTAGAAATAGTGGTCGTAATAGTGTGTCACACAAACAAATAAGCAGATGATACTTATGTAGTCTATATTGGAACTTACCCATCAAAACCACCATTTTATTGGTAATATGTAACAGTAAATGACATGTATGGCTTTACTAACATTTTGATAATGACAGGATCAAATCATTAATGTAATGATAATACGAAAGATTTATGGGCCATCACATCTTATGCTTTATACCCAGCAACAATGGGCATTAACGGATTCTGGTCACTACGACGTTTTATACGATTTGACGATGCAAACATCAAGCGAATGTGAACCAAATCGGGGATTAAAGTTTTTTGAATATGTGATGCAAAAAATTCATATTCGCTCGATGACTAACTATATACCGGGAAATTACCAATGGCTGCTGAAATACGACAAGGAAAAAGAGGAGTTAAGGATCTTACAGGTCCTTTCCAAGGCAGTAGGCAAACCTTCTCAATGGATACATCTTTACCACTCTTAATTTAGTGTGATACTAGCCACTTTTCGTCATTATCTGCTATTGAATGCTTTCAACGCAAACCGATACCCACAAATATAACATGTGAAGAATAAAAAGATTTTTAAAAAACCAATTTAAATGTTTTTTTTTTCAATCAAAGTCAAAAAACAATGGTTATTTGAACCGAAAAACATATACAACTTGTAGGGGTGCCACGGTGCCCGGTTTTTGACTCGCGTTGGTGTCGAATGCCAAACGATTTTAAAGAAAGATCTGGCTATATATATCTTTTTTTTATCTTTAATAATGTTTTTTAATTCCTTAATAGCGACGATTTGGAGTTTGGGCACCACATCTTCTTTGTGAAAGAATTGCGAGCATTTTTATGTTGAAAAAGTTTCCCGGGTACCCGGTTATTGACCGTAGGGTTAATTGTTTGGAATCTTAATAACCTTAAACAAAATCGATCGAAATCGAAAATACGAAATCAAACCCATTTCGTTCGGAATGTGTGACATAATAGTTTTGATTTTAATTCAGTTCTAAAAACACTTTTTTACTAAATTACATATGGGGGATTCACAAGGTAGTCATAATGTCAAATGTTTTAAAATAATAACAAGAGCAAATATGAGTGCTGTGAGCAATCCCTCATAATTTAAGTTAAAGTAGTTATGACAAAACAATGAATACAGCAGAAAACATCTTATTGTTTATTTTGAAAGACAAAATAAAGAAGATGGACATGTCAAATATTCTTAATAAAATTCCTTGTAAGGGTAATGATAGTGAACAATGTAATAAAGTATATATAGATACAACAAAAAATTAACTAAACACTAGGATAGCAGGACATAAACCAGAACAAAAATATAGAAATATTTCATAAAAAAAAAACAGTTTTATCAACTGATCTAATTCATTATCCAGATTTTGAAAATACAACTGTTTTAAACGCAGAAAATTATTATAAACGTAGATTTATGTTAGAAATGTTACAAATTATAAAGGATCCGACAATGGGTACGTTCGTAAATGCATCACTGCGCTGCATCAGAAAAGCAAACTTTTTTTAAGGGCTATATTTTTGTGGAGTTTTAACAATTTCTTCACTATTAAATACATTACCATTTGAAACCACTGATACAGCGCAGGAATGCATTTACGAACGCAGCCAATGTCGAGAATTAATTTTAAGTCAGACACTGAAAATGACGCTAAAAATTATAGGCACAAAAAATAGAAACGGAAGATAAAAGTTGGTTTATTTTAATTTGAAAAATATTTTTTTTTTTTTTGGTTTTTAATTAAAAAAATTTTTAATTTGTCAGTTATTGTTAAATTTGTTAAAAGTTGTTGAAAATTTATATAATAAGGCAAAAACCATAAAGAACGCTCTCAAAGAAGTACCGAAATATTGGTTTAAATAAACGTTTAAAGTTTTTTTAGAACCTTAGAACTGTTTTGTTTGCTAATGTATCCCAGTTGAACTTAAACTAAATTTTTGCGATTGAGTAATTTGCATTGGTGCCGTCTTTATCCTCCTTTCTATTTATTGCGTTGTTTGATTTTTCCTGTATTTTAAGACTTTCAAGAGTGTATCGTTTGTTTGTGTTTTTCTCTCTGTTTAACTTTTTATGAATATGGCCGTTAGAATACAACAACAAATTAAGAAAACAATGAACTTGAAGGAAGACACGAACAACAAAAATGCGAGTTATATTGTTGCCATCACTTTAGCTGTGGTATTTTTAAAGATAAAATAAATATGTGTTTAAATATTAAAATTATGAAAACTGGGAATTATTTCCTTCCGAAGGTTACTTTATTTTATATTCAACATTTTTTATTTTTCGAATTTATTCTATGAGCTAAATTTCAAGAAAATACAATATAATAGTCTGATAGTGTATAAAGTCATTTCTGAAAATTTGAAGGAATATGACTATTACAAAAAAGCTTTATTAAATACATAACTGAAATTTAGCTCATAGAATAAATTCGAAAAATATAAAATGTTGAATATTAAAATTATGTTTTATATGTGAATGCTCATTGGTACATGTAAAACCTTTTAATGTGATAAAAGTTCATATTGTATGTCTGTATTGTTTTTGTGTATCATTATTGTACTTATTTTATTGCTTTATAATTTTTAAATAGACAATTCCTTGAAAGTGTCGGCAAGCAATCGACGAAACGTCGGGAACCAAATAGTTTGTAATTAAAAATTTAATTGTGTTTACATTGAAGAAATGTAGGCCCTATTAGCTTGACAAAAATAACATTCATAAATCCATCACTCTGGCCAAAGGAACAACTACAGCAAATCAAAAAATGTTTTCAGATGGTTTTAACAAAAAAAATTGTGTATGGTAAAACCTGTGGTGCGATTCACTAACTTTTAACAATCCGACATTCGTTAAATTTGTCGACATAAATATTCGCTTGCAGTAACGATAGTGTGATTCTGTAACTTATTTTTAACGATTGTTAACAGCTGTTTTTTTGTAACATCTCTGTCTACAAAATGTTAAAAAAAAACGATAAGCACAAAAGAGAATAAAATAAAAACAAATGAAATTGTTCTTAACCCCCCGTGTGACACATGTTTTTTCATTAAAAATACATTGAAAAAGGTCTGGCGAGACTCATGAGTAAGACGAAGGGTTAATTAGTGGTTTTATATTTTTTTTGTGAATTTTACATTTAAAATTTTGTTTTTGTTCCTAATTTGCTTGTTTTAAATTAAGGATTTTATGTTTGTTCATACATATACATATGAATATATCTTTGTATGTTTGTAAGTTATTTTAAACATAAAATACATTTTATCGATTAAATAAACACAACTTAAATTATTGTCGCTAAAATATCGACAAAAAATTGCTAAAAGTTACAGCTGACTTTTAACGACAGCGAATATCGTTAAAAATGTTACTGAATACCATATTCGATAAAATTTCGTTATATTTATTTTATCGATACGATTATCGTTATAAAAGTTAGTGAATCGCGCTACTGGTGTTCAGAATTGAACATGTTTATTATTAAAAGATAATATTGAATAGTTCTAAGAATGAAAGACAATAAAGGTCATTAGAGTAAGAGATAATTTAGTGAAGATTCAATTTCCCATAAATAGAAATTGCCATATGCATAAGTGGTTATCAAGACAAACACTAACACAGATAAACAGGCCTTTTATTTTTATCACTAAAATACGCATGTGCCTAAACATGATCATAAAACACTTGAAAATGAAAAGCACTCAATTTTGTGACTGTTTTCCATATAACTTTTACTACACGTTCAGTCACTTGTGTTGTGAAAACAGCACATAAATGAGTAATAAATAAAGGGTCGCTAGTGCGTGCATGTGTTCAATCGTAGCTTATTAGTTCTAGTTAGGTTTAAGGTTTTCACTGTTAGTACTTAAGAATAATTTTGTAAATAAAATTAAGTATCCTACAAGTACTCAAGCGGGTAGTTTATGCTCGTATGTTTTATTAATTTACCACATGGTTTTATCGTTTAAACCAAAATAATGGAGATTTTTTGATATCGTTATTCAAAACCAAAAGTACACGTCTAAAAAATATTGTTGGAGGCAGTGATGTTATACGTAGGGAAAAATTCCAATTCGTAGGGATGTTCTTCTAAAAAAAATTATCGTAAGGAAAAAACAGGTTTTTTTTAAATCATTAAAGGTTCTTTTGAATAATGTGGCGAAAATGTATACATTTTGCAACATTTTTCGATTTGTGATAGAATAAAAATGAAATTGTTTCAACGGCAACATTACAAATGGCTTTATTTCTTTGAGTCATCGCTTGTCGTGTCATTTCAGCTTTGATTTTAACGTAAATTTGAGAAAATCACTTTAACAAGAGTGAAGATCTTTTGAACTCAATTTTCCGGAGCAAGAAATAGGCAATTTTTAAAAGATATATAAAATAATTTTGAATTTAAGGCACCAAAATTAATAATTTTAAAGAAGAATTAGATAACTTTGATTTATCACTGACACATGCCAATACAAATAGCGAAATGATATTTGCATTTGTACTTCTAGTTGTGCAAATAAAATTTCGACGAAAGTGGACAAAAAACATAATAAACAAATGTATTCACGTTTTCAAGACAAAGTCTTGACAGAAAGAATACGAAAAACAGAAGAAAAGAAGCAACATGTGAATGAATTGAACATGATAATTACAGCAAATTTCGAACTGCCAGTATCACTGGTTAAAGATTGATGTTTGACTGTTGGCTGGCATGCACCGCAGTGGTGCATAGGTTAGAACTCAAAGAATTCTGATGAAAGAATGTGGTGATTCTTGAAACATGTAAATTCAACCCAGGGTCGAGCCCCAGCTCAGCCAAGAAAATTATCAATAAATTTTAATAAAAATTCCTTCCTTCAGTAAAAATAATTTAATGAAAATTAAATTTAACTAAAAATATCAAAATTAAATGAAATTATTTTTTTATATTATCACTGATGTTGGCACAAAGAAAAGAAATGAGTCATAAGATTTTATCTTCAATTTGCATAATCAGCTCTTTTACAACATGAGTGTAAAAATTGTTTTACCTTCCTGTGTACCAAAACTTATTTAAAAAAAAGGTATCCTTAATATCAGTACAAATTGATACGAGCAACCAATTTATATTTCTAGTATCCAAACAAAATCCAAAAGAACATAAATGTGATTTTAACCTTTAACTGTCGAAGTGAAATTTTGGGACATACCTTATGACGTGGTGGTAAATTTTACACCTCTACATTTTACTAAAAAAAATTAGTAAAAAATATGTTTTTATAATTTTTTGTTTTCGAAAAATAAGCAACTACATTTGTTATTACAAAAAATAAAGAAACCAAAAATTATTTCTACACAAACCTTTTAACAATATAAAAAAACATTCAGGTATGTGATGAAAAAATATTTTGAAAACAATACGATTTGATAACGATAATATTGTTTTTGGTATCGTTAAAAATGTAGTTATAATACATTTTTCTCTGTTTTCCTGTATATATTCTTTTAAATTTCTTATTACTTATGTTAATTGATCTGTATTTGGAACAAAAAGTTAAGACTTTACTCCAGAAATGGATTTTAAAAGCAGTCGAAATTCATCACACCTGCTAAAAACGATAATTTTGAAAACGATCGTTTTTCATCACATACCTGAATATATCAAAAACTTATCAAAAAAATATGAATTAAAAAAAAAACAAAAACTTAAAGAGCATTTTATCACAGCCAAAGTATATATTTAAAGATATGTATAAAAGAGATCGTATAATAAAAATAATTAGGTGTAGAAACTACAGGTCAGCCTTTTTAAAGGTTTTTACTCATCAAAATCTGCATCCCTACACATTGACTTAAAACATTGCAGACAAATCAGCAAGAACAAAAGTTTCCAACTTTAGACTTAATATCTTGGTTATCATTTACAACATTAGGGCGGTACTGGAGAAGTGGGCGTGGCACCTTCTAAGCAAAGGCCTTATAGATTTTTAAATATCTGAAAAATGCCGAGTCAAAGTTTCGAAATTAGGAACAAGCATCTTGATTAGCAATACACAACATCCAACAATATGTGGGTGGGATTAGAGAATTGGGCGAGGCACAAAATAAATTTGTTTATATATAATGAACGGTAAAAGAAAAATTGTCCAAATTTGGTACACACAGCTGTGTTATCAATACACAACCTCTCTACAAAAATGGGCGGGATTGGAGAAGTGGGCGTGGCATAAAACAGATTAATTTATATCTAAAGAATGGTAAGAGAAAGTTATAAAATAGTCCAAGCGTTAAAAGCTTAAGTTACCAAATTGGGAACCAATAGCTTGACTACCAATATGCAACATCAGTCAAAATGTGGGTGGGATTAGATAATTGGGGATGGCACAAAATACAATTCCGTATATCTAAATACCGATAACTAAAAAATTTTCAAAATTTGTTACAAACAGAATGGTTAACAATACCCATTATCTGTCAAAAATAATCGGAATTGGAGGAGAACATCTCTCAAAAAGTAGACCTTCAATACAAAGACCCCATAGATTTCTGTATAACTGGAGAATGGTAACAAGCAGCTTCCTAAACAATGCACGAGATTTAATAGCATGTACTTATTTAAATGAGGGATTGTATTATAAAAAATAAGGTTTTTGAATAAATAATTTTTTACCAACAAGAAAACGGACGAGTGGTAAAAATAATTCCATGAAAATATTACGTTAATTTTGATGTGCAGTAAATTTTTTTCTACTAAATACTTTCGCTAACGCTGACGTGGCGGTAAAATATTTTTAAAATTTCTCAATAATGTGACGCTTAGGCAATTCATTATTTTGTTGTATATATAAATAAAGGTTGAATAAATAAAAAAAAAAAAAAACAATGAAACAATGAAAAATTAAGTAAATGATGACGAGTGGTAATTTTTACACCAGCATGTGCGTAGCTCCGATCATGCTAAGTCGAACTCAGCCAAAACACAAGTAAATAACAAGGATCACGATATGAGAAGATACTAAGAGAATTAAATTGATTGAGCGCAACGGAAGAGAGTATTTAAAAAAAATAAAAAGGGGGGTTAAAATTGATCACCACCTCCACAGTTAAAGGTTAAGTGAATTTCTACCATTCTTCAACCACATTTTTTCTTTGCGTGTACTGTTTATTACTTTTATATTTATTTTTCTAAATTGCGGTTTTGTTTACAAAATGTTCTTTGTTTTTTTTTATTATCAAAAACATCCAACCGCATGTAATATGATGTTTTTGTGTAATAAAAAAAACTTTTAGCTTATGATTTACATCTATTGGACTTTGATTTAATTTATTTATAAACAATTTAAGAAAATTAAATAATGTGGGTTTTTAAATTAATTTGGCAAAAAATACTAAACTAGAACTTTTAATGTAAAAAATAAATTTTTCTGTTTACAGAAAAACACTGCAATATATTTTAATAAATAAAAAAAAATAGAATTTACGTACTGCTTGAATGAACTATCTCTAGTTAGTTCTCTTTATGTAATCCAGCTAAGTTGACAACTTAAGGCGTCTAAAAGTATACTTTAATAAATTTTTCTTTTTTCTTTTGTATCTTTAAAATCTTCCTCAATTATGCCACAAAATATTGAAAGGAAAGAATTTAAAACAAAATTTGTGCATGTTTTGGAGCGGTATATACAAAAATTAAAACATTAAAAAAATTATTTGTACTTACAAACCTCTTTATAAAACTTACTTCTATACATTTCTATTAATTTAAGAAGAAAAATTAAATTACAAATAACAGCATGTTGTTGTCTAAAAGTTTTTTAAGATAAAAAAAGTTTTTATTTGTGTTTAAAAATGTCTGTTCAAAAAAATTTGTAAAAACAAAGAAGTTTTATCAAATGAATGAATGTTTTTTTGTTAGGGAGATCGATTATTCGACTTTTCAAAAAAAACCGGTTTTCGATTATGCATTTTAAAAATAACCGGACAGTCGGTTTTAATTCGAAAACATAAAAATACAAAAATCAACTTAGTTTTTGGAATAAAAAGTTAATTTGAATAAAAACAAAACAATTCACGAAGGTAAGGAATCAACAAAATACATGGATATGACTTCAGGTATTTTCAGACCTAACAAATATTTGACGATAAAATGCAAATAAAGTGTGGCCAGTAAATTGTCAAACTTAAGCTTTATTTTTAACAATTTCTTTTTATTTAGTGAGCTATTATTTCTAAGATGATAATTGTATAATGTAATTAAGAAACTGTTAAATAATGTTTGTTCTGCACGCAAAGAAAAAACATGGTTGTGGTAAACATATTCTAAGAGCAACAAATTATGATAAGATTCATGATTGTAGTCACCATATTACGATTGTTATTAAATCATATTATGACCAAATATGTTCGTAATATAACATCATAATATTTTTCCCTTAATCATATTGTTATCCTGTTAATCATAAAACGTTAAGAAGTTATAATATTACTGTCATGGTAATCATAATAAGATAAGAAGTAATCATATTGTTGTCATGGTAGCCATAATAAGTTAATAAGTAATCATATTACTGTCATGGCAATCATAATAAGTTTAGAAGTAATCATATTATTGTCATGGCAATCATAATAAGTTTAGAAGTAATCATATTATTGTCATGGCAATCATAATAAGTTTAGAAGTAATCATATTATTGTCATGTCAATCATAATAAGTTTAGAAGTAATCATATTATTGTCATGGCAATCATAATAAGTTTAGAAGTAATCATATTATGATGCAAAGTGATATGAACTGTTATACATAAATTTTTTACATCATAATATGATACAACTTTAAACACAATATTTTTATTGGAAAAAAATACTTATGACAAAATAAAAAACATAATATAGTTACTGTAATCTTTTTGTCGTAGGTCGCCATTATTTATAAATTATTTTATGGAGTTTTCATTATTTTTCTCTTAAAATAACACAAAACTTACCAGTAATGGTTAATATTTTGCACCAATATTTCACAAATTTTTCCACCACTTTAAGATTATTAAAACTTTTTAGCAAAAATATTTTATTTTGTGACACTACAACCCTTTTTTATTGTTTTTCTTTATTTTTTTTTTAATTTCTTGTTTATTTTAATGGTTATTTTGCTATTTCTTTTTTAATATTTTTCTTTATTTTTTTTTAATTTCTTGTTTATTTTAATGGTTATTTTTTTATTATTTAGCCACTCACTAACAAATAATTCGATATGTTTATGTTAAACACGACACAACTGATACAAAATTATTTTACAAATGGCGATACCAAAATATTATTAGAGTAACGATATTTTGATTGCATCTTAAACTTATTATGATAAATGTATATAAAGTTATCATGTTATGGCTATTAAATATCATGTTATGGCTGTGAGTAATATAATATGTTTTGAAAGTTATCTTAATTTAGTTGTTAGAAAAATAATTATTTTTCGGTCAACAATACTCAAATTTATAATTGCGATAAACATTAATATGTTTACAGTAACTATAATATTGCTGATATTTAATAAAAATAACAATTATTTGTGTACAACAACAATATATTGTTACAATAAACACAGTGTGGTTGCCGTAACCATGCCCAACCATATTTTTTCTCTGCGTGTGGTCAAACGTTTTGCTAAAACAAACAACTCTTTAATTTATATGTTGTTTCCATGTGAAAAGCAATTGATCATTTAGAAAAATTTATATGAAAATCACTCAGTTTTTATACTGCTTTTTCTACACAATCAATTGTCTTTCGACTGGAAAGAGCACATTATAATAAATTTATTACTTGAGATATTCTCAAAAATATATTTTAAATGAGTTTTATTTTGTTGCTGGTTAAACATGTCTATCTGAATCAATAGACTTCAATCATATTTTTGGAAAGTTGCAAACAAAACCTCTTAGCCAGAATTATATATTTAAAATTATTTTGTTTCAGCATTATAGAAACGAATAGTAATATGAACATACTTTTTGTTTGAAATATCTGTCAATTCATTGATCACAATTTAAAACGTAGTTTTAAGCATGAAGATATACTAGAACTACTTTAGAGTTTTTAGGGCCTGATCCACGGCATTACAACAGTCATGGCTGCCAGATTTGACGATTTATAGTCATTTTGACGATTTTTTGTTCCGAAATTAGCAAATTGACGATTGAGAAAACTTTAAATGTTTAGGTATTAAGCAGCACAGAAAAAAAATTGCAAACATAAAAGCTTAAACTTAAAACTTAAACTTAAAAAAACTTAAAAACCATCATCTAATGAACCTTTTGCGACTCCCTCTGTAAATCTAATTTTCAACAATTTCAACAAGATATTATAGCATAAGTCTCATACGATTCTTGACATGTTTTTTGAAACACTAGCTGGATAATCTTTACCCACATCCCAAACGATTCCCTCCACGATTGAAGTAAGCGTCTTTAGCTGTGTAACGGAACCATCTAACATAGGAATCAGCTCGTGTACGAGTTTCTCCCGTGTGAGAAATCTTCTACGATTAAAAACGTCGCCCGTCGACGATCAAAAAGTCGATATTCATGAAGTATTTTTGTTTTTATAAAAATCTCCAAAGTAAAAATTAAACAAATATGGTTACAAAAATTTAATTTTGAGTTGTTCAAAACAAGAAAGACGATTTTTTTATTTATGTGGTAGCCCAGACAACAGTCTAATTTTTCACCCAATGATTAATTTTTGACAGCATATTTATGTAAAGTCTCTTAAGAACTACTTGGAACAAATTAAGGTTTTACTTGTGCACATTTAAGTCAAGCTTGTGGACTAAAAAAAAGGTGCTTAATAAGTCGTGACGGGCCCTTTCAGCACCATTGTCTTTTAAATCAGTTCGAAATATCACACTGCTAAATTGTTGATTACTTTTTAAGCTGAACATTTTTTTTAGTATGTATTTTGAATTGTTTTTTGACTTTTGTTACATTTTGTTTTGCCATTTTTCATAAAAAGTTTAAGTTTGCCCATTATTCAATTAGAAAAATACTTAAATTACGGGTACATTTATTACAAAAGTATATTTACTACACAACCAAAATAACCGGTTTATTCGATATACGAAAAATTGGCATTTTTACCCTACTTTTTCACATGCAAGTAATTCGCTGCATGTAGTGTATATAAATTATCAACGAAAAATCGGGGAAACAGCCGATTGGCTGAAAGTAAAAATATTGTGTAAATGGTAATGAAAATGTATGAGTGAATTGAGTTTTTCAAACTTGAACTTGCATGTGGAAACGGGGGTTGAATATTTGAGTTGGGCACAACTAAAATTACCGGCTTAAACCGGTCGAATACTCACCGTTTAATCTCGCTATTTTTTATATTCTTATGGCCGTTTTCTCATTACAAGATTAATTTTTTTCCCAACGAAAAACTGCACATTAAAGAAATTTGGTTTTCTCAATGTCTCATTTGCTTCTATTCTGTCGCAAAGCTAACCAGCACTCATCTGCCGATTATTTATATTCCTTTTATTTGCCATACAGATAAATTCAATCAGCTGACTCCCAACATTTACATGTATTTTGAGAGGTGTTGCCAGCTTAAAACTATGTTTATTGTCGGTATATTGAGAAACGCAAAATTGTTAACAGACAGTTTATCGGTCTAATAAATTTATGTTGACATTAAGTAACAGGCAGTTTGACGGTACATTGTGAAAATGGCCATTAGTCTGTCATTCCGTGTGAAATTTTTTTAATATTCATCTAAGACCACATAAAGTATATTTATTTTGGGCAATTCTTTATCGATTTAGCCATGTCCGTCTGTCTCTCCTTCTGTTTAAATCATGCTCACTCTCGAAAGACTCAACAGAAAAAAAACATATAAGTGTCAAATTCTTTCTTAATCACCTAAGCTGTTCGGGATTACAGCCGAGCACAATCGGTTTAGTGGAAAAAAATAAGAACCCAAATGTGAAAAAACCTGCCTTAAAAAATTTTTATTTTTGTTACAAAAAGACTTAGAAATTGGTGACAGAATGCATCAGAATCATTAAATTTAGCAAAAATGTGTTCATAACGAAACATGCTGTCACATTCAGTCTATCATAGTTTATAAGAATAGATAATTATTTTCTCTGCCAAGTTTTGGAAAGTCGGTCGATAACTTACTTGTGGTGTGACAAGGTGTATTAATGTTAGAGTGTAATTTTTCCTATAGCCCTTCGTTATTTTTAATAGCTTTAGGGTTTCAGCTGGTAACTTAGGCTTTCAAAAGAACTGCCGAATTATCTGAGGCTTGCAATCAAAAAAACACAAGGCAAGTTGATGCCGAAATAGTTTAGTAATTGTAAGATTGTCTTTTTTTCAATATGCAAGTGCTTATATACCATACATGCGATAAGTGCCTAGCCGTTCTTACTAAACATCTGCATGAATGCAAAAAACTCAGCTATGAGACACCCACAAAAAATAACGGCACATATTCATTTAATTCACTTGTAATCAGAAGCAATGAGTGCAAAAGATACTTGAGTTGTTTAAAGTACGAAAGCATCCCTGTTGCCAATTAAGAGATATTCCCGCTAAATCTAGCATTTTTCAAATGTCAGTTGCGTGGAAAATTACGTTTAAGCGGTAAACGGGAAATCTAGCGATTTTCAAACAACTCTCAGCGGCTCATTTTCGCTACAAAAACCTTTCTCAAATCTAAAATTTACAGATTTTTTACTTTTTCTTTTTGTTTTTCTGGCTAAAAACTACTAGTTTATGTTTACGATTTTAATTACTTTTGTAGTTTTAGTGAATTGAAGATTGTATACGAAATTTTTAACGATTTTCAGTTAGTATTTTGTTAGGACTGTACAATTCACAACTTTAAGCTTGCTTTAAATTTTGAAACAATAGGTAAAGAAAGGTTAGTTGTGTCGATAGATAATTAATATAATTCACTAACTTTCATCTTACTAATTTTATCTAATTGCTTAAAACGGCAAATGCCTACCGAACATAGCGAAAAAGTTATGAACTATTTTGCGTTTACGTACTTAGTTTGTCATGCCATGTGAAACGGTTTTAATATTCATCTAAGGCCCCATAAAGTACATTTATTCTGGTTCCTTGAGTAATTGTAAGTCGATTAAACCATATCCGTCTGAAATCGCGCTCACTTTCAAACGACTCAAAAGAAATTGATATTGTAAATATAAGCATCAAATTGTTTAGAATTCACCTAAGCAGTTTGGAATGAAAGTCCAGCACAATCGGTTCAGTAGAAAAGAGTTATGAATTATGATGAGGAAGAACGACCTTTTAAAATTTATCATTTTGTTATAATAGCTGGCATTACAAGTGGCGGAATGCACACATTGATATATGATTCAAATTCGTTCTATATGACTAGAAAATTCACTGTCAACTTTCGATCAGTTCGGTCCATTACTTACCAAAGGCTCCATATAAAGCCTGCTTTCATAGATCAGATAAGTAGGCCTAAAACCCCTTATATTGCAATTTTAATAAATTTTGGTCTGTCACAGTTTATTAGGACTAGAAATTACAAAATGAACTTACCATTGGCCTCATATAAGCCCTACTCTCGGAAAAAGCTTTAGTACGCGTAAAACCGTAAGCTCTTAATCTGTGTTCTATAAAAATAACATCTGGTCAGTCATAGTTTTATAAGACTATAAATTAATTGTACAAATTTCGTGAAGATCGGCCCATAATTTACCATATGTCCCATATAAAGCCCACTCCAGAAATATTCTAACTGTAGGTGGAGGATATAAAAATTCGGCACAGCTGAATACATAACTATTATTTATTTTATTTTTGGGAATAAAATAACTGGGGAAGTTGGAAATCTTAGTATGTAACGTAATTTGAGAGTCATATGCCTTTGAAATAGGCTGCCTTTTTTTTGTAGATTTATATAAAACTTTTAAAAATGTTTAGGTCTTAGCGGTATTTTAAAAAAAAATCCTGCTAAATTTAATATTTAGCGGCTTCTAGAGGTTTTGAAATCCGATTTGGCGGGAAATGTTCAAAAAAAGTTGGCAACAGTGGAAAGCATCGAACTCAAATAACCACACAACCCACGATTCACTCGGTAAGCATTGAATGTGATTGCTTCGGTATGAATGTATGTTGTATGTTGGTACAAATGAGAAAAGTGCGTGTACGACTCTGTTATATACAACGAGTTTGCAAGGCGCATTCGTATAATACAATATTATTCGGGTTACCCGAGTTACTGGAAGAAAGATCATAAAGGAAAAACAAAATTTTTACTTTTAAGGTACGTTCAGACTAATGAAATATTTGACGAAAATATGTGTTCTGATATTTGTTTCAAACTGTGTGAAATAAAAAAATATTTTGTTTAATGTTCAAACTAAGTTCAAATATTTGACAATTTTTGTTTGTTGAAACAGTTGTCATAATTAAATAAAATAAATAACTGCCGGCATTTCTGATAGATACCTGATTGAAATCTAATGAAAAATGCATTGAACTGATAGATAAAAGAATTCCTTTAATTGCAAAACATTCTAAAGTATATTATTATAAATTTTACACGTACGTACATTTATTTATCTTTTTACCTTGAAAAAATAAAATAAACTTTAAATTATTTTTAACTTAATGACAATTGTCATTATTTTTAAAAACAAAAAAATAATAACATCTGTAAGAATTCCGTCAGTATTTCATTAGACATATCAGTACATAAATTTCCCCCGGTATATCCATTTTAAATATATCAGAAATCGCCCAGACATTAAGTATAATCAATGTCTGACAGAAATCCGAACGAAGTCTCTTAGAATGAAGTTAGACATTTGCAAGAAATGTTCCTTTTAGACAACGTCGAAGTACTTTGCTGGCTGGGTCAAAATTTAAAAACTTTCAGTAGAATGAAAACAATTTTTAATTTTACATTAAAAACATACATATGAAAAATAATTTTTCAGCCAACCGTTTCATCATCAAAAAGTAGATAAAATATCATGTTATTTTTACAGCGGGTATATATTAAGCAACCAGTGAAATGCGCATAGAAGCTAGCTTTCCCTCAACAATTAATTTCAGTGTATTTATCAAATATAAAAAATTGGGAATTAAGCACTTCATACGAAGATCTTTCACTGATAAATTTTGTATTCATAAAAATAACTTTGATGGTTTATGTTAATATTACGTAACAATTTCATCCAAAAAGTGAAAAAATACAAATTTTGTGTGAATACCTTCTTGTTGATTAAGTGCGATAAGTGCATATGTATTTTTAACACATTTTTCTTAACATTTCCTATCAATAATTTCGCATATAAAAATCTAATAAAAAAAATTAGGAAAAATCAAATGCATACACATCAATAATTCAAAATTTTTGTTCTAGATAATCAAAAAATCTTGTTATAATGTAAATAAATTACCTCTTAAACATCCTTCTTCACGTATGAATAATTTAATTTAAAAAAATCCTCGTCAATCATACGCCCCAATTATTCAAGTTAATTAAAAACGTCATAAAATCACACTAAACATTGCATTAATAAAACCCCAACAACATAACAAACACTTCATTAAAATTGTTGTCTTATTAAATTGTAATTTTTTTTACACTTTTGAACAAATGTTATTTTACACCTTTAACATTTCAATTGTCTGCTCTGCTTTTCCTTGATATTTTTTGCTGCAAAAAAAAAGCAGATGCAGTTAATGCCATTGTTGTATTGTTCAATCAAAAAGAGAAGAAGAAGGCGAGTAAAAGAGTGTGTGGGTATTTTTTCACTTGTATTTTACTATGTTTGTTACTTTTTTGTATTGTTGTTACACAGGCATAAAACCCAGATTGTTTTTGTTATTCTTACCCAAATAAGAGTTAAACTAAACTAACCCAGAAAGCATTTAAAAGATTTAAGTGAAATGGAAGTGACTGGGTGTTACTTCTTCCACACTTCAGGAAGATATAATGGACTTTTTTAAAATTTTACAAAAATAAAACACATTTCCATTTTATTTATTTATTTATCTTCCGAGAGTGAAGTTTTTACTCTTTTTATCGGGTATTATTTTAAGGAGTCGAACTAAGATGTGCCAGCACTGTCTTCACTGACAACTGATTTGACAGTTCTCAATTTTTTTGAAGTTAAGGAGGTTTGGCAGTTCATCGTGAATATTCTAAAAAATATTGTTTTGAAAGTTTTGTTAAGTGGATAAACACTTTTGAATAAATGGCGTTCTCTTAGAAACAGTTCAAATATTATTGTAAGTAAGACATATACATAAGTTTAAATGGTAAGTATTTTCCTAAAATCAATCAAATTTTTAATGTAAAAAAATACATATAAAATAAATCAGCGTGATTCATCTTCTAGAAGACACATTTTCGATATTTCTAATCTAATACTTTTTATCAGTTATCAGAGACCTGCAAAAGAGTTGAAGTCGACTTTTATAGCCCGGCCCACGATGTCGATCGACAACTTAAGCCAGTGACAACACTCATTATCATTCTCTTTAGCGACTTAAGAAAAAAGCTGCTAGAGGAAGAAAAGAAACAACATGGATTAATTTAGTATATTGGAGTATGGACTTCTATCAGAAATATGGACAGACTTCTAAATGGAACAAGAAATACACTCACAATATTCTGTACTTAAAATTAACTGAAATTGTAATATAAAATAAATGAAAGTTCAATTAAAAACGGTCTACCTATTTTTCATTTATTTTTAACAAAATGTTCATTTAATTTTTACTGTCAAAAATGCAACACCATATTTAGTAAAAACGATTAAATATTCAGTTATTTATTAAAATTTTACTGTCAATTTTTTACTGTCAAATTGTCCCCATATTCAGTAAAAACAAATAATTATTCAGTTATTTTATTAAATTTTCGTTTACTCCACAAAAGAGCGGAATTTCTTAAAATATACCAGACAGACACCGGTCCGCTTGTTTTTCTTATAAGCGAGAGAGGGAGAATATTTTTATTTACTTACCCAGTTACACACGTTTGTTTTACTTTTGTTGTACTGACCACGTTGTTTACAGAAGAACTCTCAATTATAAGACACCAGCAGCATGACCGATATGGCTTCGCAATTATTTTACTTTTAAAATTTGATGTATTAAACTAAATTATTTTAACAAATAGAAAATGGGAATTGCTTACACAAAACAAGCAATTCATTTTTTATAGATAAGTAAAAATTAATTTTTGGTAGTAAAATTATATAAAATAACTGAATATTTAATTGTTTTTACTGAATGTGGTGTTAAATTTTTGACAGTAAAATTTTATAAAATAATTGCATATTTATTTGTTTTTACGGAATATGTAGTTAATTTTTTGACAATTAATTTATAAAAGATAACTGAATATTGATTTGTTTTTACGGAATTCGCTGTTGAATTTTTGACAGTAAAAATTAAATGAACTTTTCGTTGCTTTAAATTACATTTTTATTTACTTTAACATAAAGAAGAATTTAACTCAATCAACGGACAATATTAACTGCAACTGAAAATCCGTATTAATATGCACTTAGTTTTTTGAATAACTGTTAGAATCAGTTAAAAATAAATTTGCTTGGAATTTTAAATGTTTATTTATTTAAAAATGACTGAACGGAATATTTCTTAAATAAACTACAGTCCGTTACTGTAATAATATTGTGAGTGTAGAGATGCTTTTGCGTATATAAAATGCTTTTATTCAAATGAACAAATTCAAGTTAACAAATTGTATGCTTAAATTCAAAGAACGAATTAGCAAATAAAGAAGAATAAGCGTCCCACTAACTACCGACTTGTCAGTCGACAGGTTTTACGTTTCTAGTTTAATCCATTTATTTATTCTCAAATGAGTGTATTGCCACATCAACAATTCCACAAATAAAACGCTTGTTTGAAAATAAAAATCGGCAAAACATATAAAGTAAGCCATAAAAGTACAACTCTGTACTACAACCAAAAGTGAAAAACTAACGTGTTGCTGGTTTTTAATTACATATTCAAAAAGGGCAATCCAACGTTAATGTACGATGTTAATTTTGAGTCACATCTTCAGGTCAAGTTTTTTGCTCAATTTGACATTTATTTCTTTCAGTGTTAGACAAATTCAACCATGATGAGATACACAATTGAGCAAAGCGTTAAGATTGTTGGAGCCTTTAATGCAAATGGGCGTTCAAATTAAAATGCATTTCGTGGATTTCGTGATTTTTTTTGGTCACCTCAGTGGATCCGTTTACAAGCAGAATTGCCACATTTGTGCCAATGAGAATCCATGAGAGATGCATCCACCAAGAGTAACTGTTTGATTAACTTACCCGTTTGGGGGGCGGGGCTTTTCTCAGAGGTTGAAAGCTCTCTGTCTGCTATCCACTTGGGGGTAGCAAAAAGCGATCCCTCTGTCGAAATTCCAAAGCATCTCACAACTTCCGGTCTTAGACCAAGTGCTCCCTGGTAATTTCATCTTCCGTCTGGTGACAGCTAAAGTGAGAAGGCGTACAGTACCAAGTATCCAGAGTGCATGGATACTCCAACAACAATTAGTCGCTGAAACTCAACTGTATTTAGCCGGCCAGCTCTAGGATCGGAAGCTTTGGCCTAATCAGTCGATCTTCTTAAACACAAGCGATTACAGAAACGTCAACAAATTTGAATTTGACGCCCTATATTCTCCGTGAACAGTTTATTTAAATATTTGTATATGTATATGAACACCTTTTAGAATTATTTTAAAAACTTAGGCTGTGTTTTTGAGATGTGGATTAAGTTTAAACTTCGTTAGCCGTTGTCTGAAACTCGGATATTTTCAGCGAAATGTGTTTTTTTTTTTATTAGTTCATTAAAGACCAACCTTTAAAGCAAAACTAAGCTGTTCCGTCAAGATTTTGTATACAAACTATGAAATGGTGGCACAAATCAGTATTCAGATCAACTAAACCTAATTTAACTGAGATCTTAAAACCCCAGCCTTAATGTACGCATATGACTGAAAATATAAACTTAATGAGAAGCAAGATTTTCAATTTTACTTTTTAAACATGAAAATAATGTGTTTTAGTCTTGTTCTGTGGTTGTTGTTGTTTCTACACTCAACAAGCAAATCGTTTTTCAACTACTTGTGTGGTGTTGTTGTAGTGTCTGCGACAAACTTTGATAAGTTAAATGAGATTAAAACGCTTAATTTGTAATTTTACTCTAAGAGTGGCACTACGAACGAAATGTTTTATTTTTCTTTTTTTACTTGGTTTAAGAATTTTGTACTTATTTTAAGAAATTCTGGGATTTATTTTCGAAAGTTATCATATTTTAAAGTACGACTCGTACTTAAAGTGAGTATAAAAACCTTAATTTACTTAATTTATTCCGAGTGTTTTTCTTTTTATGTCAATTTTTTACAAATAGCTTGGTTATCAATACGCAATATCAAACCAAAAGTCTGCGGGATTAGATAAGTGGGCGTGGCACTAAATAGATTTTTCTTTAACTGAAGCGTGAAATCGTCCAAATAGTTGGAGTTTTATGCCACAATATTTTTAAAAAGTGTAAAAATTTATCAAATGATTTTTTGACTAAACTTTACCTTTAAGTCCATAATGGTTTTACCCCGGGCAGCGCCAGAACCAAAAAGTAATATATAAATAATTTAATGCAGCAAATATTTAAATTTTTTCTGCACAACATTTTAAATAATAATAGAAAAATAGTGATAAACAATTTTATGTTAACGTTTTATTAAAAATTAAAAGATACTCGGGGGTATCTTCGACTAAATTTGCACTAAATTAAGTATTTGGATTACTGTGCAATGTTTCTCTGCTGAACTGTTTTGATAGTATGGGATCGCCGCGGAATTTTTGAGAAAGTATATGTTTTCAGGGATTACATACGTATTTTTAATGTATGCATGTATCATAGATGGGGGTAGTGCACTAATTTTGCAAATTCAACTCACACTTAGTGATAGTGCAAAAATATTGCAATAATTTTGTTGATGTTGAGTGATGAATTGAAAATTTGCAGCCTCACTAATCATAAGTGATAGTGATGTTGCAAAAAGTTTGATTTAAAAAAAGCAGTCATCAGTTTATTGCAAATTGTTTTTTTTTTCTTCACTCATTTAAGTGCAACTAAAAATGTTGCACTAAATTTAAAATCAAAGGCTTGTTTTTCTTGATGAAAGCCAATAATTATACCGTTATTGACCAAATTTCATTTTGTTTATTGTTCTTGGGTTATGCGTATCCCGAAAACAATTTAAAACCATGCACATACAAAGTTAAATTTTTTAAATTTTAGTGAGACAATATTCTCATCATGCCTGTGGAGTCGGAGACGGAGTTAAAGAGACGGAGTTGGGGTTTTATACCGGGGTCGGTGTCGTACCCACAAAAACTCGCGACTCCGACTCCAAAATTTTTCAGCATAAAAAATTTTTTAATATTTTTCATAATAAAAAAAATTATTTAGTTTAATTTCTTTGACCATTTTAATATTATTTTTTCACAATAAATCTTCAAGGTCACTTTTTTATAAAAAATATTTATTATTAATCCACTTTTTCTTTATATCAATGGATATCTTCTTTAGGAATCTTCAGGGATTTTCGGTTTTTTTTTTTAATTTTAAACAAATTTTTTAAAACAAAATTTTATGAAACAACAAAATTCTCAATTATGAAAATTAATAATAAAAAATATACACAGGAAACAAAAATTGTTCTACTTCATTTTTATAAACTTATTTACCGTATTCACAAAACCCCTTGTATCCTTGTATCAGTTGTATGTTGTATTAAAAAACATAGTTCACTATTGGTTATTATACAACATACAATAGATACAACGATACAAGGGGTTTTTTGAATACGGCAATAGTATTTTCTATCTTATTCTTATAAACTAAACGTCTGACTTTTTATTAATGCAAAATATTTTATATATAAAAGTGAACTTGAGCTTAAAGATTTATTATGAAGAAAAAATAAAAAAAATTTAAGAGGTTCTGCTTTAAAAATGTAGAAGTCAGAAAATAATGTCTAGCCTACTTTTTATATGAGTAGGTGAGTTGCAAAAATTGAGACAGCAATTGATTTTGACAGATCTTTTTAGCACTTTATGAGAATAAATATGTATATATATAGTATCGAACCATGTCATTTTCTGTGTTTTTATGTGACCTAAAATTGCAGTTGGTAACAAAAGTGGTCCATTCCACTCACCAGACATTTTCAAAACTATCTCTTTGGTTCGCTGTTTCGCTATTGTTTGAAGGGCGCCAAGATATTGTTGATGAAATGGTCAAATTAGGGAATTTAAAAATGCAAATTATGCTTTGACATAATAACTCGCAAATGATTTGAGAATACTGTTTTTCTATTAACTTTGGGGAAAATTGAGACGAAAATGAAGGCTTACAATTTTATATTTTCCTGGACAATAAAAATATTGATTATGGAACGGAAATATCTTTACTTATTAAATTGGTCTTGATGCTATTTACCTGCCATGATGGTGTTGGTACTGTTAAATCCCTTGAGACAAACAGCACCAAATCCAACTTACGTTTCCCTTCAAAATGGGTTATAAAAATTATACAAGCAACAACCGAAGGTGCATCTGGATGTTAAAATAAAAATATATTTGATTTTCCTGAGAATGATTAACAAAGTTGGTCGAAATATTTGACTTTCATATTGCCATAAATTCTTCTACTTCCATACAATAATTATAAGACACACACCCCTTTACTGGAAATCGAAAACATAAAACGCAAGAATTTTAGATGTCGTTTTTTACAAAGATTTCTGTAATAAAAGGATTTTATGACAAGTATTATACACAAATATCTCTGTTAAACAGAATTTTATAACAAAAATTATAAAAATGAGATTAAAAGTCTATTTTTTAGAATTTTAAATATTCCTTTGCCAACACAATATGTTCAATAAAGATTGAAACCACAAAAACTGACGACAGTATCTGAAAAATCTTCATTAATCTCTCGTGGCTCCCTATTTAAGAGGCAGATTCGACCCACCTACCTTGCAGATCTAAGTTAAGGAAAAAAATTCAAAATAAAATTCCTAATCGAAAGAAATCCGTCGAAAATGTTGTCAAAGGACCAAAAGAGCGTAGAATTTGTCATATCTGTCCCTACAGCAAACTCAAAATGGTGACCATAAAATTGAACTTTGTGTCTCATGCGTAAAATAATGCTAATAACCAGGGCCCGGACTTTTATGCAGTTAAAATATCGTTTTATGTGCATAAAAAATGCAATAAAAATAAAAATATATGCGCTAAAAATTTAAAAAATATGCAGTTAAAATTAAAAAAAAAACAACATAAAAATAACAAGAAAAAACAAAAGTAGCATGAAGAACATTAAAATTCAGTCTCATAAACGTAAGTAAGGCACATTAGCCACAAAAGTAGAAGTGAAAATAAAGTAAAACACAAATATATAAAGAAACATTAAGACAATCATGTAAGTCACTTGTAAAGGTCCAACTATAATATACATAAGCTGGCTTGAGCAACTGTGCGAATACATGTTAATCATAAGTGTCAAAACACATTCAACTTAAGAAAACTTGTTGTTAAATTTTTTGAAACTGTCAATTCCTTAAGCAAAGTGTGAAACTGATCCCAATTACATACAAATCAACTGTTTATTGATGCCTTAAGAGATATATTTGACCCTACAATTTTTGAAAATAAGAGTTTACTGCCTGTTTGTCAAAACAAAATAAAAGGGAAGTGATTGGTGCAAGATTGAATGCTGATAGATTCTCTGCAGTACATTCATTTTCATTACACTGTTTTCGAAAACAATTTAAATTAAATATGCAAGCAGTTAAGGATTTAAATCCTTATTTTTGTTTATTCTTTATCAAGCTTGCTACGAATTCATTAACTTTAGTTACCGTCCAAAAACTACATCTTATATATGGCAATATCAACTAACTTAAATTCGCCACTGTTGTATCCTTTTCAACCATCTTTCAATTGGCAAAAGTTTTCAGCATAATACATAATTGCTTTCAACCTCGTCCCCCATATGGTTGTTATAGGCTGTAGAGGAAGACATTAACCCGGATAATTTTTTTTATATGCGGCAACGCGCGAAGGTGCTATACAAAATATTTTTCCCATTAGAAATCAATAAATAAATATCATCGCCGTTGTCTTTTACCTCTTCTGAGGAAGGGTGCATGGCAAAATAAAGCAATTAAAACAAGTTTTTTCAAAATATGCAACAAAAATATGCAATATCAGCAATATATGCAAAAATATGCATTTAAAGTAAAATATGCACTAACAAATCGCTGCATTTTACTGCAAATTTCTTGATTCGCAAAGATATTTTGTATATGGCAATCTCTGACTGACGAGCCCAAATATGCATTTGCATAAAAATCGGGGCCTTGCTAATAACTAAATATGTTTTTTTCTTTTGTATTATTTGACTGATTATTTTTAAAGGCTGAAAAAGAAAAAAGTACTTAATTTTTACCTTTTTAGTTTTTTTTTTTTTAAAAGTTAATTCATTTGAAAAACAAACAAAAAAAGTAGTTCAAATTCGTATCGAATTTTTTATTTTTTATATTTCATTACTTTAAAAATCGTTCCGTTAGAATTTATTTTTTAAAACTTCGTTGAATCCACGAAAAATAACCTTAATGTACTAAAATGAAGAGTAACCTTTCAGGGTTAAAGCTCAATGCGGCACGCGTTAGAATTAAAATATCGATTTAAATTTTTCCAGCATCATTTTCTTGCTATATTTAACCATTTAAATGGTACTGCATTAAAAAAAAGGTTTAAGGTCAAATAAGGACCAGTCTCATATACATTTAGCATCAAGGTTAGAGTAGGAGTCGGGATTGGGGTTGGAGTCGGAATCGTACTTAAAAAATGTTATCACTTTACCTTGACGACTCCACCGCCCTAATTTTTATGCAGCTTTTTTGATTACTAGTTAAAATTTTGCACTTTTCGAATTGAGAGCAGATTTTTGCATTCAATTTGCGTTTAGTGATAGTGAAAAATTTGCAATATCACTAAATTTTTTAGTGGTAGTTAAAAAAAATATCAATCATCACCAAAGCTGGTAAAAAAGAGTGCAAACTAATTTTTTTGCAGTTTTATTTAGTAATAGTGCACTGCTGATTTAAGTTAAAATTTAGTGCACATCCCCCAACTATTGTAAGAGCGAGAGTGTGTTGTTGTCTTTTTTTCTTATTTTCCCCGTTAACTACTTACAAGCCAAACCAGTACGTTTTCGATCTATTCTTATTTTCAATTGCAGCGTTATTTTTATTGTTGTTGTTACAACAATTGTAAGTTGTTTTGTTTGCTGCTGATGTTTTCGTGTTTTTTTTTTAATATTCTCGTTATTGTTTTCATGATGCTGCTTCCTTTTCAGCATTTCTAAGGCAATTTCCGCTGGAATTCATTCATTGTTTATAAGCTTTATATTTTGTTGGTGTATGACTGCACATGTAGGTTTGTATGTGGTTGTGCAGTAGTGTGTAAATGCAGTGTTTATGGGATTGTTGGTTCCCTTTTTTGTCCTAAATTGAAACGAAGGTAAGACTTTGTACTTGTATGTTTTATGTGACTGTAATAATGTGAGTTTCTTTTGTTGTTTGAATACAAAAGAGTGAAACGGTTGTCGTTTCAAACAAAAAATAAAAAAAAAAATAGAAAACCCGTAACTACAATCACCACAATACATCACAATAAATAAAATCTGTGCAGTCATTGTATTAGTAGAAAAATATTGTTGAGGTTGGAAAATAATGAAATTAAAACTTCAAGATTTAGAGGCCATGCTGTTTAACAGCAGCAACAGTCATTAATTCTGATGACTTAGAATGTGATTTTTTAATTTTTTAAAAAATATTTTTTATAATAAAAATTATTTTTTATTTTTTATTATGTGTTAATGCTGAAAAATGAGGCTAGTTAACCAAATCACTAGATTTAATTATAAATGTATGTATGTGTTTTAATTAATGCAACACTTTTATTTAGTTTTAAAAAAAATCAAAAAAAAAATTGAAGCCAAATAAAATTTTTAGTGCATAAGAAAATAACTCATGCCTAAAAATTGTTTTTTTTTTAATATGTAAATTTGTTAAATTTCCAACATATTTTATTAATCTTAAGAATGAGAACGAAATCTTTTTATTTTTTTTTTTTTTTTATATAAAACTTCGATTTCCGTCTAAGCAAGAGCGGAAGGCAGATATGCCTTATATAAGTTAAAAAATTCAGTACTTTAGTACCTTTTCGGTACTTTTTCTTATTTAAAATACCACAGTACCCCCGCGTTGTTTTTAGTACTTCTTTATTCTTGGCGCTTTTTATCTTGTAACTGTGATGTGATCATTTCGATAGCAGACTTTATAAAAATAATTAACGACTAATATTGAAATGTAAAGCGAGGACGCAGGGATTTATATTTTGCTATCCAGAATGGGATATTTGTTCTAACAAGTTGCAAGAAAAAGTATAAAAAGCGATACATTTGATAAAATGTTAGTGGAAAATTAAAACTTATGGCGATTTCTTTTCTGAGAAATATGTTGCATAAATGTTACATGCTCTATCTCTTTTGTGTAGAGCATGTAACATTTATGCAACATAAATAACAAATATAAATAACATATTTCTCAGAAAAGAAATCGCCATTTAATAAAAACCATTTACCTTTAAATGAAATTATTTGTGAAACTCGATTTGACATATTTATAGAAACATGGAAATTGTTTATGAATTGACAGAAACTGCAAAGTCATTTTTTTTTAGAGATTTTGCGAATGTTTCAGAACTAAATTTTGTTTTAAAAATAAAACACAATACAATACCATTGTTATTACCCTTTACTTACCGACCCAAATTTTCGGTACATAATTGCCGACGCATAGTTGCAAAGATCAAAAATTTCAGGCGCTCCTTAAAAATATTGAATAAACCTATTTTAAAGGAAAAGGTCCAACGATTGCAAATATGCGTCTCTTTTTATAATCAGATTTTTAGTTCAGATATATAGATTGATATGGCCCTTCAAAGTTGACTGATTTCCAGTGTTAAGAAACAGACAATTTTTAGATAATTTAGTCCGCTTTAAAATACAATATCTCGAAAACTAGGTAACGGATCGTCATTCTATTGATAGATCTATTTATTGAGAAAAGCAAATACAACAATTGTACTGTTTGCTTTGTCCAGGTAAATCGTTATTTACCAACTATATATTTTCTCCATATTTCTCTACTTTGATGGAAAATAAAAAAAAAACTAAAAATTCCTCAACAAGGTTTTTTCAAATCTGCTAAATTCCTATTTCATACTATTGAGAAACTTCCTCAATTAAATATTTTTTGTTAATTTTATTTTCATTAATAGTGGATTTTTTTTTAACAAAAAGTACCATTCGGTGGGAAAAATACTCTTTAAGTTGAAGTTCAGTACCATTTAAAAATTTTAATTTTGCAACACTGTACCATACCTTACTAAGAGCGTCAACGTTGTGTCACGAACACAACTGTTTTCTCTTTTGTTTAATAAAAATCCAACTGATAGAAAAAAATGGAGATAAAACCGCTAAATTAAAAAAAATAGCTGAATTGTCATTATTTAAAAACAATAGCGGCCAACTTCACTATTAAACGCACTGTCAAAATCGAATTTTATAATTGCAAAGCGTTGACGGCGCGATATTAAGGGAAATTGTATGGGCATGACAATATTTGACAACTGGAAAACGCGTGGCGCTATTGTTTGGGTAGAGCTGTTAGTTTTCAAAAACAAAATTTTGAGACAATTCCTTATTATTATAAAAAAAGCTACTGACTAAAAAATAAAACCTTGAAAAGTCAAATTATTAATTAAATAATTAAAAAAAAATTGTATACAGTGGGCAAATTATGGCAGTCATGACCAAATAATTTTTCGATTAGAAAACAATTTTATTTCAGTCGATACTGAACAAATCGTAATTAATATAATAGTGTTGTCAACACTCAAATAAATGCGTTACAACACTAAAAAAAATAGTTTCGATCCGCTCAGTATAAACAAAATCGATCACGACTGCCATAATTTTCCCACAGATCTTGTGAACTTAGAATACTTTTCCAGTTGCTGTTTTCTATATATCCAGATATTTATATTGCCTTTGAATGGGCGTGGCGCAGCCTACTTCTCTTATAAAGCCAACGTGTTCACATTTCTTGTTTATTGATTACAAAGTCATTTGTAAAAAAATAGAATACTTTTTTAATGTTACCATATTCCCCAGATATATAGAAATCAATATTGGGTTTTCAGTGTTGAAAAAAAAGATTCGTGTTATGTGGCATTGCCAACAATTCTGAGTCGTGTTTTTGCATTCGCCATAAATAGACTTAAGCCTGCAGAACACAGGATGTGAAATTCCACATGCGAATCTGGTGTAATTTTGACGTCATCACACAACAAACAACGGACATTGTGATTTTGTTATGATGGCAAAATTACGTCGGAACCACATCATCATGTAGCCTTTCAATTTTATTATCAAAATTCGGGCTGCGTTGAAAAATTGTTTTTAGGGGCGAAGCTCAGTTTTGGCTCATATTGTACCTTAACAAACAAAATTGACGAATTTGGTGTGAAGAGCAGTTTAAGAGCCGTCAATGCACCATAAAAAATGTACTTTGCAGTTTGTGAACCGGCAGCGTCTTCAAGAACGGGTAACTTTTTTGCAAAAATTGTAGAATTTGACTTGGGTGACATGTGGTTCAACAAAACGGACGCGAAACTATTTAGCAATTTATCCCACGTTTTGGAAGTCCATTGGCCTCCAACAGCATGCGATTTGAAACCATTAGACTATTTTTTGTTGGGATACGTAAGTTTCTCGTTTTAGAGTTTGCTAAAAACCGTAAAAATGTAAAACCGCGGTTTCGGTTTTAAAATGATTAAAACCGGTCGGTTTCGGTTCGGTTTTGAAAATATCAAAGGTAAATTTCATACATAAACAAATATATTTTTTTATTTGTTTAAGTTCAGGTACTTTTATTAACCCTTAACTGGGCCTGGCCAGGCATTGTTTGATTTTTTTCAATTTTTTTCATGTAATTATTAAGTATATTAGAACGAAACTTTATGTATTCCTCAATCAAAGTGTTTTTTACAAAAAAATGAGAAAAAAGTGTTAAAATCGAGGGCGTCGCAATTGACCAAATGAATATGTTGTGCATATTGTATCCACCTGGGCCTGGCCAGGCCCTGCCCTATTATATATGGATTGCAGAAAATAAAATCAAAATGAAACGTATCTAACCACACACGTTATACACACATAAGAGTTATTTCTTTACTGGTTCGTTAGTGCGAGTTTTCTCTATAAGCACAAAAACTCCATACAAAATACTAGTGATCCCAGCCAGGCCCAGGTGGTGTCTACTTTAACTCTAAGGTAAAATTAGTTTTTCATGGTACTTATTTTGAATTTTATAAAAATTTTGTTGTTTTGAATTGAAAAAAGTTGAAACCGATTGCTGCGTGTGATTATATTGGCACCTTTAAAAGGTAAATGAAAAGAAGTTAAAAATCAAAAGATGAAACGTGAAAATTCAGACCAAGGGATTTTCGGTTTTCTTTATTTTGTTTTACTCATGATATTTGCCCAGCTGTGAGATTTCAAGTTATATATGTATGTATATGTATGTTTAAGGAAGTGTATCAATTATTTTCGGGCTTATTACACGTGTGTAATTTTTTAAGTCATGGAAAAATAACCATATACGGACAATAAATAACCAAAAAGGACCAAATAAAAAAGACCCATGTTTCTCAGTTTTGCCCAAAGTCATGCATTTTTTATAGGCTCTTAAAGATTTAGGGCCTCGGTGTCATGTTGGCAAAAAAGTGATAATTTTCTCAGGCTCAAATCTTGCAAACCGTTCGGAATTTTGATTAACCCTCTTAGACAAAGTTGTAGCTCTTGCCATAAAGAACAAAAAATGTGAACATATTAAATCAAAAAACTTCATCTTCAAGATCAAAATCACAAAAAACTTGAAAAAATTCGATTTTTTTTTACCTTTTTCCCCCTGTTCAGGTCTATAGGTAGCAAACCGTTCAAAATTCAAGAAAACAATCAACTACAAAAATGTACCTATGAACGAAATAAACAACTTTCTAGAGGATATAAACTCTCTAAGAATGATTCCTAACACCGTTTTGGTAGCGCTTAGGTAGCCGCAAAAGTGAAACATTTTTATATTGTGGGCTGCGTCCCTTGATGCTTGTTCTGTGTTTAATGCTTTGCCTGTGATGTTGCGGTCGGTGTGTGAACGCGTGAATTGTATGTTTTCTTAAAACGGTTTGCTACCTATGGACCTGAACAGGGAAAAAAGGTAAAAAATCGATTTTTTTAAGTTTTTTGCGATTTTAATCTTGAAGATGAAGTTTTTTTGATTTTATATGTTCAAAGAGGGTTAATCAAAATTCCGAACGGTTTGCAAGATTAGAGCCTGAGAAAATGATCACTTTTTTGCAAAAATGACACCGAGGCCCTAAATCTTTAATGGCCCATAAAAAAAAGTGCATGACTTTCGGAAAAACTGGAAGACACGGGTTTTTTTTTGTGCTTTATGGTTATTTATTGTTCGATTATGGTTATTTTTTTCGTGTTGCACTGTGTTATCAGTACAAATTGTTGACACCAAAAAGTCATACCCAGCTAGCATTTTGTATCACAACGTAATCATTTAAGAATCAGCTTCAATGGCAAAATACCCGTATATGAGCTCATTTTTCAATCATAGTAAATGATACTCTCGTTATGAGAAAATGGTACCCTACCGATGAATCACCTGAAAGAATCTTTTGTGATAAAATGTTCTGATTTCTTTTTGAGCTTTTTAATGTTATGTGCTGTTTTCACAACATAAATTTTTTTTAATTTTTCTACGATAAAATCCGCACTATTATGGCTTTTTATTATTCGAACCAGCTTTATTTTAAACCAAACAAAAGTTATCGGTTTTTCGCAAAGAACAGACGAACCAATTTTCACATTTATGTTCATATATCCTCATTTTAAGCCAAGCGTCTTATGTGTTTCTATTATTATTTTTTTCATTTGGCAAAAACAAATATGCAAAATTTTTAAAAATCACTATTTTAACATATCAATTAATCAATTATGAATCCATTTTCTATCGCTTAAGTGATAAATCAGTTTTTAATCGTCAAAACTGTTCTGAAAAGACTCATTTAGGTGATTTTTTCCAAAAAAATAATCAACCAAATGATACCTGGGTATACTTATATATAATTTTTAAATTGGATTAGTGTTTTAGTTCAAATTATTGGGTATGTATTAAAACAAATATGTTTGTGATCTGTTATTACATCTTTTAGTGCTTTAAAGCGGCAAAAAAAATTGAAAAAATGATAGAGGTTGATAGAAGTTGGGTTGATTCGACCGTATTCGGTCCAGTTTAAAATTTGTAAGTTAATATAAATTGTTTTCTATGTCAAATAGTAAAATAGGCTGCAGGATTTTTAATTTTTCTTTTTTTTAGTTACAATGTCAGTTTCAAAACGCACCCTTTCTTTAATATAGCGCAGTGAACCAGAACCTACAAAACAAAATGTTCAATGGTTAAAAATCATTTTTTTCCGAATGTTATTGATCCCTCATAATATAACGAGAACAAAATCAGAAGCTTCTCTGAGATGAGTGTAAGTCTTATAATTAAAAAAAAGAAATATTAAAACAACTTCAAAAAATTTTAAAATATGGTTCAAAAATTGTATTTTGATAGTTAATGATGATGTAACTTGCAAACTGAATTAGTTGGTTTAATCATACATATATTCATTGACATAATGTGAGATATTAAGATATGTTTCATAATTCATTCTTATTTTATCGTTCAAATAAATTAAAACTATTTTTTATTTTGTAATAAACCACAACAGTTAGTAATTAAAAAAAATATAACATGTAATGTATTTGTTTTTTTTTCGAAGTTATTAACAATGTGCCCCCAGATTGCCCTTATCACCCACTGTGCATTAGTGAGGTACCTACCCGCTGAAATGCTGGAAGAAGTATGGAGCTCAGGGATGGATCACCAACGGCATAGCCACGGGTAATATTTACAAGAAATAATCTTAAAAAAGTAAATGACATGCATTCATTTATCGCCACAAAAAAATATTTCATTCATCTTTGTAAATTTTCTATGATTTTTTTTTCAATTTTCGAAGCCTTAAGGTCAACCACATATTTCCACAAAAAGTCAACTTTTGCTACAAAAAGTCAACTTTTGCTTGAAAAAGTCAACCTTTTTCACAAAAAGTAAAAATTGTTTAGGAAAAGTAAAACTTTTTTAATAAAAAGTCAAATGTTTTCAAAAAAAATTCAACTTTTTCCAACAAAGTTTTATTTTAAAATTTTAAACTTTTTAATTTAACTGAAGCTAATCATAAACAGATGTTTCAACACTCATCATAAAAATGATTCAATATTTAAACATTTTTAATTATGGCACATTTTCAAAAGAATTTTTTCCAATGAATATTTTTCGCCCAGCGTTTGTGTGTGCATCCCCTCACTTTTAGCGGAAACCGCTGCACTTGAAAATATTTTTGTAAATAATTTATTTCTATCAAATTGACTATTTTACTCACGTTTCAATCTATAGCGGCTATAACACTGTCGTACAACAAAAAAACAACAACAACTCCACAGGAAAATAGACCAGGGCAGACCAACCAATGAAATTATTTTACAATTCGAAATGGAAAAGAACGATATGCAAAATATTTATGACTTCATATGAATCATCTGTGATGAGTTTCGTTCGATTCGTTTGTGTTTAAATTTTGTGTGCCTGAAAATGTATACAAGACAAATTAAATTAAATAATGTTATATTGTTGTTATTGTTTTGGATTTTTTTTTTTTTTTTTTTTTTTTTTTTTGTTATTGTTAATTTTTATTCAATTGTACTGTACTTCGTTTGAGCACATAGAATTTTTTTTGTAGGTTACGCTTAAATAATAAAGACAATATAATTCTTTTTATTTGTTTAAGCGTTGTTGCGTGTGTTTTTGTTTTTATTGCTGAAAAAATATTTAAATAAAATAAAAAGAAATTTATTTTTAAACGCTTAAAAATGTACCGACTGCTGCGAATGCAAAAGTCGGCAGAAAAAAGAGCAAACAAATATGTAAACAACATCAATAATAGAAGGGAACGAAATATGGGATGTGAGCGATAATCACTAACCCTATTTTAAAATTGTGGTATACAATTTCTAGACATCAACAATAAAGTCACCTTTTTTTATTAAAAGTCTTATTTTAACAAAAGAAATCGCGTTTTTAAAAATTTTACCTTTTCATAAAAAGTTTATTTTCTTTAAATAAAAGTAACTGTTTCCCAAAATTATTATTTTTTAAACAGAAAAGTACCTTCTTCGCAAAAAGTAAAGGCCTCGTTACTCTAACGTAAACCTTGTAAATCAGCTGTTTCGTACGGTAAATAGTTACTCTTGAGTAAGCGTGGCATTACGATTTGGATAAGCCTTATAAAAGAAAAGTTTTTCCGTTTTTACGTATCAGCTGTTGAAGAATTTTATGTTTGTTTATGTTTTTTGATAAAGCGAATATTCCAGCGACGTCCACGACGATTTGTTTTAATTTTTATACAAAACGCAGAAATAACAAATGCTATTAACTTCTAGCTTTTACCCGTGAACTTGTTCAAGTGAAATGAGAGACAGATTAAAAGAAAATGGTTTATTTTTTAAAAAATTTACAAACATTTTATAAAGTTTGCTACGTCTAAACTAATTTTATGTTAAAATATTTTAATACAAAGCTTTATTTATAGGAATTCTTATTTTTCGCCAACACATTCATATAAGTTTCGAGTACTCTACACCAGTGATAACCAAGCCCCGAACGCACGCATTTATCATTAAAGCCTGGTACTCTGTTCAACATTCCACGTGAAATGCTGCCAAAACGCATATAAAAAAACTTGTGAGGAATATCTATGAAATAATGTTGATAGAGTTATACTATGTTCATTTTGAGAAAAAGTTCCGAAATGTTTCTGGCAACATTTTTTTATAACTGCGAAATAATGTAATTTGCACTTATTTCACGTGGAATTTTAAGCAAAAAAGTATGAATTGATTATTAAAAAAAAAATAAAAACCGGTAACAGTTTTTTATCCATATTTACTTTCTTTTTTATTAAAAAAACAATGTCGCATACTTTGCAAGAATAAAAACGTTAAATTGTACAACCTCGCATGATAGGTAAAATTGATACATGTCGAAATTTTCGTGTGAAATAATTGATGCTGCTCAACATTTTTCACAAATTTGAACAGAGTACTAGGCTTAAGAGAAAAAGTACCGAAAGTACCAAATTTTTCGAAAAGAGAAAAAGTTGTAAGTCCGTTTTTAGTCCTTAAGGAGTACAAATTGTATCCCTTAAAATGCACTATATTTTAAACTGGACCACATGCGATCTGTTTACAAAATTATTAAAAATAGAAAAATGGGTCTTTTATCCTCAGTTTTAAAAAGAACTCTATATTTAAATCTGGTCCATGCGACATCTCTATATAAAGAGAACCACGTGTACCAGCTTTTCCTTCTTTTAGGCCTCGAGAAAGTAACATGCAGTGTAATGTACACAAAAACAATAACGTAGCAAAAACAAAGCAAACGTTCAGTTTTTCTAAATATTTATTAGGTTTTTTGTAGAGTTTGCTAAAAACCGTAAAAATGTGAAAACGCGGCTTCGGTTTTAAACTGATTTAAACCGGTCGGTTTCGGTTTGGATTTCGGTTTTGAAAATATCAAAGTTAAATTACATACATGTATATTTTTTTGTGTGTAATACACAATAACGTATGAATAAGAAAGGCTTCGCACAAAAAGGACCTTTTTGTACAAAAAGTCATCAGTTTTTAGAAAAGGTTGTCCTTCAGTTTTGTTACAAAAAGTTTTCTTTTTTCACAAAAAGTCACCCTTTTTTCACGAAAACTTTCCTTTTTTCACGCTTATACGCTACACAGTTCTATTTGGTTTAATATCTTTAATTTTTCTAAAATCTTTATGGATGAAGTTTCCTGATGATCTGGCCTAAGCAACCAGTGAAATGCGCATATGAATAGCTTATCCCATCAACAATAAATTTCAGTGTTTTTATCAAATAATAAAAATTGGGAATAAAGCTCGAATAACAAAATCATTTAAATTAAATTTTTTATTCCCACGAAAATTATTTTGATAACAAAAAGTTACCTTTTTTCAAGAACAGGTTTTTACAGAAGAGTAATTTTCTCGCAAAAAGTCACTGTGTCTTTTTTTGCTGGTCTTTTTTTGAAAACGTTTACAACACTGTTAAATATTTTAACATTGTGTCAAATATAATACAACACTTTTGTCAAGGCCCATCTAGCAGGTCTGCTTACTTGTACAAAATCAAAAAACGATTCTTTTTAGTTGTCAAAAATTTACTACCACATATACAAAGCAAAAGGAAAAAACGTGTATGTGTGGCATACTATAAACGTATACATGCACATGTAAGCATCTTTTGACAACTAAAAATAACATAAACAATGATCATCAGGCTTCTTGCGCAGACCTTTTCAATGGGCCTTGACTTTTGTAAACAATTTAAACAAATATTTCATTTTGTTTTTTATTTTTAATTGTGTGTTTTGAAATTTAATAATATAAAAATATTTAAAATTTCATCATTTTAAGCAAAAATTATAGAATTAATTTAAAATTCCCCAGAATCCCAGGTATACACTAAAGATAAATATCTCATCAATTTGGCAATAACGTCGGAAGAATAACAGAGCAATATTTCTTATTGCTCAGCTTATGTTAAAGTCATAGGAAAACGTATTTATGTTAATTTGAAAAAAATCAAGGAAGAAAGTGCAGTGTAAAAATTGACGCTATCTTGCAAAAATTATTTTAATTAATATAAATTCTTTCGTATTAGATTTTATTATTTAAAAATATATTAATTTGTTTAAGCTTGAGGTGTTTTTAATACAAAAATTTTAATTTTACTAAATTAATTTTTTTTTAAAGTTAAATTAATATTTTTATATAAAAAAGAACTCAAGCTTTTATAAATCTAAATGATAAAGATCGAATAAGAAAAATATTATATTAACAAAAATAATCTTGCAATTTCATTTTAGTGTTAATTTAAAAAAAATAATTTTAGTGTTTATTTTTAATTATTTTATACTTTAACTTCCATTATAAATTGCTACCATTTCACAAACTTTATTTCTTTCCCACACAATTTGCTTCTGTTTTACTTATATGTACAAAAAATAGCTGTATACGTTAAAGATAACATAATTTTGACATTTACTGCAATATATGTCGCAATATTTATCTCTGGTATAGACGGGTAGTTACGTAGCAAGATAATTTCACCTGGTGTAAATTCGCCTTGGACCCATTTTATTTTAAAAAAATTAAATAGAAGCTGGGAATTTATTTCTCATTTAGAGTAACATTTTTTATATAAATTTTCATATTATTCGAATGTGTATTCTAAGTCAAATTACAATCCTCAAAAGCTTTTATACTTTAATAGTCGTATTCATATTAAAAAAAATTTATGGCCGAATTTCGACCATTAGGCAAACACTTGTTTATATATAAAAATTGAATTTAAAAGAAAACATTTTTAATAAATAAAAGCATATCTTTTTCATAAAAATTTTAATATTATTTTTATTTATTTGATTTGATTTATTTGATTTTCTTTTACAAGGGATTATTAATAATTTTTTACAAAGAAGTCAAGGCTTATCAATAATTTCTAATATAAAAGTTAAGGTTTTACAATAACAGTATCTTTTTTACAAATATACAAAAGTCACTTTTTTCGAAAGTATGTACTTAAAAACAATGTAAATTTTTTTTACAAAAGTTTCCTGGTTTTTCACAAATAGTCGTCATTTTTACTAAAGGTCACCTTTTACCAGAACCATAATATTCAAAAAATAGATATGGAAGGCCCAGAGCTGAAGCGAACTAAGGCAAAAAAGAAAATTCGAAAAAACTTTGAGTTTAAGTAAATGAACCGCCATTTATTTCTGGAGCCATTGACTTACGCTTATTTCCGTTCCCTTAGGAACGAAACACTTTTTGATTTAGTCCGTTACAGAACTGAATAGATTTCAAATTTGCGGAGAATTTCACACCAGTTTCTAATTGCATATTGTATTATACTTTATGACTTGATTCGGTAAAGCTCTGAGCTTTCAATATACATGTAACAAAACAAATAAGAAAAAATAGTTGGTCCAGTCCGACCATATAAAACACCCTTCACAACATAATTTTGGGAAACATTTTTGAGAGTGTACCCGCAAAAACAAAATTATGTTACGAGGTTAAGATTCATGTTACAGTTCTTTGTGCAAAATATTATTTAGATATCTTTATCTACATGAAATTTTTTTTTATGTTTATTATGTTTAAGATTGCAGTAAAAAAAGCTTAAAGCAAATTTAATCTAAATACCAACATATAAAAAAAGTTTATGCGCACAAAGACAATTCGTGAAAGAAGTTAGTATGGAGGACATGTTAAATTTCTTAATGATACTCAAATTTTCTTGAAACGTATGTACCAAATTTCATCAAATTATCTTTAAAGTGTAGACCTGTTCTTTGCAAACAAGGTTACAGGGACAGACGACCAGCCCATCGGATGGACGGAGGAGCACCGTTAAATTGACTAAGAAGTCCTTCTCAGCGTATCGTATTTATACTAAAAGGTGGGTCTACAACCAATATTTCACACACATCAGGACAAACGCTCAATAACCAAAATTTTCAGTCCTTTTTAGCAAGTATACAAACGCATTTTAAAGAAACTTTTACTTATTCCACTCTGCTTTCTTTGAAAACGTCCCACAAAATTACTATTTATAAAATATTCTCAAAATTCAAATATCCATTCTAAGAAAAAGCCTGTCAGAATCATCCTCTTCGGAATTATGAGGGAATGTGTAGGAAATTTTTCTCGAATTAAAAAAAAAAAACTTAACATCAACAGTTATGAATTTAATTACTTCACATTATAAGCAACAACAAATTTGCCGAGATAAAGCTTAATTCTTACGTATTTTTTGGAGGCCAGCAGCCTTTAAAGTAGAAGCGAGGTCATGCTATCCACTGATACAGGCTGTAAATTAAGAATGAAGTTGGAATGCGGCTGGGAGGCCTTCTGTCCGCAAAAAAGCCTTTCAATGCCTCTTTACTTCTTCTTTTTACCGCTGGGGCCCTCTGCACTACGGTGGTGTGGGTGTAAAATGGGTAAATTTGTTTACAAAAGTTTCCTTGTTTTTCAAATAATGACTCCTTTAACAATGGATTACGACTAACAATAATTTTTGTCACTTAAAATAATTTGTATTATGTTAAGTAAACTTTCCTAAATAAAAATCACTTGAAGAGTCTTTGAACAAAATTTATTTTCGTTTGGCTAAGCAGTATAAAAAACTGCTAAGTCTGCCATATAAATGGCTACATCGGCAACACTGTTTTATGCAAAAGTTTTGTGACAAACTTAGCAGATCTAAAAATAACTCAAAACGTATATAAACTTTAGTATTGTTATCATAAACAGTCCCTTATAGTACACGCAGAGAAAAACGTTTTTCAAAATGGTCACCTCCAACAAATCAATTTTTAGCGATAGTTTATAAACATATCATGAAGTATAGTCACCGGCAATCATATTATGCTTTAATTTGTTCTTTATGTCAAGGCCACAACATTGTTATGGTTGGCCCTAACCATGTTATTATTTAATATGACAAAAACTTGTTTACCGCTAATAAATGTTTGGTAAAAAATTTTCAAAAGCACTTTTCTTGTTTTAAAAATGTTAAGCACATTTTTATTATTATTAACCATAATAGGTTCGGAGGCAACAATAACATAGTTGTAGCTTGCATATTGTAGAACTAATTTAACCAAAATATGGCTGCCAGAGACAACGATATGGTTAAATTTACCATAATATGCTTAAAAACTCTTGGTTAAAAATATTGAAAAATGTTTTTTCTCTGAGTGTAGTAATCAAAATAACATTCATTAGTAGGTCTAGCTACAAAGTTTTAAAGTAAAAAACAAATTTTATACTTTATGGTTTTTTTTTCTTAGAATAACTGGCGGATATGGATATTTTTGTAGGCGCAAAAAGTTCAAAAGACATTCAGGTTAGATGACCATTTCTGCACCCTTCGCCCACAAAGTAAAAAAGTTCTATCTAGTTCAACAAGCCGAAAATGTCATAATGAAAATCTACACTATTTTCCGCCGTAATTTAGAAAATCCAAGAAAGAGCGGTTTATTCAGCTGTGCCGAATTTGAGGTACCCTCCTAGAGAGTTGAAAGATTTTAGAAGAGGGTTTTATATGGGACCTATGGTGCGATCTTATGAAACTATAATGTCCCAAATACTTTACTTCTAATCTTTATTTGTTACTATTTAGGGCGTCCTAATTGGTTTTTCGATAATGGTCTTTATATGAGGACTATAGAAAATTATAAACCAATCTTTATGAAATTTGGTAGTTTCATTAGTTATGTATATGAAGCGAAAACACAATATTGGTTTTTATATTTTAAAATTAATTGAAAGACGATTTATATTTATTAATTTGCTTGGTTATTTTCAATACCTTAAAAAATTAGTTGGTATGAAAGATAAATGATTATATTTAAGTATTATAAAAATAGGTTTATTGAAATGTCTGTCCGAATCAACTTTTATTCCTCACAACTCTTTCCGTCTGTAGTTAGCACGACTTCACAACTTTTGTAACGACTTTACAACTTGCGTTTCTTTCGTGTGTGTACCGTACGCTAAATAATGTTCGGTTAACTTTGGAACAATGCTTAAAACTGAAAAAAAACTTTTGGCAGGATACACAATACATGTGGGATAAGGGGGATAAATAGTGGACCGACACACTGGACTGACACTGACGTACTAAATTTAGCAACACAGACGGACATGAACGGAAAGAATTAGGAAGAATATAAAAACTCTGCAGCTTAAATTTCAATTATTTAGTTAGATTTTAGACTAGTTTATTACTAGTTGTTAGGCGTCAAAAAATGAGAAAAAAAATAATATTTCGACTGGACCGCTTTATACGTGACGCCTTTTATTGTAGAAACAACAACACTTAAAAGTTGGTATAAAACGATTTGGTTGTTTGTTGTAGATGCAACATCAACACTACAAGAAGAAAAACGTAAATTATTGTTTGGTCTTAGAGTTGGCAAATTTCATTCATGTTCAAAAATAAATAAGAAGAAGAAAAATTCCCGAATTCTTTTTTTTTTATTATTATGTTCAATACATTAAATTAACAATGTAGAATGATAACAAAACCCACATCGGGGCATTTCGCTAGTTTCTTATTATTGAGAGTTCCTTCCATAATTTTAACAAATAGAGGAATTCAACAAAAGTGACAGATACATGCTGTAACAGGAAAGTAAATAATATAAATTTTCTTATTCTTTAATAAAATTATTCTAAAATAAATACATCCCAGCGGTAAAATTTTGGAGGCCTTAAAATATAAGGCCTTCTGTAAGACCTCCCTAGATCTTTTTTACATCCAGTACTCAGGCTCGTTTGCCTTCTCAGGAAGGTCTATCTACTCCCTTATACATAAATGGATGGTTTTTTAGTTTGTATACATTCATTTTGTGGGCCTACTACGTTTGCAGCATCAAAACTGATTAACCGTTACAAAAAAACACAGTCCAAAGACAAAACAACAAAAAGTTTAAATAAAAAAGCAAAAAGAAAAAAGAAGTAAATTTAAATTAGATATTCTTAAATTCTGTGGCGAAGCGGTTGTATGTTGTGGGAATTTTTTACAATCAGACCTGCTGAAAAAGGCTTTTAATCAGGCCTGCTGAACGGAACGTAGAAGGCTTTGGGTAGCTACGACATCGTCAAAGAAGAAAAAAACTTCCAGAAGGCCTGCTTACTACTTCTTTTTATCGCTGGGATAAAAATAAGACAATTATTAAGTATGAAAACAATATTAAGGGGAATTTTAAAATTTAGTTTTGGTTTTATTAGAAAATTAAATGAAATATTCTCATTTTTATGTTGAGTTGGTTAAGTACAGAAATCTTATTGTTTACGAAGATCACAAACATAAATAAATTTTTAAGGTTATGGGTGTTTTCTATACAGTGAAGTTAAAATCATAATAAAACAAGGAAATATAATGTTAATATCAACCGGGCTTTATTGGAAAGAAAATTTTATGAAATTAACGTTTAAATGTGATTTCTGACATGCGGCCGCCACGACTGACGCGTAGAAAGTGCAATGTGGAACACCAATTTTCAACAACTTTTCGCATTCTGAACATCATCGTTTTTGAAGACCTATGGACCAATAACTCCGCCAGCCCATAAAGTGCAGCCAACAATAATTTGCTGATGATGTAATGGTGTTTCGACAAAAGCTTGTGAATTCTGCTCACTCCAAATGCGACAATTCTGCTTATTTACGTACCCATTCAACCAGAAACGGGCTGCATCGGAAAATAAAATTTTGAATGGAAATTCAAAAACAATATCAATTTGTGCTTCAGCCCATTCGTTGAATTATTTTGATTAAAAATTTCAACAATTTGCACGCGTTGCTCTGGTATAAATAAGTCGATTCATTATGAATATTCAAGGCAAACAAAACAAAAAGCAACTATCACCTGTTAAATTGGTGCTCAAATAAAGCAGTGATAAAGCCAACTCAAAGTTGTGAAACTTAAAAAAAAAACAGCCTTTGGTTACTACACAACTACAATTACAGTTAAAGTTTGTGTTTTTTTTTTGTTCATATTTCTACCGTACAGAACACTAAAATGCAGTGTATAAAAGTTTATTTTCGAACTCTGGTTTTTAAAATAAAGAAATTAATTTTTTTGGAATGTTGTTTCAATCTCTTCCTAAAAGGCCTAACTCCACAATAAAAAGAGTTTTGTAAATTAGTGATGTTTGAAAAATTGATTTATATAATTTAAAAAGGAAGTTACGAAGAAACCGAAGCGTAATAACTCATATTACAGCCATATTTGTTATGGCCTAATTTTATTATATACATAAATATTTTGCTATTATCTGGCTGGTAACTTCTGGCCAAAAGGAAACAAATTGAAATTCTTGACTGATTTTTTCTATTTTTAATGGGAAATATATGTATATACATAAACGTTATAGTATCTAAGAGAAATATTTTGAAAATTTCAAACAGAATGACAAACTAAGTACACCCTCATTCATTGGTAGTGGTGAAGGGTATAAAGCTGGTAATGTAACGTACACCAGTATCAACAGAAATTACCACCCAACCGCAAATATTTACTAAATATATTCAGAAACTGTGTGCTATGATCGTTCATATTGTAGTCGTCGTTCTTATCAGTAAAGAACGAATGATTAATAGAAGCACAATAATGGGAATTGAAGTACTTCATGCGCTGCGCTCTGTGTGTTTGGATTTTTTTACTCAAAAAGTTTTTATGACGTACTGCCGCAATGTCGTACAAATCTGTTTTTATAAATAAAACAACCGAAACTGAAAGTAACAAGACGCTTTAACGGTAGTTATAAAGTAGAATTGAAACGAAATACAACTGAAAACAAAAAGTACTCAACCAGCTTTCAAACGAAAGTTTCAAAACGGAAGTGTCATAATAATAATAAAAATTTAAATTAAATGATAAAAGCATTTTTTTTTTTTAAGAAAACGTGTTAAATTTATTAATTAAATTAAAAATTAATGGTTAGATAGTGATTTTAAGCAAATAACTAAAAAGTAAATTAACAAACATACACCATGTTTTCATGGTGCTTTAAACGCCAAAACAGCGATGTTGATGAGTATCATCAAAGACCAAAAACCCGAAATACTTCAGCCAATAGTTCGCAAAAAACATCACGCACAGCTGTTTCAAAAACAACAAGAGAAGATGAAAACAAAGAATCAGACAAAAAGGGTGTAGAGCAAATGCAAAATGAATGTTTGGAAGCACACAACAGATATCGAGCCAAACATGGTGCCAGTCCATTGACCTTGAGCAAACAATTAAATTCGTACGCAACTGAATGGGCGAAAGTAAGTAGAAGCAAATATGAGTTGCGAGTGAAGGGGGTTCTGAAGGGTTCGAAGATTGTATTGTTTTCTTTTTTATGCACAAATATTAAGAAGAGAATTAATTATCTTGGCGAACTTTTATGTGTACGTATGTATGAAAGTTTACTGAACGAAAATTCTTGATTCATACATACGATAATAATGTACCAATCATGTGGTACAATGTAAAATTACGAAGATTTAACGAACAATTTATAAACGGCTTAAAGCATTTATGAAATATGTTTGCTTTTTAGTTTTTATTATTTCAATCATAATCTCTTGACTGGAAATAATAGTTAATAAATCTAGTTAAGTATTCAGAATAGTAAAAGAATCACATCGAATTATCAGACCTGTCACAGAAATCAATACCGTTCGGAAGTGGAAGTAATTCTGTATTTTTCTTTTACAAAAAAAAACGAAAATTAAATTTAAAGAAGCTTAAAAAAATTCGATGGAAATTGCAACTACGAAAATAAGTCCATGATATCGAGTTATTACCGCAAAAAAAGCTTAAGCGACTTCATATTCAGTTTTCGTCTTTTTTATAAATGACTTTATTGGCAACACTTGCATCATCTTCTAAAATGTCATGATCACATAAGGTACTGTTACGATTTTTTAGCAAAAATACAAAATTTTAATGAATTAAAATAAAAAAAACCTTCTCCTGTTTTTGTCGCTTAAGCTTTTTATGCGGTAATGACTCGATAATTCTGACAGGGTTGTTTATGAGAATTTAAAAAAAAATATATATTTTTTTTATTAAAAATTTACGAAATTTTAGTTGCAAGACATTAAACGTTTTCTTAGTCTGCGTTCACACTAGCAAGTCTGAGGTTTTTGGTGAGAGGAGAGAGGAGAGAGAAGACTAGCATGTTTTCTTCGACGTTCATCACAAACTCAGACTATTTAAAAAAAATTTTCCTAGTGTAAGCCCAGACTAAATGCCTCGTTACTCCTACGTCAACGTATACATTGCGGCTGTTCCGTTTACTTTACCAAGTTTATATATACAGGTATCCCTTGATTTGCACGGTACTCAATTAACGCGATTTAGATATAACACGGATCAATAATAGCAACCATTTTTCGAATTACGCGTTGTTTTTACGCGATTTTAATGAAATTCTCTTAAAAAGTTTTGGCAATCCTTATTTAATGCGAAATGAAGCACTTCGATTCAATAAATTTTATCATCTGTGTGCTAAAATAGAACTGCATAAGTGCATATTTTTTTTTATTAAAATTAAAAAATTTAATTAATGAAATGTTTCAAAATAGCCCCAGCCAAAAAAGTAATTAAGAAACGTACTGTCACATCACTATACTATAAAATAAAAATTTTGAATCGGCTAAAAAATAAATTAAAACTTGTAACTTTAGCACAATCTCTTGATTTAAATGAGTCAACCATAATAACTAGGGTGATCGATTATTCGACTTTTTTCAATAACCGGTTTTCGAATATTCCGAATAGTTGCTATTTTAAAAAAACCGGTTTTCGGTTAAGCATTTTTAAAATAACCGGTTAACCGGTTTTTATTCGAATACATAAAAATACAAAAATCAAATTAGATTTTGTAATAAAAAGTTAATTAGAATAAAAACAAAACAATTCACCACCAACCAACAAAATACATGTGTAGATATGACAAAAGGTATGTTCAGACCTAACAAATATTTGACGATAAAATCAAACAAAAGCGTGACCAGTAAATTGATTAAACTAAAGCATTATTTTAAAAAATTTCTTGTTATTTGCTAAACTTTATGTCTAAGATGATAATTGCATTTATGTATAATGTAGTTACGAAACCCTTAAATAATGTTTGCTCTAGCCAAACGTTTTGCAAAAGCAAACAATTCTTTAAGAAAACTAGTGGTTACGTTAGGAGTCAAATATTTAAAAGGTGTGAACATAGCTTTAGAATTTGTAAAAACATTGGTTTTAAAAATATAGGAATGCAATAAATTTATTATTTGACATATTTTCCTAAATTTATTGTAAATGAGTTTTAATTTGTTGCTGGTTAAGCATGTCTATATGAAGCAGTAAACTTCAGCCATATTTTTGAAAAGTGGCAAACAAAACCTCTTATCTAGGATTATATATTTCAATTATTTTTTTGTTTCAACATTATAGAAACAATAGTAATATGAACATGCTTTTTGTATGAAATATCTGTCAATTCGTCGATCACACAACTTAAACCCTTCCAGGACATTTTTGATTCCTTCAATTTTATTTTAAGTTCTTGGTGTTTTAATAAATAAAACTGATGAATTTTCTCATAACGTTGATTCCGCCGGTATGTTGTTGTTTTAAGCATGAAGATGTGCTAGAACTACTTAAGAGTTTTTCATTCATTATTGGTAGCATATTTTAATAAAGTATTATTTGCAGTCTCTTAAAAACTACTTGACCCTGTTAAGTTTTACTTGACGTATATTTTTGTCAAGCTTGTAGACTAATTAAAAGTGATTAATAAGTCGTGATGTAAAGAACCTTTGCAACTTATCATTTTAGGGCCGATTAAGCACAATTTTTTTTAAGTCAGTTCGAAATATCACAAGAGATGACATCTTTGTAAAGCTATATATAGTATTTATAGTACTGTCCAATTGCTTATTACTTTTTAAGCTGAACTTTTTTTGTAGTACTTTATATTGTTTTTGGTTTTTGATACAAGAACACACGCTTATATAAGCGTTTTTGAGTTTTGTTTCATTTTGTTTTGACATTTTTTATAAAAAGTTTAAGTTTGCAAATATTCAATTAGAAAAATACTTAAATTATGGGTGCATTTTAAACAAAAGTAAGGAAAACGTTTATAAATTACACATTACTAAAGTAACCGGTTTATTTTACTAAAATAACCGGTCTATTCGATATTCGAAAAATGGACATTTTAAAATATTCGACTTGGGCAAAACTAAAATAACCGGTTAAAACCGGTCGAATACTATTCGATCGATCACCCTAATAATAACCATCCAAAAAAACAAAATTATAAAAAAATATATAATTCATGAGTTTTTTATTTAACACGGTTTTAAGGCCCCAAAATGAAATTTTGTATGCATCTTATGTTTCGATTTACGCGATATGTTAAATTCCCATAAACGAAATTTGTACCAGTCCTGCACCTTGTTTTTTTCTTGTTTTGCTTTCTTCGGTCCCAATTTAATTTTTGTCATCAACTCTCTACTCACAAAAAAATTAGTTTTTGCCGTTGGTATCAGTTATGAAATATCTCGTTATTATTTTAACTATTTTGTATATTGTATGCAACTCTGTTACAAAACCAAAAGCCTGACGTCGGTGTAATTTATATGAATGTTCTATTTTCTATATTAACATAACTTGACATATTTGTGAATTAGCCTTATAGTCACATTAGGGGTATAGTCCACGTTTTGTCTGAAACTTAAGGATGTGACTATAAGCGATAAGTACTGTACATGTTTAGATATTAAGCAACAAATTTGGTAAACAAAACAGTTTAAATTTTTAAGTTTAAAGAATTTATGGGGAAAAGCAAAATTTCAAAGAAAAAACTGTTAGCTTTTTATGCATTTCTTAAAGTGATAAAGTCCTTAAATTAGAGTATGGGGACAAAGTGCAATAATGGAGCACTCTTTTTTAACATAAAACACTTCTTATAAAGACAAAAATGTTGACCAAATTCGATCCTCCTAGCTCATATGGGTGCTTTTATGCCAAACTTTGGGTGAACAAAAAGTAGTTATTTGTATATATTTTATGAACCGATCTTGTTAGTTTTGACTATTTCAATATTTTAGAAGCTACAAACGTAATGATTAACTTATATACAGGTTTGTTCTAGGTTTAGACTCAAATTTAAAACGAAAAATTTTTTGAATCCGCATAAGTCATAAATTGGTGTTTTCAAATCCGCATGTTTTTGTGTATTCGAAGTTTTTGTTCGAAAAAACTTTTGTTGAACTAAAGATCGCTAATTTGCTAACCGCAGCATGATAGCAATGTCTAATATTTTTTAAACATCGTGAAACCTGTAAAGAATTACAGGAAAAAATCGCTTACATGGCTAAAATTCTCGAAAAATTGCAAACTTTTAAACAAACACTAAAATTTATTTGAATTTTTCAATGGGTTAAAAAAACAAAATGTCGGAGAGTAACAAAAAAATTGCAAAAATAGCGAAATTTCGCGAAAACGTTAAATATTTCAAACCAGCCATAAAACTGATTGAAAGACCCTAAAACTATAAGGAATGGCAAAAATTCGGTAAAAATTGTTAAATTCACGGAAATTCGCAAAAATATGCCAACAGCGGCATGATAGCAAAATCTACTATTTATTATAAATCGTTGAAGCTGTAAAGAATCAGAAAACTTTTACAAACAAATCGCTTATATCGCGAACATGGCTAAAATTCGCGAAAAATTGCAAAATTTTAAACAAACCCAAAAACTAAAGCTACGGTCACACTTATTAAATATTTCACCAAATAAGCGTAACCCCTTCTTTTGTTAATGGTTATTGAGATTTAGCATGATCTTAATATCACAAGATAAACTAATTATACTACTAGACATAGCAACAAATTGTTATTTGGAAGATGTGGTATTATTATCAAAATAAATATTGGAATTGAAGGAAATGATTATTTAGTTTTCTTGCTGGTCCCGTTTTTTTCGTCAAATATTTGATAAGTGTGACCGTAGCTTAAGAGATCGCTAAATCAATGAAAAAACAAATTATCTGAAAATAACAACAAAATCGATAAAAAAAAAAGTCGACCTTAAATTTAGGGCTAGTAAGGGCCTTTTGCGTTTTAGATAACGATATATTTTTGATTAAATTGGATTAAGAAGAGCTTAGAGCAAAATAAATTTTTTTGTAAAAATGTTATCAACAACAAAATTACCCCCTAAAAGTCGATTCGGTTTACTTTCATCAACCCATATCTACTCTAATTAAAAAAGAATAAAAACATGTAGATGTGAAATGCAGAACACCAATAATGCTAAAGTAATTTACTTTCGAGTGGATTCGGATTCTAGAACACACCCGATTAAAACGAACATGTAAATTTTGATTCTGATCTCGGTTTACGTACATTAAATAAGTCCCTACCCAGCTAACATAGGATTATACAACTCCTTAAATAATATTCTGATGGTGATTTTTTAATTATTATATTTTAATAAATTTTTTAATACATTCTTAAGAAAATCGTGAAATGATTATTTTATATTTATATTTCGGCAAACCATCATGGAATGGACCTTTTGCAACTCTCTGTATAAATCATATTGAGTTGTATAGACAGGAGTCTTATAGGATTCTTGACATGATGTTTAAAAGACTCGTAAGATAATCTTAACCCACATCTCAAACGATTCTCTCCCGTTTAAGGCATCTTATAAAATTAAAAAATGCGCTTGTCGACGATCAAAACGCTCTTCATAAGACTTCTAGTAGCTCTTACATCATACAAAGTTATGAAGTTATTATGTTTTTTATTAATACGATTTTCGTATGACGTGCTAAATTCCCAGTTTTTCATATTTGATAAATACACTGAAATTTATTGTTGAGGGAAAGCTAGCTTCTATGCGCATTTCACTGGTTGCTTAGGCCAGCTCATCAGGAAACCTTTTCCAAAGATTTTAGAAATGCCAAAAATATTATACAAATAAAACCCTAAAGCGAATAAGAATTATAAACACTCAAAGTCCTACTTGTAACAATATCAAAGCCAAAACAAAACACCAACAATAAACAGTGAGTTTATCTTTTCTTACATTCCCCTTCAATTGGTCGGGTTCTTTCCGTTTTTGTTTGATTGTTTTTTTTTTATAAATATCGAACAAAAATTGTTAAAAAAAAAAAATTAACTTAAAGTTGTTCGATTTTTTTTTTTTTGAAGATTTTTTAAAAAGAGAATGTCGATTTTTTAATTTTTTCTCAGGAAATTGACGATTTTTTCACAAATTTTGTGGCAGCCCTGGCCGTTGCGGCATTTACGTATCGGTTACGGTGCCTTAATATAAATTTACGAAAAACTAGACTACAAACTAATTGCTGATTCTTTCTTTCCACAAAAAAATACCACATTTTAAAAGGTGCATGTAGAAAATGTCTTGCTGAAGATGTAATACTGTAATTTTTTATTTGACGAGAATAAAACACAAAAATGGATCGCCCTGTTTTTAACAGCTGACAAAAAGTTTGTTCTTCAATATATAAAAAAAATATGTACATAAATCAAAAAGTGTGTTCTTCAAAATATAAAAAAAATATAGTACATAAACCTAAATTCGTTAATAGATCGATATTAAATAAATAAACAAATGAATGATGAAATTCCAATTTCTTTAGTTTGTTTTTCATAAAATATGTTAACAAGAAAATACCTTTGCCAAATTGCCGATTTATTAACATCAAGTTTTCACGATTTCTTGATTTGACGTTTTTTTCAAAAACAATTTTATAACACCGAATCGATTTAATTTTATATAACTGACAGCCTACCATTAACAATGTAATGCTCTGTTTTGTTTTTAATATAAAATAATAGAAAAAATAACTATTAAAACTTAAAATTTGTACTGTCCTGATTAAAGGCGATTTTTCCCATCTTCGTCTGGTAACCTTATATATATTAACAGAAGCCATCTTTTTAAAGGGCATAATCAAAACTCTCGTTTTATATGGGGCGTAAAGTGCAATGCCTTATGACATTTAAGGGTGAATTTTTTTAGAATAAAACACGCTGCCCTTTTAGAGAGCAAAGCATTTTTAAGAAACGAACACCAACTTGCATTTTTTTAAATAAAATGTGACATTTTTTGTAGAAAAGAAAACACCATTGACTATGCGACATGTCGCTCAAAAATATTTCATGAAACTGGAGATTTGTGACGATGGGTGTAGCGACGCTTAAGGGGAAGAAAATGTCGCACGAAATATGATACGTAAAAATTTCATGCATTAAATAGTTAAATTTGCTATTAAGACCTAAATGCAGAGTGCTGCCAATCCGTGTGGAATTACACCTATTGTTTGTAATTTCTAATTGCATGTGTAGCACATCTGTAATTTGTTTGATGTGTAATCTGTGTGTAATTTAACTTTGAGTTCTAATTTTTATTAATTTTTTGGCAGTCAAAATTTGTAAGCATAAAGGCCCCAAAAAAATTTTAATTCACATTAAATCGGGTTTTTTTAAATGAAATATGACTCCATTTTTAATGAGAAATTGACCCAAAACATGAAAAAAATTCTAAAAATAAAATCAAATATTTCACTAAATTTGAGATAATTTTTTATTATGAAAAATCACCTCAATATTTTTAATGAATTTTTACCCCCAAAAAAAGTTAAAATTAAGAAAAAAAACTTTTTGCATTTCTTAAATTATAGATTAGTCAATGGCCCAAAGTAAAAATTGTGACTTTATTTGGGATCACTTTTTGTTCCTTGATATTGGGGTCATATTTCATTTCACATAACATGCAAAAACGCCGCATCGGAAAAATCAAAAAAAAAACTAAAAAATTTCCCCAACATTTCGTGTTGATGTATCTTATGCAAAATGTTGGGACCATTATCCTTTTTCTTTTTGCGCCCATATTTCCCGGGCTAATTTTGCGCACCGCCTAACATTAACTGTCAAATGTGATTGTAATCTCTTTGACATTAGTTATGCTTTATTTAAAATAAATATTTGTAAAATGTATTTGAAGACTTTCACGTGGTCAATACGGGATACCCGCAAGTCAATAAATTTGTTTCCATCGTTTAGAACAATTTACATCGAATTCTAAGAATATTTGTTGTCAGCGTAATCACTACTCTTAATTTAACCAAAAAATAATGGGCAGAAGTTTGTAGGCCTGTGTTATTGTCAGTTTTCTTTTTTATATACAAAAAATTGGCTTAAACTTTTTTAAACTTTTTCTTAAAAGCAGTATTCGAAAATAAACAGAACATTATTTAGCATTCGGCTCACACACCCAGGAACGATATCAATTTTTTTTTAGTGATTGTGCTGACGAACACAACCCTTATTACCGTTTGTAACTATTTTCAATAATGAGCCGAACATTATATAGTGTTCTGTTCTTCGTTAAAAAACGTGTTTCTTTTTTTTACATTGATAAAGAATTGAACAAACAAAAATTTTTAGCAACGACCGCAGCACGAACAGCTTTTGTGTGTGTATTGTGTATATTGTTGGTGTAAATTTTTTTGTTGGCTTTTTTGTTTTCGTATGTGTATTTTGTTTTTGTAAAAAATGTTTGCTTTTTTACCAGCAAAATAGGGCGCTTCGCACAACAGAAACGAACCAACATTAAGGAGCCGAACATAATGATTTTGTGGTTTTTTAAACAAAACCGAATGGAATTATTTGCTCTCATCCTTTTATTGAGTTGGATAAAGCCTATAGTACACGGAATGTAAAAAGCCACATGCGCATGTGGTTCTGACGTAATTTTGACGCCACTGCAAAGCCACAATAGCAAGTTCGTGTTGTGTGATGACGACAAAATTACGTCGGAGCCTCATGCGCATGAAGCTTTTTACATTCCGTGTGCTAAAGGCTTAAGACAGTATCGTTTTTGTGTTTGAAAGATGACAAACAGGGAAACGTTATTTTTTTAATCATTTACTACACAAACACTATTAGCGTTTGTGTTTTCCTTAAATCTACCTAACCGAACACTAAGGAGCTATATTTAGTGTTTATTTTCGAACACTGGTTGAGAGATCTTCGGAAACAGGAGTATACCATAGAATAGTTTCAAAGCTAATCCACTGGGAGTATGGATAAACATGGAGTAATTGTAGGACTACTTTATTGTAATGCAAACCTGGGTTATATGGGGTCCAGTCCTAGGGCATCGTAATGTTAAATAGACGATAGTCCCTTATGGGCTATATTTTACATGCGTGTATGACTAGTCGAATTATTTGCAGGGTTACCACTATAAATATATCGTGCTATTTTTTTAAAATAATTTTCGTGGGAAATTTAGTTTTTCTAAAATCTTTATGGATGAAGTTTCCTGATGATCTGGCCTAAGCAACCAGTGAAATGCGCATATGAGTAGCTTATCCCATCAACAATCAATTTCAGTGTTTTTATCAAATAATAAAAATTGGGAATTAATCACGAATAACAAAATCATTTAAAATATTTTTTCTACTTTTTGAAAATGAATCGATTGTTTTAAAAATTCTTTTCGAATATCTTTAATGTAAACTTAAAAATCGTTTTGCTTCTACTGAAAATTTTTAAATTTTGAGTTAATACAGTATTGTTAATCAAGTGCGATGTATATGTTTTTTTTTTTGGCTTTAGCAATTGTGCAAAGTTGTCGATATTGAATAAATAAAGTTTTTTAAAAAAGGCACACTTGTGCCTCAAAAAACATCAAAATTGAACGAGCTAGATAAATTCTGATTACATATTTAGACTAAGCGTGTAAATATGTATCAATTCATCATAGATGTTCATACATTTAGCCAATTGATAGTGTTCTGAAATGCTTAGCACTAAAGTACTATTTTAGGATTAATAGCACTGTTGTGAACAGCCTGTTGCATTATAATATGATAAATTAGCAGCGACCCGAAAACTTTTTTAGTTTTAGTTTCATATCATCTATATAAATATATTAAAATGTAACGTTACTCAATGATTCATCATTGCACAGCCTAAACGCCTGAAGCTAAAAACTTGAAATTAGGACCAGATATTGGTCACTCCCCAAATCGATCCACTAAGACGGGATTTTTGGAAATTTAGAAAATTCGGTAACCTTATATCTCAAAAACTAAAAGAGATACAAAAAAATGTAGTACTTATCGTTGTTCTTTAGAAAAATAAGCGGACAGGTGTCTGGTAATTTTTTGAAATTCGGCCCTATTAGGGAGAAAACGGGTGAAACCTGAATTTTGGTACTTTTTTGACACCCCATCTACCTTTTTAACCAATAAACATAGAAACAAATTTAATACCACATTCGAAACTTTTCAAAAAAAATACGAATACAATTTGGTACTTTTTCGAAATTTGAACATTTTAGGGGAGAAAATCGTTACTAATTTCGGTATTTTTTTTACAAAACATTTTCTCCATTCATTGACATATTCGTACTGAATTATGGGCTGCCACTACAATACTGAAATTTGTGATACTTTTATGGGGGAAAAAATAGTACCCAAAAAAGGAAATACGGGAAATTTGATATTTTTCTTTAGCTTTTTGGTTCTACAACTAGTATTTTTTTAATTGTCATTAATATTGCACCTTAAAACAAAGGTTCAACATGCAATGTCCTGAGTGGATAAGAATCTATTACGGAACTATTTGGTACTTTTTAGTTTTTTCATTGGTACTTTTTGTATTTCCGTTAGTGTTGGATGTGTGGATGGGAATCTATAAGAGTGAACTGTTTGGTTTTTTTTATTTTTCGACTGGTACTTTTTGAATTTTCGTTTGTATTGGACCTAGAAAGATAAAATTTAACATGCAAGGTCCTGACTGAAAGAGAATGTGTAAGAGGGCTTTTTGATACTTTTGTGTTCTTTAACTGGTACTTTTTGAATTTCCTATATAAATGGGGAGAAAAAGGTATCAAAAAGAATAACACGGGAATTTAACTTTGTTTGATTTGCTTTTGTGTTCTACGAGCGGAATTTCTGAACGTGTAGTAAAATTTATATGAAATGCACTCAGTTGTTTGAGTGTTTTCCATATAAATTTTACTAAACGTTTAGTCACTTGTGTTGTGAAAACAGCACATTAGAAACACAAAATTAAGGTGCAACGTATGAGATGCAAAATTTTGGAACTGTTTTGCTTAAACCTAGATATGTACATATCTGTAGCCTTTTGATAAACATCTTAAGTCAAATTTAAAAAGTTGAAAAAATGCTGTTAATTATACGAATTTTCCTTCAAAAAACATTTTTGTTAACGATTTTAAAATTTTGTATTAATTTTAATTTCGGTTTATTTTATTATTCGATAAACATTTTTAACCTTTTTTTGCTATCTTATCTCGACTTAAGATGTTTTGTCAAAACGCTACCGATATTCATAAATATGTTCACAAGAGAAAAGGCCCGATTGTAAAGTAGCGAATTAAATGCTAGAATTTTAAAAAGTTTAAACCTAGAAAAATAAACATTGACATAAAAATATGTCCCAGAGGGAAAAGGAGACGCTAACGAAGTAGCGGGTTAAATGCTAGTATCATATAAATAAATAACTTTGTTAATTAAAATTAATTTACATTTATTGAAAAAAAAATAAAACATTGATCAAGGCGAATTCAGGTAAACGGTGGTGTCAATACTACATATACTAACAAGTACAACACCAAGAACAAAACATTGTATTTATTTGTTGTTTTCGTTGGTCGATATGTCAAAAACACAAGCAACTTTTGACATTCCTCTCTCCAAGTAAGAAAAAAAACACGAGACAACAAGGTTTTGGACTGGAGCAACCAAATTTCTTTCCCAGGGTAATTTGGTGGGCTGAATTAAAATACGTAATTGATTTCTCTTTGTCACGTCAGGTTTTCGAGATACAAAACAATGTTGTTATACGTTTTTACAAAAAAAATCACCATTTTATTTAAAAACCAATTAATTTTCAAAAGTGAATGGAATTATTTGAACACCGCTTGCATTTTGTTGGTTCGGTTTCATGTATTAGAGTCCAGCAATAGTCTCCCAGCATGCTTTTGCCGCAAAATCCTTGATAAATTCTTTCAATTTTCATTAAATCTTGATGAGCACGCTCCTCTTGTTCGTCGCTCAGTTCACCTAGGTTTTATGGCAAAAAATCTTAATGCGAATAAAGAAAATGCAAAACATAGTCGATGTCCACGGTTTGTTCAAGTTTTTGACTGCAAAACTAAAATAATGTAAGTATGCATATTTTAATGATTCTGATATTGCATATGCTTTTTTCCAACCAAATATTTATCACACACAAAGCAAAAATAGCTTTAATCAGAAACAAACGATCTCCCTGACATGCTTAAACGCTACTTTTATAAAGATTCTGCCAAATAAATCATTGTGAAATTTTAGTGGCAATACTGGCAGCATGCGATAGTGAACAAGACGTAAAAGCCCAATTTTTATGCCAGATTCTAATTTAGCGCACTCAGATTAGTTAAAAACATCCTTCGTTTCTGCAGAAATTTTTTTCCAAATTTGTAGACCAGTGAAATTGTTTTCTTTTAATTTTTTAAAGCCTTTAAAAATTTTTCGATTTTGTTGCGTTGTGTTATCCACTGTATTTCTGTTTGTATCTCACTCTCTTTTCATTCTCTCTTTCCAGCAATTGGCCAAGAGTAATACATTACAACATCGCAAAAACAATAGATATGGGGAAAATCTATATCTCGGTACTAATATGGGACCAAAAACTCAAGAATTGGCGGTTACCGCCTGGTATGATGAGATCCAAAATTATAATTTTAATAAGCCGGGTTTCTCATCAAGTACCGGGCATTTTACACAGGTGGTATGGAAGACGACTAAGGAGTTGGGAGTGGGTATAGTGACCGAGTAAATAAAAATAATAATAAAACAAAAACAATTCTAGTAATTAATAATTGTTTTTGTTTTTAATTTCAGAGGCAATCGTACCTGGGTTGTTTGTAACTATGATCCACCTGGTAACATAATGGGTAACTATATGAACTGTGTTTCTCCTTTAGTGGAGGAAACTGTTTCAAAAATAATTGACAAAATGAAGCCACAAAAGAAGAAGTTTTGCATAGAAACACCAAAGTCTGAAACCACAAAGCCTGATGCAGTTACTCCGGCATATAGTGCAAGTGATTTAAAATTGTGGTCCAAATACGAATTGGAATGTTTAGTTAGTCATAATAAATATAGAACCATGCACGGCAGTCCAGCTATGAAGCTAAATAGAAAATTGTGCACTTTGGCACAAGATTGGTCGAAGGTAGGGAAATGGACTCTTAAGGGAATAATTAGAATTTCTTGGAAAACTTCTTTTTTTTTGCTTTTTAGCACTTGGCTAAAAAAAAGGCCATGCAACATCGTCCAAATAATGAGTACGGCGAAAATATTTATTATGCTTTTAACTTTGATCCATCTGCTGAACACTGTGTCAAAAGTTGGTATGACGAAATAAAGAGCTATAACTTCTCAAAACCGGGATTTAGCTCTCAAACGGGACATTTTACCCAAGTTGTTTGGAAAGATTCCATTGAATTGGGTGTGGGAATTACGAAAATGTAAGAATGATTTTTTTAATAAAAGTTTTTTTTTGCTAACATTCTTTTCCAGCAACAACATGACTTTTGTGGTCTGCAATTACAACCCAGCCGGCAATGTTATGAATCAATACAAAGATCAAGTGCCACGGCCAGGTGCCAAACCCTCAACTACCACCACTAATAATTCAAGTGTCAGCAGTTGTTCTCGCAATAAGCCCAACAGTGATAAACAACAGCCGTTTGAAGAAGTCTGTTTGGAGAGTCATAATAATTTGCGTGCCCTACATGGATCTCCGGCCATGACGTTAAATAAAAATTTAAATTTCTTTGCCAACGATTGGGCACAAGTACGTACAACACAAATAAGTTACTCCACAAGAACAACAACGAAAATTACAACAAATAATTAATAAATTTTTTTATTATATTTTACACACCTTTTTATACACATTCAACGAAAAAAAAAACATTATCAAACCAAAAAGCATTTAGCCACGAAAAATAAACTTGAACTAAGAAAAAATAAACGTTTTGGTGAAAATATTTATTATACAACCGACCCAGATGTACAAGGTCAACATCCGGTGGAGTTTTGGTACGAAAGTATTCAAGATTATAATTTCAATAGACCGGTTTATAGCGAGGCAACGGCTAGCTTTACTCAAGTCATATGGAGAAGTTCTAGAGAATTGGGTGTCGGATTGGCAAAAGTGTAAGAATTTTTTTTTTTTTGTTTTTGCTTAAATCTAGTACACAATTAATTTGAAATCTAGAGGCCGTTTCACTTATGTAGTTTGTAATTATGATCCCAAGGGTAATATTCAAGATAGATTTGCTGAAAATGTTCCTTTAGTGGGTGGAGGATGCGTTTTAGAGTTAAATAAGCATCAAGTTCCGGAAAATATAGATGAGTTTACTGCAAATATTTTAAAAGCTCACAACATTTATCGAGCCAAACACTGCTGCCCTGCTTTAAAATTAAGTCAAGAATTAATGGATTATTGTGGGAAGTATGCCAATGTAAGTTTTTATTGATCGTTTTATGGAAACAGAATAGGTACCATGTTTCTTTATATAATATTATTAGTGATCTCTGGAAAAATTGCATTGATCGCTTCATGTCTTTACTAGGATAGCCTATTTACTGATTTAACTCCATATATACAGGGTTTTTAAAGTGGTTTTTCAAATGTTAAACTAAAAACATATTTATAATCAGTGTTCGAAAAAAAACAGTACATTATTTAGCGTTCGGCTCACACACCCAAGAACGAAAAAACAGAAGAATTGTAGTTATACTGTAGACCATGGCTGCCAGAGTTGACGATGTATCGTCATTTTGACGATTTTTTGTTCCGAAATCAGCAGTGTCGATTTGCTGATTATTCTTCTAAAAAGTGACGATTTTTTCAGTCTCCAAATTTAGAATAAAACATTAAATTTTCTGACACTTTCGTTTTTTAATCTTGAAATGTTTAACAGCCGTACCTTAGCGAGAGCGGAAGGCGGCACGTTTTCTTTCGCTTAACGTTTACCCTGATATGCCATACCAAAGCAAGAGCGTCACCGTTGTGTCACAAACAGAAGTGATAGCTTTATTGTTTTATAAAACCCACAAATTACAAATAAAAATAAAAACGCTACATTGACCAAAATAGCTAAATTGATGTTATTAATAAATAATAGCGACAAACTTCAATATTAAACGAGCTGTTAAAATCAGTTTTTCCAATTGCAAAGCCTTAAAGCCGCTCTATTCAAAAACTAGAAAACGCGTGCCGCTTTTGTTTAGGTACGGCTTTAATATGCAAGTCTTACGAAAATCTTTAAATTATTATTTTCAGTGTAAAAAAACAACAATATTACACATTGTTTATCTTTCGTCAAACCATCATCGAATGAACATTTTACGACTCTCTGTATAAATCATAGCTGCAACCATTATACGACGAATATTTCACGGGTAGTAAGATAATATATGCATGAGTCTCATACGATACTTGAAATGAAAGACTCGTTAGATAATCTTTACCCACGTCTTAAGCGATTAAAGAAGCGCCTTTCGCTGTGCTATGGAAGAATCTCAATCGTGTTAGAGGTTTTTCCGCGTGATGAATCTTCTACGATTAAAAACTGCGGTGGTCATCGACGATCAAAGACGCTCGACATGAAACTTCCAGTATCTTTTACTTGAAAATGCTAGCTGGGTATGAAGTAATCATGTTTTTGTATGAATGTTTTTTTTTAGAAAAATCAAACAAACATTTTTTAAAAATTAAATTTTAAGTTAAGATTTTTTTAACGATTTTTCGAAACGTAAAAGACGATTTTTTTATTTTTTCTCAGGAAATTGACGATTTCTTCACAAATTTATCTGGCAGTCCTGCTGTAGACAAACATTATATTTTAATGTTCTTTAATGTTTCTTTTTTTACATTGATAAAGAATGAACACAGAAAAATTTTTAGCAACGACCGCACCACGAACAGCTTGTGTGTGCATTGTGTATATGTTTTCTTTGTGAAATTTTTTTTGTTTTTGTAAAAAATGTTTGGTTTTTTTTTGGCAGCCAAAAGGGAGCAATATTAATGAGCCGAACCGAACACAATAAAATTTGTGGTTTAAAAAATAAACCGAATGGAATTAAATGTTCTCATCTTTTGTTGAGTTTCATAAAAACATTATTATTTTTGTGTTTACGAGATGACAAACAGGGAAGCGTTATTTTCTGTAATGATTTACTACACATATACTATTAGCGTTTGTGTTTTCCACAAACCTACCGAGCCGAACACTAAGGAGCGATATTTAGTGTTTATTTTCGAACAATGTTTATAATGTAAATTTGTTAGCTGTTTCATTAAAAATACTAAAAATACTACTATCGATTACGTCCTATGGTGATCCGGACGAAGCGCCGATATGTTTTGTGGAGTGTGAACTGTATTTAAGGGTGGATTTGAGAGCTAATGCTCTAGATTACCTGCAAAGGACCCAAACACCTTGTTGGTATTCCCAGAGAAAACGCTGATTGAGTTTCTCTGTTGGTGGAGGGCATAGGGTGGCTTTGGCACTAAGCGTTTAAATATCAACCAAGTATTCAAACAACTTGGTCAAATTATAAAGGCTGGAAAGAAAACGAAAAAAGGCACAAATATTTAAACGAAAAAAAATCACTTTTAACCATATAAGAACGCTCTCCTGTTGGGTTTTAAACGTTAAAAATTTCCATTTATTTATTTATTTAAAACAATTTAATTATTAAATTTATAAATAAGAGAACAAAAACAATTTAGCTATTATAAAGGGAATAAAAACACATTCGTCCAATATGGCTTTAAAACAACGATGCGACGTAAAAATGTTTAAGTTACAATAATAAGAAAATTAACGAAAAATACATAAAAATTAAAGAAAATTTTAAAATATAAGACATGATGACAGTGACTCCTCACGTTGTCAATTCGTCCAAGGCGAATTCATTAAGGTGACATTTTCGAGTCATCTGTTTAATGTTTACTTTCTTGTGTGTATACTGAATGTCAAGCGTTGTTTACATTTTATGAAAAAAATTTGTTAAAATTTCAAATTCATATAAAATATAAATACTTGAAAAAAAAACGTATTTTACCTTTGTCCGGCGGAAGAGCTACAATTGTACCTTTTTCGTTTTTAAATTGCAATTACTTTTTTTTCGTTAATACTAGATATCTAAAATTTTCTGACATGACGGATTGCATATTTGAAATTTAAAAAAAAAGATTTTGATTATATCATACCGAAATAAGTCTTTTTTGACTTGATATCCCTGAAAGGCTGAAGGGGTACAATTGTACCTTCATATAAGTCGTAAGAAAAAACAAGAAAATAAAGCAAATAATGTATACATGTGTACGTAAAATAAGTATTTAAAAAAAAAAAAAGGGATAGTTAGCATAGCTCTATCTCATGATGCGGTCTATGAATTTTCCCTGAATTCGCCTTGAATTCGCCTTAGGGCATATCACCATTCAAAATAGAAACCAGGGATGGGAAACCCGCTGCCTTCGGTTCAGCCGTGAACAAATAGAGCAGAGGACCTATAAGTTTTTATTTATAAATTACATTTTGCAAATGTCCTTCGAAAGAAACATTTTGTCTTAATTATGGTTTTTTTCTCGCAAATTTTACGGTAAAAGTTGTCTTCCGAGTCTTTAAATAATTCTGGTTTATTTTAATATTCCGTTTTTGAGATGGCCTTACAAAAAAGTGTACAATTGCATTAAACTTGGCGATCCTTGTGACCATATTGCTTAACAATTTCGTAAAATTGTTCCACCTAAAGATTTCGTTGCATTGTCCCTTTTTCCATATCGTCTTTCATATATCAACCAAAAAGTTGTCAACATAATTTTAAGAAAATTTCCCGGTGTTCGAATACAGCGCATTAGATACTCATGCACCAAATCGCATAAAAACGAGTTTAAAAATCATATTTTGAATAACACACAATTCAGACGCTGATCTTTTTCATGTTTAAGGCATGCTTTTTGGTGTATGTAGGCTAACGATGTAGAGAAAGAAGCAAGCGGGGTAGAGAAAAAATCATATTTTCTGTTCTCTGTGTCTGTTTTTATATTTTCATTTGCACACATTCGTATTTTTGTTATGTTGCTTTATTTAATTTTTTATTTCAATGTGGCAACATCTCTGAACAATACAATAACGTGGCGCATTCACATTGTTTTGTTTTATAAATAAGAAAGTAAAGAAGAATGTAGTGTACCTCACCCATTAACCACTCTGAATTGTATACATAGTTACCATCTAAATCAGAGTAGGGTGTTGCACTAGATCAAATAACGGCCTTTATCGATTGCCTCACATTTACTTAAGTGTAGGTCAATTGCAGCTGTGCTACTTTTTTTCTATATTAAAGAGAGGAATGTCAAATGTTATTTGTGTTTTTGACATATCGACAAACGAAAGCAAGAAATAAAACACAATGTTGTGTTTTTGGTGTTGTTACTTGTTGTAGTATCGCCATCCTATACATGAATTCGCCTTGTAAGGGCGTTAGGTTAAAAAGGTTTAATATTAATTTTAAACGTAGTTTATAAGAACAAGTAAAATTAAATTAAGTCAGACTTGAAATTATCAAACTAAACCGACAGCAACTTGCCTAAATTTTGTAATTGAAAGATTCAATTAATTCTGCACTTCCTTTGAACGGCTTGCAAATCAGCTGGAATGCTAACAGTTACTTAAAATAACCAAATGCAATAGGGAATTAACATAATAACACCCAAAGGCACACCACAAGAATAACCCATAACGGAAAAAACAACATGGGGTGAAAATCACCGTTTTAATCGTTTTGTTTTTGGAAGCAACTTTTAAAGGGAATGAAATATAAAACATGATTTTTAAATCGCCGTCTGAACTGTGCATTAATATCAAACTTAGTTATTTCAACTAGATTTTATTTATAAAATTTTTGCTTAAAGAAATAGGCATTCCTTTTAATTTTATAGACGAAAGGCATGATTTTTTACATCCTTCACCTACCAATACCAAAAGTCCTTCAATAAAATACAGCAGGCTCGGGGTGGAGGGAACTAATTCATGCGAGCGCTTCTCTCAAAGACTGTACCCCTCAATCGAGATTGGAAAAAAGAATATTTAAAATGAAAAAAGCTGTTTATTATAATAAGTGTATTTGTATACAGGGAAACCTCCCGTAAGGGAGACCATCCATAATCGGACATATTTCGTTATCCAAGCTGTGTTAAAACGTTTGTTCGTACAAAATGTATTCCCACAAGCTGAGACTCTCATAACCGGACGCGTACACTAAATTTTAAAATGTTTTTTTTTTTCTTGTTTTTAACAGAGAAATTGCTATTTATTTGGAAAAGTTTTTAACTACAAAATGGCTTTTGGAAAGATTGATTTTTATCAGCTTGTTATAGTTTTGATGCCAAGAGCGATATGCCACTTGCAACGTAAACAAATTTTCGTAATCAATTGCATTTGACGAACTTCTCAAAGTATATAAAAGCTTCTACCATGAATATTTAAATATTGAATTCAAGTGCAGATTAGTCAGTCTGAAAACTCTTAAGACGAGATATTTACATGTAGAAATATCTGATTCCATAATTCTGATGATGAAGCATTAAAACAAGAAGACTTTGTCACATTTCAACACATCATAAGTATTGAGTCATTTTGTAACTCAACATCTAAAATTTAACCGGTCTTAAGTCTACTTTAGCTATCATTGCTTTAATGAAATGGATCATTATTAAATAAATAAAAATAAGATGTGTGACAAAAACACCTGGATGGTGTGGTCCAGTTACGGGAGGTTTCCCTGTATTTCAAAATATAAATGTAATTTTAAGAAGTTCTGCATAAAACGTTTTTAGCTTACAGTGATTTTTGTTCAGCAAAATATCTGATATTTTCGAAAAAAAAAATAATGTATTCAAGTAATTTAATGTTGTTCTCAGTCCAATCAGTTGCTTTATCGAAAATTTAAAATGCTCTAGCTGCAGTAATTATTACATTTTTGGATATATTTTATCATGATCAATGTTAAAAGCGTACTCAACTCCTCTTATTTTTGATAAAGAAAAGAAAAACTAAGCAACAGTAACGAATATTTGCCATACGATTAAGCTGGATTAATTTGGCCGGCAGGGCTTACAATCCATACTAGAAAAATAAATAAATAAATAAATAAATAAATTTGCGAATTTCCTTATACCTAGAACTAATCAATGAGGCACGTGTTAGTATTAAAATATCAATTTGAAACTTTTACAGAATGATTTGCATGCTTAAAAATAACATTTAAGGTTCTGCTTTAAATTTTAAAATGAGAAAATAAGGAACAGTATATTTTACCCGTTTACTATCTACATTGGCCGAATTTCAAAAAAGTACCAGACACCTGTCAGCTTATTTTTCTAAAGAACAACGTTTTGGAGAAATGAGTGAAGATCTCTTCTAAAACGTTCATTAACATTTTCTGAATATAGGACGTTTAGCGACCCTGGAATATATATTTTTTTCAAATCGGACCGGCAGTTCCGCAGATTACCAGTTTCAGACATGCAAACATAGCAGAGCTGTAAATGAATCATTCTTTTTTGATTTAAATTCGTCACGAATTAGCTAAATTTTGAATAAATTCTTTTCACAGAAAAAAAGAATTGAATGAAATTTGAATTAAGGCAGAAATAAACTTCAATTTGTAGAATAAGTTGCAATTCGTTTTCATTTCAAACTAATTTGTTTAAGTGAATTGCAATTCGTTTCCAATTCGAATCAATTTGTTAAAGTGAATTGCAACTCATTTTACAGATTTGAATTTATTTGATTTTGATTTCATTCAAATCAATTAGAACAATGAATTTTGCAATTCAAATGTATGAAATCAAAAATGAGTTGACATCAATCAAATTCAATTCAATTCAATTCTATGGGGAGTTACTACAATTTACTTTTTATATTGAAGTTGAATGTTTACAAAAAGTTAACGAATTTTTGCAGTTGTAGTAAAAGTATGTAGTAAGAATTTCGAGTAAACGAACACAGCTTTGACAGCAAAAAATGTTGTTAAGATTCAAAGTTGCTAAAATCTTTAAAATTCGTTTGAAAATGGGATTATTTAAACAAAAAATTATTATTAAACACACTTTTAAAAAAAATTATTATTAAACACACTTTAAAAAAAAATTCCACACTTTTTGATAACAATAAAAATTTAAGTTTCTTTTAGCAAATAAAAAAAATTTTTGCATTTTGGTAGGATTTTCGCCTACACCATAGAAAAAAATTGCTATTCTAAAGGTACCTGACAAATTCCATTCCAATGCAAAATCAATTTAAATGAATTGCAATTCATTCTATAAAATCATTTAAATTGTAACGAATTGCAAATCATTTGACAAATTCATTTGAATTGACACAAATTTCATTCAATAAATTTTTTTTTTTTTTTTTTGTGTGAAAAGTATTAATTCAAAATTTGCTAATTCAGTTCATGAATGATTCTCGAATTAATTCAAAAATTAATGATTCATTTACAGCTCTGAAACATAGAAACACGCAAACTTTTCAGCATTATAAGTTAATTAAGTAGAGATTTAGATAAACATAACGAGATACATTTAAATTGCTAACAAAGTTTGCTTTCATTAGCTTTTAAGAGATAACAAACCCTTTACCGATATTCCCAAATATGACGTCAGCATTACAAAGTTCCAAAATGGCCTACCATCAGCAGATGAAATTGTCAGTCAATGGTATAAAGAAATTGAGCGACATGATTTCCAAAAACCAAAATACCACACAGACACCAGGCATTTTACACAAATTGTCTGGAAGAATACGAAATTTATGGGAGTTGGTGTGAGCAAAAGGTAAGTGAAAAGTCTATGGGAATTGAATAATAATTGCAATATTGTTTTTTTTTTATTTAAAATAGAAATGAAAGCTCTTTAGTTGTCCTTAGTTATGAACCATCTGGTAATATAGACAATCAGTATGCAGAAAATGTTCCACCAGTAATTTAAAATAAACATGTTTTAGAATTAAATTTGTGTTCTCTTATTTTTTTTTTTTAAGATTTTATTAAAAAAAAACACACATCTCGTTTTTGGAAAATAAACACGATAGTTTTTTGGTTAACCCATTTTAATTTAGCTGGTTGTTATTTGATATTCCCTTTTTACGAGAGTTGCGTTTTTTTCTTGAAATTTAAACTAAAACCATTAATGGAATTCTACACTGATAGAAAAATTCATCTTCATATTGATGATACCCTAACATCAACATTGCGACATTAATGTTACTACAAATGGCATCAATGATGCAAAAAGTAACACCAATCCAATGACTAACGTCTTCGTACAATTTTTTTTTTATGTGTCATCTATTTTATGACTATAGTGACATCAATTCGATGCCACATTTTGTATATTATTTTCATGATTACAATATATTATAAGAAGCAAAAATTCCTATATTCTATTTTTTTAAATTATTTAGTTCAATACATCAAATTTTCAAAGTAGAATGATTACAAAAGCCATAAGGGTCATGGTGCTGGTGTCTTATTATTAAGATTTCTGCTGTAAACAAAGGTCGTAATTCAACAAACGTAAAACGAACATCTGTAACGAGAAGGTAAATAATAATATCCTCACACTTTGACTTAAGTCAATTCCAATGACTTTTACTTAATGACAAACTGTCATTAAATTGATGTTAATGTGTCCTTTCTCCGATGTTACTGCGTCATCGCACTGAGCACATATTCGTCACTTCTGTGATGCCAATGTGTCATCCCATTGATGACATAGTTTCATTTTGACCCTGATAACATTTTATCCATGTGATGTTAAGGCTGACATCACAATGATGAAAAGTGTTTAATGGGGTCAAAAGCGAAGACAATTGTCATAGTACTGATGTCAAAATACATCAGCGTTATGACGCCTTTTCTATCAGTGTAGTTTAACTTTTTACCCATTTCTATTCAGCTTCAATTATTCTCAAACTAAATTGCGAGTTGTTACCAAAGTTGCTGTTGTTGTCAGTTGTCCACTTGTAACATGTAGTTCTCTCATACAAACTACTCGAACATATACTCACATTTAAACATCACAATTTTACTGCTGTTTCTGACACATTTTCCATACTTTTTTTAAGGTTTTTTTTTGCTCTCTCCCTTCAATGTTTTAGAAAATTTGACACATTTTGAATTTATGGGTTTTTATACGGCGATAAGAGTTGACAACAAACCGTGTATTTTATGGATGAATGAAAATGGGTAAAACAAATGTTTTAGATTAGCAATAGTAACCATATCTAAACATCTATATTTACGTATTTATATGAAGGGCTTAGTTACTTGTGCAGTTGGCATGTTGATGGTAAATGCCATATTCGGCCGTGCCGATACTTAAGCACTCACCACAATCAGCCTATCGCCCAGCATATTTTTGTTTTACCAAAATATCTACCGAAACACTTATATGTATCGAACTAGTTCTGGGAAACTGATAAGAGTAAGTAAGTACCTTCTTTTAAGACCGTTATCACGACCCTGGTAAATTCAATTGAAAATCATAAATTTGGACATGACTTATTTTTTAAAAGTGATTCACCCTATTTCAAATTCCTTCTGTTTAATCAGGCCAAAACAGTTATATGATAAATAAACTAGGTGATTGAAAAATCAGACATAATAGTAGCTGATTATTTTGGTTTGCTTCATACCGAAGTTTGTACAATCAACTGTCATTACGACCTAATGCCACTGTGCAAAATTAACTTTAGCTCTTAAATTTCATGTTTTAATGTTCTCTCCTGCAAACAAAATAAAAGATCTATAATAAGTTTTCCGAAGTGTTACAAATGATATGACAAACCCAGTATACCCCTTATATTTTTTAGAGGCAACCATAAAAAAAAGAAATGCATTTTATAATTCGTTTAAATTTTTATGGTTGATTGTGAGAAATATTATGTAGAATTTATTTTATGGATTTATCTAATGTGGTTAGAATTTTATTTCTTATATTTATACACCATTTAAAAAGATCGAAATGAGTCATGTATTTCTTTTAATATAATTTATATTAAAAAAAAAATCTCAATTCTCGGTTAAAATTTCAAAAATATATGTGACACACTTCAAAAAAGGAAAGTACAGATTTCGTAAATCACTTGAAGTGATAAACTGCCTTAAATACATAATTTAAGATGCTGGTCCCAAAAAAGCAGATTTCCTTGAAATATTTTGCTTTATCTGCATGCATAAGAGCTATAAATTCTCGAATCAAGGATAAGGGGATCTTAAATAGCCGCTTCCCGACAATTTTCCTACAGGCTTAATTGAAAGATATCCCTTAGTTAAAAATTCAGAAGTTTAACGAACCTTAAACTCATATATAAACGTAAAACAATGTCAAAAGTAAATTAGCAGCAGGCTCTGAATTTGGCACTTTATTCGTGCTAAACGAAGTCTTAATTGGTGGTAAAATTTTAAGGGATTTTGAATAAAACTCAAATTATGTAGGAAATTATTGTCATTTCTTTTTATTCTGATAATATTGGTATGGTTCAATTATGTATGGAACAAAATAGAGGCCAAATGGCCGCCACGACCTTTTCGGCACTCCTCCATCCGATGGTCGAAATTTTCGATAAAGCTGAGGCATAATTGAGGTTCTGTGCCGTTCTGTGCCGAATTATCTCATCCTTTAGCTCTTGAATTGTTGCTGGCTTATCGATGTTCACCTTTTCTTTAAAATAACCCCAAAGGAAGAAGTCCATTGGTGTAAAATCGCATGATCTTGGCGGCTAATTGACATCGACACCACGTGAGATAACACGACCATTGAATTTGTCGCGCGAAAGAGCCATTAGTTCGTTAGCTGTGTGGGAAGTGGCACCGTCTTGTTGAAACCACCTATCGTCCACAGCCATATCTTCTAATTCGGGACATAAAAAATTCGTTATCATCTCACGATAGCGAACACCATTCACAGTAACTGCCCGACCGGCCTCATTTTGGAATAAAACGGCCGGATGATGATGATGCAGGCCCATAAACCGCACAAAACAGTCACTCTTTGTGAGTGCATTGGTTTTGCGACAATCACTCTTTTGGATAATCATTCGCCTAAATGTGGTAATATGCTTATTGACGAACCCACTGAGGTGAAAATCTGCCTCATCACTGAAGATGATTTTCTTCGAAAATGCACGATATGCATTTTGATTTGAACGCCCATTTTCATACTGAGCCAGAATAGCTTTAACGCGTTGCTCGATTGTATATCTTTTCATGGTTCAAATTTAGTTAGTCTGAAATTGAGAAATGGTAAATGAAATGCAAAGAAAAACTTGACGCTTAGGTGTGGTCCACATCGGCCCTTAAAATTTAACACCGCGAAAACTACTATAGCACCATTCATCAGGCGCAGAGTTCTGAGACTTAGGACCGGCCTTAAACGGTACGGCTATCGGCTTCTCTCATGAGGTGCAATACCTGAGAATCATTCTAAATAAAACCCTTAACTGGAACGCTCAGATAATTCACGAGGCGCCAAGGGCAATATATACCTGCCAAAGACTTTGGAAATCATGGGACTGAACCTTAGAATGATCTCCTAGTCTTTTGTTACAATAATTAGACCAGTTTTTACCAATGCCGCCCAAGATTGGTGGACTAAGTCTGAATAGGTCAAAGCTAGAGTAATACTTGATAAGGTGTATCGCCTGATCTGCGTATCGATCATGGGCGCAAATACAAACCTGTTCCACTCTGGCTTTAGAAGCTATCCTGTACATTCCTTTGTTGCACATATCCAGAAACGAGCAGGCCTTAAAATGTGCTGGCAAGATGCAGTGCATTTCAGGCATTTTGGGTTTCTAAAAAGTCTTGCCATTAGGGTAAACAGTCTGTAATCTTTCCGGCGGAAATCAACATTCGCTCATATGCGCTGGGGTATATCTAAGAAGGAGGACAAAAGGCTTTAGATTATTAATAATGTTGGATAAGCAGGTCTCTCTTAGAGCACCATCTTATTTAGAAGTGAAGTTCAGGTAAGCTGTGGACTGTATTACATCTCTGAACAATCTTGGGAAACACAATGAATTAAATTTGTGTTGGGTACCCGCGGCCATGAGGGCCATTTGGCAATGAGAAGGCTGGGAAAACAGGGGCGTTTGCTGTCCCTTTACAGGCCCTGAGCCTTTCTGTGGCGTACCTATCGGTCATATTAAGAGGACGAGATAATCATGGTTTGAATGTTAATTATCTCACACATGGACGTCCATTTCCGAGCTGATTCAGTCCAACAGATTTGTGACGCTAACTAGCGGTATTTACATCTTCTTTCAAAGGAGATTTTAGTTTACTAACTGGCCTATTTGCGGAGCACTGTAGTCTCAGATACCACCAGCTTATGATATATTTTTGTAAGGCTATTTTGTGAGGTTGATGACCAGAGCACCTGCTCTGCTGCTGTCCCGTCTTAGGGACTACAAGGCAGAAATTTATCGGGAGACATGATGAGCCCAACTGAAAGGCGTGGTAATTAGCTTCATACCTATCCTGAACCGGACATGGTGAAATTTACAGGCCGCGCAAAATACCCTCTGGGTCGCAGTGCTTATTAACTTCAACGTATCGAATTAAGAGTTTTTCCAAAAACTAACAGTGACCTAAAATTGAAATTCTTTACGTTGATTTGACGACGCATTATTTGTAGTGTGATGACTTTGTCAGCCCCTATTCCTTATCAGACGTCTTATATACAATATAAAGAGCAGAAAGCTATTTTAAATTATCTTTTTTATTGAGTCCGTTTCAAATACTTAATTCTAAGCAGATCGTTCTCCAGCAAGTACCAGGGTTCGAGCAAAGTCCGATGGGGTAATTCTGTAAAGATCTTCTACAATCACATACTACTTCAACTTGAGAATATGTCTTTAAGTGATATCTTGTCGCAATATAAACCACTAATTCCAAGACTTACAAAATCACCAAAATATAAGTTTTGTATTCGCCCACCATTAAACCAAAATAGATTTAGAGATTAACTACAGCCATTTCGATCACATTCAGGGGTGTCATAGAAACCAATTTTATTGGAATTGGATTTGAAACCGATAAAAAAATAAGTTGGTGAAATGAAAACCAATATTGTCGGTTTTTTGTTCGAACTACAATTAGTGTCGGTTTTAGGTGTCACAGAAACCAATATTATCGGTTTTATCGGCTTGTTTTTTATTGGAAATACATATAGTTGTTAAAAGCTTAATATTTTTATTTTATTTATTCAACAGTTAAATTGCATTTAAAGCCGAAAACACATGGTCCAAAACATAGAACAGATTTTTCGAATATCGGTTTTATTTGTATTCGAAAATAACAAAACCGACTTGTTTTCATGACACCAAATGAATCCAATATTGGTTTACAAACCCGACAAAAAGCAAAACTGATTTGGATTCTATGACACCCCTGATTCATACCAGGATCAGAATTATGTCCAGTAGGTCAATTAATACCACTTTAAACTTAAGTAACTACTTTTGAATGTAGAAGCAAGTTCTTGTCAATAGAGTTCCGGAACTTTTAAAAGGGGTTAAGGGTGTTTTTTTAAACTAAGTTAAATTTATCGATGTCTTAGAAGATACCTAATTTGCACGATATCACTAATTGTGGATATTAATTTACCTGCCGTTACCATCCGCATAACAGTCTTTCGCATATTCGACTATAAGCCACTGTCTTGGTGATAGAATATCTCTGCATATTCCCCAAATTAACATTTACATATGCCTATCCGGTTCGGTTTGTGCTTTGTTGCGATACAGACGCGTATTCTTAATCCCGCATACAATTGAATTATTAATTACATTTGATATTTTAATATAACAAATTAGCGAATGGACGCATTTTTTTTAAATAAATCTTTAACATAAAAGTGAACAATAATCAAAAACGAAAAAATTAATAAAAAAAATATATGTATAAATGTACATACATATGTACACATATACTGTACAAAAACATTTTGTTTAAAATTCTTTTTTGGTGCAATACATTAAATAATAAAAATAAAAAAAGCACAGTAAAACAGTGATAAACAAAAACAACTTTTTGCATGAGTAGTCACAATGTAACAACAATAAAACTAGATGAAAGAAATGCATACGTAACAGTTAATGCTAAAGAGTGCAATACTGAAACAAATAAAACAAAACAAAACAATATTAACTACCTAACGGCTAAACCTATTGCTCGTACACGTTCCCTTTCACCCTCTGTTTTTACAAAGACGGTTGATGCTGAGACATTAAAAAATATTAATCTCTCGCTAGTGCCTGCAAGTGTTGCCGCTTCGGCAAAAACAATTTTAGTAACAAATGTTACCATGAATTCAAACACAGACGCAATGGAAAAATCTCAAGTAAAAAGTTGTCAAAAGCCTCAAGTACAAGTTGGTATGGACAGGTACATAACAGTGCTTAAACGTGGTCGCAGCCCTACCTCTGCAGCAGTTGCTTCGGCCTCAAAAGTACCATCTTTTGATAAAATAAATTCTCAAAATCGTTTTGCAATTCTGGAGGATGAATCCTCTGAAGCACCAAACGTCATAAAATCGTCCAAGCCTCCCCCGATATATCTTAGGGAGCAAAACTCAAATGAGCTTATAAAGAGTTTAATTTCGTTAATTGGAGAAAATTCGTTTTACGTAGCTGCTATCAAGCGTGGTAGTATAAACGAGACTAAAATACAAGTCAATCATGAGAATGATTTTCGCAAAATAATAACCAAATTTGAAGCACTTAAAAAAAACTTTTATACATACCAACTGAAGAGCAGTAAAGGTCTTCAGGTAGTGATTAAGGGAATTGACTCATGTGTGGACCCTGAAGAGGTAAAAACATTCCTAGAAGAAAAAGGCTTCAAAATAAAACATGTAGTAAATATTAAAAATAGAGAAAAAAATCCCCAACCACTTTTTCGAGTGGAGTTTGAACCCGGCGACGTAAAGCTTAAAAAAAACGAAACGCATCCTATTTACAATTTGAAATATATTCTCTATAGAAGAATAACTATAGAAGAGCCACACAAAAGAAATGGTCCCGTTCAATGTTTAAACTGTCAAGAATATGGTCATACTAAGGCATACTGCTATTTACCCCCTGTTTGTGTAGTATGTGGTGAATTACATGGTACAGTTCTCTGCGATAAGTCTAAAACCGACCCCAACGTAAAAAAATGTAGTAACTGTGGCGGCAATCACACTGCCAATTATAGAGGATGCCCTGTGTATACTATCGTCAAGCAGTCGGCTGGACCGAAAACTAATCCCCCTCAAATGCAGGTACCAAATCAAGTAAACACAAATGCAATTCAAGCCCCCCAGCCTGGTAATAACAGAATTTCTTACGCTAACGTGCTAAAATCAAACCATGTGCCAATGCAAGGTGCCTCGCCAGGTAATGATGAAACTCCAGTCTCTAATTTAAGTCGTTTAGAAAAAACAATGGAAACATTAGTGCAAACAGTAAATAATTTTACAAACACAATGGGTAATATGATGCAGGAGATTCTTAGAATGCAATCGATGTTATTGCAAGCTGTACTTAACAAACCATGAACTGTTTAAAAATTTGTTTTTGGAACGCAAACGGCATCCGCCAACATAAAAATGAATTAGAATACTTTCTTAAAAATAAACAAATTGATGTCATGATGGTTTCTGAAACTCATTTGTCCTCAAGAAATACGTTTAAAATTAATGGTTATACACTATATGATACCAAGGACCCTCGAGATAGAGCTTGTGGAGGTTCTGCCATTTTAATAAAAACCAGAGTCAAACACTACCTCATGGGTGATCATTGTGAAGATTATCTTCAAGCAACAAACATTTGCGTTGAAGAATTAAATAGAAACGTAGTAATCTCATCGTTATACTCCCCACCTAGATATTCAATATCTGAAGGCCAATATTATAATTATTTTAAATCATTAGGACCTTGTTTCCTGGCCGCTGGCGATTATAACGCTAAACATACCTTCTGGGGGTCCCGACTTATAACACCAAAGGGTCGTGTTCTATTTAATACTATTTCTAAAATGGATTTGAATGTGATAGCGAGCGGACAACCAACATATTGGCCTACTGATCAGCAAAAAATACCAGATGTCATCGATTTTGGCGTGGTTAAAAATATTCCCTTAGAAACGATTTATGTTGAAGCTTCCTTAGAATTATCTTCCGACCACACACCAACAATTGTTACTTTAATGAACCCCAATAGAATTGTATCTCCAACTGGTTACTTAGCGACGCCAGCTACACAAATCAATTGGCTAAAATATAAAAAATATCTCAGCACCCATTGCACAGAAAATATTCTGCTTAGTACACCGGAATACGTAGATCGCGCTATTCTTAATTTTGACAGTTTTCTGAAGCTAGCTGTGCAACATTCCAGTAATACCCCAAACAAAGCTAAAAATATTAAAATTTATTCCACAGATGTTGAGCGTCTCCTGTCTGAAAAAAGAAGAGTTCGAAGAGAGTGGCAATTGCACAGATCCCCTCAACTAAAGAGTTTATTAAAAGATTGTACAAAAAGGCTAAGAAAGTTACTACAGACTCAAAAAACAGCTTCTCTGCAAAAATATCTTAAGGAACTTGATGCAACTCCGCAATCAGACTACTCATTATGGCGTGCAGCTAAAAATCTAAAAAGGCCAGTCGCCTCTAAGCCACCATTAAGAAACTTGAACGGAAGTTGGGCAAGAAATGATAACGAAAAGGGAAATCTGTTTGTTAATCACTTAAAAAACGTATTTACCCCAAATATATCTCACGATACTGCGGTCGTGTTACCACCTGTTCCTGCTAGAGCGGCTGTTCCCCTAAGATTTGAGATAAGAGAAATCGAAAAGGCTGTTTGTGAATTAAACCCCAAAAAAGCCCCTGGTTTTGATAAGATCAGCAACAAAATGCTTTTGGAGCTACCCAGCACAGCAAAGAAAATTATTCTTTTAATTTTCAATGCTATCTTACGTCTTCAATACTATCCTCAAAAATGGAAGGTTTCCTTAGTCACCATGATACCTAAACCAGGAAAGGATCACACAAAAGTTGAGTCATATAGGCCTATAAGCTTACTTTCTAATATATCAAAGGTGTTTGAGAGGCTGTTAGTGTCAAAATTAACTCCAATTTTAAGTGAAAATAGATGTATACCTAACCACCAATTCGGCTTTAGAAGAGAACACAGCACAATTGAACAAACCCATCGTATAGTAAACGCCATAAGAAAAGCCTTTGAAGAAAGAAAATATTGTTCCGCTCTCTTCATCGATGTTTCTCAAGCTTTTGATAAAGTCTGGCATGAAGGCTTATTACATAAATTGAAGCAAAATTTTCCAGCAAACATACACAAGCTGCTAAAAAGCTACTTAATCGGTCGACAATTTATTATAAAAGAAGGAAATTTTCTTAGTTCACCTCAGCCAATTGGCGCTGGAGTCCCACAGGGAAGCATTCTGGGGCCTCTATTATACTTAATTTATACTTCGGACATGCCAACGAGCAACTACACACAAACTTCAACATTTGCAGACGATACAGCTTTTCTAAGCGTCCACGAAAACAGTTATGAAGCATCTCGTTACTTACAGGATCATATATTTCAACTAGAAATATGGTTAAAACAATGGAGGATAAAAGTCAATGAGCAAAAATGCGTACATATAACATTCACCTTGCGTCGGGAATCATGCCCCCCTATTAAAATCAATAATCAAATAATACCTCAAAATTCGCATGTAAAATATCTCGGTATACATTTAGATCGCCGTTTGACGTGGAAAAGCCATATAGAGGCAAAATTAACTCAAATGAAACTAAAAGCCATACAAATTCATTGGCTTATTGGAAGAAACTCTGTCCTTAGTCTCGACTGTAAACTCCTACTTTACAACTCTATCTTAAAGCCCATCTGGTGCTACGGTATTCAGTTATGGGGCACTGCCTCGGCTTCTAATATCGAAAAAATTCAAAGGCGCCAAAATAAACTTCTTCGAATAATCACAGCTGCCCCTTGGTATGTTAAAAATTCAAATATTCACAAGGATCTCAATGTTCCATTAGTTAAAACTGTGATTACGAAATATGCAGTAAAATACTTAACAAGGCTCGAATTGCATCCGAACCCACTAGCTCGAAATATTTTAAATGATAGCGGCCACACTCGCTTAAGAAGAAGAGACACTGCAGCACTTGTCCAATTAGATGAGCGATAAACACCTAGATAAGTGAACAGAACCCGTGATAAAGAAAATTTTTGTCTGGCACTGGCAGGACATAAAATAAAGTATTAGGTTAAGATTTGATTAATTATTGTTAGTTCATATTAAATGTATGAAGATTCAATAAATAATATTGAAAAAAAAAAAAAAAAAAAAAAAAATATGCCTATCCATCTGGAGTAAACGGATAAGCATTAGAATTATTTAAAACCCCAGTAATCTGCAAAAGTAAAGCTTTCATTTTGATCCTTCAACTTTTCTTTAACATAATGCCTGCATCTAAAACTTAAATAACATTTAGAATAATTATCATCCTAAACATGTAACAATTTTAATGAAATTGTCTTGCAAAGAAAAATTTTAAAATAAAGAATATTTTCCTTTTTTAACAAATTCTGACTTCAAAAGAGAAATGATTCTTTCTGTCTTGGATCTCTTGTAAATATTGAAGTGCACATTTTGATGTGAAGCTGCTGCTGCTTCTGCAATTACTGGCCTTTGTAAAGTCATGTTGTCACGTAAAACACACAACATATTCTTTTTCTTTACACAGATACTTTTACAGATACAAACACACACACACACACAGTAATCATACACTGTTGCACATACAGCAACATTAAGAATTATAAAAAAAAGAGTAAAACGAATTAATGCATATTGTAGAAAGAAAAAAAAACCGTAAGATAAAATAGAAAACAGTTGCAATAAGCAACACGTTCAGAAACCGCTGAAACCGCAGTAAGTAATTTTTGAATGTTTTCACACAACTTGCAGTAAATAGGAGAAAAAGAAAGAATATTTATTTTCTTTTACACACACCAAATTACATACATACATACATGGATTGCATGTGAGGCACATGCATAAAAAGTTGTGTAAGTAAATATATACATACATGTAGAGGGTTATCCATTTAGAGATTTCAAAACCGACGGTCTGGCAAGGCTGTCAGCGATAAAATATCTGTCAACTGAAGTGTCATTTATTTAGTGATTTATTTACGAATTTGGATCGTTTAATAAACGAAGATCTCGTAAAACTAGTTTAAACTTATTACAGAATTGGTAGCTCAAACGCGGCATACTTTTTTAGTATCACGGGATGACTATGTTCTATAAAGTCGATCTATTATCCTAGGAATTATAAAGAAATTTTAAAATTATAAAGAAATTTTAAAAGATTGGAAACATATAAGATGCGGTTGACCCCGAAAATATTGGTTCTCTTAGTGAAAGTGTGACGTGCAATCCGAATTTGTCGATACCACGGCTCGGAGCGCTATTGCCGTATGATATCCGGCTTTTTTATCTGCAATTTAAGCTTATGAACAAGACGATATGTGGTACCAACAGGACGGTGCCACGAGCTACACAGCGAGACCAATTTTGGCTTTATTGCATGGAAAGTTTCTGGAACTCGTAATTTCAAGTTTTCGTGACGTCAATTGACCACCAAGAGCATACAATTTAACGCCATTTGACTTTTTTGTGGGGCGGACAATCCTCTTACATTGGAGCTTTCGAAAACAAACATTCGTCATGTTATCGCCACGATAACGCCCGAAATGGGCTTAGAAAATAAAGGTCGAAACTGCATCAAAAGGATCGACTGCTGCAACCGATCTAAAGGCGGTGGTCATTTAAATAATATTGTATGAATGTATTTCGTAAATAATGGCATGGTCCAGGAATTAAATAAAATAAAAGTTTAATCGAAATCATTGCTCTCTGTTTGTTTTATTTAACTTTGCTTTTGTAGCCAAAAAGTGGATAACCCTCTATAAGTCCTTATGTATGTCTGCAAATATTTATATGTATTTAAAAGGATAACATAAAAATGAAAATAAAACATAAAAGGACAAGCACAATATTGTATAGTCGTATACAAGCTTTTCAACAACACAAAATGTACACATGCACTTTATCATCGTCATCATGTCCAACCATCAAAGCAAATATTTTCTGTTTGTGGCGTAAATCTAAAGAAAAAAATTACCATATATGAATTAAAAATTCACATAAAAGTAAAAACTAGATACGATCTTTTTTGTCTTTTCTATGTATTTTCTAGCAGAGTTGTATCTGTATATTATCGATCTTATTATCATTTTAAAAATAATTAGTATTGTGGTTACTTTGTTGCACTGTTCTATGGTTTTTAATCCAAATTTTGATATTTTAATTAGGCTTTAAGTTCATCAAATTTTATTTTCATTAAATTATTTTTATGAAGAGGGGAATTTTACAACTTGAAAATAATCAAAATTTATTGATAATCACCCCTATTATGTAAGTCGTCGTCGACATTAATTTTAAATTGTTGTCCCATCAAGTCGACGACTTCATCACTTCGATGTTAATTTGGTATTTTATAAGAGTGTTGTGTCGACGTCGACTAGTTATCGCAAAATTTACAAAAAAAAATCCAATCTCCAATTATTTGTTTTTATTATTTTTGTTCTTCATTCACTCTCTAACGCTATTTATGCTATTTTCCGACATATTTTTTAAAATAAAGTGCAGAGTTTGTTTCCAATTTTGAATTTTTTTCTCAAATTTTCGGCATGTTTTCGATAAGAGATATTAAAACTGTAAGTTTTCTGATTCTTTATAGCTTTAACGTTTATTAATAAATATAAGACTTTTCTATCATGCCGCTGTTTGGAAATTTTTGTGAATTTCCGTTAATTGAGCAACTTTCACCGAATTTTTGCCATTCCTCATAGTAAAATGGACTTTTAATCAATTTGATGGCTTGTTTGAAACATTAAAAATGTTCGCGAATTTTCGCTAGTTTTGCATAATTTTTTTTTTTTTTTGTTTTTTCCCGACACTTAGTTTTTTTTTTTAGCAGATTTAGCGATTTCAAATCAATTTAAGGGTTTGGTTCCAAGTTTTCCATTTTCGCGAATTTTAGTCATATTCGCGAGCGATTTTTTTACTATAAGTTTACTGATTCTTTACATTTTTAACGATTTTTAATAAATATTAGACTTAGCTATCATGCCGCTGTAAGCAATTTTTTGTAAATTTCAGCTAATTTTGCGATTTTTACCAAACTTTTGCCATTTCTTATAGTTTTAGGGACTTTTAATAAATTTTATGGCTTTTTTATATATATATATATATATATGTCCTTTATTTATCTAAATATAAATAGAATTACAATTACTGAATACCATAAATACTTAAATAAAGTTCAGTGTGAACATAGGGCGGTGGGGTTTTTTCACAGAGGTGCACTTCGGTGTGGAACGCTATCTGCCTGCTATTCACTTGGGAATAGCAAGAAGCAATTCCTCTGCTGGTTTGCCCAAGCAGCTCACTACTTCCGGTCCTTTGGCCAAGTATCCCCTGGTAATGACGTTCAGAAACCCGTCTGATGTCAGCTAGAGTGAGAAGGCGTACAGATATGAGTAACCTGAATGGCATGCTAACACCGGTGCGTCTCAGGTAATTAGGTGGTAATCCAGACTACATTTTACCTCTGAAACTCAGCTGTATTTTTTTTGCCTGCCTAGAGGTAGTTGGCAGCCCCAACACTAGGATCGGAGTGCAGTGGTCCAATCAGCCCTCACTCTTAAACTACTATGATTACAGAAACGTCAATGGCTTTTTTGATATATTAAAAACGTTTGCGAATTTTCGCTATTTTTGCAACCTTTTCGGAATTTTCGCAATATTGGCTCTTTCAGGCGTTCGTCTTAAATGAAACATTTTCGCTATTTTAGCAAACTTTTTCGAATTTTCGCGTAAAATTTACTAATGTGCCCATAACTGCTTTTAAATTTGCATTTTTTATTTTAATAAATATGTTTACATTTCATTTAAAATTTTTTAACTTTCATTTGAGTCGTCGCAAAATTTCCTGTCGACTAAAACAGGGACAATACTACTCGACGTCGACTTAAAAGCGCCTTAGAAAATATCAATTGACTGTCAATAGTAATCGATCATTGTCAATAACGATTCACAAAATAACATTACTGTTCAGGTGCCGTCGACTTGTGTCGAAATCGACTTTCATAATAGGGGTAAATATTTCATTCTTGACTGCAACGGGGTTCGAACCCGGGCTTTCACGGATATTTTTCAATTGTTAGCTTTTTAACAATAATTAGTTTTGTGGTTATTTTATTGAACTGTTTATGGGTTTTTATTCAAATTTTGATTTTTTAGTTGTCTGCCTAAAGTTCATTGAATTTAATTAATTTCATGTTGTAAAATTCCTTTCTTCGTGAAAATAATTTAATGAAAATTTAATTTGATGAGCCTTATTAAAATATCAAAATTATACATATTAAATTTTTTCAAATTACTAATTCTACTCATCGCATACCAATTTAAAGCCCCAGTAGTGCATTTATAACGATAATCGTATCGTTAAATTAAAAATAACGAAAATTTATCGAAAATGATATTCAGCAAAATTTTAAACGATATTCGTTGTTGCTTAAATTCAGCTGTTACTTTAAACAGTTTTTTTCGTTTTTTATTTATTTAATCGATAAAGTGTATTTCAGGCCTGGAACAGAATAAATAAGTTGTAGTAGAACCTAAAACTGACGAATGCTCTAAAGCACGACAAAGTTCAAAATTTCGAATTTTTCGCTTCAAACTCAACTGCAACGACTACGTATTCTATTGACAGTACTTTGAAACTGCCGTTTTTAACTTTTTACAGCTTGCAGCGCTATTCGTAACGTTGTATCACAGCGACACTTTATGTTTAAAATAGCTGAGGTCCGACTTCGTACATAAATACATACAAACATACATACTCACGTATATATATGAACAGAAACAAAATACCTTTTGGCCATGAACAACGGCGACGGCGCGTACAAAACCCATAGTCAATCCTTCACAACATGTTAGCGACAGTCCAATCATCGTTGACTTTTTCAAACAAAGGGCGCTTAAGTCGTGCATTGTCGTTTATGATCTTATGGGTAACAATGTGGTTAAAGTTCTCATTGGCGACTATATAGTCGACTTTTTTCGACGCATTAATAGTGCCGTTGATGACAGTATTGTGGACACTTTCTACAATTTAGTCGCCGATAGTTAAGTAACAATTAGGGATGTAACGAATACCGATATATCGACGATGCTGCAGATTTGCCGATATATTCAGGGAGAGGGTAACGGGTAAAGGGGTCTACATTGAGTATATACACAGATACTAAAAGGTCAAATAGGCTCCCTAACGACTGCAGTTTATTTTTGGCGGAGGCTGTAGGGATTTTGTGGGCCGTAGAATGGGTAAGAGGTAACATTGCTGGGGCTCGACGGTCACTATATATGTGGACAGCTTTAAGAGCCTTGATGGCTGTGAATTCCAACTAGTGCATTCCAAGCTAGTAAATGATTGTAGAAGAGCTCTAAGGATAATATTAGAAGAGTATGTAGTGAGTGTTTGCTAGGTACCTAGTCACTGCAACATCACCGCTCATGAAATGGCCGATGAGTTTGGCCGACTTGGCTCGAAAATAGGGGATACTGGCTGTGTGGAGACAGTCAGATCTCCAATAGGCTTTTGATTTATAAGGAAATGGGTTCTAAACTTAACATATCGCAATGTCGTCAGCAGCAACATTAACTTGTTTGTGCTTCTCAATTCACGTATGTACAATTTTACAATTGAAGCACAGCCGCGAATAACGTTGTAAATTTCTAAATAATTATTTTTCAGGAGAGTAAAAAAAAACATTTTTAACAGGCAGGATATTTTTTCATTATCAAAAATAATGACAATTATCAAAAATTAATTAAAAAAAAAACCTTAGCTAATATTTCAAAACCCAGCTAGGGTTTTTCTTCTACCATCATAAGCTTTCAGATTTTGGGGGTCTCAATTGGTTCAAGATTTTGAAGCGACCATCGCATGCATTTTGTCGTCAAAGTGGATTGAAACACGACAAAATGCATGCAATGGTCACTTACGTTTTCTTCAATAAAGTATTATTGAAGACAAATTTTAAAAAATGTCTCCAAAAAGACATAAATACGATTTTAAACACGACAAAATACACGTTTTGTTGCTTAAGTTGTCGTCATCAATGTTATATAGGCGACAAACTCAAAAATGTCTTGAAGAAATCGTTAACGACATTTGCGTCTATGACCATTTTTCCAACTGGGTTTCTAAATTCAAAATTTACAAAAAAAAAGAAAAGCAAATTATACACAAAAACAAAATACTAAATGCAAAAATTCACAAAAATAATATAAAAACCGCAAATTAAGCATTCATTTGTTTTTATTTTATTATATTTTGTTCTTTTCGCTTACATCGGCTTTTTCAACGAGAATAAGAAAAACAAAATAAAACAAAAAATTTTAATGAAGATGATTCAAATTTTTATTGTATTACGAAGAGAAAAGTTCGGCAATTATGAATGAAAAATGATATCTAGCAAAAGTCCACCGCAAGCACGCTGGCAGATGTCGATTCTTCCTTTAAAGAGGTGAATCACTTTTTAATTACATTACGGATTTGGAGTTTTAAGGCTGCAATCGATTCGATTGGCTCCAGTGGTGTTAACTCACTCGATCTGGCTAGCCATTTAACAGCCGATGTTCGTGAAATTTTGTGATCGGGATATTTGGTTTGCAAAAAATTTATCGTTTCAGTGGCGCTGTGACATGTGGCGCCGTTCTGTTGGTGTTGGCAAATTCTGTATCGAGCCTGTAGACTCAAATTTAATCTCGGTCTAAGAAGGACGATTATGTTTTCCGAAAATATCACGAATTTTAAGAAATGTAACCTTAACAGAACCACCATTTTCATAGTGCATTTTAATTATTTTAATCCGATTTTCGAACGAAATTGAATTCATTGTACACACAGGAAAAAATCAATGTAAAATCCTCGAAAACAAGGTTGATTTTACATTTTTCGGTAGTGATTTTGCTGCATAGTTACTTCATGTTAATTTAACATGATTTTACAATATCTTGCGAACAACATTATTTCCTTTTCAAATCACTATAATTCATATTATATTATATTGAAATAACACTTCGAATCACGTTGAATAAAAGTTATTTAAGTTGAAACAACGTGAATTTCATGTAGAATCAAATTGGTTTGAGTTTAAAATAACAGCCCTGCTAGCATTTGGACGATCGTTTTTTGAAAAATGTTGGTATGAGTATTTATTCAGTACTTTTGGTGATTAAAAACTGATTAACCACTTGTCCGCTAAAAAATCGATGCAAAAATGCACAGAAAAAATTAAAAATTTAATGAAGTGAATTAAGCGTTTAATCAAATTTATAAAACGTTTAATTGACAATATTACTTTGCTTCAGTAAATAAATTAATAATATCAATTAAACGTTTAATTCACTTGATTATACTTTTAATTCACTTGATTAAACATTTAATGCACTTGATTAAATTTTTAATTAAAACTAATATTATTTTTGATTAATGTAGTATGTAAGTATGTATGTCTCTAAGCTAATAAAAAAAAATTAATCATATATGACTCTTTAAGAAGAGTCGCGGATAGGGTGACATTTTATGATCAGAAAATGAGCGCATATTCTGGTATTTAAATCGCGCTGAAGAGTGAAAACTGACTCGAATAACATTAAAAATGTCTAAAAATGCTAGCTGGGAGTGAGAAGAAGCTTCGAGGCTACATATGCGCGTTAATTTATGAAACATTTTAAACTCTTAACCGCGGAACCTGAAAGAGAGAGCGAGAGAATATAATTATTTATTCTCCTGTAACACATGTTTTACTTTTTTGTTTTCCCTTTTGTTTGCAGAAGCACTCACAATTAAAACACACCAGAATTGCCCTATAAGGCATGTTTTTCGTCATCATTCTACGTTGAAAATTTGATGTACTATTTAACTAAATAATTTAAACAAAAAGGAAACGGGATTTATGTTTCTTTTTATAAATAATTTTTAACATGAAAATAAAAAAAATTATGTTTTTTTAAATTGTTGTTATTGTGTATATACAAAACAAGTAAAACAGGATTTTATGGATTCAATATTGAACAATGTTATTTTAACACTTTATCGTTTAAAATTAATATGAAACAATGATAATTTAAAATAACAGAAATTTACTATGATTCTTAATCAACATTGCGCAATGGTAATTTAACATTGATATTTTTTTCTGTGTTAAACAATTGCTAATGCATCTCCTTCGAATACGTAAAAAAAACTATCATGTTGTTGGTGTTGCCACAATTCAAAAACAAAGTTCTTGTGGAAAACCCCGATAACAGAAATGTCACTAAAATACAGCTGTGTACTAGAAATTACAGAATCAAACTATCGTTACTGCCAGCGAATCTACATATATGTCGACAAATATTACGATTGTCGGTTTGTTAAAAGTAAGTGAATCGTACCACAGGCATGCTAATTCTAGTAAACGTGTGTAGCTGCCACATCAGCAAGAAAGATTAGAAAGGACCACGACTACAGCCACTATAAATAACTAAATAACACAATTTCCTTACGTGGTAAGCTAATTTTGGTTTGGCGCATATGCCAAAAAGTTGAATTAAAGAAAGACGACAATAAAGGTTTACATTAAATTTTCTAAGGCTGGGTTTTTAAGATGTGGATTAAGTTTTAGCTTAGATTAAGGTAGTCTGAAACTCGCCATTTTTCTGGCGATATGTGATTTTTTTATTATTTCATTAAAAGCCAAACATTTTAAGCATAACAAAGCTGTTTCGTCAAAATTTTGTATAAAAACTTGGTAAAAGCGGCACAAATCTGTTTTCAGATTAACTAAACCTAGTTTAACTGAGATCTCAAAAACCCAGCCTAAAAATATTCCCGAGAAAGTGTTTTTATATTTTCACCAGTGCTTCCGGCATATGTTTTGAAGAAAAATGTTAGTCTTTATGAACGTTCATGAACGAACTTAAAAGGTAATAGCATTTTTTTGAAAGGGAAATTTATTGTTTTGTGCCACATACGCGACTTTTCAAAACTTATATCTAAAAAGTAGCTTTTTGTGCTGTATACATATATACTTAAGCTATGTTCGCGCCAATTATATATTTGATGTCTTACACGTACCCACTAGTTAAAAAAAAACTGTTTGCTTTTTCAAAACGTTTGTTAGATCAAACATCATTTCACAGTTTATTAATTACTTTATACAATTATCTTCCTACAAGTCGAGTTAAGTAAATCTATAAAACAATTTTAAAATAAAGAATAATCAATTTGCTGGTCACGCTTTTTGGGGTTATTTGTCAAATATTTATTAGGTCTGAACATACCTTTACTGTTGCGTATTGTGTTTTTGACATGTTATTTAACTTTTGCTTTAACTACATTTGTTTTTAACTACAATGAAACGATACAAGTGTAAAATTTATTTATTTGTTGTCGTTTTATCCACAATAACGAAAATCTGTGATCACTGCAAAAAATTGGATTTTCTTAGAATTTTTATATGAAAAACTTTAAATGCGTTTTTCTAGAAAACTAGAACAGCTAGAGCCAATATAGCAAAACAATACTTAATAAACTCTAAAACAGTTAATACCGAACAAAATTAATGCAAATATCTCAGAAGCAATAAAAATTTCATAAAACAGGTTTTAAATTCCAAATATGCACTCTATACCTAACTAAATTTTGTTTTAAGTGGTCGGTAGGTCAAACCAATAATGAGCTGACGACATGTTAACCAAAAAAAATTTGGTTGGAGATAACCATCTTCTAAGAGCATCATAGTGTGACTGGAATGCTAATGTTTGTAGGTAATAATTAGGTATGCGATTTCCATGCAAATGCATATCTTTTGTCGATAGGCTAAGAACGATGTGGACCAATTTTCTTTTTGAAGCAATTAATTTGCGTTAAAATTGCATTAATTTATTTTTGCATATTGTTGCATATTTTGTTGAAAATGCATATTTTCGCATATTTATTTCTTAAATGCATATTTTGTCATTTTTGAGTGATTTTTTCTTAACTTTTCCAATTCGATAATATTGCAATTGGTTCCCCTTCCACAGCAGCCAATAGTAACAAGATGGAGCCTGGGTAGACGTTTCAGAATTCTATTTAAAAAACTTTGAGTAATTTAAGAATGTTTGAAGAGCTTCTTCATGCCGATGACTATGCAATTAAAAAGTAATGGAAACATTAAATTTAAATAACACCAGAAGTCAATTAGCATTTGTATTTTCCCACTCCGGATTTATTGGTGAAACAATAACTAATTAGGAGGGATTTAGTTAACTTAATACTCATGTCAAATAAATTGATATTGCAGAAAGCAAAATTTACAATGTGGAAGGAAGAATAGCCCGACATATTTAAAATAAATCCAAAACGTTTTGCAATAAAAATTAAGGAATTCAAAAACTTAAAATGAATTCAAATATGTTTGATCTGATCTGGAATCAAAGGGGGATTCGAAAATGAACTTTTCAAAATGCATTGGCATTCTTTAAGTCAGTGACTGCTGTTCGATTTTAACTGAAACCGAAACCGCGGTTTAAATGCCTAAAAACCGAAACCGAAAACCGACAAAAAAAACCTTAACCAATATATTTATGCTTAAAGAAATTGCAAATTATATGTACATAAAACTCGAACTTCATATAAAAAAACTTTATACACAACAGCCTGCAGCAATGACAAGTTATTTCAAAGTTCCTAAAAATCAAAATAAGCACTAGGAAGAACAAATGTTACCTTTTTAACTCTTAAGTAGATACCTAATTTGTGTGGCACAAACTACAACCTGGGCCCGGCTGGAAACACTAGTATTTTGTATGGAGTTTTTGTGGCTATAGCAGGATCTTTTTGTCGGGAAATAGAATAATTCTTCGAAAAAACAGTAAAGATAGAATTCTTATGTGTTGAGTATGGTTTTCGATACGTTTCATTTTGATTTTATGTACTGCAGAACATATAGAAAAGGTCAGGGCCTGGTGGATACAATATGCACAAAATTTTTATTTTGCCAATTGCGACGCCCACGGTGTTTACACTTTTTTTCTCATTTTCTTGTCAAAAAACACTTTCATTGGGGAATACATAAAGTTTCGCTCTAATATACTTAATAATTATATAAAACAAGTTAGAGTGCTATATTCGGCTGTGCCGAATCTTTGATACCCTGCACCGACAGTTCGAATATTTCAGGAGTGATATCTATATGATGTCTACTTATTATTAGTTATTCTTTTAAAAAAAATTGGTTGCGGTTTAGACCTAAATTAAATTATTGACCGACCATCTGAAAGATTTATGCTTTTTATAGCAATTTTAACTGGCTTGAGCTTAACTTAAATGATTTTCAGAAGGGGAATTTATATTGGAGCAATGCTTAGTTAAGAGCCCAAATTCTGCAGAGTGATATCTGGTATTAAAAAACTTAAATTTCAATACAGCGGGGAAATAAGTTTTAGCGTTTACAGAGAATTTCAAAAGGCTGCTAAATATGGAGTCAAAGGTATATTATGGACCGTATATCACAAAATTGCAAGACATTGTTTCCGGTCATATGAAATTAAGTTGGAAGAAATGTTACCACAATAAATTTGTCTTTTACGGGTTAAGGCGTATTTAATTGATTTACCAGAGTGGGCTTTATATGGGGCCTAAACCAAATTATGAACCGATGATCCTAACGAAATTTATTAGTGTGATTTCTAATCCTAAAAATCAGTGACGTACCAAATTCTATTATGATAGCATTAATAATTACGGTATTAGCCGTACACTGAGAGAAAAAGCGTCATAACGCTGATGTATTTTGATACTGATATCGCATAATACTAACAGAACTATCACGAGAACTGTCACGAGACGGAAGATTTTGCGTTTTTTTTTTCTCTTTCTAAGAAAGCAATACAATGAACACAAATTTATTAAAATTAACTTTTAAGTTTACCACAACACGAGTAAATAATATTGGAGTAAGTAAATAACATAATAAAACAAAACAATATTACTAAATAAATTTTTTCTGCACAAAACAAACGTTTGTTGAACTATCGCATTCGTTTAACGTGGTTTGTGTTTTGTTATTTTTGTTTTTATCACGCCATTTGTGTTGATTGTTGCGGCCTGTTTTTACACATTGCCACTTCACTACCAAAAAAAAAGCAGAACTCTCCGGGAGTAGGGTTTATATGGGCCCTGGGGTAAATCATGGACCGATCTTCACTTAATTTCACAGTGTGATTGCTTGTCCTATAAAACTGCGACGCACCAAATTTTGTAATGATAGCATTATTTTCATCTTCACGGAATTTTACTACGTAATTTTCAGTCGAATAAAACAAATTTTTGCAAAATCTTATATCATTCCGTGTATGTTAGTTTTTGTAACAAAGTTATCAATTTTTTAAGGTGATGGTTCCACATTTTGATTCATCTCAAACTGCTTAGGATAACTACAAGCAATTTGACACCAAGTTTGTTTATTTCTTTTGAGTTTTTTGAAAGTGAGCGTGTTTCAACAGACTGATAGACGGACAGACAGACGGGCATGGCTAAATCGACTAAGAGTTTTTCAAGGTGCCAGAATATTTGTATATACTATGGGGTCTGAGATGAATAATAAAAAGTTTCACACGGAATGACAAACTTAGTATACCTAATTGTGGTGGAGGGTATAAACACTGGAAAAAAGTCAAAAAATGCATGGCCAGGCCCACGTAAACAATTAAGGGTTAATAAAAGTACCTGTATTGAAGCAAATAAAAAAAATTTTATAACATACAAAAAAATATGTATGTTTATTTATGAAGTTAAACTTTGATATTTTCAAAACCGAACCGAAACCGACGGGCTTTAATCATTTTAAAACCGAAACCACGGTTTCACATTTTTAAGGTTTTTAGCAAACTCTACTTTAAGTACAGGACATAAAACTGTGCTTATTTATTTTAATAAACAATAATTTTAATTAGTTTTTTAAAGATACTTGAATAACAATAGACTGAATTTTTTATATTGTTTTAATATCAAAACGATTTTTTATGGAAATTTTTAAGTTTTTAGTGCACATTTTTGATTTTTTTTTAGTGCATATTTTGGATTTTTTAGTGCATATGTTCGATATTTTTGTCATGAAAACCTTATCCTTAGTAATAATATTTTGGTTACAAACTATGATCGTAATATGGCTAAAATTTGCTATAGTTTGGTCAAAATTAACGATAATGTGGTCGAAATTAACCATAATTAGATCAAAATTAACCATAATGTGGTCTAAATTTACAATGGTTTGGTAAATATTAACCATATTATGCTTATTTATTTCAGAAAATTTTTCAATGTACATTTTTAGTTGTTGTTTTTTTATTTCGTTTTTATGCCCACAATTTTTAGAGATAATTAAATGAAATTTGTTATACAAGTTCGAATTCTAATAAATTCGCGATTAGCATTTAAAGCTATACAAAAAGTTCTATTCTATTATAGAAGGTCTTTCAAATGCAAGAAGTTCTAAAGAGGGTTCGTTTTATATTTATTACAAATGATGTAGATGGCTCCATAATTTAACCAAGCCCACGAAAGTCTAAAACATTTCCCCCACATCTGTAATGTGCAATGTAGATTTCGCCCAGGCGAATTTAATATTCCCTCTGTTCAACAACTTTTACATTGTCAGTAAAAGTTAACCTCAAAGTAACTATTTGGATAATTTGAAAAAACTAAAAATAGGTTGTTCTTTTCGGCCGATAATATATCCAACATGATTCATCCAACCAACTTTTAAACTTTATGCAACAACATGGCCGTAAAAAAACTATGAACGTTAAACGAACAAGCAACATACAAGTGACTGTATACATCATATTGTTAATGATAATGGCAACACATTTGCAACAAACATATTTGGCAAACATAACCGACGATGAAGCAGAAGTTTTTTTTCCTTTAATTTGTGTATGATGTTCAAGCAGAGTTGCCAGAACTCTTTTTTTTTTATTAAATCCCAACACGTGAAAAAAGTTGTTTCCTAAATTAATCTTTACAAATTTTAAACATAAAATCAACAGACTGTTTAATTGTTTCAAACGTTAGCATTCGTATAAAATGGGAAATATTTAAAAAACTGAGTGTTTTTCAAAAAAAATTTGTATGATAAATTTAACCAAATTTAAAAGACTTTTTGACAATTTGAATTTAAAATACCAAACTTATAAAATGTGTTTACCCATAGACATAAAATTAAGGGTTTTTATTAACAGAAATGGATAATAACGTCTAAATTATTTTGTTTTATTTGTTTTTTATTTATTTATTGTTTAAAAATGGCAATTTCAAATATAAACTACAATTCAAAGAATTAAAAACAAAACATTTTCCCTACTCTACTATATATGAGAAGAAAAAAAAAACAATAGGCAGGGCAACCCTGCTTTTAAGGCAGTGGGCGTTGGGCATAGACAAAAAAACCCAAAAAGAAAACAACAACATTACCCGTTACTTATAACACGCTTCAGTGGCTATAAAGGGATAGTTAGCATTTCAATTTACGCGATATGATGGAATTTAATTAATTGTAGAGGAAACAAAAAAAAACTGAGCACCAGGATGAATGTTAAAAACAAAGGAATTTGGAAACAAAAAAAAATTTAAGTAGATACGTTTGTTTACCTACAAACACAAAATATTATATACAAACATGTACAAATATGTTTTTATATATCAAACGTGATAATGGAGATTTCGTGATTTTGAGTAAACATTTCATTAAAAACATACCAAACCGGCAGTAAGAACGCAAACTCACGATTGCACTTAGATTTCAGCTGGCAACTAACTTTTGAGGTTAGCAATCGGTCAAATTAGTGTAGCCCAACATTCTCGGAAAGAGCTCATTAGCATTAACAATTGCTAAGGTAATCAATCTATGAAAATACTTCTAGAGAAGAATAAGTGATTAGACGCAATTTTATACAGTGAGATTTAAAATATATATTCTGTTAAGCCTTCAGAATACATGAGTATCCGCCCTTTGCCAAAAAATAATCTCAGTCCTTACAGTTTTCATGTACAGAAAATAATCAACCTAGAGAAATGCTTTTAAAAACAAAATTAAAATTCTTATTTCAGTAGCCAAAATCATGAACTTTTAAAGTCTATGGACATTACCATTCCGTTAGTAGCACCTTAAAATAGGGACTAAAAGAATATAAACTGGAACGGCAGGGTGAAATTGGCAAGTCTTTATTCTTTCTACATTTTTGATCACGGCTTACCCGAGATCAGGTACTAAGGTAATCAGCACGGCACCACGGCTTTTACCCAAAATCACGGAAAGGGAGATCTTAAAGGGGCCAGCATTAAGGGCTGGTTTTCCACCCACTATTTGAAAGGTCGGCCTGCTGGCGGATCACCTAGTAAGCTCTTGCTATTTAGTAGATGCTGCTTTTAGCAGCGGAGGTTAATTGCTCCAGTTCTCAAGCAAGAGGTGAGCGTACTTGTTTCTGCCGAATTCCATACTCTTTCACAGCCGTTCCTTACCAAAAGCGGCATTTGTTTTCTAGTTGTCAAAAATGATCATGCCTATACAATTTGTACAAAGCATCCCTAAGTAGCGCGGCGTCAGAACTTTGCAATTTGAAAAACCGATTTTCACAGCGCGTTTAATATCGAAATTGACCGCTGTTGATAATAAATAATGCGGTTTTGACCATACCCAACATATTATTGCTAATTGTTTAAGTACTTATTTGTCATAACAAAATTGGAGTAAAACCACTTTATTTATTTCAATAGTCCTAAATATTCCTAAATATTAAAAGCAAATACAAAAGGAATTACATAAAAAACTGTTTTTTTTTTTTGACTCAACACTGAGCATAAGTTTGTTGGCCTCTCGAAACAAACTTAAGATGATTCAGCCAGCCAGCATCCACAAAAATAAAATCAAAAAAAAAGGATTTAAAAAGAAAAAAATTTAACAAAATTGTATTCGAAGAAGCAACTGCAAGCAGTTAACAAACAAACTTGTTGACTCTTCTTAATGACTTCTTAACCAGAAAAAATTAAAACTACGTAAAATGTTGACCACAATAAAAAAAGCCCTTGTTGTTAATAAAAAAAAAACATAGAACACTAAAAGAAGGAAAAGCTCACAGAAAATATAATACAAATTTTTCTTCTTTCTACAGCAAGATTTTTTTCTCTTTTTCTTTGCCAACTGTGTTGTACTTTATATTTAAACCTCGACTTTTATGCATTCTATATTCACAAAGCCAAACACAAAGCAAATAGTAAAACAATTAACTAAAGAGAAGAATAGACCTTCAAGAGAGTTGTTTTTATTTGTAATTTAAGCCAACTACTTGTTTTACATAAAGTTTAACACTTGAAAATACTTGTGTACAAATTAAAGTACTTTTTTAACTTCAAAACTTGTGAAAGTTTGTGTTTGCTGTAGTCATTGCACTCTTTTTAACTTAGCCAAAAAAAAAATATGTTGTAAAGAAGGGAAAAGAATTCACCGGTTTTAATTAGACAAACTTTTATTAAATATCTAAGTTCAATTATCAAAAACAAACAATAATTAAACTAAGAATCAAATTACAAATAAGTTAAAGTAAGACGTTCCAAAAAATAAATAGCAAACTTTCGTAAAATTTCCTATAAATGGCAAATATTTAAAATCATTTCCTATAAATAGCAAACTTTCGTAAAATTTCCAATAAATAGCAAAATTTCGTAAAATTTCCTTTAAATGGCAAATATTTAAAATCATTTCCTATAAATAGCAAACTTTCATAAAATTTCCAATAAATAGCAAACTTGCGCAAATTTTGCTACGAATAGCAAATATTTGTACAATATCATATAAATAGCAAAATTTCGTAAAATTTACTATAAATGGCAAATATTTAAAATCATTTCTTATAAATAGCAAAATTTCATAAAATTTCCTATAAATGGCAAAAATTTAAAATCATTTCCTATAAATAGCAAAATTTCGTAAAATTTCCTATAAATTTGCTACGAATAGCAAATGTTTGTACTAGATCATATAAATAGCAAAATTTCGTAAAATTTCCTATAAATGGCAAATATTTAAAATCATTTCCTATAAATAGCAAACTTTCATAAAATTTCCTATAAATGGCAAATATTTAAAATCATTTCCTATAAATAGCAAACTTTCGTAAAATTTCCAATAAATAGCAAAATTTCGTAAAATTTCCTTTAAATGGCAAATATTTAAAATCATTTCCAATAAATAGCAAACTTTCGTAAAATTTCCAATAAATAGCAAAATTTCGTAAAATTTCCTATAAATGGCAAATATTTAAAATCATTTCCTATAAATAGCAAACTTTCATAAAATTTCCTATAAATGGCAAATATTTAAAATCATTTCCTATAAATAGCAAACTTTCATAAAATTTCCAATAAATAGCAAACTTGCGCAAATTTTGCTACGAATAGCAAATATTTGTACAATATCATATAAATAGCAAAATTTCGTAAAATTTACTATAAATGGCAAATATTTAAAATCATTTCTTATAAATAGCAAAATTTCATAAAATTTCCTATAAATGGCAAATATTTAAAATCATTTCCTATAAATAGCAAAATTTCGTAAAATTTCCTATAAATTTGCTACGAATAGCAAATGTTTGTACAAGATCATATAAATAGCAAAATTTCGTAAAATTTCCTATAAATTCCAATAAATAGCAAACTTGCGCAAAATTTGCTACGAATAGCAAATGTTTGTACAATATCATATAAATATAAATAGCAAGTCTTTGTGAATTCTCCTATAAAAAGCAACTCGTTGTAAAGTTTTATATAAATAGCAAATTTTCTATATATCGAAAATATTTGTTAAATTTGCTATAAATAGGAAATCTTTGTAAAATTTTCTATGAATATCAAATATTTGTAAAATTTCCTATAAATAGTAAACTTGCGGAATATATCGTACAAATAATTTTTGTACTTTTTCCTTATACATATTTGCCAATTTTCGTAAAATTTTCCTATAAATATCAAATTTTTTCTTTGTAAAATATCATATAAATAGCAAATTTTCATAAAATTTCCTATAAATAACAAATTTCCATTTGTAATATTTCTAATAAATATCAAATTTATGCAAAATTTCTATAAATAGCAAATTTTTGTAAATTTTCTCAATTAATAGTAAATTTTTGTAAAACTTCCTATAAATGGCGAACTTTTGTTAGTTTTTCTGTTAACAGCAAACTATCAAAAAAATGTCCTATTAAGGCCAAATGCTTGTAAAATTTCCTATTAACAGCAAATCTTTGTAAAATTTCCTATAAATAGCAAATTTTTGTTAAATTTCGTATCAATAGCAAATTTTCCATAATTTTATTTAAATAGCAGATTTTTTCAAGATTCTAAAAGATGGAATATAAATTTATAAAACTCTTTAGAAGTCTGCAAAATTTCGCATAAATACATACTTATTGTTTTATTTAACAATACAAAATTGAACTTTGTTCGCATTAATACTTACTCCATTGAATCCTTAAATTTTCCTCTTTAAGTCCGCAAAAATCCTTTAGAACTCAGTGGCATTGTTTTTGAGACACAAATGAAAAATATTCATATTAATGACATCAAGTTTCCACTTATGAGTGTGTTGCAAAAATAAAAATTTTATTTGCAATAAAATTTGCTGCTTTTGTGGCACACCACAAAACGGTATTTTTTCGAATGGGTGTGTGTGGCTTGTTGGTTTTTATATATATATATACATTAGGGCGGGTCGATTTGTATGGATGAAAAAAAAATTTAAAATCGTATAGCAAATACGTAATCTACATGAAATTCTACGAAAATTCTCCGAAGAAACCATGGGTCTAAAACAAAATCCTAGTCCGCGCCTCTCGACTTGAAAATTTTTTTACTTGGTTGAAAATTTTTTCAATGTAAAAAAAATTTTGATTGTAAAAAAATATAAAGTGCAAAAGAATAACCTTACTAAACCATTTTATTAAGAAAATTCGATTTCTTTTTGGAAAAAGCTATTTTTTCAAAAAAAATTTTTTTTTCCAAGTCGGGCAGCCAAATTTTCAAGTCGAGAGGCGCGGATTAGGATTTTGTTTTACACCCATGGTTTCTTCGGAGAATGTTCTTAGAATTTTATGTAGATTACGTTTTTGCTTTACGATTTTTAAAAAAAAAATCCACCCGCCCTAATATACTTATATTTTTTTTAATATTATTAAATACTCTTATAATAATATTGAATACTTTAGCAGCCAATTAAAAATTGTATACATAACTTTTTCAATTGACCCCGGGGCGATAAAAGTTTCCAAGCAAACAGCAGAGCGGTAAAAAAAATGGATGGGAAAAAATTAACTGCAGCAACAGAACATAAAATGGAAAAACTGAAAGTTTTAAAAAGTATTAAACGGATAAGTGAGTAACGGGGTAAGAAAATCTAAAAAAAAAAATTATTTGCAATAAAATTTCAACAGTCATAAATGAGAATATTAAATTTTCGTTGAAAATTTGCTAAAAATATTAAATTTTTAATGAATTTGGAATAAATTTAAAACTTTCGATAAATTTTGCTATAAATATTAAATTTTCCTTGAATTTGCTATAATTATCGAATCTTTGATCAATTTTACTATAAAAGGTAAATTCTTGAAATATTTGTTATAATTTTTTTTTAATTAATAAATATTCGCTCAATTTTTAGAAAAAAGACACATTTTTAAATGATTTACAGTCAATACATTCGCTATAAAAATTTGATTTTGGAAAATTTGCTGTTAAAAGCCAGTGGTGATTATTTTTTAATACAGTTTTTACTATACGGAATTTATATAAAATAATTAAACCTAGAGAATCGCAATGGCGGCCACTTTACATAAATTCGCTTTTGCCAAATTTCAACGAATAGTAAATTTACGTTCTTTTTAACAAAGTTGCTACAAAAGTTTCTATTTCAATTTAAATAGCCGACCGCACAAAATTTTAAAAATTTGAGAATTAAACAGAACTCAAAGTGATATTATTTTTTGGTTAAGCAAAAAAATAGTGCGGATAGTTTATACGTTAATTAAGTTCGCTATAATCTTCAAACTTTATTAAAATAATACATACAAACCACGTACACAAAATACAGACACAATAACTTACACTCTTTTAAGGCGAATTGAAAAAAAATTAAAAAGGATAAAAAAACTTAAATGTGCAACAGTATGAAACCTAATAATGTGCGGAAAATGTTCTTTTATTAAAAACAAAAACGCTTGTTAAGATGCTAACGATGTTTCCAAAGATGTGTGTGTTTGTGTTGATTTTAAGTGTAAAGAACACAGACTGTTGCAAATACTTGACCAACTTCCATCAGTGTGGTTAAGAACATTTATTAATAACGTTTATGAACGATGGTGCTGTATTTCATTTTTATTTTTCTTTTATCTTTAGCCCCTAAACCTTAGGTTTTTCTTTAACGTTACACTTTCCGCTGCATTTTTTAATTCTTTTTAACTTGTTTTTCATATTTTATTTGCTTGTTTACACGTTGCTTTCATAAAACTTGTTTTTGAAAATAATTTAAAATAATCAAACAAACTTAAGTGTTAATAGTTTTGTTAGTATTTTTTTTATATGAACGCATTCTGTATTTTTTTTAGGCTTTAATCATGTAAAACGCAACGCAACGCCAAAGAAGTATAGTGATAGCAAACACAAAGTCATAAATATTTTGTAATTTTGTGGTTGCTTTCTACAGAAATTCATGTGCGGCACAAGCTATGCAGCGTTTGAAATTTTAAAACGCAATGTGAATTTCTGTAGAAAGCAACAACAAAATTACAAAATATTTATGACTTTGTTTTTGCTTTCAATGTTAGGGCCTTAATTTTTGTTTGAATTCTCCTGTTTTAATAACCTTAAAGTATGCTATACAATTTATTGTAAATAGATCTCTTCTAAACGTATAAGTAATTAATTCGCTTTGGCTCGTAAAGTTGTTAATAAATCATACGTATAGATGGACTTCATTTCTTTATAATTTACAAGTTATTCAGGACGTATGAGTAATAGATCAAGATTTCTGGACAAGAATATTCCATATTCGAAAAAATTTTATAAATTTGCAAGAAATGAAAAAACTTCAATAAATTAGGTATAATTACACTGGTATACAAATTTGGAAAAAAAAAACAGAAGCCCACAATCATTCTAAATCTTCATAATAGTAGCGTTTAAGCTTGTCAGGGAGATCGTGTGTTACTGACTCAAGCTATTTTTGCTTTGTGTGTGGTGAATATTTGGTTAGAAAAAAAAACAATATGCAATATCAGAATCATTAAAATATGCTAATATTTACTGTCAGCGTCAAAATAAAGTGTACAACTGGTGTTCCAATATAAAAAGTGTTATTTTTGTTAAAAACAATTAAACAATTTACAAAACTTTGGACAATGTTATTACAATTTAAAATTAAAAATTTGAAATACTTCAAAAACAACAACAACAACAGTACAATAAAAAAACAAATTTACTCCGTTTCTAACGCGTCAAAAAAAAGTTTACATTTTTAAAGTACCAAGAAAAGTGAAATGGCGAATTCTTTGTTTGATTTCTTGTTGCTTTTAAAAAGAACTCTAGTTTTTGGCAACGATTCCACCCATTTTAAAGTTAGCACAGTAGCCTGTTTTGGCTACTCTTTCTGCAGAATTTTCCTCAGAGAGTGCTTGCTGCTTATGTTTTTTTTTAATTAATCTGTCCAAATGTTACCAGATTTTTAGTTGAGTTAATATCGAGCGACTATTGGGCTGATCCATCTGTTTTAATACGAATTACAAGAGCCAACCCAATCACGCTTCACTTTAGATACAGTATTTTTTCCGTTTAATTTCTTATTTCTTCCTTTTATCACATTTTTTCCAACTTGCTTTCGTCAATTTTTGGAGCAAAGTTTTTTTGACAGATGACAGCAAGCTTGAAGTCTAATCAAATTTGGCAAAGTAGAAATTTAACTTTTTATAACCAACATAAAACAATTTTTATTGGAAAACAAGCTATACACTTTATTTTGAAGCTCACAGTACATTATTTTGTTTTTGCAGTTAGAAACTTAGAAAACCCCGTGGACATCGACTAAGTTTTGCATTTTCTTCATTCGCATTAAGATTTTTTTACATAAAACCAAGGTGCAGTTAGCGCGAACAAGGGGAGCGTGCTCACCAAGATTTACTGAAAATTGAAAGAATTTATCAAGGATCAAGGAAATGAGACTATGAAACCGAACAAACAAAATACAAACAACGTTCAAATAACGCCATTCACTTTTGAAAATTTATAAATTGATTATGTGATTTTTTATGTAAAAAACGAATGAAGACAATTTTTTGTAGCTCGAAAACCTTACGTGATAGAGAAAAGCAAATTACAGATTCGAATTAAGCCCACCAAATTACCTTGGGAAAGATATTTGGTTGCTCCAGTCTAGTGTTATTATTTATATAATAAATTATAATCCTGGTTCTTCGACCTTTTTTATTAAATATTATTCTTTAATAAATTATTTAAGCTTAACGTAACTTTTTTATGAAATTAATTTAAATATTTTTATACTCAATATTTCGATTTCTTAAGCTTAAATAATTTATTAAAGAATAATGTTATTATTTATTCAATATATTGTTGAATAGATATATATAATCAGTGTTGCCAATTTAGCATTTTGTCACTTGGCATAAAAAAACCGATTTAGCATCTAGCATATTTTCGGGTTTAAAAATGTTTAGCATTTTTTAGTTCTTTTTGCAATTTTAATATTTTCCATTAATGTTAAATACAAATATTAAAATAAAAAAAGATTCTAACGTTAAAATAGATATTAAAAAAAAATTGCAACAATGTAAATGCTCATTAATGGGGATATAAATAAACTTAAATAAAAATTAAAAAAGGAAAAAAATTTCCTTTTCCTTTTGAAATTACAGAAGATGCTAAATTGTTCCTAAATTAAGTGGCATGGAGCAATATGCAGAAACAAGAAAACACAAAAGTGCTACAGGCATAACTAAAAGCTTTCCTTTTAATAGAATTTGTTACAACGTTCAGCAGAGGCGGTATTAAGTTTATATGCTGTACACAGTTCAGTTTCACCTGTCGATCCTCTGCAGTGTTGCCAATTTAGCCCTGCAGTGGCTAGATGTAGCCATTTTCACCTTGTTTAGCCATTAAAAAATGAATTAAGCCATTAGCCATTTTCCAACTTGTTTAGCCATAAAATTGTTTTTGCCGTTTTTTCTTTTTAATTAAAAACTTTTATTTTCTTATAGAAATTTTTAAAAGTAAAATAAATCTTTTTAACAATTAAAACGCACTTAGTTTATATCACAACTGTTACAAATGTTGAAAATCGCTATAAAGGATGACGATGAAACATCTTTCAAAATAAAGGAACAGTTTGCCAATATTAAATTTATAAAATGGATCAACACAGAATTTAATATAAAGTTGCTCTGACTTCCATGGTAAAATGCAGAAGTAGAGAGGGTGTTTAGCCCAGTAAAAATCGTTGAATGTAATTTGAGAATTAGATAAAAGTTAGCAACCGTTAATTCGATTTTATCGATTAGGAAATATGTATTTATAACCACAGCCAGTGTTTTAAAAACTGCGGTCGAAACCAAAAACTGTCGAACAAAAATCGAAAATTATTTTTTTGGTCAGACAAATGAAATGCCTGTTTTTAGAATGCGAGCTTAAATGTTACTCGTTTAACTAACATTTAAAATAAAACAAATTTTGAAATTTAGTTTTTTATTTGTTTTAAATGTTTGTAAAACGAGTCACTTTTGCACTCGCGTTCTAAAAACAGGTAGGAAAAAGTGGAAGAACATACAGTTTTTCTATTTTGACATCATTTTTTTAAACGCTGCCATAACAACAATAGTGGAGAGGGTAATATGCATTTGTGTTGTCAGGCTGTCCATGGAAACCTTGTAAGCAAAGTACAGGTCGCAATTTTGGAGATAATTTGATAAAATTTCTAATGTGGTGTAGGGTAATATATAGTCGTGTTTGAACAGTTTAATGAAGATTTTTTTCTATTTTTTTTATGTAAATTTTTTTATGATTTATTTAGCATTTTTTTAACAAAATTTATTTAATATCTTTTTTTAATTTATTTTAATTTTGAACACTTTTTAAAATGTTCATTTGTGGGAGGGAAAATCAAAAGAAGAACAAGAATACAAAACCAGTGATGAATAATGCAAAACGTGTTGCATTTTTGAGAAATATAATGAGGCATAATTAAAATTTACAGTTGCTTCATTAAAAGTTTTCAGTTAGATAAAAGATTGTTATGAATTAACACTGTGCTAACAAGCTGCTAAGCTTGATCGGCATTCTAGTAAGCAGCTCGTTATACGTAGTGTACATACTGTGGCTAAGTTTTTGTTATGAATACGGCTTAAAGCGGTACAATCCCCATACAAAAACAAATTAACCGTTTAATGTAACAATTATGTATATGAAAAGGATAAAGGGCTCAGTTTTGAGGCGTGTCAAAAAAGTGAGGATACTTTAAGCTAAACATTATTTTGTTCTAGAACGTGCAAAAAATATGGGCATTAGGTGGAAAGGATCTTATGGCATAAGTGGCGCCAAAAATTTGATGTCACATTAAAAAGGTCACCAAAGGCGATTTGACATATGTAATGATTAGACTACAAATGGCAACGCAGTGCACATTTTTCCATAAATAGTAAATTTCTGCTAGATTTTCTGTAAATACAGTGTTTTATATTTAGGATTTTTAAAGGGTTTTTATAGTTAATATTTTAATTTAATAGATTTGGTTTGTCGTGCTTAATTCCCAATTTTTATTATAGATAAAAACACTGAAATTAATTGTTAAAGGGATAAGAATAAAAATTGGGAATTAAGCACGATAAATAAAATCTTTTAAATTAAAAATGTTTTAAGGTTTCTTTTAAATGTTCTTAATTCGCATTTCATACTATTGATAAACTAAAATTTATTGTTGGTGGGATAAGCTATTCCTATGCGCATTTCACAGGTTGCTTAGGCCAGATCGTCAGGAAACTTCATCAAAATTCCCACAAAATTACTTTGATAATAGTTAATACAGTAAAACCTCGATTATCCGCCTCTCGTGGGACCGGCACCAGCACGGATAATCGAAATACACGGTTAATAGAAATAGAGAAATATATTTCTTTCTTTAAACATTCGATAAATTTAAAAACAGATTCGAATATACCACATAAAGGGTCCGCCAAATAACTTTTTTTTTTAAAATGCTATATAAAAATACTGAATATTTTCTCAAATTTCTTTTTTTATTTGAAAGTACAATCCTTCCGATTAATAATTAAAAATAATTTCATTCAAATGGCTGCCTCGGCTGGCCATGCAGTTGCCTACACGATCGGTCCAATTTTTAAGCACAGTATCGATTGTGTGCTGCTGTATTTCACCAATGGCTTTTTATTTTTATACAATGGGATTTTTACTGATTATCAGGAAAACCATAAATATGTAATTGCATGTTTTTCCTTGTACGACCAATGAAGGCAGAGAAAATATATATATCCTTTTAAAATTTTTTTCAAAATTTTGGATTTTTTATTTTAAACATGTATTTTAAAATAAATCTTTAATGGTTTTATAAATACCATAGAAGTCTTGTAATACAACTTCAAACTTTTTGAAAAAAAATTAAATAAAAGGATAATGCCCCGAGTGAGGCTCGAACTCACGACCTTAAGATTATGAGACTTACGCGCTGCCTACTGCGCCATCGAGGCTATAAGTGTCGAAATCCCAGACAGCAACTTTATTAACGTTTAACAGAATCATTCTTATTGAAATTAATATAATACTTTTGCCCGTAGAAGAGATTTAAGGTGATAAAGTCCTAAATAATGCACTTTTGATCTTAAAGTCGTAAATTTTTAAATAAATTTTATATTTAAAGGCACATGGTAATAACAAAACAAGCATTCTATTTAAGCTTTCCGAATATTTAAAAAAAATCTTCGTTAAAATAAAAAAATTAAATATTTAAACTAATTTTTTGTTAATTTTTTTAATTTCTTACAGAAAAGTAAACATTGGAAAAAATACATAATAAGAGATATTCCAATAGTTTATTAAAACCTCAATAAAATAGACATATTTAGATTACTTTTGTTTTTTACAGTCAGTCATTTCACATGGGGACTTTTACGACGTCGCTTTTTCGACGTTCCTTATTGTTTGTTGGCAGACGGTGTTGGAAAGAAAGAGGGGTAAAAAAAAGATTCGGTTTGTATTTTTCTTGTCGTTTTGTTATATTTCTCTTTAAACTAAATAATTTCCTTCCTGTTACCTTTTATTCATTTTCTTACTTTGAAGTGTCAGATTGGAAATACAGTGAGACCTCGATTATTCATAACAAACAGAACTGGCAGTGGATAATCATTTTTTTTTTTTGTGTGTTTCTTATTTTATGTAAATATGTATTAACTGCCGTATTCATAAAAAACAAAATAAGTTTGAAATGTGTTTTAAGGCAAAATTTTCATAAAAATTTTTAATTTTTTATGAATACGGCAGATAATGTATTATTATGTACATATATAACAGTTTTAGTACTATGAGGAAAAAAGTAATTTTTCAGAACATTCTGCTAGTACGTTGGGGGACTCGGCGTCGTAAAAGTCCTCGTTTAAATTTGGTGTAAGTGATTTTTGAGTATTTTTACAAAAAACTAAAATTCTTTTAAATTGAAAAAAGTGAAATTACAAATTTGCTTATGCTTTTTTATAACGTAAAAATATTTTTGCTGTCTTCTTTATAAGTATATTTAAATTTAACGATAAAGTTTTTGAATATATTTTTATAAGATTTGCTAAAACTGATAAAAATCGAAAATAGCGTTTAATTCGAGCTTTCTAGTTACATCTAGTTAAATATTTTGCAAGTATATAAAAATAAAGTTGAAAAATACATATTTTTTATGTTAAATAAAAATTAAAAAGCAAAAAGCAAATGCCCCGAGTGAGGCTCGAACTCACGACCTTAAGATTATGAGACTTACGCGCTGCCTACTGCGCCATCGAGGCTATAAATCTTAAAAGTAAGGAAAATAGAACCCTGGTACTGAAGTCTTAAAATTAAAAAGAAATTCTTAATGAAATATGCTTTAAAACGAAGCGGCTCTAAAAGACAACATAACCCGTTTTACTGGTTACATTTAGCAGGATTTACACGCCACAGTGATAAAAAGTTTGGCATTTCGGATACGCGACATTCAGCGAACCCGTGGCCAGTGTAACTTCAATTTTAATTTAGTCCTTCGTTGCTTCACATACAAGCAGAATAATAAATTTCTAGTGTTGCCCATTACGTCATTGAGGCAATTTAAAGTACTAGAAACAAAAAACCTTAAATTTGGTATTTTAAATTACTTTATTTTAAATTATATTTTCCTAAAAACCTAACAAAAACCCCAAGAGAATCCCCTCCAAAAAAAATAATTTAGAACAAGCACTTAATTGTTTGACCAAAAGGCGTGAAAAACAATAAAAAGAGAAGGATCTAATTGAAAAAGCACCGCAAAGGCAAAAAAAAAGGGACTGAACATTTTTAAAATGTGGTTAAAAATAATTGCATTTTTATGTGTGTTAAATGCAGTTCATGGCGGTAAAACGAAATTAAACAAAGGATATTACAAACTAAGAAAATTTAACAACAAAAAATTAACACAAAGTAAGAAAGAAATGCTTATTAAAACAAATTCCAAGTAACCAACAAACCCACTGGCACATACAAACACAGAAACCCACACAGACATTGTAACAAAGAAACGGAAACGCGACAAATTAGTAGTTTTAACACAGACATTCTTTCGAGTTGAACAAAGAATAATTAAATGAAACATAATATGTTTCAAACACAAAAAAAAATTCAATTTAAAACAAAAAAGAATTTTCATTTAAATGCAAAAATTCTTTTGTTAGCAAAATTTCATTTGCACAATGGGAAGAAATAAAAAACAGTATGTGTTTATCTTGTTATCCTTTAGCACCAGATAATTTTCACCTCAAGAGAAAAATTTTATTTGTTAAATATTTTTTTTCAGTTTATCTTTTCAGATTTATTTGCCTGCCAAGCACATGCATGACATTTAGCACAGAAAATTACTTCTCGCATTATAAAGACACTAAAAATCTTTTCAAAACTTCACTTTTTTCTGTGTTTGTGTATATGGGTGTGCCAGTAGAAGTTCAAGTATGTGATTGTTAAACACAAAAGGATCTTTTCAGTCTGCACCTTGATTCCTGACTTTTTGCATTAGTGTAGCTTCTTGTTGGTACATGTGTGAACGAGTATGTGAGATCACGCATGTGTTACTGTGATTTCAGCTGCATTTACGTGCTCTGCATTAATTATAGTTAAAGTTTTAAATATGTTTTTTAAAGTTTCAAATAAACTTTTTGTTCGTTAAATTGTTTGCAAGCGCAGAAATTGATTTTGTATTGCATTAAAATGAATTTAATAAAGAACCTTAAAATATTCAAAATAGATTACTGATAATTTTGTTATTAAAAATATTTTGTTTTTTTTTTTATAGGGTGGCACAAAATTGACTATTTGGGTTTAATTGCTTATAATTTTTTTATAAACTCTACCAGTAATAGATTTTTCATTCCGTGTGAAACTTTCTTAATAGTTCTCGAAACCCCCACAAAGTATACACATTAGAGAGGGTTAATTTTTTTTCAAATCGTATAGCAAAAACGTAAACTACGTAAAATTTGAAAAAATAGCGTTTTCCAAAAAGAAATCGAATTTTCTGAATAAAATTGTTTAGTAAGGTAGTTCTTTTGCACTTGGGTAATTCAATGTCAAACCGACCAAGAGTGGGACCCGACACCTTTCGATTTTATTGAAATTCGAATTTTTTTTTAATATGTATATGGTTTGTAGCCCCAAATATTCTCTTTAAAATTAAATTAAAATTAGAGATATAGAACAAATAATGTCAACACATTCGGCAAATTCGGCGAAATTATGACATTTTGAATATGACATAACTTTTGAAAAAAAATTTTTAAATTTTTGTTCGTTCATATATGTTCCTTAAAGGCAAAAGCAACCTTCTTCACGAATTTCATTAAAATCGAAAGGGTCGGTCGGGTCCCCCCTCCTGGTCGATTTGACATGGAATTGCCCACTTTATATTTTTTACATTCACTTTTTGCATTAAAAAAACATTCACCCAAGTAAGAAAGTTTGTATATAATTTTATATTTAATACTTTTAAAGGGAGCAGTGATAAAAAAATTTCTTTCATTATTTAATAAAAAAAGATTGGAAATACAAAAAAAATACACTCAAAAAATAGTTTCCAGTATTTATTTTTTTGTTTCGATTAACAATTCTTATTTTTTAATACAAATAAAAACAAACAAAAGAGTGTTTTCACTCAAACAATATTTCTAGCGGTATGTTGGTCAATAAGGAACTCTTTTAGATGATCAGGAATCAATCCACAGTAGCATGGTGTCGTTTTCACGCACTGGAATCTACCAATATAAAGCAAGTTGTTTAAGGTTTTCAAGAATTCTGAAAATATATGAGGTCTTGATATGTTTTTTATTGCTCTATGGTGCTTATAAAGCTAACCGTCTGGCTTCTTCACTTCACTTTTTTTCGTTAATAATTTCAACATTAATTTTGGTCCAAATTTCGATAACTTTTTTGCAACTTGTGGAGAAAACCCTTCATATGAAAGTGTTATTTTCACGCTTATTTAAATAAAAATAGTACATGAAAACATCCTGACTATTTGGCAAATTCAATTCTTTAAATTTGCTTGGAAAGCCAAAAGCACTTAAGTTCTGAATGGCAGAAAACATGAGCCGGGAAAATTTTCCGAGTCATAAGAATCGATTAACATTTCCGATAATTCCATTATTAAACTTTCAAAAATTTGTTGCGAAACGCTTTTTTTAAATACGAACAGTTAAGTGCCCAAATTAATCAAAACAAATAAATTTAGAAGTCACAGAAAACGAATTAGAGGTCAAATAAACTGGATTAGAGGTCATGTAAGTTATTAAAAAAACAAAACCTGTATTGCATAAACTTAAATATAATTAAACATAATATATTTTGAAAAAAATTAGCGAAAGAAGAGGAAAAAAATTTTCAAGTCGAGAGGCGCGGATTAGGGTTTGATTTTAGACCCATCGTTTCTTCGGAGAATTTTCTTAGAATTTTATGTAGATTACTTTTTTGTTATACGATTTAAAATTTTTTTTTCATTAATCCCTAACATAACCAACTAACATATAATTAGTCCTTGAGTAATTCTATCTCTATAAAGCTATGTCTGTTGACACAAGAAAAAAAAAAGATGCCAGTCTGTGTGTTTTTGGATATGGCAGAAGATTTCTATCCTAACCGAAGGTTATCGAGTAAATACTTGGTTGGCTTGGGAGATTTCGTAAGTTGCATCCTTGCTAGAACCAACTGTATTTGCTAGGAGCCTACGATACTAAGTAGCAAAATGATGTGAGTTTCGTCAGATCACTGTCCTTTATACGGAATCTGCTTGTATATGCAGCATTGCAATACTTTATTTTATTTTCGGAATACAACAGAACATGATTAAAAATTCTCTACAAGTTTTTGGTAATCGACTTCGGAGTCCTCCAGATGAAATAGGCAAAATCGTAATTTTTTGTCCCCAAATAACGATTGGACAAAAATAGAAGGAGTTGTCGTAGACTTTTGAAATTTGGTATGCCGATATAAAATATCTTAGTTAAGAAAAACTAAATTTTTGAAAAAAATCGGACCAAGGAGTCACCTACCTCCCATATATGCCAAGAATATAATTTTTAATATTGGCTACATAATTGATCGAAAAATCCTGAAAATCCATATTTGTTATGCGTACTTAGCTTACAATCTTTCTGACAAATTTAGCAGTGACTACAGCAAGGACTCTAGGTCGTTCCATATATCCTCAATTGTAAAAACTCTATAACTTTTGCAAAAATTATCTGATTGCAATGAAACTTGGTATATTTATTTGTATTTACTAGAGATTTCAGAGTTGAATAAGCTTTGTCCGTCCGTCAGTCTTCCCGTCTCCATTTTTTTGTCCGTCCGTCTGTCCATGTAAATTTTTAATCAAAGTACAAGTCGCAATTTTAAAAATGATATTTAGTGCACTGTACTCTTTCGGCCCAAGGACAAACCCTTCTAACCTTACTTATAGTCGGTTCATGGTTTTACCTAGCCTCCTTACAAATGTCCTCCCGAAGTTGGACTTTTACGAATATAACTGACTAATAAAAAATGGCATATTAATAAATTTGAACAGAAACAAGTTTTATATAAAAGCAAACGAACTTCCCAATTTGTATGGTGGTCCGTTAGTGGTCCTAGCTCCCAATAAAAATATGCGAAAAAATTCAAAAAAAAAATTCTGAAAATTAAAAAGCACTATACGTGACCTTCCTTCTCCGAGAAAAGTGTGTCAAAAAACGGGTTTGGACTTAAGAGTGGATTCTAGTACCTAAAAGGGTGTAGAATAACTTTAAATGCGTTTTCCTCATTTTCACACACTAGGTCCCTTTTCTCGGAGAAGGTCACACATTGTAAAATATGAAAACATATATTAAAGCCATTATTTGGCTATATTTATAAACATGCTATCGATTTTATGTAGGTTAAATAAATGTAAAAAAAAATCGATATCTTTTATTAAATTTTAGTTACACAATAACTGAGGTTATAAAAACTTAATATAGTTCTTAAGCATTTTAATTATATGTATGTATATACATCATCATAACTAATAGAGTCTTCCAAAAACGAAATTTCGCACAACGAGGAACTTAACTCGTCCTCCACAATAACTTCATCTTCCAAATCAACATTTTTCCTTCTGTATATATTTCTTAATATTTGCTGAAACAAATTTATGTTTACTCTTTATGTTCCTGGAATGCAATCAATATACGTCATCAAATCTTTATTTGTATCTTCTCGTGAAGTTTTTCGTGTATGCGATAACCCCGCTCTTCTCACGTTTTTATAGTACTTCTTCTGACAAGCATCCTGGGATAAAAAAAATTCCATATGAATAAGTTTATAATAAAGAAGTTAAATTAAAGTACTTAATAACATCAGATCCGTGAACTAAAATGTTATGGACAGTACTTGGCATATAATACCACCCATAATGTATTAAATACATGTTTCGGGTGATTGCTAACAAGTCCTTAAATATGTTTAGATTAATTGGCAATCCATAAGATAACACTCTTAATATAATGCAAAAGTTATCAATAAGCCCCTCATCAATGTCTGTTATTTCGGCAGCTACGACACAGTTCGAAAAAATCTTCGAGCAATATCTCCGTCATAAATGTTACTAAATCCATGCTTTACTTGGTCTATTATTTGGCCTGTTCTTCTTTTGAATTGATTTTTAATTCTTTTGTTATTTTCCAAATTTTTTTACTTTACCGACTCACCAGAGCTTAAAGGATAGTCGGTAAACAATATGCATAAAACATCAAAAAAAAATACTATCCAACATAAAGAGTTGAAAGCCCGTATTTGTAGTTATGCGCATTTGAACATTTTTGCAAAAAACATTTTATTGTTTTCTTAATAATAAACTAATTTATTTATAGATTTTAAGTTTTAATTGTAATCACAAAAGAAATATTTGTAATTTTTTACAGTTTTTTTGTTGTTTATAAACTTAAAAAAATATTGAGATTGATGTTGATCCTGCTGAAAATTACATAATTTTAATGCACTCTGGTATGGTATGCACAGGGGTATGGTGCACTATTTGACTTCTATATAATACCTTCTCTGTATTTCTTTAATCAAATTTAGGATTTTTATGTTTTTTCATATAGCTTGTAATTTTACTTAAACATTATTATCGCCCGTATTTATAAAAATTTTGTAAATTTAATGAAAAAAAAACAAATTTTGTATGAAAATTTGCCGCAATAAACGTTTGTTAAATTTAATAATCGGTTATAAATACGAGGGTTAAGCTCTATAATACAAACAAATTTAAGAAACAATCGTGGAATTATACCAATTTTTAATGCATTTTTTGTTTAGTTGCGGCAAAAAGTCGGCACTAATCTTTTCACAGCCCTTTTAAGAACACTACACAGAAAAAATGTTCACAAAAATTGTTTCAATTAATTCAATAAGGCTGTTTCAAACAATTTTTTTAATTGTTTCAGTTAATTTGCCTTAATTGAAAATTAAAATTATAACGGTTGTGGGAATATTTGCAAATATGAAAACATACATACAAACTTTAAAATATTTTAAAGTTTCAAACAATTTTTTAATTGTTTTAATTAACTGTGTTGATTGAAAAAAGATATTTTGATTTGTGGTTATGTTTTATGTAGCCTCTTTTGCTGGTGGTCGCATTTCAATTAAACTTATTGATTGAAACCCAACAGTAAGAAAAGCTCAAACTTACAAATGTGTTAACTGATATGATCAATTTGTTTGCTGGCGGAAAATCAGTACGGAATTTAATTAATAGTACAAATGTCTAACAAATACGTTAATTGAAGTTGGTTTTCCATTTTTGTTTGTGTATTTTCTAAGAAAAAACGAAATAAGAAAATGTCGTCAGAAAACTTCATCCAAAGATTTTAGAAAAGCTAAAGAAGATATTAAACAAGTAAAACTGTTAAGCGAATAAGAATTATTAATAAGCAAAAGTCTTACTTGAAGCCATATCAAAGCTTTAACAAAAACAACAACAATAAACAGTGAGTTTATCTTTTCTTACATTCCCCACTACAATCTTTGGATGAAGTTACCTGACGATCTGGCCTAAGCAACCAGTGAAATGCACATAGGAATAGCTAATCTCTTCAACAATGAATTTCAGTGTTTTTATCAATAATAAAAATTGGGTATTAAGCACGACTAGCAAAATCTTGTAAATTTTAGTAAATTTTTTAAGAAAAATTTTATTATTGCCGAATTTTGAAGATATCAAGGAACTCAAAAAAAAAACATTAAACTCTTTTTTAAACAAATAAATTTTTTATAGTTATTTTCTTGAAGCAATTCAGTTAATTTTTTGTTATTCATAAAGTATTTCGTAAATTTGACTGACTTTAGCGACCTCTGGTGGAGTCTAGGAGAGTCACACAAAATCAATTCCCAAAAATTTATATGAGTTGTGTTGTTATCTATCGATCAATATATCTTTTATTACATTTTGTGACTTAATTTATTTGTTTTTTTTTGTCTATGTGACAAAGCACCGTGCGACAGGGTCGCAGGATGTTGTCTATCCTAATTTTGCCGTTTAAGGCAAATTAAACTAATTTCTATTTATGTCAACTACGTATAAGATAGAAAAAGTGTTGCTAAAATAATAAAAAATTAAAGGAATTAGTGCTTCTTGTTTTGTTAATCAGTAAAGAACCGACTTCAAAAAAGAATATAAACTCAGCTTAACACCGAATAGTTTAATTTTCCAATCAACAAATTAACATAATTTGTCTCTTTTTCAATTTTGTTTTCTTAATAATTTATTTATTTACTTAGATATATTTTATCATTCTGATTTAACTATCATTCTTTTCTGATATTATTGTAATATTGTTTTAAAAAGAAAATTATTGTTTCTTTAAATTAGTTAATTTCACTATTCTTTATTTATTGTGCTTTGATTTTTACTGTAATGATTTGTAATCAACAGACTAAAATAAATAAATAAAATAAAAAATTCCTCACAAAATATCATTTACATTTGAAAATTAACATCATTAAGTTGTTTCTACATTATTTTCTGTGTTTTCAAACACCTGTTTGTACAAACTTGTTAAAACTTAATTAAATCCCAAAGATAATTATTATACATCCATTTGCAGTTTTAACAAATGTTGTTATTTACTTAAATAAGTTATTCTATTCTTTTTATTTATTATGAAAAAAAATATAAAATTAATAAATAGAATTTGAATATATTTTAGGCATTTGGTCCAGAAGTCATATTAAATGTATTTGAACTTCTCATATCAAATTGTACATAAAAGTTGTCATAAAAGGTTTGTGTCATTTGTTACTCGTTACAACTTATTATAAATATAAAATGTCACCAGCACACTTGTTTAAATACATAAAGATTTGCTGGAAACAACATTAATAAACAAATTTTAACATTTAATTAAAGTATATAAGCAAAACTCAATAGAACAAGTTTCAAAAACATTTTATTACACATTTGAGATGGTTAAATTTTAAACACGAACAAACTTCAACTACGAGCACTTAAGGATATGAATACTTTTCCTAAAGAGGTTATTTACATTTGTATGAATGTTTCTAGACTTAAAATGAATTCATAAATTTTTATATTTTAAATATTTATGAGTCTATTTGGGAATACATATCTACAATAGCAGAGTTGCCAGAAAATGTTTGGCTTATTAGAAGTTTCAATTATAAGTTTTAAATCGCCAAAAATCCCTACCCTTAAATAATCACAAAATTCTTTTAAAGCATCTTAGCATCATGAAAGATTTATAATTTAAATTTACTGGCCAATAAAAAATTTTATCATTTTGCGAAGCACAATTATGCGCTACGCAATAAGACATACAGAGATACAGTGAAGTAAGTGAAAGGACTCTCAACAACTTCTATAAAAAAGAAATAACATTTTAAGTGCCACGACATTCCCTTACTACAAAGCAGGCTTATAAGGGTGAATATTAAAAAATATCTTTAACAAAACATTCAGAGTGTCAAGCTGATCGTTGCATCCAACAATTTTTATATGAGCTGAATAAAGCGATTTATGTGTCAAAAATTGATTGCTCCAAAGTGGGAACTGGCCATATTAAATGCAAGCCTGCTTCGTTGGAAGCTTCCATTGGGTGACTTCTAATTTTAATATAAAGGAGATTTTTTTAAGCCTATTAGAACTTGAGATTTGAACAAAATTACACAAGTAATTAAATTTAAACCAAAAAATTAAAGATCAATTCATGGCATTACAATTGAAATCAAATTGGGATTGTGAACCCAAAGAAAACCTATTTTTAAATATAGTCACCTCCAACAAAACTATTTTTAACAAACATTTTTAAAAATATTATTGTTAATTTAACCATATTATTGTCAATGAAAACAATTTTATGGGTTAAATAGTCCATCATTAAGAATTTACAACCACATAATGGTTGCCTACGAATATTTTATGCTTAATAATAACAAAAATATGTTTAACGTTCATAATAGCATGGTTTTTTCAACCGTATAATTATAAGTGATATACAAATTATTGTCGTATTAAACTTAGAGAAAACCATAAAATGGTTGTGGCTTCTTGATGGAGGACTAATTTAACCATAACATGGTTATATATTTTAAGTTTTTCGTTTTATATAGTTTTGTTTGAGGTGATTATATTAAAAACTGTTTCTTCTCTGCATGTGGGCCGCGGTGTTCTTGACGAAGTGCATTCAGGACGTCAGATTTCAGCCCACTTTTTTAAGGAATTGCTGGCTGTATGTCATGAATAACACGAACAATGTTGGTCTTCAAGGCGTCAATTGTAACTGTCTTATCAACACTAACCAGTGGCTTAATGTAGCCTCACAAGGAATAATCAAAAAATCTCAAACCTGACGACCATGGCGGCCATCTGCAGGTCTATTTGTTCGAAATTAACTTATCCCCAAATTTTGATTTCAATAATTGAACGGTTGCGGTCGCCGTTATGAAGTCTGTGGGGTCTGTTGTGGAATAATTGCGCTTCATGTATCGCTTTTTGACACACCCATTGACCCTGAACACAATATTGCAATAAAAAAAATCAATGACTGATTTTTAAAGGTAAATTTAAATTATTTGAAACTTTTGTTTAAGCATCTATTCTGTTCTATTCATGATGATTTGCCATAGTATTTACAGAAAAAAATAAAAATTGATTTTAATAAAAAAATTTGTGATATTAATTAAAAAATTAATTAAATTTGCACCAGTAAGCAAATTAATGGAATCAATTAAATATTTTTTTTTGATATTAACAACATTTTTTGCAGGAATGTTGTTGATATAAATAAACGTTTAATTCATTTGATTAAATTTTTAATAAAAACTGATTTTATTTTTAATTAATGGTTTTATTGCAAAAAATAGGAGGAAATTTGTTCTGTGTACTGCTCATAAATGTCAAAAAGTCGGCGAAGTATGACAGTTCATATGACAGCTAACAATTTTGCCAATAAACACCGTTTATTGATATTAAAATTTTGAAAATTCTTTTTGTTATAAATTTTTTTTTAAATTAATATGTAATTATAATTAGTATTGTAGTTAATTTTTGATATTGTATTCAGGCTAAAGTTCATTGAATTTAATTTCCATTAAATTATTTTTATGAAAAAGGGAATTTTTTATTCTTGACTGCGCTGGAAACTTAACAAAATTTTAATTTTGTAAATTCAAAACATAAGTAAAATGTCAAAAAAATATTGGACTTCTTTATATGGGGACAAATCTTCTTAACTGGCAAGGTAGATTTATCCATGGTTTCCAGACAAAAACTTTTTTACTGACGTTTTCTGCAGCACAATTCACTCATTTCGGAAAATCAAAGCGGTCATATTTTTTTTCAAAATTAAACAAATTTAAAAAAGAATAGTGGTTACGTGTAAGGCGGGAAATACTTGTTAAGTGTGAACATGGTCTACGCTATGCTATGCATAGCTTAAGTGTACTTTGACAATAAATGAAAGTACATATACATACACGGTTTAAGCAATAAAAATTAATGTTTAAAAGATATGTTTACAATATTCTTTTTTTTTATTAAATTGTCTTCCTTTATTCTGGTTTTTGGCAAAAAATTTAATTAATAGTTTTATGCAACAACAAGTATCAAGTGTGCAATAAATATATGTGAATAAATATTTTATTATATGTGCATACCCAGCAATTCTATTACCAATTTATATTTAACTACGGGCAATTAAAGGTTTAAAAATTGTAGAAAAAAATTAAAAGTTTGATTATTTATATGAATTTTATAATTACACTGTGCTCGAAACAAGCTGGGCACTTGGCGTTTTAACCTAATTCGGGTATGCTGAATCCAGTGGTGCTAGCCCTGTTTTTAGATTAGCTCTGGTTTTCGAGATATACCGTTATTTCTAAAATAGAGGAGGTTGCAGAACATATGTTCGCGTAACTCAAAACCGCTTAAGCTTATTGAAAAAAAATAAAAAAAATTCCGCTATAAAATTTCCTTTAAGAAAAGTAAAACTTTTTTCTAATATGCACAGTCGTTTTAGAAACATAATTTTTATTTTTTTTTGTTTTTTAATTATCAAAATAATTTTCGTGGGAATACAAAATTTAGTTTAAATGATTTTGTTATTCGTGCTTAATTCCCAATTTTTATTATTTGAAAAATTCATAAAAAAATTGGAAAATGCAGCTAGGCTTCTAATTTTTTGCAGACATATAAAAAGCGAAGCTGGAGACAAAACAAGCCATAAATGATTAAAAAAAAAGAATTTTATTAAACGGCCATATTTGTATGGTTGAAATTCTTAAATTTGGCCCATGTAGTGCCTAGGATGCCCCTAGATGGGTCAAATGTATGACCAACCGCACTTTATTTTTCATCTTAATCATTTATTTCTAGCATACCTACTAGGGTGATCGATTATTCGACATTTTTCAATAACCGGTTTTCGAATATTCCGAATAGTTGCTATTTTAAAAAAACCTGTTTTCGGTTAAGCTTTTTAAAAATAACCGGTTAACCGGTTTTAATTCGAATACATATAAATACAAAATTAGTTTTTGTAATAAAGAGTTAATTAGAATAAAAACAAAACAATTTACGAAAGTAAGGAACCAACAAAATTAATAGATGACTTAAGGTATGTTCTGACCTAGCAAATATTTGACGATAACATCAAAAAAAAGCGTGACCAATAAATTGATTAAACTTAAGCTTTATTTTTTACAATTTCTATTTATTTATTTCTATGATGATAATTGAATTTATTTATGTACTATGTAGTTAAATAATGTTTGCTCTAGCCAAACGTTTTGAAAAGCAAACAATTCTTTAATAAATCTAGTGGTTACGTGTAGGACGTCAATTATTTATTAAGTGTGAAAATAACTTTAGAATTTTTGAAAAACTTTGGTTTTAAAATTATAGGAATTTAATAAATTTATTATTTAAGATATTATCCCAAATTTATTTTAAATGTGTTTTAATTTGTTGGTGGCTAAGCATGTCTATATGAATCAGTAAACTTCAGCCATATTTTTGAAAAGTGGCAAACAAAACCTCTTATCCAGGATTATATATTTAATTTTTTTGTTTAAGCATTATAGAAACAATAGTAATATGAACATGCTTTTTATATGAAATATCTGTCAATTCGTCGATCACACAATTTAAACCCTTCCAGGACATTTTTGATTCCTTCAATTTTGTTTTATGTTCATGGTGTTTTAATAAATAATGATTCCGCCGGTATGTTCAAACTTAATATACCCTCTTCACAACTAATTGTGGTGGAGGGTATAAAAAAATTTAAATAGCTGTTGTTTCCTAAATTACGCTCCAATCGTCGACAAAAGGAAGTTTATCTGTGATCCCTCACATTTCTTATCAAAAGTCATTTAAAACTTATATTGGAATTATACTGCATGCTCTCTCATACTATTTTGCAATAGCAATACAAAGAAAATTTAAGTAATAAAACTGCTACAGTTGGCGGCTGAAAAATTGTATTCTCAAAAGAGTTCTTATCTAACAACATATTGCACCCATTGTGTTAAAAATATCTGCCTTATTTTTAACGATCTTATAGCATAGATAAATTCCTTTAATTCATCCATAAATTGTTTGTGGCTCAGGCTATTATTATTTATTATTTTCCAGCAGCTTAATTTGCCTTATTTTCCAGTTTGCAGCGGGCTAAAGGCATAAGAAACTATTATTTGATTAATTTGTAATTGTATTAAAGCTTTTTTAATAAATAAATATTCTTATGTACTAAATGATAACCTGCTAATACAGATTTAATTCAGATACAATTTTTAAAGTATTTTTACACGACTTTAGTCTATACTATAGACTATAGAAGTATACTTCTGAACTGAAATCACTGGAGAATGGATATACAAATGAAAGCAAATTATTGTTATTGCAAGAATTTCTTTTTGAATAAAAAAAATTATTTAACTAAAAACAAGTCTTTTTTTTGCACTGCTGGGTATTTTAATTATTCACTTACATTTATATGCATGTGTATGTCACATGTACTCAAAAATATTTATATTGAACATTAAATGTATTCAAATGTGTAAATTGAACACTTTACAAGTGTTGATAAACAGTAATTAAATTTATTTAAATCGCATTTGTGCCATAAAATAAAATCCCCTTTAATATAGTAGATTATTTCAGGGTAAATGTTGGGGTATGGGGAAAATACAATTAATAACAGGAGTGAACAAATTAAAATTTTTCTAAACATTCACCGGAAAGAAAATTTAAAGAAAAGAAATTCGTTTCGTATATTCTATAAAAAAAAACCTTTACTGTTTTTCAGTAAACCGGCAAGCTGTCTACCCTCTTCGTTCCCCATGTGCATGCATGGGCTGCAGCCTATTGGAAATTTTTCATACGCCGGCAGTAGTGTTTAAAAAATATAATCGGAATTGCAATTACGCAAAGTAAAACCATTTCGATCGGAATGTGTGACAGATCTGATAATGTAATAATGTAAAAAGTTATGCTATAAGAAGAATTCTTGACAAAAAGTACGAAAAAACAGAAGTTTTTTTTTTATTTTTTTTTTTAAATAGGATCTTTATTTACAATCTATCCAAGGATAATAAGCAAATTTGTTAAAAGTAGAATACATCACAGAGGTTATGCAACAAATGAGATACATAACAAAAAAAAAAGAAAAAATAATTTTGTTTAAGTGTATATATACAAGTTAATCAAAATAAATATAAAAAGAAGTAAAAGAAAAAAAATAGGTATATATAATACATTATGTACATTAGCAAATATTTCAATATGTATTGACGTTATTTCCGAAATGGGAGATCCAAGACATGATTGCGTTTTAATCTTCTTGTTTCGGTGGTGCTATCCAGTAATGATATAGCTAATGGGTTGATATGATCAATAAGCCTCTGCAAGTACCTCTTACTGGCGGCTCTAATTTCGTCTCTGACTGTAGACATAGAAAGGTCATTTCTGATTGCTTTGTTCGTAATAAACCATGGCGCATCCGTTATTTGCCTCAGTGTTTTTGATTGGTATCTTTCAAGTATATCGATATTTGAATTAGAAGCAAAAAACAGAAGTAAGAAAGAACATGTGAATCATTTAAAATGGATAATCATTTAAAGCAAATTTCGATCTACCAAAGGTTAAATACAATTTGATTTAAAGTTTGATGTTTTTAATTTCCAGCAGTCGTCAATGGCTGCGAGTATTAAACGACAAAACCCTCTGAAGAGATTGAGTGGTTGCAATTGAAACATGTAAGGGTGACCTGTCCGTGAAAGCCCGGGTTCGAACCCCGCCGCAGTCAAGAGTGAAAAATTATCAATAAATTTCAATAAATTTTCATGTTGTAAAATTCCTTCCTTCATTAAAATAATTTAATGAAAATTAAATTTGATGAAATTTAGCCTAATTGAAGTATCAACGTTTGGATTGATACTCATAAACAGTTCATCAAAATAACCACAATACTAATTGTTATACTATAGTTTCAAAATTTGTCCCAGATAAGTTTTTTCAAAGGATTTGGGCAATCATGATGATGGAAATTGACGACAAGTCCTAAGTTGTTAGTCATGTACCTTAATCACTACTTCCCGTACGTGTTATTTAATTAAGATTAATCAAATGATTTTGACTTATAAGAACAAATCTTAATATTTTTAAAAATATATCTGCCCCAGTTAAGGTTTTAACTTGGGTCTTTTCTTCTTTTGCTGAGTTTTTTTAGTTATGCACTGCAGCTTACCGAGCTACGTGCATATGCGAGTTACTGTGTGAATTACGAGAAAGTAATTTATACATTGATGTAATGCAATAAGTTTCTTAATGGTGTTACAGGCATTCTTTACAAAACATTAAAATTTACTAAGCTGGATAGACCATTTAGAATAACTTTCTATATTCTAAATCAATACTTTAATGAAGGAGGGTACCAAACAATCGCCGCAGCAGAAAAGAGCACTTTAACTTATGTTTTATTTACTCATATTTTGTCAGGTAATAAAAATATGGTTTTCTCACATGTTCTGTTTTTTATTTATTTTTTTTTTACCTCCAGGACATACCACATTCATATATCCATATCATCCTTCTAAATATATTATGCTCATCGTTAATAATATTTGTGTATTGACTTCTTTCAACAGCAAAAGCTAATAACAATGCAAAGTTCGGCAGTGGCGAATCTTTGGCGCGCTCTACTTAGAATAAAAATGTCTAAAAAGTCTGTGATAAATTGTCAAAAAGAAGATAATTTTCTACTGCATCTTTAGGATAGTTAACATTTTGGTGTCACATCCTCCGGGGCATATCAAGTTGAGTGTATTACTCGATCCGCAAGGTGACAATTGACCTATTCTGCTTTAGTTATTTACTTAACCTTGGGAATTGAATGTATTGGCATTCTTCGGAATCTCATACATTTCAAAATCAGGTAAATGCTACCTGGCTTGCACTTTTTTCAAAAGGCAGAGCTCCTGGGGGTCTTATGGACTTTATTGGGTTCAAAGTTGTACATCAGTTCTTAACAGATGGTGCCACGGAAATGTTTCCTGTCTTGTATGAGGATTTACATTGTGAAAGCCATGCTTTTTCCTGAAAAGATACTATCGGGGTGCAGGTACACAGAAAAAATTATTGGCAGTTTCTTTTCAATTAATGGTGATTTTTGAATTTTAAAATAAATCTAATAACGTTCTTAATTGATTGAATTAAAAAAAATTTTTTTTTTTCAATTAAAATTTTACTTGATTTTAAGCTTAATTTTAAGTAAATGTTTAATTGAATCAATCAACTCTGTTGTTTGAATTGAAAACTTTGTTGAAATAATGCTAACACAAACATAGTATAAGAACGTAGATATTACGTTTATTTTCATATAAGTTGAGTGCGCCGGTAGGCTAGCTGGTAGTGAGCTAGACTATCAACGCCGGGGTTGCTGGTTCGATTCCCGCCAGAGACTCTGGTTTCTTTCCTGCAGACAAGCGAAGAGCTTCGCGGTATTAGCTTAGGGAATTAAAAAAAAAATGTCTGTGTTGTAATCAATTACGTCAGTAATTCATTCAATTAATATATTGATATTTTTTTAAATACTTTGTTAATTCATTCAATTAAAAGATTGTTTAATATTAATAATTTTTTCAATTATTTTTGTAATTGAAATATAAAAACTTTTTAATTGGAAAAAAAATCACTGTTTTGCAATTTTTGCAAGTTTGAGTAATTGGTATAATCATTTCGGTGATAGGTGCAAAATTAAACAATTTTTTGCTTGTTTCAATTATTTTGGTGATTAAAACCGGTTTTTACTTTTTTCTGTGTAGTGGCTGTGGTTTAATAATATTTCACCTTTTGGTTTTGTATCTTCCGGGGCACAATCAGGAGCAGACAAAGCTGGGTTTCGCCAAAAAATGCTTGCGATCGCCTCCGACCAGAGTTTCTATTTGGCTCCACGGAAGTCAGTAGTCTTTGGTGACATGTCCTCAGAGTGACTATTGGTTTGGGCCTCCGTTAGTATACTGCTTGCGAAAAATTCTGCCAGTCTTTCCGGAAGATTGTTTTTGCGGAAGATTTACCTTTCTAATAATTGGCACTTCTTAAAGTTGAGCTTACGAACCCTCGTGGTTAGGGATTCAACGGAGATATGCTGTTTGAATTAAGCATTACTTTCGGGGATTACGTGGTGAGTGTGTTTTAACCCAAAGTCGAGGAAAGGTCTTCCCTGAAAATCGCTTTAATTTTTCACCACTAGTGGGAAAGTTCGGACTGAGGGAGGACTTTTTTAGGTGCAGTTGTTAATTAAGTGATTCTACTGGAATTTTTGCAAAAGAAATGGAGGTAAGAAAGATCAAACTCCTTAACAAGGACCGGATTGTGCAATCAAATTGCTACCTGGGTGTGCTGGTTGCTCTTACGCTCAGAGGCGGTTGGTAAACGCATTGTTTATTCACCTAGTGGAAAATACCCACCATAGAGTAGGCCTACGCGGTAAGTATCCATGTTAATCTTTTCCACAGCCGTATTGGATTGGATAATTAGAAACAATTTGATAAGAAACTGATCTTTTTCTTTTGAGTAGTTCGAAAGACGGACAGATTTGGCTAAAGCAAATTTGCGTTACTAAAAACATCAGGACGTTTTTATATTTAATGAAGTATTACACGAATATTTCCTAGTGTTACAAACTAAAAGAAAAACTTAATTAACCCTAATTTACTACTCCTACTGGTGGAGGATATAAAAAAGAAGAAGGTTTATTTTTCATTTACATTTTAAAACAATTTCTAAAAGTTCGAAAAGGTAAACTGGTACGAAAACCTCTGCATAAAAAAAACCAAAAAAAAAAGTTCAAGCAATAATGAATGCAAAAGGAAAAATTGAATTTTCCAAGGATGTGTGGCCAAACTGAATTATTTGTAGAAAACTAAAGAAAAACACAAACATCAAATGAGACCAAAACAGTTCAATAGTAAAGAATATAATTTATGCGAATAGAAAATAAATTAGAAATTCCTATAAAAAAAAAATAATGTTTAAAGGAATAACTGAAAAGTAAAAGGATTATCTGAAAAACAAATAAAATTAACTTGGTCTTTAGTTTATTTAATCAATTTATTTTAACTTAAACAAAAAATTTTGCTTGATTTTTTAGTTTTAGATCCAGACCCAACTTTAAATAGTTCTTTTCTTAAAATTTATCTACAACTGGAAGATGTTTTGTTAATTCGTTGGCCGAATATTGTAATTGATTTGAGATAATTGATGAAACCATTTTAGGAACATTAAAATTATTATGTTTCTCCGATAGCTCGCTATTTGATTCGGCGACATTTATCAGTTTTTCTCTTGGCGTTAATAAACCAAGTATTAAAGCAATAGACTTATTGAGTTCGGCTTGATCAACGGCTTTCTCCACATGAGCTGTATACACCACAACCACAAGAACACTGAATAGCAAATAAATAAAAAAATTCATTTTAGTTGAGTTTTTGTCCAATTACTGGCACTTAACTGAATTCAAGTTAATGTTGGTGTTGGGCTTTTAAAATAACAAATTTTCTATGTGCTGGGAATATATAATTAATTTTGGTATTTTAATTATACTTTTTAATTATTCTCAAGAAACTAATTATGGAAGCTTTTCTTAAATATTTAAAAAAAAGATCATTAAGTTAATCAAATCAATATTCTGATAAAGACTTACTTTCAGCTAGACAAATCAATTTTCAAATATTAATGACATTTTATATGATTCACAAGCTGAGCCAATTTTTTTTGTATAAACCTTATTTACGGTGTATTTTATTGGATTTGTTTCTGGATAGTCAGTGTGGGAGAGTGAATTTCCTCCTTTTTCTAACATGTGGTAAGATATCGCACTTTTGTATTAACCAAGGTTGGCAACAGATGCCGATACTGAAACCAATACCATTTAAATATCGTTTAAATTGCATACCGGTATTGATACCGAAACAGAAATTAGTTTTTTGCACAAAATTTCGGTATCCATATGCTGTTTCCGCTAATACCGGTGTTATACCTGTACAATCGTTTCGGTATTAAAAAATAATAATATAATAAGGGGTTTCATGACATCGCTTAAAAGTCATGCAATCTGTGCATTTTTACACCTTCGCAAATGAACTGTCAAAAATTGTACACACAGAAAAAAATACCAATATAAAATTAACATGGAAAAATGTTGATTGAGAATCATGTTAAATTTCTGCAAAAGTATGCCCTTTATTTAAATATATCATTATTACATATTAATTTTAAATGAAAAAAAATTAAAATAATCTTTAATCACGCTTATTAAACATTATTCACTAATAAAAAAATAAAAAAATATATATTAAAATATAAATAAATATGGATTCAATATTGAATCCATAAAAACCTGCTTTATATTAAAATCAAAAGTTTATCTTGTTAAATTAACATGTATACATAGTTAAGTATGTTAATTTATTTATTTTAATTCCTAAAATATGTTATAAAAAGAAGACAATTCCCGTATTCTTTTAATTAAAATTATTTAGTTAAATAGTACATCAAGTTTTCAAAGTAGAATGATGACGAAAACCATATCGGGCCATTCTGCTGATTGATCTGTTAGCAAAGGCGACTACAAAATAAGTGAAACATGTGTTACAGGGGTAAGTGTTTTGAATTATTCTTAAATTAATGTATATGTTGTCTCTGAAGCTACTTCACACCAATTAGTTTCTACATGAAATTCACGTTGTTTCAACATGAAATAACTTTCATTCAACGTGATTCGGATTGTTGTTTCAATATAAATGACATTTTGCTCTAACTTTACTGCAATGTTAAATTAACATGAATTATAGTTATTTTAAAAGAAAAAAATGTTGTTCGCAAGTAATTATAAAATCAGGTTGAATTAACATGAAACACGTGTGAAGCAAAATCACCACCGAAAAATTTTAAAATAAACTTTGTTTTCGACGTTTTTAACTTGATTTTTTTCTGTGTGTATGAGAATTCAAAAATAACTTCATGATTTTAACTTATTTTGTTCGTATTTATTAAAATGGCTCTGTATTCCAACATGGCGTCTTTGGAACTTTATTACTTTCATCATGTTTGATTTTTTTAAAATTTGGATTAGTTTTCATGACGTTGACTGATGTTGTATTTTCCTCCACCATATCATAATTACTTTTCAGATGCATCGTTCTTTGAGCCGTTGCCACTCATTTGTCAACTGTCTGACTTGAATCATCCTCATGAATTAAGAGGGATTTCATACGGACCTCATATCTGAATTAGATTGTAGCCCACACACAGAAACTAGACATTTGAACTGATCTGCATTCATTCCCGATAGACTGAACTGCTCACATGATTGATTAAGACGACCTGCATAAGATACCAAATCCTCTTGGGGAGTTTAAACCATTTGAAGGCATTTATACCGCATATAAAGAAATATCCCTTACATTTTTTTTTGGAAGAATGAAAGCAGCATATTTTCGATTAGCGATTGTATTCACCTTTCTCATTGAAAGTCTTACTCGAGCTGCGTCGTCTAAGTTTTTACCATCTACTAAGAATATAACTTCATAGCGGCTGAAGATACAGTTTGACAATTTCTCCCTGCTTCTGTAATAATTCTAAAATCCTTGGATCGGTTGTCATTATCCTCGTCGCCACAATTGTTATGGTTTAAGGTTAACCCAAAATATTAATTATAAAATACAAATTAAATAAGTTTATTCAATTCTAAAGTACAAATTACAATAATTCTGATACAATATTAAATTAATATTTCAATGCAATATAGTTTTTTTGAAACTAAGTTAAATGTTTTACAAATATTTTAACCACAATAGTTGGCTTGGACGAGAATAGTGAAAATAATAGGTTTCTTGATTAAAGCCATATTTTCTGGTGATTTAGTAAATAATCCATTCCGTGTGGTGACGAAATAGCTTCTAATGCCATATAAATGTTAGTATTTGTATAAAAATTAGCGACAATAACTTTTACGATAGCTACTATGTCATGACAAAATGTTGTGCTGGTGGGTCCAAAATTAACCAGAGGTCCCATGTTAACCCCCTTCCTGAAATCGCCTAAAGGCAAACAAATTTCATAGAGATGAAGATAACTTAATATTATTCGGCACAAAGAACTTTAATATGAATCTTAAACTCAATAACATAATTTTTATTCTGGCGGGGCCATGATTGCCAATGGGTCCCAAATAGGACACACTTGCAAAAATTTGTTCTTATATACTGTGTTGTAGCGTGTCATATGGTCTGGTTTGAATGACTATATTTCCTAACTTGTTTTTTATTAGCTGAGGTTATTGAATAAAACATAGATTTTTGCGAATTATTTTTTAATTAAATCAATTAACACATTGTTTTAAACAGTGTTCGGAACACACAAACGCTAATAGTGTTTGTGTAGAAAATCATTAAAAAAACAACGTTTCCCTGTTTGTCATCTTTCGAACACAAAAATAATACTGTTCTTATCCAACTTAACAAAAAGATGAGAACATTTAACTCCGTTCGTTATTTTATTTTAAACCACAAACTTCACTGTGTTCTGTTCAGCTCATTAATGTTTATTCATTTCTATTTTGCTTAGCGCCCTTTTGGCTGGTAAAAATAACTAAACATTTTTTACAAAAACAAAATACACTTACGAAAAAAAAACAAAAAGCCAGTAAATTAATTTTACACAAACAAAACATATACACAAAACACAATATCAATTTAAAAAAAAGAAACACAAAAGAACATTAAAATAGAATGTATGCCTCCAGTATCACTACAATTGTTCTGTTTTTTGCAAAGAACAGAACACTATTTAATGTGCGGCGTTTCTTGAAAATAGTTAATATCGTTCCTGGGCGTGTGAGCTGAACGCTTTTTTGATAATTGAAAACAAAATTTAGAATTTAAAATTTTTACAATTTTTAGTAATCAGTAAATTCATTTTTAAAATAGTTGCAGAATCAACAAATTGTTTGCTTGATTCTACAAATTTGGTGAATGAAAACCATGAAAAAAACTTTGAAAACCATTTTCAAAATGTTAAGAATTATGTATAAAAAAAAGTCGGCTCTACATATTAATATCAACTTGTTACTATTTAACTGTAACCCTTTCTGGCTGTAGAACTTAATATCTAGTTTGATTTATAATCACTAGGGATAAGATTTTCATGCACTAAAAAATCGAAAATATGCGCTAAAAATATGCACTAAAAATAAAAAATTTGCGCTAAAAAAATAAAAAATATGCACTAAAAACTTCAAAAATTTCCATAAAAAATCGCTTTTTAATTAAGAAAAATATAAAAAAATCCAGTCTGTTATTACACTGTGTGTAATTTTTTAAGTCATATACGGACAAAACTACATGATAAAAGACCAAAAAAAAGACCCGTGTCTCCCAGTTTTGCCCAAAGTCATGCACTTTTTTATGGGCCCCCAAAGATTTGGGGCCTCGGTGGCATTTTTGCAAAAAAGTGATAATTTTCTTAGGCTCATATCTTGCAAACCGTTCGAAATTTTGATTTACCCTCTGAAACAAAGTTGTAGCTCTTGCCATAAAGAACAAAAATTGTGAGCATATAAAATCAAAAAAACTTCATCTTCAAGATCAAAATCGCAATTAAAGAAGTTTATAAATGCATTCAACTTTTTTATTTCTGTGCAAAAAGAAAAGATCTCCATGTTCAAAGGTACTTATGAACAAAATTTTAATTATTTTGTAGGACTCTTAAGAAAGTTATTGCAAAATGACTTTTTGTTCAATGTGCAATAATATTTGGAATAATAAAAACTTCCAATCCGTGACACTTAAAGTGTTTAGGAATAAAAATCTATAACCGCAGAGAACTGGGGGCTTATTCTGGCAGTCGTGATCGAATATTTTTTCGATACGAAGGCAATGTCTATTAACAATTATATCAGCACTAAAGTTGCGATAATTAATTTAAAAAATCTCGGGATTCCGTGATTGTGTCACATGATTTTAATAGTCGGGTAGACAGATTGGCATGGCTGTGGTTAAATGTTGTATAAATATTCACTATATGGAAACTCAGATGAATATTTCTTGTGGTGTTACACATGCAATGACAAGCTTGATATACCGTTATTTACTCATGGTGGTATTTTGAAAATTGTGTATGCTCTGTTTATAATAAGTTTCTTAAAGTTTGTAAACTAGTTTAAAAACTTTAGCTTTATGATTCTTTTAATTACACTGAGCAACAAAAAAAAACCAGTCTCAACACTTGCAACGAGAAATGAAAGTAGACTACTAGTAGAGCAAATCTGCCAAAGGGTTTTGAAAAGTTAGCTTGGGCTTCCGAAATATAGGCCCCTTAAGTTTTGAATTTTTGTTAAAAGGCGTTTGGTATAATTTAAAAAAAATATATACACAATGTACTTCTGAGCTTAAATACTATTGCAGATGTCTTCAGTAGATTTGTATGGCGATTCTTTTCTTAGAATATATTAACCCTCTAACACTCATTTTAAGCGGTCATTTTTGTCCTTTTTTTAACTTCACCACAAAAGTATACTAAAATGGCACTTTAGAGGGTTAAAATGTACCACGAATATTTTCTGCATCAAATTTTACTAGGGGTCTTCTAAGATCAAAGTGCGTGCAATGTAAGTAAAACAGATTTTCGAAATTTCGGGCATTGAAATTTTTGAATTTTTTAAAAAGGCGTTAATATATATTCTAAGAAAAGAATCGCCATACGATTCTACTGAAGACATCTGAAATTATTTTTTAGCTCAGAAGTACATTAAGTATATTATTTTATACCAAACGCCTTTTCAAAAAATTCAAAAACTTAAGGTGCCCATATTTCGGCCCGAGCTAACTTTTCAAGACCCCTTGGCAGATTTGCTTCACTAGTAGTCTACTATCATTTTGCGTTGCAAGTGTTTAGGCTGGCGGCGATTACCTGGTTTTTGTTGCACTGTGTTATACTCAGGTCTTTGTTTATAGGTGTGCTTCCAGGCAATTTATTTTTTCTTCGCTCTTCTTCCGTTGCGGCAGTTTTAATCATTGTACTTCCCAGATATTAAGTAAACTACTGTCTTAAATACTTTAGCTTTATGTAAACATGCCTGGCTGGCGGTCTGTTTGTCTGGGTACAAAGAATTTAACTACTTTTTCACATAACCCGTTTACAAATGTCCTACTGGAAAAAATAACTTAGATCGCCCATGATTTATAGCAAATCCTCTTTCGAAAAAAATCTCTCACAACTTATTGCCAATTTCCGATGTGCGAAAGAATTCTTTCTTTCGAAATATTACATTTGAAACAAAAACAAAGTTTTGATACTTATGGCCAATTTTCAGGATAATATTTAAATCTGTATTAAGTTAACTGTCATATAAACTTAAATCGTATTTAAATACAGATTGATTTTTTGAGTTTAGTTAAAAAAAGTCTTATTTATTTAAGGTAAAAGTATGGTAGCACTACTAAATACAAAAAATATCATAAAAAAGTGTACTTATTTTAAAAAACAGTTGTCTGCTATTGCTTTGGCTGTTGTTGTTGTATTGGTTTAACATTGTTAACACCTTGCTAAGTTTTTCCAATGGTAACTTAAAATGATTTTAAATGTACCCCATCGGTGAATTAAGTTAAATTTAAGGATTTAGTGAAGAATAGAATTTTGTATTTAAGACGAGTTTCAACATAAATGTGTTTTAATATCAATCCTAAAAATTGCGCATTAGTTAGGCTTGAGTTTATCAAATTTAATTTTAATTTTCATCCCCAGCTAAGCCAAGAATAAAAAATATCAATAAATTTTAATTAATTTCATGTTGTAAAATTCCATCCTTCAGTAAAATAATTTAATGAAAATTAAATTAGATGAACTCAAGCCTAACTAACCAACTACCAAAACTTCAAATTAAAAATCGAGAGTTCAACTTAAATATGGTTGGCTAAGACTGGAGCCGCATTTGATATTTCACAGGGTGTGCCAGTCGCAACACCCCTGGGAACTATTAGAAGCGAAATCATTAAAAACTATCTGGATATGGCTGACGATAAATGGAAGAAGCTAGATGATTGCAGGGCTACCAAGGTAACGTGGCTCACATATGACATAGGTCGCTCTGAGCGACTTCTTAACTTTAATCGGAGAGACGTGTTGAGACTTGTATACGTGCTTACTGGTCTCTGGATGATCGGTAAGCACGCTATGAGACTAGGACTCCCTGTTGATGAATGCTGCCGCAGCTGCAGGGAACCTTTAACTGAGGAGACAGTATTTCATCTCCTATGTGATTGCCCAGCGTTTAATTCAATACGACATGGACTTTTTTTGAATAACCTTCTACAAAGACTCTAGGAGATATCGCGGGTGAAACTCAGCAGCTTGCTGAAATAACGCAACCGGCTGGCTGTAGCCGCCTCGGTATTGCCCCCGGGTCAAGTTTGATTGGGGGTTCCAATTCTTGATGAGTTGTGTGGTGTCAAAGCGGAGTCACTGTCGACTCTACTTGCAGCACGCCTAGACCTGTGTGTGCTACCACGTTAACCAACCAAGTAACCATCAACATAAATAATCACAATTCTTCCTAAAACAAAGTTTGGCACGTCGAAAACAGGCAGTTAAACTCTTAGATTGTATTTTGGAATTTCAAAACAATTTCTTTTTTTATCAAAGTAATTTTTGGGAATACAAAATTTACAAGATTTTGTTAGTCGTGCTTAATTCTCAATTTGTATTATTGACAAAAACACTGAAATTTATTGTTGAAGGGATAAGCTATCCCTAAGCGCATTTCACTGGTTGCTTAGGCCAGATCGTCAGGAAACTTCATCTAAAGATATTCAACAAGTAAAACTGTTAAGCGAATAAGAATTATCTAAAAGCAAAAGTTTAACTTGTAACCATATCAAAGTTTTAACAACAACAATAAACAGTGAGTTTTTCTTCTCTTACATTTTCCACTACAATTGGTTGGAATTTTTCCAATATTAATTGTAGTTTCACAACATGGATCAATTTATACCCATTTATTAATAGTATTCCTTTAAAGTACTGTTACATTGAAAACAATTAATTTGCTTGGCACTTGATCCTGTTGATTAAAATTATATATTTTTCCTTAACCCAGATTTCCGTTTTCTTCATCTTCATGAAATAACGTAGAATCAACATCACCAATAGATTCCCTTAAAATTAACGTGAAAAGATTATCTGTATCATTGTGTATGGTATAATAGTAAACTGCTGGATTAATAGGGTCCGGTTCAGGATATGGATCAGGTTCAAGATAATCGTCTGCAGGCGTTGGTGCTGTCTTAACTCCAGTGGCTGTGATGACAAGTAACAAAAAGTGAGCGGGAAACATTTTTGTTTCTTAATAAAATTTTATCTGTAATTTTAGCATTTTAAACAAGCATTTTATAGCCATATTTTAAATGGCTTTAGAAATTTTTTTCTCAAGCAATTAAATTTGGTATGTAAATTACAAAACGCTGGGAAATAATTTACATTTATGGGTGTATTAAATTTATTCAATTGACTATCAGAAAATTTTCAAATATTAAAAACTACCTACGTTTGAAAAGTCTATTAATTGTGTTTTATATGCAGGGCTCACAGCTCAACCGAACCAAGTCGTGGAATATTAGAAATTTCAAAACTAGTACGAAATTCTCCGCAGTGTTTAACTCTATTCAGTTCTTATAAACTTATAAACATTCTAAGTAAAAAGTGTTTCGTTTCTAAAGTAACGGTAAAAACCCAAGTCCCAGGCTTTCATTTTCAAAGAAATTCATGGCTGTTCATTTTTACAACCTCAAAATAAATTTTATGACTTGATTCGCTTCAACTGTAAACTCTCCATATCTTCTCCACCACAAAGAAATAACCCTTTGTGTCACCCACGAGCCAAAGAAATCAATAAATCTATACATTTCGCACATTTTCTTCAATAGTGACATAACTCAAAAGAATCTATCTCGAAACCCTTAAATTTTTTTTAATTTGCTCTGACAAACATAACGATACATTCTCTTCAAACGAGGAGTATAAAAGATATAACGATGAATTGAATACACAATAAAATGAAAAACAAAGCGAAAAATTCTGCATCACTAATTCATAAATTAAATTTTTTGAGTTATGGCACTATCAAAGTAAATGAGCGATATGGATATGAGTAGTTGAGTTGCAAAACTCGTTCGTTACAAAATAAATAATACGAGATGACAATTGATTCTAACAGTTCTTTTAACAGAAGAATTATACAAATTGTTTCAATGAATGTCCTCTTCCACGTTTTTTCAAAGGACATGCATTGATGCAATCAGAATATTTCTTCTCATAAGGGGCCAAAAGAACCGTGAGAAACATTTGCCATCTCATATTTTTAATTTGGTAACGAACGAGTTTTGCAACTCACATAATCATATATAAATAAAATAAGCAACTAGACTTTATAGATCTAGCGGTGGTCCTATTATGTTGGTCAAATAAAAACTGTTGCTTTTACTTCTTTAATGAATTTAATTATTAACAATCGTCGTCAAACCAACTCAAAAAGCGAAAAGTTGTACACAAATTTTCGTTTTTTGTTCGACAGTTTTTGGCTTCGACTGCAGTTTTTTAACACTGGATGAAATAATAGACCGATTTTTTAAATTTCCTTTTCCAAAAAAGAATTTGAACAAAATTTTATCCCACTTGCTTATCACGCGTAAGACCTGTAGGCAGGGCTGTGGAGTCGTAAACAGATAGTTCTAACTCCGACTGCAACCGCTGAAATTTTTGTTTGTTCCGACTTCGACTACAAGTCTGATTCCAACTCCGACTTCTACTTTAACAATGATGCTAAATGTATATGAGACTGGCCTTATTTGACTTTAATTTCTTTCAAATGCTTAAATATACCAAAAAAATGATTCTGTAAAACTTTCAAATCGATATTTAAATTTGAAAGAATTTTTTGTTTTTTGGAAAATATTAGAAATTTTGAATCTGGGAATTTATTTCTCATGGTGAGTAAAATTTAATGTATAAATTTTCATATTAATCGAATGTGTATTCTAAGTCAAATTACAATTTTTAAAGCTTTCATACTTTAATAGTCTTATTGCTTTAAAATTTTCCAGAAATATTTTTTATGCCGAAAAATTTGGAGTCGGATTCACAAGTTTTTGTGAGTACTTCGACTCCGACTCTGGTACAAAAACCTCAACTCCAACTCCGACTCCATAGCCCTGCCTGTAGGTCTATTCGATCAAACGCCAGACCTATTTTGGTTTTTTAAGTTTGGTCTTATGCATCTGATTTTTCTCATTTTTTATTGACAAAATATATTATGTACAATATTGGTTAGAAAGAATCCGAAATATATATAATCTAACGTATCTTCGGTGGTTTTTAGATGTGTTACAGACAGAATGACAAAGTCTGCTAGATAGCAGTTAAACAATTTTCCAGATATACCAAAATGAATAAAAACAAAATTGTGTAAGTAGAGAATTTTTTTAAATTTTATTAAATAAATTTGTGTAAAAGTTGAATAAAACAATTAATACATATAGTTTGTTTTTTATCCGATTTACGGCCGATTTCCCCAAGTTCAGTTAAAACTAACTATTACTTTAACTTCCAGTTAACAATATGTTTTTGACAGCTCTAACTGATAGTTAATTATAACTGAACTTGGTGAAATTGGCCGTTAAAGTTAAAGACCGAAAACCGTAGTACAGATGACCGAATAAAATAACTTGGAATTGAAAATTTTAAGTGATGAGGTCATTGAAATTTTTATGACTTCGATAAATTTGATATTCTGTTTAGTATTTTTATTAAAAAGAAAATGTTTTTTTTCCTTGGATCGCCTTTAACTTTCCGTTCGGTTATTTTAGTTCCCCGAAATTTTAAAATTTCTCTTACTCCAGTTGTATATAATTATCCTCTGGTACTTCATCAATTGTCTCTAAATCCTTTCGCCTGCCCATAGCATACGGAGGCTTATCATTGGTCTTTAAATAAAAGGTCCCCTCTTTGGGTATTGAAGGTTCACCACCCATTCTAAACTGCTCCTTTGTATCCTTCATAATCCAAATATTTTCCGATTGACGCTCACAAGGTGTACCCCAAAAGCCCACCTTACTTGTTATAGATTCGGCAAAATAATGATGGGCTCTTGAATGGGAGCAGCCATAAAAATAACATTTCTTTTGATCTCTGCCAAAATTGGGATAAAAAGTGGCATGACCCACGGCCTCTTGAAAGCCTAAGCTACTGCTTGTTTGTATAGATTCTACATAATCGGCATCGGATGCATCCAAACGAAAATCTTTACTGCGATTGTGAAATTTCGGTCCTGCTGGATCTAAAGCGAAAATAGTGTTAAAGCGAAAAGGTTGCACTTGTTTACCAGCACTGCCAGCAATTTGAGCGCCCAGCGAATGGCCTATCAGATAAACATCACCGAAATATAAATTCGCTTTCACATGTAAAAAACGCACAAATTCAGCCAAAAGAAAACCCAAATCTTCAATTAAATCCACTACACCGAAATAGTTAACATTCGATGATACAACACTCCAGTCCACTACAATGACATTGAAATCTATTGAGTTGTTTCCAGCCGTCTCAGTATTATTTATATTAAATGTTTTGTTTTCTTTAAGCTTCTGTTGCAACTGGTCAGGTGTTGCTGTTGGCGGTGGCATGGTGTCATTGTTTACAATTCCATTATTTTCGTCATAATCCGTGTTCGTATTATTAACAGAAGTTTTTGTGAGATTCATGTAAGCAGTTTTAACCGCACGATTAAATGTCCCCTTACTTTGACTCATCCAACCGTGTATGATGATTCTGCAAATAAGTAAACGAAGAAATGTTTTAAATCATAGTGTTTTTATTTTTACTTGTTAGTTTGTAATTGCAAAATCTTGTAAGCAATATATTTATATTTTTAAGTATCAAATCATTATTAGGACGGAAGTACTCATAAATTTATTATAGCACTTTGCAGAATTAATTGTTTGTATTACACCATCGTTTAAACTTGCTGTTGGTTGTTCATTGAATTGTTTTGAAATAAAATTCCCCGTTGGAAATTTAGAGCTATCATAAGTGACAGTTTGGCTGTAAATCTGGAATAAATTATATTCAGCAAAAAAATTTAAGAGTTCAGATTTTTTTCTACTTTTTCAATACTTTCATATAATGGCAAGTCTAAAGCAACTATGCGAATACATGCTAATCATTTGTATCAAACCATATTGAACTTAAGGAAATTTTTTGTTAAGTTCTATTAAACTGGCATTTGCTAAAGTATAGTGCGAAACTGATCGCACATTCCGTACGGAATCAAAGATTTTTTATTTTGTTTTTGTTTTTAAGTGCATTTTCGTTAGTTTTTAACAGTAGCTTAAAATGTTTATGCACAGTCTGATTGGGCCTTAACTTTGGAGATTTTACTAAACAATCATGTCCCCAGTTCTCTCTTAATGAATTTCCTATTAAACATTTAAACAATATCTCTTATCATACCCTCAACAACTAGTTGTGAAGAGGGTATACTAAGTTTGCATTCCGTGTGAAACTTTTTTAATGTTTATCTAAGACTCCATAAAGTAAAGATTTATATTCTGGGTCCTTGAGTTATGCTAATTCGATTTAGCCATGTCCGTCCGTCCGTCGGTCTTCTGAAATCACGCTCATTTTCGAACGACTCAAAAAAAAAAGAGTATTGGTGTCAAACTCTTTCTAATTCTCCTAAGCAGTTTGCGATTGAAATCCAGCACAATCGGTTCAATAAGAGTATATCATAGTTTCATAAGAATTGCTCACAGAAAAAAATATCAATGTTAAATTAACAATGCGTAATGTTGATTAAAAATCATAGTAAATTTATTTTTATCATTGTTTCATATAAATTTTAAACGAAAAAGTGTTATAATAACATTGTTCAATATTGAATCCATAAAATGGTGTTTTACTTGAAACAATAACAACACTATAAAAAAATGAATTTTTTTATTTACGTGTTTAAAATTATTTTTTAAAAGAAAAAAAAATCCCGTTTTCTTTTTGTTAAAATTATTTAGTTAAATAGTACATCACATTTTCGGAGTCGAATGATGACGAAACCCGGGTCATTTTGCTGGTGTCTTTTTATTGTAAGTGCTTCTGTAAACAAAGGGGAAAACAAAAAAGTGAAACATGTGTTACAGGAAAATAAATAATTTTATTTTCTCTCTATCTCTCTCAACTTCCGCGGGTAAGTGTTTAAAATTTTTCTTAAATTAACGCGCATATGTTGCATCTATAGCTTCTTCTCATTGTTATTTCAAACTCAAACCAATTCGATTATACATGAAATTCACGTTGTTTCAACTTGAAATAACTTTCATTTAACTTTACGGGAATGTTAAATTAGCATGAAGTAACTATGAAGCAAAATCACTACCGAAAAATTTCAAGAAATGTGTAGACATGACACAATTAAATTTTGTAAAGATCGCTCTATACAGTCTTTGTTATAGCCGTCTTTGAAAAATATCACTTTCCTTTATTTACTACGTTGTAGTCGGAAAGAGTAATTAACTAAATATGTATGGTTGAATTAAGAAAATTTAGCATGATTCTCCTCGAATCCAAAAATTACTTATTCTAAATATATGAGTGGCTGAGTTTCGAACGAACAAAATAAGTTAAAATCAAGAAATTATTTTGAGATTTTATTGTTTTAAGAAATTTGATTACTTTAGAAAATAAACTTCTTTCCGTGTACGTATAACTTTTTTTACCAATGTAACTTTTCCCGGTAACAGAAGCTCTGCTGAAATCTGATCGCTAACATTTGTCGAACTGTGTTATTGATCATAGCCCACATAAAAAGCTCACTCATTAAATATTCTATCTCTCACTGATGGGTATCAAAGATTCGGCACAGCCGATTATAGCAGTCTTATTTATTTTTAATTAATTAGAATTAACTTTTAGATTTAATTAGAATTTACAGCTGAAAATGGTTTTAGTGAATTTTCTTCTACATCTCCAATCTGCTAAGTTTTCTCTAAAATGATAAATTACATCAAGCAATAGACACAATAAAAATTGTGTCTACCAAATTGTAAAAAATGTTTAATATTTCTACAAGCATGCTTCGCAATCATCCCAATCAACACCACTTCACATTTATACAAACGTAAAATTTTGACATGTTTGTCAAGCAATTTGTGTGGTTTATTTTGCCCTTTAACTTCCAAAATAAAGTATGACACTCCAAAGAAATGTTTAGTTTCTGTACATTTAATAAGCCTTATCACATGAATGGGTGTGTGTCAAAGTCAAACTCGTTGTCGTTTATTTTTAATTTTTTTTTTTTTTTTATTAGCATTTAACGCAAAAACAATGTTAAGCGCATACATACCCAACAAACACGAAGCCAAACCTTTGATATGAAATGAATTTATCATTTGACCACAATTTTCAAACCTTTTTTAATTGTTTGATTTTTACATTTGAATTCAAATTGATTATGATTTGACATACAATGTTTTATCAATTTCATGTCAAATTTTTATCAAATGTTAATCCCAAATCAAAAAATAGCTTAGCAGCACTGACGCGAAAATTAATTTTCACACTACAAAATGGCGATAAAGTTAAATATTAAATGTATTACACAATTAAAGAAAAGTTACATAAAAAACCTTGATTTCTTAAAAAAAAAAAAATAAAAATTATTTGTGAGTTAAAAATTCATTACAAAGTGAAAAAATGTGAATAAAAATAAAACGGGAAAGTGAAGAAAATATAAGTTTGTTGTACGATCGCGGTGCTACGTCATAAAAATCCTTAAAACAAAAAGGAGCCAAGTATTTTGTCTTTCCAAGAATTAGAGGACGAAAAGAACACTTTTCAAATTTTCGCTATGGTGCCGAATGTTTATCTCACAGTTGATTTAAATTAATAATGAATTTAAATTTAAAAAAAATATATTTGTATTTATGTTCCACATATTAAAATCCATATTTGAAGAACATTTGAGAATAACGTTTGAAAGCAATTCGAAAATAAATATATTTCTCGATTCAAATCATTAGCAAACATTTGTCGTTTGAGGAAAAGGTGGATTTCAAATCACATTTACTTTGAAATCAAACCTCCGTGTTTGTTGGGTATACTTATGCAGGTAGAAAGTTTCTCGTATTGATATCGATTAAATAATACCAACATTTAAAAACAACTGGTTTTCGACTACTGCAACGACAAAAAAAGAAAGTTTCGAGTTCAGATCTCAAATAAATTATGATTTTTTCTTACATTTAAAAATCAATTGTTAATAGTCAATATAATATTTGTGTGAATTAGTTGGGTTAGATTGAAGGCTAACAAGTATAGGCGTTTTTTGAAGCAGCCGGAGTTTGAATCTCAGCTTAGCCAAATTAGTTGTATTCACGTAAATGTTTACCAAACAAAAGACGATTTCTGAAGTAAAATAACAATCCAATGCAAATGGATCATTTTTAATTCGTCCATACCGAACGAATCCTTGATTACCTTTACCGAGAATTAGAATTTTACAGGAATAGGCTTCAAATGGGATCAGTGTATCACTATAATAAGCCCATCTTCAGGAAATCAGACATCACAGTATTAACATTCGTTGCGGGTTTAAAGTTATTACAGTGTTTTTCCTGAAAATTATTTAAATAAGCCAAAATGAAAAATGATTTTGTGGTGAAATAAATTAAGGCCCTTTAAAACGGTACATGAATTGCTGTAGGAAGCAACAACAAAATTACAAAATATTTATGACTTTGTTTTTGCTTTCAATGTAATTCTTTGGCTTTGCTTTGCGTTTTACATAATAAGGGTATTAATATATTTCACCACAATATCATTATTCGTTTTGGCTTATTAAAAGCAGGAGAGGCTTTATATAGGATCTATGGTTAATTATGAACCGATTTTTACAAAACACGAAACTAAATTGGACAAAATTCGCTTTAATAATATAAAAGCTAACATTTTAGGCATTTTGAAGGGACGGTTTAATATTGGACATATTGCAAATTATGAAAAGATCATTTAAAAAAAATTGTATTATAATTTCTGTCTTCTTGTCCCAAAAGCCGAATTTGTGTTTAATTTAAGAATAATTCGTCACCAATTTAATGTTATTTTTTTGTATTATGTTGGGTTTAGACATTTAGTTAGGGTTTAAGGTATGTAGCACCCACTTCTGTGTGCTTGTTACTTCTTTTTCATTGTACTAATAATATATCAGCCCAATTATGAATACAAATTCCCTGGGAGTTTTTCCTTTTCCCATTTTTACAATTGAATTTACATAGGCAAAATGGGAGAAGGGAGAACACGCCCAGGGAATTTTTATTCAGAATTGAGCTGATATGTTTAGAATAAATTCAAAAATTTAAGTAATGTTGGTTCTAATTTCTGTGTAAACAGAAAAGGAATATAATTTTTTCACACCGTCTTGACGATCTATTGTTATGTTTGCACAAGAAGAAAACGTTGTTAGAATTACTGACATCCAATTGTTCATATTCTTTGATGGGGGAAAAACGTATGGCACGACAACCAATAATGCTTTAATAGTGATCAAAATAGCGTTTATTTATATGTTAATAGTGCAGCGATGTTAGACATCTATGTGCGAACAAATATTTGAACATCGCTGTTTTCACGATCTAAATTTATGTGTGCACATAAAATTGTTTGGATAAATCGATGAGGTATTAGGGAAGTGTTGCTTTATATCTTGTTTTCTACAAACTCGATTATGCTAAATATCATTTCAAAAAAGGTTAGGGGAACTTTTAAAAAATGTTTTTTCCTATTGAGCCGTAAGTGAGCAAAATTTCAACAGACGCACATGTCTTAGTAAATAAACGGCAATTTTTCAAAAGTTGTTTTTTAAATAAATATTCATGTGTGGGTATTTCCACGGAAAATTCTAATTTTTGTCACGTTACGCCACCTAGCATTTTTAATTGATTTTTAAAGAATAATTTATACATACCAGGGATGGCATTGAGAATTTTAAAATTGTACCAACAACTTTTAAAAATGTTTTTTTTTTGACCTCATGTTTTAATTCAAATTAATTTTATTTATATTTATAAAAAAAAATTAAGAGTAAGAACCCTTTTTAAAAAACAAGCTTTTATATGAATGCGCTAAAAAGAAATAAATAATTTATCAAAATAATTTTCGTGGGAATACAAAATTTAATTTAAATGATTTTGTTGTTCGTGCTTAATTCCCAATTTGTATTATTTATTAAAAACACTGAAATTTATTGCTGATGGGATAAGCTATTCCTATACGCATTTCACTGGTTGCTTAGGCCAGATCATCAGGAAACTTCATCCATAAGATTTTAGAAAAACTAAAGATATTAAACCAAATAAAACTGTTAATTGTATAAGAATTAGAGAAACAGTTCTTTTTGTAACAATATCAGCAAAATCATCAACAATAAACAGTGAGTTTATCTCTCCTTACATTCCCCACTACAATTGATTATAATTCTTCCAACATTAATTGTAGTTGTAAGTAGGTTAAGAAAAAAAATCGGGTTGCCAGTCAGTTTTTTGAGGCCGTGCACCTGCCAGTTTATTATCAAAATAATTTTCGTGTAAATACGAAATTTAATTTAAATGATTTTGTTATTCGTGCTTAATTCCCAATTATTTTTTGCTTTAAAACCTTTACTATCTACTAATAACGTCATTACAAAATTTATATCATCATGTTAAATTGTCATAATGTTCTAACATTTTACAATGGTTTAAAAATATTGTTGTTGCTTTGTAAACAAAAAGTGTCTTACATTAATATAATAGAACTTTGCTTGCTATGTTTATTGTGATGTCGTAACTAATCAGAAGAGACATGCGCTGAGCGACAGAGCCGAGACGCATTACTTTTTGTAAGCCGTCGCCGTTGATGGTATAATGTAATGAATTTAACCAGCGCCTAGCAATTTTTGCAACAAATCACTTGCGACGTCAAATTAGATCGGCTTAGGACGCTGCTGTTTGGAAAACAAACAAAATAAAATTTATTTGTGATTTTCGTTTTAAAAATGGAAAATAGGTAAGATCTAATTTAATTTATTAATTCATGGATAAAAATTTAAAAAATATTTTTATTTTAGGTAAATATTAATTTTTTAAAGTTATATGCTTTAAATCATCTGATTTAAATTCAAAATAGTACACTGAATTATGAGGGGTTGTTCACAACAGTCGTATTTGTTCATGTTATTATTTTAAGACATATGACTTTATGACACCTTGTGAATCCCCCAAATATTTAGTTAAAATCAAGTTATTAATTTTCTTGTTTTTCTGTACTAGTAAATCTCGCGACAAGTTTTTATATCATATAAATTTTGTAACGACGTTATAAGTTGATAGAAAAGGTTTTAAAGCAAAAAATGATTCAATATGACTGAAATTATGAGTTGCCATGGGAAAAAATCTATTAATTGTACTAAACTTGCCATTGGGCTCCCATTGTACTTTTCAAGTTTAAATAGTACCAAAAAAGTACAATTTTGCTATCCATTATACATACATTCATTATTTGTTTACTTTTTTAAGATTAAAATATTGGCGTAACGTGACAAAAAGAAGACTTTTCTAAGGAAATACCCATATATGTATGTATGTATGCAATTGTATTTATTTACATTTAGTTTTATTTTAACAGCTGATAAGAAAAACAATTAAATAATTTACCTTTAAAAAAAATTAAAATTGCCAATGACTGTTTACAATTTAGCAAAAAAAAACAAAGTTTATTCAATGAAAATTAGTTTTTTAATTGTACTTGTATTCTTTTGAAGATAACTTAATTTATCTGTAATTTTACGCCTGGGTAAAACAATCGATGGGGACACCCACCAATTCTTATCAATAGTTTTACGTTTTTTTTAGTTTTTAAAAATTTCTTATCTATTAAATCATCTATTACTTTTCTAGTCTAGGAATAACTACAATGTCAATAGAAAATTACTAAGTTCATGACAAACATAATAAGTCGTTAACAAGTTTACGACTACGGCACTCATAATAAGGTTGACTATTTGTGTAAATATTATCAAGATATCTGTGTGAGATTTGTTCGTCATAAAGCGATTTTAGAAAGGGGGCTGATTTGACACCTTTGGTCAGTTTGCCAAATAGAAGTTAAAATACCAATATTTATATGGAAGGTTAGGCGTTTGAAGCTATTTACGGGAGTGGTATTTGTATGGGAGCTATGGTCAATTATAGGCCGATTCTAAAACCAAATTTGTAAGATGATTAAGGTTGCAAACAGATATTTTTGGACCAAATTTCTTTTAAATACCAACATTATAAAATTATTTATGGGCACAAATACTCTCGTAAAGAAAAAAGTTTTTTAAGGGGACCTGTCCAATTATCGACCGATGCTAACATTTTTCAATAGACTTCGTCCAAGGTTTACCTTCGCAAGCAACCAGCCAGCCGGACGGACGGAGATCCTAAGATCGAATCAGAAAGTTATTCTGGGTCGATAGGTATACTAAAAGGGGTAGAATCAATTAAGTGTTTTGCACATCAGCACAAATGCATAGTACCTCACAGCTAATGGTGTGTGGGTATAATATTCTTTTAATATATTTAATGTTACAAATAACAATTAAATTATTTTTTTATTAACCAAAAATAGTTAAATTGACCTTTAGCTAATTGTAGTGAAACAGACTGATAGACTAGCCCACTACCAACTCGCCTACCAAGTCTTCAAATATTTGTTAAGAGTGACCATAGTTTGGTAATTTTGCATGATATGAACAAATAAGACTTCATTCACCCTATTGTTGCTCGTTTTGAACTCATTACTAGGGATACGATTTCCATGCAAATGCATGTTTTTTGGTCGATAGTCCAAGAACCATGTCGACCAATTATCTTTCCGAATCATTAAATTTGTGTTAAAATGCTATCGATTTGTTTTTGCATATCGTTGCATATTTTGGTGAAAATGCATATTTAGGTTTTAAATGCATGTTTTGACATTTTTTAATGACATTTTTTTAATTTCCATATTATAAAAAAAATTGTAAATACACAAAAAAAAACTTAAAAAAATGTTAAAATCAATTAATAAATTATTATTTAAATTCAAGATTTCGACAAAAGATCCTTCTATTTTAAACCGATGCAGCACGTTACATGGTTAAGGCTACCAATGGGTTTAAAATATTTTATCCAAAACTGCTACAATTTACTTGCTTGGCACATGGGTTATACCGCGTTGCAGAGGATACCAGAAGCCAATACGTTCATATTGCAATTTTTAATTAACTGTATCCCTTGATTCCTCTTTCACCACAACAGCCAGTAGTAACAAGAAATATTAAATTTAAATAACATCAGAAGTCAATTAGCATTTTTTTATTTTTTTTTTAAATAACTATAATTCATGTTAATTCAACATTGCAGTAAAGTTAAAGCAAAATGTCATTTATATTGAAATAACAATCCGAATCACGTTGAATGAAAGTTATTTCAAATTGAAACAACGTGAATTTCATGTAGAATCATATTGGTTTGAGTTTATTATAACAGTGTGAAGAAGCTTCAGAGACAACATATGCATTTATTAGGGAATAATTCGATACACTTACCCCTGTAACACATGCTTCACCTATTTTGTATTCTCCTTTGTCAACAGAAACATCAGCGGAATCGCCCGATATGGTTTTCGTCATCATTATACTTTGAAAACTTGATGTACTATTTAACTAAATAATTTTAATTAAAAGAATACGGGAATTGTCTTCTTTTTATAACATAATTTAAGAATGAAAATAAATCAAATTACCATACTTAACTATGTATGCATGTTAATTTAACAAGATAAACTTTTGATTTTAATATAAAACAGGTTTTCTAATGGATTCAATATTGAATCCATATTTATTTATATTTAAATATTTTTTTTAACAGTGAATTATATTAAATAAGCGTGATTTAAGATTATTTTAATATTTTTAATTAAAAATTAATATGAAATAATGATAAATTTAAATAAAGGGCATACTTTTGCAAAAATTTACTATGATTCTCAATCAACATTTTTCCATGTTAATTTTTCATTGGTATTTTTTTCTGTGTGAGCGCACAATTATGCGCTACGCAATGAGACAAACAGAGATGCAGTAAAGTAAGTGAAGGAGGTCTTACCAAGTTTCATTAAAAAAATAATAAGGGTCCTCATGATATCGTTTATAAGTCTCGTAATCTGTGCAAACTGTGCATTTTTACGCCCTCGTAAATGAACTGTCAAAAATTGTATGAGAATTCATTTACACAAACTTGGTAAATTTGCCCAACAATTTTGTCTCGTAAACTTGCGCTGTTCAATTGTGCATTTATACACACAGATCTTTTAATGATTTTAACGTCGTTTTCAATGAAAAATCCAAGTGTCTATAAATCACAAACAATAAATTCTAGCAATAATTTCAGTAAATTGGTCTTTTGGCTTTCTTTGAGCATTTTTAAACGCAAATTTCTCATACATACATATTAATCACAAATTTAAACACAAATTTTTATATTTTTGAATTTTAATTTTTAATTTATTTTTGTATTGACGTTTCTTACAAACTGACATTAATTGTTGAAAATTACACAAAAGTAAAAAAAGGGGCTTCATGAAACAAGACTCGTAAGTTTGCGCATTTGCACAAATGGCAATTTTAAGCGACATCATGAGGACCCTTAATAATTCAATTGCCATGGCATTCCCTTACTACGAAGCAGGTTTGTAAGGGAGAACATCAAAAATAACGGTGTCAAAAATGTATTGCTTCAAAGTGGGAACTCGCCATATAAAATTCATGTGTTCCGTAAGCGGTATGGTAAGCGAAACTCTTGCATTACTCCCTTACAAACCTACTTCGTTTGAAGGAGGAATTTAATAATACTCAAGTCAAACTTATTGATATTGCAGCAAGTAAAATAAATGTGCTGTTTTCACAACACATAAGTAAAGAAAGTAAAATCAAGGTGGGATCTGAAAATTAATTTTTCGAAATGCATTGGCATTCTCCAAGTACAAGACAAAGTATTACTTTTTATAAAACAGTTCTTATTTATTTTAACAAACAAAAATCAAAATTAATAATTTAAGTTTTTTAAAAATATTTGAATAACAATAGATTTTTGTTTTAATATTTTTTGTTGTTAGTAAAATTAAAAAACAATTTTTTATGGAATTTTTTTAAGTTTTTAGTGCATATTTTTTATTTTTTTCAGTGCAAGTTTTGGATTGTTTAGTGCATATTTTAAGCGCATATTTTCAATCTTATAGTGCATGAAAATCTCATTCCTACTCATTACTTTTTCCAAGACTTATACATATAATTTCTCAGAAAGAAGTTAGAACAGAATATGTGCATATGATTCTTTTTCTTAATTATTTAATGTTTATGTAAAAATAATTTATTAAACAGAAAGAAAAATTTCATATTATTCAAATTCAAAATCTCCTGCTATAACATTTACAGAATCTTTAGTTTTTCTAAAATCTTTATGGATGAAGTTTCCTGATGATCTGGCCTAAGCAACCAGTGAAATGCGCATAGGAATAGCTTATCCCATCAACAACAAATTTCAAGTGTTTTTATCAATAATAAAAACTGGGAATTAAGCACGAATAACAAAATCTTTTGAAAATTTAAATTTTGTATTCCCAAAAATTGAAATTACTTTTTGATAATAAACAGGCAGGTGCACGGCTTAAAAAACACTTAATTGACAACATCTTTTGTAAGTTGTTGTTGTTTTTATTTTGTTTTTCTTAACCAACTTACAACTACAATTAATGTTGAGAGAATTTCAACTAATTGTTGTGGGGAATGTAAGATGAGATGAAGCCAATGTTTATTGTTGATGTTGTTTTGTTTAAACTTTGATATTATTACAAGTAGAACTGTTGCTATAATTCTTATACGTTTAACAGTTTTATTTGGTTTAATATCTTTAGTTTTTCTAAAATCTTTATGGATGAAGTTTCGTGATGATCTGGCCTAAGCAACCAGTGAAATGCGCATAGGAATAGCTTATACCATCAACAATAAATTTCAAGTGTTTTTATCAATAATAAAAACTGGGAATTAAGCACGAATAACAAAATCTTTTGAAAATTTAAATTTTGTATTCCCAAAAATTGAAATTACTTTTTGAATCTGATCACATTTTATATGTGTAATTAAAATTAAACAACAAAATTTCTGATTCATATGCTTCCACATATTTTGGTACAAGTATTGAACGTAATAAAAAAAACGATAATATTACACCAAATAAGTTATACAAATTTCTATTAAAACAGCAAAAAATTGCGTCGTGAAAAATTTTAAAATTTTATAAAAAAAAATCCACACACAATAAAACAAGAAATTATTCGTATTTGACTGTGACGAATCTTTCACCGAAAATTTTTCCGAAGTGGTCTTTATATACATAAATAGTATCTGTTATTATGAACCAAACCTATATAAATCAAACTAAGATTTTTTATTTTTAGAAATAAAGATTTTTTAACTTTAAGTTTGTACAATATACATATTTTTTTTAAGTTTTTTAAACAGTTAATTTTTAAAACAATGAGGTTTTGTATCAGCTTGTTGTCTATTGATTTTGCACACTTTTGAACACATTGTCTAGCATCTAACAAAGATTAGCGGTAGTTAATGTTGGGAATATTGATGAAAAAAAATTTAAAGAAACCCCGTATTTTAATAAAGTTTAATATATTAAGGAATAAAAGTCAATTTATATATTAGCAAACACAAAAAGTTCATGTATTTAGTAACAAAGGTTAAACTAATGGAACTTTAGAAGCTTTTAGTTTGAAAATTCCAAATTCCGTGTTTATGATAATTTATAAGCAAAGTATATATAAGTACATAAGACCTTAAGAATATCTTTTAAAAGGTGTACCAACATTATTTTAATGACAATATTTTCAATGAGCTTTTTTTAAATGCAATTTTTCCAAAATGCCTTCGATATAACAACGGTGTCAAAAAATATAATATTAAATTGAGAACCCTTAAGATTTCATATGATGTATGACGTTCATAGCTCCAAAACTGAATTTTTTCCCCAAAATTTATACACACATGTATCTCAAACATTAGAATTTAATTACTTTCAATGAAACTTCTTTATTTAGACGGACTTTTTACATTCTTATTTATTAGAAATTAAATAAATTTAATATGTATTTTTAGAAAATTTTTTATGAAAATTAATAACTAAAAACACAATTTAAACCTACAATCTGATTTTGTTAAAATACCGCAATTTTAATAGTTTTCGTAGTAAGATGTATGTTCTTTAAAAAAAATAATAATCTTTAATTTTTTGCCCTTGTCATGAAAAATTTTAAGATTTTTCTCTTCAAAATAAGATTTTTTTCGCTTAATAAAGATTTATTTTTCTTCCAAATCTTCTGGCAATGCTGCTTATTGGCTATGTTTTTTCTTGAATGAAAGTTGCGCTATATTTTGATGGAACCTATTGTCTCACTTATTGCATAATATAGGGTAATATGCAAAAACGTTACTTATAATCCTAACACAGTACAACACTTTTATAGGTGATTGATTCGGGACTCAATTCTGATAATTGGTTATGAAAGTAGACCCATAAAGAAGAACTTCTGCATCATTAGTTTGGTCATGGTACATCAAATAATAATAAAAATTAATTTGAAGTTAGTAAGTATTGTATAGGGGAATTTGTCACGTTTTAGGCTCTTTTGTTTGTCAGAACTCGAGAACCACTAGTCCGAATTAGCTGAAACAAATTGAAAAAAATTAAGAATTACAATTCCTTTAATCTGTTCATATAACATTTCGCTACATAAGCAACAGTTTCGCAGTTATAAATAAATGTATGAAGAAAAAAAATATTTTTGGCCCAAAAAATTGAAATTTTTTATTTTTAATTCATAAAAAATTCAAAACGGTAAAAAAAACTGTGAAGTCCCATTACTTTCACGTAAAGTCGCATAACCTATGAACAAAATGAGACATAAATCATGTAAATCGATAAACGCGTTTCGCTTTTATTCACAGTTAAGTAAAGGTATAAATTTCAAAAATTTGCTAGAGATATCCACAAAATTCTTTGGAAAAAACATTCATGACTTTTTTTATGATTCTCAGAATAAAAAAAAAGTAATAAACAAAAGGTTATTTGATTTTTATGATTGCGGTATCAAAGTAATAAGCGTTAATAAATGTGAGTGGACAATTATTTCATAACCAATTATCAGAATTGAGTCCCGAAATCATGTGTTGTACTGTATAATTTTAATGACTTCCTGAATTCGATACTTTGTAGCTTTATTCGCCACTTCTTGGATTATTAGTTAATATTTAATAGTTATTTGTTAGCGACTCCTTTTCCTTCGTGGACATATTTTTATGCCAAAGTTTATTAAAAAAAAATACCAGGGGTCTAATCACCGCATTCGATACTATCGTATCGAATAAACTATCGATTTTTTTTTTGCATACGATAGACACTGACTAATCGAATGAAAACTCGAGAAATGTAATGTCGATATGCAATGCTATTATTTCAAATTCAATAAATTTCCTTCGATATCGAGAGTCGTGATACCAAAATAAATAATTTCGATCAATTTTGCTCCATATCGTATGCAGTGATTAGACCCCAATTGTAGAACCGAAAAACGAAAGAAAAATATCAAATTTCCCGTATTTCCTTTTTTGGGTACTATTTTTCCCCTCATTAAAGTATCAAAAATTTCAGTGTTGTAGTGGCAGCCCATAATTTAGTACGAATATGTCAATTAATGGAGAAAAATGTTTTGTAAAAAAAAGTACCAAAAAAAAAATTATGATTTTCACCCCTTAAAATGTTCGAATTTCGAAAAAGTACAAAATTCGTATTCGTAATTTTTTTGATAAGTTTCAAATGAGGAATTAACTTTGTTTCTATGTTTATTGGTTCAAAAGATAGATCGGATGTCAAAAAAGTACCAAGATTCAGGTTTTACCCGTTTACTCCCTAATAGGGCCGAATTTCAAAAAAGTACCAGACACCTGTCCGCTTATTTTTCAAAAGAACAACGATCAGTATTACATTTTTTTGTATCTCATAGTTTTGGAGATATAAGGTTACCAAATTTTCCCGTATTTACTCTTTTTACCACTTAAATATTCGAATTTCCAAAAATCCCGTTTTAATGGATCGATTTGGGGAGTGACCAATCTCTGGTCAAAATTTCAAGTTTTTAGTTTCAGACCTTTAGGCTGTTCGATGATGAATCAGTCATTAACGTTACAATTTTATATATATAGATAATAACAATAATTAGAATTGTGGTTATTTTGTTAAACTATTTATGGCTTTTAATCCAAATTTTGATATTTTAATTAGGCTAAAGTTCATCAAATTTAATTTTCATTAAATTATTTTTATGAAGAAGGAATTTTACAACATGAAAATTAATTAAAATTTAACGGACCAGCCAAAACACTCAATACTTGCTATTTTCTTACATTTCGAAAAATGTATTATTGTGTACACTTTTTCAACAAACATTCCATAAGATTTATTATGTATCTAAAGCTACGGCCACACTTATAAAATATTTGACCAAATAAGCGTAACCACTTATTTTGTTAATAGTTAGTGAGATTTAACAAGCTCTTAATATCACAAAATAAAGCTTATTATACTGCTAGACACAGCAAAAAACTGTTTTCTGTAATCAAAATAAATACTGGAAATAAAGGAAATAATTATTTAGTTTGCTTGTTGGTTCCGTTTTTTCGTCAAATATTTGACAAGTGTGACCGTAGCTTAAGAGTAATTTGCATTAGTGTGTTTTAACCTTTTTGAAAGTTAAATTTTTACTATTTATTTTTTGTCTCTTCATGTAACTAAATATTTTTATTACATAAATACATAAGTACTATAAAAGAAAAATATTATTTTTTAGGTTATAATTAGCCAAATTATAAAGGATTACTTTTAGGACATCGCGAACAAAAATAAGTACTTTTTCTAGTAGAAAAAAAGTAGTCTTCTAATGGATTAGACGGTTTCAAATTTTTTAAATTATATTCATATGGTAATTTCCTTTTTTACAGTACGACAACCCTGGACAGTTATTAACGTATTTTTTTAACTAAGGAATATACACTTCTAATTTCATTTAAAAAAAAATTGGGTCTATATTAGAAAAATTTTATAATAGTCACTTCCGGTTTTGAAGTACGTTACTCGTTTAAATAAATTTGCATTACTCTTAAGTTGATGCGCAAAGTTCAAAATTTTGAACTTTGTTGCGCTACAGAGCATTTTTCAACTTCAGCTACTACTACAACTACTTTATTCTGTTCCAGGCCTTAAACCTATGGAGATCCCATTCTAAAACTTTTATACTATAATGAAGACACGCTAAGCTAATTTTGTTAAAAAAAAAAATAAGAGAAGGATTATTTCGAAGTAAGAAAAAAGTTATTTAAAATTGGTCATTTCCGGTTTTGCAGATAAAGATTTCCTTATCTTAACTGTTTTGTAGTTTTATTTGTTCTATGGCCGAAACAATAACACTGTGCAACAAAATTCGAGTCATCGCCACCAGTCTCAACACTTGCTACGCGAAATGAAAGTAGACTACTAGAATAGCAAATCAGCCAAATGGTTTTGAAAAGTTAGCTTGGGGTCCCAATATATAAGTTTTTGAATTTTTTGAAAAGGCGTTTGGTATAAGTCAAAAAAATATTCTAAATGTACTTCTGAGCTAAAAAATAATTTCAGAAGTCTTCAGTAGAATCGTATGGCGATTCTTTTCTTAGAATTTATTAACCCTCTATCTTTCATTTTAAGGGGTAATTTTTGTTCTTTTTCCCAACTCTTATACAGAAGTATACTAAAACGGAACTTTTAAAGGTTCAAATGTTCTACGAATACTTTCTGCATCAAATTTCACTAGGGGTCTTCTGAGGCCAAAGAATCGTGCAATGTACTTAAAACGGGTTTTCGAAAAATTTTAAAAATTCAGGGCCCGGAATTTCGAAAACCCGTTTTACAAACATTGCACGATTTTTTGGTCTTAGAAGACCCCTAGTGAAATTTGATGCAGAAAATAGTCGTAGAAAATTTTAAGGAAGCATAACTACAAGTAATACATATACTTATAGTTTTTGAGTTTAAAGAAAAAATTTATAATCTAAAATAAGGACATTTCACAAAAAAGGACAATCTTCTGTCCTTTTTTTTTTGAAAAAAAATCTTTAAGGACGTCGTATCAAAAAAAATACTGTCCTCTTAAAAAGGTCAAATGGTCACCGTAGTCATAGATTGGTTTAGTATACAGATCGACTCAGAATCACTTTCTAAGTCAAAGATACATAATAATTGAGTACACACATACATAGTTCTTTTAAATACATACATATTAATAAACAACATTTTTTTCTGTTAATAAAAGTCAATGACTCAAAGAGCGGTATTTTAAGTGTTTTCAAAGAATTTATCTATTTTATTTGCTAAAAGAAATTAACTGATAAAAAAAATTCTTGATAACAAAAAAAAATTGTATGCAAAAACGTTACATTAAAATTGTTTTGTCATAATAATATTCTTCCAATAATCCAATCAATATTAGCCACTTAACAAACCCAACGAAAAAAACTTACCTAGTGGGATGATCTGGGTTAAATCCGGACAATAGAACACTTTCCTCATCATCGGTACGTATTTCACGACCACATTCGGGAAAATCTCGTTTATACAAAAAGAACTGCATTTTTACACGATCCAGACTGGTGAAGGGGACCCAGTGCTTAAACATCTTTTTCATGAAAGACATGTCAAAGTGACGTTTAAAGAAACTGGGCTTTGCAGATTTCAGTATGTGAACACAATTATCATCAATGCCATTATTTTGTAGAGTTTGAGAGGGAGCACAAGATACGAAAGTGACTGCGGAAATGTTTACGTAATTAAAATTATTTTTTTTTATTTATTTCAGTTCAATTAGCAAATGTTTATAAGAAAATCATTTTAATTTAAATGACGTTTATTTACTTACCATGTATGAAAATTAATTCCAATAAAAGCAAAATGAAAGTTATTTTCGATAATTTTAATTTACAAATGTTTAAGGGCATTGCAGAGCAGTTTTAATAAAATTTTTTTTAATAAATTATTTGTAATTTACACTTATTTTAAATATTTAGTTAATTGCTTGTTTTCGTTTTTAATATCGTGTTTATTAATTTCGTTATTTCTTAAATAAAAACAATGACCAATTTAGCGCGCCAGCTGATTTTTTCTTCGTATATTTAATAACAAAATTTTATTTTACAAATTTTATCTACAAAGAGTTGACCTGCTCAATGGCGAGTTTATGAAACAACTAAATTGTTTATTTTGATTTTAAGTTTTTTATTCACATCAAACAAGACGACTGAGATGAAAAGTTAGTGGTCACTAACAGTGATGTTAACCGTACGGTAATTACCCTTTTTTAGGGTAATTTTGGGCCGCAAAAGGTAGCAAGGTAATTTTATTTAAAATACGGTAATTTAAAGAAATTTGGATTTTTGGTATAAATATACATATTTACATACATACATATGTAGGGTTTAAAGTTTTAACTTTTGAGAAGTGATTTTCAATTTAAAAATACATAGAGAAATATTATAACAAAAAAATTAACAACATTATGTTTCTATTAATGTTTTCGTAACACCGATAAGTGCAAAATAAGAAAAATTAAATTACTCTTGTATATTATTAATTTCATATTTTACTTTTTGTTGTTTAATAGATAAACTCACTGTTTATTGTTGATGATTTTGCTTAAACTTTGATATTGTTACAAGTAGAACTGTTGCTGTAATTCTTATACGCTTAACAGTTTTACTTGGTTAAATATCTTTAGTTTTTCTTAAATCTTTATGGATGAAGTTTCCTGATGATCTGGCCTAAGCAACCAGTGAAATGCGCATAGGAATAGCTTATCCCATCAACAATAAATTTCAGTGTTTTTATCAAATAATAAAAATTGGGAATTAAGCATGAATAACAAAATCATTTAAATAAAAAATTCTTAAACATATGAAACCGCTTATTTGATTATTTTAAGTACGGATCAAATTAAAAATTATTTTAATACTTTATTCATAAAAAATACAAAATTTTGGTTAAAAATGTATTTTAAGACAAAAATTTACATTCAGATTTTTTTTAAACACATTTAAATTAATGGTTTATAAATAATGCTCTTATGTGCTGTTAAAAAATGAAAAAATCAATTGCCTGTCATTTGGAAACAGCACATTTATGTTTTAATTAAAAATTTTTGCGTACGGTAATTTCTTCTCAAAAACGGTAATTTTTAGAGGGCCGTAGGGTAATGAAAAAATAAAAGTTAACATCACTGGTCACTAACAACAACTCAACTATTATATCAGATATAAATATTAACAACAACAATAAGAAATAACCGACCGATCATCAAACAATAAAAAAACAACAACTCAACCCGTATATGTTCCATACTCTTTTCTTTCACTCTCAATAATATTTAATTACACACACTATTAAACATCATTATTGTTATAAATTTGTAGATGATTATTGCTAAAATTCTCTAAAGATACAGATACTCTCTTTTTTATTTGATTACTTTCCCAGCAGGTCTCAAATGGCATTGTCTGTTACTCTAGAAAGTTTTAATGAGCCCATATTTCCTGCAGAGAAGGCAACGCGAGTTTTAAAATTGTACGAAACTGCTTTTAAATTTTATCTTATTTATTTTTACCAAAACACTTTGTGCTGAAGTGTGTTACACCTCAAAAAATGGGTCCTGGATCCACCTTAAAGTATACCGATCGACTCAGAATCACTTTCTGAGCAGGCTGGCTGGCTGGCTGTCCATGTAACCTTGTGCGCAAAGTACAGGTCGCAATTTTGGAAATAATTTGATAAAATTTGTCTTAGAGGCAATGACCAAGCCTATTGCAAATTAGTCGAATCGTAGGACCACGAGGGGAGATGGGGGCAATTGTTTCCTCTCAGAAACTAACAAACCGATTTTAATGAACTTTAAAACGTAGATAGATCCATATTTATATGGACACATAAGCATGATTCCCATGGGTCCCGAATAGGGTGCACTCTCGTTAAAGTGTTTTAAAATAGTGTGGTGTAGGTGGTGGCTTGACCGACTGTACTTTCTTACTTGTTTTAATATATAATATTAACTGAACTTACTTGATCATCAGAATCTTTGTATAAAAATACATTGCAGTGAAATGGACATATTTTCGATTAGTGATACCTATACATACAAATATATAGTTTAAAGAGTTTATCATTGCTTATATAAAGGGTGTCCAACTAATATACGCCCGATGTTTATTGCAAATAAAACAAAAAGTTTTAAGAGAATTATCATAATATTTTTTATTATGATAGAAGAATCGTTGACAATTGTCTGTGAAACAAAATATCAGCCAAATGCTCGGTGGCTTACTAATCTAATCCGATGGTCCATATTTTTAATGACTTTGAGAAATAATTGAGGTTCAATGTCGTTAATGTGACGATTTATCTCATCCTTTAGCTCTTAAATTGTATTTTGTATTTGTATTTATTATTTGCTTTTCTAACAAGATACAATATCTTCTAAATTACAGCGTTATAATCAGATACGTTATAGGGCATGGTTTGCAGAAACAATTATTAAACTTAACATTTAACATTATAAATAAACATATAACATTTAAATTATTTAATATTTAAGAAATCAAAATAATCTATATATGTGACAGCGCATATAGAAAGGTACCAGTAAGGTAAAGGGAACAGTCGCTTTCAAATGAGACCAATACCAACACGCTCAGTGATGGTACACCAAAGATACACGTATTTTAATCTTTAAAATGGCTCTCCTGAACAAAACCCTTAGGTCCCTTTCTATTTTGCGCGTCACATATATAAAATTGTAACGTTACTGACTGACTCACTGACTGGTTCATCATCGCACAGCCTTAGCGCCTGTAGCTTAAAACTTAAAATTTGGACCAGAGATTGGTCACTCCCCAAATCGATCCACTAAAGCTACGGTCACACTTATCAAATATTTGACGAAAAAAACGGGACCAACAAGAAAAATCAATACTCATTTCCTTCAATTCCAATATTTATTTTGATAATAATACCACATCTTACCAACAACAATTTGTTGCTATGTATAGTAGTATAATTAGTTTATTTTGTGATATGAAGATCATGCTAAATCTCAATAACTATTAACAAAAGTAGGGATTACGCTTATTTGGTAAAATATTTAATAAGTGTGACCGTGGCTTAAGACGGGATTTTTGGAAATTCGAATGTTTAGGAGGTAAAAAAAGAGTGAAAACGGGAAAATTCGGTAATCTTGTATGTGTCTCCAAAACTCAAAGAGAAACAAAAAAATGTAATTCTTATTGTTGTTCTTTAGAAAAATAAGAGGACAGGAGTCTGGTACTTTTTTTGAAATCCGGCCCTATTAGGGAGTAGACGGGTAAAACCTGAATTTTGGTACTTTTTGACACCCCATCTATCTTTTGAACCAATAAACATAGAATCAAAGTTAATACCACATTCGAAACTTATCAAAAAAATACGAATACGAATTCGGTACTTTTTCGAAATTCGAACATTTGCAAACTTCAATCTTGTATACACTTTTTCCATTTTACTCTTGAAGCTTCAAAAGGGTTTTCATAAAAATTTTGTGCAATAAACTACAATAAATAGTAAAAAAAAAACAAAGTATGTACCTAAAACTTAGATTTGGTTTGTTTTAATAATATTTTTGTTGATTTTTTTTACAAAAAAAGAGAGCAAAAGAATAACTTTTTTGCAAAAAAAAACCAAATGTGCGATGTGAGATAACACGGCCATTGATTTTTTTGCACAGAAGATCCTTCGTTTCGTAGGCTGTGTGGCAAGTGGTACGATCCTGATGCAACCACTTATCGTTCAGGTCCATATCCTCAATTTCTGGCTACAAGAAGCGCTTGGCCGACCTTATTTTCAAAGAAGTGCGGTCCGATGAGTCCGCCAACCCTTAAACGCATTGGTCGAGCATGCACAGGTACTTTAACATTTCCTACAGACACGGTTAGCTGAAATTTGCGAACAATTCTCCCGATTGTGGATACATTTGGTCGATTATTCTGTTCAAAAAAATCACAAAGTACACGAAATGCATTTAAATTTGAACGACTGTTTTTGTAAAAGGCTTTAACAATCTTAACGCGCTGCTCAATTGTGTACCTTTCCATGGTTGAATTTGGCAAACTCTGAAACAAAGAAATGTAAAATTAAGTTGGGAAAAAAACTTGACGTTAAGGTGTGACTCACAATAAACATCGTGCATTATGGTTGGACCATGCGTACCACCTTGCAAGGAAAAAACAAAGTACGCCGTACAGCCTCTAATTTATAAAGTATTTTTGCAAGGAAATTTCGAATTTACAGTCCGATCGTAAAGTATGATATGTTTTTGTCTCGAGAAGACAAACGGTTTGTCCTTAGGGCCATTGACCTCAAGTATCTCGCTATAGTATTTATCCATTAGATCTCTGTTCTAACCACCCTAATGTCCGAATATTAAAGCTCGCAAGAAACTATTAAACTTTTGCTAAGGAAGTAATTTGATGATTCCAGCAGAAACATTTTTAAATTAAATAAGAAAATTAAAGCTCGCAAAAAATCATTATAGTTTTGCTTAGGAAGCATTTCTTTAATTCCTGCAGATCAGTCGGCAGTCTGGGATTTATCAGAGGCGGTGGAAGCAAGCCATAATGATTAAAATCTGACTACAATTTTAATTTTTATTTACAAAAGATTTGATTAATAAAAGGCTGATTTTTAAATTTAAAGTGCAAAATTTGATTTGAAAAATGTTGAATATGATTTGTAAAATAATTTATTTGATTTCGAAAGTTCTGAATTTGTTTTTTAAAAATCTCAATTTAATTTTGAAAATGAAAAATTTTAAGTTAAAATCCTATATAAAGAAAATAATTAAAAAATTCATAAAAAATAAATAGTAGCACAAGCACGTAAATAAAATAAATGCTGATAAATTTTTATAAGAGCTAATGCTTTTCTAACCCAAGAAAAAAAAGTTTTATTGACGCAGAACTAGCAGGTGCAAGGCCTGTCCAAAAAAATGGAAATAGATGATAAATAGGAAAATAATGGTTAATAAAAAAAGCTTTGAAAGTTGCATTATTGCATCTTTAAAACCTGATTTACACTTGGTTAAAGTTGCACTTTTCCATTTTTAAAATAAAAAAAGACCTAAACAGAATAATGGTATTATTGTGAAAAATATTCGATCAGGGGTGTGCTGGAAATAGCAAACGCAAGAATTTGGAAGTTGTTTTTAATAAACTTTAAAACTAGCTCTTTTAATTTTTTGCTTAAAATCATGTTAAATAAGGAAATATTTGTTTAATATTTGTCATAAAATTCTTTTATTACAGAAATCTTATAAAAAATAAACGTTAAAAATTCTTGCGTTTTACGTTTGCGATTTCCAGCACATTCCGGTATATCTTTAATTTTGAATGCCAAACAGTGTGCAAAAAATGAAGAGTGCTCTTGACTTAGCCATTCTTCTGCTATCTTTTCGTTATCTTGACTAATTAGTTTGCATATATGCATATGTGGAATGCATCGCATTCGCTAAATAATAGGCTGAAGTCATTTGCTTTGCAACAAAATCCCGTTTTGTCACTAGTACTTCAACGGCCGTTGCAATTGTAGCAGAGTCACTTTGTAAGCATTTAGATCTTTTAGAACGTAGAGTAACATATGTTGGAGGCTTAAAGCTTCGTTATACAACTTAACGTTGTTTTAGATTCTTGATTTGACTGTAATTGTCAAATTTATTTTTTTTATCCTTTCGTATTTGGGCGTAAAAGTTCACTGTACATCACTTGGCAGCTAAGGCATATAAATAAGGATATATAAGTCATAGCTTTTCATAGCATTTGATGATGATGATATAAAAAAATATACCGCAAATGAAAAACAAAAACAATAAAGCCCAAAAAAACCTAATTAAACACAAAAAAGCCCATGAAAAAACCCGGTGGGTTGTATGTTTGTAAAAAACCCGGGATTGCCAGCCCTGGTATAAAAATACAGCACTCCAACTTTTTTAATTAATGAAAATCTGCATATGAAATTAAAATTGAAATTATTTAAGCATCTCAAATTTTTATTGAAACTTTTGCAAATTTCCGCTTTAAAGCACGTGACTTTTGCAAAATTCATTAAAATTACACATAAGCAAAATTTTGAAAATTCTAACTACAAGACCATGCGTCCGTCGTATATGACAGAGAAACGCTTCATTAGTTAATAAAATAGGCCCTTGAAAATATTTTGCTCAGAAAGCACTTAAGCAGGCATTAGTTTATGTGTTTATTTTTAAACGAAATGCTAATAAATAAATAAAACAATATGCGAGGGCAAAACGATAAGTTAATAAAGAAATGAAATCAGAAGAAATATTAAGATTTTAATTATCTTTTAAATTGACTATTTTATTCCTGACTAATCTTTCAAAATTAATAACAAAAAAATAAATAAATCTAATTTTCTTAATAATCTTAAAAAAAATATTTATCGTTTTACCTACATACATATGTATGTATGTATGTATGCATTAGTGATGTTACAAATATCAATTTTTAATATTCGAGAATACGAATATCTGCGCCAATATTCGCCGATTAAAGCTGTTTTAAACTATCACACAAGTCTTAAGGGCCAAATACACTTGTCAAATGCTTGTCCAGCCGGCGAATTCCACGTGTACGTGTGCTGGACGTAATATTCGCCGTCATATCTAAATTTTTTGATTTTTCATCAAGCGTTGACACCGACAACACATACAAACACATTTTCACTAATACTACCACAATGCTTGATGAGTATTTTGATCAATGTATTTGGGCCTTTACGTATATTGACGATAATAACTAACAATTTTATGATATTCCGATTTCTGAATTTGAAATTATCAACTACGCACCTGAATGCCACTACTCAACATTTTCAAATTTGTACTCTTCCATTATTACTTTTTTATGTAAAGGCCAAAAAACACAGCAACCCAAAGGATGTTTTGTGATGACCAAGTGCTTACTAAACGATGAGGGATTGTATACTTCATCTGAAGTCATTAAGATAACTCCAAGGAACTTTATTCTGCTTGCATACTTATACTAACATACTTTCAGATTTCGTTGTTCTCATTCTTTTTGAGCTTTAACTTAGAAATTCGATTTTGTTTGGGAGAAAATATTTTCGCAGATGCTGCAGCCATCTATAGCCAGTGTTCGAAAATAAACAGAACATTATTTAGCGTTCGAATCACACACCTAGGAACGATATCTATTTTTTTAGTGTTTGTGTAGACGAGCACAACCCTTAATAGCGTCCGTAGTTATTGTCAAGAAATAGCCGAATATTTTATAGTGTTCTGTTCTTCGTTAAAGAACGGAACAATTGTAGTGATACTGTAGACAAACATTATATTTTAATGATCTATAATGTTTCTTTTTTTTACATTGATAAAGAAATGAACAAAGAAAAAATTTTAGCAACGAACGCAGCACGAACAGCTTGTGTGTATATGTTTCATTTCTGTAAAATTATTTAGCTGGCTTTTTTGTTCTTTTTCGTATGTGTATTTTTTTTTGTAAAAAATGTTTGGTTTTTTTACCAGCCAAAAGGGACGAACATTAATGAGCCGAACCGAACACAATGAAGTTTGTGGTTTAATAAAAAACGGAATTAAATGTTCTATTCTTTTGTTGAGTTGGATAAGAACAGTATTATTTTTGTGTTCGAAAGAACGTTTTTTTTTAATGATTTTCTACACAAACACTTTTAGCGTTTGTGTTTTCCACAAATCAATCGAACCGAACACTAAGGTGCGATATTTAGTGTTTATTTTCGAACACTTCCTATAGCGGTGTATTTTCACCTACTAAATTTTGATTTTTTTTCTCTATTTTTCTTTTATAATGGAAATCAAACTGTGCAACATTTTTATGTCATCGAGGGCAAACTCCCTGTCGTGTGGAATTTCTCGAAGTATTTATCGAAACTAATAAAACCATATGATACTTATAAATTAATTTTTTCCTTTTGATACATTTTTCATACGGTTCTCGAATTTTGAGGTAAAATGCAGCCAGAAAATTTGAACAAAATCGTTTTTAAGTATTATTATGGACTACTTATAAGCAGGGCTTAAAAAACTGCAGTCGAAAACAAAAACTGTCGAACAAAAAACGAAAATGTGTGTACAACCTTTCGTTTTTGGAGTTGGTTTAACAGCAACTATTTAAATTTAATGAATCAGAAGTAAAAGCAACAGTTTTTCGTTGCCAATGACAAATGAAGAAGTGGAAGAAATTGCAGTTTTTCTACGCTGCTTATAAGGGATATTTTTTCTGAAAATTACTTAACTGCATTTCCCACAGTTTGTCAGATATGTGCAAAAAATTTTGAAAAATTATATAAAAAATTAAAATTTTTTCGAAATTCAACTGCCTGTTCAACAATGTTAACGTTCGCATTGAAAGTTTATATGAAAAACACTCAGTTTAAAAAATATTTTCCATATAAAATTCTATGCGAACGTTTACGTTCGAAATTGTCGAACAGGCGGTAAGTAATTTTGAGGCACAAGGTGCAGTTTTTCGGGTCAGTTTATTTTATACCTTTTTCCTCCTAAACTACAGCTGCAATTGCGCCGGCGGCAGGAAAAAAAATTTCAATTGGTTTGCGTTATATAATCGTGAGGAAAATTGCATGTTCTTCGGAAAGTCAAGTTTTACACAAAATATACATGAGACCATAAAATCCGAACAGCAGCTAAAGTAGCAAAACCCAAATGGTGTTTGGAGTTTCGATAAGTACTTCGAGAAATTCCACAAAAGAAGAAGTGTGCATTTTACGTGTTGAACCATGTAAGTAGATGGAAAAGATGTCACCATTCACCATGTTTCTTTAAATGTCTTATGAATTCCGGTTTTTTAACCTGTTTTCATTAGAACACGAGCTCAAAACTCGTTCGCTTAACTAACATTGAAAACAAAATTTCAAAATTTGTTTTTCTTTTAATAAAGTTAAACGGTCGTTTTGCGTGCCTTAAAAACTGGTAGTTAATATTTTTTGTCACATTTTTTTTGTAGCGCATTTGCGAAACATTCGCTTTAATTTGGAGTATTTGAATACGAATTCCATAAAAAAAAACGAGAATACCCGGCATTTCGAATACGAATATTCGCTACATCACTAACAAGTATACGTATTGACTATTTCTTCTTTACAAATCGCTAACAAACATTTCAATTTTGTGTGCAGTTTTCATTTGAGCAACATCTATTTACCTGGAAAATGTTTTGTTAATAGAGAATGCAATTCCTGTGCAAACGGAAGTTCTGCTTCACATAACAGCAGTGCTAATGAGGAAAACCCTTTCATCCAAATCAATTAGTGACAAATTAACAGCAAACATACAACAGTTAAGATGGAGTGCAATTGCAGATTATGAATTGCCACAAGTGGCAGCAAATAGTACGTTGATGTAGTGAAGCGAACATATGAAATAAAGTGAGTGGGTAATTTTAAATTCAAGACGTTTTTCCGTTTTTTTTTTCAATGATGTACAAGTTAGCAAGGAAGTTAAAATGATAGGTATTAAAATTTTAATAAAACACATTATTTCTCATTTTAAATTGTGTACTTAAAAATGGTTTTATTGAATACGCCAAAACTTCAAAAAAAATCTGCTAAATTGTAAAATGAGGAAAATATGCTAAAAGTCTGCTCAAATTTATACCTCAAAAATTTTAATATTTTAAATTTGCAAAAAATATGCTAAATTTTTTTTTTTGTTTAATTTTTATATAAAAAATGCTAAAAATTTGCAAATAAAAAGGAACTTTGATTAATATTTCATTAAAACTTTTAAATGTGCTAAGAAATTTTGCTTTTCTAAAAATTTAAAATATGCTAAAAAAAAATCTGCTTTTGCACAAGGAAATATGCTAAAAAGCAGTTGGCATATTTTTCCCAAAAAAAAATATGCAATTCCTTAACTAAATCTGCTAAATCTACCAAAAATTTTATATAAAAATGATAGCACTGATCGCCAAACTTAAATTTCCATCATCAAAAGGATTGAAAAATCGCCATGTTTGACGAGAAATCGCCACAGTTAATAGCTCTCCACTGGCAGTTTTCACAACACAAAAGCACTGTTTTTTATTTTCATATGTGTTGGAAAAATAGCACATTAAAAAGCGGAAAACAATTTAATTTTTCTATTACCAAACAGTCGCAGGCGTATTTTAAATTCGCCAACCTCGACAAGGGTGATTGTAAAGTCCATATTCAAAAAAAATTCTATTAATAAATTGAATTTTGTCTGGAAATTTAATGGGTTTTACTTTTTGATTATGGTTTCTTGTTTGTTTCAATATGAAAAAGAATTACATATCATGTTTTGTTTTTTTAATTTGTAATTTTTATATAACAATAAAGAACAAATAGCTTTTGTATGTATTACATTGCAACCAGTGACGGATTTAGGCCTGCTTCCTCCCTAGGCACGCTTTAATATGCCGCCCTTTATGATTACATAGGAGTGATTATCAAAAAAAAAAAAATTTAAATACTAAAATTGAATCGTTTATTTCAGAAGCCCGTCAATGTGCCTACTTTAAATAAGAGTTGACGGGTTTCTGAAATAAACGATTCAATTATTGTGTATTTTTTATAGTTGTCCGATTAATCGAGGAAGCTTTCCGCCATTATTTGATCGAATAATTAAAATTGCCAATTTCGAATAACGAATAACTTGACCAATTTATGTCAATTAATCGATTAAGATTAACACCTTAAAAATTCTACTTTTTAATATAAAAATATTTGTTTTTGGATCTTTAACTGTTTATGATAATTTACAACTTCATTAAATGTTTTTAACTTCTACAATTATTTTCATCACACAAACGTTTGAGCATATCTCAGACCCTTTTTAGATGTGGGTGTATGAGAGACAAATTATGTATATCATTATAAACATGAAATTATGTATATCATTAATACGTTAGAAATTTGGTACTTCAATAGCACATTTTTCATATCAATTAAAAAAGTTTTTATAAGTTATCGGTGAAATTGAAATCAAAGTAACTTTAAAAACTTAAGTTTATAAAAAAAAATCAAAAAAAATACGGTGATTTTTAAAAAAAAATTTAACTGAGAATGTCCATCGACTTCAATTTCACTCGATTTCTAGGAATAATAAATTGGTTTTAAAAATTTGTCATAACACCTCTCACAAAAAGTGCCTGGACTAAAAAGACAAAAATATAATAAATAAATAAAAAATTATTTTAATGTATATCAGCTTAAGCCTATATTAAATACCCGCATTAAGTTAAACAGGCAGGACACAATTGCAAATTATAATTAACTGTTCCCGCCTGCTTATAAGCATAACTGTACTAAACTTTGGCTTTCTAATCATTTTATAGTCCTATAAACCAAAGTAGTGTAAACATTGTTTATAGTTTGTTTTAATTTACTTTTCCTTGATCTTGTTTCGGTCTATTTTAATGTATAAAAACTGTATTTTTTGCAGCCGGGTTTTTTGATTTTTTTTTTAATTATTTACTTAATTAAAAAGTTTTAGCACATATGAATTGTTTTTTTTATTGTTTATTGTTAAACTACATGTTTGTTCTATTGTTTTTTTTTTGTGTTTATTAATTTAATGAAAGTATCCATTCATGTAGAGATTTATGTTTTTTCCCCATTGGATAAAATTATTTGAATTATTTGAATTATTCGAATTATTCGAGTAATTTCAAATTCAAAAATCGATTAATTCCTTACTCGAACAAAATCAAAAGTCAAATAATTGGATGCTCTAATAATTAAGAAGTAAATTCAACAATTGAATTACATACTTTATATGTATAATTTAATATAAATTTCGTATTCGTTTAAAGTAAAACTTGGCCAAATCAATTTTCGAATTTGAATTCCCCTAACATTCTTTTACCTTTAAATTTTGGCGTCCTTTAAGGCACCAGTAGAGTTCCCGGATAGGGAAGTTTGGAGTGGATCCAATGGACTGTTTGAGGGGTGGGCAGTATTTACGGATGGATCCAAGATGGAAACCGGCACTGGTGCCGGTGTATATATAGCGGACACCGAGGTGAAGAGATCATTCAGACTCCCCGATGAGTGCAGTGTCTTCCAGGCTGAGATCCTAGCGATCTGGAGGGCGACGGAGGTGATACTGGAACACATCGTGGGTGGATCTGAGGTGACAATTTACGTCGATAGTCAGGCGGCGCTTAGGGCATTGACGAATTATACGGTGCGATCGTGCCTGGTCGCTCGGTGTAGGAATGCTCTTGGTGGACTCATGGAGGCATTCAATGTGAGGCTGTGTTGGGTACCTGGACACTGCATGGTTGAGGGAAATGAGGTGGCGGACGAACTCGCGAGAGGGGGTTCGAGTATGGACTTGGTGGTAAGGGACGGGGGGGTAAAGCCTCCCCTATGTTACTACTATGGTGTGATACGGGAGAAATTCCGTGATGACGTTAACCGATCCTGGGGGGACAGAGTGGATTGCAGGGTGTCTAGGGCATTATGGCCCGGATTGGACGCGGGGGCAACCAGGGTTCTATTGGGATTGGACAGGAGTAGTCTTAGAACGCTTATAGGGTTCTTGACGGGTCATTGTCCGGTCAGGGCTTTTGTAGGCAGATGGGACAATGCCATACCGGACTTCTGCAGATTGTGCGAGGATTCGGAGGAGCTGGAGACGATCGAGCATGTGCTTTGCCATTGTCCCAGGGTGCAGGGCCTCAGACAGAAGTGGCTAGGAAATAGGTTTCACGACGAACTGGGGTGCATCGCTGGATGTAGTCCAGCTGATCTACTGGGGTTTGTCAGGGAAATAGTGCGGTTGTTTCTGTTAAGGGGACAGTAGAGAGGGAATTTTTGTTCTTCACATCACCTACTAACTTTCCTATATTCTATACTCTATCTACCTCATAATTCTTTTCTTAACCTTTCTCTTTTTCTATCTTCTTTTTCTATTCTTCATGTTGAAGGGATTCACAATGGACCGTACTGGTCTCCGAGTGGAAGTGTGCCCTTGGGCACATAACCCTTCCAAACCTAACCTAACCTAACCTAACCTAAGGCCTCAAGGGGCTAGACGTAAATCTACCACTGATTGCAACTTTAAATAAATTGAAATAGTTTTTTTTTTCAATTAACAATAGGCATTTTAAATTTGGTTATATTTTTTCAGATTTGGAAACTTTTTTAAAAATTGTGGTTGTAATAATATTTTGGTCTCTGCATAAAACCGTTGTCAAATTTAAATATGAAAGTGAATATACGAATACAGATTTTTGGACTTTTTCTGCTCATCACAGTCGTTTCAGAAACATAATAAAATAAACAATTCAATTTTTGTTTTATAAAACTGCATAAAATATTGAAATATGCAGCTATGCTTCTAGTGTTTTCTTCACCAGACAATTTTTTGTGATACAACCCAATTATGATTAAAACTCCCCGGGAGTTTTCTCCCTTCTCCCATTTTTTTCTATGTAAATTCAATTGTAAAAATGGGAAAAGGAAAAAACTCCGGGGGAAGTTTGATATGACAAAAAATTGTCAGATTAAGACCCCATGTAAAAAATAAGTTCCAAGCAAGACAAGCTACAAACGATTAAAATTTGTCTACAACTTTTGAATTGATTTCACAAAAATGAAAAATTTTAATTAAATTTAAGAATTTCATAAAACGACATAATTGTATGGGAGCACTCTTAAGGGTTGGAGAAAAAGGGTAAGTTTGCTTTGAGAAAATGTTAGGCACAAAAATGTAATTAAGGTTCCCCAAAATTTGCAAAACGCCTGATTTCTTACTTTGATTGTCAAGCAACAAGCAACTGTTACTTGTTGTTACAGTAGTTTTGACTTAACTGCCTTTTGTTTACGTGCACTTTTGACTTAACTGCACAAAATTGATAATTTTTGGAATTATTCTTTCTAATTATGTACATACAAATTCCTCTTTTAAGTGCACTTTCTATACCTGCACATTTAAGATAAATGCACAAAATTTTTGGCATTTTAAAATTATTTTCATACAAAAAATCAAAGTTAGCTGCACTTTGACTTAACTGCCCAAAATAAATATTTTCTGGAATTATTTTTCAAAATCCTTGTTTACGTGCATTTTGTATACCTGCACATTTTTCATATTTTTGGGCAGCTTTAAAATATGTTCATACAAAACATCAAAGTTAGCTGCACCCATAAAAATATATGGTGGCCACTTTTTCACATAAATATCTAATTTAAGCTGTTTATAAAAATATAAATCGCAATTACTTTGTTGTTTTATGTTCTTTGTGAATTCTCATTGTTTTTGTTAATGTTTCTTTTATATTAAATAAACATACATACATACATACATACATACATACATACATACATACATACATACATACATACATACATACATACATACATACATACATACATACATACATACATACATACATACATACATACATACATACATACATACATACATACATACATACATACATACATACATACATACATACATACATACATACATACATACATACATACATACATACATACATACATACATACATGTATAAAATGATTCGTTTAATTTCCAGCTGTTTGTTAGACGATTACGTGTAATATACAATTCCTAAAAGATTCTTCTGGTGATTATCTGACGAGTAACAAAACCATCTAAATCTTTTTTTAATTTTTTTATTTAGTTTTTGACACGCTCGTCTTTAAATCTTGAAATGAACCTTTTGGGACTCTCTGTAAGAGCCGTATAACAATTACTGAGCTACCTAAATAAGACAGTTTTTGAAGTATGAAAATGCTATTGCGAATTTTTTCAAAATTGTTAAAAATTAAAAACCCATAACATGACAATTTGCTTATTTTAAATTATTTTATTTTTTGTACAAAAATACATGAAAATTTGTTCAACTTTCAAAAAATAAAATAAAAACGTGAATTTTAATAAAACAAACCGACCTTAGGATCTGCAAAAAAGGATTTTCCGACAGGATGCTGTTGAATTCGCGATCTTAAGGTTTGTTTTATAGAAATTGTATGAAAATTAGAAGTTTTGGCATGAAAAATACGCCTGGTGCCCTTATTTAGGTAGCTTAGTCATAAAATAATACCTACATGAGTCAAATACGACTCTTATCATGCTTTTTGAAAGACTCGTTAGATAATCTCAACATACTTCATAAACGATTCCCTTTACGATTAATATAAGCGTTTTTCGCTGCGTTATGGAAAAATATCTCATACGAATCAGCACGTGTTACAGTTTCTCCCGTGCTAGGAATCGTCTAAAATTAAAAAATTAGCTTGTCGACGATCAAAAAGACTCTTTGTGAGATTCCCAGTAAGCTCCTGGGTTGAAATAAAATTTTAATAAAATATAAATTTATGTATTAAAAAAATAATTTGTTTTATTCTACTTTTAAATTAAACACTTTACTGTAGCTGCACTTTTGTGCAGGTAACCACAATTGTGTACCTGCACATTAAGGCAGGTAAATGCATTTAAGATAACTGCATTTTTGATTTACCTGCACAAAAAATCGTGCAAAGAAGATTGTGCAGCTAAGTCAAAACTACTGTACTTGTTGTAGTATCGCCACCACCCTATACATGAATTCGCCTTGATATTTATTTTACAAAAAAAAATTGTTAGTAAAAGTTATAGATCAAACTCCGAGAAACAACTTTTGCTTTTTTATGTATCGCCATTATTGTTTGAAAACTGAATACAATATTTCTTTTATAGTTTTAAGACTTTTTATGTTTAACAAAATTTTATTGTAATTTTTACACCCTTCACCGAAGGTAAAAGTGTATATATAACTTTGTCATTCCGTTTGTAATTTCTACAATATTGATCCTACACCCTATAAAGTATATATAATCTGGGTCCTTATGAAAAGCGAAGTTTAAACCCGGTTGTCCGTCTGTCTGTTTAAATGGGTTTTCCGAAGCCCCCAGATATGATGGAGACTTGGTTGGGGTACATTTATGTCAGGTATTCTTATTATAATTTTGCTATTGAAATTCAGCCAGATCGGTCCAAAAATGGCTGAGATATGAGCAAAAAAACACGACTACCTATAATTTTTCCCAAAAATCCCTAGTTGTTGTTGTATTTTTATTACTTTTTCCTGTAAATCTGGAGAACGGCAAGAGCCAAAGTTTCCAAATTAGGTACAAACATTGAGGTTATAAATACACACCATCCCACAAAATGTGGGCGGGATTGTAGAAGTGGGCGTGGTACCTCCCATACAAAAAGTATCAAAAATTGTATAAAAACCTGAATTTTTTGACTGTGATATGACCTATGATTACGCCTTTAATAACAATAGATCGGAAATTTTTAGTAGAAATTATTTTCTGAAAAACTCGGAAAAATCAGTTCGGAAAAGATACGGAAAAGTTATGGCCAAAATAAATTTTTTTTTAATACGCTTTATCGGGAGCCATAGATCTTCCTTTGCTCTTTAGCACGTCGGTATATAAATCTGTCAAATCGGCTAGACAATGGGCAATTTATGAGCAAAATACTCTTAAAATGGGCTAAAAAAAAAAATTTTATACAAACCTACATTTTAGGGCTGTCATATGACCTATGGAAACGACTTACATATATATCAAAACATCGGCAATTTTTAGTAGAACATATTGGTTATTAAAACACAACATCCGATATAATGTGGACGGTTCGGATAAGTGGGCGTGGCACAAAATCTAATTATTTATATCTTAAGAATGGTGTTCACATAATTTTTTGTTCTTATTGCACCATGGTGAAGGGTATATAAGATTCGGCACAGCCGAATATAGCACTCTTACTTGTTTTTAATCAGTTTGTTTTATTGATATGATGTGAGTTTATAGGGAAAAATTATGTAAAATAAATCATGTATAAAGGTATATTAACTAAAATAACAAACAAAATAATACAATTTAAATTTTAGCATTATTTTTTGGCAGTTTAGGATTTTTTTTTAGCATTATTTTAAAGCCGATTTAGCTGTAAAATATTTTTGGATATGGCCACACTGGTTGTCATATATACATTTTCTAAACACGCCAAAATTAAGAAAAACGCTTTCATTTTAAATCTTTTTTAACTGTTCAACAGTTTTGAAGGTTAACGTTCGTCTGCATTGGAAATATCTATTAAAAACACACAATTTTAAAAATTCTTATCACATCAAATTTTATACGAACGTTTATTTTCGAAATTTTTAAACAGGCAGTAATAATATTGTATTTAGTCCATTTCTTCCAAAATTACATACAAATTTACATAATTACATTTAAAAGAAAAATATTGCATTTGTATTATACGATTATGTAAGCATTATTTAAAACTATCTATATGTTATAACGTTTTCTGCTATATTAAATGATTATTAAAAAAAAGAGAAAAACTATTTAAATTGTTTTCTCAGAAAACAGACGATATTTTCAAAATTATCCTGGCAGCCCTGCTCACCAAAAAATAACTTAATACCGCAGTGCTGCCACCTTGTAGTAATTATATTGTACGTGGCAAACTGTCAAATCATCTGTAAAAAAACTTCATACGAACGAATATTCAAAGAGAAATATCAAAAACTGTATGCAAAACTAGGCTGCTCTGACGTGGAAGTGTAATTTTTATACATTTTAGTGAAAAAAATTATTTTTTTCACAATTATCGCAAGATTTATAAAAAGGATTTTTTAAACAATCCATTTGTGAAAAGTGTTAAAAAGCAAATAAAGTGTGAATGAATAAGCAGCCAAAATTTTGTAAAAAGAAATTTTTTCGGGCCTGCCAGTGGTGTGTTTACGTGTTACTAGCAAATAATCTTGTAAAAAGAGCAAAAACCGATTTTTCCTGTTTTGCTTAGGAAAATTCAAAGGTTGCGAGCACAAATATTTGTGTAGAAATTTCAAGAAAAATAAAAGAATATTCTTTAAAAGTTAAATAAAATTTGTGAAACTGAAAACGCAGCAACAAATTAATAATTTAAAATGATGAATCCCAATGCCTACGGTCCACCGCCGACGATACAGCCTATGCAACAACAGCCACCACAAATGATGCCTCCTATGGGTGGTCAACAACATGTTCCCCCAGGATGGCCTACCCAACAACCGGGCATGCCAGCTCCATTACCACCCACTTCAATGCCTGGTAGTATATCTGCTGCTTCACAGCAGACTGCGCCTCAAACACAATCTAATATGAATGGAAACTATCAGCATCAGGTTAGTGAAATCTTGGCAGTTTCATGACTTTTCTAATTGGATTTTTTAACTCTTTTTTTTCGTTATGCATTAATTTTTTGTTTTCTGTTTTTAATTCCTTTGGTTTTTCTTATTTGATTACATTTTTTAAATCAACTTCCGTCCAATTAAGAGAAAAATACAATTCCATCTCTTTTTCTCTTACATAGATCTTGTGAAATGATTGCATGGTTTTTGTTTAAAGAAAAATAACAAAATTATAAAAAAAAACAGTATTGTACAAATAAATAGTTCAGGTTTTGTGTAACAGTATTGTAAATATTGTACGAAATACGAACATGACGAGACAATTTGTAAATGAATATCAGTTTTAAAAAGATCATGATTTAAATGCAGTTTACGAGGAACACAGAAAAAAATATGCCACCCGATATAGAATTTAAAAAAAAAAAACACCAAAAAATTTAAGGGACTAAAGGGGGTTCCTGGCTTTAGCTTTAGTTACAAAAAAATTAAAACTTTAAAAAAATAAAATATTTACAATTTCTTTTTATTTGTGATTTTTTCGCCGAAATCATAATACCTATGTATGTAGTTTAGCTAATAAAAATATCTACATGCCGGTTCAAGGCGAGTTCGTGTGTTCATGTGTCTAATTTACGTTTTTTTTATTTATTTATTTAATTCAATCAGTAATAAAAAAGCCTTCTTGATTTCAGTTTTCCCTTTTCAAATATTCTATGCTCTATATAAAAAGCATTCGAAATGCAAAGAAGTTTTCATCGTTAATCACACTTAAGTTTTATTTTTAAATAGGTATAACTAATATCGACATTATTCCAAAGCTATTTGGTTAAGAATAAACTTTGTATCTAGATATAATTTCCAACCCCATTTTGTCGGGATTTATCTATATATTTTTTCCTTTAAAAAAGATTGGTTACTGTCTAATTCTAATCATAGGAAAATATTAAAAATTTCGTTCTTTACTTTCTTTTTCCAAAAATGTAAGTTACTATTACGAAACGAATATCTACATTTACTAGAGGTAAATAAAAGAAATTCAAAGAGTTAAAATCGAATAACTGAAAAAAATATTTAAGACTAGATTTTTCGCGTTGCATTACTGATCTCGTAAATTTTGAGAAGATTAGAAAAAGTCCACTACAGAGGTACTATCAGTTTTATTGAAGAATGGAATTTAAATGTTTTTATTTATGTTCATATATATGTATGTATGTATGTATGTGATAAGCAAAAATGCTTATGAAACTTAAAATATGATTTTTTAATAAATTTTATTTGGATTGATATCAAAATATTTCTTTAGTTGTCGCAATCAATGGGAACTATGACAATGAACCCCATGAAACAGCCATTATCAACCCAACAACAGCAACCACCCTTAGGAGGAGCAGCACCTCCTTCATTTAGCAATGCTAATATTGGGATGCCACAACAGCAAATACTCGGTGCTGGCCAACCTTTTACAAATGGTCCACCTTCTGGACAACAACCTGGCACAGCACCAACTCCATCAAATATCAACAATAATTTTCATCCATATCCCAATGGTACATCAAGCCGGCCACCTACTGCTGGTACACCAGGATTACCACCTCCGCCGGCATCCTCAATGGCTGGTCCAAACCAACAGTCACAGCCACATACATCTGTTGCTGGTGGTAATTTGCCTCCTTCGCAAAATATTCCTGGAGCTAGCAATCAAATGACTTTAAATAGTGCTAGTTTACCGGGTATGCCTCATATGCCACCAGCTCCACAAAATACAGCTGTATGTTTTTATTTTAAAGAATTTTTTGGATTTCTTTACTAACTTATAATTTTGTAGCAAACAACTCCCTTTATGCCACCTACGCCTGGACATCAATCCCAACAGCAGCCAAATCAAGGTTTTCCTGGCTCTCAGCCTCCTTCAGCACAGTTGCCTCCACAATCACAACAGATGCCTGGAAGACCAGGTCAAGCTATGATGCCACCAGCAATGGGAGCTCAACAACCTGCTGCAGCAATGCAACAACCTGGTATGTCTTCTATGCCCGGACAGCAGCAACCTGGAATGCCTCCTATGCCGGGTCAACAACAACGCGTAACGCCCCAAATGCCGGGGCAACAACAGCAACAAAGCATGCCTCCAATGCCCGGATACCAACAGCCAGGTATGCCTCCCATGCCAGGACAACAGCAGGCAGGTATGCCTCCTATGTCAGGACAGCAACAACCAGGTATGCAACCCATGCAACAACCTGCCATGCCTCCAATACCTGGCTACCCACCACAACCCGGCCAACAACAAACAATGCCAGGTTATCCACCCCAACCCGGACAACCTCCCATGCAAGGTGGTTATCCATCCCAAATGATGCGTCCTCAACCAGGACAACCAATGCCAGGAAGGCCAGGATACAATGTATGTAACTACTTAAATTTCCTATGTGTACTATAATTACATTTTTAAAGAATTTAGATTCAATTATAGTTAAATTCTAGTGCAGTTCTAATTATGATTCAATTCGACTATTATTGAGTCTTAATTCAATTCTACCTAGCCAGAAACTTTGGAAGTTGTTCGAGTAGAAGGGATATTTTCATGACTTCTTTAGCACTTAACTACTTGAATGAATTTAAAATGCCTTCCAAAATTCGAATAAATTTTAAATAAGTGAACCCATGAAAAATTACATGCAATGCACCCATTCAACTCTTATTTAGGAATTACAATTGTTCACTATAATTTGGTATTATTTTAGGATTGAAAGGGGACGAATATTATATACAATTGACTTTAATGATTGAGTTAAATTTTTTTAATATATACATATATTTGCAAAATGCATGTACATAATTCTTGATGAAAGTAATGAAATTGTTATTAAAATGTTAATAATATAACAATTAAATCACATTAAGTACTTTGCGAAAACTAATTTGCAATTCTACATATACATGTACATTGTTATATAGCTTTAAAACTCAAACAAATTTCGGACGTGCTTAAATTAATTTATAATACATTCCCATAATGCATATAAAAATTAATATTAATCACCAATGAAAATACATTTTAAAATCATTAAAGATGCATTGCTTTTAATTCACACGCATTTCGGTTAATATTCCGGATCAATGAAATCCCCGATCTAATCACTGAACTTTCATTGGTTCTAAGCAATATTTTAACAGGGTTTTAGTTTGAATTAGCTCAATTCTAGGTTGGATTTAGTTCGATTCTAGTTTAAATCATAGTTTGGATTTAAATAAAACCTGAAAAAATTTCATCACATAACACAAATAAGGTCCCTGTAACAATTTTGACATGAATCTAAAAATTCCAAATTTTATTGATGTTTCCTTATTTACTTTTCTTTGTAATTTTTTATTTTTATATCACAACATCCTCTTTCATTGTTAACTGGAGGTTAAAGTAATAGGTAGTTTTAACCTCACTTGGGGTTCGTCATATAAATGCTTCACAAACAAATTTGGTTTAATTTTTATTTCAACTATTCTCTTATTAAAAATTGTGTCACAATTAATATGCTTTTTGCCTGTTTAATTTTACTTGTTTACATTTTGAAACATACGTTTTAATGTTATACTAAATCTTACTGCAAAAATTTATAACTTGCAAAAACAGTCAAGAGCTGACCATATGCCTATTGTATTAAAGCTTATCGTATAAACCCAAAGTAACACAAATGATGTAATGAAATTACTACCGAAACTCAAATGGGATGAAAATAAAGCTGAAATATATAAAGAAAAACTGAATCAGAAACTTGATATAAATAAACAGATTCAACATGAACTAGAACTGAAAGATCTAATCGAAGTTATAAAGTTAGCCAAACCATCCATCCGAAAATTTTCAAAAATATTAGAATCGAAGAACAAGTGGTTGTTTAATTACCAATGTCATAATGCACGAGAAAAGTCTTTGAAGGCCCTCAAGAAATATAGACAGAATTCAACTTCTGTAAACAATGTTATGTCAAAGCTAACCGCAAATTTAATCACATTTGTAAAACAAGTAAAACATCTAACTTTTAAATTTTAGAATCCCAAATTAACTTGGTTAATAACAGTAAAGAATAGTGGAATATCTTTAAAGAAATAAAACAAATAAATATACAAGAGAGCCCAAATATTCGAGCTAGTGAATTTAAATCATACTTTTGTGAATTGTTAAATCCGAACAACATAAATGCGATATGGAATAGTTTTTTAGGAAAGAATGAAATATCGATTAAAGCTAAGTGGGACATTTATCTATCTGTTTTTGGGGCAATTCAAACATATGGGGCTCAGGTATAGGGATTTACACTTTTGACGAAGTTGATAAGATACAAAGATTATTCCTGAAAAAGGTTTTAAAACTACCTTCGTTTACGCCAACATAATACATCTTAATATTAGGAACCGGCATAGAAAATAGTTATATTTATACTTTTGATCTACACTTGTTCACTACAACAATCAATGCCTTCCAAACTTTTTAACAAGAACTTTAATAGAGAAACAACTTTTTTTGGTTAAAAGTATTAATAAACTTTGCAGTGACTTGAATGTTACTCAAATTGCAGATTGTGTCACTAGAGAAGATTGTATGTATATCAGAGAAGAAATTTTAACTAAATTGAAACTGAAAGAAAAGACTTTATTATTGAAGAAGGCATCTGAAACAAATCGGTTCTATAAACAATTAAATTATAACAGCAAACAAATTTATTTTATTTTTTGTATTTTTGAAAAAATAAAGAACAACTAACTACAGTCAAGGACTCTCACTTTACACTCTCAGTTCGTGTTCTCATTTACTGTATTTTGTAAAAAATAGTAAAAATGTTTTACCGTATTTAGACGCAATTAACGCCGAGTTTTTTTCTATTTTCTTTTAAAGAAGTTGCTACGAAACTCTTTTTACATTTACATTTAAATTTTTTTAAAGCATTTTTTTAACTTTTCAACCCCGTTTTCTTCCCTACACGACTTGCTTACTAACAAAAAGTTGCATGCGAAAGTTGCGGCGTTAATTGCTAATGTAAATATGATCTTTGTGTACTCGAACGCAGCTTATAATGAACTTTTATTTCTGCAAAAAAAATAAAATGTCAAATCTGTTATGTTCCCTGGTTTGTTCTGTTAAATGATCAAAAAAAAAATTAAAGTTTTATTTAAGATTGCTGCTCACAATATGTTTTGGTGGTAATGCAATAATAGTGCATTACTCATGCTTATAATAATGCACTATTCTTGATGCATTTTAGTAATAACGCAGAAGTAGTGCATTAATTGAAATACACTTTAGTGGTAGTTAAAAAATAATGCAATATATTGATAAGAAATTAATGAAGTGCAAAAATAGTGCATTAAAAGTGTCAGAGTTGTTAATAATGCATTGATTTTTTTATGTAAAAAAATTGTCAATTATTTAGCATTTTTAACGCATTTGTCCCCGGGCTGCTTCTTCAGTTTAGTTCAGTTTTGAGGCTGGAAAATATTGTGTTTAAAATAATCCATTTGACTTAAGTAAACTAAGCGCAATTTCTTGCAGCAACCTTCTGGTGGCATGTACCAACAGCCCCAATATGAACAACAACAAAAACGCTTGGATCCCGATCAAATGCCCAATCCCATACAAGTTATGATCGAGAATCAGCGTAACGCTGGTGGTGCATTTGTAACAAATCAAGCCGGGCTTTTGCCACCCTTGGTCACCACAAAGTATGTAGTACAAGATCAAGGCAATTCATCCCCAAGATTTTTAAGGTAAATTTTTTTGTTTTAAAATATTAATATTATTTTTTATATTTTAATATAAATTTTTGTATTTTATTTAGATCTTCTTTGTATTGTGTACCAGCTACGGCGGATGTACTAAAAACCACAGCTCTTCCTTTCTCTTTGATTATATCACCTTATGCTCGCATTGCCGAGGGTGAATATGAGCCACCAATTGTTGATTTTGGAACTTTGGGGCCCGTACGTTGCAATCGTTGCAAGGGTTATATGTCGCCCAATATGCAATTTATAGATGCCGGCAGACGTTTCCAATGTTTGATGTGTAAAGTGTCCACAGAAGGTAAACTAAATTCTGAATTCGGATAAAAAAATATAAATAGAATTGGAAAAATTTTTCTTTTTTGTAAAGTATTATTATAGTTTTATTATTTTAAATCATTGTATAAAAGTATACATATATATTATTCCATGGTTGATTTTTAACATTGCTATAAATTATTTTTTAAAACAAATTGAAATATATAAGACTTTTTGCAAAAAGTCGTAGTTCTTTTATGTTTTTCATCTGCTTTAAACAACCTTTGGTTAACAATCAAGTTCCAGATACATATGTATATTGCCTTTGGTTTTAGTAGTATGACACAAAGAATGCTAACAAAGATAGTAGCTAACAAAAAATTCATTGCATTCTGCTGGTGGGTAATATTTAATTGCAATTTTTTCCGTGTATGCAATTTACTCCGTTGCTAACATAAAGGATTATCAGGGGTGTTCTGGAAATCGAAAACGCGAGAATTTGGTAGTTGTTGTTAATACAATTTTAATCTAAATTTTATAATTTTTAATAACTGTTTTTGTTATAAAATTCTGTTTAGTTAATAAAGAAATATGTGTATAACATTTGTTATAAAATTCTTTTATTACAGAAATCTTATTTAAAAACGACGTTTAAAATTCATGCGTTTTCGATTTTCAGAACACCCCTGTATATTTGAATTTAAAAGCGCAGTTAAACAATAAGGGTCCTCATGATATCGTTTATAAGTCTCGTAATCTGTGCAAACTGTGCATTTTTACGCCCTCGTAAATGAACTGTCAAAAATTGTATGAGAATTCATTTACACAAACTTGGTAAATTTGCCCAACAATTTTGTCTCGTAAACTTGCGCTGTTCAATTGTGCATTTATACAAACAGATCTTTTAATGATTTTAACGTCGTTTTCAATGAAAAATCCAAGTGTCTATAAATCACAAACAATAAATTCTAGCAATAGTTTCAGTAAATTGGTCTTTTGGCTTTCTTTGAGCATTTTTAAACGCAAATTTCTCATACATACATATTAATCACAAATTTAAACACAAATTTTTATATTTTTGAATTTTAATTTTTAATTTATTTTTGTATTGACGTTTCTTACAAACTGACATTAATTGTTTAAAATTACACAAAAGTAAAAAAGGGGCTTCATGAAACAAGACTCGTAAGTTTGCGCATTTGCACAAATGGCAATTTTAAGCGACATCATGAGGCCCCTTAATGTTTCAATAAAAAAAATATACATTTTTGTTTACAGTACCCACTGAATATTTCCAACATTTGGATCATACTGGTCAGAGAGTAGATAAATATGAACGCCCTGAGTTGGTTTTGGGTACCTATGAATTTTTGGCTACCCAGGACTATTGTCGCGTAAGTTTATTTTATTATTCACTCAAAAATAAATACACGAAATTATTAATCTCTTACTTTTTCTCGCAAACTATAGAATAATATTTCACCTGAAATACCTGCATTTATATTTGTTATTGATGTTTCTTACAATACCATTAAATCGGGTTTGGTACACTTGTTGTGTTCTCAAATAAAGCAAATTTTAAAAAACTTGCCAGTGGATCAAGGGCAAGATAAATCGAAAATGCGTGTTGGTTTCATAACCTTCAACAGCACTGTTCACTTCTACAACATTAAAAGCAGTTTGGCTCAACCACAAATGATGGTTGTAGGAGATGTTCAAGTATGTTTTTTTAATACTTCTTAAGATGTAGTTTTACTTAAATAAAATTATTATTTCCTTTTCCCAGGACATGTTCATGCCTTTACTTGATGGCTTCCTTTGTCAACCGGATGAGTCGGAAGTCGTAATTGATGCCCTAATGGAACAAATACCAAAAATGTTTGTTGACACCAAGGAAACTGAAACAATACTCTATCCAGCTATTCAAGCTGGCCTAGAAGCTCTTAAGGCTTCCAACTGTTCTGGCAAACTTTTAGTTTTTAACTCATCTTTACCCATTGCTGAGGCTCCTGGTAAATTGAAAAATCGAGATGATCGCAAATTATTGGGTACGGAAAAAGAGAAAACCATTTTGGTGCCTCAATGTCAATCGTATAATACTTTGGGCCAAGAATGTGTGCAAAATGGTTGCTCTGTCGATTTGTTCTTATTTAACAATTCTTATATTGATATTGCCACCATCGGACAAGTCGCTAGACTGACGGGAGGAGAAGTTTATAAGTACACTTACTTTCAGGTAGGTTTCGCTTATTCCAACTTTAAAAAAGTATCAACTAATGATTTTGTAAATTTATTTTGAAGGCTGACATTGATGGCAAACGTTTGATTGCTGATATTATTAAGAACGTTTCTCGTCCCATTGCTTTTGATGCTGTAATGCGTGTCCGTACTTCGGCTGGTGTAAGAGCAACTGATTTCTATGGTCACTTCTTTATGACCAATACAACTGATGTTGAATTGGCCAGTGTTGGTAAGCTATTGTTTTCTTTGTTATAATTTAAAATTAGTTCTTTTCTTTATTATACCTAAAAATTATTACTTACAAGTTTAATTCAAGCTCAGTTCTAACCTTAGCCTCATTTAGGCGAACGTTGCTATAGCCATAATGTTCCACACTGTACTGTAAGCACGTTGGTGAACTTAAAGACAATTTGAAAACGTGTCATATGTTTTCCTACATAACTATTATGTAAAACTGCATACACAGAACAAGACGTTGAAACCATTTAAAGCCTTTTATATGTTTCACATTTCTTTGTTTATTTATACATCTTAATATATGTATATTTGGAAATATGTTGAATTGCAAGTTGTTTTGTCGCAATTCCATAGATATATTGAAAAAGATTAAAAAAAAAATAGCGAAAATACCCACATTCAGTTTAACATACAATCCGCCCTTCGCTGTTTTACAAATGTCACGTAAGATCGTTATGAAATTCTATTTTATACAGAATGAAACGTTACAACTACGATATTATAAATTTCGGTAAGCTTTTCAAGGGTGTGCTGTAAATCATAAACGTAAAATGCAAGAATTTAAAAAATCGATTTTTAATCAGATTTGTGTAATAAAAGAATTTTATGACAAATATTATACAAATATTTCACTATTTCACATTTTTTTCACAGAAATTAGATTCAGTGTTTAAAAAACAATTTCCAAATTCTTGCGTTTTACGTTTTCTTTTTCCAGCCCAACCCTGTTTGTATTGCTTTTCATATAACAACCCAGGCAGAAATTACGACTCTTCTAAATATTATGTACCGCTACAACCCTGTAAATACAAAATTGTGACTCTATCAAAAATATGGTACCATCACAACACTGTAGATACAAAATTACAACCTTAGTTTTTTAATACCGTTTTAAAAAAGATTCAACACCGGTACAACACCCTAAATACAAATATACGACTTTAGTTTTTTTAAGTCGCATTTACCATAAAACTATACCGCTACAACACTGTATATACAAGAATTAAACCTAATTAAACATAATAATTTCCTAATGCCGTGTTTACAATAATTGTATACCGCTACAACGCTGTATATACAAAATTTCAGTCTTTATTTAATAGTGTCGTATTAAAATGAAAACACAAAAACTATTTTCGGTAAGAAAATATAAAAATTGTTGCTTGTTTATTATGTATTATTTCTTCATTAAATTTAATAAGAATACATTTTTGTTCAACTTTGTTCAGTATTAACCTCGACGATATTATTGTCAAGTTTTTTGACGTTATACAATCCAATTTCTTTTGATAAAAGCGGATATTCGAAAAATTCATTGATTTCAAGAAATATTTTACCTTTTACAAAAATTTCATTAGGTTTGTTTTGGGAAAATTGTTTGCCCACAATTTCTGTGACTATTAGTATATGTCCATTTTGAAGTAAACATATATTATCAGGATGGGTTGTTGTAATATTAAACCCACAAATATTAAAAAAAAGAAAAACAAGCTCTTGATTCCGGAGTTTGGAAGAAAAAGTAGGAATTAGTTTGCGAAATATATACATATGTATTATATTAACCTGAATTCCATTTCCTCCTTTTGGTTGTCTTTTATAAATGCTTTTTTTTTTTGATAGAACAATGAATATTTATAATAAAATTTTCAATATATAAATCAATCTTAATTTTTAAAACGTTTTACGTTTTATTGCATGGGTATACAAATTGTAACATTTTATGGGAACGTTATTTTCAGTTTATCAACATCAGATCAAGATTTATATTAAAGTTTTGTGTTTACTGCTTTAATGTTGTAAATTTTTATTTACGGCTTTGTAACAATATTGAAAATAAGAGTCGAAAGACGGTTGTGACTACGTTGTAAATTCGTGAATCTAACATTGAAAATTTATATTTACAGTACTGTGACAACACTAAAAAGAAGAGTCGGAAGACGCACATTTGGCGTTATCATTTTAATATTGTGACAACATTGTAAATTTGGTAAACAGTACGTTGTATTGATGTTGATAGTACCCCCTGCAACGTCGACACAGCGTCGTGGTGATTGTCTTTTTCTGCCTGGGAAAAATCGAACAGCTGATTGATACAGTGCAGATACTGTACAGCAGCGTTCGGCTAACTGAGCCTTTAGTTTTATTTTATTTTTAGTTAAACTATAACTTCTAGATTACTTCTCGTTTTGCACTGATTTTCTAGTTTTGTAAAAGACAGTTTATCTGTCTGTTTTTGGAAAATCAAAACAATTTGTGTGAGAAATTTTATTCAAAACAACAAAAAAAAAACATGAAATTTTTTTGTTAGTTCAGTTCTAAATGTGCTCTAATTCTTATTAATTTTTAGTTCATTTAGTTAGCTTTTAGTTTTGTGCTAGTAGAGTTCTAGTTCGAATAAAGTCAGTTCCTATTTTTTATTTCTAGTTTCGTTCTACTAGAGTTTAAGTTCATTTCTATTTTGGTTCTGCTTCAGTTTTATTTTAAGTTAACTTCTACTTTAGTTCGTTAGTTTGACTCTCGTTCTGATCAGTTTTCCGATCAGTGTACATTTTTAACTTCTTTCCTACTCGTAGATTGCGACAAATCGATTGCTATTGAAATTAAACACGATGACAAATTGCCACCCGAGGAAAACGTCTACTTGCAAATCGCTCTACTGTACACCTCTTGCAGTGGTCAACGTCGTTTGCGTATTTTGAATATTTCCCTTAAGGCCACCACTACAATCGCTGATGTTTTCAAGAGTTGTGATTTAGATGCCATACTGTTGTTCTTTGCCAAACAATCCTGTTTCAAACTTATGGAACTAACTCCAAAAGCCGTTAAAGACACTCTCATACATCGTTCAGCTCAAATTTTGGCCTGTTATCGTAAACATTGCACTACTCCTTCGTCGGCCGGTCAACTCATATTGCCCGAATGTCTTAAACTGCTACCGCTCTATATATCCTGTCTTTTGAAAAACGATGCCATCTCGGGTGGTTCCGATATGACTCTCGACGATCGTTCTTATGTTATACAATTTATTTTATCCATGGATTTAAACATGTTTGTATCATATTTGTATCCAAGATTTCTACCAGTACACAACGTTGATCCCGATGATACGGAATTGCCCCCTTCAATGCGTTGTACCCATGAAAAAATGTCGGAAGACGGAGCTTATATATTGGAAAATGGTGTACACTTTTTCATTTGGTTGGGCCAATCGTTGCCCGAAAGTTTCATACAACCCCTATTTGGTGTACAATGCACTCAACAGGTCAACGCTGAACGTTTTGCTATAACCGGCGATACTCCGGTAGCCCAGAGAATACGTGGTATTATTGAAAATATTATGACAAGTCGTACTCGTTACATGAGGGTAAGTTGTTGTCAATCTTTGCTAAATAAATTTGATTTATTAATGTTTTTTGTTCATTTTAGGTCACTTGTGTTCGTCAAAATGACAAGCTAGAAAGTGTTTTCAGACATTTTCTTATCGAAGATCGTGGCACTGATGGCTCAGCCAGCTATGTTGATTTCTTATGTCATATGCATAAGGAGATTAAAGAATTATTAAGTTAGCCCGTAGGTTGTAAACAATATAATAATCATAATAAAAATATTAAAACTGTGGATGCTGTAACATGTCGCAGTTTTTCTCAAAATCGTGCTCGACTCTCACGAGCGACGCGCTCTAGAAGATGGTAAAACTTAAAAAAAAAAAAAATCCAACACAAAGAAAATATCTAACAATGAAGACCAACATCAATACATAAAAAAAACGTTTAATAAACTTAAAAATTAATACATACATACAATAAAATTGTTTGAACAAAAAAAGGAAAGGGTTTAAAAAATTGCATTACCATTTTTTGTTAGAATTTTTTTGAATTCTTTTTTTTAAATATTTTTATGATTTTATGATACATAATTATTATTATAAATTCAACAAAATATGTCAACGCATAGTATATATAAAATACATTCGCTTAATATTAATATTTTTTTCAAAAATTTATTTAGCTGTTACAGTCACAGTCATACACACATACATATTTACACATTAAAGAAAATTTTAAAAAGATGTCTACATAAAGAATGATTGGAAACAAGATTTAAACAATATGTATAATAATAAATATATTAAAAAAACACACGGTAATTTCTTTGTTTTAACGATTTGTTTAACTCTTTCTGCGAGATTCGCTGTATAAGCTTCTTAAATATCGTATAAATCAGGTACTAAATGAGCTTTGCCAATTTGCACCAAAAAGTTTCCAACTGCAAAACTTTTGTAATAAAAATTACAAGTATATAAATACTTGCCTTATTATGAGTGTCATTATCGTAGTCGAAAACTAGTCGTTTTTAGAAATTGATATTATGATTGTCGTAAACGACTTTAATACAACTAAACTTTTTATGTTTGTAACATTGACGGTGTCTTGAATTTTAAATGGTATCGAGAAAAACTACGACTCTTGTTATAAGGCTGATGGTTTTTATAATCTTTACCGCTGATTTTTTTAAGACTTCAAACATCCATTCTATACCTTTTGGCAACACAACAACGAACAAATTTTTAGAAAGTTTTTTCTACAATAAAAAATATTGGACTTCTTTGTGAAATTTGAAAAAAAATATTTTCATGTGTTTAAATATATATATATGACTATGACTGTATGTTTATTATTTTCTATTTTAATTTGCGTTCTTCCATTGCTTTAAATGTGTTTTCTTAACCCGTTTTTTATGGTTATTTGTGTTTATTACATATTTGTGTTATTTACAATATAAATGGTTTCCAAATGTTTGTTTATCATTATTCCCTCTTCATTACATTCTTTTAGTTAAAAACGAAATTAGAAAAACAAATAAAATTGTACTCTTATGAAAAAAAAATCAATGTTTTTGAATTTTTTTTTCCTTGTTATCATTTCCCACAGTCCCTAAAAATTAAGTTTATATAAATTTTCTAGGTGGAAATTACGTCATTCGATTAAAATTATAATACTACATATTTAAATTGAAAATTTTTCGATATGAAACCGCGTAATTTACATCCTTTTTTATTTTTCATTTATAGTTTTTTTAATAATAAATAAAAAAATATCTTTCTAAAGATATGTTCAAGCCTATCCAATATTTGATTTCCTACACGTTACCACTAGATTTATTAAAAAATTTGCTTGCTTTTGCAAAACGTTTTCCTGATCAAACATTATTAACCTGTTTCTTAATTAAATCATACAATTAACTTCTTACATATAAAGTTAAGTAAGTCAATAAAAATTGTTAAAAATAAATCTAACGTTTGATCAATTTACTGGTCACGTTTTTTTTTAGATTTTCCGTCAAATATTTGATAGGTCTGAACATACCTTTAGGGCCCCTATTACGGTTCACAACTCAACTCAGTTGAGTTGTAAATTCCTTATTTGTGTATTATGGTTTACAACTTTGCTTTATTGCTGTGAATAAAATCATAATTACAACTGATCACAACGAGTTGTCTTAATTTCAACTCAATTGAGTTGAGTTGTGAGCCATAATAGGGTCCTAAATGTTTTTTATTTTATTTCTTATACTGCATGTTTAATCGAGTAAAATAAATCGATCGATTTCTATATAATCAATTCCAATACATCATTACGCATTTAATACAACAATTAAGTAACAAGAAATCAATTTTAATTAAGAAATTATGTAAACAAAAAAATAATTTCAAAATAAATAAAAATTAAAACAATTGTAAAATATTTGTATACTCATTCGAATTCAAATCTGTCAAAATTGTATATTAAGGATTAATATCAAAAATAGGCAAGCCAATTTCGAAGAATTAAAAAAAATATTGTATACCGGCTTCTTTAAAATCATTTATTTAAGAGTTTATAAAGTATCTCAGTCATGTTCTGGAAACCGAATTTAAGTCAAATGGAAATCGAAACGTTCCTGTATCAAAAGTTTATAAAAACACTTTGTTTTATATACCTTATATTTGAAGTACCACTTTTCTTAAAATTAGGAAAAACTACAGTCTGTTTTTAAAAAAATTTAACCAAAAATCTCCATCGATTTGAATTTTACTCGATTTTCAGAACATGATCGTATAGTTTAGTTTAATATAAATTCAGATTTCTTAGCAGGGGATTATTGTGTGTTTTGAATCGAAAAAAGGATCTTTATTAGTTTCCGACCGAAACCACTTTTTTAGGCTGATGCCGAAGTTCGGCTAAATTGTCTAAATTCGCCGAAGTTAAACTTAACTTAATCAAAGTCATTACCAAAATGTAAAGCACAATATTTTTACAGCCGAGAGATATTAATATTACATGCCCATATTTTCCAAAAACGGAGGAAAAAAATGAAGGCTTTCTTTATATTGATATTTAATAAATAAATAGAATCTGTGAATTAATTTCTCATGGTGAGTAACATTAATTATATACATTTTTATATTAATTTGAATGTGTATTCTAAGCAGTGTTGCCACTTTGTGGGTAATTACCCGAATTTGGTATAATTTTTACTGTCGTGGGTAGAGCGTGGGTAATTTCTCTTAGGTGTACTTCAGGTGTTATTTGAAATTTTTAATTCAGATACCCAAAAAAATCAAGATTCGATTTCGAAGATAACATTTATTTCTTTTTAAATATTGTTGATAAAAACTGCACAATCTTCTGAACCAAACTCTCGGTTTCTTTTTAAGAAAAGACTTCAGCCATTAAAAATACTTATATATTTCAAAAGTTTGGTTATAAATGTCGCAAGATAGACTCTTAGATTTGGATAAATGTGTCTATCATAGTAATTTAGAACCTGATGTTTATTGGAAAAAGGTATTCAAACTAAAAACTAGCCTGTGGGAAGAAATGTTTCCAATATTCCAACATATAATTAATTGAACGTTCAAATGCTTTAGTTTAAAGAATATTTAACACCCTTAACAGTTGTAAAACTGAATTAAGCACGCATTTTGTTTACTTACTAAGGTATAAAGGGCATTTTTTTAAGACCATGAAACTTGAAATGGTAGACAACATACAAAAATGAATTGTAGTCGCAGATTATTACTCAGCATTACCATTCGAAACTTATTTAAAACAAATAGGCACCGCACCGCGCCTGTCCTTAACGAAACGCATTGCAGACGTCCAATTTTGTTCATCTTTTTCGAGCATTGCTGGCTGTTGACCTCCAAGACGTCAATTGTTGCTAGTTTATCAGCATAAACCAGTGACTTCACAGCCCTACGGAGGCGGAGGAGACATATCGCACGGCCTTGAAGTCTTATTGAGAGTTTATTTTCTCTAAATCGCCTTTGTTTGTGAAAAAATAAATTGCTTCATTTAAAACATGAAGTCGCTTATATGCTGCAAAAATCGATGAAAATGGCTGATGGCAATGAGCATTTTGAACCTTTCCTAGATATAAGTTAATGCATAACACATTACAAATGCAATACACGAGCGCAACGTCAGCACTAGCATTCCAGAGGTGTCTTATTACGAGAACAAGGGAATCGAAAATATTCCAATTCAACAGACGCGTGGACTACGTAAACACTTTTGGTTTAGGCTGGCACTTGATAAGTTATGTGTTAATATTTTACTTTTAGTTTGGTTTTGAGTTTAAATAAAGTAAGCCATGTTGTGAAAAACAACACGCAACCTTTTTGAAAAAGTAAATATAACTTTATTTTTATTAATATATATGCAAACAAATGTGGAAGTTAAACTCATTATTTTAGGAGTTTTATTTTAAGTTTTATTAATTATTTTAGTTCTTTAATGTTATATTTGTTAATTTATTTTAAATTACAATAATAATTTTTACAGCTTGACTTCTTCTTTCAACGAGTTTATTGTGTTTTTGCTTCTTTGTAAATGTCTTTTTATTAAATAATATTTAAATTTTATATCAGGTGTAATTTTATTTAAATGGGGTAATTTTGCTTCATCTTAAGTGTAATTTTGAATAATGCTGGTGGTAACACTGATTCTAAGTCAAATTACAATTTATAAAGCTTCATTATTTTCCAGAAATATTTTCTATACACTATCAGAAGTGTTGTTTGTATGTTTCTGTTACGAGGCTTACTTTAGCTATCGTACTTCATTGCTACGCAAAGGATAGCTAAAGTAAGCCTCGTAACAGAAATATACATTTTGAGCTAATACCCTTAAATTGATTTATAAAAATTAAATTTTTTATTACAAAAAACCAACAAAAAAAGTTTTTTATTAACAAGTACTTGGTTAATTAAAAAATTTGCTTAGGCCCCTATTATGGTTCACAACTCAACTCAGTTGAGTTGTAATTTCTTAATTTTTGTACTATGGTTTACACCTTTGCTATATTGCAGTGAATAAAAACATTTCAACTGATCACAACCAGAGTTGCCAATTTAGCGCCTTTTTAACTGTCGAAATTGCGCATATATAAATTCACGTTTTTGTACATGATCAAAAATTAATTAAAACAAGAAATACAAAAGTAGCTTATTTTTATTAAAAAAAAAAGAAGATATTTTTAATATCAAGCAGCATTTCTTTAAATTTTTTAGACAATGCTCAAGAAAACGTGATTTGATTTAATTAATTTTTATCTGAATCGACATGTTTAACACATCAATCCAAAGTTTCTTATTTTTATATTAAGTTTTCTTAAACTAACTAGTAGTGCTACACGTTTTTATGAAAAAAATCCAGGCTTTTCTTCTGATTTTGTAAAATAAAAAGCGACGAAAACTTGATTTATGTAAGTAACTATAGAATTAAAATAAATTGTTTTTAGCTGTAAATAAGTAAATTATCGGGTGTGTTCTAGAATCCGAATCCACTCGAAAGTGGATTATTGGTGTTCTGCATTTCACATCCACATGTTTTTATTCGTTTTCAATTAGAGTAGATATGGGTTGGTGAAAGTAAACCGAATCGACTTTTATTGTAATATGTGATAACATTTTTAACAAAAAAATTAATATTGCTTTTAGCTTAAAATCTTCTTAATCCAATTTAATCAAATATATATCGTTATCTAAAACGCAAAAGGCCTTACTAACCCTAAATTTAAAGTCAACTTTTTCATTGATTTTGATGTAATTATATCAAATTTTTTTTAACGATTTTTATGTTATTTTCAGACAATTTGTTTCTTTAATCGATTTAGCGATCTCTTAGTTTTTGGGTTTGTTTAAAGTTTTGCAATTTTTCGCGAATTTTAGCCATAAGCGATTTGGTTGCGTAAGTTTTCTGATTCTTTACAGCTTTAACGATTAATAATAAATAGTTTACTTTGCTATCATGCCGCTGTTAGCAAATTTTTGGCGAATTTCCTTGAATTTAGCAATTTTTACCGATTTTTTGCCATTCCTTATAGTTTTAGGGATGGCTGGTTTGAAATATTAAAAATTTTCGCGAAATTTCGCTATTATTTTCCGACATTTGGTTTTTTTAATCCATTTAGAGATTTCAAATAAATTTTAGTGTTTGTTTAAAAGATTGCAATTTTTCGAGAATTTTACCCATGTAAGCGATTTTTCCTGTAATTCTTTACAGGTTTCACGATTTTTAAAAAATATTAGACATTGCTATCATGCTTCGGTTAGCAAATTAGCGATCTTTAGTTCAACAAAAGTTTTTTCGAACAAAAACTTCGAATACACAAAAACATGCGGATTTGAGAACACCAATTTATGACTTATGCGGATTCAAAAAATGTTACGTTTTCAATTCGAGTCTAAACCTAGAACATACCTGTATAATGCTTAAACCAAGCCACACATATGTTTACAATAAGAAATTTTTGGCTTGTTCAAGAATGGTGCAAAATTTTCTTGGCTCAAGACATATTTTCTTGTGATTTAATAAATAATTCTTTCCGTGAATATTTGAAATTACATTTCTTGAGTTTTCTTAAAATATCAGAAAAGGCTTTTTAAAAATGTTAATGTTTTATTAAGACTGTGATGATTGTGATGATAATGTGAAACAAAAAGTCTGATAGTGCATACAAAATATTCCTGGAAAATATTGAAGGAATAAGACCTATTAAAGTATAAAAGCTTTTGAGGATTGTAATTTGACTAAGAATACACATTCGAATAATATGAAAATTAGTATTGAAAATAATCTTTTGTAAAAGATCAAAATCACACAAGTTCTAATAAAAAATATGTATGTATGTATTATAAATGCCTTATTTCGGTCGAAATATTAGTCTGGCCCATACAAAAATAGACATGATAGAAAAACTGAAAACTGAAAAATTATGTTATCCAGTTTTAAGTTTACTCAAGAATAATTTTAAATATTTTTTATTTTCTATTTTTTACAAAAAACTTATTATTAAAATCAATGCTACATTTTTACAAAATTATATTTTTTTCAAACAAGTAGTTTTAACGTAAGGTAGTAGTTGCTACAGGAATTTAGCGCTGCAAAAACTTTGTATTTCTTATATTTTTATTAAAAACGATTTTTTGACGGCCAGTGTAATTAATAAAACTTGATTCTTACACATTTCATTAAGTTTTTTATATAAATTTTATTTAGCGCTTTTTGATTGGGGGCACGGCGCTTTTTGATTAGAAATATGTAGTTCACAACCCTGATCACAACCAGTTGTCTTAATAACAGCACAACTGAGTTGAGTTGTGAACCGTAATAGGGGATTTAATCATAAACAGAGCATTTACTAAAAATTTTTATTTCTTCACTTTTTGAAAAAATCGACACGTGATATTTATATCCACCCGCTGTCTACATTTTGGCAATGAAACGGCTTAAAAATTATTTTACATATGCATTTATATTGAATTCAAAATTATTTTGCTTCTACTGGAAGTTTTAAAATTTTGAGTTAATATCTTCTTTATGATCAAGTACGATAGTTAATAGTTTTTAAAATGTATACTTGTGCTACCTTAATAAGAGCGGCAAGACGTTTTTCATTACATTTGTTCATACAGTTTTCGTATAAACAAATCAAATTCAACATCACCGGGCTGGAAAATCTTATTGGGCATGGGCCTAATTCTGGCAGTCGTGATCGAGTACTTTCTCGATTCGAAAGCAAGTTTATTTCAATCGACACTGAGCGAATCGAAATTATTTTTTCAGTATTGTGAAACTCAAATTATTGCTTTACAACACTGAAAAAATAATTCCGATTCGTTCACACTTGCAAGAAGTGTATGCGTATTATCAACGAAAAATCGAGAAAACAGCCGATTGGCTGAAAGTACAAAAATCGTGTGAATGTAAGTGAAAAGTGTGAGTGTAATGAGTTTTTCGAACTTGCACTTGCATGTGGAAACGGGGGGTTATAATCAATCAAAAACTTGATTTAGAATGGCAATACTAGTTGGTGGTGCTGACAGATAATTTATTGCGACAATTCTATATTTAGCTAATCTGAGAATTAAGTTAATCTAGTATCAATTAAATTTGAAATTTTTGGGTGGTGGCTTAAAACGTGTAGTGTTACCATACTGAGCACAAATAATTGGCAACTTTTTTTGCAAATGTCAACTTTTTATAAAAGCAATATGGATGTTTTCAAAATGAAATAGTTTACTTTGCTATCATGCCGCTGTTACCAAATTTTTGCGAATTTCCTTGAATTTAGCAATTTTTACCGATTTTTTGCCATTCCTTATAGTTTTAGGGACTTTAAATAAATTTTATGGCTGGTTTGAAATATTAAAAATTTTCGCGAAATTTCGCTATTATTTTCCGACATTTGGTTTTTTTAATCCATTTAGAGATTTCAAATAAATTTTAGTGTTTGTTTAAAAGATTGCAATTTTTCGAGAATTTTAGCCATGTTAGCGATTTTTTTTTGTGATTCTTTACAGCTTTCACGATTTTTAGAAAATATTAGACATTGCTATCATGCTTCGGTTAGCAAATTAGCGATCTTTAGTTCAACAAAAGTTTTTTCGAACAAAAACTTCGAATACACAAAAACATGCGGATTTGAGAACACCAATTTATGACTTATGCGGATTCAAAAAATGTTTCGTTTTCAATTCGAGTCTAAACCTAGAACATACCTGTATAATACTTAAACCAAGCCACACATATGTTTACAATAAGAAATTTTTGGCTTGTTCAAGAATGGTGCAAAATTTTCTTGGCTCAAGACATATTTTCTTGTGATTTAATAAATAATTCTTTCCGTGAATATTTGAAATTACATTTCTTGAGTTTTCTTAAAATATCAGAAAAGGCTTTTTAAAAATGTTAATGTTTTATTAAGACTGTGATGATTGTGATGATAATGTGAAACAAAAAGTCTGATAGTGCATACAAAATATTCCTGGAAAATATTGAAGGAATAAGACCTATTAAAGTATAAAAGCTTTTGAGGATTGTAATTTGACTAAGAATACACATTCGAATAATATGAAAATTAGTATTGAAAATAATCTTTTGTAAAAGATCAAAATCACACAAGTTCTAATAAAAAATATGTATGTATGTACCATAAATGCCTTATTTCGGTCGAAATATTAGTCTGGCCCATACAAAAATAGACATGATAGAAAAACTGAAAACTGAAAAATTATGTTATCCAGTTTTAAGTTTACTCAAGAATAATTTTAAATATTTTTTATTTTCTATTTTTTACAAAAAACTTATTATTAAAATCAATGCTACATTTTTACAAAATTATATTTTTTTCAAACAAGTAGTTTTAACGTAAGGTAGTAGTTGCTACAGGAATTTAGCGCTGCAAAAACTTTGTATTTCTTATATTTTTATTAAAAACGATTTTTTGACGGCCAGTGTAATTAATAAAACTTGATTCTTACACATTTCATTAAGTTTTTTATATAAATTTTATTTAGCGCTTTTTGATTGGGGGCACGGCGCTTTTTGATTAGAAATATGTAGTTCACAACCCTGATCACAACCAGTTGTCTTAATAACAGCACAACTGAGTTGAGTTGTGAACCGTAATAGGGGATTTAATCATAAACAGAGCATTTACTAAAAATTTTTATTTCTTCACTTTTTGAAAAAATCGACACGTGATATTTATATCCACCCGCTGTCTACATTTTGGTAATGAAACGGCTTAAAAATTATTTTACATATGCATTTATATTGAATTCAAAATTATTTTGCTTCTACTGGAAGTTTTAAAATTTTGAGTTAATATCTTCTTTATGATCAAGTACGATAGTTAATAGTTTTTAAAATGTATACTTGTGCTACCTTAATAAGAGCGGCAAGACGTTTTTCATTACATTTGTTCATACAGTTTTCGTATAAGCAAATCAAATTCAACATCACCGGGCTGGAAAATCTTATTGGGCATGGGCCTAATTCTGGCAGTCGTGATCGAGTACTTTCTCGATTCGAAAGCAAGTTTATTTCAATCGACACTGAGCGAATCGAAATTATTTTTTCAGTATTGTGAAACTCAAATTATTGCTTTACAACACTGAAAAAATAATTCCGATTCGTTCACACTTGCAAGAAGTGTATGCGTATTATCAACGAAAAATCGAGAAAACAGCCGATTGGCTGAAAGTACAAAAATCGTGTGAATGTAAGTGAAAAGTTTGAGTGTATTGAGTTTTTCGAACTTGCACTTGCATGTGGAAACGGGGGGTTATAATCAATCAAAAACTTGATTTAGAATGGCAATACTAGTTGGTGGTGCTGACAGATAATTTATTGCGACAATTCTATATTTAGCTAATCTGAGAATTAAGTTAATCTAGTATCAATTAAATTTGAAATTTTTGGGTGGTGGCTTAAAACGTGTTACCATACTGAGCACAAATAATTGGCAACTTTTTTTGCAAATGTCAACTTTTTATAAAAGCAATATGGATGTTTTCAAAAAGAAAAAGAAAATGCGCGAATTTAATAGTGTTTTATAAATTATTTTTTGTTTATGTTTTTGCAACAGCTGCTTATGTTAAACATGTGTATGTTGACAGTTTATGTTTAGGTTTAAACAACCACCATTGTCCGCTTAAACTACCAAAAAAAAGTTAAAAGCACTTTTAATTTAATCGCTAATCTCTAACCCAAAAAGTGACTCTAAATGGTTATGCCAAAAATAAGCATTGAATATAAAATTGTTTGTTCAAAAAAACTAAAAAAAAGAATCGTCGTACCGCCAGTAAAATATCGCCGATACCGATATATTGGCAAATCTAAAGTATCGTCGATATATTGGTATACGTTACATCCCTAGTTTAATGTATTTTAATTCTGCACCCTAACGTTAGTCGATTCGTCTAGCAGCGCTTTCCATTTTTGTGCAGTATTTTATAAAAATGTGCCTAATAAATATTAAAAAAAACTATATTTTACAATAAAAAAAATAAAAAAAACTTTCTTGTTGGATTTCAATTTAAAACAAAGCGAAAAATGTTTTTTTACCAAACCAGCTAACATTTGTTTATAGATACGGAAAAAGTCGGGTTTTTATATCACACTGCTTCCTCTAAAGGGGGTTAACTCAAAATTTATATATTTTCAGTAGAGAAAAAAAACTGTTTTCTTTTTATATGTATGTACTCTTATACTACAAAGGGGGAATGGTTTGTTTCGGCAAAATACTAAACAAACTTTTCTCGTAGATATGACCACTGTACATCGGTTTCTTGCAAAAAGTGAAAATTTAAAGTTTTGAGTTGACTCTCTTTAGAGGAAGCAGTGCGATATGTACATGTTAGTCGTTTCGACTAATTATTAGTGTTTATGTTTAAAAAAATAACGTTAGTATTCCAACTCGATACTCGTTTTCAAAGAAGAAATTGCAAGAAATAAAGAAAAGCTCTAATAATGTTTTTGGCCAAATTAGGCTTTTATTATTACAAGTGTTTTCCTAATGGTCGAAATTCGGCCATATTTTTTTTTAATATGATGAACAAAGAAAGTTATCGACCGTAATTGGTTTGATTGTGCCGATTTATATATAAGTTTTATATTGTCGAAATATTCGAAACCCGGTTTCTTGCAAATGTCGAATAATCGACCACCCTATTTTTTTTTATTGTTCGATAATTGAAAAAAAACAAAATTTTTATTTATATGTTATGCATATGTATGTGTTAGTATCAAATTTGAACGCTTATAACTCTGCTGGCACTTCTGCCAGCAAATATCTTTTAAATGGTGTATTTTTTATTCCAGTCGCTGGTCAAACAGGGGAGAAAAGTGTTCTTAACTGTTTTGCTTTAGCCGATTTATATATAGAGATTCTGTTAATAAATAAAAAAAAAAAATAAAACTGACTTACCGTTTTTTGAAGAAATTTGTTGAACTTTTTCACTTTAATATTGATTACAGATTTTTACACGCATACATACAAACATATGTATATACAAATTTAATATTCCAATATAAATTTTTACCGCCGTTTGCGTAAAAAAATTAGTAAGAAAGTATAGTCGGTCAAGCCCGACCATATAATACCCTACCCCACAGTATTTAAAAACACATCATGCTAATGTGTCCATATCAATTTATGATTTATCTATGTTTATAAACTTTATTAAAATCGGTTTGAAAGTTTGTGAGAGGAAGAAATTCGCCCCTACCTCCCCCTGTGGTTCTATTTTTGCCAAACCGCATAGCTTATCTGGCCATATAAATATGTTTCTATCTATGATTTAAATTTTATTAAAATCGGTTTGATAGTTTCTGAAAGGCAGAAATTCCCCCCTTGTGATCATACGATTCGGCCTATTTTCAATAGTCTTGGTCCTTGTGCCACTAAGAACCTAGGCCCCAAATTTTATGTTAAAGTGAAGTTTTTTATTGAATATACTCTTTCAACACAGCATTACGAGTTTAAATTACCAACATACATATCGCACACCAAGTTCGAAAGTGACACAACTCGAAATTTTTAGGGTTTTTAACTATGCACAATACACTTGTTTATCTATAAAAAAAATTTCAGTGTATTTTGTTGTCGTTAATTGTTATTAAGAAATGGTTATGTCTTTCTTTATCTTTCAATTTGTATAAAGTCGGAATTCATAAGTGACTTATTTTTAATTGTGTCGAAAATATAATGGTGGTGATCTCTACTGCTATGTGCTAATTAGTCTTAATTTGAATTGTGACACTTTTGATAAAATAAAATCTTTGTTTGAGTATATATTAATTAGACTTGTGTCAGTTGCAAACAATACATCATCGAAAATGACATAACCAAAAATTGTTCATTATCTAAAGTATAAATAAATGGTCCAAAGATTTTAACTATTATTTTTTTTTTGACAGACAGTTTTTTTCGATTTCTGAAAAATCTTGAGATCAGTCACTTTTGAACTAGGTGTGCCATATAAAGAACAGCCAAAGCAAGTTCTTTAAAATGGTGCATACCTGCCGCATCCTTATAGCAATAAAACTTTGGCCAAAATTGATTAAAATTAGATGGGAGGTTATCATTAAAATACACTTTCCAATTAAACAAACAGTATATTTTTCATTGTGATTCATAAACATCCATGGGTACGTTAGGATTTATAAAAATCTTTAAAATATCTTTAACAACAACGAATTTTGTTTTTAATAATAAATTGCCACATTTTACAATTGAGAAGCATTCGTAAACATAGAATTTCATACTTAAATGAAAATAATATTATTTTTTCATATTGAAATTAACGAATTTCAAAACAAATTCATTGCTCACCAAAAACAGCCAACTAAGTCGCCAAAAAAGGCGCCATGTCGCCAAATTGAAGAATAGTTTGCCAAACGAGTTTAAAAATCGCCACATCTGACAACCCTTTTTTTTGCTTTTAAAGTTATGGTTTTAAAATAAGATATGCATTAAATAACGCTGGCTATTAACAAATATGTACCGCTTTTTATTTGGTTTTCATGTTTCCTTTTCTTTAGCTTTTTTACCTATGAAAATAGCATTATCATTTTAATAAACTTAAAGCCCAATTTTATTTAAATTTAAAGATTTAATAAAAATTGTTTACTATTTCTTCGACCTTTTTATTTTAACTAAAGATCGCCATCAATGGATTTGGACATATGTATGTATGTACATATACATATATTTACATATGGATGTAGGTATGTACGTTTTTATTTTTTCTACATTTTTTAACTTCTTTAAATAACATTTTATTAACCCGGCAACCAACATTTGTATTATGTTTGTGATTTGAAGAGACAAAACCACAAATTATTATTATTTTTTTATTTCATTATCAACTTCTATTCCAAAAAATTTGCTAAACTTTAACTAACGACCGCCATTAACTAAGCATTTTTTTTTTCTCTTTGCACTAAAAAAACATTCTGAAGCATTAAATATTGCACAGCTATATTTAGGCACTTTTAATATTATTATTGCTAAATTATTGAACTTAATCTTTATTTATTTTACAGCTTAGGCATTGTTGACTATTTAAATACTAAATTTTATAACACTTATTAACTTTAAACCACTAAAAACAAATAAATTATTTAGAGCAAACGGACAACCGGCGAATTTTAACAAGAAGAAAACGGAGACTAAAAATATGCCTGTTAATATATATAGAGATGCCAGATGAGTTCAGTATTAGTTGCCGGATTAATTATTAGAACCGGAAATTAAGAAAACTGTTACGGCTTAAACAAAAAAAATTTCAAAAGTTAATGTTTGAGATATTTACTTTGGTTTGAAAATTCATTTTATTAATAAAATAACTTTTTTAAATTTATTAGTATAAAATTAGTACCGATAGTCGACGAGTTTCTAACATGAATTAATATTTGATTAAAAATTTGGTTTTTTACGTTTCCTTACTTTCGTTTATTTTTAATATTTTTTGAAAGGAATTTACTATTGTGCTCAGTTGTCCGATCTTTAAAAAAAATTTTTTTTTTTATTTTTGACGCTTGTTTTAATTTTTTTTCTTATTTCTTTTGTTTGATATTACATGGGTTTCAACATTGTTAAATGGACTTGTTTTCTTATAATCAAATATATTCTTATTATTATTATTTAATTAAGCTTGAGGTCTCTTTTTTATAAAAAAAAATTTAAATTTATTTAAACCAATATTTCGGCACTCCGTTGTGTGCCTTCTTCGCTGTTTTTTTTTCTTGAATGTTTTACAAAATTAACAATTATTAACAAATTTATCAAAATGTCATATAACAATTTTCAATATACATATGTATGAAAAGGGGCCTAGTGTGTCAAAAACGGGTTTGGACTTAAGAGTGGTACCTGGTACCTAATAGGGTGTAGAATAAGATGAAATGCGTTTTTCTCAAAACTTAATTTTCACTCAATGTCAAACAATTGTTAAAAATTAAAAAAAAACCAAACGGAGTGCCGAAACATTGGTTTAAATAAATAATAATATACAAATTATTAGCAATTAGCAATGCAAGCCATTTCAAATCTGCCATATTAAGGCACTTTACATAATTATCTTACCTTCTAAATAAGCACCTTTGCCTTAATATTTGTCTGTTTTTTATGTTAATTATACATTAATTGAAATTTTTAGCTATTATTTTGCTTTTTTTTTATACGGAAATCGTATTAATAATAAATTTTGTATTCCCGAAAATAACTTTGATAATATACATACTTGCATGTGCCCGTGCAAAAAAACTGAATTGGCAAATCGGTTTTTTTTTTTGTTGTTTTCTTACGAAGACAGTAGAATAAAGCAGTTTGTTTTTTAATTTTGTTTTTTCTTTTTACCCACTTACAACTACAATTCGAGTCGGAAAGAACCCAACCAATTGTAGGGGAATGTAAGAAAAGATAAACTCACTGTTTATTGTTGGTGTTTTGTTTTGGCTTTGATATTGTTACAAGTAAGACTTTGAGTGTTTATAATTCTTATTCGCTATAGGGTTTTATTTGTATAATATTTTTGGCCTTTCTAAAATCATTGGAAAAGGTTTCCTGATGAGCTGGCCTAAGCAACCAGTGAAATGCGCATAGAAGCTAGCTTTCCCTCAACAATAAATTTCAGTGTATTTACCAAATATGAAAAACTGGGAATTTAGCACGTCATACGTAAATCGTATTAAAAATTATTATTATTTAAATTAACGATAATATTTACATATCTATAAATATGCCAAATAACTGAGCAATACTTTAATATAAGACTTGTTCCTGTTGTATTGTAATATCATAAATAATAAAAAAAAAATATTTAAAAAAAAGGGCCTCAAGCTTAATTAAATAACAATAATAATAATTGTTTTAAGTTCGAATAAGAGTCAATTTAAATCAAATATATTAATGCTTCGTGGCCTTAAGGACACATTTATATAAGTACGTAATTCCTTTTGGAGAATATTTTCATCATTTTCTACCACTTCAATGTGTGGAATTGAGTTGTGCTTTCCCCATTTAAAAGCTTTTATTTTTTCCCCTCTTTTTTTTTCTTTCCCATATTGACAGTCTGTTTTAGAAACAACATAAATTTCCACTGCCGAATTTGGAAAAAAGTTGTAGTTGACTCTAAAGAGAGTCAACTCAACATTATTATTTTTCCATTTTTTTTTAAGAAATCGATGTACAGTGGTCATAACTACGCACTGTAAAAATCTTTGATCAATTTCTATAGTATTTTTTTGTCTGTACTAAAAATTTATAAATTTTGAGATAACCCCCTATAATCTTGTACTATACATTAAATTTCAAAATTCACAAAATTCGAAAATTTTAATCAGAAAAAAGATACTTAAGTCATATCGCACTGGTTCCTATAAAGGGAGTTAACTCCAAATTTATAAATTGTCAGTAGAGACAAACTGTTTTCTATTTACATGTACTCTCTTTTTTTTTTTTTTTTTTTGCAAAATACTAGACTGTACATCGATTTCTTGCAAAAAGTGAAAATATGTTAAACTTAAATATACATATACAGGTAACCCTAGATTTGTGCGGTTTGTTGGGACCGAAGAAAGCACATGTAAATCAAATTCGCGTAAAACAAGGTTCAGGACTGGTACAAATTTCGTTTATGGGACCAGAAATTTAACATATCTCATAAATCGAAACATAAGATACATACAAAATTTCATTTTGGGTCGGTCCTAAAAACCGTGTTAAATAAAGAACTCATGAATTATATATTTTTTTAATAATTTTATTTTTACTTTTTAAAAATAAAAGGATATTGCTATGAAATGTTTAAAGGTGTGTGATTATATTTTTAAAAAATAATTTAATTAAATTTGTTTTCGTTTCTTTGGATGGTTCTTATGGTTGACTCATTTATATCAACATATTTCGCTTAAGTTACAAGTTTTTCTTTAGTTTTTCGCCAATTCAAAATTTTGATTTCATCGTATAGTGATGTGACAGTACGTTTCTTAATTACTTTTTTGGCTGGGGCCATTTTTAAAACATTTAATTAATTAAATTTTTTAATTTTTATAAAAAAAAATATGCAGTTCTATTTTAGCACACAGATGATAAAATTTATTGAATCGAAGCAGCGTTGCCAGAAGATTTGGAAGGAAAATCTTTATTTGGCGAAAAAAAAATCTTATTTTAAAGAGAAAAATCTTAAATTTTTTTATAACAAGGGCAAAAAAGTAAAAATTATTAATTTTTTAATTTTATACAATATTATATTGCAGGTTTCAATTGTGTTTTTAGCTATATTTTCCATAAAATTCTTTCTAAAAATACATTTTAAATCCATTTAAATTTTAATAAATAAGAACTTAAAAAAGTCCATCTAAATAAAGAAGTTTCATTTAATGTAATTAAACTCTAAAATTAGAGATATGCATATAAATTTTGGGCAAGAATGTTTTAGTTTGGGAGGGTTCTTAATTTAAAATTATATTTGTTGGCACCGTTCTTATATCGAATACATTTTGAGAAAATTGCATTTAAAAAGAGCTCATTGAAAATATATGGATTCCTAATGGAATTGTTATTGAAATAATGTTGGTACACCTTTTAAAAAGGCATTCTTACGCACTTATGTTTATATACTTTGTTTAAAAATTATTATAAACATTGAATGTGGAATTTTCAAACTAAAAGCTTCTTAAGTTCCATTAGTTTTACCTTTTGGTAATAAATACCTGAACTTTTTTGTTCTTTAATATATGAAACTTTATACAAATGCGTTTTTTCTTTTCACGAATAATTTTTTTTCATCCGTATTCCCAAAATGAACAACTGCTAATCTAAGATGCCTTTGTTATTATTTTGTATGCCCAGAAATAATGATGTATTTTTGTGTATGCCAGACAATGGGTTCACAAGTGTGCAAAACCAATAGTTAGACAACAAATATGATACAAAACCTCATTGTTTTAAAAATTTACTGTTTAAAAAACTGTAAAAAAATAATGTATTTTGTACAAACTTAAAGTTTAAAATCTTTATTTCTAAAAATAAAAAATCTTAATTTGAGAAAAAAATCTTCAAATCTTATTTTGGTCAAAAAATCTTTAAAAATAAGATAAAATCTTAATTCTGGCAACGCTGAATCGAAGTGCTGCATTTCGCATAAAATAAGGATTGCCATAACTTTTTAACAGTATTTTATTAAAATCTCGTAAAAAAAACGCGTAATTCAAAAAATGGTTGCTATTATTGATCCGTGTTATATTTAAATCGCGTAAATGGAGTACCGTGCAAATCAAAATAGGATTATGTGAGTTGCAAAACTCGTTCGTTACCAGATTTAAAATATGAGACGGCAAATGATTCTCACGGTTCTTTTGGCGCTTTATGATAAGAAATATTCTGATTGCATCAATGCATGTCCTTTGAAAAAACATGGAAGAGGACATGCATTGAAACAATTTGTATAATTCTTCTCATAAAGCGCCTAAAGAACTGTTAGAATCAACTGTCATCTCGTATTTTTTATTTTGTAACGAACGAGTTTTGCAACTCACCTACTCATATGTTAACGTTGTGTCAAAAATAATACAACACTGTAGTAAACAATTTAAACAAATAATTCATTTTCTTTTTCATTTTAAATTGTTTGTTTAAAATGTAATAATTTAAAAAATTTTAAATTTAATAATTTTAAGCGAAAATTATAAAATTTAGTAAATATTCCCCAGAACCACATTAGCGATATATCATTTTGACACAAGGTTAGTAATCAGCTGTTGCTTACGTAGCAAGATAAGGTCACCTAGTGTAAATTCGCCTTGCTATTGTTTAATCAAAGAGTTTAATGACTTAAAAGCGTATGGATTTTTGTATGGAAAATTTTTCAATGTGTAATTCGGTGTAATTCAGGGTGATTCACCCTTATCGTGGTTGGCGAATTTAAAATACGCCTGCGACTGTTTGGTAATATATTAAAGGAATCTATTACCAAACAGAAAAATCGGATTTTTTAGTATGCGTAGGTATTTTTCAAAAAATGTTCTGGCAACACTGAATGCGCTCAAGTTCAAGATTACCATGTTTATAGCCCTGCAGTGCCCGCAGTTATTTCCAATCCACTGTTGGGTGCATTTGAGGCAAATTGCGGAATTCGTTGACATCTCTTTCTCTACCAAATCCAAGGTTGCTAGGTGAAGGATAATATCCAGCCAAGGCAAATTCAACTACAGATGGAGTCGATACTACAACTTCTGGCTTTTCGCCAAATCTATCTCGGTGTAATTCAGGTTAATGGGTCGGAAGACAGGCGTACCATACTCCCAAGTTCGGTCTTTCCCGAATTCACAGCAAGTCCTCTAGCTCTAGCCCATTTGGAAATCCATCTCTATTGTATTAATGTTGACGTTTCGATAAAAAGTTTGGATCTATTGTCCTCCGAAGATATCGGTCCTCTTTCCTTTCCAGTGTCTTCAAGAGAAAGGATGAAAGACTAATCGGTCAAAGGTCCTTACGTGTCGTGTGAAAGCTTTTCCCCGTTTTGGGAATAACTACAATTCTCGCTTCCCTTCACCTGGATGGGATGTGTCCCAGGCTAAGACAAGTTGTAAAGAGATCCATTAGCCAAAGAGGTACAATAGTCAATATCGCATGAAATTCCGCTGTTATGATGCCATCTGGGCCAGGAGATTTCAATTAGTCGAAACTCCTTATTACCCAGAATAGTGTATGCAGGTCCACGATCTGCAATGCAGTGCCAGAATCGCGCGAACTCCAGTCATTCTCCGGACCCGCCTTATGTGCGTTTCCTGGAAAGTGAGTGGTAATCAACATCCTCAGAGAATCCTCACAAGATGTGGTCCAGGTTCCATCCAGACCCTTCAGATATCCTAATGAGCAAGAGAGTCTTTCGCAATCAGAAGGTTTCAAAAACGCTTTCGATGGCCTCGCAAAAGCAGAGTTTTAAAAACTGCAGTCAAAAACAAAAACTGTCGAACAAAAAAAGAAATGGCATTCTCTTTTCCCTTCTCTCCTAAAAACTCAAGACTTGACTTGTCTTGACTTGTGTGAACCGGCACTAAACGCACGTTATTTTTTTTTTTGGCAATGACAAATTAAGAAGTATAATAAATGGCAGTTTTTCTACATTGACTGCAGTTTTTTCGAAGATGCAAGTTTTCATCAGACTCTTATGAAAAAAAGAGTAATCAATATCGAGCCCTAACCGCGAAAATAAGCTAAGCGCCAAAAATCATATTTTCAGGAAAGTTTTTTTATTTTATTTCATATAAATTTTGTATGAAACTTGCCGCTTACGATAAAATTGTTCTTGTTAGTGCCGGTTCACACAAATCAAGTCAAGTCTTGAGTTTTTAGGAGAAAAGGGAAAAGAGAATGCCATTTCTTTTCCCCTCTCTCCTAAAAACTCAAGACTTGACGAGTCAAACTTGACTTGTGTGAACCGGCACTTACAAAATCGTAACGGTACCTTATGTGAGCATGACATTTTAGTTGATGATGCAAGTGTTGCCAATAAAGTCATTTAGTAAAAAAGCGAAAATTAAAAATGATGTCGCTTCCGTTATTTTTGCGGTTAGGGCTCGATATGGGACCTGATTAGAATACTAAAATGCCAATATTTTTTCACAACGAATTAAGAATTATTTTCCAAAAATAAACTATATTGCCACATTTTAGGCCAGTTGAGACTCTATACAACATAGAGTAGTTCTTTTGGTATACATACACGCGACGTAATATTTTTGTGATTGATACAAGAACGTGAAAATATACAAGAAACCAGTTGGCGTGGAGCATTCACAAAATGCGCTGTTTTTTGGGACAGGGAAGTTGTTAACTATATCTTATCTTAACGCCATTTATACAGTTTTGCCAATATATTATTAAATAATTTTCTTTATTAAACTAATTGTAATTGTAGTACAATATGTTTCGTATATAATATTTTTTTTATATTAATTCTTATATAAAGTTTTTATTTAGCATTTATCATATTTTTCTTATCTATAAACAATTTGTGTAGTTTTTGGAAATTTTGTTTATTAAAAAAACATTTTATTGAACAGTTTTCATACATACAGATAAAAATTTTATATTTTTTTATAAATTTATTAAAATAACTAGTTCGTCTTTTATGCAAAAGTATTTTTTTTTTATTGAACAAAATTTAAAAGTGTCTGTTTTTAGTGCAAACTTATTTATTTCTGTTGGTTTTTTTTTAATTAATCAAAAATATATTTCTTAACAAAACGTTATTGATAACAAAAAAGTATAGAAGAAGATATGTATGTAACACATATTTCATTCTCTTTAGCCTGAAAATAACTAGCAATTGGGTGATGTTTGCAATAAAGATTGGAACAAAATTATGTATATTTGATTAAATTTAGACAGAAATCAATAATATAACATACAATTGATATTTTGTACAAATTGTTACTACAACTAATAACACTGTGATAGTCGAAAAAATGAATTTCGAGGAATCCTTTTCGAACTATTTGGGGGGAGTCCTCTGAGTGCGAAAGTACATTTGGAAGTGTCAGATTGGCTCCAGTTTTTGAGAAATCGGTATATATCCATTTTTCATGGATATAGCTAAGTCTGCGCTATTTAAACAAATTTTATTCGACTGTATTAGTTTTGTTAGCCTTCTTAACTTTCTTTTAGGGAAGGGTTTGACTTTTTTTAAAATTTCATGTAATTTAAACCATTAATGTCGATCAAAAGTAACGATTTTTACTTCCAAATATACTCTCGCACTCAGGGGACTCCCCCCTAATAATTCGAAAAGGATTCATCGAAGTTAATTATTTTTCGGGTCAAAAATTACCACAGTGTAATCTAAACAGTCGTTAGAATATTAAACATTTCCAATCGGCAAAAGGTCACAATTTTTCTGAATAAAGGTCAATCTTAACAATTGATTTTTTTATTTTCGTATTTTACTGGCGGGTTAAATGGACTAACAAGTCTATTAGATGTCTGGAATTTAAATAACATAATCTGCACAAAATATTATCAGGCCAACTATATGGATAAATTTTCCAAAAAAAAAAATTGTTGACTTTGAAAGGAATGAAATTGAAATCGAACAAAATTTTAAAATGAATAACGAGTTCAAAAATTTTGCCTTTTTTACCAGGAGTTATGTGCTGTTTTGACAACACGAAAGATTGAATGTGTAGTAAAATTAATATGAAAAACAATAAAAAAACAGAGTGCTTTTCATATTACTTTTACTACAGGTTTAATCACTTGTGTTGTGAACACAGCACATTAAATCCAAAAACTCAATCGAATTCAATTTCCCTCAATTTCGATTTCCAGAACATGTCCAAAATTAAACCTTTCGTAATGGTCAATCCAAGAGTTTGATGCACGTCTTAACTATCTGCTAAAGATGAATTCCCGGATATCTCATTAATGAGTAATATGTATTAATATTGTGTTTTTCAAACAATTAACTATCCATTAGCTTTCCCCTAGATTTCTTTACATTTTCTGTCAAGTACAATCTGCCTGTTTTTGAAACGCCAGTGCAAAAAGGACTCGTTTAACTTACATTTAAAACAAGAACAAATTTTGATATTTTTGTTTTTTTTTTATTTAATTCCCTAAGCTAATACCGCAAAGCTCTACGCTTGTCTGCAGGAAAGAAACCAGAGTCTCTGGCGGGAATCGAACCCGCAGCTCCGGCGCTGATAGACTAGCTTACAACCAGCTAGCCTACCGGGGCTCTCAAATGTAAGTTAAACGAGTCACTTTTGCACTCGCATTCTAAAAACAGGCACAATATGTCCCAAATTAAATTTTTTTCAATGCTATTCCTTTTTTTTTTTTGTCTAAAAAGATTATTTAGATTGAACTGTTCGTATTTTTTAAATTGTCAAAATAGTATCTTTTTCTAAGAACCATAACTTATCTAAAGTTTACTAGACAGTCATTACTGGAAATCATATTCTGGCATATAAGCATATTTTAAGGAAATTCTTTGAAAAATAAATTTTTCCTTATATTAATTATTTTATTTATAAATTATTTCCATAATTACACAGGCCTGCACAATTTAGAAAACGTCGTAGCCCTGGGACTAGACTCATATTTGAGACGTCATTCAGCGAAACTTAAATCCCAAAAAAAAGTATATACTGATCTATGGGTTAAACATTTGTTGGTCTGTATTATATAAAAAAGGGTAATTGAAAAAAGTCGTGTAATTACAAATTTGCATTTTGTTAAGAAAACAATTATTCTCAAATAAAATTAATCATTGAATGGTACTCAATGTGCGATGTAATATTTATATTTAAATTAAGTTCACATTTCAAACTTATGTTTATAAAGCCCACTTGTGAAATCCATTTGAAAGTAACATTAAAGAATAATTTGTTTAACAGTATTCTTAACTTCGAAAAACTTCATCTTCTATTTGTTTAGACTTATACTAATTGTATCCTTTTATATCGTTTTAAGTTTACAATATTATTTCAAATAAAAGTATAATTTTCAAACCTAAACGTTGGTTTAAGCTTAACTTTTGATTTTCATTCAAGATATCAAATGCCAGTGCAGAATAAGTTTAAAAAAAATAATATTTGAAAATGTTTATTGTTAAGAATGGTGATATTTTAAAAGCCTTTCAATAACGTTAGAAGTTTGATAATTTTTTGATTTCAAATTGTTTCTAAATTGTTAAAAACTAACTAACTTCTTTACCACATCAGCTAAATGTGTGACTTTTTACCCAATCTACCCGAAGGCAAAGTTTTGTGCAAGAAGAAAAAAACCCGCTCTAATTTACACAATTTTCGAGTACAGCATTTCAGTTTTGAGAATGAAAACAAACCTATTATGTATGCACATCTGGGGGCTAATTCTGGTAGTCGTGATCGAATACTTTTTCGATTCGAAAGTTATTTTATTTATAATTTTTTCAGTCGACACTGAACGAATCGAAATTGTTGTTTCGCTGTTGTAAAACATTTATTTGAGTTTTTACGACACTGAAAAAATAATTTCGACTCGACTGAAAGACTTAAGTAATTTTACGAAGACATGTATGAATCACATGTCGAACCATATTGAACTTAAGAAAATTTTTTGTTTAATTTTATGAAACGAAACTGATCGCACTTTCCGTACGGAATCAAATATTTTTGATTTTGTTTTTAAGTACAATTAATAGGTTTTTTGTTAATTTTTGACAGTAGCTTAAGCAAGCTTATTCATATTATAGTTGGGCCTTTTGAAATAAAATTACCTTCGAATCGAAAATGTATTCGCTTATAACAAAAAATCATCATAATAAGCTTGATAAAAACTACTGCCTATTTAAAATGAAGATCATAAAAATATTTATGGCCTGTTCATCAATTTCAAACGAAGACTTCCTTCGGAAAAAAAATGAACTGGCAGTTAAATTTAAAAAAAAAACTTGTAAAATGCATTTTAATGGAATCATCTTAAAAACCAAATCGAACATGATGGATGGACAATAGGCCATCCCCTAACTTCATGTAGATATTTAAATACAAAAAAAACCTGCCCCTATTACATAACAGAAAAATAAAAAGTCTGAGACTATGGGGGCAAATTACGGCATTTGATCTCAATTTCGATATTTTGACTGATATCGAAAGCCGTAACTTGCTTCCTACCTGGTATGTGATAAAAACCGATAGATATCAAAACGATGTTAAAATCACCTTCGCACTCCCAAAACCCACCCTCGTAGCATTTTCGATTTTGAATCAGTGATAGCTTTTACTATTTTAATCTAAACAGATTTATTTATGCGTTTGTAAAGTTACTATGTTCCTTCCTTTTGTCTATCTCTTGGAAAATGCATGTATCTTTTTAAATTGTACACAATCCAATTATGAATAAAAATTCCCCGGGAGTTTTCTCCCGTTTTTCCTATGTAAATTCAATTGTAAAAATGGGAAAAGAGAAAAAAACTCGCTGTGATTTTTATTCATAATTGGGCTGATAAAGAATCCACCCGAATTTTAAATAACCCACCCGGTTGCGTTGCTACTGTTTTGTTTTTACTCTAGTATTTGAAACACTGTTAGAGCATAATTTTTTTAAGAGACTTTAAAAGGAAATTTTTTTTTTAATCGATTCGATTTCATCACACACCAAACTAAACTTAAATGAATATTGTAGATTACTATAAATTGCACAATAGCAGTGTTTTTAATGTCGAAATGAAAAGATCCAAATTATCTTTCTGAAAATCGAATTCGAGTGAAATTAAAATCGATCAAACTTTTAAAACGATCTTGTGTTTATAGTTCATTAAAATACATGAATCAAAGAAACAAGATTGTGTGTGACGAGGAAATAGACTTTGTGTATTTGCATATGTGTGTGTCTTACATTTTTTACAACAAACACTAATATTTAGTCTATGATGACGTAGATGCGCAGTATAAACTTTTTTTACGGCTGAGTTCGCAATCTTGTTTTTTTGATTCATGATTAAAATACACCGTTTTATATACTTCATACGATGAGTACAGTTTATCTTCATTAGAGTAATCCTAAAGACAGGAAAAACTACGGTCAATTTAAAAATAAAAAATTAATTGGAAATCTCCATCGATTTTAATTTCACTCGATTTCAATTTTCAGAACATGGCTGTATTATTACAATTTAGTTAACAACATTTTTTTAATACATTGTTACTGCTTGTTGTAGAAAGAAGTGTTTTAGTTTTGTATTTTTCTTAAGATATATTTTTAATTTTTTTTTTTTTAATTTTTTTAGATTTTTTTTAGTTATAATTAAACATTTTTTAACTGTACAATATTTCAATTTCTTGCTTTTTTATCAAAAAAAAAAAACTAAAAAATACAATGAAGCTGGTTTTAAAACATTTACATATTAATTTCCTTGATTTTAAAAATAAAACTTCATTGCATTTTTTATGTTCGTGATTCAAAAGAATTATTATTATTTTTATTTTAATAATATAAAATCTTGAATTTTAAATCGAAATTTAAAACTAGCTGTAGAAAAATAATACGTTTTTAGTTTTAGCTGATTTTTACACTCATATGTTTGCAATTTTGTTTAAAAAACTTTGTATAAATTATTTATTTGTTGGTTTTTTTTTTATTTTAAATAAAATTTAAGAAATAAAATTGAGTTTTTTTTTAAAGTCACAAGACTAAACAGTATTTAGAGTTTTAAATATGTATGTGGCATTTGATTTTTTATTTTATATATATTTATATTTTCTTTTATTACTGCTGATGTTGAAAAATATATAATTTTTTTCTGTTTTAATTTTAATTTCTATAAAAACAAACAAAAAAAAAAGAACATAATTAATAATTACTTAGTTAAAATAATAAATTTTATTTAGTGAAAGCCATAAAAACTGCCCAGAGAATTTCATTGGCATTGGGTTTGGCCGCTTCGGCTTCAAAGTCTAAGTCCAATAATTCTCTAACACGTTTCATAGCCAATTCGTAGTCGTCATCGTTAAGGGGAGCAAAAGCATTTTCTATAACATCGCTAGCATGGGCCAAAAATATCAGTGCCAACATACGTTTGTCCATGCGTTGTGGATCATTCACCCATTTGGATAAAACGGAATCTTGTATCTAAAAAAAAATGTTTTAAATTAAGCCTGACAGGTGGAAATTACTTTTTTACCTTTCTGACTAAACGACATTTGACCACATTGTCACTTAGGGGATGTGTTGTCATATCAAACAATAAGAAATTTTGTTTTTCCGTTGTTAATACACCCTTTTCAACCAGATTTTTAGCCAAACGTTCTCGTACATTTTTCAATTGATAGCGCAATTTCAAAGGATTCCAAGTTTCACCTTCGGTTTATATTTTTTGTCAATTTAAATTATTATTAAAGTTTTATTATACCCTTCACCACAGGTGGAAAGGGAAGTTTGTCATTTTGCTTTAATGTTTATGGTGCCTATTATGAACTAAATTCGATTTTCGACAGCAGTCGAATTAGCTGATAGAACGAATTTTCATTTGGTATTAAAACTTACTATTGTGATTTTGTTAATTCACAGTAGTACATTTTCGATCAGCTGTTACTTAAAATAAAAATTTTTGTTTACAAATTTAAATAATAAAATTAAAGTTAAACGTGACCACGACGGAATTATGTTTGTTTTTAAATAATTTAGCTTTAGTGGGGTTTCATCCCACTTTTTTAAATGCTGAACTTCGGTGCAAATCATTTGGTCAAAAAAGAACATGAGCATTTCCAATTGCTGTTTACGACGTTGCTATTTGGTATACGAATACAAAAAAATTTACAAATAGTTAAATTTTCAACAAGTTTTTTACATTTATTTGCACCGTCGAAAGCAAATTTGTTTTCGTTGAAAAATTCGATGCACAACGAAATTTTCGACGGTGCTGCCAATTCATAATACCAAATTAACATTCGAAAATCGTTTATCGAATGTCACTCATAATAGGGGGCCTATATTATTTATCTTAGACCCTTTAACCTAATTATATATTTAGGATCCTAATGAGTAGTGGAGTTGGTTTAACTATGCCTGTCTGTCCGTACATTAGTTTTTCTGCCCGCATGTCTGCTGAAATGGGTTGTCCAAAGATGCTAGATATGACAGGGACTGTCACATTCACTTCGTTAAAGTTTTCTATTGAAAGTCAGCCAGATCGGTACATAAATAACTTAGATATAAGCAAAATACCACTCTAGTTTTTTCCCATAAACTATATTTTTTTCACTTTTACCTTAAATCAACTTAGTAGAATACTAGTAATGAAAATAACAATCTCAGTTCATAAATAACCGAGTTATGGACAAATAACTGCTTTATTCCTTAATAACAAAATTTTGTTGGAATACCTTTACATTTGGCATAACTATAGTTCTAGTAGAATTGAATAAGTGTGTAATATATTTTTGTCTATGATGTTTATTTGTTGTGTTATTTGTATTACCCCGTAGGTAAAGTGTTGCCGTTTACAAAAAAAAAATGTTTTTTTTTTAAATTATTTTTTGACCTTAAAACTAATCAAACGAAAAATAATTTTTTAAGTGATTCTTATAGAAAATCTTTAAATAAAAACAAATTATTTTTTAAAAAAAAATTTTTATTCATCTGTAAAATGGGAAATAACCAAATTAAATCAAAATTTTTCTAAGACCTAATTTTTTTATTTTTTATTTTTAAACGGAAATTATCATATCGTAACTTAACCATGATATGCGCTAAACCAATTCTGAGCTGACGATATAGTGTACTAATTATAATGTAAATGTTTTATTTTGGGACCTCTATAAGTTAAGCAAATTTCTTTACACTCGTACATGTGGTTATTGCAATGTTCTACCGTAAAAAACAGGCAGGAAAGAACGCGTTTTAATTTAAATTTTTCTAACTTCAACCTAATTCTTAAATTTTCTATTTACCGATATAAGCCTACAGCGTAATTATTATTTTGTTAAACTTTTATTGTGTGATCGTATAAGTTTAAAAGTAATGCAAATAACGATTTGAGGCGCGTGTTTATGTAGACTGGTTAGATGAGTTTGTACAGTTATACAATTATAATACGTCACTCATACATATATATGTATATAAGAAGAATTAAATATTGAAAATACACGAAATTGACCCATTATTTCAATGGCCCCTAACACAAGTGTACTCCCGAATTTAAGGTTTTTGTCGATTTTTAATACTACGGTGAAGGGTAGATAAGATTCGACACTGCCGAATATACAACTTTTACTTCTTTCATTTAGTTTTGTTTAACTTACCACTTAAATATTCAATCCAACTTTGAACTGTTTCTGGTGGATTTGTTTCTTTGATGTGCTTTAATGCCTCATCCAATAGAACATCTCCAGTTGGTTGATCTGATTTTAATATAACTTTTCTAAAATATGAGTTTTCAAGAAATTTTTTTGTATTAATTTTATAAACATTTGTTATTAAAGTTTCACCTTGAACACAATCCACGTCTACGCATACCAGATTTTTCCATCATAACACGACCTCGTATGCCAAGTTCGATGAGTATACAGCCGCGTAAGCCACTTGATATGCAATCATTCCAAAAAGATGTGTAGCCCTGCAAAACAAACAAACGTTTTGAGTTTTTCTCAATAAATCAGATCTTACAAACATCGAATATACATATGTACGTATAAATGTTTTAAAAAAGAATCAGAGAGAAATAATAATTATGGTTTTAAAACTTCAATGTTATATTATTGGACTCGAAACAGATATCAACCTTCTAAGCAGGGGTTGTTCGATATGACGACATTTCGTCATTTCGACGATTTTTTTTTTGACAAAATACTGTAAAATGACGATTTTTTTACTAAAAGTAATAGTGTTATTTCTGGCATCAATAAAACACTTACAGCAAAAATTTACAATTATATTGGGAACAGTCCAAAACGTAACAATCATTTTTTTGATATACAAAAATTACTGAAAATTAAACAAAAAAAAAATTGTTCCCCCATCACAAACTTTCGTTTCATTAGAAGCATTCGTAATTCGAATTCTACAATTATATGAATGCCACCGATACTGCAAAAGATATACACAATAGCCTTGATTTGCGTCGGTCCTTTTTGAGTAGTTCCGATTTGCTTCGCTTTTTATGCGTTTTTATGATTCCGATTTGCGTCGCTACATACGATTGGATTTTTTCACTGAAGTCATAATCACATGTGAAGAATTTTTCTATTTGCGTGTAAAAAGGCGAATTCGTATTTAATTCTGTTAGGTAAGTTATTCTAAGTATAGTTGCGTGTTAGGAAGTAAGAAGTTAGTTCTTAATAAGAAGTTGTGTGGAAAAATGAGTGCAAATAAAAGAAAATACATTAGTTTGGAACTAAAATTGGACGTAAAAAATCGTTTCAAGTCGGGTGAAAGGGCTGTTTTGATATAGACAAAACCCTTGGCTAAGCACCTTCAAAAGTAAAACAATTTGCAACAGAGATAGCGCTAAGAATTCTATTTTTTATTAAATGTTTTTGTGAACATGAATAAATGAAATAAATTATTATTATTCTTATGCGCTTAACAGTTTTATTTGTATAATATCTTTAGCTTTTCTAAAATCTTTGGATGAAGTTTCCTGACGATCTGGACTAAGCAACCAGTGAAATGCGCATAGGAATAGCTTATCCCTTCAACAATAAATTTCAGTTTCTCAATAGTATGAAACGGAAATTTAGCACATTTGAAAGAAACCTTGTTAATAAAATTTTTTTTATGTTTTTGTGAAAATATATTTTTTTTATGTGTTTCTTTTCAAATGCTAAATACATTTTTACTTATTTTTATAATAAGGGTTATCACGATGGTCTTTGTGCAAATTTTGTAATGTGTTAATTTGCAGTGCATATTATGATTGATCGTGAGCATACCACTTTTATTTTTTGTGCAAATGTGTTATTTTTCTAAAAATTTATTTTGGCAACACAAAAACTTCTGGCAGCACTGTTAAAAATCTGCATTTGTTTACAATTATACACAGCATATTAAAATAAATTTTTTCTTTTTAAATTATTTTAATTTAATTCTCTATTATATGTTTAAATCCACGAAAATTTTGAATTTATAAGTTTTCTTAAAACCAATATGGCGCTTAATATGTCAAATGTTATTTTTTACATTTGTTTGCAACTGAGCAAATAATCACTACTAATTTTGTTCATGGTTTTTTTTAGTGCAAACGAAGTAAAAAAAGCAAATTGCAAATACGTATATTTTGATTTTGATGAAATTTTCAGAGAATCTTCAGAATATTCAGGCGGGTGACACTGTGAAATCTGATTTTTGATTTTCGGTCTGGGGGCGGAGGGGCGTGGCAAAATCCATAACTTGAGAACGGCTTAACCGACTTGAACGATTTTTTCTTTAAAACGATCGCCATGGTCCAACTTAGGTTTTTACGGAAAGAACATTTTGCCCCGCCTACTTTTACGCCCCCTTTTTTCGATAAACCTAAAATCAGAAAACGGCTCCATCGAGTTGACTAATTTTTCTTTCAAATATTCGTATTAATCAACTTTAAGTTTTCACCGAAAGAAAAATTTACCACGCCTACTTTTACGCCCTCTTTTCCTATTAAGAGCATAACTGGAGAACGGCTTGACCGATTTGGACGATTATTTTTTTAAAATGATCGCCATGGTCTAACTTAGGTTTTGCGGAAAGAAAATGTTGCCCGCCCACTTTTACGCCCACTTTTTTTCGAATTACAAAAAACCAGAAAACGGCTTCATCGATTTGACAAATTTTTCTTTCAAATGTTCGTATTAAACCATTTTAAGTTTTCATCGAAAAAAACTTACCACGCCTACTTTTACGCCCACTTTTTCTATTAAGCGCATAATTTGAGAACGGCTTGGCTGATTTGGACGATTTTTTCTTTAAAATGATCGCCATGGTCCAACTTACGTTTTTACGGAAAGAAAATTTTGCCCCGCCCACTTTTTTCGATTAACCTAAAATCAAAAAACTGCTCCATCGATTTGACTAATTTTTCTTTTAATTGTTCGTATTAATCCATTTTACGTTTTCATCGAAAGAAAAAATTACCACGCCTACTTTTACGCCCACTTTTTCTATTAAGCGCATAATTTAAGAACGGCTTGCCCGTTTTGGACGATTTTTTCTTTAAAATGATCGCCATGGTCCAACTAACTCTTTTTTGATTGAGCCCATATATACACCTTATATAAGTTATTTTGTAAAAAAACTTTATGATAGGTATTCCATAGATTTTTATTTTAGAGGCCGTAAATTTCGTTAAATGCTCAATTTAAATCGTGTGGTAATACAACACTAATGTTTGCTGAGGGCCAACAACGTGGACCGGGTCAGCTAGTATGTATATAAAAATGAAAAATGTTTGTGTTTGTATGTTGGCTTATAGACTCCTAAACTACTGAGCCGATTTTTCTGAAATTTTTACAGTAGCATCACGTGAGCCCTAAAAATAAAATAGGCTACCTATTTTTTCGATAGGGGCAGGGGAATTGGTACCCCCATTGGATGCCAATATTAAATATCGCATATCTTAAGAGCCGCTTCACGCATTTTGTTGAACTTTTGGTAGAAGGATCTTCTGAGCCCCAAAATTGAAATAAAGTAGCAGCGTGGGAAGTGGTTTCCCCCATAGGACGCCAATGTTTAATATCGCATATCTTAAGAACTGTTATAGTGAGAATGTTCAAACTTTGTAGAAGTCACTCTTATGGTATACGACACTATTGAAAATAAAAATAAAGCGGGTAGGGTCTGGGGGGGAAATACCTCTCATAGGATGCATATATTAAATATCGCTCAACTGAAGAACTATTAAAGGGAGAGTCATCAAACGTGGTTAAAGCTACTATTATGGCAAACTTTAAATTTCAATATAGTAATGGGCGGGGTAGACAGAGGAGGAGCAGTTCCCCTCATAGATGGAAATATTAAAAGGAGCCGCTGCACGTATTTTGTTGAACTTTTAGTAGTAGGAACTTCTGAGCCCAAAAATTAAAATAAAATAGCAGCGGGGGAAGTGTTACCCCCCATAGGATGCCAATGTTTAATATCGAATATCTTAAGAACTGTTATAGTGAGAATGTTCAAAATTTGCAGAAGTCACTCTTATGGTGTACTACACTTTTGAAAATAGAAATAAAGCGGGTAGGCGTAGGAGGGGAAATACCTCCCATAGGATCCATATATTAAATATCGCTCAACTGAAGAACAATTAAAGGGATAGTCTTCAAACGTGGTTAAAGCTACTATTATGGTAAACTATAAATTTCAATATAGAAATGGGCGGGGTAACCAGAGGAGGAGCAGTACCCCTCATAGATATAAATATTAATAAGAGCCGCTGCAAGCAATTTGTTGAACTTTTGGTAGTAGGATCTTCTGAGCCCCAAAATTGATATAAAATAGCAGCGGGGGAAGTGTTACCCCCATAGGACGCCAATGTTTAATATCGGATATCTTAAAAACTGTTATAGTGAGAATGTTCAAACTTTGTAGAAGTCACTCTTGTGGTATACTACACTATTGAAAATAAAAATAAAGCGGGTAGGCTCTGGGGCGGAAATACCTATCATAGGATGTGTTCAAGCACGAATTAAAACACACATAAATTTCGTTTTTTGTTTTCCAAATTTTATTTGCGTGTTCTTCGCTCTTACAAAAAAATGGACTGTATATAAGAAAGAAACAAAAGAGTTTGTATTCCATTTCAGGATTGTAAAAAAAGGTATTTAAACAGAGTTACACTTTTAGTAATAAATAAAAATTAATAATTCAAGATAAAAATTATAGTCAAAAATAAGTTACATTCAAACATATCGGCGCCCTTTGAAAGCACCAGATTTCAAACGTCTAAAAACAAAGGACAAAGTTTAGAAATAGGGCGTTTTAAATACCCCCTTGAGGTTTTCAAAGTTACAACTCTCACGAGTCCATCTGTGCCAGGATGAGTTTCGGTAATCCTCGCAATCGACCACTTTGTTGGAGGTAACCTTTCATCTTTAATGATAACCACGTCATTGATCTTTAAATTGTTCAGCTTGCTTGACCACTTGGGGCGTTGTTGCATTTCAACTAAATACTGAAGAGACCACCTTTTCCAAAAAGATTGAACAATCTTCTGCAAATGCTGCCATCGGTCACAATGGCTCAATTGAACATTAGCTAAATTTTCATCTGGTATTGCTGCAATAGGTCTAAAAATTAAAAAATGTGCCGGTGTTAACGGATCCAAATCGCCTTCGAACTTGATACATATTGGACGGGAATTCAAACAACATTCCACCTGACACAGCACAGTATTCATTTCCTCAAAGGTAACAGATGAATTCAACAATACGCGTCTCAAATGATATTTAGTCGACTTCACACCTGCTTCCCACATTCCTCCAAAATTTGGAGCGAAGGGTGGTGAAAAATGCCATTGTATCTGTTGATCACACATTTCCCTTTGCAAATCATGTTGTGTAGTATTCTGATTCAGATATTGATACAATTCTCGCAATTGTTGACTGCAGCCAACAAAATTCGTTCCATTGTCCGAATAAATGTGTAATGGTTTTCCGCGTCTTGACACGAATCTTCGCAATGATGCAATAAATGCAGCTGAGGATAGTTCCGTCACCAATTCAAGGTGTATGGCCTTGGTAGTCAAACAAATAAATATTGCTATCCATGCCTTGTAAAGCCTTGACCCACGCCCTTTCCACGAACGAATCTGTATTGGACCTGCAAAGTCAACGCCCGTATTAATGAAGGACGATGTTTGCTGTAGACGACACTTAGGCACTTTTCCCATTTGTTGACAATAAGGAATAGCTCGAAATCTCATGCAGATAACACATTTATAAATACACCGTTTCACGATGCGAGTGAGGTGCGGTATCCAATATTTAAGACCAATTAAGTAAATTGTCTGCCTATGTCCAGAATGCAAATACTTTAAATGGTAATGATTCACCAACAATTCTGCTAATTTGTGATCCTTTTCCAATATTATAGGATGCTTCTGGTTGTATGTAATAGTGGCATTATCTATTCTACCACCAACTCTTAAAATACCATCTTCATCAATAAACGGTGATAAACCAGATAATTTATGCTTTGCTCCCAGTTGCTCGTGTGCCTTCAAAATACGTATCTCTTTTGAATATGACTGTTGCTGAGCAAGCTTTACCAACCGATATTCTGCCCCTCGCAACTCAGTAGTCAATAGCCAAGACTTACTACTGCTCTTTCCATCAGATCTGCAATTATTAATAAACCTCAAAATAAAGGCAGTAATACGCAATAATCTACCATATTGAGAATACTGGTAAAATATATCATATGAACATTCTGTTGTGGTGTGCAATATAGTTTTTCTTTTCTCCTCCATATCAATGTTTTCGGGTAAACTATAGATTAGCCGTTGTTTTCGTGAGTAAAGAAGCTCATCTGGACCATACCACCAAAGTCTGTTATTATTCAATTCAGTTACTGACACGCCTCTGGTTGCCAAATCCGCTGGATTTTCGGAGGACGATATGTGATTCCATTGATGTGATGGCATATTCTGAATAATATATGAAGTACGATTCGCAACAAAAGATTTCCAACGAATGGGGTGATCAGACAGCCAAGCGAGTACAATCGTCGAATCTGAATAACCAAAAGTCTTACATTTATCGATGCCAAGTGCGTTTCGAACCTTTATCATGAGCTTCACCAATAAATAAGCACCGCAAAGTTCCAATCGTGGTAAGGAAATTTGTTTTATTGGCGCCACTCTAGTTTTGGAAGTTATCAATGATGTATATATATTGCCCTCGCCGCACGCTACTCTTGCATAGATGACTGCTGCGTATGCCTGCTCAGATGAGTCTGAAAAACCGTGTAATTCAATGTCGTCTCCAGTTTGGAATCTTATCCATCGTGGTATTTTCAAGATACTTGTCGTATTAATATCATCACGTAGTATACGCCATTGGTCACATAGTTCATCAGGTAATTGCTGATCCCACTCCATTCTATGCAACCACAGTTTTTGCATAAAGATCTTCATTGAAATAACTACTGGTGCTAAAAACCCAATCGGATCAAATACTTTTGACAAATCAGATAAAACAGATCTCTTTGTAACCGCACAAGCCATTGGGGGTAAGTCTATTGAATATTTTAATGAATCCGAAGCCGTGTCCCACAGTAAACCAAGTGTTCTAACGGTATCTGTTGCGTCGATAATCGTATCCGTATGAGTTGCTTTATCAGACGAATCGACACTCTGAAGGAATTCTTTTGAATTCGATGACCATTTCCGAAGTCTGAATCCAGCACCTCCTAAAACAGCACACAAATCATTCTTTAATTTAACAGCAGTTTGCACGTTTCCGAAACATGACATAAAATCATCAACATAAAATTGTTCATTTATTAATTCAGCAATCTCGGGATAACAGGAAATACTATCGAGCGCTATTTGGTGTAACGTTCTGATTGCCAAAAATGGAGCCGATGCAATTCCGTAGGTTACCGTATTTAAGCAATATTCTCTTATGTGCTCATTATGATCCTCTCTCCATAAAATACGTTGGAATCGCCTATCATCAGGGTGTATTAATACCTGCCTATACATTTTCTCCACATCAGCCGATATTGCAATTTCAAATTTACGAAATTTAAGTATAATCGAAAACAGATCATTCTGTATGGTGGGACCCACAAGCAATGCATCATTCAAGGAATTTCCATTCGCAGTTTTACACGAGGCGTCAAAGACCACACGTAATTTTGTTGTAGCACTTGTAGGTTTCACAACGAAGTGATGTGGCATCATATAACCATCCACTTCATTTGCAGTTTCATCAACCTGCATATGATTCAACATCAAATACTCATGAATAAAATTGACATATTCGCGCTTAATAGTGGGATTATTTTCAAAACGTCTCTCCATCGACTTAAACCTTCGCAATGCTGTTGTTTTAGATTCTCCCAATTGAATTCGGTTATCCCTAAATGGCAATCTAACCATATATCTTCCATTGTCCATTCTTTTATAATTCTCTCTATAGTGTTCTTCAGCTGCCTTTTCTTCATCGGAGAGTATTTTCACTGTAGTCGACACATCCTCTATCTCCCAAAATCGTTGTAGACTTTCATTTAAATCCAATGAAGTGTGCGCAGCAAAAATTGTTGGTTCCAGCTGAGATTTTACACAACCCATTATCACCCATCCGAATATTGTGTTAATTGCAGTAGGCGAACCGCTCGGGTGTAGTATCCTGTCGGGTAACACACATTGACCAAACATATCGGCGCCCATGATAATATCCACCTGAGCTGATTTGTTGAACTGTGGATCTGCGAGTCTGAGATTTTCAAAATATTGAAATTTTAAATTGCTTATATTATGACCTGGTAAATTTTTCGTTAGTGAAGATAAGCAATATGCACGGGTATGTAAAGTTATCCCAAAACTGTCTGATACAATTTCCAAATTAACTTTTCCATTTGTGTAACTTTTCTGATTTGGGCCAACTCCAAACATTAACGTTTTGTCAGACACTCGCGCAAGTCGAAGGCGTTGAAGACAAGTCTCTGAAATTAATGTAGCCTGCGCACCGGAATCTAACAGCGCCCTGCAAGGTTGTAGCTGATTATATGTATCGCGTACCATAACCATCATAGTTGGTAAGATTGTAATAGATTCGGAATCCCTATTTAACGTATTCACAGTGAACGATTCTCGTTCCAACGATTGGTCATCAGATGATTGTGTCAATACCTGTTGCTGATTATCAGCCCCCCTTGGAGTGAAGTGTAATAAAGAATTATGTTTTGAACCGCAAACCCGACATACTGAAGCTTTACAATTAGCCGCCACGTGATTTGGACGAAGACAGTTAAAACACAAATTGTGCTGTCTAACTAGCTTTAAACGTTCATCCACTGCACAATCTTTAAAAACTGAGCATTGGTATAAAAAGTGAGGTTCATTGCAACAAATGCATGCCTGGATAGTTGATGAGTAAGCCGTTGTTTGATTCCGAGAACGATTCAAAGTTGTGTTAGTCCTCAGTGGCTGCCTAATTGCACATTGTTGAATGCTCTCTAATTCATAGATTCGAGCTTCTAAAAATTTCAAAAACGCTCCATGTGTGAAGTTTGTCATAGACCTCTTTTCCCTACACCATAAAATTTGTGTTTCAGAATCCAATTTTTTCTCCAAATGAAACAAAATGATCGTGTCCCAATACTGAACAGGTTCATTCAGTACTTTCAAAGCATTGATACTCTCGTTTGTGTTGTTATGTAAACGCTTGGTTTCATTTACTGTGGCTAATTTCATAGCTGGTTGATCAAAAAGAAGTTCCAAATATGCCCTCTTAACGTTATCCGATTTATCATATTTTTCATTGAGTACTTGCCAAGCTATTAAATAGTTGTCGTTTGTCGGCTTCAAATGTTTAATTAATGATAAAGCTTCACCTTTAAGTTTTGTCTGTAAGTATTCCAACTTCTCTACATCTGATATGGAAGTCCTTGTGTGAATGAGAGCTTCAAACAGATCCCGAAATCGGAGCCATTCAGTATAAGATCCATCAAATTCCGGAATCTGTATTTGTGGTAATTTCGGCTCTAACTGTAGCCGAGATGGTGAATCAACGTTTACAGGAGATGATTGAAATACTTGATTAGTAGTCAGTCTCTCTAATAGTACGCCAATAGAACTCTGAGAATCCGCCATTGCCTGAATAGCCTGGTTTATGCTACCAGATGAATCATTCAACAAAACTGTTCCAGTGGCGACCTCTTCACGTGACCGAGTTGAATATATTGATTTGACAGCAAAATATTTAGCCTCTATTTCTTCCCGATATGCATCTTCATCCCCATGTAAATTATTATCAGCTGTCAATACATCTATCTCAGCCTGCACTAACTCATATTGTGAAAATAAGTCATCCAATTTCGAAACTCTGACCTTAATGTCATCGATGCTGACATCCGAACTCAAGCAAAAATTATGAATTCGAGTAATACTACCCTTAATTGTCCGTCGCTTTGTTTTTAAATCGTCCATATCGACAAATGATATAATATATTTACGGGTATTTCTTTATATAATAATACAGCACATAAATAAGCAATCGTTTGCAATCAAACTCATAGCAAGCATTCCAATGTTCAAAACTATGCCCTAAGATATGCTACGAAATTCCAATAATACAATGCCAATATCCAATTAGAATGTAGATTAACAATATACAAGTCTCCAAAAAAATGTGGAACGTATGTAAATACAAAAGAAAACAGCGTCTTACATAAAAAAAGCTGCGCAGCTACCAATCCATCAAGTTTAAACGAATCACATGAGTATAGAACTGTTGCTTCCCTTCACCTTTCTTTTAAAAATTATGTGATGCTGTCGTTGATACGTATGTATGTTGTGTTGTTGTTTTCTTGCTATGTATGAATTTTCTCCAGAATTTTAAAAAGTCGCATGTGCGTTTTTAATTGTTGTCTTTGTTTATATGGTGTGTTGTTGTTATTACGTGTGTTGTTGTCACATATGTATGTTGTGTTGATGTCTTCTCATCCGATCGATAGGACCAAAAAATATGTTCAAGCACGAATTAAAACACACATAAATTTCGTTTTTTGTTTTCCAAATTTTATTTGCGTGTTCTTCGCTCTTACAAAAAAATGGACTGTATATAAGAAAGAAACAAAAGAGTTTGTATTCCATTTCAGGATTGTAAAAAAAGGTATTTAAACAGAGTTACACTTTTAGTAATAAATAAAAATTAATAATTCAAGATAAAAATTATAGTCAAAAATAAGTTACATTCAAACAGGATGTATATATTAAATATCGCTCAACTGAAGAACTATTAAAGGGAGAGTCTTCAAACGTTGTTAAAGCTACTATTATGGTAAACTATAAATTTCAATATAGAAATGGGCGGGGTAGCCAGAGGAGGAGCAGTAGCCCTCATAGATAGAAATATTAATAAGAGCCGCTGCAAGCAATTTGTTGAACTTTTGGTAGTATGATCTTCTGAGCCCCAAAATTGAAATAAAATAGCAGCGGGGGAAGTGTTAACCTCCATAGGACGCCAATGTTTAATATCGGATATCTTAAAAACTGTTATAGTGAGAAATTTCAAACTTTGTAGAAGTCACTCTTATGGTATACTTCATTTTGAAAATAAAAATAAAGCGGGGAGGCGCAGAGGGGACCTACCTTCCATAGGATGCATATATTAAATATCTCTCAACCGATAAAGTGGTTAAAGCAGTATAGCGAAGCGCACCGGGTTAAGCTGGTAATAAATATAAAAAGGAGACAAGATGAAAATACAAACATTTTAAAATATCGGCACAATGAACTCTTATGTACAAAAATCTTTACCTCATGCCATATGTGACCTTCTCCGAGAAATGGGACCTGGATTCTAAACATTGTACTCTTTTAAAATTTGTCTACACTTTGGTGAAGAAGGGTGGGGCTAAGCGGACTTTATTTTCTAAATTTTTTTACTTTTTATTTATTTGCACAAGTGTTTTAGTTAAATGTGTGATTTATTTAAATTGAATTAATATTATTTGTGTTGGATAAAGTTGATTAGAGCCGAAATTTTTTTATTAAATATAGAACGCACGTGTTTTTGTTTTTTTTTGTTTGTAGTTTTAGTTGAATTTTAAATCTGTGGCAAAAAAAATTTTAAGTTGACTTAAGCTAAATTTGAGTTAATGGTACCTTTGATTGAAATCTTTACGTTCAAAAGTTTCAATTATTAAATGTGTTATGTTTATATTATTCGGCTTGAGGTCTGTTTATAAAATATAATAAAAATAAAAACTCTTGTTTTTGTTTTGATTTTTATTATTTATTTGTTCCAATATTTCGACCAACTTTGTTGGTCATCCTCAGGGAAAAAGTTTTCTTAAAGATATAGCAAAATCGTTTCAATGTGCAATAACATCTATCTATATCTATCTATATATATAAAATAGGATGTGTGTATGTGTGTATGTAACGTATGGACTCCAAAACGGCTGGGCCGATTTTGATGAAATTTTCAGGGAATCTTCAGAATATTCAGGCGGGTGACACAGTGAAGTCTGATTTTTGATTTTCGGTCTGGGGGCGGAGGGGCGTGGCAAAATCCATAACTTGAGAACGGCTTGACCGATTTTTTCTTTAAAATGATCGCCATGGTCCAACTTAGGTTTTTACGGAAAGCTAAATTTCACCCCGCCCACTTTTTTCGATTTACCTAAAATCAGAAAACGGCTCCATCGAGTTGACTAATTTTTCTTTCAAATGTTCGTATAAATCAACTTTAAGTTTTCATCGAAAGAAAAATTTACCACGCCTACTTTTACGCCCTCTTTTCCTATTAAGCGCATAACTGGAGAACGGCTTGACCGATTTGGACGATTATTTCTTTAAAATGATCGCCATGGTCTAACTTAGGTTTTGCGGAAAGAAAATGTTGCCCGCCCACTTTTACGCACACTTTTTTTCGAATTACAAAAAACCAGAAAACGGCTTTATCGATTTGACAAATTTTTCTTTCAAATGTTCGTATTAAACCATTTTAAGTTTTCATCGAAAAAAAAACTTACCACGCCTACTTTTACGCCCACTTTTTCTATTAAGCGCATAATTTGAGAACGGCTTGGCCGATTTGGACGATTTTTTCTTTAAAATGATCGCCATGGTCCAACTTACGTTTTTACGGAAAGAAAATTTTGCCCCGCCCACTTTTTTCGATTAACCTAAAATCAAAAAACTGCTCCATCGATTTGACTAATTTTTCTTTTAACTGTTCGTATTAATCCATTTTACGTTTTCATCGAAAGAAAAAATTACCACGCCTACTTTTACGCCCACTTTTTCTATTAAGCGCATAATTTTAGAACGGCTTGCCCGTTTTGGACGATTTTTCCTTTAAAATGATCGCCATGGTCCAACTTAGGTTTTTACGGAAAGCTAAATTTCGCCCCGCCCACTTTTTTCGATTTACCTAAAATCAGAAAACGGCTCCATCGAGTTGACTAATTTTTCTTTCAAATGTTCGTATTAATCAACTTTAAGTTTTCATCGAAAGAAAAATTTACCACGCCTACTTTTACGCCCACTTTTTCTATAAAGCGCATAACTAGAGAGCGGCTTGACCGATTTGGACGATTTTTTCTTTAAAATTATCGCCATGGTCTAACTTAGGTTTTGCGGAAAGAAAATTTAGCCCTGCCCGCTTTTTTCGATTTACCTAAAATCAGAAAACGGCTCTTTACACCAATTAACAAAAAACATTGTCTATGCGCTGGCCTTAAGATGAAGTAATAAATAAATATAATTTCCAATTTGCCCTAAATAGATGCGTTTCTTTTTTGATTGAGCCCATATCTACACCATATGTTAGTTATTTTGTAAAAAAAACTTTATGATAGGTATTCCATGGATTTTTATTTTAAAGGCCGTAAATTTCATTAAATGCTCAATTTAAATCGTGTGGTAATACAACACTAATGTTTGCTTAGGACCAGCAACGTGGACCGGGTCAGCTAGTTTGGAATAAAAACTGAAGTTTGCTTTCGTTTTGCTACATTAGCAGAGTTGTTTTTCGCACTTTTTGGATTCCCGGTAAATCGGGAAATAAAAATCATATTCCTGGGATTCCCGCCCAAAAATTATTTATATATCTATTTACTTATTTCTCCAATTAACTAATATTTGTTTGCTTAAGTATCTATTATATAAAAAAGCAAAAACATTTACGATCAAAGTTATTTTAAGACACTTAGGTGTTTATTTTTGAAGCCAATAGGATCATAGAAATCAATATACATACGTATAAACATTGTTGAATTCAGAGCTCATTCTGCGGATGTGATCAAAATTGGCATAGTTATCCTAAAAATATTGAAGTCTTATGGTCATTATTATACGTATACAAAGTTTTTATACTTACAACTTTGCTTTAATCTAAAATGAGCAATATGTTGAAGGCAGGTTCATCCTACCGGGTAGGTTAAAGTAAAGCTGAAATAATAAATAACTTGTTATAGGTCCGACAAAATCCTGCCTTCATAATAACGTCCCTTAGGGGAATATAATTTCTGGAAGGGTGAAAAGGAAAGGAAAGCTCAACATTACTAAGTAGGAATTTTGAAACAATGTCACCGTCTAACAAATTCAGCATGAAGAAGGAATTGAATTGAGCATATTAAATAACATATTTTTACAGTTTTATACCCTTACTAGCCGTTCCCGTTCACACACATAAAACAGTTCCTGTTCCATCCAAAGCACTGTTTGCATCATACCAAGTTTCCTATAGAATTGCAAAATGTAAAAAATCACCATTCAATAGGTGAAACGCTAGTGCAACCAGCAGCTAGCTATTGATATGATTAAACTTATTTTATCTTATAAGCGGGCCGCCAATTTTTTATTGTTTTCTTATTTGGGTCGCAGTATCAAAAAGTTTGGAAACCGCTGCCTACATGGGTTTAGAAGTTATATACAAATATTCCTGCAACAAGTTCTATGTGTTGAAAGTAATTTTTTGTTAATTTATTATTTGGTTATTTAATACAAAGCTGTCTTCTATAAAAAAAAGTGGTATATGTTCAAACTGGTACTGTACAGCTCCAATGTACTTTCCACTTAATTATGTTAGTCGCATGAGGCAGGCTAGACAAACACACCCATATATAGTCAACTATTTGGACTATACATTATTTAATGATTACGAACACAGTCCTGGAAATTAAATTTCCATCTGACTTGGTGATGCAAAAGTCAGCAATATCCGTGGATTGCTTTTTGAACGCCACGAGGTTTATTTCAAGCTGCGTGACACCGATAGTTGGGAACTGATGAGTTCAAAAAAGAGAACTAAAAGTCCAAAAATAATTGAGCCAAGAAACTTGTACCAACCTCGACTTAAAATCGATGAACCGAAATAAAAAAGCCCCCAAACATTAAAGCAGTATTAAAACATTTTAGAAAATAATGAAGAAAAAATAAAAAAAAATAGCGGCCACGCTAGTGTTCAAACTGTGGTGCGATTCTCTAACTTTTAACGATCCGACTATCGTTATATTTGTCGACATAAATATTCGCTTGCAGTAACGATAGTGTGATTCAGTAACTTATTTTTAACGATTGTTAACAGCTGTTTTTTTGTAACATCTCTGTCTACAAAATGTTAAAAAAAAAACGAAAAGCACAAAAGAGAATAAAATAAAAACAAATGAAATTGTTCTTAACCCCCCGTGTTACACATGTTTTTTCATTCAAAATACATTGAAAAAGGTCTGGCCAGACTCATGAGTAAGACGAAGGGTTAATTTGTGGTTTAATATTTATTTTTCAAAACAAAAAAAATTACAACTTATCATGACAGGGTTGCATTTCCGTAAATTACTTAAGACTGTATAACGGCCTTTAGGAGTATTTCTTTCGATACATGTTTCTTCCCGAAGGAAATATCCTCCGGAATACGAAATCGATTATTGCCGCAATAAGAGTGATGATTAATGACATTTTCTAAATTGTACTTAATTAAGTCAAAATTGTACTTTTTTGACCACAATTGTACTAAAAAATAGTTCTATTATTAAAATAACAGAAAATGTACGAACATATATACATTAAAATTCACTTGTACTATACTTTTATACATACGTATTTGAAATACACCTTTGGCAAATAACAAAAAAAAAAAAAAAAACATTAAGTTTACACGAAATAAAGAATTTAAACGATACCTTTTATCTGGCTTTTTTTAAAGTTGATAGTGGAACAGGGTATTTTTTTCTATTCCTCTAACTCGCACTGGAGCATAGGGCGCCAGGGTATAAATACGTTTAACCCAGTAATATTGTATGAGGGCCCTTATGCGGCCCATACACGTGGTAACTGGTCGTACAATTGAGTTAAATAGACCAGTTCGCAGCACATGCTAGAATTTTTTTTTAACAACTTTTCATTAAGCTTTTTTAAGAAAATATTTTTATAGAGTAACATGAGTACCGATTTTTAGTACTAGTGGCGTAAATGAAGTAAGAAGAGGAGCAAGGAAAGAAAATAAATCAAGGTTGCAGTAGTTTTTATATTCTTTATGAAAATTGTGCATTGGAATTTCGTATTTGTTTTCTAAGATATTGTTTACTTCGCACGCTGTCAGTACTTCAGTATAAAAATTAAAAAAAGCTCAAATCAAAACGTAACAAATGGTTCTACAACTTGATTGAATTTCACCATACTTTAATAAATCAAGGTTAAAAGTTTTCGTTTATTTATAGCAACAAGATTCATTAGACTGTAGTATGATACAATAATCCCAAAAGGCGGTTTCTTCGCTTTGTTTTTATCATATTTTGCTACGAAAAAATCCTTTCCATATTCGCTGACGAATGTTGTGTAGACAATATGACTTTGGCAATTCTTCTGATATTTGGAAACTTTTTAATTGTACTAAATATGTCATTGGAGTACTTCAGTACTTTTGCAATGCAAATAGTACTGAAAACAGTACAATTGTACAAGCTTTATCATCCCTGCAGTGCAGTGGTCTTTTACAGTGCTGCCAGAAGTTTTTTGTGTTGCCAGAATAAATTTTTAGAAAAATAGCACATTTACAAGTGGTATGCTCACAATCAATCATAATATGCACTGCAAATTTACAAACTGAAATTTGCACAATGACCAGCGTGATTACCCTTATTTATTTAAAAAGACGTGAGAAACAAAGTACACACAGAGATGACACAAGACAAAAGAAATTGTGTGTTTTCTGTCTCTTTCTGCGAAAGCTGCCCTTTTTGCATTTCCCTTTGCACCATATTTTATGCCGCAATACAATAAACACAAATTTCTTTATTTGAGATGTATTTGCAAAACTGTTTTAAAATGTATCTTTTAATTTTACCACAACACAAATAAATAATATTTAAGTAAGTAAATAACATAACATAACAATACAATATTACTTAATGAATTTTTTTACACACAAAGTCTGTTGTGTTTTGTTATTTTTATTTTCATTACGAAATTTGTGTTGATTTAGCGGTCGGTCTGTCTTAACACATTGCCGCTTCAATGCCAAAAAACGCTTTATGTCTCTTTCTGCTCTTAATGCTGTAATTTATAAGAAACCCCCCGACACGTGTGTAGTATTTAACGAGTACTAAAAACTTTTGCAATATTTAACAGTAAAAAAGATTTAAATTTGTTGAACACAAAAATTAAATAAAATATAAAATTTTTGCATTCTCTTTTTTTTAAATTCGCATTTAAAAGAGAATTTTTTAAATTAAATAAAAAATAAATTTTTTGTCGGTCTGCGGGCGGAGGGGCGTGGCAAAATCCAATTTTCATATTGCACCACCAATGACATCTATATAATTTGGACGATTTTTTCTTTAAAATGATCGCCATGGTCCAACTGAGATTTATACGAAAAGAAAATTTTGCCCCGCCTACTTTTACGCCCACTTTTTCTATTAAGCGCATAATTTGAGAACGGCTTGACCGATTTGGACGATTTTTTCTTTAAAATGATCGCCATGGTCCAACTTAGGTTTTTACGGAAAGAAAATTTTGCCCCGCCCACTTTAACGCCCACTTTTTTCGATTTACCTAAAATCAAAAAACTGCTCCATCGATTTGACTAATTTTTCTTTTAACTGTTCGTATTAATCCATTTTACGTTTTCATCAAAAGAAAAAATTACCACGCCTACTTTTACGCTCACTTTTTCTATTAAGCGCATAATTTGAGAACGGCTTGACCGATTTGGACGATTTTTTCTTTAAAATTTTAACCATGATCCAACTTAGGTTTTTACGGAATGAAAATTTTGACCCGCCCGCTTATTTCGATTTACCTAAAATCAGAAAACGGCTCTATCGATTTGACTAATTTTTTGTTGGTTACATCATTTTTGCTATTAGGGCTCAATATTAATCGTCTGGTAATACAACACTAATGTTTGCTTAGGGCCAGCAACGCGGACCGGGTCAGCTTGTATTTTATAAAATTCATTAAATATTAATATGTACATATTGACATGCATTACATATCGCACACCTAGTTCAAAAGTGACTCAACTCAAAAAACTTAATTTTTCAGAAATCGAAAAAACTGTTTTGACCAAAAAAAAATAAATAGTTAAAAACAAATCTGTGGACCATTTAGTAAAAAATCCGTACAGAATATGTTCTAAAAAGTTTTTTTTTTAGATATTTATACACCAGATAATGAAAAATTTGTAGTTGTATCATTTTTGATTATGTATTTATTATTATTTTGAGTTATGTTACTTCGGCTTAAATCTTTTTAAGTTTTGACACTTTTGCCAAATTCTAAACTGACATACATACGTCTTATTAATGTAAACTCCAACCAAGATTTATTTTATCAAAAGTGTCATAATTCGAATTAAGACTATTTAGCACTTAGCAGTAGGGATCTACTACCATTATATTTTCTCGCACAACTAAAAATATGTCACTTTTATTAACCCTCAAGTCACCCTCAAAAAAACTTACGTTAGTTACCCTCGTGTGGGGTTTTTTACACATGTGCAATGTCTGTATACTTTACTGTAGCGCCATGATCAAAAACATATAAGCTCTCACTTTATAAAACATACATTGCATGCAGTTCGCAACAGTATCAAAAATATTCATACTTGCCGACCGAAAATTGTGTCTCTAGTGCAAATTACAAAGAAACTACATATGTATGGAAAACCACACATATCGAGGGTTACTTACGTAAGTTCTGAAATATCTCTTTACTAAATAATATTTTTTAATCAAAAAATGTGTTTTCAGTACCAAATTTATATTGCTAACAAAGTCAAGAAGTTTCTGTAGTGAACCTCCACAATTTTTTTGATTATCGTGTAAAAATGACTCATTTTGTGTGGTTATTCACACAAGGGTGACTTATACCAATTGAAACATTAAAAAGTCATAAATGTTTTAAAGCAACAGTTAACAACAACAAAATACACTGATATTTTTTCTTATAGATAAACAAGTGTATTGTGCATAGTTTAAGCACATAAACCCGAAAAATTAAAATTTTGAGTTTAATGTGTTGTTTCCAGGAGACAAGCAATTGATTGTGTAGAAAATTGTATATGAAAAGCACTCAAAAAACTCAGTAATTTTTTTTATAAATTCGTTTCTTTAGATTTTTCATAGAAGTTTTTGTTTTTAATTTAATAGAGCAAAAAACACTTTTATGCCTAATTTTGCAAAAATTCGTTTTTTTTTTTGCAAACTTTTGCTTTTATTGCAGAATTTTACAAATTTTATTCACTCTTAACGAAAATGCACTTTTATAAAAATTCTATTTATTAAGGTTATGAACCCTTTTCGCTTTTATCGGTGTATGAAACATTTCGGAAAGGTTTGCAAAATGTGCAATACTTTTTAAAGAAATGTTAATCGTTTTGTACATGAGAAAAACTAAACAGATACTGTTTTGGTGAAGAAGAGTACAAACAAAACCATTTTCTTTTTACTCATCTGTATTAGGGATTTACAATATGGCTTTTTTCCAAAACGATACCGATACTAAAACAAATATATCGCCCATAACGATACGCATATTGAATTTAAATTTAAGTTAAAATTAACAAAACTCAAGTAGATTAATTGCTTATTATACAAAATTATTGTGTTAGAGGTTATTAATATTTTAAATTGATATTAATAAGATTTTAATAACAAAGATTTAATTTGAAATCATGATAAAATTTGCAAAAAATAAAACATTTTTTTACAAAAATATGAATACGATTTATGCTAAATAAACAAAGTAATCTCAACTTTTGTGGAGATATACGATTTCGCAAGTCCGTTTGAACCAGAAATGCAGAGGCAATTAGTCTCTCAGATTCGACAGACCTCAATTAAAAACTCAAGAATTCCTGTGCCATTTTCTTGAAGTTTGGGTATAATATGTCATTGCGCCCACAAACAAGCTACAATGTTTGCAAAGAATGCATACTTGCTATCCGTTACTATGTCCAAGATATTTTTTCGAGCACGTGCAGGTAAAAGGGTCCTTGAAGAACTCAACATAAACAAGTCCCCGAGGCCGGATGGTGTCACGGCTGTAGTCTTGAAGAAGTGTGCATTGTCGTTGTCTCGTCCTTTGGCAAAATTACTTAGCTACTCGTACCGGGTAGGAGTTTTTCCTTCTTGCTGGAAGGTGGCCAACGTCCAGCCAATCTCAAAAAAGGGTGAGGCAACAAACCCCGAAAGCTACCGACCAATAGCAATTTGCTCTACGCTGTCGAAGGTGATGGAGAACATAATCAATCACCACTTGGTAAATTATCTGTCGATGGTGATGGAGAACATAATCAATCACCACTTGGTAAATTATCTGGAGTCCAATTCACTTTTGTGTGATAAACTGTATGGCTTTCGTAGAAGCCGTTCTACGGGAGACCTGTTAGCGTTTCTTTCGGAATATTGGAAACGTTCTATTCACCAATTTGGGGAATGCAAAGTGGTTGCTCTAGATACATATTTCCAAAGCGTTTGATCGTGTTTGGCACGGTGCACTCGTTTCAAAGCTTATTGCGTTTGGTGTCGGTAGTAATTTCTCTCGATTTATATCGAGCTTTGTCAAGGACCGCTCTATACGTGTTGTTATAGATGATTTCTCATCGGAGGAGTTTCATTTAAATTCAGGTGTACCGCAAGGCTCTGTTCTTTCTCCTACACTTTTTCTTATTTTTCTAAACGAGCTCCTAGGCCTAACTTCCAATCATAAATATACTTTCGCAATGACAGCAGCATTTGTCATTCCTTTTCCTTTGATCATAGACCAACCCTTACTGCGGTTGAAGTTATTAGACAGAATATGAATGACACACTCAATCTTGACCTTACGACAATCTCCGAGTAGGGCCTTGCGAATAGGGTGGATTAAAATGCTGGTAAGACCCATGTTGCATGTTGACCCAAAGCCGTCTTGGTGGAGTCAGCGTGATCTGTATTCATGCACACAGAAAAAAATACCAATGTAAAATTAACATGGAAAAATGTTGATTGAGAATCATGTTAAATTTCTGCAAAAGTATGCCCTTTATTTAAATTTATCATTATTACATATTAATTTTAAATGGAAAATATTAAAATAATCTTTAATCGCGCTTATTAAATATTATTCACTGATAAAAAAAAATGAAAAAAAAAAATATTAAAATATAAATAAATATGGATTCAATATTGAATCCATAAAAACCTGCTTTATATTAAAATCAAAAGTTTATCTTGTTAAATTAACATGCATACATAGTTAAGTATGTTAATTTATTTATTTTCATTCATAAAATATGTTATAAAAGGAAGACAATTCCCGTATTCTTTTAATTAAAATTATTTAGTTAAATAGTACATCAAGTTTTCAAAGTAGAATGATGACGAAAACCATATCGGGCCATTCTGCTGATTGATCTGTTGACAAAGGAGACTACAAAATAAGTGAAACATGTGATACAGGGGTAAGTGTTTTGAATTATTCTTAAATAAATGTATATGTTGTCTCTGAAGCTTCTTCACACCAATTAGTTTCTACATGAAATTCACTTTGTTTCAACATGAAATAACTTTCATTCAACGTGATTCGGATTGTTATTTCAATATAAATGACATTTTGCTCTAACTTTACTGCAATGTTAAATTAACATGAATTACACAGTACAACACATGATTTGCCAACTCAATTCTGTGAACTGTATGTGAAATTAGACCCAAAAAGAAGAATTTCTGCATCATTCGTTTTGCCTTCTTACCTGCGATTTGAAGTTAGTATCGATTTGAAGTTAGTGCTATCGTATAGGGGAATTTATCACGTTTTAGGCCCTGTTGTTTGACATAGCTCGACAACCACTAGCCCAATTTAGTTGAAATAAATTTTAAAAAATTAAGAATTACAATTCCCTTAATCTGTTCATATATTGTACAAGTATACAAGTAACACTTTCGAAGTTAAAAATGAATGTATGAAGGGAAAAAATTATTTTTTGCCTAAAAATTTAAATTTTTTTTTTTAAAAATACATAAAAAATCCAAAATGGAAAAAAGTTTCAAGTCTAGTTATTTTTTCGCAAAGTCACATAACCTATGAGCAAAATGAGACAAAGATCATAAAAATCGATGCACGCGTTTCGCTTTTATTCGCAATTGAGTAAATGTATGAATTTCAAAAATTTGCTCGAGATATGCACAACATTATTTGGAGAAAACATTGACACCTTTTTCATGATTCTGAGAATTAAAAAAAAAGGAATAAACGAAAGGTTATTTGATTTTTATGATTGCGGTAATAAAAGTGATTTTTCTCCAGTTTTTTAAAAGTGAATAACAACAAAACATAAAATATATCAATATGGAAAACAACAAGTGCCCATATTTGGATGAATATTGTTACGTTTGTGGTCATATCGTCCGAAAAATATAGAAAAAAGATCGAAAAAATTTGTTTACTGAGCAATTCAAAACCGCGTATTGTAATTATTTCGATGAAGCAGATTTAAGTGGTGCAAATTTTACGCCGAACACAGTGTGCAACAGTTGTTATACTACCCTTCTAAAATGGATTCACGGAAAAAGTAGAAAGTTATCTTTTATGAAGCCAGTAATTTGGGTGGAAGACACAACTGGACATGATAAATCCAGGTGCTATGCATGCATAAATTTTCGTCCTGGATTAAACAGACAACAATTGAAAACAAAAGTATACACTGCTGCATTTACTGCCACACTTCCAGTGCAACGCCCTGCTGATACCGATGCACCTAAACCTCCGAGTGCGGATACTGTGTCCCTGCTAGCCGAAACCGTTTTCACCAATCCGACCGATTTGGATGATGCTGATTGGATACCCGATATTGAAAATAGTGCACCACAACCGCTACCACAAATCGAAATGGATTACATTGTGGCCAAGCTGGGACTATCACAACACGACTCCGAATGGCTGACATCATTTTTGAAGAGAAGAAAACTCACACAGCAAAATGTCAGCGCAACATCATACCATGAATATGAACAACCTACGAAGAAAACAAGATCATCAGAACCACAAGCGTCAACTTCTACAAGGATGGATATTGCCAATAATTGAAAAAATGTTCTAAATTTTGTTTTTATGCATATTATAATTGCGTATTAATTGCATATTATTTTATTTTCATTAAGTTTTTATAAATAAAGTTTTTTTTTGCATGATAATTTTTTAATTTATATTTTTATTTTTATTTTAAGGGTGGTGGCTATAACTGATTTTTGAAATTCATACCTTTACTCAATTGCGAATAAAAGCGAAACGCGTGCATCGATTTTTATGATCTTTGTCTCATTTTGCTCATAGGTTATGTGACTTTGCGAAAAAATAACTAGACTTGAAACTTTTTTCCATTTTGGATTTTTTATGTATTTTTAAAAAAAAAAAATTTAAATTTTTAGGCAAAAAATAATTTTTTCCCTTCATACATTCATTTTTAACTTCGAAAGTGTTACTTGTATAGGAAAACAATATATGAACAGATTAAGGGAATTGTAATTCTTAATTTTTTAAAATTTATTTTAACTAAATTGGGCTAGTGGTTGTCGAGCTATGTCAAACCACAGGGCCTAAAACGTGATAAATTCCCCTATACGATAGTACTAACTTCAAATCGATACTAACTTCAAACGGCAGGTAAGAAGACAAAACGAATGATGCAGAAATTCTTCTTTTTGGGTCTAATTTCACATACAGTTCACAGAATTGAGTTGGCAATCAATTAACTGAAAAATGTTGTACTGTGTTATAGTTATTTTAAAAGAAAAAAATGTTGTTCGCAAGCAATTATAAAATCAGGTTGAATTAACATGAAACACGTATAAAGCAAAATCACCACCGAAAAATTTAAAATCAACCTTGTTTTCGACGTTTTTAACTTGATTTTTGTCTGTGTGTGGGAGGTATAGCTATTGAGGATCAGACACTCTTGATGTTCTGGGCATGAAAATTCAATGTGATGTTCGTTGGAACCAACATGTCTTTCAAATGTCGAAAGAAGCATGGAAGTGTTTTGGTGTCTTAAAACGGTGCAAGATCTACTTCACTCTGTCTGATCTCTACTTATACCGCCTATATCCGACCGAAAATGGAATACAACTCCCATATCTGGGCAGGTGCTTCAAGGTGTATCATGAAGCTTCTGGATCGGGTGAAGCTCAGTAGGGTATCCAGCTCTGTTGAGTCTTTGGAGCATCGTCGGAATATGGGTTATGGTCGCCTTTCCAGCAGATCACAACCGTTTGTTGTCGATTGTCCAATGTATCGCACAACGCATTACAGAGAAAATGAGTTTCTTGGCTGAACTAGCCGTATGTGGAAAAGACGCAGAAGTCATCCCAGTCGGCTAAAATTTGGAAAAATTCAAATTAAATGTCCACAAACCGGTATGGTAATAAACTATCTCGATAACGGTCAGTGGAGTTCCAGAGACGGTATGAGCACTATGCTAAAAATTTTAGTAAAGCAATATAACGGTTTTAGAATTTGTCATTTAAATGCACAAAGCCTCAATAACAAAATGGATGAGTTTCGGGTAATTTTTGAAAACTCTGGTGTTGATGCCATATGCATTTCAGAAACATGGTTTCACCCGAAAACCGGCGATAACGCTTTTAATATAAATGGATACAATTTGTATAGATCTGACAGAAATACCACAACTCATAGAACAGGTGGAGGGGGAGTTGCAATATTTTTAAAGAATGGTATAATTGGAAATGTTGCATGGAAATCAAAAGTTGATCAAGATATGGAGTATTTGTTTTTAAATATATCGGATCAAGTCAATAAAATACTTCTTGGATGTGTCTATAGGCCACATAAACGAATTGACACCAAAACCTTAATACATGAACTTGAATTGCAAAGCATAAAATACACTGACATAATTATTGCCGGAGATTTTAACAGTAATGTTCTTGTTGAAAGAAAGCTCACGGATCCTATGAAAGCGATTGGCTTGACACCTGCAAATTCTGTTACGCCCACATTTTTTACAAGCACAAGCAATACTCTTTTAGATGTTATTTTTGTCAGTAATAGGCAAAAAATGCTGCACTATGGGCAATTATCAGCACCTATGTTTTCCAAGCATGATTTGATCTTCCTCAACTATAACATTCAGCCGGTTATGTCAAAGCAAACGTTTACTTTTCGTGATTTTAACAACATTAATATGCATGCACTACAAAGAGATGCACAAATAGTACGATGGGAACAAATCTATACCACACCTAACATTGATGATCAGCTACAATTCCTTCAGGGCAATATTCTTAGTTTATATAATAAACATGTTTTAATTAGGAGCAAAACAATTCAAAACAGAGAAAATCCTTGGTTCACAATTGAAGCTGCTCAGCTAATACGGGATCGTGATGCCGCGTATGCAAGATGGAAAAGGTATAGAACACCTGAACATTACACAATATTTTGCAAAAAGAGAAGAGCAGTTGTATCAAGAATAAGAAAAGATAAACATTTGTATTACGAAAGTAAATTTAGCTCAGCTCTAAGCTCAAATAAAACTTGGAAAGAAATTAGGAAAGTTGGTTTGGTTAATAAAGAGCGTTGCGAGGGATCGAATGTAAATATTGAGGAGCTTAATAAAGACTTTATAAACATAAAAATGCCGGCCGTAAATACAAACACTGATAGTCATGAAACAAATTCTGATTATGAAAACCAAATTAACAAGTTTAGCTTTCAAATATTTAATCAGTCAGGTGTCCTTCAAGGCTTCTTATCAGTAAAGTCAAACTCTGTAGGCTATGACGATATTAACCCGAAATTTGTAAAAATCCTGCTACCTTTTTTAATTCCTTTCACAACACACCTCTTTAATACAATTATCACCACAAGTTCTTTTCCTTTTAACTGGAAATACTCAAAAATTGTGCCAATTCCTAAATCTCCCAAGGAATATCGTCCTATAGCAATATTGCCATATCTCTCAAAAGTTTTTGAAAATCTCCTGCATAAACAAATACTGGAATATGTTACTAACGGAAATCTTTTAACTACCAACCAGTCAGGTTTCAGGCCAAACCGTGGTTGCATAACAGTACTTTCGGAAGTTGTCGAAGAGATCCGATGTATTATTGATCAGGGTAATATTGGCATTTTAGTCCTTCTCGACCACTCGAAGGCGTTCGACACCGTACACCATGGAACTCTTTGTAGAAAACTGCAGCAACAATTTAATTTTTCAACAACATCTACAAAGCTAATATCAACATACTTAAGCAATAAATACAAGGCTGTATATAGTAACTCAAGATATTCATCATGGCTGCCAGTTTCTAGAGGTGTTCCGCAGGGATCCATTCTCGGTCCGCTTATGTATATTATGTATTCAAATGATCTCCCAACTCAACTGAAATTTATGAAAATCCAAATGTATGCTGATGATGTCCAATTGCTCATTGGCTGTAACATTTCAACATTATCAAACTGCGTCTCGAAAATAAATTCAGATCTATTAAGAGTCAGTGAATGGGCAGCTATAAATGGGCTAAGTTTAAACCCTAAAAAATCAAAATGCGTTCCAATTTGCAGAACACAAATGGACAACCTGTATCAGCTTAAAGTAGTTTTGGGAGGTACACAAATTGAGATCGTGAACTCTGCGAAGAACTTGGGAATAATTTTTAATTCAACACTTTCGTGGACAGATCATATAAATAATGCAGCAGGGAAAACGTATGGTATGCTGAGATCACTATGGACTAATCATTATTTTACGCCATTTAAGATTCGAATGTTATTGGCGAAATCATATTTGTTGCCAACACTTTTATATGGATGTGAATTGTTTTCTGGTTGTAGTGCATCTGATATGCGGAAATTAAAAACTTCGTTTAATAATATTGCCAGATATGTTTTTAATCTGAGAAGGACAGACAGCGTATCCCGGTTTGCAAATAAATTGTTTAATGTTTAAAATGTCGCAGTTTAATTTTCCTACACAAAATAATCTACACCAAGGAACCTGACTATCTATTTAGAAAATTAACATTTGCAAGATCGGCTAGAGGCAGGGTTATATTGCATATTCGATATCATTACCTAATGTCGGAGCGGCAATTTTTTATATACGCCGTACGGCTCTGGAATCTACTTCCAAGTAATATTCAAAGCACAAGCAACGCAGTACATTTCAAAACAGCAATTTTTAATATTTTTGACTAATAACAATGAAAATTAGTCCTTATTATGGTATATTACTAATAATTTATCAACCTATAATATTTTTACACATCTATAAATACATTTAATTTCAATTTTGGTTTTTTTTTTTTTTTTTTTTTTTAATTTAAAATTTATTGTAATACTTTATAAGTTATTCAAATTGTATACGTTGCCAATATTGATGTCCAGTGCTAAATTTAAAAGATATTATATCTTATTGCACTGGTGACATTTTTCTAATAAACAAACAAACAAACAAACACTACTCCCTCTTTCCTTCTCCCCTCTTCCTAATACCAACACAATGCATTACATTAGGAGGGGCATCCCCTGAGTGTTGGTTCAAAGTAAAAAAAATAAAAAAAATCTGCGTCTCCAGAAGTATTTTTTCTTATAGAGTTACTAAAAGTTGTACCACCTTTAGGGGAGACTGTGTTTTCAACACTTTCGAAATGCAGAGGCATGTTGAGCTACATAACATAAGACATTCTTCGTTATGATTGAAGTCAATTTTCTGTGAAATAAACAATAGATTTCATTATTTTCTAAATCCTCAAATTTTTAGTTAGAGCTAATGCTAAGTCAACCGCTAAATTTTGAGACTCTGAACTATTTTCTATCTTCGTTGATTCATTTATTATGTAAACAATTTCATTATTCTGTTTTATTTTTGTGCTCTGCTTAATTGATATACAAAAATAAGCATAGAAAAAAAAATTATTTGTTTAGAAATACTCCAAAAAACTAAGAAAAGTATTGTCGTATCGATTGCAAAATATCACAGATACCGATATATCAAAAAATCTTAAGTATCGCGGATATATCGGTATCGGTATTCATTAGGTCTTGCTTTAATTTGCCACTACAATTGCACATTAAAAACAAAACCAATGCCGGAACGTATTATGTGAAAGGTAATTTAGTTTTCAATATTTTTAATCAGGCTTAAGTTCATAAAATTTAATTTTCATTAAATTATTTTTATGAAGAAAGGAATTATACAACATGAAAATTAATTAAAATTGTTATTGATAATCATTCATTCTTGACTGATTAAAATGAGAACGGCTAGGCCGATTTCTGTAAAATTTTTTGTCAGTTGGTTGTTCGTATTTTCGAGGAGAAGGTTTTTACAGAAGAAAATTTTGGGAAATCCTTCCGGAAAAGTTGGATAATTGGAAAAATTGAAAATCGAGTTTTTGTATGAAATTTTGTGTGAAATTATTCCTTAATGGCTTTCCAAATCAAACAATAGAAAGTTCTTAGTGTAAATCATGGAAAATTGCGGAAAATGCGGAAAGTTGGAAAATCTCTCCGCAAAAGTCGGAAAATTGGATAAATCAAAAAATTATTTTTCTTTTACGAAATTTTGTGTGAAATTATTATGAAACGAAAAAATAGAAAGTTCTCAGCCAAAATCCGATAGATGGCGTTATACGATGACTTAGACTTTGCGCAATCTGCCAGGTGTCATTTTGGCATTGTAATTTTCTACAGTAAATGTGCTATTTTTCTTGCTGCAATTTATTTATTTTGATGATAATTGTGGAAATCAATGTGATAAAAAACGTTTTTAACTCGATTATACGGATTTTTTTTGGGTTGTTTCGATATTCGTACCAAAGTGCCAACACGATTCATTATTTACGTACGTTTCTTCAGTCTTCGCCAGTATCTTTTGTTTGTCTTCATTATTTGAATTGCAAAAAAAACTGATTAGTAAAGTCGGACTTCGCTTCATTGAAATAGGAATTGCCAAAAAATATCGATATATCAAAATATCGATATTTGAAAAAAATGGTATCGATATATATCGCCGATATTTTAAATACCGATGTATCGGTATTGAAATACGACTATCGAATTCGATATTTTTTAAAGTCAGTTTTCATTAAGAACCAGTGTTGCCAATTTAGCCATTTAGTGGCTAGATTTACCCATTTTTCACCCTGTTTAGCCATTAAAAAATGCATTTAGCCATTAGCCATTTTTTAAGCCATTTTTCAACTGGTTTAGCCATAAAATTTTTCTTGCCGTTTTTCTTTTAAAAGAATAATTTTTATTTTATTATAAAAATTTATAAAAGCAAAATAAACATTTTAAATAATTAAAACGGCTTTAATTTAAATCACAACTTTTACAAATGTTGAAAATCGCTATAAACGATGATGATGAAACATCTTTTAAAATAAAGGAACAGTATTCCAATATTAAATTTATAAAACGGATCAACACAAACATCGGTGTTTCTTTCTGGTTGCAAGTATTTCAATAAAGAGATGCTGGCGGCAACAAATTTTTTTTAGAAATTTCAGAATTTACTATAAAGTTGCTCTCACTTCCATGGTCTAATGCTGAAGTAAACATCGTTAAAAGTAATTTCAGAACAAGGTTACATTTTACAACCGTTAATTCGATTTTATCAATGAAATATTTATACCAACACCACAATAGTGGAGAGGGTACTATGCGTTTGTGCTGATGTTTGTAACACCTTAAAATATTGGTCCTAAGCCAACCTTTTCGTAAACCGATTGACTCAGAACCACTTTCTGATTCGAATTAACGATGTTTGTCCGGCTGGCTGGACGTCCGTGTAAACCTTGTGCGTAAAGTACATATCGCAAATTTGCAGATCATTTAATAAAATTTGGTACACAGGTTCTAATGAGGTGTAGGGTATCATATAGTCGGGGTTGACCGACTATATTTTCTAACTTGTTTTTTATTGTAGATCTGGAATCAAAAGGTTGGGTAAATGTTGTCGTGATTACTATTTACCTTCAAATTTGTTAAAACTAATAGGCACAAGTGATTCCTATGAGATGAACAATAACGACATAACATTTATCGATGATTTCAGAATATTAAATAACGTTTATTCTTATTTAAGAAATTGATCTTAACTAACAATTTTATCGTAAACAACTTTAAATGAATTATTTCTGTTATGTTATTGAATTTTAATGTGTTTTTATTTAAAAAAGCTTTTAGCCATTTTTTAGACCATTTTTAGCCATTTTTTAGCCATTTTTTCCCGTAAATTTAGTAATTTTTGGCCTCCAAGTTTTGGCAACACTGTTAAGAACTCAAAATTTTAGCCGTTTTTCAAACAATATGTTTTTTAAGAATTGGAATCATTGCATCATATGTTTTTTATAAGAAGCAGAGCCGGATACAAGAAGCAGATTGACTGGAGAGCACATAAAAAAGAGAGTGCTCCTGATGTCCATATCTGATGATTACTGCTTTGACTAAAACCAATTGGTACTTTTGGGGTGCAATTCAAATTTTAAGGAAAGTTGGTACTTCCATGACTTATTTACTTCCATTGAAATATTTCGTAATTTCTTTTTTTATTTCATATGTTTTTTTTTCTTCCCTTTTGTTTTTGTTATAATTGAATTTTTTGTTTTGATTAAATTTTTTTGTTTTTATTAATTTTTTTTAAATAAAATGAAACAATAAAAAGTATCAATGTAATTACATACATATAATTTGGTTGTTCATAAATATGTTTGTACTAAGGTATACTGAATTTTTTAATTTGGGAATAGTTTCAGCAAAATACGTTCGATATATCGATATTTTTGAAATAATAAATATCGATACTCTAAAAAAATATCGATTCGATATATATCGATATATTTTTTCAACTTGCCCATCCCTACATTGAAATGTCTTATTTTAGTGTCTTTCCTTTGTTCTCTTCACTCAACTTCTTTGATATCACTTCATTTTTGTAAACGTCAAAGTTTAATCAGAAAAAGTTTAAGTTGCGCATACATGGTTTCGCAACTCTGTTTCCCTTACTTTTCTCCCAATCAGTCAATATAACGAATAACGAAAAGTCTTAAAAAACAAACCGTGTAATCATCCTCATTGCCTTCAATGCCAAAATCCGATAGATGGCATTATACATTGACTTCCATTCCATTCAAATAAATCACATTGAAAATTTAAATATTTGTTTTGTATTATTACTCTTAAGTTAAGTTTGTCTGAAGTATTAAAATTGGAGCGAGGCGAAGTTCGCCGGGTCCGCTAGTACGATACATAAAAAATGTTTAAATTTTTAAAAACAAATTTTCAAAAACTCGCTTTGTAACAGTTTTCTAATTTACTTCATTTGTTTTGGTTAACGTGGCTGTCTGTGAAGATAAAAACAATCGAGTAGAGTCTTTAGACCCAGTATATTCGACAGCTATTGCTATCAGTTGCCTCAAGTTAGTGAATACATCACAAAAAATTTCAATATCAACTTTTTATCGCAAAATGTTAAGAAAATGACTAAATATACACACATACAATTTTACATTAACCTTAATTTAAATTGATAACCAGGGCAAGTTTTTTATGCTTTTTACATTAAATATATGCATTTGCATATTTTACAAGTTGTTTCCCAAAAATAAAAAAGTTAAAATTAGTCATAAAAAATAATCAGGTTAATAAACCTTTTACACATCAAAAATATTTTCTATTAATAAGGGCGTAAGAATAAAATATTTATAGAAAACTGGGAATTTATTTCTCATGTTGAGTAACATTTATTATATAAATTTTCATATTAATCGAATGTGTATTCTAAGTCCAATTACAGCATAAGCTGGAGCCATACCGTGACACTTACTACCGTCTGATGAATCGCCAATTGTTGTTTTATTAATAGTTTTTTTGTTCTGCCAGGAGGCTGAGAAATATGTATGTATATTTTTTGGTGTCAACGTTCGCATAGAAATTTTCTATGCGAACGTTAAAGTTCGAATTCGATGAACAGGCTGTTAATCAAAAGTTTCATTACCAAACAGTAGACAAAAATCACCATATTTTTTAAAGCGGATAGATATGAATAGAACGTGTCGATTTTCTCCAAAAAGTGAAAAAATAAAAATTTTAAGTTAATATGTATTCCCTTGTTGATATTGGTGTCTTTACGACATCTATGTTAAAAGTGGAATGCCGGGTGTCTCTAAATGAGATCGCGGAACATTCCAGTGTAACGCTGGCATGGGTACCAGGGCACAGTGGATGCCCGGGCAACCAGACTGCAGACAGCCTGGCCAAACGGGGCTGTCTCTTGGACGACATATTCGTCGACGGCCTAATTGGCACTTCAATGGCCCGCTGCAAGACTCTCAACAGACGAGAGTCGCACAGAAGGGCTCAGGGGAGATGGCAGGGGGAGCATACCTGTTTTATGGCCAGGGCTCTATTGCCTGGCTATGATGCGGCGAGAACGCGCGTACTACTCGGTCTGGGCAGGAACCGGATGAGGACAGTGATATCTTGCGTATAATGGTTACTGTAGGAGTTGGCATTATGAAGAGGAGGAGGAGACGGAGTTTCACTTTCTCTGCCAATGCCCCGGTCTGGGGAGCATTAGGTTAAGGCATTTTGGGATACCAGAATTGCTATGTCTGGACAATATGTTCAATGTGGGACTGAAATCTATCTCCCTGTTATGTAGTGGGAAGGGTTGGTTCGAGGCTGCATTGACCTGTGGGGAATAGTCTGGTGGATATTGGCTGACTCCTGTCACTGGCTATGGGTATCACAAAGGGACCGGAATAAGGACCCAAGTGAGCCGTCGTGACGGCTGCCCATTTAACCTAACCTAACCTTGTTGATCAACTGCGATATATTTTAATCAAAGCGAAACCGATAAATATATTGAAACACTATTTCCATGAGAACTACTCCTAATATTATTTAAGTATGCGCCAGTAACATCGACTGATGCTGAACTTAAATGTTCAATATATTCTATAGTTCTGTGTGACAACCGAAGATCATTTCATTTTGAAAACTTGCAAAAAAAACATGATTATATGTATTTTGTAATAAACTTTTGTTCAAAAAAATCTTATTAAAAATTATTAGTGTTTTTACGTGCATAATTTGAAGTTTTTTTTCGGTATATTTTCATGCATATTGAAAAATTTTTTTGAGCATATTTAAACCTTCCTTGATGATAACAATACCCATTGTGCGTATTTGTTGCTTTCAATTTAGGCAAGAGTATCACACTCATTCATTTTATACGACTTTCCGGTTTATTAATCATAATGATTGTAATCAAAATATGAAAAAAAAATATAAAAATAAGTTCACAAACAAAAAATAGGTTGGATCTTTATATACAAAATAAAATCGAATTCATTTGTATTTTTAACAGCCTGTTCGTCGATTTCGAACATTAACAGCTGTAAGTATTTGTAAAATTTTTCAAAAATTTAAAATTAGATTTCTTTTAGATTTTCTAAAAATTTCTCTTTACTGATAAAGACTTTTTAAACCGACTTAATTTAAAGGGGTCTTTTTTGTATTGGTTTTATCTTGAAATTATTTTTCAATTTTGTTTTACTAGAATTTATCAACTGTATTAGCTTTAAGAAACATGTTTTTATACGCCAAAAATTTTGTTTAGTTTACTATTTCTACTTCCCTATTTAATTTTATTTTTAAACTTGTTTCTTTATACGAACTACTGACTGATTACGATGTATTAAAAATTATTTGAGTTTGCAGTGTTTTTTTTTATCTTAAATTGTTTTTGAACATTTATGTAGAAACGTGAAATTTTTTAAAATTGTTTCTATTATCATTATTTAATTTACTAAGTAGTTTTAAATGTTCAGTGTTGAAAAGCTAAAAAAAAAAACTACTATAGAAAATTAAATTCGATATATTGTTTTCTGTAATTGCTACAAGGAACATAGAGCCGCAAAAAAAAATTCAATAAAAAACTTTAATGGTTCCAAATTTTATTTGAAATCACTTTCTACAGGGAATTTAAAAAAAAAACACGTAATGAAAGAGTTGTTTAAAATTTGCATGTACATTAGGGTGAAGCGTCGGTGTGTAAGGGAAAAATATTCGTCCAACAAATTGCAAATACATAATATGAAAACTCAATTATCAATTATTTCTTTCAAGCCTAGGGTAGGGTCCATGGACAGCCATCGAGAGACAGCTTACTTGGGTCCGGTTACGTTCATAAATGCATCACTGCGCTGTGTCAGAAAAGCAAACTTTTTATTAACGGCGATAAAAGAATAATTATAATTTTTTTTAAATTATGTAATTATTATTTTTGTGGAGTTTTTCACAGTTTTTTGATTCCCATTTACATCACTGATTAAAACATAACCATTTGAAATCACTGATGCATCGCAGTGATGCATTTACGAACGCACTCTCCTTTATTGGTCCCTTTGTGATAGCCAACACGTAAAAAACAAATTTGAGCTGGATAAAAGAAATTCAAAATCGAGAAGATCTGACAAAAAAAAATAAGAAATTGAAACGCAATTAAGTGAAAAACACGATTTTATTTCCCATACAAAATTTTTTTATATACTAAAAAATTTTATACTTTAAACTGAATTAAAGGAATTTTTAGTGCGAAGAAAATTTTGCTATTTCCACTAAGGAAATTACAACTTGCCGAAAGTTAAAATTATAAACTTAAGTTTAACCTACCCGGTAGGATGAACTTGCTTTTTAAATATTGCTCACTTAAGTTTAAAGAAAAGTTGTAATAGTGGACAACTTTTTATACGTGAAACAAAATCCTACCTTTAACTATCGCCAAGTTGTAAAAATGGCGTATAACCAGGGAAACCATAAATATGCAATGCATGTTTTCCTTGTGCGACCAATTAAGGCACAAACAATATATTTATCCGTTTTAGAGCTTTTTATGAATATCGGCATCGATTTGTTAGTACATATTTTTACATAATTTAGTTAAAATAGACTTTTTGCAGCATTTTTTTAAAGCTTATAGCGCATATTTTGCTTTTTTGAGGCATATTTTGATACATGTCCATGTTTTATATGCATACAAGAGCTTTCGCAGCAAAGAAAAAAATTTTTTTTTGCGAAATTCTGGCTTTTCTGTTTTAAATGTCAATCTGTATACCCAGCATGTAGCTTCAATTTCGCCATCTTCATTCAATTTTTACTCAAAAATTGTAAGATAAAGCAGGTTGTAATTAAATATAAAGGTTTTTTAAACTTTAAAATTTTATATATGTATATGCAAAAATTAAGTACTCTTTGTGTCTGTAAACCATCTAAATGTGTTGGTATTTTGATTAAATTCGCTCCAAAAATATTTAACTGCAAATAAAATTATTTTCGAATCGGTTCGCATTTGCCCATATCTCTCATCTATAAATAGCTTTAACTTCCTTTTAAATGTTAACATTAATAAAAAACTTGACGACCATCCCTAAAATCTCTGTTAGACAAAAAATCTCATATGGATGTTAACATCGAGATAATATTCGCCACAAATAGGTTAGGTTAGGTTAGGTTAAGAAGGGTTATGTGCCCAAGGGCACATTTCCACTCGGAGACCAATGCGGTCCATTGTGAATCCCTTCAATGATAGCAAGAGAAAAGCTAAGAAAAGAAGTATGAGGTGGATAGAATTAAGAAAGTTAGAAAGTTAGTAGGTACCACGTAGAACTACACCCTCTCTGCAGTGCCCTCAACAGAAACAACCGACATATTTCCCTGACAAACCCCAGTAGATCAGCCGGACTTCATCCAGCGATGTACCCCAGTTCGTCGTGAAATCTATCTCCTAGCCACTTCTGTCTGAGACCCTGCATCCTAGGACAATGGCACAATACATGCTCGATTGTCTCCAGCTCTTCAGAATCATCGCATAACCTGAAGAAGTCCGGTATGGTGTTGTCCTATTTGCCAGTAAAAGCCCTAACAGGACAATGACCCGTCAAGAACCCTATAAGCGTTCTAAGACCACCCCTGTCCACCCTGATTGCCCCCGCGTCTAATCTGGGCCATAGTGCCCTAGACACCCTGCAATCCGTTCTGTTCCCCCAGAATCGGTTAACGTCCTCATGGGATTTCTCCCATATTACCCCATAGTCCCTTACCACTAAGTCCAGATTCGAGCCCCCTCTCGCGAGTGCGCCCGCCACCTCATTTCCATCAACCATGCAGTGTCCAGGTACCCAACACAGCCTTACATTGAATGACTCCATGAGTTCCCCAAGAGCATTCCTACACCGAGCCACCAGGCACCCACGATGTGATCCAGTTTCACCTCCGTCGCCCTCCAGATCGCTAGGATCTCAGCCTGGAAGACACTGCACTCATCAGGGAGTCTGAATGACCTTTTCACTTCGGTGTCCGCGATATATACACCGGCGCCAGTGCCGTTTTCCATCTTGGATCCATCCGTAAATACTGCCCACCCCTTAAACAGTCTATTGGATCCCCTCCAAATTTCCCTATCAGGGAACTCCACTGGTGGTGTTACACCGAAGTCCAGGGTCATAGTCCTATGATCCGAAATCCCTCGAGAATAATACCCGGATCAAGCAGACCCACCTCGTATAAAATTCTCGTGTGATCATCCCGCCTAGGTTAAACTAAGGAAGACTCTTAAAGTCTAAGTAAGTTCCTAGCAGCCACACTCCTTACATAATGCTCAATTAGGGACAGATATAGTAGGTATCCAGCGCTGCCTGTGGAGTGCTTCTCCTTGTGCTTGTGATGCCAAGAGATGCACTCCTTTGAACCTTGCTGAGCATCTTCCTATAGCTTTCCACTCTCAACGCACTCCACCAAACGGTGCCACAAATAACTCTTATTTGAATTTTAATTTCTTAAATTAACTTTGTTTTTGAAAGCCCATGACTGCCCATCGTTTCTAAAAGGGTAAAATCTCGAAATTTTTACCAATTATAATTCTAGCATTGTTTTTATTAAATGGAACTGTTATTAAATTGTTGTATATTTTGTTTTAAAACTAGCAGTTTTTAAATTTTTTGAAGCATATTTTCAAGTTTTACTGCATATTTAATGCGCATAAAACACGTTTTTTAGAGCATATTTCTTGTTTCCCTGCTTATAACTTACTTAATTATGCCCTTCACCGAAGGTAAAAGCGTACAAGTAAGTTTGTCATTCCATTTGTTATTTCTACAATATTGATATCATACCCTTTAAAGTATATGTGCATATTCTGAATCCTATAATCCGATAAGCGAAGTTGATTTAACAATGTCCGGACAGACGGAATTGATTGAAATGGATTTTTCCCACAAATAATGGGGCCTTGGTTGTTTTTTTTTTATAATTTTCCCATGTCCCTAAGAATGCTACGTTTTAGTGCTATTGGAGATTTAAATTCACAAAAAAATCGGATGCTCAACCCTAATGTACATATATGTATTCAAATCGTCAACTCATTATTGGTTTGACCTACTGACCATTTTTTTAAAAAATGATTTAGGTATGAGGAATAAATTTTTTCAATACCCCTTTCTAAATCCAAAACCTGTATAGAGAAATTTTTTATCGTTTCTGGGATATTAAGCATTCATTTTGCTCTACACTCCACTATTTGATTGCACCAAATTCATCATATAATAACGTACAAAATAAATATCACTCTTGCTTTGCTTCATTGCCTCAAGAAAAAAAGGAGTTTAAGCAAAAGCATTGCCGAATCAGTAGGTCTACGCAAAACTACTGCTTCTTTTTTGTAGAGTTGTATTTTTTTCATGCATTTGTTTTTGTAGCAATTGTTTTTGATATCTTCATCATGTTATACACAAACAAAGTGCGTGTTGTTTCTTGTATTTCTGCAAAGACCTTATAATTGGACCAAGATTAAAAGCAAACTAAAATGACAACAAGTATAAAAATAGTTTTACAAAATAATAAACACGTGTAAATAAATAGTACAAATTTCTAACATTTATTAAAAATATAAAAATAGAGCTGTTTTTGCTTAAGGAGTTAAAAAAGTATACGTACGCAGCACTTTCAATAAAATATTATTAACTTCTAACTTCATTTATGAACGCAGCGGAAAACATAAAAAATTCTATCGTATACATTTTGAGAAATCTTCATGTAAATCTTCTTTGTCATTTTTCTCCACTCCGAATTTTTGGTATATGCGCCAAAACAATAATGAGCTGACGATATGTAAATAAGTACCTAAAACCAGTACATTATTTAACGTTCGGCTCGCAAACCCAAGAACTATATCTACCTTTTTAGTGATTACGTAGTGATACTGTAGACAAACATAATATTTTAATGTTCTATAATGTTTCTTTTTTTACATTGATAAAAATATGAACCAAAAAATTTTAGCAACGAACATGTGTGTGTATTGTGTATATGTTTTGTTTGTGTAAAATTATTTTGCTGGCTTTTTGTTTTTTTTCGTATGTGTATTTTGTTTTTGTAAAAAATGTTTAGGTTTTTTTACCAGCCAAAAGATACGAACATTAATGAGCTGAACCGAACACAATGAAGTTTGTGGATTTAAAAAAAACCGAGCGGAATTAAATGTTCTCATCTTTTGTTGAGTTTGATAAAAACAGTATTATTTTTGTGTTCTAAAGATGACTAACAGGGAAACGTTATTTTTTTAATGATTTTCTACTCTATTAGCGTTTGTGTATTCTACAAATCTACCGAACCGGACACAAAGGAACGATATTAAGTGATTATTTTCGAACACTGCCCAAAAATTATTCCAAATTTTTTCGTCAAAATTGCCCACACATTTTATGTTGCATATTATTTTCAAAGCTATTCAATTAATTTTTTTAAATTAATTTGTGTACAATTATTTTTTTTAAATATGTAGTAGTATATGTCGTCGGCTTAATATGCAAGCCTGGTAAATCCACTTTCTAAGTAAATTGAGATTTTGATGTCGTGTGATAGAGAAAGATACGCCTCGTCGGCCAGCACGTAGCGTTTCTTCAATTTGATTCTTCAAGTGTATAATCCAACTATATTTTTTAGGAATACCAAGCTGCAAATATGAAATATAAAAGTTGTTTGTCTATCCTGTAGAATGTGCTGAAAGGGTGTAAGCAGGTTTGCATATTAAGCCGACTATGTACACATGTAAGTATATGTTCTAAGGTGGATCCTTATGGAATGAAAAGTTTGAAAACTCTTCTGTTTCAAAAACGAAGGACTATTTAGCTCGATCGGTTAAAAATTGGCATGCCGCACGAGGGTTCAAGTTCGGAGGAACGAAATTGGGGGAAAATGGTTTTAAAAAAAGCTCGTTCCTGCTCAAAAGACATCCTTACGGAGATAAAATGTATGAGCAACCCCCAATATTGCTTAAGAGGAACTCTTCCTCTATCTTCAAACTTTCATGAGGACCGCATACAAAAAAACTGAATTTTAACAAAAAGTATAAAAGCTTTGAATGTGAATCAAATTGTGGAACCAAACTATTTTTTTACGAGATATATGGGTATTGTGATATATAAAAGCCGATTGCTTATATCTCAAAAGACGAATATAGTTCTGTGGCTAGCACTACTCTAAATGATGAAACAATTTATGTAAAGGAAAAGGAATTCATTCCGTATTTTGGTGCTTCAGAAAATGACGAAACAATTTGTCAGAATGAAACCATTTTTGTTTTCATGAACGGAATGGGAGTTTTCTGTATCTGAAAGGCCAAAAAACTATCAAAATACACTTTGTTTCAATAAACAAATAATTTTTCTTGTAGTTCACTTTGAATAAAAAAAAAATATAATAAAAAAAACAAGTTAAATAAAGCGTGATCCATTTCTTTTTTAAAGAAAATAAACACAGAAAATTCAAATTTAATGGGAAATGTCAAAAGTGATTTCGATCGGAATTAACTTATGTGACAGTCCTGGTTGATACACAAGAATACAATTTTAATATGTGAAATATACATGCACTGGTTTCTCTAAAGTCTATCTCAACATTTACACATTTTCACTTTTTACAGGAAAATTATAAAAAGTAGTCATATCTACCGACTGTCAAAATCTCAGTTCAATTTCTCTAGTAGTTTGCCAAAAAAAAAATGCTGATGTATCTCCTTTTGTGATATAAGGTACAAGTTCGCGAATTAATCTCAAACGATTTTGCAATCGATTTTCAGGTTCGATCAACCGATTTCAAAAACCGAAATAAAAAAGGCGATCGAAAAATCGAAAATCGGTTTTGGAATCCATTTACCATTCCCTAGTTGGGATGATATTGTACAAGGGATACACAAAATATAACCATAACGTTGAACGATTTTTTTAACCAGAGTTGTTACAGCACAAAAATGGTTAATTTTTTAGTACATATTAAGAAAAAATAAGTTGCACATTAAAAAAATAATAACGATTCTTGCAAAAATTTATTAAAATTTTTTTTTTTTTTTATAATTGTTTTTTTATGATCGAAATTTATTTTCAATCAAATACTTTCTATTTTGTAAACCAAAAAATAAACATATGCTTTTTTTTTGGTTGGCCTAGTTATAATCAAGAGGAAAAATACATTAACTCAGTTTTTTATTCGGGTGGCTAATGATGTTAATATAATAAGCCCTTCATTTGTAAAAATCATTCCAAAATCTGCAGTACATGCATTGAATAAAAATAAAAAAATAAAAATTAAAATTAACAAATGTTTGAACTTTCTATATAACACATGCTATTTTGTATTTAGTACAGGACAAGGGTTATAGGGCTATTTACTTTTTAAAAAATTATGTTTCGAATATTTCGTTTTTAATATACAATTTTTTTAATTAACTTTCTAATAGAGAATTTTTTTATACGATTTTTTCAAAAATTAATTTCGGAAATTTACTTTGAATTGCATTTTTTCTAAAATTACTTTTTATAGAATTTTATTTTCGAACATAAATTTTTTATGAATTTTTTTTAAATACTATTTTAATAAATTTAAATGATTTTGTTATTCGTTCTTAATTCCCAATTTTTATTTTTGATAAAAACACTGAAATTTATTGCTGATGGATAAGCTATTCCTATGCGCATTTCACTGTTTGCTTAGGCCAGTCATCAGGAAACTTCATCCATAAAGATTTTATAATAACTAAAGATATTAAACCAAATTAAACTTTTAAGCGTATATAAATAGTACTTAAATAAGTTTGGCTACAGGTACCGATACGAATACCATTTAAATTAAATATCGGTATTGATTCCGAAACCGAAATAATTATTTTGCATAAAATACCGATAAACTTACATATACCGTTTCCTTAATATCGATATTATACTGGTATGTACAGTATTGTTCGACACCTAAGCAACTTTTCGTGATATTATAATAAGAGTCTTAAATTTTATTTTAAGTAGATTTAATAAGTATAACACAGTTAATTTTTATTATAGTATGCAACGTACTTTCGAACAGTAACTATAAAAATTTAATTTCATTCCCTTGCAAGAAATAACTGTTTGAAACTTAAGCAACTTTCAGTACTTCATGTAATAGATTTTGTTTCTTATGACTTCCGCGCATCGTTTTTACATAGAATCAATAAAATTTATTAATATTGTTGATGACATTGATGTCCACATTAATTTTAAGCAATCTAACAGCTCCTGCTTATTTTTGAAACGACCAGCTCCCACCGGCGCTTCAGAATGCCAAAAATTGTCTCTATGGGATTTAAGTTCGGTGATTAAGCTCGCCAAACCAAGACTCGAATCCTATTACCAGACAATTAATATTTGATTAAATTTGGCGAGTGTTTTTGGTCATTGTCATATTGAAACCCCAATAGAAGTGTCATTTCCCATTTGGACCACTGAAGAACGTAGTTGGCTTACAAGTCCTTAGAAAGGAAGCGGTCCATTTTTGTATATATTTCAACATAAGTGCTAACTCCACTCGTAGAAAAACGGGTTCACGCCGTTAAATTTCCTCTTCCATGGTTTATTGTGCCTTTACATTAAGTTGGATGTTACCATTACATGTTTACCATTCCCTTTTGTTTTCGTGTGGTTTCATTCATCTTAATTAAACAAGTTAAATTTAGTCTTGACGCTGAAGAGAATTCTGTTAAATCACATAAATCTCTAGCTGGGACAAATTTTTTAATAGTCTATATGTTGCAATAATTGTGTTGTTTGGGTTGAGAACCATACTTTTAATTTAAATATGTATGTACAGGAGCTTTAGTTATACGATAATATAAATTGGCATAGTGATTTATTAATGTATTTACTTTGTACATAATACTTTTTTTTTGGCCGAGAAGGCTTCTTGTATTACCTGTTGAAATAAATAAAATAAATAAAACAGTTTTCCATTTTGCCACAATCCAATTCGAAAAAGTTTTTTTATATCAAATCTAAAATTTTTTCAAAATAATTAAAATAACATCCCAGCTAGCATAGGCTGTTTGTTTGACGATTATGTTTAATACACAACTCCCAAAAGAATCTTCTGATGATTATCTGACGAGTAACAAAAACAAAAACATATAAATTTTTTTTATTTATTACTTTTTTATTTATTTTTTGACATGCTCGTCTTTTAATCTTGGAATGAACCTTTTGCGACTCTCTGTAAGAGTCGTATAACAATTACTGAGCTACCTAAATAAGAGCGTTTTTGAAAAATGAAAATTTTATTGTCAATACAATTTCAATAAAACAAACCGGCCTAAGGACCTGAAAAAAAGGATTTTTCCGACTGGATGGTGTTGATTTCGCGACCTTAAGGTTTGTTTTATATAAATTGTATGAAAACTAGAAGTTTTGACATGAAAAATACGCTTGATGCCCTTATTTAGGTAGCTCAGTTATATGGCTGAGCATTTTACGAGTTGTAAAATAATCCCAAGGTGAGTCTCATACGACTCTTAGCATGCTTTTTGAAAGACTCGTTAGATAATCTCAACATACATCATAAACGATTCCCTTTATGATTAATAAAAGCGTCTTTCGCTGCGTTATGGAAGAATATCTCATACGAATCAGCACGTGTAACAATTTCTCCCGTGCGAGGAATCGTCTACAATTAAAAAATGAGCTCGTCGACGATCAAAAACACTCTTTGTGAGATTCCCAGTAGACTCCTAGACGATTGAAAATGCTAGCTGGGATAAGGCTTTGATTACTTTATCAAGACAAGTTGCTTAAATTTCGAACAGTTTTTCATACAGTTCTCTACAGTTATGATTAATCAATATACACTGCATTCAAATTTTTATTTTGTTTGAAACACAACAACATTTATTTTTAAGAATTGTAAAATATTATTTAGGACATTATGACGATATGAATTCATAGCACACCAATTATATATTACATTTTAATACCAATTCCTATACATAAATTCGTTTTGGTTGCCAACCTTGGTAATAAACGCATTTTTTGACAACATTCAATTAAAACTATGATGCATTTAGAATCTTTTAACAATAACCATTTTAGTCAAGGTAACTTGAATGCCTGAATGAATATTGGTACATTTGTAATTAATTTATCTTTTTACAATTAATATAAAACAAATCATCTAAATATTGACAATGAACAACCAAGATGTGAATGATTTAATGTAGTGAGTTAATATCAGTGGCTGACACAAATAGGGTTGATAATAGAATTTAGAAGAAAAGTCAAAAATGAAAAAAAAACACAACAACGTCATCAAAACGAGACTAGTTCATAGTTTTTTTAAAACAGATGTCCAAATAAAAAAAAAACTAATGCAAATTTGGAAAGAAAAAAACAAAAAAAATAAATAAAATTTACAACAAACATAAATATTCTTATAAGAGATGATGTGGAAGATACTTATAATTGGTTATGGGAGTAACTAAATTGATGGATTGTAGAGTGTGTTAAACACGTAAAAAAAGGTACATAACAGGATTTGTCAAAGTTGTTGTTGTTTTGCCAATATAAAAACAAACAAATTTACATAAATAAAAATAATATTTAATAGGCATGTTTTTTAAAAAACAATTTATAGCTATGATTAGGATAATAACAACTAACCTCTTTATCTTTTAAACCCAGAAGTAAAACTTCTTCCATTAATGTTAAACGGGTCTCCTTGGAATCGCCATCATCAATGTTGTCTTCATGGTCTTTGTTATCCATCATATCGGGATTATCTTCAGGTGTATTAGCATTTCCTGATGCGCTGCCACCACCTTCTCCACCATTTTCCCTAAAACGTACGGCACGTCTAACTAAGCCATCAGAACGATTCATTGTTTAACTTTTTTTTTGTAAAATTACAAAGAACTCTTATTGAAAATTTTTTTTATTAGAATTTTCCACAAATGGGTGTTTTTTACGAAATTCTTTACTACACAATACTTTTAAATATTTTTTCTGCTGGTATTGGTTTTCAACGATGGTATTGCAATATTTTTTTTAAGTTGCTTTCGTCGTTTACATTTATTTAATCACACTTACACAAACTTACATACAATATTTCTTAATTAATTATTTTTTTTATTTAAATAAACCCGTTTAGTCTTTTTACAATGTGCAATATATTTTTTTAATAAAACACATATTTTTGGGAATTTTTTGTAGATTATCCACAAAATTTTTTCTTGATTTTTTACAACTATTCGTGTTTTTCTTTCAATGATTTTTGACATTCCACGACGAAGAAAAATGTCTGTGACAGTGGTGCTTAAATTCGTATTAGAATAAGAGAATAAAGGGATGCCAGAAAAAAAAGGTTTTAACCCTTTCGCGCCCGCTCTTGAACGCATTGTCAGAAAAATTATTTTTAAGCTCAATAATGACATGTATTGCGTATTATTATTGTATATGATATTCGCCATATTATTTCCATTTTGCCCTATATTATGCAATAAGTCACACCATGTTTTCAAGTTAAATATTGCACAACTTTCATTAAAAAAAGATGAATCTAAGTCCCAATTTACACTAGGGACTTTTTTGCCGGACATTTTTTGAATTCTTTTTTAATCTTACCTGAAGCGTTTACATATGAAACATTAGAAGTCAGATAGAAATTAATACTTGTATGTAAACTACGAAAAGTAAGAAATAGAAATGAAAAAATGTCCAGTACAGATAGTCATGTACCACACCCTCTACCTTTTCGACCCCTCGACATTAAACTTTTTCTGTCCCTAGTGTAAATTGGGACTAACCTATAAAAAATAACATAAACAACATTGTCCAATGTTGCCAACACATTTTCGTTGTGCAATAAAAATCAAAAGTATTTTGATTGTTGCCAATATATTGTGCCACCTTCGAATATAAAATACACATTGGCGATATAATTGTACAATACGTAAAATTGAATAATTTTATTGCTAGTGTATGAGCCGCTTAAAAGTCAATTAAGGTGCATATCTGAACACGGTATTAGTTATAAGATCTAAATTAAGGAATTTTAAAAATTTCAAACTTAATTTTCGGGTGACGTTATGAAAAATTAAAACAAACTTCTATTTTTTATTCTTATTTTAACCAACTCTATATGTGCTTTAAAAAAATTATTACGATTGTTTTAAATAAAACGATGATTAATATTCAAGTTGCTTATAAGTAACTGAAAATTAGCTGGAATTTAAAACTCTTCAAACTTCAATTAATGATATGTTTTGTAATAATTTGTTCCATTTTAAAATTCAGAAGTCATTTGAAACGTTTAAAATAACGCAATAACAATCTAGTTTATCCAATCTAGCTTATCCAAGACGTGCCTATAAATTTCGTATATATTTTTCTTTAAATTTTCCATTCTCTTTATCCTACCATGGCAATATTGTAGAATTATCTCTCAAATTTACTAGAACTATATTATCGAAAAAAATTCATTTATAAACCTTTTACAAACCTGAAATATTTTTAATGGATAAGACCTTACGGCATTTACTATAAAATTGTAATTAAAAATGAAAAAACTATGGTAAAACATCGTGCGATTTTTAGACTGCGCTTATTTTGTGGGGGGTTATTTTATTTCTAGATTAAAACTTATTATGAACTTAATAGTGCGTTATGTATAGAATGCATATATCAGATTATGTTCGATGCTTCTTGAGTTGTTCTTTTAAGATTTTTGTTTTATATCGCAAGATATTTAAATCTACAGGGTTATTAAAAGAAGTTTGTCTACTTAAATTCGGTCTGAACTCTGTATTTGTACGGTAAATTTTTATAAGAATTGCGCGCTTTATGAACATCTTACCTCTTGAACTTTGTTTGTTTTCACATATGAACAATATTTTTCGTTATAAGCTTCTTGCGTATTACATACTTTAAACTTTTATTTACTCTTATTTTTCTTGTTTGATATATTGAATAAAATAATTAGACCTATTACTTCTTATTTGTCTCCATTTCCATACGATTTTTTTTATAACCTTTTTGTTTTTTTTCGTTTGCTCAATGAATGAGTTATTTTATAGGTTATGAGTAAAAGTATGCTTATAATTATGAATATATTAAAATTAAATAATATTGGTATTCAGGAACACATCCTTATAATATATATATGTTAATTGGCCTAGGAGGCTTTTATATATTAATGCGAATGAAATAAATAAAAAATATAAATATTATTGTTTTTTATTTAATTTTTTTTCAAAATTACGTTTTTACCCTCTTCCTTATTTTTTGATAAGCTACGGTAAACTATATTTGTTTCAAAATGATTATATATTGGTAATTTCATTTGTATTTATTTAAATTATTCAAGCATAAATCATAAAGCCTTGATAGTTTAGGTAAGAAAATTCATGTTAAAATATCTGAAAAATAGAAAACAAAATACAAAAGGCAAGGCAATTAAAACTTAAAAAAAAGTAAACAAGTATGTACATACAAGAAAAAACCTAAGATCGCAATTTTTGCCTCAAACTGCGATTCCCATAAAAAAAAATAATAGAAATATTTTGCTCAAAAAAATGTAGGTAACTCTACCATTTTTCATTTCTGTCTTGCTAATCAGAAATTTTCTCTACTACAGTTCTTATCAACTTTGTGTTTTTATTATTTCCACTTTGTCACAGAGCACAACTTTGTTTTGCTTTCTTGAACGATTCTTTTTTGTCAAAATTATCACAAGGGATAAGTTACGTGTTGAAATACTTGTGAGCGAAATTTTAAATATATTCGAAACAAATTAAATCTTCAGAAATTAAATTAAAACAAATATGGCTAGTCTAGTTAGACATATTTTGAAACCAAATCTTTACCGCTCAACTGGTTTGTTGACCACATATTCTACCAGAACTTTTTCCTCGGAAGGAGGTGCACCACAAACATATAGCAAGGAAATTTTAAAGCAGCTAGTTAATACCAATAAAGTTGTGGTATTTATGAAGGGAAATCCTGAAGCTCCTCGTTGTGGTTTCAGTAACGCGGTAGTGCAAATCTTACGTATGCATGGAGTGCAATATGATGCACACGATGTTTTGCAGAGTGATGAATTGAGACAAAGTGTGTTTTAATAGTAAAATTTTTCTTCGATGTTTATTAAAGGTTGTTTATTTTTAGATATAAAAGATTTCTCCGAGTGGCCAACCATTCCACAAGTATTCATTAATGGCGAATTCGTGGGCGGTTGTGACATTTTGATGCAAATGCACCAAAGTGGCGATTTAATTGAAGAACTTAAAAAGGTTGGCATAGAATCTTCGTTGCTTAAAGAAGCTGAAGCTAAAGAAAGCAAAGATCCTACAAAGGATTAAAGGACTGTTTTTGTTAGAAAAATGTTATGTAAAATATCTTCCTTTTGCAAAACTGTTATTCATTTTAGTTTGTAATTTTTGAACAGAAATATATGTATATAACTATATTGAAAAATTCATAAACAAGGTTATGTAAAGAGTGCAATGTGAATATTGTAAAGTTTTTTTTAAACAATGACAAGCAAGTCTCATTATTGCTATTAAACTACTTAAAAGCTAGGAATTAGAGCATTCTGTGAGTTGTTATTGAAATATGTTAGTTATAGTTTTACTAATAAAAATACTGTTTTTTCAGAGATTCTGAACTTAATTGTTTTGAAGTTAATCACTGTTAGTCGTTGTTTACATGCTTAAACTCTGCATGCTCTGTACTTTTGAGTTTTTGGTAAAAAAACTTGTCTAAAAAAAAACAAAATGTGCTTGGCAAACAACAACAATACATATCCAGGTAAATTTACACAAGGTAGACACGTTGGGCCATATGTTTGTCAGCTGTTTAACCCAGTTAGAACCCAAACGTCAATAGTTGCTTATGTTTGTTTACACACTTATGGCTAGTTGTTGTTTTTTTTTCAATTTGTGTTTTTATTTTAAAGGCAAAGTGTTGGTTTTTTTAACCTGTCGGTTCAAAATACAAAAACGTATTCAAAAATTTTGTAAAAATGTATGTGAAAAAAATCTATAAATTTGCCGGTTTAAGAAAATCTGAAAACCAAATTTGATAGCGCATAAGCAGGTCTATTAAGACCAACAGATGTCTTTCAACAAATTTGGAGTTAAGGGGTATTCCATATTAACAACAATCAACAACGTTGCAAAATGTTTGTCAGTTTAGTATCATTGCCTGTTAAATGTTTATCTTCGTCGACAGCGAAAGAGAACGAAGTAAGAAAACGAATACTCTCTGTCTGTCTATTAATTTCGCGTTTGTAAACGGTTTAGGCATGTTCAAAAGGGAACAAGAAAAATGTCTGCCTTTCAATTTCAACATTGTAAATTCAAATGATATACCGTTCATGTGGTTCTCGGGAATATTTACTAAATTTCATAAGTTTCGCTTAAAATTATGAAATTAAAATTTTTTTAAAATTATTACATTTCAAAGCAAACAATTTAAAATTAAAAAGAAAATTAAATATTTGTTTAAATTGTTTACTACAGTGATGTATTATTTTTGACAGACGTTACAATACTTTACAGTGCTGTAAACGTTTTCTTGAAAAAAGACCACCGTGTATGAATTCGCCTTGATCTCAAGAGAAGATTCAGTGTTAACCAGCACTTCCGTACTATTAAATACAACCATGTTTAGTAATATATCTAATTGGAAAAATTTAAACAACTGTCAAATTTTTTTTTCAATTAAAGAAGCGCCTTTTTCATTTTTACAAATTTTATTTAAGTTTTCAGAAATTTTATCTAAAAAAGCTTTTGAACGCCGCAGAAATGTATTTAATATCAACAGCCAAGACTACTGTTTTAACAGATTTCGTTGATTTGGGAACAAAATCTATTTATCAACATTACAATGGTGAAAATACAGATTTTCAATTTTATGCCCAACAACGCATATTTGTGGAAGTTAATAAAAAATCAGGTTTAGAGATTATGCGTATCAAGGAAAAAGCCCAAAGTAAGAAAAATAGGTGTAAACCATATAATTTCTAAATAACTTCTTTCCTAAAATAGAAGCTGAAATTCAACGCGTGCGTAAGCTTACTATTGACAATGTGTATTGTGTTGCCTGTGCCAAACAATCTCTGGAAGAAATGGCGGTTGGTTTAGCCAATGGCCAGGTAAAATTGTATAATTATAAAAAATCAGAATTTATACATAAATTTAATTCAGGTAAGTTTAATTGAGCTAAATAGACACAGATTTGCAATTTCTTTTGCTTTATTTTAGATTCTAATCGGAATTCTGTTTTGTATTTGGATTATAATGCCTCAGATGAATACATAGCTTCGGTATTAGAAAATGGTTCTATAAATATTTACGGCCATAGAACAAAGACAAAAATCGATTCGCTTAACATAGATGCCAAGTAAGTTGAACAATTTGTTTTAATTTTATTTTGGAGTATCATTGGGACAACGTAAATAAGCTTTTTATTATTTTTGGCCCGTAAATATAAGTTCAATTAGCAGTCTATTTTTAAAATTGGTTATAGGTAGGTTATATTTTTAATATGTACTCCTTTAAGGGCCATTATTACAACTTGCCAATAGTTAAAAGTCGGATTTTGTCGGACCGATAAATAGCTTTGCATTATAAAACCTTCATTTATTATGTTTTCATCTATTAAATATTATTATTATTGAAAATAACAGCAATAAAAAATGGAAGTTGTAATAATGCAAAGCTATTTATTGGTCCAACAAAATCCGACTTTTAACTATTGGCAAGTTGTAATAATGGCCCTAAATCATTAAAAGCTCAAAATAACAGTAAACAATGTCAGTCTGCTTGAAATTGTTGTCATTTTTTGATTACAAATTTTGTCTTATAAACAATATGTTCCTAAAGCAATAAATTACTGACATAACGAAGATGAATTTTGTAATGGGGATCAACTTTAACTTTTTGTAACTAAAACGCGCTATTTCCCTTCTCAAAACGCCTTTAATTTCAGCTTTGAAAAATATTTATAACCAAAACGTCCTGTTTTAAAAATCGATGTATGTAAGTAAACGTTCAGTCATTTTAAATATCATTTAGTTTCAAAAAGTAGATACATACTTACAACTATTAAGCTTTAAACGATAACAAAAAATAATACATATACATATTCTTTTGTTATATCATTTAAAAATGGACGTTTTGAACATTACATAAAATTACAGTTAGTAACGTATACGGGCATGTTCTGTAAATCGAAATGAAGTGCCCCGGTAGACTAGCTGGTAGCGAGCTAGTCTATCTGCGCCGGGGTTGCGGGTTCGATTCCCGCCAGAGACTCTGGTTTCTTTCCTGCAGACAAGCATAAAGCTTCGCGGGATAAGCTTAGAAAAATTAAAAAAAAAAAAAAAATTTAAAATCACACAAATTTTGTAAACGATCCTGTAAAGAAGGTTCATGAAAATATTCATTTTTATATACATACTTCATACTTATCTTTTCAAGATCCAATGGCGAAAACCGAATAAACTACAACAATTTCGTCAATAATTGATTCCAAAATCTCGTTCGATTTCAATTTCACTTCATTTCGATTTGTAGAACATGCCCGAGAGTCAAAAATAAATCAATAGCTTTTTTTTATTACACATTAAATTTCCAAAACAATCAGTATTACACTTTAACTAATTATATTATACATATCAATAAGGAACTTTTTATACCCACACCACAATAGTGAAGAGGGTATTATGCATTAGTGCTGATGTGTTTAATGCCTTAAAATATTGTTCCTAGACCCACCTTAAACTATACCGATCGACTTAGAATCACTTTCTGAGTTAATCTAACGATGTCCGTCCGGCTGGCTGGCTGGCCGTCCATGTAATCTTGTGCGCAAAGTACAGGTCGCAATTTTGGAGATAATATAATAAAATTTGTTACATAGGTTCTTATTGACACAAGGACCAAGCATATTGAAAATGGGACCACGAAGGGAGATAGGGGTAAATTTCTGCCTCTCAGAAACTATCAAACCGATTTTAATGAAATTTTAAACATAGATGGATCCATATTTGTACGGACATATAAGCTATGCATTTTTAAAAAAATGGGACCACGAGGGGAGATGAGGTGCAATATTTGCCTCTCAGAAACTATCAAACCGATTTAAATGAAATTTAAAACATAGATGGATCCCTATTCATATAGCCATACACTTTCGAAAATTTGTTTTTAAATACTGTGGTGTTGGGTATCATATGGTCGGGCTTGATCGACTATACTTTCTTACTTAATTTTTTGTTACTTTGTCGTAGCGGTACTGCATTATACTTTTTATTTTTCTTGTATATATTTTTTATGTGCTTAAGTTTTTGGTATTAAGCCTCTCTATCAACGCTTTGCTTGTATTTGCTTGTTTAAGTTCTTTTCTCTCGAAAATTCCATAGCTGCATTTTAACGATCATATTCCTCAGTCACACAGTCTATTCATACAATAATAATCTTTCCGTAACTTCTTCATAGTTTGTAAAGTTGTATTTCTTTTTAAATATACTTTTTGTATAAAGCTGTTAGTTCCTCTTTTCAATATTTTTGGTATGGCAATGTTTTTTTTTCTTTTTTAACGTAGTTTAGGTTTGGTTTAGGTTTAAACCTAAGTTATGGACACTGTAAGCAAAATGTTAATAAAAAGTTAATGAAAAAATTAACTCAGTTTTATTAAAAAATTAAGGATTTTCGGTACTAAAAGATATTTGGGATATTTTGGGAGGTATGCGGAATTGTGAGTCCAATCGTATAAAATATACTTCAGAGCAAATACTCAATTTTAAATGTGCTCCCATAACATATGTAGACGTATAATTGATTTGTTATATGTACAAGAACGTGCTGACTCCAAATAGAGTTTTCTTTTTGAAAATTTATCGCATCAATTTATAATTTACTGTAACAACGAATTAAACGAATAAAGTGGAAAATTAACAATAATTTTAAATTGCTCTTTTTTAATTTTAACAGATTTTTTTCATGTTTTTTAAGCCTTTTTAAGAGCTTAAAACTGTTTAAGAGCTTTTTTTTTGGTAGCCCTACTTATCATATTATAAAGTAAACAAAAAAAAAACACATTCACGATTTTTAGTGCGACCATGCGTTGTTCGAATGCGTCTTGAGAAGCTTCTTTCTTTAGGCGTTGCCAACTGTGTAAAGCAGCAGTCAATACCTCAAGCTCTTATAGCATACAATTGGCACACCTATAATAAATAAACTATGCACAGATTTCTCAACCGGTTTCGTGAATACGGTTACGGTTCATTACTAATGAACAAAATGTATTGTCTACAGAAAAGTGTGGAGTTTTTGAAGCAACCTTAATCATAAATATAACCAAATTTTATTTGGATCAGTCTATATTTGACTACAACTTTCATAAAAATATTATCCTCAAAAAAACAAAGTTGTTAATTATATTCTGAAAATTTTCAAACCGATATATTTTTCGAGCCTCAAACTTTTTAATGTATTATTTCCTTGTTATCTTAGATTTCGAACCATTTTTTCGATTATTTTTCTGAAATCTCAATTTCTTTTTAATTTTTTTCGTAAAAGGTTTTTGAGAAAACGCGTTTCAAAAAATTTTAACTACAATATGCGAACCAACATCACACCGTAGGAGTTTTTTTTTTTTAAAGGAAATAATTCTAGATTTCCTAAACATTTAGTCAGTATCTATTGTATGTTGTATAAAAATCCAATAACGAACTATGTTTTTTAATACAACATACAATTGATACAACTATACAAGGGGTTTTGTAAATACGGCAAATATGTTAGATGACAATTAAGGACTTGTATTCAAGTTAAAGTTTTCGATTGGGGTCTACCTCAGGTGTTACAAAAAGTAAAAACGAATCGAAATTCTAAAAAAAAAATTAAAACTTGCTAATTTTGACATACCTTGCTTGCTTTAGTATTTTGCATACAGCTTTTTAATTATAAGATTTTTTTCACAATTTTCCGTAGAAAATAACAAATAACAAGAAGTTGAAGTAATACCGAATTTGGTAAAAATACCGATTTTTTTATTCAATGGGTGTACTCACTGTTGGCGTGAATAAAGTTTCACTAGCCCTGGGGGATATTAAAAGTTTCACACATACCCATTTTATCAATTTATTTGTAAACATTTTAGGCTTATGTATTTAATTTAGCCATTTGTAATTTTTGATAAAGTAAAATTCATTTAAAAAATTATGATATCTCCAAAATACTTTATATATTTCAGTGTCTAGTAAAATGCTACATTTTTGATGTAAATCCCTCACAATAAAATTTGTATTTCGTGTTTTAAAAAACCATCAACTTTTCAGTTCAACTTTGGCCCGTTTTCATCCTACCAAACGATTTCAGTTAGCGATAGCATCCTATAAAGGAGCTGTTACTATTTATGACGTTCAGTCGAAACGAAAATTATTTCATGCCACCGATGCTCATGGAGCACAATGTCGAGATCTATGTATGTCTCCTGCAAATCCTGATACCTTAATAAGTGTTGGTTACGACTGTATGATTAATATTTTTGATACCAGGCGTAAAGTTAAACCAGTTCAGTTAATATACTGTCATCCACTATCAACAGCAGCGGCTAGTGAATGTGGTACATTCTTTTGTGTGGGTAATCTAAAAGGGGAACTAACCACTTATGATATGCGTAATACAAAAATATTTTTGGCTTCCAAAAAAATTCATGATGGTGGTGTAACACGGGTGGCTTTTGCTCCTTTGGTTGCGGATACTAGCACAAGTTTTTCTAGTTCAGGTGTTGGGGCTGAACATTCAGTATTGGCCCAGCCAACAGGTAGTGGTAAAACAGATTTGCGCAAATCTATAGCATCCAGTCTATTGGTAACGACAGAAAATACACGACCACATCGGGATTCATTTTGTGACTTTTTAGATTTCCAAGCAAATCGAGGCCAAGAGAAGATATCACCACGGTTTGCACCTCGCAGAGACAGTTTTGATTGGGATGCACTTTCACGAAAACCACCGTTAGATGAAAATCACATGTCATATGTAGGAGTTGGTCCTCTGGGTACAGATATTTCAGCTACGCAAAATGATTCTTTTGATATCAAAATGAACTCATCGGATGTTCTAAAAGGTCCTCTTAGAGACCGTAGCAATACACCACTACACACTCCTTTGCCAGGCAAGTTAACACAAATTAAGGAAGAGGAAAAGGGCACACAGGAGACCACAGAAACTCCTTCCCAAAATTTAACTTCTGACAGTGATAAAGAAAATCCGAAATTAGATTTAGATTTTCTACCAACACGTTTAAAGTCTTTGCCAACTGATTTCAACAGCACGCCTCATTGTGAAAGAACTTCTATGGAAGGTATATTGGCTGCTTCAAAACAAGCAGCTGCTCCTCATGCCACATCCCAAGTTAGGGTAACTTCCGACTCTACCAATTTTCAACAAGCTATTTCCGAATTACGTAACGAAATGTTACAACGTTTCGAACATTTGGAATTTGAAATGAAATTTTTAGCGGAAAATAATAAATGGCAAATATTTACACACAACTTTAATTTGTGGAATGAACGTTCGGAAAAAACAGAAGAGATTAGAGACTGTTTAAGTATTCTGTTGCAGACAGATCCATTTGTGAATGAGTTTTTAAGATTGAAGGATGAAAATGAATTGCTAAAAAAACAACTAAAACAGTTTATGAAGGAGTAAAATTAATTTTAGTTATTTTGTTTTATTATTTTTATTTATTATTTAATTTTCTTTTTTTTTATTAATTTTTGTGAGAAGAGTTTAAATTCTTTTTTCTAGCTTGCATTTCTCATTTATTTTAAAATACAGTTCTTTTTTCAATAAAATGTAAATTAAAAAAAAAAGTTTGAGTTTAATTAATTTTTATATTCAACCCTTTCGCGAATTAAAATTCCTTTGGAGTTTTTCCCCTTTTTCCATTTTTCCTATGTTAATTCAATTGTAAAAATGGGAAAAGGGAAAAAATTCCCAATGAATTTTTATTCACAATAGGGGTGATTAAAATTGTATTTCAAAGATTTGGAGACAAGCCGAACTCATACAAGATGGTCTTATATTGAAAACGGATACAGCACAGTAAAATACTTTAACGTTGTTTCAAAATAATACAACACTGTAGTAAACAATTCAAACAAACATTTCATTTCATTTTGTTTTTAATTTTTAATTGAGTATTTTGAAATGTAATAATTTAAAAACGTTTTAAATTTCACAATTCCAAGTAAAATTATAGAATTTATGAAAGATTCCCCAGAAGCACCAGAACCATTTTGACACAAGGTTAGTTATCAGCTGTTGCTTACGTAGCAAGCTAATGTCACCAGTGGCCGTATTTTGTAATTCGCTACAGCTAAATCTCTATCGCTAAAAATCTAAAAAGTTGATTTAGCGGTGCAATACTGTAACGTGCATTGCTAAATTTGGCATTGCCATAAAAATGTAATTCGCAGCAATTTAATGGCGATTTCTTTTCTGAGAAATATGTTGCATAAATGTTACATGCTCTATCTCTTTTGTGTAGAGCATGTAACATTTATGCAACATATTTTTCAGAAAAGAAATCGCCATAAGCTTTTAATTTCATCGCTAAAATTTTTCAATTTTGTATTCTCTTAGCAGTGAGACCAGATTTTTAAAAAATATAAAGCCAAATCATGCATAAAAATAGAGCTAAAAAGAGCTACAGAAAAAAAATTTAAAGCCAAAAATAATGCTAAATTTTAATTATTTTAAATATGTAACTTGCCGAGTCTGAAAGGTGTCTAACGGCCATTTTCACCAAGTTCGGTTATAAATAACCATCGGTTATAGCTGTCAAAACATATTGGTAACCGGAACTTTAATTGAAAGTTAGTTTTAACCGAACTTGGTGAAAATGGCCGTAAGTAAATATAATTTACTTGGCATTGTTATTAGAGGCCAATGTCAAAATGCTCATATTTGAAAAAATTACATTTGAAGTTTTTATAAAAAATATTTTTAATTATATGTATGTAGTTGAAAATAATTCCAAACTTTACTTATCAACTTTAACTTAGACATATAATAGGTGTGTTCATTTTCTAACAGGAACATGCAACTAGACAATAAATTTAAAATTTACATAATTTTTCTCCCATTTACTCAAAAAAATAAAAAAAAGAGACTTCGAAAATTAAAAAGAACATAGAACGTTTTACTAATGTGACTATAACGCACATAATTCGATTAACTATTGCCTTTGCTGGGCGCTTATAGATGGAATAAATGGCAAATATGCTTACATCGCCAAATGGACTATTACTTTAATTCTTTATATTAAATTTACATATAACGGCAGAAACCCCGGATAAACTGTTGTGACTAGAAACGAAAAGTATTGTATGCTTAAACCTTTTTTTAATTCTTGAAACATACTCTAAGCTATGCGTTTGTTCAATAATTGATTTGTAGTCTTGCTATTATCCCTGAAAAATGGAATATAAATATCGGCAGCTCATCAATGGTTTGGCGCATATCATGGTAATTTCACCATGACCAATAATGAGCTGACGATATGTATATCGTCTTATAAATCACATAAACTTACTTTTGACAAAAATGCTTAATTTTTATGAAAAAAAAAGCACTGACAGCACTGTTATGTATGTACATATGTAAATCAAATCTGCAACAGCGATTTCTTCTGAGCTGCCAGCCTATAACACTTTTAGCAAAAACACACATTAGTTTATTTGGATAAACTGTTTTATTTATTTTGAAAAATAAATAAACACGAAATTGAAATTAAAAAAAGACTAGAAAGCCGAAAAAAGCTTAAAGCTAAATGAAAAATCTTAAGCTAAATATGAAAAAATAAAGCTAAATTTAGCTCGAAAAAAGCTAATATGGTCACACTGCCTCTTAGGCATTTTAGCGATCGAAATTTAGCTTTAGCTAAGCGAATTACAGAATACGGCTGATGGTGGAAATTCGCCTTGCTTAGAGCCATTATTTTATAACTTTTCGTTAGCTGTTATCGGACAGATAACAGACGCTTTTTGTTTTAGCTAACGCCAAGTTGTAATAATGGCTCTCAGACAATTTTTTGCGTTTTAGTCCGTTAGGTTAGGAAGAAAGTCTGGTTCTAAGTTAATCTTCACAGCCTCTCCCAGAGACTAATATGATCGATTGTAATGCCGCCTAAGGTAAGAAAAGAAGACCAAAGAAAAACAACCCTATTAAACACAATAGTCCTACGTATACCCAGTCCCCAGCCATTGGTTTACAGCCAGGTCATGCTCAATACGAATCCCGTCAGATTCTCGAGTCCGCCTTAGGTATGAAAACGATTTTAACCTCTCTGCACCCTCCAGGAATGTATCCGTTTAGAATACAGCTCCTAAACAGTTTAACTAGCAACAAAACTGATGTCAACGGCAACCCTGACTGCAGTATGAGACTCTTGGTCTTGTGTATGGAACGACCAAGGCCCATCTATCAGGTCTGCTTACTTGTACAAAAACAAAATACGATTCTTTTTAGTTGTCAAAAATTTACTACCCCATATAAAAAGCAAAAGGAAAAAACGTGTATGTGTGGCATGCCATAAACGTATACATAAACATTAGGGTGACAATGAAATGTTTGGGAAAATTTTTTTCCAGAATTTTAAACAAAAATGTGAAGATTCTTTTGCCACTTGGTCTAAAACTTACTTGCTGAAAATTTGAGCCAAATCGGATAACTCTATCCCGTGCACCTTTGAGGTCAAAGTTTAAATGATAAAAAAAAAATTTCCATACAAGCAAAAAATTTTTTTTTCGATTTTTTTTTTATTTTTTAATATTAGTAAGCTTTATTATCTTATTAACAACAAAAAATTCCATTTCGATCGGACAAGATTTTCAGTTTCAAAAGTGACTCTGAAAAAAAATTTTCAGGCTTGTACAAGCATACATTAAAGATATTTTGTCGCTCTTAATAATAGGTTTTTTTAAACATTTTTTGTGACGTCGTAATTTTGTTTTTTAATAGGGCCAAAAACTAAATTTTTGCAGCTTTTGGCCCCAATTTAGAACAAGGCGATGTCGAAAAAAAATTTAAAAAACCTGGTATTAAGAGCAACAAAAAATCTTTAATGTGTGCTTATCAAAACTAAAAAAAATTTTTTATTGAAAATTTTTTAGAGTAAGCCCCTAACAAGCCTCAAATTTTTTTTTCAGAGTCACTTTTGAAACTGAAAATCTTGTCCGATCGAAATGAAATTTTTTGTTGTTAATAAGCTAATAAAGCTAACTAATATTAAAAAATAAAAAGAAAAAAAATTGAAAAAAAATTTTTTGCTTGTTGGAAATTTTTTTTTTATCATTTGAACTTTGACCTCAAAGGTGCACGGGATAGAGTTATCCGATTTGGCTCAAATTTTCAGCAAGTAAGTTTTAGACCAAGTGGCAAAAGAATCTTCACATTTATCATCAAAAATCCAAAGTTGATTTTTCATTGTCACCCTAATGCACATGTAAGCAAAATGTAAACAACTTTTGACAACTAAAAAGAACATAAACAATGATCATCAGGCTTCTTGCACAGACCTTTTCAATGGGCCTTGGGAACGACAAATAAATAAATAAAATATTAAATTTTTCCAAATTTATGGTACCTAAAATGTGATGGTATAAAAACAAAAAAATAAAGTTTTTTTTGTTTTGTAGTAGTTTTGTGGGTAGCAGTGTTGAAAAATTCAGTACTTTAGTACTTTTTCATATTAAAAATACGGCAGTACCCCCGCGTAGTTTTTAGTACTTTTTTATTCTTGGCGCCTTTAAACTTTTAATATGTTAGACCCATGGTGAAATAAGCCATGGTTAGACCTAATTTGCAATGTGGAGATTTCTTGCCAGACAGACAAAGTTTGTAGACGGGAGAGGAAAGAAATGAAGTGTGTCACGCATACAACGTCGCCCACTTACCAACAAACTTCGTCTGTCTGGCAAGAATGTCCACATTGTAAATTGGGCAATAATCTCAACTCAGTACAAAACTATAACTGTATGATGTGATCATTTCGATAGCAGAATTTGGTAATCATGTGTTTGTTGCAAAATTTATGTTCTAGTATACATATGTATGTATGTATTAAAAATAACTGTGCAAGAAATTTACACTTTTTTTTTTTAAAGACAAGCCGGGCACATTGCGTTTTTTACATTATTCGGGTACGCTGAATCCAGTGGTGGCCGCGGTTTTCTTAGTTTGGCTCTGGATTTCGAGATATACCGTTATTTCGAATATGGAGGAGGTTGAAGTTACTAAAAATCTAAAAAAAAACGGCGAGCACCACTGGATTCAGCGTACCCGGCCATGTGCCCGGCTTGTCTGTTTTTTCAACTAGCATAGTGTAATTAACGATATTAATATTGAAATGCAAAGCGAGGACACAGATTACTAACAGATATGTAAAAAGTGACGTGTGTAAAAGGCCGAAATTAGTTGCGAGGGAAGCTTTTGAAGAAAAATACAGAAAGCGCGTGATCAAAAAAAAAAATAACAAAACACAAACCACGTTAAACAATTGCAATAGTTCAACAAACGTTGTTTTGTGCAAAAAAATTCATTTTGTAGTATTGTTTTGTTTTATAATATTATTTAAATACTTAAATATTATTTACTCCTGTTGTGGTAAACTCTAAAGTTAATTTTTAGAACAGTTTTGTAAAAAATATCAGCTTAATAAATTTGTGTTCATTGTAATGTGGCATCAAAGATGATGCAAAGAGAAATGCAAAAAGTGCAGCTTTCTTAAAAAGACAAAAAAACGCCAAATCTTCCGTCTCGTGACATATCTGCTGTTGCGAGGACGCCAGTATTCATATTTTGCTATCAAGAATGGAATATTGATTTGTTCTTAGAAGTGGCAAGAAATTTTATAAAAATGCATTGGATAATATGTATGTTATTTATTTATTTATTTGAATTAATTTATTATTTTTATCAATTTAAATGAAAACCAAAGTTATTTTCTGGAGTATAAAATGTTCTATTCATCAATAACATTTTGTTATACTGTGCTTCATTCCCAATTTTTATTCCTGATAGATACACTGAAATTTATTGTTGAAAACAATTTACCTTTAAATGAAATTTTTTGTGAAACTCGATTTGACATATTTATAGAAACATGCAAAGTTAACAAGGAAATTTTTTATACATTGATAAAAAAAAACAGCAAAATCATTTTATTTGAGATTTTGCGAATCATTAAGAACTTAATTTTGTTTTGAAAATAAAACCTTAAAATGATAAGCAGCTTTACTTTAGAAAATATTGTTTCGGGGAAAACCAATAGCATAATAACATTGTTATTTCCAAACGAGAAAGAAAGCTATTAAAATATCAATTCGCAATTCTGTGCACTAGTAGATCTTCCAGAAATAAAGCATTTCAGAATCGAAAAATATTTAAATTTTTTGAAAAATTTAGCCAAAATTAAAAAACGAATTGGATGAACTAATGTTTCCTAACATTTCACGTATTGTATTTGAAATTTTATCGATACCAAATTCCTCAGTATCAGTTGAACGGACAAAATCGGAAGAAATCGTTGCACGTAGAAACAGTTTCAAGATTTCAAGAAACTATAGATCTTATTTAAACCAAATGATAGTTGCTGTTATAATAGTTATAATAAAATTTGTTTTATCTTATAACACTGAATTAAAAGCAATATTTTAACCATAAATGTTTAAAACTGTTTTTTATTTTAAATTATTTTCTTTCGATAATACTTAAAAAAGTATCTTACCCCTATGTATAACAAAAATATAATTTATATAATGTGTACCTTTACAGTATTTATACTGTATGTTCTTAAATACATAGATAAATGAATTCAAAAAAAAAAAACATTTTTTCTTCCTCTTATTTTTATAAATGATTGCTTTATTTTTAACCAAAAGTTCCATTTGGTGAGAAAAGTACTATTTTAGTTAAAGTTCAGTACCATTTCAAAATTTCATTTTTGCATCACTGGAAAGTAGCATATTATATGTTCATAGCAGGAATGATAAAATTGTACTTTTTTCAGTACTATTAACATTGCAAAAGTACTGTAGTACTTTAATGACATGTTTAGTACAATTTAAAAACTTTAAATATTTAACATTGAAGCTTGTTGGTCTAGGGCTGGAGAACTAAAAAATAAAATTAATGAACTTCCAGATATCTGTAGAATTGCAGGTATATTGTCTATACCACATTCTTCGGCGAATGTGGAAATATTTTTTCATACAAAAATTTAATAAACACAAAACAATGAAATCTCCTTTATGTATGTAAATACTTTCCCGAATTTAACTCAGACAAAATATTAACTAGAATCTTATGAATTTTGTTGCTCTAGTTTTAAATTAAGAAAAATCTTATCGCCCCGGTAGTCTAGCTGGTAGAGAGCTAGTCTATCAGCGCCGGGGTTGCGGGTTCGGTTCCCGCCAGAGACTCTGGCTTCATATACAATTTTTTAAGGTTTGAGACATAGAACTTGATACTTTCTTTATTTTAATAAATAGTTTATATACCAAACTAAATTGTTTTTTTTTTTGTTATAGCATTTACAAATAAGATTTGTAGTACTATTTTGTGTTGTTTTATACAAACGAAAATTCTGATAGTGCATAGAAAATATTCCAGGAATAATGGCCGTTTTCTCATTACGCGATTATCTTTTTTCCTAGCGAAAAACTGCACATTAAAGAAATTTGGTTTTCTCAATGTCTCATTTGCCTCTATTCTCAATTATTATTTTTTTTTCCTTTTATTTGCCGTAATTCAAATAATCAGCTGACTCCCAACTTTTACATGTATGTATTTTGAGATATGATTTTGTTTTTGTCGGTATATTGAGAAACCCAAAATCGTTAACGGACGGTTTATTGGTCTAAAGGGCCAAATACACTTGTCAAATGCTTGTCCAGCCGGCGAATTCAACGTGTACGTGTACTGGACGTAATATTCGCCGTCATATCTAAATTTTTTGATTTTTCACCAAGCGTTGTTGGTGTCACACATACAAACACATTTTCACTAATACTACCACAATGCTTGATGAGTATTTTGATCAATGTATTTGGGCCTTAATAAATTAATGTCGAGATTAAGTAAGAGGCAGTTTGTCGACACATTGAGAAAACGGCCATAAGACTATTAAAGTACATATAAACGCTTTTGAGGATTGTAATTTGACTAATGGCCGATTTATCGATTTCGAACAAACACTTCGTTCGATTAAATTTAATTTATTACAAAAACAATATTTTTTGATTTGTTTTTGCTTTAAATGTATGTTAAGCGATCGAAGTCTTCGTTCGCAAATAGACGAACAGGCAGTTAGAATACAAATAAAAATAATTTCAACCCAAAAAATATAATTAGTACAATTTAAGTCCAAAAAGTACAATTTTTAAAGGCCGTCACTGGTTCCTCCGGTTAGTTGGGTTTCGTACACAATTGATCAAATCTTTAATATATGTATATTAGGGGCATAACCATATTTTTTGCATAGTACCACGAGGTAAACAGTGTTGTTTTATTAACGAAAAACATCATCTTAGGTACTTTTGGAAAAAAACTTTACTCGCCAAATTAATTTTTTAAATAAATTCAAAAAATTTTGTTTGATAAATAAAAACAAATTTGTTACAGCTATGCAGTTTTGTTTTTATTTTCCATACAACTTTCACAATTCGACGCGTATTTGAGAATACACACCAATTATGTGTTTTATTTAAATAAATTGCAATGCCATCTCATTACAAATTAAAAACTTCATCGCAATTGGTACGTTAACTTTTTAACGCCAGCGAAAAAGTAAAAACATATTTCTTTATGGTTTTTAATGGCCCACTCGACTGCTATGCCAGTTGTTGTACAACAGTTGTTACAATTGTCAACTTGTTTTGTTGTTTGCACTAACGCTAATACGATAATGCGATTCGGTAAATTGTTGTAATTAAGTCCCTATGACACTACATTGTTAATGCATTGTTCAAGTTTTGGTGAACAGTGCAAATATAATGTAATAGAAATATTTACCAAGTGCAAAGAGTTTAGCTGTATTAAGATAAAAAAAGAAGGTTTGTCAACAAAAAATTTAAAATTGTTCAACTTAAAATTGATATTTAAATTTTTTTTAGATATTTTTACCCCCCGTTTCCGCATGCAAGTGCAAGTTCGAAAAACTTAAAACACTCACACTTTTTCACTAACATTCACACAAGTTTTGTACTTTCAGCCAATCGGCTGATTCCTCGATTTTTCGTTGATAATACGCATACACTACTTGCATGCGGAATCATAGGGTGAAGAAGATTAACAAAACATTTTGACTATTAACTTAAATGCAAATCATTTAATGTCCATTTTCAAGTTATATTTTTCATTAAACTATTTTTGCAAAAAATCTTAAAAAGTAACTCCCCTATTGTACATACATATGTATGTATGTATACATAAAGAACTCTATACCAGAGTTGCCAGCTTAGGAGTTTTTGCCCCAAATTTATGGGGTTTTTTTCATTTATGGGCAAATTTAGGGGGTCGTACAAATTCTTTGGGAGAAATTAAGTTGGTTTGTAGGGGGTTTTACTATATGTTCCTCTGTACAATTACTAAGTAATATACATATTTTAAAGCTTGGTTTTGGTTGAACAAGAATTGCTAGATTCCCGCTATACATGTCTGAAAATCGCGAATTGCCGGAAAATAGCTAAATTACCATCTGTGAATCTAATAACTAAAGACCCAACCATAATGTACATAAGCTAGCTTAAGCAATCATATGTATTTGCCAACCATTTTGTGCCCATTTAGACAGGGAAACATTTTGTTTGGTAGCAAATTACGGTTGGGAAAGAGGGAATGGTTTTAGTGTTCGGTACTCGGCGACACGTTTTGTTCTCATTTTCTTTGTTGACCTTTACTTTGCTTTTTGAGAAAAAAACAACAATAGTAACAAAAAGTTTCCTGCAACATGTTCGTCTGTGTGACTGTGAATAAAAAACAAAAGAGAATTCCAGATGTTTTCCTTCCAAATGATCGCTCGTCTAAACGGACTTTGAAATTAGGGAAACTTTTTGTTAAGTGTTATGAAACTGTTTATTTATTTAGTGCATTTTAATTAAGCTAGCTCATGCATATTATAGTTTGGCCATAAAAGTACTATATTTTGCAACTTGTCAAGTTTGACTTCGTAGTAGATAATTTAGTATCAACATCTTTAAATTGCTTCCTGCTCAAGTGACAGTTCTTCTTTGTTTCGTGGAATTTACAAAAGTTAAATTTACAAAATACAGATTTTTGCAAAGATTTAAAATAATAGCGCGCTTAAAGGGTGTATTATTCATTAAATTACAACACCAGAAATGCTTAAACTTTTTAATTTCGCTACCTAAAATATTTGCAACAATTGATATTTTTCCATATAAAAAAAATTTATAACTATTTATAAAAATTTCTACTCACTCCGCTTTGTCAGATACATATGTACATATATAATTTATACATGTACATATGTGTGTAACAGTCTTTTTTAAACTGTTAATAAATTGTGTTTTAAATATTTTATTTAATAAAAATGTTCAAAAGATTATGAACAAAATATTTTTAGGGGAATTTCAGTAAAATGTTAAAAATTTGACGATTTTTGCTTTATTAAATTGAAATTGATTCAAGTAAAATTACTTTAAATAAAATTATGTATTATCTAAACTTTTAAATTTTGGGGATTTTTTTCAAAATAAGTAAAATTTGGGGTGATTTTAAAATTTTTTGATGGGAAAAAAATATTACCTGGGAACACTGAAATTTTTTTATTATTGTTTTTTTTTTACGATTTTTTCTATAAATTCTTATTTAGTTTATAATTTTTTATACTTTTACGGTAAGTTTTTGCTTTGTGCAATTTGTCATTAGTTGTGGTAAGAACTGACGTTCTACCCATACTATTGCGGTCGTATGATGATTCAGGATAATGATCTCTCGTGATTATGATTGTTCCACGATTCCGATGGGGTTGCTCCTGTCTGGGATTTGTGGCTGATCTGACGGCCCAGACCAAAAAATTATCTATATAAATATCACATTCAGGCCTGCCAGATATGACGAGTTATCGTCATTTCAACGATTTTTTATTCCAAAATTAGCAAAGTGCCGATTTTCTGATATTTTTCTAAAAAGTGACGATTTTTAAAAGGCCCAACCAGAACATGAATGTGGCAGGCACAGCCAGGGCTGCCAGTTTAGGGGTTTTGACCCCAAATTAGGGGGTTTCCTGTTGCTAAAAGGGACAGAAAATTTAATTTGGGGTTTGGGGTTTGCATTGGGGATATTAAAAAAATAACTTGGGATTTTTTGGGGAAATAAAAAATATGAGCTTAAATTTTCTATAAAAGACAACAAAGTTTAATGCACACATAGTATGTGTCACATACACATTACAGTGGATTTTTTGCAACATCACTTGATATCAATGAGCACCGGGCAAAAAAAGTTTCGTTTTTATTAAAAAAAAATATCTGATAAGTTTGAAGTTAATCTGTCAATAAGTCAAAAATTTGCATTTTCCTGGACAACTTCATGTGTATAAGAGGTGTTCAAAAAAATTAAAATGAACTCGAAAGCCAATGAATGGGCTTATTGGTTCCTTTGTATATAAAAACATTTAATATGAAGTTTGGTGACGAATGGGTAAAGAAAAGTCGATTGAAATTTCAAATAGTGTGTACAAGGCAAAACAATCACTTATTTAAGTTTTTGAAAAATTGTTTAAATGTCGTAAAAGTTTTTAGTCTAAAATTTTAACAATTCGAAATGTTTTTAAAAAGAAACAAAAAAAATCGGTTTAGAACTAGTAATAAATGATGCCCCAGACCACTAATGTGCCAATTATTGCTTGACCTAGAAATGCGAGCACACACCTTTAATAGTTTTAAAATTGATTTGTGCAAAAGACTAAAAATTGTCAAATAATAATAACGCATTACAGAAAATACAGTACGTTACGGTACGTTACATTGCATTGCACAACATTTACGGTCGACTAAAGCAACCTTAATTCTTAAAATGTAGAATGCAAACAATTAAGCATGAAATGCAAGAGCCCTTAAACTTGTGTTTGTAGAGAAACAAATAAAGCAATTCTCAAATGGATAACTGGTGCGCGTGGGAATTTAATCCAAATTAGAACAGCCTCATTATTTTTTAATAAAAGTAAAAATAAAATTAATTTTGTATAATAAACTTCTAAAAAATTTAGTGATTTTGTAGTCCCATTCAAATTCATTATAGGAAAGTTCGACTGTATATATATGGGGGATTTCGTGTCAAGTGACCCAACTTTGAAATCGATGTCTTCCAATTTGGAAGAAAGTTAGTCCTATTGGATAGTACTTTAGACACAAATTTTCAAGCAGATCGGTCAAAAAGTTCCTGAGTTAGAGGAGGTCAAAGTTTGACATTTTGGCCATACAGGTGTTCTTTCTCATCCATGTAACTTATTACCTATTGGTGTTAGCAAAATTTGTCCCAAGTAGCTTCGATAGCTAAAAGTTCGATTTAAAAGTTGGGTCACTTGACACGAAATCCCCCATATGTATATATATATTTAAAAAACAACTACATATTTCCTTTCGATAAAAATGATCTCTTGTAGAACATGCAAAAGTAAAACTCAAATAAATATTTAAATTATCGGTTAAAAATTATGTATTTTTTTACAGGGGCTTTTTTTTGGGGATTCTTGCTTTTATCGGGGGATATTTGGGGAAATTTATTTTTAAATTTGGGGAGAACGAAAAAAAGTACCTGGCAGCCCTGGGCACAGCGATGCCAGAAGTGCAGATTTAAGGCTCAGTTAGGCGAACGTTGCTGTCAGTGATGCCAACTTTTTGAGAGCAAAAAGCACTTTAAAATTTAAAAAAAGCACTAAAAAGCACTATTTCGAACAAAGAAAAGCGTAAAATAGCACTAAGCTATTTTTACAATTTAATTAAACACAAAACAAGTTGCATTCGGCTGTGCCGAATATTATATACCTCCAAAATTTAAAAAAGGCGGCGTCGTCGATTGTTGACCACTTTCATTTAACAGTAACTTTGATTTGTTAAATATCTTTGGTTTTTCTAAAATCTTTGGATGAAGTTTCCTGACGATCTGGCCTAAGCAATTCAACAATAAATTTTAAAATAAAAATTGCGAATTAAGCACGACAAACAAAACCTTGTAAATTAAAAATTTTGTATTCCCAAGAACAATACTTTGATATTTAATAATGAGTATACATACATATGTATTTACATTTGTTTGTTAACATTTTTAAATGCACCATATTATTATCTTCAATAAAAATAATATCATCCAAATCATTTGGATCATCATCAGCTGAGTTTGAATTGGCCATAAAACAGTTTTAAAGTAATTCAGTGCGAGCTCGATTTTCGTGGCTTTTGTACGGTTTCCGACTGCATGTTTTTTTACCTTTTCAGTACGTTTTTTAACATGACTCAAAATCGTTGTTTATTTTTCCATTCACAATTGCAAATTTTTTTTCAAGCCATTTTTTTTTTGAAAACAAAACATCGTTTTTAGTACGATTACTAAATATGTTGCCAACGCTTAAAAGTGTAACGTTTTATAAAATTTCCAAATTACTAGGAAGCCTAGCTCTAACCTCGTAAATAAAGTTTTTGGTGAAGCGAATGCAGCTTTGATCACTTTTCTTATCATTTGAAATCTTAAAATCTCTACAGGCCTTCTCAACATTGTACCCAAAATAGCAAATCTCATCTAAATCATCCTCTATACAATCAAAGTTTTAAAAAATGGTAGAAAAAAATAAAAATTGTAAAAAGCACTAAAGGCACTCACGAAAAATTGAAAAAGCACCAAGTTAGTGCTTTTTCTTAGTTTGGCACTATGGATAAAATTTTGGCGTTTTGAGGCATCAAAAAGCACCATAAATAGTGCCAAAAGCACTAAGTTGGCATCACTGGTTGCTGTACCGTATCTGTACTGTATAAGAGTCTAAACACAATGTTTGCGGTGCGGTGCGATTTCTCGTCAGCGTTACCGTTGGTGCCACTAAAGTAGCAATTTGCCACTTTTTCGACTGCTTGGATACTATTTGGCCACTTTACAAAATGCACCCAAATGTGATACTTTCTGTAATTCTTGCCACTTTTTTGATACTTTTTACGTTAGGAAAAGATACTTTTTTTCATTCTGTTTTGTTTTAACTCCCATACTAGTCTTGAAAATTGGGTTCCAAGTGAAGACATTCTACGAAAGTATAGAAGTCGTTTTAAGAACAACTAATTGTAAAAAAATATGTATGTACTGACCATTAATAAATAACACATTGAAAAAGTTTGTTTAACCATTCTAACTGATTCTTATATTTTTTGGAATGCTTAAGACAAAATGAGCACAGTTTTCTCCCATCACGTCACATTTATCAGATACACCAATTATTGTAATTTCGGAAGATGTTTTGTACCACAATTAATAACAAAATCGAGTGGTATAGTTTTGTTCTATTTGTAAAGCTGATTCCAATAATTTGAAGCAATAATAGACGTATTTGGATAAAAACTAAATATCCTATACTAAAGAAATTAAAACACTTGCACTTAAATTTATAGCATGTATGAATGCCGTGTATTTATTTGTATTAAAGTGGGAAACTGATTAAATATAACGAATTTTAAAAAGTGATATTATCGTTTTTTTGTTTAGGATTTCTGATAAATCTGACGTGATGGGAGAAAACTGTACTCATATTTGGCCATAGCATTCTAAAAAACATAAGCATCTGATGGAAAAGGCAAATAAACTTCTAACAAAATTTTAAAACCTGTGCAATACAATGTCTTAAATAAATCAAAGAAAATTTATTCAGAAAGAAAAGTACAAGAAATATATTACTTAATAAAACAAATTACATAAATATCTTCTAATTGCTGCAACAATGTCAGAATTCAAAAAAACATGTTTGGCAGAAAACGAGTTTAACGTTTTTGATTTACCAAAACATTAAAGAAAATATTCAATATTTTTTATTTTTCGAATTTATTCTATGAGCTAAATTTCAGTTATGTATTTTTATAAAGCTTTTTTGTAATATTCATATTCCTTCAATTTTTCAGAAATGACTTTATACACTACCAGACTATTAGTTATATTGTATTTTCTTGTTACATTTTACCTTAGCTTTCCTTTGGAAAGCAATGAGGTATATTGTATGTAAAGAAAAATTTACAATTATTAGACACCAGCAGAATGTAATGCATTTTCTGGCCTGCTACGGCCTTCGTCAGCATTCTTTGTGTCAAACTGGATAGTGATACTTTATAAATTGAATGTATTTAACTCAACAATTATAACAAATAGAAACTGGGAATTATTTCCTTCCGAAGGTTACTTTATATTATATTCACAAAGAATGCTGACGAAGGCCGTAGCGGGCCAGAAAATGCATTACATTCTGCTGGTGTCTAATAATTCGAAAAATAAAAAATATTGAATGTAATATAAAGTAACCTTCGGAAGGAAATAATTCCCAGTTTCTATTTATTAAAGAAAATATTTTATAAAAATAACTTCTCGAGAGAAATATTTATTTTAATTTTTGCAACAAATGAGCCATAAGTATGTATGTCTATTGTAATACGATCAATTGTTTTTTAGTGCATATAATTACTACACATGTGTTTTTTTGTTATGTTTTTATACCATTTATAACAAGGCCCATTGAAAAGGTCTGTGCAAGAAGCCTGATGATCATTGTTTATGTTCTTTTTAGTTATCAAAAGTTGTTTACATGTGCATGTATACGTTTATGGTATGCCACACATACACGTTTTTTCCTTTTGCTTTGTATATGTGGTAGTAAATTTTTGACAACTAAAAAGAATCGTATTTTGTTTTTGTACAAGTAAGCAGACCTGATAGATGGGCCTTGATTTATAAAATGTTATTTAAAATTATAATAAATAAAACAAAGGTAAAAAATACATAATGTGGTGTACTTATTTTAATTTGAAAAGTTGTGCCACTTTTTTTATAAAAATCCCCTTTTCGGTGCCACTTTTTTTTAGATATCCCCTTTTTTTGGTACTTATTGAAAATATCCGACGGTAACACTGTTTCTCGTTGCGGGAGAGAAAAATAAACATAATACAACGCAGGGCTGCCAGAAATTTTCAGCAAAAAATCTTAATTTCACCAAAAAAAATCTTATTTTTGAAGAAAAAATCTTATTTTCGGAAAAAAGTATTTTTTTTATTATAAATAATAAAAACAATTCATATTTTATTTAATACATAAAATAAACAAAAAAAAAAACATTACACAAAATTTAATTTCTTATACTAAATTGTATTATGTATTTAGTTTAAAAATTTTTAAATGGGAATAAAGAAGGTTTTTTTAATTGAACCTAACCTTCTTCTAGACAAAACAAAAAGTCTTGTTTTTGGGGAAAAAATCTTAAAATCTTTTTTCGGTTAAAAAATCTTAAAAAATAAGGTAAAATCTTACTTCTGGCAGCGCTGATACAACGGAAGACGGCGACGGAAATAGTTGTCATTTTTTGTTTAAATTTTTATTAATTTATTTGTGCATACATTTTTATCATGTTGTTTGTTTTCAATAACGTTGGGAACATAACCAATTATTCAAAAACTATGGCAACATCAGAAAGAGAACGAGTATCAAAAATTGAGAGACAAGGCGAATTAAATTCGCTTTGTTGAGAGAAAAAAAAAGTCCGCAATCAAGGCGAATTAAAACAGGTAAACTCATCCCGTCAGCAGTGTTGCCAGAACTTTTAGAGGTAAAATCAGCAAAAACCCATAATTTTTCATTAAAAAATCTGCAAAATCTGAGTCAAGATTTTAAAAATCTTCAATAAATCTTCAAACACATTTTTTATATTTTTACGAAGTTTATTTAGAAAAATAGATAACAATCCATTTCAAAATATACGGCAACGTTTGGAATTTGAAATTTTAAAAGTATTTCTGGTAAATATCTGTAAGTGGTCCTGAAAGTAAGAGGTAAAAAACCAAATATTTTTTTGAACTTTTAACACAAAAAAGTTTTAAAAATTGCGATTTTCAGAACATGGATGATAATTTTTTTTACTTAGATATTTTCAAAACCGAAATCCGCGCCGAAACCATTTTAAACCGAAACCGAAACCGCAATTCCACATTTTAACGGTTTTTAGCAAACTCTAGTATATATATGCATAATATTTCGTATAAAATCAGGTGACGTAAGTCCGGCGATAGTTAAGTGTCAAGACAATGCGAATTTTAATTTTTAAATAATCTTTTGTGTATAAAATTCCTACTCATTAATCTATTTCCATACGCTGCTTCCATTAATGGTTGAAATATTTCGTTTATCAATGCAGGAAGCGGAAATAGTACAAACATAACTGAAAATGTAAAGAAGTTTCCACCGAGCTAACAAATCTGCAATTTTAAACCGAAAATCTTTAAATCTGCATTTTGACAATTTTGGGGTATAAAATCTGCAAAATGCAGATAAATCTGCACTTCTGGCATCGCTGCTCGTCAGCCGTTCATCAGCTGTTTCCACGGCGAATTAAAAAATATGGTGAAACGTCAAAATATGATTTTGTTTTGAGAAGAAGTTGAATGAAAAGTGTTAAAAATATTATTTTTATAATAAAAAAATTTCAAAACTGCGAATGATTGAAGTGAATTTATTAATTTCTTTTGTAAAAAAGTGATAATTTTAATTTGCAATAAAAAAAATTTGACAACCAACCAGAAAATTGTATAAACAAAATACATGGGGCTTTTTGTAGTTGTAGAGATGAGGTTACCTGTTTGAATTCGCCTTGTCCGCAATGAAAATAAAATAGATTTTAATTTTATTTCGTTCCGCACTGCGGTTTTTTACTTCAAAATCGTATGAAAAATCACACCGCAGTAAATTATCGTTACATTGTGTTTAGACTTTCAATCAGCTGTTCGCTTTTTGTTATATGAAACGCAATACAAAAGCTTACCGAAATGTAATGTACCGTAGTTGCAACGTACCATTCTGTATAAAATAGAATTTCATACCGTTGTTACGTGACATTTGTAAAACAGTGATGGGCGGCTTGTATGTTTCTTGGAATGCGGGTATTTTTGCTCTTTTTTTTTGGTACTTTTTTCAGTAAAGCTATGGAATTGTGACAAAACAACATTTTTTTTTATATCGTCGTGGCTCCAATAAAATCAGCTATGTGCAAAATTTTGAAATTTTTTTTATTACACCCTTTGAAACCTTTGTTAATGATACATCTACCTACCAAACCGTTTAATGTTATCTTTACTGGTTCAGAAGTTAACAAAAGTAGCTATGTGTAACCCATATACTGAATGTTCGTACAAAAACAGCTATGCGTAAAAATTCACTTAACTGTTTTTCACAACATATATATTTAAACTAGTATTTCAGTTATTTTATGTCAAAAAAAGGGTGCCCCGGTAGGCTTGTTGGTAGGCTTGTAGAGTATCTGGTCGTACTGAAGGTCTTCGCTACTATTGCTTGGTTAATTAAGTTTTAACATTATTTGCAATTGTTTAAGTAACTCATAATTAATTAATAACATATCAACAATCTATCGCCCAACCTGTTTGTGTACGCTTCTATAGCATCCCATGTGGATTAAACCCAAATATAATGAAAAACTAATTTTCGATATTCTTCACTTACAACACCACATAACAACCTTCAATCAGTTGTTTTATTTTATTTTTCGGAGGAAACCATATGGTTGTGGCTTCTAGATGGATAACTACTTTAACCATAGTATGGTTGCCGGTGACTATATTATGGTTAATAATCCACAATATGCTTAAAATTTTTCGTTAGTAATAATTTTGTTGGAGGTGACCATATTGTGAAATATGTTTGCTATGGGTGCCCACCAAAATATAGAAGTATACTTCTATATGCAGTCACTCAAAAAAATATATGCATAAAGATTACCACGCATTTTATGATAATTTAAATCATTTGCTATCAATTTTCTATTTTATAAAATTTTTTGAAATACTAAATAGATTCCTTATGGCTATTGTCCCAAAATTAATTCGCATTAACCCATTATAAGCCACAACTTTTTTTGGAATTAGGGAATGCAACACATTGTCCTTTTTGTAAAGATGCCAGTGGGCATTCAGCTATCAAATTTGCAAATCAACTATGGTTTACTTCTTAACTTCAATTTGTCAAAGAATGATTGCAGTAAAAATATATGATGTCTTAAATTCTAAAGTCATCTAAAAGAAACAAAAGTGGTGTATCAAAGGGGCTGAAAAATTTATTTTGCAAAGCCCTGACTGGTCATTATTTTCGTCATAATTAGGCGAGGCATTCTCCCTTAGTCCCCATTAATTCATTTATATGTCCGATTTATCGGATTCAACATATTTGTCTTATCTAGGTAGAATGGTATCTATGTATATCTGCAGGCATTTCAACATTTTTCTAAACCTACAATTCTTTAAAGTCCTAAAACTTTTATACTATTTTTGGAAATTACACAAAAAAAATCTTCCCCCATCACAAACCAGGTGGCTTCATTAGAAGCATTAGTAATTCAAGTTCTACAATTATATAAATGCCATCGATACTGCAAAAAATATACACTAGAGCCCTGATTTGCGGCGGTTCTATTTGGTCCGCTTTTTAAAAATTGGTTAAATCCGCTATGTGTTTTTATGATTCCGATTTCTACATACCAGGCGCGTATTCAGGGGGGGGGGGGGGGAATAAGGAAATTTCCCCCCCCTAAATTCTAAAAATATGTTTGGTTTCTCTCGATAATACAAGAATTCCCAATAATAATATTTTTTTATATGCACAAAATTTTAGGAAATCCCAGCAAAGTTTTTTTTTGTTTTTTTTATTGAATCTAACGAAATGTTCAATAAGTATCCAAAACTTAATTCTAATAGTTATTTATTAGATATTTCCAATGAAACATCTAGTTTACTGTATTTAAATACTTATTATTCTACATTCAATCCCAGCAGGTGGCATCTATTTATATCCAAAGAATAAACGTTTGACTTGAAAATGCGTGCGGTCGAATTATTAATAAGCCTTAGTATGTATATGCAATATTTATGTATATGTATATGTGTAATATGAATCAAAATTCTATTCGATAATTTTTGACGAAAACACAGATTTTTCGGGGAAAACCCAGATTTCCTTATCTTAAAGATATTTCAACATACAACAAAAAATTATTAGGAAAACATTTATTGGCTTTGTTGTAAACGCATTTGAAGAGGCTTCAAAGGATATTGATAATGTGATATGTCAATTGATGCGAAGGCACTATCATCAATAGTTCTAAAAGCTTTGACAAAGTTTAGTCTTGACCTAAAAAATTGTGTAGGAAATGGAACAGATGGGTGTCCTCTGATGTCATCAGAAAATGGAGCTGTTATAAAATTCTGGACAAATGCAAAACAAACGCCTTGCTATTCCCATAAATCAAACAACTCAATTTTAAAAAGCAACAAAATGCTATTAATACAATAAGTTGAATCATTTGTTAAAGAAACGACAAATTTTTTTAAATATATTCATCCCAAGCAAAATACAGTTTCAGCAAAGTATTTGGGAGCCAAACTCTCTACATTATGCGAGACAAGATGGTTGGATCGTCACGACTCAATTTTACACTTTGCAACAAGTGTACATCATATAGTAGAAGCTTTGGAAAAAATATCTGAGTGGAAAAGTAGAGATACTTCAACAAAAGCCTTATATTAAGGAACTCGCTTAGTACTTTTGAATTCATTTGAGGAATAGTATCATTTTACAAAAGCACGATACAGATCTTCAAAAAGGATCAAACCTTATCAAAACTTAAATCATGTGCCTTGAAGAGAAAAGAAATAAAGCCGAAGAACTATTTAAAGCGATTTTTGAAAAAGTTAAAGTTATCTGCGATCAAATCGAGGTTCCAATCACATTCAAAATGTTGAAGATTACTACCGAGTTTGAGTTTTTGAGTTTATTTATTTATTAATTGAATTGCTCCATACACAAGACTAAGAGTCTTATTTTGCAGCATGGAACTGAGAATATGTTAAACTTTAAATCATTAATTAATTAATAACTTAATAACTAACTACAATTTTTATATAAGTAATCAAAAAACAATTTAATTTAAACAATAAAACAATAAACAATAAAGAAAAAAAAAATTAAGATAATTTAATATAAATATTTAAAAAAGCATAAAACAATATATTTTAATAATCAAAAATTTAGATAATTTTATATATTTTAATCTCAAGTAATTATGTTTCAAAGTGCTATGCTGAAAACAGTTTAAAAATATTTTCCCTGAATTTTCGTGCGTTACTTAAAAGTTGCATGCTATATGGTATAGAATTCCAGAGAGATACTGCGAATATGTAGAAATGCCACTCAGAAATTAAACTTTTATACCCGAACGATCTAATTCTTTTCCCTCTGCTTATGTCAGAAATACAAAGTTTACCGTACAAGTGCTCAGGTTTGTGGGTATATATTATCTTATGTAAAAAGACTAAAACTCTCATGTTCAGCAGATTATCTAAGGAAAGGCCATAAAGCCGAGATGAATACAAAGAAACACTAGAACGCCTTTTAAGTCCATACACGTACCGTACAATATTGTTAAACGCAACGTTCAATTTCGCCTTACTAATCGTATCAGATTTAGCAAATAGCTCACAGCCATACAGTAACACTGGCATTAGATAAGTTTTAGCAAGAAGCATTCTTATTCTTAAAGGTGTACAATGCTGGGTCCGCCAAAGAGTTCTAATCATTGAAAAGGTGCGACCACAAGCATAGTTAATGTGGTTCGACCACGTAAGAGTGTCATTGAAAAATATTCCAAGATTCTTAGCAGATTTTACTATTTCAATCTGCTGATTATTTATAAATATATTAGGTATAATATTAAGTTTATTTAGTCGCCTTTGAATAACTATGCATTTAGATTTTTTTGGATTTATTTCCAAGCCATTTGCCGTTGCCCACGTATAAATACGATGAAGTTGTTGATTAAGAGATATAATACACTGGTCGATTAAGGCATTATTACAACTGGTATAAAGTTGAACGTCATCCACGTACATTCTTACATTACAATTCATTAGGACGCCTGGGAGGTCATTTGAATACAGTGAGAATAATAGTGGTCCAACAATGGACCCCTGAGGTACCCCTCTAGTTACAGGCAGTGCCCTGGATTTCCGTATTCCAGTTTCAACATACTGATACCTGTTACCCAAGTATGTGGACAATAACTGAGTAGCGGTCGAAGAGAAATTGAAAAAATGTTTAAGTTTGTAACAGAGAATGCTATGATCCACAGTATCAAACGCTTTTGAATGATCCAAAAGTATTAAAAATGTAGTCTTGCCATCATCAAGTTTCGCCCTAATCTCCTCCGTAACATCCACTAACGCTGTTATGCAGCTGTTTTTCTTTCTGAACCCAGATTGACGATCTGTTAGTAAGTTATTGTTATCCAAAAAACAAGTCATTTGGTTATGCATAATACGTTCAAATACTTTGGAGAGAAATGGAAGAATGGCTATTGGTCTAAAATCGGAACCAGTTTTAGGTATTGGAACTATTTTAGCTATTTTCCAGTTCGAGGGAAAGTAACTTGTGGTTAATATTTTGTTAAAGAAAAATGTAATAATAGGAAGAATTTGAGGTAAAAGAATCTTTAGAAACTTTGGATTAATCCCGTCCACTTCTATAGAGTTGGATATTATAGACAATAGGCTAGATAAAACGTCACATTGGTCTACTGCAGCAAAAGAAAAAAAAGAGCTAGAATTGTTATTCGAATGGTTATTGGTATAATAATTTTGATCTGCTTGCACAATAGGGATATTGGTTGTTGGTTACATTCCTCTTATTGAATTTATTTTAAAAGATCTCAAAACACGTTTCCAAATAGATCTCCTAAATGTATTGAACATACCTAAACTTCTGCCTCAAAGTGTAATCAAGTCAAATACAGATACAAAACTTTTAAAATCACAACCAGCTGATGAGCTGATTATGTTTGATAAAAGAGATAGATAAACACCTACTAACATCTAAACTTGAGTCTGAACTGTTGCATTTGCAACAAACATGGAAAATATCTAAAAATCTATCAGATAACATTGTAGATGCTTTAATAAACTGTGATAAAGATATCTACCGAATTCTAAGAAAAATATTAAAAAATTTTCGTTTCAATGCTCGTCAGCAGGGCAAGTTTAAAATGGCACGAAAAATGGCTGGCAAAATGCACAAAAAAGTATAAAAAATGGCACAAAATGGCAAAAATAAACATGTAATTAAAGAATCTTTTTTTTTATTAAGTTTTTTTTGTAAGTACAATAGTATGTTTCTTCAAATTGCCAAAAAAAATTCTGGGGGCAAAACGCAAGAATTTGGAAGTTGTTTTAAATACATTTTTGATCTAATTTTTGTTATAAAATTCTGTTTAATAAAGAAATATTTTTATATTTGTCACAAAATTTTTTTATCAGGGAAATGTAATCACATAAAATAGTTCTATAAATGTAAAACACTCTTTCAACATCGCAAGATGTAACTGGAGCATATTTGAACACTAAAAGTTCAGATGGAGAAAGATTGTCAATAAATTCATCCGTCTCACTTTCATTAAAACAAAATTGTGAGAAAATCGATTAAAACACTTTTTTAAAATTAAAATGCCAAGGCATATAGATTTTCAGGAGTATTGAATAATTTACCACATGTATTACGATCTTAAACGTTTTTTAAACTTTTCAACAAAACCTTTTTTACTGACATCTTGTATTATTTTCCTTACCACTATCAATTAATCCAAAGCTTTCATTCGTAGAAATCCCTTTCGTTTGTAACTACGAGAGGCTTGAGGAGATGCATTCAAAGTACTTTTTACGTCCGATTTTTGCATTATTCAGTTAGCATTTCGAATAGATTCTGCCTCATATTCGCTAAGCTTATTTAAAAATTTTTTTCTATGTTGCAAAAGGGTATTCTTTAGCAAGCTGGTCCAAAAATTGCTTTTAAAAAAATAATTGAAGAAATGGCAAAAATGGCATATTCCATAAAAAACTTGCCCTACTCGTCACTAATGCTACGAGAGAGAGGTCATTTCCTACCCGTCGTGTAATAAAAACATGGCTCAGATCAACAATGACAGAAGAAAGACCGTACTATCTAAATTTGCCTCACGAGGAAATCATAAATTGCTTATTAAAAAAAATTAATTTATATTGAACTACTGTTATATTTCATTTAACCTTATTGTTAAGTTTTTTTTAATTAATATACACATATTAATTTTTATAAACTTTTAAAAACAAATTTTTAAATTTTTTGTATCAAAAAAAATTTTCCCCCCCCTAAGGCTCGAGCTGGATCCGCGCCTGCTACATACGATTGCATTTTTCGATGAAGTCATAATCACATGTGAAGAATTTTTCTATTTTCGTGTAAAAAATTCCCATTTAATTCTGTTAGGTTAGTTATTCTAAGTATAGTTGCGTGTTAGGAAGTAAGAAGATGTGTAGAAAAATGGGTATAAAGAGAAGACAATGCATTAGTGCTGGTTCTAACTCTTCAAGTTTTAGCCGTCAAGTCTTGAACTGTTAGGAGAGAAGGGAAAATCGAATGCCATTTTTTTCCTCTCTCTCCTAAAAACTCAAGACTTGACGGCTAGAACTTGAAGAGTGTGAACCAGAACTTACTTAGTTTGGAACTAACATTGGATGAAATAAAACGTTTAAAGTCGGGTAAAAAGACTGTTGATATAGACAGAACCCTTGGTTTAGTACCTTCAACAGTAAAAACAATTTGCAAAAGTGATAGCGCTAAAAATTAATCATTTAAAGATTGATAGCAAATAAGATTTTATTTCCTAAGCTACTAAGCCCTGATCTTTTCGTGAATGTGGATGAATGAAATAAATAAATGTTTGTTATGCATTTATGAAAATATATTTTTTCTTATGTATTTCTTTTCAAATGATAAATATATTTCAGCCCACTTGCTGAAATAAATAGAATAAAACATAACCATATAACTTTCTTCATCATAAATAGAATTTCTTGCTAAAAATTTATATTTTTGAACCAATCAATGCAAATAATTGTCTCTAATTTGTAAAATTTAAATATTTGACGATTTTGTTAAATGTTCGTGACGATTTTGACGAATTTTGTTAAAACTTTTGACGATTTTTGAAGAAAAAAGTCTAACAACCCTGGTGGCAGGGCTGTCAGATGTGGCGATTTCTCGCCAAACGTGGCGATTTTCAAACTTGCTTGGCGACCTAATTTTCGATTTGGCGACATGGCGATTTATAAAAAAAATTGGCTATTTCTGAATCAGGGTTGTCAGATGTGGCGATTTCAAATTTGTTTGGCGACCTAATTTTGGATTTGGCGACATGGCGATTTATAAAAAAAGTTGGCGATTTTGTTGGCTATTTCTGATGAGCCATGAATTTATTTTAAAATTAAATACCTCCAAGTAATAATATTATTTTTATGAATTAAATGTGAGACATTCATATGTATGGTCAGAATTTGAAACTTAATTATGCTGAAATGGCTGACTGAGCTACCTAAATAAGAGCGGCAAGCGTCTGTTTTATGTCAAAACTTTTCATTTTTACACAGTTTATTCGAAACAAACCTTTAGAACGCGAATCTAACACCACCTGGCTGGAAAATCTTATTTGATAGATCGCTTGATCGTTTTATTTTATTGAAAATGTATTGGCAATAAAATTTTCATGTTTAAAAAAACGCTTGCCGCTCTTGTTTAGGTAGCTCAGTTATAAATTAAATAGCATTAAAATAAACAAATACACGATAAGTTTGAAGTTCTCGCAAAAAAACAAAATATTGCACAAATATGCAACAATAGTTAAATAGATATTAAGTACATTATGGCAACCTAAAAGTCTTTTTTTATTTGCTTATGCATTTGACAGACTATTCGTTAATTTTTGGCATGTTCTGGTTGGGCCTTTATTAGTCCCCAAAGTCTGGGACAGGCTTGCCAGTTTAGCAATTTTAGTGATAGATTTGGCACTTTTTTTCTGAATTAGCACTTAGAATTTCGAAAAAAGTGCTAAGTGCTAGTTTAGCACATTTTTATAATTATTTAGCATTTTTATCACTTTTTTTTAGATCCAAAAACCACTTAAAAACTCACATAATCAATTCACGTAAAATATCACTTCTTTAAGTGTATCAAGAAAAATACATACATATTAGGCATATAATTTTTAAAAATATTTGCAAATAGGAAAAATGGCATGGCATAGTCGAATAGAGCATATATTTTTTTTAAATTACATAAAATTAAATGCCAGCACTCAGTAATGCGTTGAACGTTGGAATTCTGGCACTCTTGTCTTTTATACTTATTCCGGAATATCAATTGCAATTATTTGCTATTTGTAAATTTATATGTGATGCTGAGAGCGAAGTTTGGTTTTTAAACAAAATAATTTTGCCACACTACAAAAATCATTGTCGGGCTTTAGAGAAGCGAATGAATGTTTTCTCAGACATTGGGACAAAAAACCATCAGCTATTCAAGAATTTCATTAACACTTTCTAACGTTACCTATAATCACTAACCCCCGTAATAGGGTGATCGATCGAATAGTATTCGACCGGTTTTAACCGGTTATTTTAGTTTTGCCCAAGTCGAATATTTTAAAATGTCCGTATTTCGAATATCGAATAAACCGGTTATTTTAGTAAAATAACCCGGTTATTTTAGTAATGTCTAATTTATATACGTTTTCCTTACTTTTGTTATAAATGTACCCGTTATTTAAGCATTTTTCTAATTGAATATTTGGCAAACTTAAACTTTTTATAAAAAATGTCAAAACTAAATGAAACAAAAGTCAAAAAAACATTATGAGCAATGTAAATACAAATCGCTTATATAAGCGTGTGTTCTTGTAACAAAAACCAAAAACAATTTAAAGTACTACAAAAAAGTTCAGCTTAAAAAGTAATTAGCAATTTGACAGTATTATAAATATGTACTATATATATCTTTATAAAGATGTCATCTCTGGTGATATTTCGAACTGACTTAAAAAAAATTGTGCTTAATCGGCCCTAAAATGATAAGTGGCAAAAGTTCTTTACATCACGACTTATTAATCACTTTTAATTAGTCTACAAGCTTGACATAAATATACGCCAAGTAAAACTTGACCCTGTTCCAAGTAGTTTTTAAGAGACTGCAAATATGTAATACTTTACTAAAATATGCTGACAATAATGAAAGAAAAACTCTTAAGTAGTTCTTCATGCTTAATACAAGAAAATACCGGCGGAATCAACGATATGGGAAAATTCATCAGTTTTATTTATTAAAACACCAAGAACTTAAAGGAGGGGTTTAAATTGTGTGATCGACGAATTGAAAGATATTTCTTACAAAAAGCATGTTCATATTACTATTGTTTCTATAATGCTGAAACAAAAAAAAATTAAATATATAATCCTGGATAAGAGGTTTTGTTTGCCACTTTTCAAAAATATGGCTGAAGTTTACTGCTTCATATAGACATGCTTAACCAGAAACAAATTAAAACTCATTTACAATAAATTTGGGAAAATATGTCAAACAATAAATTTATTAAATTCCTATATTTTTAAAACCTAAGTTTTTCAAAAATTCTACAAATATGTTCGCACCTATTTAATATTTGACTCCTAACGTAACTACTAGTTTTCTTAAAGAATTGTTTGCTTTTGCAAAACGTTTGGCTAGGTCCAAGGCCCATTGAAAAGGTCTGCGCAAGAAGCCTGATGATCATTGTTTATGTTCTTTTTAGTTGTCAAAAGTTGTTTACATGTGCATGTATACGTTTATGGTATGCGACACATACACGTTTTTTCCTTTTGCTTTGTTTATGTGGTAGTAAATTTTTGACAACTAAAAAGAATCGTTTTTTGTTTTTGTACAAGTAGCAGACCTGGGCCCTATTCCACAAAACAACTTATCAACTTTTCACTTTGCACTTATCAAATTTTTCGTCAATTTGCAAAACTTTATGTTCCACAGAACTATTTAATTTGATAAGTGATAAATTGAAATTGATAAGTGAAATTTGCAAAATCTTTGAAATTTGCAAAATTTTTTTATTCTCTTTTTAATTTCTGTTCCACGTATGTATGTTCTATTATGCCAGGCGCGGATCCAGCTCGAGCCTTAGGGGGGGGAAATTTTTTTTTGATACAAAAAAGTAAAAAATTTGTTTTTAAAAGTTTATTAAAATTAATATGTGTATATTTATTAAAAAAACTAACAATAAGGTGAAATATAAGAGTAGTTCAATATAAATTAATTTTTTTAAATAAGCAATTTATGATTTCCTCGTGAGGCAAATTTATATAGTACAGTCTTTCTTCTGTCATTGTTGATTTGAGCCATGTTTTTTTTAGACGACGGGTAGGAAATGACCTCTCTCTCGTAGCATTACTAACGAGTAGGGCAAGTTTTTTATGGCATATGCCATTTTTGCCATTTCTTCAATTATTTTTTTAAAAAGCAATTTTTGGTCCAGCTTGCTAAAGAATACCTTTTTGCAACATAGAAAAAAATTTTTAAATAAGCTTAGCGAATATGAGGCAGAATCTATTCGAAATGCTAACTGAATAATGCAAAAATCGGACGTAAAAAGTACTTTGAATGCATCTGCTCAAGCCTCTTGAAGTTACAAACGAAAGGGATTTCTATGAATGAAAGCTTTGGCTTAATTGATAGTGCTAAGGAAAATAATATGTACAAGATGTCAGTAAAAAAGATTTTGTTGAAAAGTTTAAAAAACGTTTTAGATCGTTATACATGTGGTAAATTATTCAATACTCCTGAAAAATCTATATGGCTTGGCAATTCAATTTTAAAAAAGTGTTTTAATCAATTTTCTCACAATTTTGTTTTAATGAAAGTGAGACGGATGAATTTATTGACAATCTTTCTCCATCTGAACTTTTAGTGTTCAAATATGCTCCAGTTACATCTTGCGAAGTTGTAAGAGTGTTTTTCATTTATAGAACTGTTTTATGTAATAACAGGAAATTATCAGGGGTGTTCTAGAATTCGAAGACTCAAAACACAAGAATTTTAAACGTCGTTCTTTAATAACATTCCCTGATAAAAAAATTTGTTGACAAATATTTTAAAAATATTTCTTTATTAAACAGGATTTTATAACAAAAATTAGATTAAAAGTGTATAAAAACAACTTCCAAATTCTTGCGTTTTGCACCCAGTATTTTTTTTTACAATTTGAAGAAACATACTATTGCACTTACAAAAAAAACTTAATAAAAAAAAAGATTCTTTAATTACATGTTTATTTTTGCCATATTGTGCCATTTTGTATACTTTTTCGTGCATTTTGCCAGCCATTTTTCGTGCCATTTTAAACTTGCCCTGCTGACGAGTATTGAAACGAAAATTTTAAATATTTTTCTTAGATTTCGGTAGATATCTTCATCACAGTTTATTAAAGCATCTACAACGTTATCTGATAGATTTTCAGATATTTTCCATTTTTATTGCCAATGCAACAGTTCAGACTCAAATTTAGATGTAAGTAGGTGCTTATCTCTTTTATCAAACATAATCAGCTCATCAGCTACTTGTGATTTTAAAAGTTGTGTATCTGTATTTGACTTGATTACACTTTGAGGTAGAAGTTTAGGTATGTTCAATACATTTATACAACTTATTGTATTAATGGCATTTTGTTGCTTTTTAAATTTGAGTTGTTTGATTTATGGGAATAGCAAGGCGTTTGTTTTGCATTTGTCCAGAATTTTATAACAGCTCCATTTTCTGATGACATCAGAGGCCACCCATCTGTTCCATTTCCTACACAATTTTTTAGGTCAAGACTAAACTTTGTCACAACTTTTAGAACTTTTGATGATAGCGCCTTCGCATCAATTGACTTATCACATTATCAATATCCTTTGAAGCCTCTTCAAATGCGTTTACAACAAAGCCAATAAATGCTTTCCTAATAATTTTTTGTTGTATGTTGAAATATCTTTAAGATAAGGAAATCTGGGTTTTCCCCGAAAAATCTGTGTTTTCGTCAAAAAATATCGAATAGAATTTTTATTCATATAACACATATATACATAAATATTGCATATACTAAGGCTTATTAATAATTCAACCGCACGCATTTTCAAGTCAAACGTTTATTCTTTGGATATAAATAGATGCCACCTGCTGGGATTGAATGTAGAATAATAAGTATTTAAATACAGTAAACTAGATATTTGATTGGAAATATCTAATAAATAACTATTAGAATTAAGTTTTGGATACTTATTGAAAATTTCGTTACATTCAATAAAAAAAACTTTGCTGGGATTTCCTAAAATTTTGTGCATATAAAAAATATTATTATTGGGAATTCTTGTATTATCGAGAGAAACCAAACATATTTTTAGAATTTAGGGGGGGAAATTTCCTTATTTCCCCCACCCCTGAATCCGCGCATAATTTATGCAAAGTGCAAAGTTATTATTGCAAAGTGTAATTTGCAAAGACTTTGCAAATAATTATGCTGTTGCGTTCCACAAAAACTGTAAATTCTATTTTTGCAAAGCAAATTTTGATAAGTTTGCCAAAAATTTGCAAGGTAAACAAACGATCTCTTTGCAAATTCATATTACTAAAACTAGTGAAGCTTTCAAAATGTTGAGACGTGAGTTTTTGTTCGACGATAGTGAAGAGGTTGCTATATCAAGAAATTATAGAGACCGAATTCATTTTTCGAAAGAGTGCTTTCGATTAAATCAAATCCAAGTTAACTTAAATATGTTTTAAATATTAACAACAATTTTAGAAAAAATACTTACTTTATTATGCATAAAACTAGCAAATAAAATATATTTTTTTTCTTTAATAACATTTAATACTGCAAGTTTTTTTCCCATATTTACTTTGCGGATCATTTTAACACTTTATATTTAGCAATGCAAAGTGAAAAGTGATAAGACAGAATTGCAAAGACGATTAAATCCTTTGTGGAACACTTTGCAGACTCGCTTTGCAAGACAACGCAAAGACTTTGCAAGAGAATGCAAAGACTTTGCAAGCAGTGCAAAGTATTTGCAAAGAGTGCAAAGAGAGCAAAGTTTTAGCTAAGTACAAAGTGAGATTTGCAAATAATGTTGTGGAACAGAAACACTTATCACTTTGCCAAAAAATGAAATTTGGTAAGTGCAAAGTGAAAAGTTGATAAGTTGTTTTGTGGAATAGGGCCCTGATAGATGGTCCTTGGGCTAGATCAAACATTATTAAACGGTTTCTTAACTACATTATACATAAATACAATTATCATCTTAGACATAAAGTTTAGCAAATAAATAGAAATTGTTTAAAATAAAGCTTAAGTTTAATCCATACTGGTCACGCTTTTTTTTGATTTTATCGTCAAATATTTGTTAGGTTTGAACATACCTTAAGTCATATCTATGTATTTTGTTGGTTCTATACCTTCGAGAATTGTTTTGTTTTTATTCTAATTAACTTTTTATTACAAACACTAATTTGATTTTTGTATTTTTATGTATTCGAATTAAAACCGGTTAACCGGTTATTTTTAAAATGATTAACCGAAACCCGGTTTTTTTAAAATAGCAACTATTCGGAATATTCGAAAACCGGTTATTGAAAAAAGTCGAATAATCGATCACCCTACCCCGTATATATATTTAATTTAACAAACGTTTATTAAGGAAACCTTTATTAAATTTTAAATGTAAATTTTTTATTATGACCAGGGGGGTCACCGCCGCATATTTCGATTCGAAAGAAATCATTTATGTATTCCAAAAATTTGTACTTTGGATCAGGGCAGTGTTGCCAAGTAAATTTAAAGAAATTATATGCATGAAATGACTGTCATTGTTCTTGTAGGGATGTTAATGTTTTATTAACACAGTTCGGCAAAAGGCAATAAAAGTCAGTGCAGAGAACTTGATTATGTGATTTTAATTGACTTTAGCTTGTTGAATACAAATAGTTTATTCAATAACGTCTAGTTAAAATCTTCATGATTTCATGTCTTGTTTTATTCATAGTATTTGTAAATACTAATTTGCATGAAAAAATCGTCGCCACTAATTAAGAAATAATTTTGAAAGTAATCATTTGTAAAAGATCAAAATCGCACAAATAGTTCTCAAGTTATGATAAAATGCATGTACCATAACCGCCTTATTTCGGTCGAAAATTCGTCTAGTTTATAAAAAAACTAGACCTGATAGAAAAAACTGAAAACGGATTTGAATTAAGCGCTGTAAAATCTTTGTATTTCATATATTTTTATATAAAACGATCTCTTTTTGACGACCAGTGTAATTAATCAAACTTGGTGCTTAAAGATTTCAGTAAGTACTTTATTTAAATTTTATTTAGCGCTTTTTGATTGGGGGCACGGCGCTTTTTGATTAGAAATAGTTCACAACCCTGCTTGGAACAGGTACGGCTGTAAACAAGAGCGGAAGGCGGACCGTTTTCTTTCGCTTAGCTTTTACGCTGATATGATACACCTAAGCAAGAGCGTCAACCTTTTTTCACAAACAGTAGTGATAGCTTTCTTGTTTAATGAAACCCACAAATTATAAATAAAAATAGAGACAAAAACGCTAGATTGACCAAAAAATAGCTATATTTCTATTGCTAATTAACAATAGCGGCAAATTTCACTATTAAACGAGCTGTCAAAATCAGGCTTCCAATTGCAATGCGTTTAGGCCGCTCTATTCAAAAACTAGAAAACGCGTGCCGTTTTTGTTTAGGTACGGCTGTAATATGCAAGTCTTAAAAAATCTTTAAATGATTATTTTCAGAGTACAAAAACAACAATGTTGCACTTTGTTTATCTTTAGTCAAACCATCATCGAATGAACCTTTTACGACTCTCTGTATAAAACATATTTTCAACAATTTTACGGCGAACATTTCACAAGTTGTAAGATAATATCTACATGTGTTTCATACGATTCTTGAGATGAAAGACTCGTAACGATTGAAGAAGCGCCTTTCGCTCTGCTATGGAAGAATCCCAGTCGTGTTTGAGGAATCTTCTGCGATTAAAAAATGTTGTCATCGACGATCAAAGACGGTCTTCATGGGACTCCCTGTATCTCTTACACGTTTGAAAATGCTAGCTGGGAAAAAAGTAATTATGTTTCTGTTTAAAGGTTTTATTTTTTCCTTTATAAAAATCGAACAAAAATTGTTAAAAGAAAAACTAACTGCTTGGCCCACGATGTCTACAAGAACATTTCTTTCTCATATTAATATTCAAAACAATAATAAAAAACTAAAATTTGTTTTTGTTTGAAATATAAATAAACGAAAAAAATGTTCTTGTCGACATCGTGGGCCAGGCAGTAATTTTTAAGTTGTCCAATTTTTTTTGACGATTTTTCTAAACGTAAAAGACGATTTTTTAATTTTTTCTCAGGAAATTTACGATTTCCTCACAAATTTATCTGGCAACCCTGATCAGATTAGACATGGTAGAACCTGGGTTACCGTTGAGAATTTTGAAAAAGTTCCACAAAAAATCGCACAAAAAAGACATTTTTTCCAATTTAAGTCTCACACTTTTTCTCAACATTTTAATTACTTTAATTAAATTACCACCCGGGTGACAATTTCGGTTTTATTTCTTTAATAACTCTCTTAAATTTGGTTTAGTTAAAAAGAAATTTTTATTAAAGAACAAACTGCTTTCGTAAAAAAATTTGTATGACAAAATTGACTGCCAGTCCACGATGGCTGTGAGTGTTAAACGGCAAACCCCTCTGAAGAGATCGAATGGTTGCGATTGAAACATGTAACGGAAATCTGCCCGTATAAACGCCTGGGTTCGAGCCCCAGCGTCAGTCAAGAATGAAAAATTATCACTAAATTTTATAAATTTCATGTTGTAAAATTGCTATTTCATAATAGGTGATAGACAGGTGAGGTGGATTCACATTAAAAATTTAATTGCGATTAAAAACGCGAAATGAATTGATCTAAAAACACTGAGAAATACGTATATTTTTTTAAGCAATATTTTCAGAATCTGGTCACTTTGATCATGGGTGAGGCCAGAAGCTGAAATTTGTCGTACAGTGTTATAACAACCTCTAATAAAATGTAAATATTAAACAAAATACAATGATGTATTTTTACAGTAAAGTCTGTTTTTTTGCTGTTCTGTGACACAATTGAAGAAAAAAACCGAGTTTCGGTTGCACACTTAAGGAACTTTTACACGACATGTATTTAGCTTGTCAAATTTCCCACTGTAATATAGAAATATATCGTGTAAAGGCAAACAAAAATTTTTTTCTGTAAATGTCAGTTCGAATTTGCAGTGTAACGTTTTTCATTCATACCGAACTGACAAACCATCTGACATCAGCTGTTTTGCAAGTACATAATTTGTTTGTGGTGGCAAATATACATTGAAATCTATTTGTTTACACAAATTTAAAAAAAAAATTGTTTAACTTAGGTGCCTATTATGAACTACATTCGATTTTCGACAGCAGTCGAATTAGCTGATCGAACGAATTTTCATTTGGTATTATGGCGCGCATTCGATAACAATTAACTATTGTAGGATATTTTCGATCAGCTGTCACTTAAAATAAAAAAATTTTGTTTACTAATTTAAAAAATAAAATTAAAGATAAACGTGACCACGGCGGAATTATGGTTACTTTCAAATAATTCAGCTTCTGTGGAGTTTCATCCCACTTTGTTACATGTCGAACTTTGCTGCAAATCATTTGGTCAAAAAAGAATTTTGTTCCATAAGGAATATGAGCGTTTCCAATTGCTGTTAATGACGTTGGACTTGCATAAAATTAGCAAAACTGATAAAGAACATGGTATTTAGTATACGAACACAAAAAAATTTACAAATAGTTAAATTTTCAACAAGTTTTTTACATTTATTTGCACCGTCGAAAGCAAATTTGTTTTCGTTGAAAAATTCGATGCACAACGAAATTTTCGACAGTGCTGGCAACTCATAATACCAAATTAACATTCGATAGTCGATGTTCGATAGGCTAATAAAGGAACCAAAAATTTTAGTCTTTTACATTTATTAAATAAAATACTTTCAGTTTTGAATAAAATGATTTAAAATACTATACAATTCTTCTTTTAACTTTAATTCGATCGTCCATTTTGAGACATCCGTTAAGATACATGATCACAGAAACCATTTTTTTTTATCAAGTTTAAAAGCAGAAAAAAATCAAATTTTAATTACTAAAATAAACAATAACTAAAAATTTTACTTTAACTTAATTTTTAGACATTTTTATTACATCTGTACAAAAACACACTTTTCAATTATCTTTTTTACCATGTTCAAATACTTCCATCTCATTCACATCCTGATTCATATCCACCTTCAAAAAAAATTATTTTAGTAATTTGAATTTTCAACTAGTCTTCATAAAACTTACCGATATTGTTGTATTAAAATTACCAAAATCGACGACATAACGTTCATTTAAGCCATCATATTTAATGACATTTATAAAACGTTGTCCCCAGAAGATCTCTCTAGGCACATAAGAAGTTCTAGTCTCGGTAACTTGAGCTGTGGCAGGAGAAACACCAACTATGCTGACATACAATTCAAACTGAGCATTAGTTACATCTTTGGCGCACTTAAAATGTGATAGAGGTGAGGTCTCATCGATAACATGGCATACAATTTCCGGCCATATAATAATCTGTTGGCCTTTGTTCTCTAACTTCAATTCGGTATGAGTTTTTATCAGTTCACCTTCTTTGGTGCTAGAATAATGAAAGTCTTAGATAATTTAATACGCACATTTCATATCAAGAATAACTTACGGCTTATCAATAATCATGTACACCCGAATTTTGGACTCGATAGTTTGTTGCTCTCTAGGATCACAAACTCGAAAAAGCAAACACAATTTACCATCGCGATGACAAATCTGTTAGGCAAAAAAAAATTATTACTGTGTTTTAACACTTCTTTATTTTACCAATTACATACCACAGCTTTATCACTGAACTTTAATTTGGTTAATTGCTTAGCCGGCCTAGCAGTTTTAGCATAAATAATACTTATCATACCACCTTCAATTGCAATGGAAACTATAATTTGCAATATAAACAAAAACATAGTTTCCGGACATTCGTCACTGGGATATTTTTCGCCAAAACCAATTGTGGTCTGAGTTTCAATCGAGTAAATCAACATCGAGGTAAAATCGTAAACACCAACTATACAGGGATCCTTGCCTTCACCCAAGCGTTCGCCTGTAATTTCGTCGAACATTAGATCTCCATGGGAGAAGGCCACCATATAGCACAATATGGCAAAAAAGGTCCAGCTTAGAAAATAACTACCGACAAACATTGTCAACATGTATTTCCAATCTAATTCAATCTATTTGAAAAGAGAAAAATATTCAAAAAGAAAACTCAAAATAACAATCGATAAAATTGCAATTGGCACTTGTTTCTGGACACATGAAATTATGATTATTAATTAGTGGATTATTTGTATGACAAATAGATTTTTATTGTTTTACTTATAATACAAAACTAAATTTATAAGAGTAGAACAAAACATAGAAAATGCGTACATATGTTTATACATAAGTAGTTATTGAAGACAAATGTTGTGTTGTTAATAAATAATTTATTAATAAATTGTTAATATGTATATGTTAATATCGATTTCTCAATCATATAAACTAAATGTTACACGTTTATTATTACTAATCTCTAAATCATCATTGTCGCTAATTGCATTCCCGTCACTAGCTTTATTGTCATCACTAATTTTATTCTCATCATTGACAGTATCCGGTAAAATTTTGGTATTACTTGCTAACATCTCGTCATCACAGTTTAATGATTTTTGTGTATTATTTACAGTGGTTGATGTTGCAAATGTTAGAAATCTTTTAGGTAAGATCCATCTTACCAATGTTGTTACAAAATCTCTAATATAACGCCATGACTTTTCGGGAATTTTCTTAAATGTTACATTTTCCCTACCGTTCTTTTCAATTACACGATGTAGCTTGCGGCGGTAGTAGACAGTATCATCTTCTGAAAAAATGTACAGTTATGGTGGTATTTGATTTATTAAGGGTATATTTTTGTGTATGGGGCATTCCAATCCAAATCTGATGGGTTAATAAAAAAATAGATTTGAGATCCCTAATTTCGTGATATTTTTTTATTGCACTTCAAAAGGGCCTTCATGGTTAATTTTGACATTTATTTTGATTACTAGTGTCAAAGGATAGCACTTGTAAATTAAGTAAACGGTTTTAAAATTGGTTTTGACTTTTTTTAAGTAAGAAAATACATTAAGTTTATAAAATATGTTGATTAGCTTCTAGCTCGTTCTAATGCGCGACTACGAATGACCGTTTGTTTTAAAAAGAAACATACGACGCCTTCTATGCCGTATGTTTAGTGACTATAAGACAGAGTTGTTTTATACATTTATTTGACAGGGTGTTTCTAACTTGACACTAGTTAAAAAGACACCTAATTTAGATTTTTGTTTATAACCTTCTTAATAATGGTCCAAATTGGAATTGGGTTTTTGTAAAATATTCGTTTTTAGAAGAAAAAAGAAATGATATATAAAACAAATATTGCACGGGTTTTTAAAAACGATTTTTGGATTTAAAAGTTTTAAATCGTATTTTTAAAAAATTTGTGTATCCTTCGATATTTTAAGAACGTAAAAATTTAAACCCAACAACTTTTAACCGGTTATAGGCTTAAAAGTTGTTGGGTGGAGCATTGATAAAAAAGTTATGAACAAAAACCTTAAAAAAAGTATTTTGAAGAATACAAAAATACAACCACAAAATTAGGGGAAACAAATTTATTTTAAACCATCAGATTTGGCGTAGAATGCCCCGTATATTAATTACCAATTTTTTGGAGATTCGAATTTAGTTCTATGGTACTGCCAGCCCATTCGGTGGTTATGAAACTGAAATGAAATTATGGATTTAATGAATAGCTTAACTTGAAAGCACTCTTATACTTTTAATACCTGTCAACGCTAAAATGTCAGTAAATTTTACCATGTTTCTCTTATTAAGGCCGGGTTTTTGAGATGTGGAGAAAGTTTAAGCTTAGTTTAAAGTAGCCTTAAACTCGGATTTTTCCGAAAAAATGTGATTTTTTTTATTTGGGGGATTCACAATGTGTGCTATTAAGTCATATCGTCAAAATGTCCTAAAATATATTTTACAATTGTTGAAAAAAAATACTGTTGTGTTTCAAACATAATAAAAATGTTAATGCTGTGTTCATTGATTCGTCAGGTACCTGTGCCTGTATACTAGTGCTGGGAAACTGTCGGTAGTACTATCGATATTATCGATAGTCTTAAAATATCGATAGGAAAAATATCAATATCGATATACAGCTATGAAGACATAACTGCAGCTATACACACTTTTTTGCCTCAAGTTTTTTCTTGCTATTATTAATTTGTACATGTTTACATAGAGACTTAAATGTCAAATATTTTTGTAATGTTGTAAAAAAATGCAAATCCAAATGCAATTGCAAGCATAGGACAAAACAATGAACGACCATTAGATGATCAGTCCGCAAGATTGATTACCTTTTGGGTTGGGCATCAAAACCAATTTAGAAAATTATCTAAAGTTGCAATAAAATATCTTATAGTCCCTGCTACTTTGGTTCCTTCAGAAAGGTACTTATCAATTTTCCAAAAACTGTCATCTAAACGTGGGAACATACATACTGTCGGTTGATAAATTAAATGTCGTGTGTGGATTTTTGCGGTTTTGAGTTAATATCGATTCCTTAGGTCTTCCGACCTGATCATTCATTTGACAGTTTTTCGATACCTCATACGGTTTTCGAGATATGGTGTGTTAAGTTTGTCGTATGTGGTATTTGCTGAAGCAATTTTCAAATTAAATGCCGTATGTAACTGCAAAACGCCACATACGACAAATTTCCATATAAAACGATTGATTTGTTATTTAAATGTCGTATGTGGATTTTTATAAGAGTTAAAACCTCAAACTCAATTTACTTGAAACTATCAAAATCCCATACGACAATTAAATAATCAGCCGACGATACGTCTCATAGGTTCAATAAGGTGATAAAAACTACGAACTGTAGCCTGATAAAAACCTAGTTAAAGTTTTCCTGCACAAGTACAAACATTCAGTCGATAGTAAAATCGATAGTGAAATCTGAACTATCGATAATTTCGATAGTAGAAAATATCGATGGTATCCAAGCACGACTGTATTCATAAAATTTTTTTAAATTTAATAAAATTTTTTTTTTATATTGTAAATTGTTGACCTTTAGTTTTGTTGTTTGTTTATTTTGTTCGGCATTAGATAATGAATTAAACAAATTTTTATAAAGTTTTAAATAACAAATTTAATATAAAAATTGCCCTTAACAAACGTTTGTTGAATTTAATAATCGCTTATGAATACGGGGGCAACATTTTAAGCAAAACTATGCTGTTCCGTCAAAATTTTGTGTACAAACAATTCTGTTTTTAGTTTAACTAAACTTAGTTTAACAGAGATCCCAAAGACCCGATCTAAAAATTATGCGAAATTTTAAACAGTGTTTTTAAATTTGTAATAAAATTTAATAAAAGCTTGAATTTCCCCGATTCCTTAAAAGATCCAGGTTCATTAATCTATTAAATATTGTTACTCTTTGTGTAAATGAAATTAGAAAAGATTATCATTTTGCGTTAAGACAAGAGTTATTTTAAATTAAAATGATAAATAAACGTTAAAAAGTTAAAACTATGTATTTGTTTCATTTTATGTATTTGTTTTAAACTTTTAGAACGTATTCGTAAAATATTCGCTTTAATTTGGCGAATGAGAATACGAATGTCATAAAACAGACGAATAAAAGGCATCTGTCTACGCACCGTTAAAAAAAATAATAAAATAACCCGTTGTGTTATTCTCGGCAATTTTGCAAGACATTCCACACAGAAAAATTCTTGTCAACTTTTTTTTAATAAAAAAATTAATCAAAAATCAAATCAGTTTTAATTAAAAATTTAATCAAGTGAATTAAACGCTTACTTATATTAGTACATAACAATAATGCAAAAAATTTTGTTAATTTCAAAGATATTTAATTGATACAATTAATTTGATTACCAGTGAAAATTTTATTAATATCACAAATTTTTTATTAGGTTGCACAACATATGTTCACATAACTTAAAAAAGGTTTGTTGAAATTAAAAAAAAACCGAAATTCCGCAATAACATGTTGTGCAACCTCCTCCATTTTCGAAATAACGGTATATCGCAAAAACAAGAGGTAACATAAAAAAGGTTAGGTTAGTTCAGCGTACTCAAATTAGGTTAAAACGCCAGGCGCCGCGCTTGTCACAAAAAAAGTGTCAAATTGTAGCATAGTGAGCATAAGAATCCGGTTGCTAATTTTTACAAATTATTAGATATACACATTGTAGAGTATGTATTTTAATTGGTTTTATTTACTTGATTGAAAATTATTTTTTTTTTTAACTAAGATAACTTGAGCAATTTTATCAGTTAATCAGAAGGTAAAATTCCTGATATCGATGTTTTGAAATTTGCAAATTCTGTTGGCAACCGCAGTTGGTATAAAGAGTTTACCAAAAGGCATATCACAGTGTCCAATTTCGTTCGAAAGTAATATGTTTAAGAGCGATTAGAAAGCTAAATTGTTCGATTTGAAAGCCTATAAAAGATGTAATGTAAAAAGATGAGTGAGTATAAATAACTATTAAATTTCGCTATGAAATAAAAAAAAATGGTTAATATCTTAGAAGAATTTTCAGTATAAAATTTGCTATTTCAGGGAAACCAATGATGGCAGAAACAATTGGGCTATTCACAAGGTAGTCATAAAGTTGTAAAGTCATATGTCTTAAAATATTTAAAAGAAATATATATGCCTGCTGTGGGGAAGCGCTTATAATTTTGATTTCTAATGTACAGTTACGAAAAAATAATGAACACAGCATTAAAATTTTTATTTTGTTTAAAACAAAACGATGTTTTTCTTTAACAATTGCAAAATTTTATTTAGGACATTATGACTTGATAGCACACCTTGTGAATAGCCCAAATATATGTATCCGTTTTATATCTTTTAATGAATTTTGGTATTTGCAGCATTTTTTGTGCATATTTAGTCAAAATAGCTTTTTTAGTTTTTAGCACATAATGATTACAAGTGCTTTAGCAGTGAAAGATTGTATGCAAAACGCCAAAAGATCTTCATAACTAACACTTTGCATAATGTGCAACATTGTCAACTGTCAAAACAACTTGTAGGTTAAACAAGAAAAATAAATTAAAAATTATAAATATAAATTTACCCTCTTGAATAATTTTTAAAATGTTAGATAGAGCCTTTTGCGTTTGAGGTAAGAATCTAGAAATAGAGACGTAACTCGAATAAGAAAATCGGCTGCAACATGCACTGAAAGATATCGAACACCGATTTTACTCATCCGAAGTTCTGTTTCAGTGCTTAAAAAAGGCTGAAAAATAGATATATTACCAGGTGCTACTCCCTATTGCGATGCGAACACAATTTCGTTGCGAAAGCAAAATGCCAACCTGGTACTCTCTATCACTTCGCAAAATTTTTTGAAAATGAAGCAATACTGGCAATAAAAATTAAAGAAGGCGCACATTGACAGTAATGAAATGGCAAAATATGTATGTATGTATGTAAAAAAATTTTATTGTAAAATTCAAATTAAATAAATAGTAATGATTTGCGAAAATTAACAAATAAAAAGATGCGAAAGATAAATGAGCAAACGCATTAATGAGTACCAATCAATAGATTTGCTTTCATTTTCTTTCGCATCGCAATAGAGAGAAGACCCCCCCCCCCCCGAGAATCCTAAGCGTAATCTATTATATGTACATATTTATATTTGTATTATGAACTGCTTACACAATTGAGTGGTTCAGTGGATAAAGGGAATGAGTCCAAAAATTTGAAATGGAGAAAAACGACAGAACAGTTGACGTTGACTTTAAAACTAGTTGTTACAACAAAACTCAAAACTAAAATTGCAAAATTAATTATTAGGGCTTCCTTTACAATTTGTAAATATATAATGTTAGTATGTAAGTGTATGTGTTCATAAAACCTGTTAATATGATAAGAGTTTTTATTGATAAGAGTTTCAGTGGAAAAAGGGAATAAGTCCACCAAATTTTTTGTTGTTAAAATCGAGAGCGTAAAAATGCAAATTAATTATGTTTTGACTTTGAGCATTCGTTCGAAAATAAAAAGAAAAAATATCCATCTAAATATTGGCTTACTATAAATAGTAAATTTTAAAGTTTGCTTTTAAAAATGGCAACATTTGTATTTGTATTAATTTTTAAAATTAACTGTCAAAAATCGATGACGTAAAATACACTACAGTTTAACCAGTAGGTAAGACATACATGTTAAAGTTATGAAAAATTCGTTACACCATGGATATCTATACACAGCTAGATATATGTATATTTGTAGAAATTACGTGCATTAGCAGGAAGGTTGTAACTTACGACAAAGGTTACGACCGATCTGCACTTACTAAATTAGAAACTCTTCTAACCACATCGATATCATAACAGCGATCAAAGGTCGAATTCATATCTAATAAAGCATAAAGTTCGACTACAGTTACGCTTCCGATTGCTGAAGAGAGGCAAGAAATAGAAACAAATAAGAGTGATTAAAAGCAAAGTTAACAAGTGATTAATGCAATATAAATGCAAGTGTGGACTTATTCCCTTTTTCCACTGAAAATAAAAATTTTGTGTTTCGTACAAAAAAATGTTTTGTCTTTAAAAGGGGTTTCCGTTGAAATTCGAAAACAAAATTTTTACCATACATCGTTAGTCATAAAAGAAAGTGTATCCACGCTAAATCTCAAAAAATCCAAAAGTGGACTCATTCCCTTTATCCACTGAACGATTCAATTGTTGGAGCCATTGTAAAAAACATTATCAAGCTGTTTAAAAACAAATAAGGTTGTTTTTGACATCTTTATCATGTTTTAAATATACAATAAACAAAATACGTGTTGTTTTTTTTCTAATTTTTGCATTGTTGTAGTTCTGCATAAACCTATGATTGGACCATGCACGGGCATAAAAAATTAAAAAAACGAAGTTACAGCACAATCTTATGACTTTTACTATTTCAACTGCAGTTTTTTAAACACTATTTTTATCAGTGATCCATTTTTTTTTGTAACAAATGTCTAAAATAAATTTCCTAATACAAAACTTTCTTAAATTGCTTATCTTAATATAAACTTGTCAAAGGCTGTTATCGTGTTTCCATTTAGAAAAATAATCTCCATATCTTATCACTTTAAAACACAATAAACAGTCATCATCATTCGCGTAATTTGCAATTTGTCATCCTTAATTCATCTTTGTAGACAATTACTTTAAAGACAACTTAAGTTTTATCTATAACTGGGTATAATTCGCAACTTACTCGTTGGCACTTTGTGAACAGGAACCCAAACGTTCACGATTATCCAGCAAAGATTTTTTGTGTCTTTCGCAATGGGGACTTTCGGGATAATAATCCTTTTCCACTAGTGTTTCCTTTTCTTGTGAACGTTTCATGGGTTTCGTTTGCAGTGGCTGAGGTTGAGCTGGCATCGAAATGGAACGATGCATTGTAGGACTATCTGATAAAGACATTTTAGTGGCCGTTATTTACGTTTCTTAAAGCTCAATAAGTTTCATTTGATGTGCTAGTAAACACCAAACTTAATTACAATTAAAAGTAATTAAAAGCAATTAGTCGAAGTTTCTTTTCTTTATTTATTCTTTTTAGTTGTTTGTGTTTTTTTCTTCTTTTACACTTAATTAAATTTATACGACAAGCTTGTAAAAAATGTCTAGAAGAATTCTTTGTAGTACGCGTTTGTTTTATACAGAAGGCGGATTTGGTTTTTTTCTTGTCAAATATTTTGTGCTTTCAAAATTTATTTCAAATTTATTATTTTATGCGAGTTCCGTTTTGTAGGAGCTATAATCGTCAACTAAAATGCTGGTTATTAAGATTACTACGCTATTGTGTGTTAGTTAAGTATAAGTTTTGTTTTTTTTTTGTTTATTTTAATTTTTTTTATTTATTACTTTTTAAGTTGACAATGTGCTGCCATGATTATGATAAAGATTTTTTTCATTTTGATACTTAATATGACGCTGATATATTTATTATCTATGTATTTAGTACGCGCTTTTAAATTTATCACAGTGGGTTGTCATCATTGCTATTGTACTTAGAGATGTAATTTTTTTAAAACTACTTTAGATAATTGTACTCTCGAAGATAAATAATTGTAAACAATTAAGAAAGAATGTACAGGCAAGTCCGACCATATTAATACTCTACATACCGTTATGTATCGAGCCATAACCGCAAAAAAAGCTTAAGCTATTTTGCGGTAAGGGCTCGATATACAAATGTATATATAATATCGAGCCCTTACCGCAAAAAAGCTTAAGTGACAAAAACATAAAAATATTTCATAAAAATTTTAATGAAGGATGGCGCTTAACACGGGGTTAACATTTGCCAGAACTGGCAAGACAGTTGCAATACATGCAAACGTTTTCACTAATACATGCAAACTTGTCCAACTGTCTTGTCTACTGTCTAGCAAATTTTGCAGACGGTAAAATTGGACAGTGATTTGACATTTGCTAACAGTAATCTTAAGTTTTGTTAGCAAAACATAAAATCAAAATGTAAAAAAATAAATATATTTTGTTTTGATTTTGAATGGTTTAGTTTAGTGTTATGTTTGTAAACACTATTAGGGTATTCACAAGGTGTGCTATCATGTTGTATTGTCATAATGTTCTAACATTTTACAATGGTTTAAAAATATTGTTGTTGCTTTGTAAACAAAAAGTGTCTTAAATTAATAAAACTTTGCTTAGTATGTTTATTGTGTAATTAATAAGAAGAGCCCTGCGCTGAACGCCTGAGCCGAGCAGCTATGTTTTTGTAGCCGTCGCCGTTGATGGTATAGTTTTATCCGGCAAACATCAGGATTTAACCTGCGGCTAGCAATTTTTGCAACAAAACACATGCGGCGTCAAAATAGACCCGCATGGGACTCTGATGTTTGATAAACAAACAAAAAAAAAATTATATGTGATTTGCGTATAAAAATGGAAAATAGTCAGGTAAGATTTAATTTAATTTATTAATTCATGGATAAGAATTAAAAAATATTTCGATTGTAGGAAAATATTTCTTTTTTTATATATGTTTTAAATCAGCTGATTTAAATTGCAAATAGCACAATAATTCATGAGGGGTTTTTCACAACAGTCTTATTTTTTCATGTTATTATTTTGAGACATATGACTTTATGACACCTTGTGAATATATAATTATTTTAAGCTATTTTTCAATTTGTTTAGTTAATGTAAAACACCTTTCGCTGGACTTGTACTGCAACATTCACGTTTGACATATTTTTAAAAGTGAACTGTCTTAACTACTGTCTGGACGCCTACGTCACGAAGACAGTTAGTAGTATTTTTGATATTAATGTATATTCTTACTGTCTTGCCAGTACTGTCAAATGTAAACACAGTGTAAGCTAAAATAACTAGTGTTTGCTAAAAAATCAGTAAATTTTGTGTCCATGACGTTTTAGATGATGCAAGTGCTGCCAACAAATTCATTTATTAAAAAAACGAATATTGAAAATGATGTCGCCGGAGCTATTTTTACATTAAGAAACAAATTTGAGATTGCTATTTTTACTGATTTTATGATTGAAGTTGACTTAAAACTGTGATAAAACCAAACAAAATTTTTTGGTAACATTTAAAAAATATATCTTCTAATATTTTATTAGCGGAAGTGATTTTTAAGAGAGGGCAGTAGTTATTAGGGACACCAAAGTTATGTGATAAGTTTTGGCTTGCATAAAAAAAATAATTATGTCTAAATTTTGTAGTGATACAAACACTTTTGGGAAAGTTATTGCAGTGAAAGTGATTTTTGGGAAAGAAGTTGAAAGCCGTAACTAATAGTAAAGGCCTGCATAAATGTATTTGAATATCAAATGACAAATGCTATACTGAACTGTTCGTCTCACAATTTAAATAATGTTGTGAGGGTACAATAATTCAAAGAAATACACGTAAGACTGTCCTTTTTTCTTTCAAAACCTTTTAATACAGTAAACAATTTTGCCTATATAAATAACCTTGTGCAGTCTGCGAGAATTTGTGATGTTTAGTTTTGTGTCGTACGTGGCGTACGCTTACAAAAAAAAATAAACATAAAAAATATTTCGTACAGTCATATTTCAAACTCACACTCAAAATAAAGAATGTGTGTATTCCGAATTTTATCTTACTGCAACGATATTTGTTCCATTTATGGATAAAATTATGTTTGGCGTTTTCGGTTAGATTTGCTTATATAAGAGCGATTCTCCATTATGGACCTGGCACCACAAAATTTTGCAAAATGTTTCTTGCTTTAAATAAATAAAAAAAAAATTAAAAGGTCGAACCATTTTTTCTTATTCTAATCCCGCGAAGCTCTACGCTTGCCTGCAGGAGGCCAGAGTCTCTGCCTACCGGGGCACACAATAAAACATATTTAGTTTGTTGCTTTATTTATTCATTTGAGTTAATTTTATTGGACATATCTGCCAAGGGTTATTTGTATAAAGACAAGGTGAAATATTAGGCCGATTTAAAATATACATCGTCCTTGGGCCAAAAAAGGCGTGTTGCAAGTTCCACAAAATTGACTTCAAATTTTCGACTTTTTTTACCAGTCTTATTCCTCAGCGTTCCAAACATCAGAACAAAAGCATAATAACCTTTCTGGATATAGTATTGTAGGGTATAAAAAGAGATACGCTTTAACAACAATATGAATTCATATTTAGTTGTATTTATTATTAAAAAATGTATATGATTAACTTTTAAAACTCATAACACGAGGGTTATATAAAAAGTTTTTCTTATGTTAAACTTTTCAATTTAAAAATAAACAAAATTATTAGCGCCATCACTAATAAGTATCTGTACGACCTGACTAAGATGGTCCTAAGTACCGGAATCTTGAGACTGCTACACATTGACTCTAACCTTCACAAGAAGGCTTCTCTACCCAAACTAGGCGGAGCTTGGGATATTTGAAAAGGCTTTTTTATATATATTTATCTAAACCTTATATCGGGACTAGATACGTCTGGAATCCCCAACGATTCTGAGGGCATAGGCGAAGAAACCTGCAAATAACAAACTTTTCTCGCATGACCCTCGTATATGTTTTTAATGTACACATGTCTAAACGATTGACAAGACTATTTATAGGTCAGTTATACTATATGCATTTTATGTTTATATTTATTTTATTATTTATTTCTCTATTGTTAAAAGAGATAATATTCCACTGGTCTAAACCTTTTGCGTATTCTTTTATTCTAAGCAGAATAATACGCCAATTTAAATTAAAGGAAAATACTGAGGAAAAATGTATCTTAAAATTATTAAAAATAGTTGGAGGGTTATTAAAGTGACCAGATATTGTTCAATTAAAGATGTATGAGGAAATTGTTGTTTTTTGCCATAAAAACTTCAAGAAATGTAGCTGATACAACTATGTATATTTATTTAAATGAACTTTTTAAAACGCCGCACAGTGGGATGGTCGGGTACATTTTTGTCCAAAAATTATAATATGTTGTCCTACATCATCAGGGCTGCCAGACTTGGGGATTTTTATATATTTCCCTGTTTTATTATTTTCGCATATTTTTCTTTGTTTCGTATATGAACTACCAAAAAGTACGAACACTTTTATCTTGCTCTTATCAACAACTAATACGGTGTTAAGGGTCCTGATTAAGATTACCATTTTTTTAGTGTGTAAAATGTACCTTATCAACTTATGTTATTACTCTTGAGTGACTGTTTAAAAAAAGAAGAATTTAAAAAAATTGTATCTAAAACCGTTGACAACACAAGTAATTTTTGTTTTTTAAAGCAAATATGTCTTCCCATAAAATAAGTGAATATGAAAAACAATATAATAAAGTTTGGGAAAAATAATGCTGGGATATTGGTAATTATTAACGATGCATCGAAGTATTCACCCTTGTCGTGGTTGGCGTATTTAAAATACGCCTGCGACTGTTTCGTAATAGATTAAAGAGAAGGTGAACTTTTTTTCCTTAATCTATTACCAAACAGTCGTAGGCGTATTTTAAATACGCCAACCACGATAAGGGTGATTAACTAAATGACGGGGATATATTTATTTTTATTGTTGATTTTAAGGATGGCTCAAACCGATTGGATAGTAGTTTAGACTAGGCTTGCCACCTTTTAAAATTGCCAAAACGGGACACCAAAAAAACTCATAGAAAAATTCAAAAAAAAAATCGTTTAGGTTAGCTCTTGTTTTCGAGATAAATATACTGTTATTTCGAAAATGAAGGAGGCTAGTATATTGAAATTACTAAAAAAAACAATATTCCGAAATAAAATTACTTTAAAGCTAAATAAAAAGATAATTTTCAAGCAACAATTAAAAAATTTAATTTAAAAAAAAACGGGACAAATGGCGTCATGTTTATATTATCGACGGAACATTCCACTCTAAAACTGGACTATCGCGGCGAAAACTGGCCAGATGGAAAGTCTAGTTTAGACACAAATTTTCAAAAAAATCGGTCAAAAAGTTTCTGAGTTAGAGGGGGTCAAAGTTTGACATTTTGGCCATACAGGTGTTTTTTCTCATTCATGTAACTTATAACCTATTGGTGTTAGCAAAATTTGTCCCAAGTAGTTAAGATAGCTATTTGATCTATCTTTTGTAAATTTTTTTTTAAATTTAAAACTTTTTTTTGCTCAAAAGAAAGCTTATGTCTTTTTCTTTAATGTAGTTTTGGTCGCTTTTTGGGCCGCGAGTAGCTTATGTATTAAAATAAATAATTGCTAACTCAAGACGAGGAGTTTTCAATTTTTAGCATATGCACTTTTTAAAATTTTTTCTTATTATTGTTAGTGTGTCCAAAACCTTAAAAATATAACGTTTTCTGAGAAACTAGACAAATTAACCTTTTCCACGGTATGTAACATCCCCAACTACCATTTAATACCCTTAATACTGATTTTGAAATAATTATAAACATGTGTTACGCTTTTTATGTTATTTTTCGACAATTTGTTTTAGAGTTTGTTTAAAATTTTGCAATTTTTCGCGAGTTTTAGCCATGTTCGCGATAAAAGCGATTTGTTTCTGTGAGTTTTCTGATTCTTTACAGCTTTAACGATTTATAATAAAAAGTAGATGCCGCAATTAGCAAATTTTTGAGTTTTTCCGTTATTTTTTATCAATTTTTACCGAATTTTTGCCATTCCTTAATGTTTTAGGGACTTTTAATCAATTTTATTATGGCTTGTTTGAAATATTAAAAATTTTCGCGAAATTTCGCTATTTTTGGAATTTTTTTTTAACCCATATAGCGATTTCCAATAAATTTTAGTGTTTGTTTAAAAGTTTGCAATTGCGGAAGAAGCGATTTTTTCCTTTTATTCTTAACAGCTTTCACGATTTTTAATAAATATTAGACTTTGCTATCATCAGGGCTGTGGAGTCGGAGTTGATGAGTCGGAGTTGAGGTTTTTGTACCGGAGTTGGAGTCGGAGTCGTAGTACCCACAAAAACTTGCGACTCCGACTCCAAAATTTTTTAATTTTTTCAAAATAAAAATTTTTTAAGAGATTCTGCTTTAAAATTTTGAAGTTATGAGTAGGCATACATGGGCATACTGCATTACTTTTTTACTGCATTACGCTTTTCAGTAATCAGTAAAATGTACTGTTTACTGAACAAAAATCAGTATTCAGTAAATTTTTCTGGTTATTGAAAACAAAACTCAGTGTTCAGTAAAAAGTACTGATTGCTGAAAACAAAATCAGTGTTCAGTAAATTTTACTGGTTATTGAAAACAAAAATCAGTATTCAGTAAAAAGTACTGATTACTAAAAAAAAAAACCAGTATTCAGTAAAAAGTACTGATTACTGAAAAAAATCAGTATTCAGTAAAAAGTACTGATTACTGAAAATAAAATCAGTATTCAGTTAATTTTACTGGTTATTCAAAACAAAAATCAGTATTCAGTAAAAAGTACTGATTACTGAAAAAAATCAGTATTCAGTAAATTTTACTGATTTGTGTGAAAAAATGCAGTAATCAGTAAATGATTGATAGTAGATACCCTGTAGGAAGTCAAACACATTTATAAGTAATTTCAAACTGGTTTTTTTATAACCACATCTAGTTGATTAAGTGACTATTTTCCTTGTCGACGACTCATTATTTTAACATAGGCATGTCATAGGCAGTAGTCAATTGGCCATCTTTGCATGACTTTTAAACTGACTACTAACTACTTATTGTTCAACCTATTTGTAGTTAATTAATAGTATAGTCGGTTTATAATAAATTATTTAAATTTGAAATAATTTTTGTCAAAAAAATATATGTTCCTATGAACAAACATGCATATTTTTATATAGAAATTAATATTTAAGAACATTTTGCATCAAATTGCTTTAAATGATAATGTATAATAGTGCTGAAATAAATGCGGTACATAATTTCTAGTACATAAACAATGGTTTTAATTTTTAATTATTTTAATAAATTTGAATATATTTTTTCATTTGACTTCATGGCATGCTTGTTTTACTTATTTTGCTTTTATTTGTGCCTCTATGCAATATGTTTGGTTGATATCTGCATGAGATTTAAACCAATTTGTAGTCATTTGAAAAATAGTTAATTTATAGTTAGTGTTTTCTGCAACTGACTATTTAATTTACTACAGGGTACTGTCTGTCTGCTTAAAAATAATACATACACATTGTATGAATAGTGACGTGTTTGGGAATTTAAAAAGCAAATTTGTAAACAAGTTCGCTTGGATATATTTGTTTTGTTATAAATCTTATATTTAAAATTGTTTTTGTAGCGATGTTCATATACATATATGACGGGAAATCTGCTGTAGCTTCTGCGGCGAAAACACTAAACGAACTACATTTTTAATTACAATTTTTAAAGTGAATGATAGTAGAAATAAAAGGAAAAGGAACTCGGAAAAATACAAACAATTATTCTAGATATAATTCCCATCAATGTGGGGGTTAACACGAAAAATTATTAGAAAATACTTTTATCTACTCATTTTGGAAAGAATCGGAGAGAAATTAAAGACGTGCAATATTATATTTTGGTTTTGGACAATAATAATCGGAAAAAACTATGGCGTGCACACTGAAGAAAAATATTTCAATTTATTTGTTTAAAAATTCATTTTTTTAACTCTAGAGGCGGTGAGATAAACTACACCAAGCCACACTTTGAAAACTTTAGAGCAGACCGCAAAAACATGAAAAATCACAAATACTTATATTTCTGTATGAAAAATTTGTATATGACTACCATGTCGATGATATCCTTAATAAAATTACGTCATATAAGGTAACACACCTTTACTTATTAAATTGGAATTGGTGTTCTTTACCTCCCATGATGATATAGCCACTGTTCAATCCCTTGAGACGAACAGTACCAAGTCCAACAACAAAAGGTTTGCGATTTCCCAAAAATAATACAAGGCTTACAACAATTTGTTTTACCTTAATTTCCTCTTCGAAACGTCGATATTACTATCGACTGAATGTTTGTAATTGAGCAGGAAACTTTAATTAGTTTTTTATCAGGCTACAGTTCGCTGTTTTTATCATTTTATTAAACGTATTAGACGTGTGTATGTACGCACGTTATTTTAGATGGCAGTTTTTAAAAATTGTGCTGCTGAAAAGCACCTTTCTGAAGGAACCGAAATAGCAGGGACCATTAGATATTTTACTGCAACTTTTGATAATTTTCTAAATTGGTTTTGATTCTCAACCCAAAAGGTATTCAATCTAGCGGACTTTTCCTCTAATGGTCGATCGCAATTGCAATTGCATTTGCAATTTTTTTTAAAATATTACAAAAATGATTGACATTGCAGTCCCTCTACAAATTTCGACGTAAAGGCCTTTATTTAATAAGCAGTAAAAAAGCACATCTAAGCAATCCACACCACCTGTCATTCTTTTTGCTTGTATTCATTGCTGAAATTCTGCGTGAATTTATAATAACAACTAAAAAACTGTATGTGTATAGCTGCTGTTACATGTCTTCATAGATGTAGTTTAAATAATAATAATATCGATATCGATATTTTTCCTATCGATATTTTCGATATTTTAAGACTATCGATAGTATTGATAGTACTATCGAAAGTTTCCCAGCACTAATCTGCATGTTTAAATAAAAATTGTCTACAAATTCAGTGGTAAACCATACTAAATACATTTGATGCAATTTACGTCTAAGCATGTTGGAGTTGTTGTTGTTTTCAACTTTCTTATATCGAAAACTACATTAAATAAGACTTATGGGAATTTACACATCCATAGAGAAAAAATTCTTATTCAAACAGTATAAAAAACGTATTTTAAAACAGGTGTGAATTGGTGTAGTTTATCCCTCCCCTACAGAACTATTGTTACATTTTTTAGCTTTGTTTACATAATTTTAATAAATTAATATAACTTTCAAAATTTACTTAAGCTCTATGAATAATTTTCCTGATGGTCTATGGTGGAATTGCAAAACTAGTTCGATCCCTTATGGATTGTAGCAAAACTCGTTTCTTTCTTTCGAAACTTCGTAGCAAAACTCTTTAGTTCTAAAATTAAATCTATTTTTTTGTATATTTCAGTTGGTTTAAATTTTTCAATTGTTGAGTTATTAATCAAGAATGCCATAACACTTCAAAATCAAAATAGTTTAACTAATTTGGTCCATTTAATCTCGCATTATATGGTTTTTGCATTTTCCCAAAATTCGAATAAAGTGTAACGAACGAGTTTTGCATCTCACCTACTCATATGTAAATAACTATATTAAAGCTCAATGCGGCACGTGTTAAAATTTAAATACCGACTTGAAATTTTTATGGAATCTTTTTTTAATTTTGCTATATTTAGCCATTTAAAATTAACTTCATTAAAAAAAGGCTTTAGAGCCAAATAAGGACCAGTCTTATATACACTGCAAAGCAAAGGAGTCGGAGTCGTACACAAAAAATTTCATCGGATGGAGGCGGAGTCCGAGTTATCACTTTTTCTTGACGTCTCCACAGCCCTGGTATTTTCACTTCCTCATTTAAACAACTGAAAGAATTTTTAGTTCAATGTTTTGGAGAAAAGACCGAAGTTAAATTTGGATTGAAAATGAAGAGAGTTTTTAAATTTTTTTAAAACCAAAAACGGTAAAAATCGTCTTGCTAGCGAAGTACAAAAAAAGTGATACATATTTGTAATACTTTAAATTTACTATATACATAAATTTTTATATTAGCGGGTTTCACCCTTTGTATTAAGTGTACAACTCTGCTTTTCTTAATACTATTTTTTACTATAAAGCATGAGCGTATTTTCGATAGTATTGTAAATTAATGTTTTATTCTGGGTTATTTATCAAACGTGGTTTTTACAGCTTTTTGTTGGATTTTTCACAGCGTAGTAAATTTTAGTCTAATACATTTTGTTGTTGCAGTCTTGTAAATCTTAGTACTTTAACTAAATTAATAAGATTCACAAGGACTACAAGGGAATTTACTATCAAGGGTGAAAAACGCTATTAATTCGAATGTGTATTGTAAGTCAAATTAAATTTTTTTTAAAAGCTCTTTTTGATAGTGCATAGAAAATATTTTCGGAAAATATTAAAGGAATAAAGCTACGGTCACACTTGTCAAATATTTGACGAAAAAAACGGGACCAGCAAGCAAACTATGTAATCATTTCCTTCAATTCCAATATTTATTTTGATTATAATCACACATCTTACAAAAAACGGGTTTTTTGTTATGTCTAGTAGTATTATCAGTTTATTTTGAGATATTAAGACCATGTTAAATCTAACTAACTATTAACAAAAGTAGTAGTTACGCTTATTTGGTCAAATATTTTATATGTGTGACCGAAGCTTAAGACTATTAAAGTATAAAAGCTTTTTTAAAAAAAATTGTAATTTGACTTAGAATACACATTTGAATTAAAATGGAAATTTATATAATAAATGTTACTCACCATGAGAAATAAATTCCCAGATTCTGTTTAAAATTTACAATAATTAATTTGTTAAATTAAAATAATTATGTAAATTGTTAACATAGAATAATTAAATTGGTAAACAAACACGTGAAAGGTTTTTTTTAAACATTTAATTTGAAACAGCTGGCTAATTAAAAGATTTCAGTGGTTAAGTGTTTTAAATACTTAGGCCCGTTTTCACAAATTACCGATAGCTAAAGGTAGGATTTTATCGGCCGTATAAAAAGTGTTCCATTGTTAAAACATTGCTTTAACCTACCAAGTATGATGAACTTAATTTACTTTATTACTCACTTTAGGTTAAAGTAAAGTTTTAATAATGGAACCCTTTTTAAAAGGCCGGTTAAAGTCTACTTCTAGTTATCGGTAAGTTGTGAAAACGGGCCTTAATATTCAAAATATCTTTTTTGTGCTCTTTATGAATTGCTACTCAATGCATTTAAGTAAATAAAATAAATAAAGCATACATATACATATTAAAAATGTAATTAAATATGTACATACATTTGAGACTTGTAAAAACAATGTCAAACACAAACTATCCATTTATATACGTGACCTTCTCCGAAAAAAGGGACCTAGTGTGTGAAAATGAAGATTAAAAATGCATTTAATTACCAGAATCCGCTCTTAGGTCAAAATCCGTTTTTTTGACATACTAGGTCCCTTTTCTCGGAGAAGGTCACATATTATAAAATCCAGTCCTTCGATATAATGTTGAACGCAAGGCGTTGAAAACACAGCTGTGCTACTTTTTTTTCTTAGTTAGAGAGAGGAATGTCAACAGTTACTTGTGTTTTTGACATATCGTCCAACGAAAGCAACAAAAAAAATAAATTATATTCAGAAACTGATTACTTTAATTCATTATTAACTTTAAACAGAACCACTACAAGATTTACTTTTAATTATACTACGCAAGATGAGCTGAAGCATGTTATGTTAAAGTTAAAATTAAATAAAAGTTGTGGACATGATAATGTATGTTTCAAAAAAAATACTTTTAAAATGTGTTAATGAAGTAACTCCTTTTTTGGTAAACGTTTTTAACAGCATGATAACTACCCAAACATTCCCAAATATTTTAAAAACTCATAAAATAATTCCAATTTCTAAGGAAAATAATGCATCCGCAGTTGATAAGTGCAGTCCTGTTGCCGTTCTGTCAGTAATTAACAATATCTTTGAAAAAATTTTTCACAACCAAATGTCATTGTACATACATGTATGACAATTTACTTAGTGATTTTTAATATGGGTTAAGAAAAGGATGTGGAACGGAAGAAGCAGTCATTAATGTTATTAACTAAATCTGTAATGGCTTAGATGAAGGGCAGGGTGGTGTGGCTGGAATTTTTTACGATTTTAGTAAAGCATTTGATCTTATAGATCATGATATTTTGCTACAAAAATTAAAGTTTTATGGTATTATGGAAAGAGATCGTTTGTTATTAAAAAGCTATCTTGCAAATCTTCAACAGTTCGTTCAAATAGGTGTTAACAAAAGTAGTACACGATGTGTTCAAAATGGTCCATTACTATTCAGCATTTTTATTATGGAATTACATAATCTTGGTCTTAGTGATAAAATATTTATGTATGCAGATGATGTTTGCTTATTTCACCCTCATAAGCATGAAACTGTTGTCAAAGCTTACATACAACGTGATGCAGCCTTAATATGTGAGTTTGCTAGCATTAATAAACTTATCTTGAATGCTAATAAAACTCAGCTGATAAGATTTAAGCCAACTTGTAATAATATACATTTTTCGATAATTGTTGATGGAAGAGAAATCATAGAAGTTAAGTCTGTTAAGTACTTAGGAATTAATATTTAAAACAATCTTGTTTGGGACAAACACATACAATCGCTTAGAATAAAAGCCGCGCAAGCCGTTGGCATTTTTTACAAATTCCGAAACAAATTTCATGAAGATTCGAAACTTATTATATATAATGATTTAATCCACAGTCATTTTAATTATTTTGCCATTTTGTATGGATATAAAATAGTTATCAATTAAAATCGGTACAGCGCATGCAGAATAGAGCTTTAAAAATCGTCTATAATTTGCCAATGTTATATTCTACTTCATCACTGTTTCAAGACATATGCCAAACTATATTGCCAATATATGGTATTTACAAAATGCAACTTTAGTTATACGTATTTAAATGCTTGAATAACATTGGACATCACACCATTAAATTTTTACCAAATCAAAATGTAATTAATACTAGAAATAATCAAAATTTAAAAATAACCCGATGCAGATTGGAAACAACTAAGCAGCGTGTTGAGTTCATGGGTAGCCGTGAGTGTAATTACTTGCCACAAAAGTTTAAAAACGCAAATAGAATTTCAACATTTAAAAAATTACTAAAAAAAAACCCATTTTAGAACATATAGATGAGCTTTTAACGTAAAATATATTTATTTCTTATTAAATACTTATATAATTTTTTTTGATTTATGAACATATGTATGTATGTATATTGAAATTAATTTTAAATTAACTTTGCCAAATCGCCTCAAAAATGCCACTTGCCACTTGTAATGAATTAAATTGAAAATAAACTTAATAAATTTAAACAAAAAAAATCCCAGGTATCTCGGTACTACAACAAGTACAACTCGTACAAAAACCACAAGCAATTTTCTTTTGTAAAATCATTGTACAATGTCAAAAACAGAAACAAAGATAATAACCAAATTTTGACATCCAACAATGATTTTAGCTAAAAAAAAGTTATCAGCAGGGCCTGTAATAAATTCGCCTTGTCTTAAGTTGAATATGGTTTGACACTTATGATCAGGCTTGCCAGAAGAATTCTACAGCAGAAAACAAAAGTGCTAGTTTTGAAACATTGATTTTTTGAATATAATAAAAGATTTACATTTGAAATTTTTACATATTAATTTTGTTAAATATAAACACGGATTTTAATGTAACAATATAACATATTTTAAATAAAGTCGCTACAACTATTTTAAATTTCATTTCATTTTCATCTTTCTCATATACCAACTCATTTTGACTTTTCATATGAACCGATTTTTTGCAATATCATCCGATAAGTTTGAAGTGTGGCAACAAATGTGGCCTAAAGGAGGGTTCAATCTCTTATGCGCATAATTGAACATAACAGTTCTATTTTCATTCTAGTTCTTAGTTTACTGTTTATTAAGCCCAATAAATAATTATGTATAATTTATTTGTTCATAAGAATACAAGTAACTGTATTCGTTCTTTCGTTGTTTCGTACACTACAAAGATGCAGAAAACAGTATCGCTAAAGTTGCAAAAAAGGTAGCATTTGTATATGCATGTATTTTACTTGATACACTTGGGAACTTATAATTTACTTGAATTGATTTTGTGAGTTTTTAATTAGTTTTGGGATCAAAACAAAAGTGCTAAAAATGCTAAATAATTATAAAAATGTGCTAAACTAGCACTTAGCACTTTTTTCGAAATTCTTAGTGCTAATTCAGAAAAAAATGTGCCAAATCTGGCACTAAAAGTGCTAAATTAGAAAGCCTGCTTATGATTAGCATGTATTCGCACAGTTGCTCAAGTCAGCTTATATATATTATAGTTGGGCCTTTACAAGTGACTTAATTTACATGATTGTCTTATTGTTTATTTATATATTTGTGCTTTACTCTATTTTAACTTCTACTTTTGTGGTTATTGTGTCTTACTTACGTTTTTGAGACTTAATTTTTACATTTTTCGTGCTATTTTTGTTTTTTATACCCTTCACCTAAGGTAAAAGGGTATTTATAAGTTTGTCATTCCGTTTGTAATTTCTACAATATTGATCCTACACCCTATAAAGTATATATATTCTGGGTCCTTATGAAAAGCGAAGTGGATTTTACGATGCCCGTCTGTCCGTTGAAATGGGTTTTCCGAAGACCCCATATATGATGGGGGCCAGGTTTTTATACATTTATATCACATATGGTCCGGAATTGTTTGCTATTGTTATTCAAAAAGATCGGTCCACAAATGGCTGAGATATGAGCAAAAAACCACGACTACCTCTAATTTTTCCCAAAAATCCCTTGTGGTTGTTGTATTTTTATTACTTTTTGCTGTATATCTGGGGAACGGCAAGAGCCAAAGTTTCAAAATTTGGTACATACATTTAGGTTGTCAATACACACCATCCTACGAAATGTGGGCGGGATTGAAGAAGTGGGCGTGGTACCTCCCGTACAAAAAAAAAATAAAAATTGTATAAAAACCTACATTTTAGGGCTGACATATGTCCTATGGATATGACTTATATACCAAAATATCGGAAATTTTTAGTAGAACATATAGGTTTAGATACGAAAATGTTATGGCTAAAATAATATTTTTTTTTAACACATTTTTGTTCGATTAATCGAACAATTTTAGACGATTAATTGTTCGAAGAATTAAAAATTGCTTATTTCGATTAAAGGGTTAATCGAAGAATTTATACGGATTAATCGAATAAAAATGACCCAATTATGCCTCTGGACCAAAATCCGCACCAAACAGTGACTCGTTTTGGGTGCAACGGCTTTTCAATGTATTCGTGCGGGTTTTCTGTGCCCCAAATGCGACAATTGTGCTTGTTTACATATCCGCCAAGATCAAAATGAGCTTCATCTTCTGTAAGTCGATCGCAGGCCCACCTAGCGAAGCGAAAACGCATATTTCCCAGCGTTGTTCAAGCGTTTACACAACCATATTCGTTCAGCGGAAGGATAAAACTAATTGTCTGTCAAATCAGACATGAGCTAAGTGTTACCATTCACGAAATAAGAACTAGTTGAAAAAAAAGTTAGATGGCGGACCCGTTATATTATTTCTGTTAAATATATAATTTTTTTTAAAGTTTTGAGTCGAATAAACAAACCAAATGTATGTGTTCGTTGGAAAAAACGACAAAGGTATGTTAACTCAAAGATTTATATTAATATGTATATCGGGTATGTTCTAGAAATCGAAATGAACTAAAATTTAAATCGAACGATAATTTAAATTCAATTATTTACAAAATTACTGTTGTTTGATGTGTTGGTTTTGCAAAAATAATAGATACTTAAAGAATGAAGTACATAAAGTTAAATATTTTTATGAACTTTCATTACTGCGTCGTTTTTAAAATTTGCTCAATTTATAAATTTACGGAATGTCCGTGAAAATGTTAAAAAATCCAAAGATATATTAACAATTTACAGCTACAGTGACAAGTTTTGTTTAAAAAATAATGTTTATTTACTCAAGCACTTATTTCTTCTAAAATTATCGAAAAAATGCTCGTAATTTATAAAATTTTTGGATTAAGAATTATTCGATTAATTTAAAATTTTTTTTTTCGATTAATCGAAAAAGTTAAAAAATATCGATTAATCATTTAATAGAACTAAAATAAAACCCGATTAATTGAACAACCTAATAAATACACATTTGGGGGATTCACAAGGTAGTCGTAAAGTTGTAAAGTCATATGTCCCAAAATAATTACAAGAAATATATAGGACTGCTGTGGGCTACCGCTTATAATTAGGATTTCTACTGTACAGTTATGACGAATCAATAAACACGGCATTTACATTTTTATTTTGTTTAAAATACAACAACATTTATTTTAAACAATTGTAAAATATTATTTAGGACATTATGACGATAAGATTGGATAGCACACTTTGTGAATCCCTTGATTGTTTGTTTTGACAAGAAATGTTTGCTCAGTTAGAGTTTTAAAGCAAACAAAAATTATGATACTAAACATACCTTTTGTGTTCAACTTATATTATGATTTTAATTGTATAGCTAAAAATATATATGTATACATATTATAGTAGCAAACATTTCACATAATTTAATATGTGTAATCAGAGTAACTTTTTAGGTGTAAAACACCATATAATAATATTATAGTGAATTTATAAATGTTACAGACAAAAAATATTTTTTCAAGTTATATAAGGATTATAATAAACTTATTAGGGTAAACACATTAGGCATATATGAATAAAAATGTTTGGAGTGAACAATTATTAATCACGTTTTTTCTCTGCGTGTGCGTACCCGATCAAACCCAATTGGCCATTGTTCGATGCGTAGCTTACTAGCCTTTAAAACAAGATATAATTAATTTTGATTAAACTAACCTTTTACTCTTAATAACGGCAATAACCACAAATAATAATAGTTATAGAAAAAAAACTTGAACAAAAAAAAAAAAAATTTTGCTGACCTGTGTTATAGTTCGTACATTTTTCTGGAAACTGTGTTGATTTAAAAGTGTTTTTCATACGGGATTTCCCGAGACAGAAATCTCAGGATCCCGCACATTTTTCGTGGAATAACCCGGGATTTTTTTAATTTAATTGCGGTTACTTTACTGTTGATATAATTGGCAAAAATTGTAAAAAAAACGCATTTTAAGTTTATTATTGGCTTTAATTCAATTTTTTTTCTTTTTTGTTTGGTTTAATCACTTTAGTTTAGCACAACTGATTCTAATCGTTATCATTTGCTCTTAGGAAAAAAGTCTATAAAATAAGACATTTTTGCCAAACGCCAAAGATATGTCTATTCATATCCGATAAGTAAGGCAATGTTTAAAGGCTCAGTTAGCCGGTGGTAACAGTAACCTTACCGTAAAAAAATAAGACCATTCTATTTCTTGCAGATTGAGGCGTAACATCTTACTGCTAACCATAGCTTGGGAAAATTGTTTAGAAATCCTAATGATTACCAATTGGATTAGAAATTTAAATTGTGCTGAAAAATTGATTAGTAATGATTAGTTAGTCATTTTAGACGATTACTAATTGATTAGATTAGAAATAATCAGAAATCTAATCACAATTAGTGACGATTAGCATTTCTAATCAAATCTAATCAAAACTAATCCAAAAAATAATTGATTAGATTTCTTGATTATTTTTGAATAGATTTGATTCTATTTTTAACTATTTTTGTGAAAAGAAAATATTTTTTTATCACATTTGTTGGTATTTTTACATAATGTAACAGTTTTGAATATTGCATAAAATTGCATTATATATTGCAACAAACATATATATTTACATACATAAAGATAAATAACGAATTTACAGAAAGTCAAACAAAAAAAAAAAATTCATATATTCAGTAAGTTCTGTAAAAAAAAAGGAAATAGGTATATATATATATTACATTATATATATATTATAATTCACAAAAAATTGACATTAGACTTCATTAATACCAACTTTTCAAAAGAAAAGTCTGACAATGAATTTCGTCTTGGACTATTGATGATGCCTGCAAATTAGAATAATCGTTCAACGGGTGCTGACGATGTCAGTGGGGTGTTACACGATAGGAATGCTTCCTTCAAAACATTATATTCTGTCCAAATTTCAGGGCCGGGATCCGGGTCATTTAAGTAAGCGTAAAACTGATTGCTTATGGCACATACATCATCGTCTGCGGAGAAGTCTTGGTCTTCGAAAACAATTGGATCCATTACGACAACTACAATATCGAAAATAAATTGGACATTTTTGTTTTACATATAAAGTTTGCATTTTGTTTAAATTTTCACGACGGCGAAAAAACAATAAATAAAAGAAAAAAATCCGTGCATTTTTACTTACCAATAATTTTGAACACTTTAATTTGAATAAAAAAATTAACATTAATAATAACACAACAACACGGTGCACCGTATGCAATTTTATGCAATATTCAAAAACTGTTACATTATGTAAAAATACCAACAAATGTGATAAAAAAATATTTTCTTTTCACAAAAGTAGTTAAAAATAGTTGATCTAATCAAATCTAATCAAAAATCATCAAGAAATCGAATCAATTATTTTTTGAATTAGTTTTGATTAGAAATGCTAATCGTCACTAATTGTGATTATATTTTTGATTATTTCTAATCTAATCAATTAGTAATCTGAAATTTTTATAAAAATTAAATTCTAATGATTAGATTATTTTATTTCTCTAATCGTAATGATTTCTAATTGTAATCGAAATTCCCCAGCTATGCTGCTAACTATAATTGCTTTACATACAACAAAATAAATTAGCTGATTTGCAACGTTACTGTTACTCCCGGCTAACTGAGCCTTAATACTCTGAAATTTCAAAAGCAGAAGAAAAAAATATACATATATTTATATATTTATAAAAACGATAAAAGTTGTTGCCACTTGTTAAAAAAAATTTTATGATTTTTTAAGCAGAGAAGCTTTTTTGGATTAGATTCTGTAAGACATAAAGGCAAAAGTGATTAGTAGAGAAAACGCTTATTCGATTCAAAGAAAATTTTTTTTCTAAAAACGGAATTTTTAAAGGAAGTGCTGAGAAAACTAAAAGTGTCTATAGATAACATAATGTTCTTTTGACTATAAGTAGTTTTTAAGAAAAAAATCACTAGAAATTTGTGCGGGAATTCCCAGGATATTTTTATTTAATTATGGCAACTTTACTGCTGATATGTATAATTGTCAATAAGTTGTGTCATGAAGTAGATCTTAGCCGTTAGGCAAAAAGGGTTTAAGTCAAAACAACGCATTTGGAGTCTGATATTGGCATTAATTAATTTTTTTTCTCTTTTGTTTAAATCACTTTAATCTGGCACAACTGCTTCTAATCGTTATCATCTGCTCTCAGCAAAAAATTCTATGAAATACACAAAATAAATAGTTTTCCATTTAACATAACGAAAAACTACAGCTTCTGACTTAAAGCAATTTTGCCAAACGCCAAAGAGATGTCAATTAATATCCGATAAGTAAGACAATGTTTAATGCTCTGAAATTTCAAAAGAAGAAGAGTCAAAATGTAAAGAACATTTAATTTATTTAAAGACCCAGATTTATTTTATAAAAACAAAAAAAGTTTTTCCCACTTGCTTCACAAAATTTAACGATTTTATATGCAGAGCAGCTGCATATAAAATTAAAGGAATTACAAGTTTTGAAGGAAGTGCTAAGAAAACCGAAACTTTCTAAAGTTATATAATGTTCCTTTGGATATAAAGACAAGAAAGACATAGAAAGGAAACGTGTTTTATCATTGAAATCTTCTTGATAAAAATTAGAAATAGGCTTTTAAACGATTCTGTAAATGCTTGTTCTGAACTAAAATCCTATTTTGACAGAAATATTTTATAATAAATTGTTTGAATAATTTAACGTTTTTAGTTTTGTATAAATGCTGTTGGCTTTGAATTTATTTTGTGGCAAAAAGTGCTTAAGTCTATTTATTAAGTTTTATAGGAGAACAATTTAAAACTTAAAGATTGCTTTTAAAAATTAACTCCGAATTAAACATAATCATCAGTTTAATGCGGTTATAGTTTTTTCAGTTTTTATTCCTAAACACTCCTAATGTCACAGATCGGAATTTTTTACTATTCCAAATGTTATTGCACATTGAAAAAAGATAACCAAAAAGTAATTTTGCTATAACTTCCTCAAAAATCCTACAAAATACAAAATAATTGAAATTTTGCCCTTGTGTACTTTTAAACATGACGATCTTTAGGTGCCATTAAGCACTTTTTACTTTTTGCCACAGAAATAAAAAAGTTAAATGCATTTATAAATTTATTTAACTGATCTCAGGAAATGTTACGCGTTCAAATAAATTAAATTAAATAATATTTTGCATCGATTTCTATTGAGCGGGAATTCCCGGGATCCCGGGAAATTGAAAAACAAATTCCGCTTTCCCGGGAAATGAAAAAGTCCGGGAAAAAAACTCTACTATTAAGACAAACATCCGCGGAAAGGAAACGTGTTTTCTCATTGAAATCTTCTTAATAAAATTAGAAATAGGCTTTTAAACGATTCTGTAAATTCTAATTCTGAACTAAAATCCTATTTTAAAAAAAATATTTTGTAATAATTTGTTAAAATTATTTAACTTTTTTGGTTTTATACAAATGCTATTGGCTTTGAATTAATTCTGTAACATTAAGTGCTAAAGGCTATTTGTTTAGTTTTATAAGAGAACAATTTAAAACTTTAAATGTGGCTTTGGAAATTTACTCCGAATTTAATATAATCATCAGTTCTCTGCGGTTATAGTTTTTTAAGTTTTTATTCCTAAACACTCATAACGTCACAGATCGGACATTTTTATTATTCCAAATGTTGTTGCACACTGAAAAAAGATAACCAGAAAGTCATTTTGCTAATAGTTTCTCAAAAATCCTACAAAGTAATTGTACTTTCGAGCATGAAGATCTTAAGGTGCCATTAAGCACTTTTTACTTTTTGCCACAGAAATAAAAAAATTTAATGATTTTATAAACTTTTTTAATTGATTTCAGAAAATGTTATTTGTTCAAATAAATTAAATTAAATAATATTTTGCATCGATTTCTATTGAGCGGGAATTCCTGGGATCCAGGGGAATTGAAAAATAAATCCCGCTTTCCCGGGAAAAGAAAAACTCTACCCACTATGTTTTTATTTAATTAAATTTAGATAACAATTTTTTATTAACAACAATATACTCTCAACGTATAATTTTCTCTAAATAATTAATGCGAATGTTAAATCGTTTTAAAGAAACTACGTGCATATAATATATTTTTTTCAAATAATAATTTAATAATTTTTGAATAATTCTTTTAAAATTTAATTGTTTTTTCTCTTTAAACATATTGTTGGCTAGAAAGGGCATCTATTTAATTTTTGTAACTTTACTTACAAAGAAAAAAATTCTTCTAATGTTGATATGTACATATATCAGTGAAGTAGATGTGGACCAAAAAATTGTTAAAAACTCCACAAAAATAATAGTCACACAATAAAAAAAAATTTATCAGCCCAATTATGAATAAAAATTCACCGGGAGTTTTCTCCCTTCTTCTATTTTTCCTATGTAAATTCAATTGTAACAACTAAGAAAGTATAGCCGGTCAAGCCTGACCATATGATATCCTACACCACAGTCCTTAAAAACAAATTTACGAGAGCGCATGGCTATATGAATAGGGATCAATCTTTGTTTTAAATTTCATTAAAATCGGTTTGATAGTTTCTGAGACACAAATACTGCCCTCATCTCCCCTCGTGGTCCTATTTTTTGAATTCATAGCTGATGTCTCCGTACAAATATGGATATATCTACGTTTAAATAAATTTCATTTAAATCCGTTTGATAGTTTATGAGAGACAAATACTGCCCCCAAATCCCCTCGTGGTCCTATTTTTTTAAAAATATATAGCTTATGTGTCCGTACTAATATGGATCTATCTACATTTTAAATTTCATTAAAATTAGGGATAGAAATTGCCCCCTATCTCCCCTCGTGGTCCTACGATTTGGCCCATTTTCAATAGGCTTGGTCCTTGTGCCAATAAGAATCTAAGTGCCAAATTTTATTAAAAATTGCGAATTGTACTTTGCGCATAAGGTTACACGGACAGCCAGCCTGACAGTCGGACGGACATCGTTAGATCAACTCAGAAAGTGATTCTGAGTCGATCGGTTTACTTTAAGGTGGGTCAAGGACCAATATTTTAAGGTGTTACACACATCAGCACAAATGCATAATACCCTCTCCACTATTGTGGTGTGGAAATAAAAATGGGGAAAGGGAAAACCCTATATTCATAATTGTGCTGTATAATCATTTTTTATCATCATTCAAAAAAGTTTGCTTTTCTGATGCAGCGCAGTGATGCATGTACAAATATGCCTTTTATTACAAATTATTTTTTTTCTGTACAGCAAAAAATTTATTATATCACTGTTCCTTATAAAATAGTGTAGCCATTAAGTACGTATAATTAACATACAATTTAGGCGAATTTCTGAGAAGTTGCCTAAAATAAATTAGGCTGTTCACTTGTGATCTGGACCATTTAAAAATTGTATATTTTTAAGTATTTAATAATTTTTTTATATTTTCTCCCAAAATAACAAATGATCGATATTATTTAGTATCATGAAACAAAATAATAAATGAATATATTTTAAAAACGATAGGGTTAAAGAACGGACCACACCCAGGGGCATTGTTCTGGCAGTCGTGATCGAATACTTTTTCGATTCGAAAGCAATTTTATTTATTATTCTTTCAGTCGATACTGACCGAATTGAAATTATTTTTTCAGTGTTGTAAAAACTCAAATAAGTGTTTTACAGCTCTGGGTCGATCTTATGTTCATATGATTATATACTAGAGTGGAAATAGTGGAAATTTTTTTGAAAAGTTAAATTTTTTGCACTGTAAAATATGAGGTTTTGGATAAAAATAATTGTGCATATTTAAAATTATTTTTTATTTAGTTCCGAGTACCTCCGGTTTGAGCCCAAACTTTTATTTCATTACCAATTCATCACTATTTTTGGTGCTGTTTTTATTTGAATAACAATCTGACTGTATTTTCCAATGAATTTCTTCGATACCTGTAATAATTACCTTTCCAACGAGCCGCAATAGTCTGCAGACAAACTACGGATAAACTTGCTCGGAATACCCTAAAACCAAATTTCCAAAAATAGATAATATTTTACTAATGATTTCTGTAGTGCTCCACAACTTGAAGCAAATACCGCTTAACCTCTTCGTCGTATGTCAATGCCTGATTGAAATCTGTTATTAGTTTTATTGGTCTCTCTGCAGGGTCATTTACAACGGTTGACTGTTGGCATATTCGTTTACGGTACAGTATTCTTCTTGATCCTTCCAAATTGATGGATCCAATTCAAAAAATGTCACATCGGTTTGTAAACGATGAAAAAAACGCTGGGTGCGAGGTGTGACGAAAGAGCATACATCCTTATTTTCAAACGATTTCACTTGTTCTAGCGTTAAGTTTAATCTTTTCGGAATAACTTTGTAATTTTTGTCATCATGATTGCCAAGAGATTCAACCATATTCCGCTTCACTCCAATATATATCATTTCAACGAAAAATCCAAGAGCAACCGCCTCCTCGAATAAATGCCATAAATGGGTTTTGCTTTTTGACAATAAGGCATTTGAAACATTTAGATCGAAATATGAAATAGCGTTAACGCATCCGAACCAATACGAAACATAAATACGCGTCAAGAAAATGCAAATGTTTCGAATGCCATTCAGTTCGGAGGATGTTATCTTGAATTGTTCGCGAAGCCAAAAAAAATCTTATAGCAGTATATAGCAACTGCGTTAAATTTGGAACTTCCGTCCAAAGAAAATTGAGCGAAAGTTGCAACAACTCCTTATAATCGGCTCGCACATAATGAGATTTCAACGCCTCAAGGCAAAAGTTCTTGTGTGTCTCTATTTCGGCTGCTGTTTAGTTTTTTTTCACTGCTTCATAATACTCCACCTTTGAAAGTATTGATATTCATATTTTTTCAGTTTTTTTTAAAACGATTAAAGAGAGTGACTTCTGTGGCTTTAATAAGCAATTCGCTGATATGATGGCGACGCGGTAGAAAAAGTAATTCGCGACCCAATTTACTTTCAAGCAAATATGCTGAGCCTTTTTCAATACCAGTGTTTGTAGATGTTGTGTCAAAAGCCACAATTTGCACTACATTAACAATCTTTCATTTGCGTAGGAATTTTTTAATGTCTTCAGCAATATTTTCACCACAAGATCAACTTTCGGAGCTGAATTGTCCATTTCTACGCCTTCGTATACAGTACTTTCTGAGGTATCTGTATCTGACGCAACCTAATCTAGAGCAACAAGCAATAATTAAAAATAACAATAAAAAAGACATTATATTAACCAATATCTTAAACTTCTTGTGACTCTTCTTGATATTTTCGCTTGCGCTTTTCTGCTTCTTCCAGTAGCTTCGTTTTGAGTTCTTGTTTTCGTGACAGCTTTAAATCCTGGCCTGACATATAACCTGGCCGACCCTTTTCTCTTTGCAACAGAGGGAAATCTTTGTTCTCTTCAATAGTCATCGTTGCAAGTGCATCCGCAGCTGTGTTATCAAATATATAATTTACGATCTTTTCACAGAGTTCTATCTCATCGTTTTAATATTTTTATACACCGTTAGGTCACTTTGTCTTGTCGCTTATAGCACAAAGTTCTTAGAAAGGGTTATCAATGGGTAATATAATAAAACTTTGGGCTTTACCTGGATGTACTCGTAACTAATGATTTTGTTTCATAGTAACTTCATGTTAATTTAACATAATTTTACAATAACTTGCGGACGACATTTTTATCTTCATGTTTCTTAAACTTTGCAGTAAAGTTAGAGCAAAATGTCATTTATATTGAAATAACAATCCGAATTACGTTGAATGCAAGTTATTTCAAGTTGCATCAATGTAGAATCAAGTTGGTGTGAGAGTGAAATAACAGTGAGAATAATCTTCAAAGACAACATATGCATTTATTTAAGAATACATAATTCAAAACACTTTCCCTCAAAGCCAAAGAAAGAGAGGATAAATTAATTATTTATTTTCCTGTAACACATGTGTCCCTTTTTTGTGTCCCTCTTTGTCGGATATAGGTTTCATCATCATTCAACCTAAAAAATTTTTTGTACTATTTACTAAATAATTTTAACAAAAATAATACGGGAATTTTTCTTCTCTTTTGAGATCTTTTTTAACATGAAAATACAAAATTTATGATTTTCATTTTAAAGTGTTGTTGTTTTTCTATACAAAACAAGTTAAACAGGTTTTTATGGTTTCAATATTGAACAATTTTATTTTAACATTTTTCATTTAAAATAAACATGAAACCAAGATAATTTTAAATAAAGTCCATACTTTTGCAGAAATTTACTATGATTTTAATCAGCATTGCGCTATGTTAATTTAACATTGATATTTTTTCTGTGTTTAGCCGCTTAAATGTTCTCATTTTTGTAGGCCAACTTAAATGTTTCTACCATATCAGTTTAAAGTTAAACTTTTCGTATGTGCATTATTTTAAAGTTGCTGCATTAAACTTTTTGTAAAAGAAACATATTATTTGTTAGCAGGGCAAGTTTAAATATGCACGAAAATTTCAAAAATATGCATGCAAAAATACCGAAAAAAATCTAAAAGTATGATGAAAATACGCACGCAAGACAACACAAACTAATAATTTTTTTTAAATAGTTTTATTTAAACAAATGTTTATTACAAAGTAAAATCATGTTTATTTTCAAGATTTCAAATTGAAATAATCTTTGGACCATAGAATATATTGAAAATATGCCATCAACATCAGTCGATGTTACTGACGCATACACCAAAAGAAGTTTATTTTCTAAAGTAATCAATAACGTTTCTTAAAACAATAAATTCCAAAATACAAAAATATGTTCTTGATTTTTAATTACTTCGTTTGTATTTAGTAAATTGGGCGAGAATCGTGCAAAATGTTCCTGGTTATTTAGTAAATATGTAGTTCTTTCCGAGAAACAGAAAGTTAGTTAATCGTAAATAATTTTTATTCGCGAATATGCAACGTATAAACGTAGTTTATGAGAAATAAATTCCCAGATTCTATTTGTTAAAATATTTATTTTATTTCATCCGTCACGACTTTGTGAGACTTCTTCAAGAAAAATTGACAAATTGATCAAATAAATATTTTTATAAAAAATAAAAAAAACTCAAGCTTATTAAATAAATATAAAGGGTGGTCCAACCATAACGCACGATGTTAATTGTAAACAAAGCACAAAGTTTTCAGAGAATGTGTGATTAATAAATAAATATGTACATAAATATAAATTTTAAAAAATAAAGCTCGAACAATAACTCTCTAATTAGCTTCGTTCACAATCACAGAAACATTTTTACTTTGTGTTCATAATAGAGCAACAATTTTTTTCGCAACCACACACATTTTGCATTAGGAAACCGTTTGCAATTTTTACCCACAACAATATTATGCATTTATTATTATTGTTTACAACATTCTTTTAAAATTTTCATTTAAAACTAAATTAAATTAATCCAAATTTTTAATATTTTTTAATCAGGCTTAAGTTCATCAAATTTAATTTTCAATTAATTATTTTTATAAAGAAAGGAATTTTACAACATGAAAATTTATTAAAATTGTTATTGATAATCATTCATTCTTGACTGACCTGAGATTCGAACCCAGGCGGCTGGTTACCCTGACATGTTTCGATCGCTACCACTCGATCTCCTCAGAGGGATTTGCCGCCTTACACACGCAGTCAAGAAGCCTGATTAAAAAATATTGAAAATTTGGATTAAAAACCATAAATATTTCAACAAAATTACCACAATACTAATTATTGGTAAATTAAATTATTTTAAACGTCAGAAACAATTTCATACACATTGTTGCTGAAGTTCTAGTTGACTCTACTTTTGAAAAAAACTTAAGTTTCATTTTTGTTTATAAAATGAAAGGAAAATAAATGAAATAATTTGGGAAGAAATAAGATAAGGAAAAAACGAAATTGTTTCTCTGATTGTGAACAAATCTTTAATATTTAAAAATATTAGAAAATAAAATCTAAAAAAAACTTTTTAACAAGTTCAAATAATTCAACAAAAATCAACCGTCGCTATTATTATTTTAGGTAATTGCGAACAATTCCCCACACATTATACAAAACAGTGTTGTATTTAGTAAATTTTTGTTTGTGGCGAACACACCACTACTACTCTTTAATGCAACATTGTATGAGGATTTTACTAAAATCTTTAAGATATTTTAATACGGTCATTTAGTTAAGATGGCGACTCGGAAATGTTCACACGCAAACTGAGTGTGGAATAGTAATAAAATACGGTTTAACTAGAAAATTTACATAAAGTAAATTGTGAAATAAATTTAGCAAATTCAATATAAATTTTTATGCAACAGTGATTGTAAAACATAAAGAAATAAATTGTATTTAGTAATAAAATGTATGAGTGCTAAAAGTTCAGTGTTTTAGTTAAATTTAAATAGCAGAAATTTTACATTAAAGTAGAAAAAAATTTAAGGAAAATTTACAAGGTGTGTTTATAATTTCCATGTAAATGGCAAATGATTAACAAGAAATAGTTAAGTAAAACGAAAAAACAAAAAAGAACCACAACATACTACAATAAAATAAAAAAAAATATATAAAGAGATACCTACCTAAACTCAATATTTTGTTGTATAAAAGTTTAAGATATAAAGTTGTTTACGTGATAAAGTATGGTGTATTGAAACGGTCGGTAAGAGGAGTAGATGTTAAACTTAAAAAAGCGGCTTATACTAGTTAATGGTAAATGTATAGTAGATGTTCAATTTATTAGTAACAACAGCAACACTGCACCAAACAACGGATACAACGCTTTCAGCAATAGCAACAACATCAATAAAAAAAGGTAAATAATGGAATACAACACACAAAAAAAAAGCTCATTGAGAAAAAATCATCATTATTATCAATACCATCATTATTATTGTTGACATCATTAACGACAGCAACAACATTTATTCACTCACACACGAACATAAATACTAAACGTGTTGGTTGTATTTTGTTAGTTTTTTTCATGCCTTGTTCTGACGAGTTGCTGTGTTGTGTAGGAAGAGATATTGAATTCCTGGAATTTTGTTTTGATTAAGATATTTCTTAAGAATTTTAAATAAAAAGCAAAACGTAAAAGAGGAATAACAGTTGAAAACATAATGAGAATGGGAACAAACTAAGCAGCTACAGAGATCTGGTAGGAAAATTTTAAAAGAAAACTAATTTTAATTGAAGATTCTACGTAAAAATAAATTTATTACGAAGAAGAAAAAGCAAAAACGACAACAAAAAAGTTATGAATAGGTATGATGTGCGTTTATGTTAGTTGGTTGGTACCTATGTAAGGGGTGATTTTTTAGAGGCATACGCCAAAATAAGCTAACTGGTGGTTATCTGAAAGTTATTCAGTGTCTGTGAGTACTGACTTGTACTGAGGACAATGCGTGTTACAACTGAATAATTTAAGCTAACAAATTTTCCGACAGGGAAAACACAACAAATTCAATGGAATAACCAAAATTGTGGCTTTATTAGATCTAAGGTGAATTCACTTATTCTGTGGTCGGATTGTCGAAAAATTTACTAGCAAAAAAAGTTTGTTTACATAAAAACATAGTTTGTAGGTAGGTATAAAAACGTTGACAAGTCGACCACCGAAAAAACACCATATGTTGACTTGACTGGTTTATAAGCATATACCTACCTGGCAGAGATTTGACGTACCCCCAAAAAAAGTAGTCTAAAGGTGTTAAATTACACGAACGAGGCGAATTTACAGGTCCATTTGTTTTTGAGATTATAAGGTCACCAAACGATTGGCTCAAGAAAATCACGGGTTCACGCGCTGTATGGCATGTTGCGCCGTCTTCATTCACCGAACACACGAAGCAATTGGTGGTCCGCTGGCTCTAATTCTAACACCAGTTGGTTCCTATATAGATGTAGGCTAGGATCCTTACTAAAAATTTTCCAAGTAGGGGACATGCAAAGACCGAGATGCAGAAAACGTCCCGGGTTCGATAAATTCGAGTCCTTTTACCCACTCTCGTTCTGTACGAACGGTACGGGCCCGATTTAGATAAATATGTATGCATTATCTTAAAGAGTAAATGTGGTCATGAATCGATCCGTAGTACTTTGCCGCGGCAGGCTAGCTTATTGTGAGATAGTCTATCAGTGCAAGGGATGCGGGTTCGATTCCCGCCGATGGACGATTATGCGCACCGTAAACTGGACGAAGTGCTCAGTAAGTTTGGCGAAGTGAGCGCGAATTTTAAAAATTAATTTCCACGGTTTGTAAACGTTCTGGTGTAAGTATGTACCTGCATGGTAATTTCTAACGTATGTATACTGAAAAACATTCAAACACACTTCTTTAGTATGACAGCCCGTTATCCCTATCGGCAGTTTAATACGTTAAAAAACACCCGTTATACATAGTCGATTGCTGTTTTTTTTTTTTGGTGCGTAATTGTTAATGATTTTTTAAATTTATAGTGAATTTCATTTCTACAATATTTTTTTTTTTTGGTTTGAAATTTAAATTTTAGTTTGTAGACTATTTGGGGATTCACAAGGTAGTCATAAAGTCATATGTCTTAAAATAATAACAGGAAAAAATATGCACTGCACTCATATTTAGATTTTAATTTAGGATTTATGACAAAACAAATAAATATAGCATAAAAAGTCTTATTTTAGTACATTTTTTTTATAAAACACAACAAAATTTTTTTTATTTTTACATAGGACATTATGACAATATGACTTGATAGTAAAATTTATGAATCCCCCATATGTTTCGGGTTTTTACACAAGAACAAAATAAAACAAAAAAATAGATGAAGATGATTCAAATTTGTATTGTATTACGAACAGAAAAGTTTGGTAATTATGAATGAAAAAATATATCTGGCAAATATCCACCATAAGCACGCAGACAGATGACGATTCTTTCATTAAACTTTTTAATCACTTTTTGGCAAAATTACCACAAAGCGCACCATACAGTGACACGTTGAGCATGCAAAGGCTTCTCAATAATCGGTCTGTGATTTTCAGAAGCCCTAATCAGGCAATATTGCTTGTTGTCATATCCTGACAAGTGAAAATGGGCTTCGTCTGATGAAAAACGTTTTTTTTTTTTTCAGAAAAACCAGCGGGTTGTTCCTGATTGAATTGAGGGAATCTACGGCGATGTGAGTGGTCGGTCGGCTTCAATTTCTGCACCAGTTGAATCTTGTAAGGCTTCAAAGCCAAAACCGTACGCAAAATTTGCCATGTGGTAGTTTTGGATAACCTCAATTGTTGAGAACGTCGAGGATTGACAAATTTGGATCTGCTTCAACACTGTGGCTCACGACTGCGATGTTTTCAGTTGAACGACCCGGTCGAACGCGAGTTAGTGTTTCTGACTCAAATTAAACGACCAAAGCGAAATTTAATTCATTGTTACAATTGCCAATGCATCTACTATTAATACGTTAAAAAAACTAAATGTCAAAACTATCACGTTGTTGGTGTTGCCACAATTAAAAAACAAAGTTTTTATTGAAAATCCCCATATCTTTTTATTAAAAGAATTTTTTCAAGTTCGAATGGGTATCTTTTACGACTGTGTTTTTTAAAGAAAAAAAAACAATAAAAATCGATGGAGATTTTCAGTAAATTCGTTTTAAAAATTACTTATTTTTTTCTGATGTTAATAGTAGTTCTGGTGTGGATAAGTGGTACTCAAAGTATTAACTAAGTAGAAGTTTTTAAAAATTTGTTTGATTTCAATTTCACTCGATTGGAGTTTCCAGAACATGGCTGATTATTTTAATGATTATTCAATATTGAAACTGCTTCAAATGTAAGTGCACTTAAGCGGGGATTACTGTACGTAGGTATTTACCTATGTTCTTTTCTAGCATTCCTATATTAAACCCTATTATTTATTATTTTGGGAAAAATATTGATGTGAAAAAATTTTTAGTTGTTGAAAATCGTAACTAACTATCGGTACTATTGTTTCATATAATAGAGAATTTTTTATTAGTAATTGACATCTGACAATTTAACACATGCCAAATAAAATGTCCATAATTGAAGCAGCTGTTAAAATGTAGTGTACACAAAATTTTCTACTTCATTACTAAATTAAAGCAGCAGTTGCAAAATTTGAAAATGAGTAAGACAATTTTTATTTAAGTAAAATTTGTTACAATTTTGTTTCACCACGTTTAGTAGTAAAATGCATTTTGGTTAATTTTAATTAAGAATTTAAAAAATATTCTGGACAATCTTATCAAAGAAACTAATTTTCGCAACAATTGTGCATTCATACGAATTTTCATTTTCTGCAAAAATCATTTTTGTTTAATTAAAATTTTCTACAAAAAGCTTGTATCTATTGTTAATGAATTCTAACAATATTTTTCTGGAAGTTTTTAAATTTCTGAATAATTTATTTATAAATTTCTACTTTGAATTGCAAATACGGTATTGCAATTTATTGAGAAATATGTATTTTGATGTATTTTGTGGTTACTTCTTAAAATTTCTGTTCATATAAAAATTTTTCAAAAAAGTTTGCATAATTTTTATTTGTATCATATCAAATAAAATGTTCATGAGGCAATAAAATCCGAACGACAGCTAACCTAGCAAAACGCAAAACCCTATTTGGTTAAGATAAGTAGGTACTTCGAGAAATTATATACGAGAAAGAGTTTGCACTCTATGACTTGAAAAATATTGCACAGTGTAATCGCTTAGAAACCTGCTAATGGGATACAAGATTGTTGTATGTAAAGTTCACGGTTTGAAGGAATACTTTCCGGTCACAATAATTTCGTAATTAGAGTTCTTGCGAAAAACCTATAATTACCGAAAAGTGCTCGTTGATATTCGGCTTGTAATTGACTTTCGTTGTCATACGTTTTATGTAGAGTTTGCTAAAAACCGTAAAAATGTGAAACCGCGGTTTCGGCCCTGCCGAATTAAAATCAAAATGAAACGTATCAAAACGCATATGCAACACATAAGAATTCTTTCTTTACTGTTTTTTCGAAGAATTATTTTATTTCCCGACAAAAAGTTTCTTCTATATCCACAAAAACTCCATACAAAATACTAGTGGTCCCAGCCAGGCCCAGTTGGAAGTTTGTGCAACACAAATTAGGTGTGTACTTAAGAGATAAAAAGGTAACATTTGTTCTTCTTAGTACTTATTTTGAATTTGAAGAATTTGGAAATAACTTGCCATTGTTGCAGGCTGTTATGTATAAAGTTTTTGTATATCGACCCCTAACCGCGAAAATAGTGTATGATTTTCCGTTTGCTAAAAAAACTAGTATAAATAGTGGCGGAATGCAAATATTGATATAAGATTTAGCAAAAGCTTGTTCTATATGACTAGAAATCATACCACAAAATTTCGTAAAGATCGGTCCATAGGCCCCATATAAAGTCCACTCTAGAAAAATACGTTAATACGCCTAAAACCGTAACGAACTTTCGTGCAGATCGGTCCACAATCTACCATAGACCCCATATAAAGCCTACTCTCGTAAAAAACTATAGTATGTGTAACGTAATAACGCTATTATAATACAATTTGGTCAGTCATAGTTTTATAAAACTATAAATCACTCTGTCCAATTTCGTAAAGATCGGCCATAATTTAACAAAGGTCCTGAAATATTCTAACTGTAGGTGGAGGGTATAAAGCATGTTTTGTATAATTTTGCTCAGAAGTATCAATTTTTTTTATTGTGTATTAGCTCTTTTATTGGAGCACACGTTCTGCGCTTTTCCCCTCAAGCGATTCAAAAAACACGAGTTTCTTTTAACTGTGATGTTTTAAACGCTTAACTAAAATATTAAAATTAATAACATTTTATATTACCAAAATTTAGATCTGATCTGTAGAATCTATATTCCAAAAAGCATACTAAGCTCCGAGTGACAATAACTAATTTTCTTTTATTTTCCCTTAAGATTACCACGATAAATAGTTAAAACAGTTCAGATGACATTATAATTCTTTGGTGATACGATTTCATAGAAGATACGAATATGTATACGCCCCTTTTTGATTGCTGTTAGTAGCCTTTTTTTTAATAGTAAAGAAAAAAATTATTTGCCTTTAAAACATTTTTGATTTTAAAAGTCTTTAGTAGTAATTGAGTAGACTCTAGTAAATAGGGGCCACACGACATCATTTAGTTTATGCTCTACTCTAGGAAAAGAAATTATGTAACATAATCTATTTCAGTACATAGGTACTTATTTTCGCATAATTCCATCATTTAGGTACTTATTCTTTTTTCTTTTAACTATTACGATTTGCTATAATTTTTAGTGAATCCCTCGTTTTTAAAATTTTTGTCAACTTTTTTGAGTAGTAATTAAATTTGAAATCATAATAAAAAACTATTTATGCAAAATAGACAATAATTAAGTTAACTTTAAAATTTTTTAAAAAAGACGCAATAAAATTTAAAATATGCAAAGTGGGCTTGTTTTTTGAAAACATTGTTTGAGTAAATTAAACCAGATTTTATTTACGAGTTTTTTTTTTTATTTCAATAAATATCAGGTACCTAACTACCTACCTACCTACTATTTTGAAATTCCAATGAATTCTTGTTTTTAAAGTTATCATCTTTGCCATTTTAAATTCAGTTAAAATTTGTTGTCTTAGCACCTTCTTATTGGAAAAAATGTGATGTAACATTAGATACCCAACAGCTACGAAAAATGTGTTAAAAAAAATACCAAGAAATTATTTTCTTTTTAATAATGTGGCTTCAAAGAAATTGCTAACAATATTTGTATAGCTGCAAAAAAAAACGAAGAGTAGATGAAAAATTTTAAGAAAACCATTTTTATTGATGTACGAAAAATAATACAAAACACCATCAAACAACTAGCCAATTCATTCAACCAACAAAACCAATTGAAACATCCATCTCTTCATCAAACCTACCATCCATTCACACACATCCATCTATTCATATTTCATACAAATAACCAAGCAAACAGCGAACCAATACTAAGTAACTAACCTTCCAACCAACCAAGCAATGAACGAACCAAGCAGCCAACCAACTACTCAACAACAACACCAATAAACGAATATTATAACCAAAAGTTCCAAGAAACGCATTTCTAATTTAGACCGAATTCTCAGAAGTGACAAGACAAGAGACGGTGGTAGTAACAGCACTCACAAAAAATAACAACAATAATAATCGTACTTATAATATATGTACATTAGGGGTATAACTTTTGAACAATTTTTTAAATTATCAAAAAATACCTATCCATGCCATATAGACCATGAAAATCTATGATAAAAATTGGGGTCACTTTTTCGCGGGCGTTAAAAAAGTTCCCCCCCAAATCACTTTGAAGTTTAGTATTTGTATTTTTTTTTGTTACTTAAAAATACAATATCTCTATTGTAAAAACAAAAAACATTCAGTTCTATTTTACTATTTCACAAATAAGGCTTATACCACCAATTATACTACATCCAAACAGTTAAAATTATGTTAAAATAACACGGAAACTCTTTTTTTGAACAAAATGGAAAAAACGGTTTGGGGGGGAGGTTTTTTATCCAAATTGATCTCAAAAAACTGTTTTCTTGATATATACATCAGTGGCCACCCCGTCGTGATAGGTATTTTTTTTGGTTATACCCCTAATGTACATAGATATACTATACATGCATACATTTAAAATTTAAACATACATATATTCGACTGAGCATAACAACAAAACATCATCAGCAGCTTGCCTTAGCACAAAGGCAATAATCACAACAACTTGTATATTAAATAAAATACACAATCTTTTCATCACCACTCTCCGCACACTTATGAGTATACAGTGACTTGCAAAAATGTTCCATCCTTTTAATTTTGTGTTAATATTAATAGGAACTTATAGCCTATTTCCGATGTGCGAAAGAATTCGTTCTTTTGAAAAACCATGTACATTTAATACAAAAACAAAATTTTTAGAATCGGCTTTAATTTTAAATGTAGTTGTACAAATTCTTTATTCTTGTGGGAAAGTTCGGCCTAAGTGCCGGTTCACACACGTCAAGTTTGTCTCGTCAAGTATTGAGTTTTTAGCAGAGAGGGGAAAAGAAATGGCATTCTCTTTTCCCTTCTCTCCTAAATGCTCAAGACTGGACGAGTCAAACTTGACGTGTGTGAACCAGCACTAAGGAAGGACTATTCCTAGGTGCTGTTGCTACTCAACAATTGCAATTTTTTTAAGTCAGCGGAACTTAAACCCCTTTCAGACTCGGGAAGGTAGTTGCGCAAGTAACTTGCCGAGTACAACAAAGTCTGTACTAAATATTTTTCCTTACCCCGACCTTACCGCTGACGTCTACAAACCAAGAGTTGCGCAAGAGACTTGCGCAAGTAACTTGCCGAATGTGAAAGGGGTCTTAGATATATTCCGCTCCTAAGCAAGGAGTGAGTGTATTAACTCCCTGGATGATGCACTCAAATTGATACCTGGGTGTATTGGTTGGCTTACACTAGGGGTGGTTAGAAAAGACATTTCTTGCCATTTAGTGGCTAAGATCCACCATGGCTTGGGCCGTAAAGCAGGTATCTACGACAATCATTACAAAGTAAAATCAGTTCTTATTATAATTTGAATAATTAAGCGTACAACGGTTATCTCTCGATAACTAGGACATATACTCGTACGTAGACGACAAGTTTTTTACAGAAGGTTTATAACATTCGGTCACAAACGTACATGTCTTTTTTCGCATAGTTATTGCAGAAACCAAAGTAATTCACGGATTCAAAAAAGCTTGCTGCCGCCTCGGAAATTTTTATATGCGCCGTAACATGCCATCTTAACATGTTTTACTTTTCAAAGACACCAATTTAGGATATTATAATGAAACGGTTTATATATATACATGTTTTTTCATAAATTCTATTCAATGGTGAGATGATCATACTTATCTCGGTATTGTAAAATATTAACTTCAGCCGGCTAATGATTCTGATGTAAGATGGTTTGTCAGAAGAAAATAGAGCACGCTCTAATTACAATTTTGTCAGATGACTTTACATCTGACTTTTACAGAAGCAATGTCATATAGGTAAAACACGACATGTATGCATTTTGCAGTGGGAAATTTGACAAGTAGGATGTAAAAAACATGTCGTCCACATGCTACTTTAGTAATTAAAAAAAATGAAATAGTTATGACAGTATTCATAAAAGTATTTGAAAATAATAAAGATTTAAAAAATAAGTTTTCTAAGTCGTCGTCTATATTATAAACCATTTGCTCCGGAAATTTTCTTTAATTATCTTACAAAACTGCATTCGTGTCCAAAGAATAAAATTTTTGTTTTGCAGCATTTAAAGTGGGGAACAGAATAGGCGCTGTAGTACATCGTTACGAAAAGCGCTGCATGCAACTTGTCAAAAGTTAAAAGAGGCAGTTTCAAAGTAATGCCAACAGAAAACGTAGTTGTTGCAGTCATTGCAGCTGAAGTTTAAGCGCAAAATTCGAAATTTGTAACTTTGTTGCGCTACAGAGCATTCGACAGTTTCAGCTTCTACTACAACTAATTTATTCTGTTCCAGGCCTTCTTCTTCCTCTTAGTAAAAAAAAACTCACAAAAACTGCTTGTACACGAAACAAAAAATCCTTTTCCATTCCTCTTTCCCCTTTTACCATAAAACTCAAATGTTTCGCAGCAAAAGTTTCATAATATGGACGGAGAGCTAATAAACGTACTGCAATAAATTTATTAATCGTTTTTGAATATGCGGGTTAGAGTATCGCGCTATTAATAGAAGTTACTGTATCCAAGAAAAAAAAGCTTAAATTTGTATTGCACTTAACACGAAAGAGCAGAGCATATTTGTCCATTCGTATTTTGTTCATCCGTTTGTTTCTTCATCTTGCTACTAAGTCCGTTTAAGTTTTCACTTTTAAACACTTATTCATCCATCCACAACATATTTCAAGAAACTACATATACATACTTATGTACATATGTATATATTTGCCATTAATAGGGTTTATTTTTTCTTCTTTGGCATATGCGACCTAGGAGTCTTTATACTCAATATCATATTTATTGTATTCGTATGTAGGTTGAGTGCCAGCTGTTGGTTGCGTTTTTTTTTTATTACATCTTTTTTTTTTGTTATATATATTTTTTCATGCTTTTAATTTGGTTAGAATTTATAAGTTCATTGGAATATGTTGTTCACAAAACAAGCAAGTTACCAGAAAGAAACCATAACATAACAAGGGATGCATAGGGGAGTAGCCTTACGACATAAGTCTTATTAAATTGGGTTTATTTTGACTTCTGGGAATAAGAGTTTCTTAAAATTTTACTAATGTATTCTGTATGTACGTATTTTGTTTTTTAAGTATGTGGATACAGGATTTTATATAAATTTAAATAATAAAATTTTTCCAGAATCCTTAAAAGTTTTTCTATCATTTACTACGCATTAAAATGCTTTTAGTCGGAAAATGCTTTTTATCAGAACTATGGATGGATAAATGGGTGGGTTTTTTTTTAAATTTTAATAAGTTGGGGTTTTGGAAAATCTGTATCTGATTAATAGATTGCTAAATATGTTTTGAATATAACAAATAAAAAAAGGCACAATTCCTTTTAAGAGAGAATATTCAACTAACCATATGTGGACCTTTGTTAGATTTAACTTTTCTACATATATGTAAGTCGTTATCTGAAGTATTTGAATTTATGTATTGAAAGCGTAAATTAGGGGCTAATTTTAAATCTTTAACATGTATTAGTCAAATTTAAGCAAATTAAAATAATCATCAAGAAGCCACAACCATGTTATGGTTGCCTACAAACATGTTGTGGTTAAATATGAAAATTATTTGCTTACCACTTATAATTCTTTGGTTCCAAATCAACAATAGTATTTTCCTCTTTTCCAAGAGCAACATGTTAGGTTAGGTTAGAATGGCCGGTCAAAAAGATCCCGAATAGACCAAATAGGTCCCTAGCGTCACCACTTTGTACCGGCAGAAGAAAGTTAGAAAAAGGTAATTCTTATGTGATGGTACTCTGAGTACCCCACACTCTCTTGACGAATGGCAGGAGTCTCATTAACCCAATCCCAGAGATTTCCCCGAGACCCTGGAAGTAATGATTTCCCAGACAGTTCGCCCTGGAGCGCACGAGTTGTTGGTGCTGACCATATTGAAAAAGGGGTTTTGAAAAGGTTCTTGGTACAAATAAGTGCATATAAATGTTTTTTCTTAGGAAACGTACCCTGTTCATGCAAAGCATTGTTTTGGAACAGGCAAAAAGGGATTTGATTTTTCCCGTTTCGAAAGTGGCAAAAAGGAGTTTTGCTGGTAGTTTATTTCCACCGTGTAATGGTCAGAGTAAGGAAATAAGGTGGAGTAAATTGCATATCTCTATAGTTTTAAAAATCATGGGACTTCACTGCTGCTTTTGGTACTTGCGAATTTTGCTGAGTCCAATAAACTTTTCAATAACTTATATGCTCGAAATTTTAAAAGTCCTTATACCACGTGTCAATTTAGTTTCTTACGTAAAAGGAACATCTTCGACAAAAAAAAAACGAAACTTCCGCAAAAAAGAACCTTCTATTACATTCCAGGAAATACAAAAATTCGGAAAAATTAGAAACCCTAATCGCAAGACCATTAAACATTGATCATATTAAGAGTAATACAGTCAATGATTGCAATACGGCCCTTTTAATGTGAGCCATTTATGTTTTGCTAAATATTTTGCAAACAAATGACAATCAGGGGTGTTCTGGAAATCGAAAACGCAAAAATTTGGAAGTTGTTTTTCATACGCTTTTAACAAAATGTTTATAATTTTTGTTATGAAGTTCTGTTTAATAGAGAAAGAAATTTGTCATAAAATTCATTTATCACAAAAATCTTATTAAAAACCATGTTTGAAATTCTTGCGGTTTGCATTTTCGATTTCCAGAACACCCCTGAATATTTATTACCGTCAAGTGCAAAATTTAAGAAGGAAATATTAATGGTAAAAGAAGGGTGAAGCGTAATACCCGAGTCGTCGTTAACTATACCAAACTTAAGAAAAAATAGCCTGAAGGTTTTTATTTGAGTACATATTTAGTTTATGGTAGTAGAGAGCAACGAAAGAGAGAAATCAAGTCAACACACACAAAGTAAAAATAACCACAGTGCAACCATTGTCTTACCTCAATTTTCTCATAACATTGTGGTATGATTATACACCGAGGCAACGGTTATACTTTGAACGGGTCCGCTTTTTGTAGTTGCTGTGCTGACTTATTTTTTTTTTGTTTCTTTTGATATTGTTTTTTTTTTACTTTTGGTATTAAATTGTATTAAAATTCATTGGTATTTCGAATTCGTGGAATAAATATGTACATTCATACATACATATGTATGTATGTATGTATGTATGTATATAAAATAATTTTTTTTTTTAATTGTTCACATGAAATTTTTTCAATTGAAAGCGGAATTAAAAAAAAACCAAATTAAATAAGTAAAATGTGTGAATGCCAAATTTTCAATAAATACATACACACACTCAAACGAGCGGCGTCAGTTTAGCATTTTGTGTGGATGAATTTTTATTGGAAAAAATGTATAAAATAAACAAAATTCATATTTACTATTCCGTACAACTTCGTTTATAGTGAAATAAATTTTAATTGAAAATTGGAAAAATACACAAACACATAAACGTTGCTGTTATTGTTGTTGTTGTTACTACTGCAACTAGATTGCTGTGCGCCATGTACAACTACAACCGTCGACAATGATGGCTGCTGATACAATTGAAGTGTATTTTTCATTTGAAAAGCAATTTATTCATGAAATAAACTTTTTTTTTCTCTCAAATACAGCAAAAAAAAAAAACAAAGCATCAAATTTTTTATTTAAAAGGAAAGGAGAAAAACAAAATTATTGGATTTTTTTAATATTCTAGGAAATATTTTATAATTGAATTGCGTTTTTTTTTTGCGAAAATGGACTTTTATTATTGCGTTTTGTTTTTTATGTCAATTTTTTTTTTAAATATGTACCTAAGTATGTACATACATAAATATTTAGTAAAAGTTAGTGCGAAAAACAATATGACATATGGCCTTTATAATGGCAATTAAGATTAGGAATCACTAAAAACAGCAAAGTCCATTTACATCGATGCACAACCCACAGAGAAGAAAATTTTTTGTTTTAGCTTATAGGTACAGTATGTATGTATGTAGGAATATGATCTCAAAAACCTCACTTACGGAGAAAGTATGCTGCATATTTCATGAATGATCCAAATGCCGGCTGTACACTACACAAGTTCAGTGCACAATCCTGTCCCTGCTCAATGCGTTTGTGTAGTGTATGGCAATGTTTGTGTTATACGTACAGATTAATGGTTCGATTACCGATAGCAACTTAACTGAAGTTGTGTTGCCAGCAGTGAAATCAGGAAACGCCGCTCATGTTAAAATATGAAATAAGAAGAACATTTTGTATATTTACGCATGAGCGTCGTTGATTGATTTCGCTGCTGGCATCTTGACTTCAGTTGTGTTGCCTTTCGTAATTAACACATAAGTAAACATCGAAAAGATATTGGTATTTATGCCCAATTTTTAGGATTGATACCTATTAAAACACATTTATGTTTATACTAAACACTTAAATGTAACTTAATTCACCGATGTGGTACATTTAAATTCATTTTAAGTTTCCATTGGAAAAACTTAGCAAGGTGTTTTCTCAGTGGCTGTTCATAGCAATCTCCACCGACTCCCTATGAATTTTATTAAGAGCTGCCCTGTATGAGGTGTGGTCTGTCATATAGTCCAGGTGTTGTTGGACTTAACACATTGTGTTCTTCGGTTACTCCCCACCCCGTCTTGACTAGCCATCGCTATGTTCAAACAACAAACAATTGCATGTGCCTACAGGAATTAGGAATTTAGATCGTGAAACAGTGTTGTTCAACCATCTGTTCCCCCTTTGATGTCTAACATCACTGCAGTATTGGCATATAAGTAAATGCCATCTTGATCGTTATAGTTGTTTTTTTTATCTGGGTTCAGGCTTGCCAGAAGAATTCAAACTAACAATGCTGAATCGACAAAAAAAAAGTGCTAAATTCTACAGTGAAAAACAAAAGTGCAAGTTTTGTAACATCGATTTTTATGAATATAATTTTGTTTGATATAACACTTATTATTTGTTATATTATAAAATATTTTAAATAAAGTTGTTGCAGCAATAATTAGAATTGCTGGTTTAAATTTCCATTATGTCATTTTCATCTTCCTCATATAAAAACTCAGTTTGGTACTTTTCAGATGAACCGATTTTTTTTTAAGAATATCGTCCGATATGTTTAAATTTTGCACCTTTTCCTTCTAGTTCTTAGCAAGGTCTATTCAATAGGTGTTTGGTCCAATAGGAGGTTGCCTCGCTGAAGTTTCTGAATAGCTGATGATTTTTTGTCATAATTTCTGAGAAAACGCTCATTTGCTTCTCTAAAGCCGAACAATGATTTTTGAAGTGTGGCGAAATTATTAATGATCAGAAACCCAGACTTCGCTCTAAGTATCACATACAAATTTACAAATAGCAAATATGCAATTACAATTGCCAGAATTCGAACGGGCATTACTGAGTGCTGGCATTGCTCTTACTTTATTATAGGGAAGATAATAATTTTTAAAGGTATTTAAAAGATTTGACCAATTCATATAAGTATGCATTGCATTTCACTCTTATATCAGTTTTTTAAAAATGATAATCAAATGGCTATAAGATTTTATAAAAAAAGTAATTGTTATTACATGTGCCTATTTGCAAAAATTGTAAAAAGTTATATGCCTAATATGAACATATGTATTTTTCTTGCTACACTTAAAGAATTGATACTTTACTTGAATTGATGATGTGAGTTTTATAGTAGTTTTGGAATCTAAAAAAAATGCTAAATAATTATTAAAATGTGCTAAACTAGCACTTATCACTTTTTTCAAAATTCTTAGTGCCAATTCATAAAAAAATTTGCTAAATCAAGGACTAAAAGTGATAAACAGGCAAGCCTGTCTGGGTTGTCGTGCTATATGTATTCCCAACATCAAAGATCATGAAAAATTGCATGTCGGGTATTCTGCCAACGTTTTGTTCTTGTGCATGCAAAACCATGGATCGTCAAAATGGTGTGTTACAACTTTTAAATAAAAATTTGCACAATTTACTTGTTTAGTGTATATCAAAATTTTTGTTTACGCGATGCCGGACTTTAGCACTAAACTGTGTAATATATGGCCGCCATAAGCCGTTTTTCCATCGAATTAATCATGCGACTGGCTTCCTTTTTGTCTTTTATTCGAAATTGACTGCATTTAAAAAAGATAACAACTTTTTAAAGATATCAACTTTTTAAAATGCAGAATACTTACCGAATTAATTTTCTGCTTGCCATCGCACTTAGTTGGCATAATTTTTAATATTCATAATGGCGTTCCTAAAAAATTTCCTATAATAAGTGCGTTAAGAAAAATTGTCTTTGTTGTATACCAGTTTTTTTTTTTTAACAAAATTTCATTTGAATTATAAATTTAATAAAAAAAAAGTAATCAAGTTAATGCAAAAAAAAATTGAATCCTTATAAAAACTATTAACATTTTTTCTTTGTACATACATACATCTCTTTTGTAATACGAGTAATAACACCTTTTTTGTAGCATGTTCGTTTATTGTACACCTTTAAAATTCTAAAAAATACCTTTTTGGTTTTTTTTTGTATCTACTCGAATTTTAATAGTTGCCTTTAAAAGGAATTCATTTTTTGTTAACGCAGTAGTATGTTTGTATTTGTATACTCGTATAATACAAATTTTTAAATACTCCACACAAAGGAATCCCATTTTATTTCATTCTTCACTTTTTCCAGTTTTTTTTTTACCATCCTTTTAGTTATTTTGCTTGTTCTACTTGTCATTTATATTTTTATGTTATCTGGTTTTCTTTGAACCCGTGTAACTCTTGTTGTTGTTCTTTGAAATCAAATACAAGCATACATACATTTATGTAGGGACCAACGCACAGGATACTTAATGTCAACAGCTGTTGCACGCACAGTCGTTCCTAAAGATATTTGTGATTTTTTTTTAACTATTGTTCCATTGAGGTTTCAAAAGGAAATCTTATAACCAGTTAATATCGTTATGGATTAGGAGTTGTGAAGTCCCTTTTAACCTCCAGGGACTGGGCGAGCTTTGAAATTTGATCCTTCTGTAGAACGATAGTCTTATTTTTCCATTATTTGCTGAGTGGTGTTCTTTGTTTATAACACGGTGTCATTTAAATTCCTCCCTGATTAGGATTTTTACCATGAAAGCGTGCCCACATAATAAGTAAGAATGAAAAATATGGTCCAAATTTCTCTAAATCTTTAAGTTCCTAATTGAAAATCCTCCAACTCGGTTCAAAAGTGTTGTTACGAGATCATGAACATTTTTACCTTAAGCTACTCGCTTGTCTGCGAGAGACCAGAGTCTCAAAATCGAACCCGCGACCCCCGCACTAAGAGAAAATATACATAATTCAAATATTTTTCAAATTCAAAGTTTGTTTTTAACTGAGCTAGGGCCACAATTCCATCTAGCTCCTATTGCTCCTCCCGGACTAAAGGTTTTGGTAAAATATCATGAAACAACTTCGGATAGTGAAATATGGTTTAAATATTTTCCGAAATCAAAATTGGTTTAATATTGAAATCAAATTGGGCCACCATCTCTTTAAATCCCATACAACTCCCGCAGGACCAAGAGTTTGGCGAAGATATCCGGCTTACGGAATGAACAAGTATAATGGAAAAGCGTTCAAATAATTCCTTAGTCCAATGTAGCACAATCGGTGCGGTAGGAAAAAGTTATAGACCCAAATGTATCATTAAATGAAATCATGCCACTAAATTTCATGAAGTTCCACCCACAATTTTCCATAGGCCCCATAATAAGTCCTCTCACGGAAAACATCTTCTCACAAATCTTCTTAAAGATCGTCCACATAAAAAAGCGCTTTTATTGTCAATATACACCCCCGGAGAAAAAACATTCAAAAATATGGTCACCTCCAACCAAACTATTTTTAAAGAACATTTTAAACATATTATTATCAGCGGGGAATCATATTATGGTTAAATTAGGCCTCCAGCAAGAAGCCCCAACCATATTAATGTTGCCTCCAACAGATTATGATCAATAATAACTGAATTTTGTTAAACATGGTTGGCTTGTAAATTTAAAAACAAATTATTATCATATTTAACCATAACATTTTTAGAGGCAACCATAATTTGGTTGTGGGTTCTTGATGGAGAACTGATTTAACCGTAATATGGTTGTCGCTGACAATTATATGGTTATTTTAACAATAATATGTTTAAAATTTTCTTTAAAAATAGTTTGGTTAGAAGTGACCAAATTTAAACATGTCTTTTCTCTACGTACATACATATAAAAGTAGTTTCTTAACCACAGTGCGTTGCTTTTCTCTCTTAAAACATTATTTAGTTGAAGTTAATGTAGTGTGTTGTTTTTTTTTTCCTGTTTTCCTATCCTTATCCTTATTTTCGCACTTTTTTAATGTTGCCTTGTGTGTTTTCGGTAGATAAAATACATGTTAAATTTTTTCCTCAACATTATACCAGTCAAGCACAATAATTTTGTTAAATATCATGTCAATAGGGGTCCTTTTTTTATATAAAATTTCATTGTTGTTAAAATAATGTTGATTTTTATCTGCTTGTGTGTTAGTAAACCTAACCCTACTTTAAAAACGTTGAGTGAATATAACCTCAATATTGTCTATTGAAGTGACTCGTTAGTTTCGGTTGTATTTTTTTTAATTTTGTTTTTTTTTTTTTTTTGAGTATTCAGTATCGAATTCTTTTTTCTTTTATTAAACAATCAGCCTATAGAATTTTGCTAATAAAACTTTGTAACATTGGCTTAGTTTAAGAAGGCACTACGAACAATAAAAATATTATTTAGACAATTTCTAAAAGTGCTGCTTTATAATATTACTTTATAATGGATTTAATTATTTTCTTTGTTTTTTTTTTAGAAATTTTTCATTTATTTTTTCTAACAAACAGTTTTTATTGTATTATTTACGTTTTATGATTTCATGTTGGTTTTTGTATTGTTAATAAGTTTAAACAAATTCATAGACTATTTATATAGTCTTAAGTATTTCTTATTTTATTTTAACAGCTGAAAACTAGTTTTTTTCTATAAGTTTCAATGCCATTGTTAAATAATGGCTTAAGAAACCAACAATTTTATTTTGTTAAAAACTAGGTCCAATTTAAAAATAAATAAATAATGTGTTTTTAAAGCTTTGCTACGCAACATTTATGTGAGTAGAGGTTTTTAAAAGATTTGCTTGTTAACAAAACACGTTAAAATTTGTTTGTGTAGTTTCATAAGATTTCCCAGCAAACACGACTTCGAATCGAATTTTATAAAAAAAATTAATTTCATTTGATATCAATTCCCAAACTTATTGTTTGATCTTAACATTTGAGTTCAAATTGATAATGATTCGAATATAAACATTTGACAAATATTGTTTCATCGATTTGTAATCAAGTGTTATTCTCAAATTAAAAATCCATTTGGCAACACTAGGGCGAAAAATAAATACTTAAGTCAAATGTCTTTTACAAATTAAAAAAAAAATACATACAAAATAATTTGTAAGCAAAAAGCTAGTGAAATTGCTATATTGAGCTGGGCCGAATCTTATATACCCGTTCAATATAATCTTAAATATCGTACCAAAACCTTTAACGTGGAAGTACACTTTTATTTTAACTACAGTATTTTACATCGTTTATTTCAGATGAAATACTTAAAAAATTAAAAGGTTTATGGGTAAAAATTAGAGGCAATCATAGTATTTTGTGCATACGATTTGAAATTGTAAAACCCCAGATTTATTATATGGTGCTCTTAAACATGTGCGTTTAGCTTTGGATCTGCCATAGTTTTTCTTACAAATATTCTAGTTCTCTTTTGCAATTTGAACTCGCCAAACTTCTTGCTATTGCGATTTACAAAACACCTAATTTGCAATTTTATGGCAGAATCTCCAATGTTAAGCGTTTTGCGATTGTCGGAACATGCCAGATTGTTTATGGATTGTGTTAAACAAATATTAGATATACATATATAGCGATTGAATTAAAAAAATGTTTAAAGCAATGTGTTAAAGACTGGTATAATATAATATGGTATAATTATATACACAAAAAAGTATACATAGTTGTTTCTTTTTCGTTCAGTAAAGTATAAGTGAACAATTGCACAACAGTCAAATTGAACGAAAAGAACAATTGAAAAAGAAGTGAACCAGTGAACGAAAAGTAAAAAAGAGACTAAACAGCATCATATTGTTCATCTGAGTGTTTAGTTTAGGTCAATGAACGGTACAACTTTAGTGAGAACTCTTTTTCAACTTTTAGCTTCAGAAAATGCGGAATGGTTTGAAGGCAAGTTGAAAACAAATTAATTTCACAATTTGAAATCAAAATTTTCCCTTTTTGTAGAGAATCGTATGTCTTTAAATTTCTTTAAATCCTTTTCAAACGTTTGTTAATTGTAAAAGGGTTTGAGTTCAAATCATATTCAATTTGAAATCAAACCTCCGTGTTTGTTAGGTTTAAACAGTTTTGAACGAACTGGCGTGTAAATTTTTGGTTTAGTGGTGGAATCACTGCAACAAAACGAAAACATTAATATGAAGTTTTAAAAATTTTAATTTTAAAAATCAACTAATTTTTAAATTTTTTTGTTTCGATTTTGAGTTTTATGTATAACACTTACCAATATTATAGAAAACATTTTTATTGTTTTTTTAGCTGTATGAGAACTTAAAATGATAATACAAGACAAAAATATTGTTAGAATGAATTTTTTATTATTCAATGGTCAATGGTGGTTTGAATATTGACTTCCAATGCTTCGAGCATTGTTCGTTTGAATGCTTTAACTAAAGACTTAACAAAGCTCCATGAAAAGTAATGCAGAGGCGTAAAGTCAAAAGAACAAAACCCGGTGATCAGGACCACTTCTAAAAATAAAGTGGTCACCAAATAGATTTTGCAATAAATCGATTGTTTAGCGCGCTGTATTGCAAGTTGCGGTCGGTGTCTTGTTGAAATCAAATGTTCGATAGCGCTTACCACGGCAGCTCCCTGCTCATTTCTTTGCTCCAAATACGGGAACTTTGTTTATTGACGTAACCATTTAACCTGAAATGAGCTTCGTAAAATGGACGAAGTGCTTTATGAACTTCGCGAACATATTAATTTTTGTTTTCAAAGTAAATTTCTTCAATTTGAAAGCGTTGTTATAGCATTAAATGATTCATGTTGACTGAACAATCCTTACTAAACAACAATGTCAACACAGTTTGACATTCTCATCTGTCAAACCATAGTAATCCATATCGTTCTTATGCAGCTAAAAAAAAGACGCAATACATATCGTTAGCTAAAATGCGAAAAGGCGTATCTAACAAAAAAATTCAAAATCGAATTTTTGATTGATTATAATGAATGCCATTAAACTACATGTCTGTGATCAAAAATGAAGCTTTTATTGAGAAAAAACAAAGTAACTACAAGTGTGTTAATTTGATACATACATGCAAAACGACGTAATTACACTTTTTTGTCTTACAAAATATAATGAAATGGGGTTCCTTGAAAATTGTGTGAAGAATTCCAAGGACAACTTATCAATGCATGTTTTTCTGACATGTTTATAGCTTTCACTTTTCAAATTTTTTTATTACAGAAATCCTATAACATTTTTTTATTAAAGAAATCCTATTAAAAAACTACTTTTAAAATTCTTATGTTTTACGTTTACAATTTCCAGCACACCCCTGTTTACTTTAACCCACCAGGTAGGATGGGCCTTTATCTACTTTATCGCTGACTTTAGGTTATATTAAAGTTTTAATAATGGAACACTTTATAAGGCCGGTTAAAGTCTACTTTTAGCTATCGGAAAGATTGGAAAACGGGCCTTAGTGTGCTAAAGTATTTATTTTACGGTTTTAAGGATTCTTCTTTAAATTTTAAAGTAAATTCATATTGATTTATCTAAGAAATTTGGCAAAATCATTAAAAAAACAAGTTATAGTGCTATATTCTGTTGTGCCGAATCTTTAATACCCTCCACCGACTGTTCGAATATTTCAGGAAGATATCGCTTTGATGTCTATTTATTATTAATTTATCTTTATAAAAACAGACATCAGCATTATTGGTTGGTTTGAGGTTTTGATCTTTATTAAATTATTTAGCAATTTAAACTAGCTTGAGTAACAGTTTCAATTCAAATTTTGTTATGATAGCATTATTTTTTACGGTTTTAGGCGTACTAAACTGTTTTCCGGTAGTAGGGTTTATATGGGGCCTAAGGTAAACTATGGACCGATCTTCACGAAATTTCACAGTGTTATTTCTAGTCCTAAAAAACTGTGACGTACCAAATTTTGTTATAATAGCATTATTTTTTATCGGTTTTAGGCGTAATAAACTGTTTTCCGGGAGTTGTGTTTATATGAGGCCTAGGGTAAATTATGGACGTATCTTCACAGCGTGATTTCCAGTCGAATAAAATAAATTTTTGCAAAATCTTATCTCATTCCGTGCCTTGTTCCACTATTTATGTTATTTTTTGTAACAAAATTATCATTTTTTTTAGGTGGTGGTTCCACATTTTGATTCATAGCTCTGGTCCTACTGCAACGATTTTGCTGGATTTCAATCCCAAACTGCTTAGGCTAACTGTAAGCAATGTGGCACCAAGTTTGTTCATTTCTTTTGAGTTGATCGAAAGTGAGCGTGTTTTCAACAGACGGACAATCGGACAGACAGACGGACATGGCTAAATCGACTTATAATCACTCAAGGACCCAGAATATATATACTTTATGGGGTCTGAGATGAATAATAAAAAAGTTTCACACGGAATGACAAACTTAATATACCCTCTTCACAACTAATTGTGGTGGAGGGTATAATAAAAACAAAACTATACTTAAGAAATATTTGTATATAATTTTATTTCTAAAAAGATTTTTTCAAAGAATTTCCCACTCTTTTCTCAATAAAAGCAGTTTTATTATTTCGTTTTTAATTTATTTATGTTTGTATATAACACTAACTAATCCAAAACTATTTATAATACAACTTTTATTTAAGCACGTTTATCATGTGATTAAAATGATGAGACTACAACAAATTTCGTCAATTTTGTCTATAATATAAATAATTTTTATTGCGTCTTTTTGTCTTGAAATATTTAGAAAAAAGTGTTTTGAATGAAAATAAATTGGATCTATTTTTAATTTTGATTTTCCTAGAAAATAGACATTATTAGATCATGTTTTTTTGGCCCACCTAAATTTGTTTGTTAACGCTTAGTAGAACAGTAGGGTTTCGAAAGTATTGGAAAATAATAATAAAAATATATGAAACACATTATTAAGTTTTTAAGAGTGTTTCAAGATAAGTGTCAGCTATTTGAGGTACGAAAAAAAAATTTTTTATTCCGTTGACAGTAAAATTCTGCTCATCATCGTTTTTGAAGACATACCTATCGACCAATGACTTCGCTGGCCGATAAAGCCCACCAAATAAGGGTTTTTTCACAATCTTCATTTCTTAATTTACACTCCTTCAATAAAAGAAAAAAGAAATTTAATTGAGTCCTACCTTAGAATACACATGAAAAATTACATGTTCCCTATCTCGTTCACATTAACACTTGTTGGAAATTAATTTAGTAAAAATACTCGCGGGAGTTCCCAAAAAAATTTGTTATGGGAATCATTCAAATACGAAATAAAAAAAAATATGGGAATATTTTCATGGGAGTAGTTGTTTGCGATAGAGGTGAATGGCTTGAAAATTATTATTTCGCTTTAAATGTACTATTTCTTTTTGTGTGCTTTATTTCTGAACGAAATTTTCAAAAAAAAAAACGAACTTTGTTAAACCATTAAAATAAATTTTAACACAATTTGCAACTTTGCTCTGACGTTATTCTATTAATGATGGTTGCCAAACCAAACTTACCTTAAAACAACCAAGAACTCTCAGATCAGCTGTCACAGAAGAATGTGCTTCCAATTTCAAGTTCTACTACGCCTTAAAAAACTCTACAATGTTAACGAAAATTTCGATAAATTCGAAAGCAAAATTTCTGAATAGCTTAATTAAAAAAATCGATTATATTTTAAGGCTATGACGTTGACTAATAGAATTTGCTTATATTGTAAAGGTCTTTTGTTGCGATTTAAGCTATGGTCACATTTACCAAACATTTGACGTTCCATACGTAACCACTATTTTTATTAAACATTTCTTTGATATTGCATAAGGTTTGCTAGATCAAACTGCATTTTACACTTTATAAATGTTTTAATTGTTTTCAGTAATAAAGTAATATTATTAAAACAAAAGTTTTTTTTGTCAATTATTTGTTAAATGTGAACATACTTTAATTGTTTTCATGTTTCATGTTTTGGTACGGCCATACTTTGAATTATATATAAAAAAAATATAACCACAAACAATAAAAATCAAAAATATTGAACCCAATTATGAATAAAAATTCTTCGGGAGCTTTTTCCCTTCTCCTATTTTTCCCAATTAAATTCAATTGTAAGAAGTAAGAAAGTATAGTCGGACAAGGCCAAACATGAAATAACCCACACCACAGTATTAAAAGAAAAATTTCGATGGTGTACCCTATTTGTATAATCATGGACCCGCGAAAAAAAATTATGTTGTGAGTTAAAGATTTATGTAAAAGTTCATAGTGCCGAATATCTAGCGTTTTTATCTCCATTTCTATTTAAAATTTGTGGGTTTTAATAAACGAGAAAGTTATCACTACTGTTCGTAACATTACGTTGACGCTCTTGTTTGGATATGGCATATCAGCGTAAAAGCTAATCCAAAGAAATTTTCCGCCTTCCGTTCTTGTTTCGGTACGGCTGTTAAACATTCTAAGATTAAAAAATAAACGTGTCAAATATGTAATGTAAAGTTTTATTTAAATTGACTTTAAGAAACTGAAAAAATACTTGAGTATTTAGAAAAAAAATCAGCAAATCGGCACTTTGATAATTTCTGAACAATGAATTGTCAAAATAACGAAAAATCGTCAAATCTGCATGCAAAACATATCACATTAAGAAAATAAAGAATAATTGTATTTTTTGTTCCCATTCTCATTGCTATGTGTAATTTTAATTTCCTTGTTAATTTTTGAAAGAATTGTTTCTACCCGCACTTTTAATTAAAACATTAAAGCATTTTTTGCATATACACGTTCGCACACTTACACTACACTATAGTTTGAAAAACTTTGAATGACTTTAATATGCGTTAAAATAGAACTGTGCTATCGTCAAAGCTAGTGTCGCGAAATTCTATTTCAATACCAGCTTTTAATAGAAAGGTATGGTATTTAAAGCTATTTTCGGTATGCAGTAGTATTTGTATGGGAGCTATGGCCAAATATGGACCGATAAAATTTGATAGGCTGATGAAGATTGCTCTTAAATAGGTTTGGACCAAATTGAATCTAAATTCCTACATAATTGCGTACAAGGTTGACATGGAGAACTAGCTACTCATTAGATCAATAAGTGATACAGGGTCTATTTTAATGTGTTACACACAGTAGCACAATATCACAATTCCCTCTCCACTACTGTGGTGTAGGTATAAAAATGGGAAAAGGGAGAAACTTCACGGGGAGTTTTCATTCATAATTGGGTTGATAAATTCAACATTTATTTATGTTACTTATATTTCACTGTATTTGTTTGTTTACAGATGGTTCATCAATTGCAAAAATTTTCTACATTAAATTATTTTTTAATTTCCTAAGAAATTTTCTACATTAAATTATTTTTAAAATTCCTTTTAATTGAAAAAAATTAAAAATTTTTTTTTGCTAAAAATAACATTATAATTTTCGTTGAAAATATAATAATAAACAATAATTAAGGCTAATGAATTTTGTTTAAGAAAATAGCTAAAATTTAATTAGCATGTTTTATTATGTACATATGTAGGTATGTATGTATGTGTAGACATAATTATATTTTCGTGGTTGCTTGGCAAAATTAAAAATTGAGATAAATCGCTTTCATCATGAAAAAAAATAACACCTAAAGGCTTCTTATTTTTTAAAAAATAAAATGAGCAAAACAAAAAATAATGATGAAATTTTTTAAAATTTACACACAAAAAAATATGCGGGATTTTTTTCTCAGGCTTATTGTGTGTGAAGTAGACAAAGTTTAATAATAATAAAAAACAAATATGTATAATTATAATGAAAAAATGTGCATAAGATGTACCCACCAACAAAGTTTTACTCTCGTCATTCAATCAATTAGCGCCGCCGTTAATCATCTTTAAAATAAGAAAACCAAGAAGTAGAAAAAACATTGTGTGTGATGTAGAATGGAGCGGTCTAGGGGTGCTAAGCAACAGCAGCGTGCTAACTAAATATAAACATTTTTTTTACCACATGCGGGTTAAAGTTGTTTAATGTCGGTTCTTGAACCTTAAGTGCAAAACATGAGTAGAAAATGTCTTTTCTTCTTAAGTATACTTGAAGTGTGTTTGTGAATACACATTTAAGTTTTTAGTTTAATTTAGAATTTGTTTTAATACCTTTAACATGTTTTAGTTAATTATACCATCATAATTGTTAAAAAATATCTTGAAATTTTCTGGCGCCATTTAGGCAAATTGTAAAAAGAAAATGGTAAAGTGTTTTATGAGCCATCTAGTCATGGAGACATTTCAAGTGTTGATTTGTGGCGACTATCTGCTTTCATATTTTGATTGATTAAGATTCACAGTTAACTAATACATACATAGTTCAATAACACTGTGCAGCAAAAAAAAACAAGCCTCAATACATGCAACGCGAAATGAAACTAGACTATTTGCAGAGCAAATCTGCAAAAGGGTTTTGAAAAGTTAGCTCGGGTTTCCGAAATATCGGCCCCTAAAATTTTTGAATTTTTTGAAAAGGCGTTTGGTATACATAAGTCAAAAAAAATATACTAAATGTACTTCTGAGCTAAAATACTTTTTCAGATGTCTTCTGTAGAATTGTATGGCGATTCTTTACTTAGAATATATTAACCCTGTAACACTAATTTTAAGGGGTAATTTTTGTCCTTTTTTAACTTTCCCCTAAAAGCATACTAAAACGGCAAAAAAAATCATGCAATGTATGTTAAACGGATTTTTGAAATTCCGGGCCTTGATATTTTTAAATTTTTCGAGCTTCCCCATAATTCTACTAAAGCCATCTAAAAAAGTTTTTTATCTCAGAAGTATTTTTTTTTTACCTATACCAAACGCCTTTTCAAAAAATTCAACAATTTTAGGGACCGATATTTCGGAACCCGAGCTAACTTTTCAAAACCCTTGTGAGATTTGCTCTACAAATAGTCTAGTTTCATTTCGCGTTGCAAGTATTGAGGCTGGCGGCGATGACCCGAATTTTGATGCACCGTGTAATTGCAAACTTATATCGTATTGATCGCTTGTATGTTTATCGGCCAAAAGTATTGTACTACCTCAACTTCTGCAGATATACATTTTGAATTTAAAATAGTCGAAATTGTTTTGTGTATTAGCATTTGGCTTTATGTGGTATTTCTACTTTATGCCACTTTACGTCAGCAAGCAATAATGCTTGTATTTTGGACTGATTCTGATAAATGTGATCCACTGTTTGGATAAGGGCACGCTTATGAGATTCCAAATTTCAATTGAATAAAATGATAGAGTAGATGCCCAATAATCTCGAGGAGCAGCAGATGTCCTTCCAAGAGTTTAAAGGAGACACTATGCCGCTTCAGTCTTGGTATTATGGGCTGTCGCATATAATTTAGTAACAAAACTTAATTTTTGCGAAACGGAATGAAAACCTCTGCAGCGGTGAACTAAACTGGCGATTTTAAGAAAGTTGTTAATCCGTTAAACAATTATTTCCTTTAAAAAACTGAATACATAAGGCAAAAACAAAGCAATTAAAACTAAAATAAAATTTTAAATTTTATGTCAACTGATGGTTGGCCTTCTGGAAGTCCCGATTTAAATCAATTGAACTATTAATTGTTGACGGTATTAGAGAGCATGGTCTGCACTAAACATCATCCAATTTCCCTCCTCCAATATTTCCTTTTATATACCACTTGAATTTATCAGAACTACCTACTTTTAAAATCAGGCAAAGCTACGTTCGTTCAAAAAAAAATTTATTTAAAATCTCCATCGACTTCAATATCCCCTGATTTCGAATTTGAAAGACATGGCTGAGTATTAATTATGTATAAAAAAGTTAAGCTTTTAACGAATGTTTTGAAAATTCTAACATTATTTCGATGATTATATTTTAACACAAAAATATAGCTTTTTTAATTGTTTAATGAAAAAATTTATAAATTTTTATTTATTACTTGATATTTTCGAAAATTGTTCATCTATTTTCGAACGAAGAGTTCGTTCGCTTAACTTACATGTTAAGCAAAAACAAATTATTAAATACTGTTTTTGTTTTACATATAAGTTTAGCGAACGAATTCTTCTCTCGAAATCAATGAACATTTTTAAAAGTTACTACTTAAGAAAATTTTTATTAATTAAAAAAATTAGGGTTTTGCAAAACAGTTCAATAATTCAACAATGGCAATTAAAAAAAGCCATTTTAAAAATTTTAACTGTTTTTCCTTCAAACTCTCTCACTGTGATTGTCGTTCTAGGAAAAACCGTTACATGTCCTATTTTCATCTTATGGTTTTATTTTTAGCTTTAATTCCCATCAATTTAAACTCACAAGAAAGTTTCCTCTTAAAAAAAAATAAGAAAATGATTCCACTAACATTTTCAAAGAATTTATATTAAAAATGTTCCATGATTACGTTGCTAAACTAAAGCTAATTAGTTTTCCAGCAATCTCATGCAATGTGATTTCGTTTAAACAATAAACCTCTCGTCGGCTATCTGTACGTAATAGAACATACGTTAAAATATTGTATTAGTTCAAAAAATTTCTCTGGAATTATGCCGATTTCCCTGAAAAACAAAATTAAATAAACTTTGAAGTCATAATTTAAATGAAATTAAATATCGGGTGTTTTTTTAGCCCCGAAAAAGTTTAAATTGGCAGGCAACACTTTCACGTGTGACAGCTGATTTGGCAGTTTTTGGTTGTTTTGAGGTTAGTTTGGTTTTCGCAATTCATCATGAAGAAACTTCCTTCCTTAATTTTTTTTAAAAATCATGGTTAAATTAATTTGATAATCTTGTTCTTGATAAAGCATACTTTTGGTTAAACGGCTGTGGCAATAAACAGATTTGCCCCTTGCCAACTTAATGTTGGGTGAGCTTAATGGGCAGGTAGGATTATTGGTCCATATGTCTTTAAAAATAACTACGGTAAAAAGTTACAGTCAACGCTGAGCGGCTTAGATCAGGGTTTAAAAAGCTGCAGTCGAAACCAAAAATTGTCGAACCAAAAACTTAAATTTGTTTACACTTTTCGCTTTTTGAGCTGGTTTGACAGCAGTTAAAGCAACAGTTTTTTTTACCAATGACAAATGAAGAAGTGGAAGAAGAAATGGCAGTTTATCTACTTTGACTGTAGTTTTTTAAGCGCTGGTTTAGAGACATATTTACTAACTTTTTCGTAAATCAATTAAGGCCTTTTTACAATATTTTACTGAGTATTTAAAGTGTATAATAGTGAGAAAACAATTTTTTATGGAATGTCAAAAAATATATTTCAACTAATTAGATACTGTACACATACAAAAATGCAGGACTGTGGAGTCGGAGTTGAGATTTTTGTACCGGAGTCGGAGTCGAATTATCCACAAAAAGCTCAGTGTTAGAATTAAAATATCGATTTTTCAATATAAATTTGAAATTGCAAAAGATCATGAAAAAGTATTATCGTATCAACTTTTCCACTCTTGACGATTTGCCGCCTGCTTCAGAACAAAAATGTATGATATGAAAGAAATTTTAAATTGATGCTGATAACATCTTACTTTAATTTATTTTTAATATCTGTTAAAATCACTAAAATTAAAATATTTTTATAGTGAACAGCAGTTTTTACTCTACAAAGAGTTTTCTTTTAATTTCAAGGGTGATAGTGTAGACGTATCACCCTTTGATTTTTGCTAATGCGATTTAATCCCGTTATATTATATAAACCAGATAAATTAAAAATAATAATAAAGTTACTGGCAAAATGCTGCGAAAAGTGTGTGAAAATTAAAGTCGCCGATTGCGGACGCATGACCCCCATCATATATAAACATTAATGGCATCAAATTATCTATCTATGCCAGTTAAAATAGTATGTAGGTATATAAAATATTTGTCTTTGCTTTATTTTTTATTAAAAATTCTGTAACTTAAAAAACACCATGTACAAGAAAGTACTCGTACTAGCAAAATACATATAAGTATATAAGTGTATGTGTATGTGTATACTTTGTGAGCTACCGCTTGATATCAGTTGTGTTTTACTATAACTTTTATACATATTTAATACATATATTTTAAAATCTTATCTTAATTTTTTTGTGAGTATTTTAGTACATTCCTATCTAATACGAAAAGTACTTCTACTACTCGTAGTTTAGGATTTCTAAATTATTTATCAAATACCAGGAAAAAAGTTCAATTACATTTCGTACGAATTTTGTGACACTAAACTAAAACAAAGAGAAAAAAATAAACTTTAAGGTACGACAGTTTTACTTGATTTTACCTATGGAATAAACCAGCAAAAAAAATAAATTAAAACCTTAAATCACAAAGATTTTTTATTTTAAATACCAACTCATTTGTTTGTACTCGTAACTGTTACCAAAATTGCATGGGGTTATCTAAAAATTAGCAGAAAACTACACCCAAATTTAAAGTTTGTGGGAAATAGACGGACATTAAAACAAAACTTAGGGGAACAGAAAATGTGTCATATTTACACGAAATTAATTGTACAGAAAAAATCTTATATTCGTATGTAAATAAAGTTATTCATATTTAAATAACATTAAAGCTATTCACAAAGTGTTCTATTTCTTTATATTGGTTGTTTTTGCTTTAATTTTATGAATATGTATGACATTCATAAAGTTAAAGCAAATACAACCAATATGACAAAATAGGACACTTTGTGAATTGCCTAATTTGTTTTCTTTTTTTTTCTTATGCTAATCCCGCAAAGCTCTACGCTTGTCTACAGGAGACCAGAGTCTCTGGCGGGAAAAAGAACTCGCAACCCCCGGACTGATAGACTAGCTCACTGCAACATTGTTTTGTTTAACAATGCTTTAATCGGTTAGCCGCTTAATTAATTGCCGAGGTGTTGGTTTAATTGGTAAATAATCGGCTAATTTTGTTATTGAACGGTTAACCGATTAATAAAATTTTGTTTTAAATTAAGTAATTTCAATAAATAAAAATACAAAAAAATATTTATTATTTTATTATTAACTCATAATACAGGTTAATTTTTTTCTCAGTAATTTTCCTGGATTTCTCTAAACATATACAGCCGTATTCATAATGAAAATTTGGCATGAAGTAAGCAAAAAGTTTATTCATAATACACTAACCAAACTCTGGCTAGCGATTTGCTAAACACTTGTCAACGAGCTGCCAAACGTTTGCCAACTTGTGAAAAACAGCCGTTAAATGTCAAACAATTTTGTTGGTTTTTTTAATTAACTGTAAAGTAATTTGTTTTAATTTTTGTTTTTCTTTACCCACTTACAACTACATTTAGAGTTCACAAAAAATCATCCAATTGTAGTCGGGACTGTAAGAAAAGATAAACTCACTGTTTATTTTTGTTGTTTTTGTTTAAGCTTTGATATTGTTACAAGTAAAACTGAAATTTATAATTCTTATTCGCTTAACAGTTTTTTTTTATAATATCTTAAGCTTTTCTAATATCTTTGGATGAAGATTCCTGACGATCTGGCCTAAGCAACCAGTGAAATGCGCATAGCAATAGCTTATCCCTTAAACAATAAATGTCAGTTTCTCAATATTATGAAATGGGAATTTAGCACATTTGAAAGAAACCTTGTTAGTTTTTTTTAATTTACTGACTTTTACTTAATTTATTTTAATTTTAAAAACTTTTTAAAAAGTGTATATGTGAAGGGGAAAAACAAAAAAAGGAACAAACGTGTTGCATTTTTGAGTAATACATGTGGCATTATAAAAATTCAGAGTTGATTTAGTAAAAGTTGGCAGATGGAGAAAAGTTCGTTATGAATTAACTCTGTGCCAACAAGCAGCTAAGCTTAATCGGCATTATAGTTAGCAGCTCGTTGTACGTAGTGTACAAACTGTGGCTAACTTTTTGTTATGAATACGGCTGATAAAATTTTCCATTTTGCCACTACTGCCCTGTTTTAATATTTTTAAATTCTTAACACTTCATTATAATTGTTAATTCTGTTAAAAGATTGTTTGTGTTACTATAGAGAGTTTCTTCTGTTGTTAGGTCATTATCTGACTCCATCCTGGCAAAGCTCAGCACAGAACATTCTGCAAAAAATGTATTTCCGAATTCCTTAGCATGTACTGTATTTTAAGAATTTGTTGCTAGAAGAAAATATATTGTATAAAAAAATGTTTTTTAAACACATATGTACATGGGTAATTCCATGTCAAAACGACCAAGAGTGGGACACGACCTCTTCCGATTGTAATGAAATTTGGTGAGAAGGTTCCTTTTATTTTTTATGAACGAAAAAAAATTTTAAAAATTTTTTTTCAAAAGTTATGTCATATTCAAAATGTCATAATTTCGCAGATTTAGCCGAATGTGTTGAGCTTATTTCTTCAATATCTCGAAAACTAATGACATACGAAGATGATTTAAATGTCATTTTAAAGAGAATACTTGGGACTACAAACCATATACTGAAAAGAAATAATTTTTTTGAAAAATGTAATATCTGCAAAATATTAAATTTTAAAAACGGACTAAGTCAAAAACTTATTTTTTTATTTGGCTGATTTTTTTTAATATAATACCCAAAACTGTTCTTAAAAAATCCTGAAACTTTGAAGGAGGTGTTTTTTTTCTTTTTTAAGATGATTTTTTTTCTTTCGCAACCTTTGAAAAAATAATCTTAAAATAGAATTTTAATATTGTAATTTTGAGCAATAAGTACACTGTGCTAGTTGCAAAAAACAGACCAGCCGCGCACCTTGCATTTTGCCCTAATTGGGGCACGCTGAATCCAGTGGGACTTACCGTTTTTTTAGATTGGCTCTTGTTTTCAAGAATTGCCGTTATTTCGAAAATGTAAGAGGCTGCACAGCATATATTTGCGTAAATCGAAAACGGTTTAGTTTATTGAAATAACTTAAAAAACCGAAATTCGGCAATAAAAAATAAAGTGGGGTTGGTCATACATTTGACCCAGCTAGAAGCATCCTAATTTGAATTGTATCTGTTTGTTATGGATTTAGAATTTTTCCAATTTATATCTTATCTGTTTGTTAAATTTTTGTTTGTAGATTAAATTTTTTCTTTTAAAAATATTTCCAACAAATGTTTTTCCATATAACATTCTAAAGTTCATTTATTTATCAATCTAATTACTGGGTTAAAACAATTATTTTCTATACACATAAATACATTTATACAGTTGTAATTAAAAAAAAAAATAGCATTAAAATTCATTTATATACCCAACTACAGCCCTGAAGAAAAGCTGGGTGCAAGTGTTTCCAAGTCACCAGTTTAGTCGACTACTTTGGTGACTTTTTGGCGACATTGTCAACCAAGGGGCTACACTTTTGTATTTGTCTTTAACACGAAAAAAAAATTTGCTAACAACTGAGAAGTAAAATTCCTGTAAAGTTCAATTCTTGAAAAGTTGTTAAGTGACACTCAGTCGGCCCGTTATCTCAGAAAACCCCATTATTAAAGAGGTTAAGAATTTCCGCCGGAAGAATTTTCCGGAAATTAAAGCGTTAGAAATTTTTTATTATTATTTATATGTGTCTGTCCAAAAAACTTAATTGCTGCCATTGTGCTGCCATATTATATTTATACTATCAAATCTAGCGATTGTAAAAAAATGTTTTATTAGCTTCTTTGCAAGAAATCAAGCGATTTTTTTTATATTTTAACAAAAGTGTTTACAATTTGAAATAAAAAGTTTGCTTCACCACAACTTACCCCCCCCCCCCCCCCCCCAATTCTCTGAGAAAATAAACTATATCAATATCGATTCAGATTTTGGTTGATATGTAATTAGCGTAAAGCCAAATTTGTACATGGACATATTTTGTAAATTTGACGTTTGCTGCGCTATAACTCGTTATCTCGCAAGAGTCTCATCTGATAACCTATATTGATATAGATTCAGATTTGTATGCTCTATCGATTGGTACTACCTGAAAATCGAAAACGTAAAACGCAAGAATTTTGAAGTTTTTAAAAAAATTCTGTTTAATAGAAAACTAAAAATATTTATTTAATTTGTATGACTATCAAAAACTCTTGTATTACAGAAATCTTATTACAAAACGACGCTTAAAATTCTTGCGTTTTACGATTTCGATTTCCAGCACACCCCTGTTAGTGTGACAGAAACTTTTTTTTGATTTTTAGAACCACTAGATTGCATTAACAAATAACGCCACCATTTCTTTATTCTCTGTGACTATTGACCGCCTTAAATAAAGTGTAACCGTAACGTTTCTTTTTTTGGAACTGTATATCGTAATATACCGCATTACGTTATTATCTCTTGGTTCTTCTATGCGCAGTATCCTTAAAACCGAGTTGATATAAAAGACAAACTCAAAGTTTGTCCGTCTACATCTTTTAGGTCATACTTCGGTTGACCTGGTTCTCGGCCTCAATGAGAGTTATGTCTAGTATCCTCCTGGAAAACATTGAATATAAATAACAATCAACAATTTCTCAGCATTCTCATTACCACTTCCAAGTTATAAATCTGCTTTTCAGTATGTCCGTGACAAGATGGTCGATATATTCCTGGCTAATTATATGGCAACTTCGAAACTACAAAAAAGAGTGTCCTTGTGCTTACATTTGAATAAAATCAAATTTTTTATAATTAAAATTTACTTTAAGTGCTTTTAGCGGTCTCTTTTGATGATTTGGAAATAAAAAGCTTTTCGCCAAATCTTTCACTTATTTTTCTACTTAAATTTTATCAAAAACAAAATATTTAAGTTTTAAAATATGTATGAATGTATTTATGTAGTTCCATTTTGCTTTTTTTTATTTATTTTTTTTTTTGCTAATCAACTTTATTTGTTTACAAAATTGTTTTTTTTTTAAACATTTCTTTTTGCTAAATTTACAGCCAAAGTATTTCTTGGAATTTCTTAAATTTATTTATTATTTTTTCTTAAATGTAGTATTAGAGTTGTTTTTAGAAAGGCTTTAGCGATAAACGCGTAGTAGAAATAGCGACGATAGATACAATACTACAACAAAAATGTGTTAAAATAAAATTAAATAATAAAATAAACTACTTCATAATTTGTTTATTTTGGGGTGTTTATCGTGATTGCCTTGTTTTGGTTTTTGTATAAGTATAAACAATATGCACAATACTTATATAGGTACCGTTACAAAAATCGCAAACGGCCCTAACGCACCAAACATTAGATTTTCAGATTTCATTAAAAAAAACAAACGACGCTATCTACAAAATCAATTTGTAATAAACGCCAAAAAAAAACCTAAAAAACTGTTTGCATAATGTGCCAGATTGTCAATTATGAAAACAGCTGGTATGTTTTACTGTTAAACAATTTATTTGTTGTAGAAAAATAAATTATAAACATTTTAAGGCAGTTTAGCATTTTAAAAAGTTTTTCTAATCTTTTCGCTAAATTAAAAATACATCTATAGAAAGTATAAAACCATAACAAGAAAATTTATTTATAACTTAAGTTTTCTAATTTCAAACCAATGGCACACTTTTGCTCCAAGGTTTAACTCATCTTAAATGTATTAACTAATCCAGTACCATTTTGCGAACTCTTCAACTAATCCATCCATTTTTGGTCTGAACCCTCTTACCGATCTTAATATTACTTCTCAGGGATTCTTTAATTTTGCCAGCCGGCGCTTTAAATAAACCCTCAGGTTTTCGACCGAGTTCAGATCTGAACTCTGCGGTGCCACTCCATGACCCCAAATGCAGAATGTTTCGGGTAGTTGTAATGTGGGAAGATTACATTCTCTGGTCTATCTAACATTTTGGTCAGGGCTCAAATTATATTTTAAAATGCTAAGTTGGCTTCCTTTCGAATTATGCCTTCGATTCGTAGAAGTGGATCCCACCATCTGGGGTAATACTTCCCCATACCATAAGAGAACCGCCGACATGCTTAATGGTTTCAAATACATGAGCAGGGTTTTGTGTGGTTGATGGCTTGGCCCAATAACAAGCCTTCCCATCTGATTGGTATCCATTGATTTTGGTCTCATCTAACCATATGACCTGCAAGATAAACAGAAAAGGTCATATGTATTAAAAAAAAAGTTAAAACAAGTTAAACACAGTGAGTACTGTGTGCAATTCTGGTACTGTAAACGTTGTTGGGAGATAATTTAGGCTTTTATTCTAGACACTGACCGCTGTTCTATTTTATACAAATTTGCGATAGTAGAAAATATTATGTGCTTAGGTATGATGTATGACGCATTATAGTGATAATGCCATGCTTGCTGTTTAAAATTGTCGAAATATCTTTTAACAAATCTGTCATCTTAATTCAAATTTTACCGTCATTCTCTAGTAACTTTGTAAACATACTTGTTCAAAAATTGGTCACTAAATATGGCAACATTTATGTTAGTTGTGGTATGGCCACTTAAATTTGTTGTAATAGTCAAGGGTTGCCATAGTTTACATACTTGAAATATCTTTAAAAAAAAATCTAAACAAAGAAAAACAAAATAAAAATGAATGTTAAGTAAAATAAAGTTATAATCAAGGCGAATTCATTTTTCAGATGTGCTACTTTTTTTCTAAATTAGAGAGAGGAATGTCAAAAGTTACTTGTGTTTTTGACATATCGACCAACGACAAATAAAATATAATGTTGTGTTTTTGGTGTTGTAACTTTTTGTAGTATCGCCACCACTGTTTACATGAATTTGCCTTGGTTATAATAATGAAATAATAATAAGAGTAAATAAATTACTTAATTACTTACTTTTTTATCCATTACAAACAAAATAACACTAACAACATAAAACAGACACCAAGAAACCAAATATAAAAACGTCAAAATAAACCAAGAACGAATCGTGTAAACAGCATGGTTGGCAATCTAGATTTAGAGAGCGAACCGAGTAGTTCATATCGTCCTGTAGACATAGCATTAGCCATGAAAAATTACTGTTGCCATTTTTTTGACATTTATATTTAGCACAATTTTCTTTAATATTTCGAAAACTCTGAACCAAAACAATGTGATAAATGCTGCTATGAAGAAGTTAGAGTAGAAGTTCTTCTAAATTAATATATATAAACACCAATTTCTATCGATGATTTCAACTTTTCTTGATTCAAAAGTTAGTTAATTCGTTAGAATTGTACACTCGCCCCTTGCTTTGGAGCTGTAGCTTTCTAACTAAAATCCGCTAGTGACCGCACAATCCTTTCAAGGTAAAATCAGCCTGCAAAGCCGACTTGTTACGATTTTCTCCAACGACTTTGGATTCAAATCACAACAATCAAGTGATGCCCGAAGGGGACTGGAACAGAGATTCCAGGGGCTTCTGACTGCCGTGTTTCCAAATAGGAGCTCTGGTTAGTCGCGATCTCAAGAGTCCTGTCAATTTGGAACACTGCGAACTCCAGTTATTGGCTGCACCTGATTTTCCCGGAGGATGTAGCACCAGAAGGTGAAACATCATGTAACACCAAAAGGTGAAACATCCTTAAGGAGGGCTATAATTTGTACACATAACCACGCGTGTACGCAAGCAATTTTACAAACATATGTATCGTATTGCGTGTGGTTGCGTCTGCTGTGCTGCTTCCTCCACACTATAATGTACAACAATACATGATAATGGTGACAATGGCAAGATGTTAAAAATAATAAGCACTACGAATATTGGAGAACAAAGCTGAAAAAGAACTTTTCAATTTCAATACGCCAACAATATAATATGAAATTGGAAAATTAAATTATAGTTCATTGAAATTTGTGGGAAAATTTGTTATGGAGCACATAATTTTATACAACTCAAGCACCACATGACTGTAGCGTGCGCGTGTGTGTGAATGTACTAGTGTGTAAAATATAATGTTGAATAGCTTTGAGGTGGATCAGAGATGGATAACAATAAATTTCATCATTATTTTTTTTTTTTTTGTAATTTTACAACAAAATAGAGGCGTTAATTAAATTTCTCGCAAAATACGCTTAATTATGGCGTGATTTTTAACAGATGTTACAAAATAAATAAAAATGATATTTAATCATTTTTATTCCGATGCTTGCGGCAAGATATTCAACAGCAATTTTTTGTTTGTCCTTAAGAGCGGAAAAGTTAATAGGTTCGTCCTTTTTCATACTTTTTTCGTCGGTGTGCCATATTTCATTAGTTCTTACAACAAGTGTGTGATTTATTTACATTTTAAAAGAAAGCACTTGACATTTTTTATTTATTTTTATCATTTAGCATATTTTTATTAGCAATCAATAATGGTAAAAAATTTGTAAAATTAATTTTTATATTTCATCCCTGATTTGCTTCTTGTGCTTTTGTTAAAATACAGCTCTGATAAAATGAAAAATATGATGATCATTGTTTATGTTATTTTTAGTTGTCAAAAGTTGTTTACATTTTGCTTACATGTGCATGCATACGTTTATGGTATGCCACACATACACGTTTTTTCCTTTTGCTTTGTATATGTATGTGGTAGTAAATTTTTGACAAGTACAAGTAAGCAGACCTGATAGATGGGCCTTGATATTATTGTTTAGAAAAATTTAAAAATAAATGTAGAAATCGATATGACCAAGGTATATTTACACAAGGTAGACTCATTTGGGAGTGTAGACATGCTGCTCTATAAAAATAACCGAGTGGAACGGAATTGTCAAAATTGTCTTCATATAAATTTAACGCACACATGTACAAATTTTGGCTCATATACACGGAATTTGACATCGGTGTTCCAACTTAGGTAAACAGCTGACAAACATATGGGCCAACGAGTTTACCTTGTGTAAATATACCTTGGATATGACTGTCAAGTTTCTTAATGTATTTTAACAAGGTATATTTACACAAGGTAGACTCATTTGGGAGTGTAGACATGCTGCTCTATAAAAATAACCGAGTGGAACGGAATTGTCAAAATTGTCTTCATATAAATTTAACGCACACATGTACAAATTTTGGCTAAAAGATATGAATACGAGGTCTTATGGAAGAGGGAGGAATACATATTTTAAATGCCCATGTTAGGTTAGGTTTAATGGGTAGCCGTCAAGACGACGGCTCCTTGGGTCCTTATAGCGGTTACCTTATGATACACTTATCCAGTGACAAGAGTCAGCCAGTATTCACCAGACTATTCCTCAGAGGCCACTGCAGCCTCGAACAACCCCGACTCCCTGCAGAACAGAGAGATCAATTTAAGTCCCACATTAGACATATCGTTCAGACATGGCAATTCCGGTCTCCTAAAATGCCGAAACCTAATATCCCCCAGACCGGGGCATTGGCAGGGAAAGTGAATCACCGTCTCCTCCTCATGACAACTTCTACAGTAATCATTATAATCAAGACCCATTCTCCCCGCATAAGTCCCTATCACCCAGTGACCCGTAATTATCGATATCACTGTCCCTATCTGTACCCTACCGAGACTGAACTACAAATTTGTTTATAAATGGTGGTCCAACCATAATGCACGATGTTAATTGCGAGTCACATTTTAAGGTCAAGTTTATTGACCAACTTATTTTGACATTTTTTGTTTAAGTGTTTGACAAATTCAACAATTGACCAGTACGTTAAGATTGTTGAAGCCTTTTACGGAAATGAGCGTTCAAATTAAACTGCATTTCGTGCACTTCGGGATTGTTTTGGTCTGCATAATCGACCAAATGAGTTAAAAATCAGTAGAATTGTTCGCGAATTTCAGCAAGCCTGGTCTGTAGGAAAAGGAACCCACAAAGAGGGACAGTTTGGTGTGGTTTATGGGCTGGTGGCGTCTTCGGGCCGTACTTCTGCGAAAATGAGGCCGCCCAAGCAGTTACCGTGAATGGTGTTCGCTACCGCGCGATTATAACGGACTTTTTGTGGCCTGAAATTGTGGATATGAATCTGGACGATATGAGGTTCTAACAGGATGGTGCCACTTGCCACACAGCAAAAACAATGGCTCTTTTGCTCTAAATATTCAATGGCCGTGTTATCTCAAGTCGTGGTGATGTTAATTAGCCGTCACGATCATGTCCTTTGACACCGTTGAACTTCGTTTTTTGGAGATATTTAAAAGAAAAAGTGTACGCCAGTAAGCCAAAAACAATTCAAGAGCTAAAGGATAAGACAATTCGGCTTATTAAGGGCATTTAAACTCAATTATGTCTCAGAGTAATTGAAAATATGGACTATCGGATAGAGGTATGCCACCGATGCCGTGGCGAACTTATGGATCATATTTTGTTTACACATAATTGTCATAGATCCTTCTTTAATATTAAATAAAATATTAAGATATTTCTCTGACAACTTTTTGTTATATTAACATCGTGCGTTTTGGTTAGACCACTCTTTAGTACCTACATGCAAAATTTTATTAAAATTGTTTTTTTCTGAATTACAAGCTTTGTAGTTTATTTGTTTTCTGGGTCTTTAAAAAAGTTAATTTAAAAAAATTAAATAAAAACTGCGAATATGAAATTAAAACTACACTCTTTCATTCCTGCTGTGTTTTCATCAGGCCAAAACTGCACTTTAGCAATTCTTTAGGCCATAATTTCTTAATTTCATGAGAATTTTGTAATACAATGATTTAACTTTATTTCTCAGTTAAACAATAAAAAATTAAATAAAAAAAAAAAAAAAATAATAAAATACTAAACAACACAACACTCAATGAAATTGTATGTTTGCAAAAACTCTTAACTCTCGTAATTCACAATAAAAAAAAAGCAACAAACGATTATTGTACCGCAAAAAATTCACATGAAAACATTTTTGAGTATCTGCTAGATACATGTGTTTTTATGTGTGTATCTGTTTACATACTTCATGTAGTTATATTGTTTTTAATGCATCATGTATTTTGATATGATCAAAAATGAATCTTTTTTTTTTGTTGGTTGAATTATAAAGGGTGTCCAAATTTTCGTTATCATCGGTCATTGGAAATCGCTACAGGAAGATGATCCGTAGCTTTTTGTGGCGGAAACTTAACGATTTAGACGTAGAGAATATGTGGTTTCAACAGGATGACGCCAATTGCCACGCAGCAAGAGAAACAATTGATCTTTTGAAAACAAGGGTTCGAAGAGGATTGAATTGGCCACCAATATCGTGCGATTTGAGACTTTTAGACTATTTTTTGTGGGGTTTTTTGAAATCGAAAGTGAACAACTAAAATACACCACAATTCAAGAGCTTATACACAACATTATCGAGCAGAAATCAACCATTGACAACTGTTTATTGAAGAACGTAATTAAGAATTTTGGTAAAAGATTGGGAGCCTGTAGGGGGTCTCTTGACCGACAAAATTTTTCATTTTTAACCAGAACCTTTTTGTAATTAACTCTTATATTGAAATTGTACCCCAATTTTAGACACCCTTTATTATTATTTTTTTTCTGTGTAGAAGGCTATTTTGAGGTTTATTTTTGTTGCATTTTAAATAAATATTTTTTTTTTAGATTTAATATGAATGATGCAGTTTATTTTCCAATGAAATTGTTAAAATTCATTTTCTATTGAATTGTTTTATAAGGTAATTTTAGCAAAAAAATTTATTGTTAAAAATTATATTAAATTAAAAAAAAAATATGCGCATAAATGCTAATTTTAGCAACAAATGATTTTAATATGAAAAAAACTTTTAAGCTTTCCAATCTTTTGTTTGAATTTTCCTAAGACTTTAAGGATTCTCACATCCAAAAACTTTCTAAAAATTGTAAATTAAATATGTAATTGAATTCTTTATTTATGTTTTTATACCCACACCACAATAGTGGTGAGGGTATTATGCGTTTGTGCTGATATTTGTAACATCTTAGAAAACCGATCGACTTAAGCTACAGTCACACTTGTCAAATATTTGACGAAAAAAACGGGACCAACAAGCAAACTAAATAATCATTTCCTTTAATTCCAATATTTATTTTGATTATAGTACCACATCTAGCAAAAAACAGTTTTTTGCTTTGTCTAGTAATATAAATAGTTTTATTATATGATACTAATAGAAGTGTTAAATCTCACTAACTATTTCCAAAAGTAGTGGTTACGCTTATTTGGTCAAATATTTAATAAGTAGCTTTAGAATCTTTTTTGAATCGATTTAACGATGATTGCCCATAGGTCCCAAATAGGGAACACTCTCGAAAATTTGTTTTAAATACTGTGGTTTAGGGCATGATGAGGTCGGGCTTGTCCGTTCATACTTTTTTATTTATTTATTTTTTTTTTGTCATGAACATTTTGCATTTAAACAATTGATATGACGAACTATAACAAATTTTTAAATAATTGTTTTATTTTTTTTTCTAATTCCAGGTACATACATTTATCACAATTTTTAAAAAAAAGTTAGTGAATATGAGGTAATTAAAATATCGATGACAAAAACATTTTTAAAACAAAATTTTTTTTCAGTTTTTTTTTTTAAGTTAGTAAATGCTATTACATACAATATAATTATAAGAAAAGAATCCAAATGATAATGATTAGTAATACTTGGGAAAAATTGCAATTAAGGAAACCTAAACGGTTATTAAATAGACGGAAATAATGTGTTGATGTAGGAATTCGATAAAGAAAGTTAATTAACTTTATGAAATTTTATGCGTTAAGAAATTCGTAGAATTAAGCACTTATGATTGGTTGTAAAACAGCCTTATGAAAAGTAACTAACAATTCATTTCGTTAAAAAATAATTTAAAAAGCAACAGCTTTCAAGCGTAAAAATTTAATTTAACAATTCACTCCCAAAAAAAACAAACCTTCTCATGCAGGGGTTTCTCGACTGAGAAAGACAATTATCCGATGCCCTTACATTTTACATTCTTAAGTCAGGCCATTGCTCAAGCATTTCATACCCTACTTTAAGAAATATGATACCGTATTTCTAATAAAGGCTGATCCAACCAAAACGCACGATGATAATTCTAAATAAAACAAAAAGTTTTCAGAGAATTGTCTTAATATTTTTTATTATGATATGTGAAACAAAATATCGGCTAAATGCTAGCCACGGCTTCGGTGGCATACGTCTATCCAATGGTCGATATTCTCAATGACTCTTAGACATAATTACGGTTCAATGTCGCTAATGTGCCCAAATGTCTCATCCTTTAGCTCTTGAATTGTTCTTGGCTTATTGAAGTACACTTTTTCCTTTAAATATCCCCAATGAAAGAAATTCAACGGTGTCAAATCACATGATCGTGACGGCCAATTAACATTGCCACGACTTGAGATAACACGGCCATTGAATTTATCACGCAAAAGAGCCATTGTTTCGTTGGCTGTTTGGTAAGTGGCACCATCCTGTTGGAACCACATACCGTCCAGGTCCGTATCCTCAAATTCTAGCCACAAGAAGACTGTTAACAACTCGCGTTAGCGAACACCATTCACGGTAACTGCTTAGCCGACCTCATTTTTGACGCCACGACGCCAGCCGATAAACCGCACTAAACACTCACTTTGTGCATGCATCTGCTTTTCAACAATCACTCCCATTTGCCCAAATGCAGCAATTCTGGTGGTTAACGAATCCACTGAGGTCAAAGTGTGCCACGAAATGTCCATTCTCGTAAAAATCTTCAACAATCTTAACGCGCTATTCAATTGTGTACCTCTCCCTGGTTGAATTTGTCAAACACTGAAACAAAGAAATGTTTAACATCGTGCATTATGGCTGGACCACCCTTAATAACATATCAATTAGAAATCGACTACTGCCAATACCACTTCAAATGTGAAATCGACTTGATTTTACAAACATCAGCTTAAATGATGCAGTAAAAAAAAATTCGAAATAAATTCAAATAAATTGAATGTTGCTTGAATTATTACGTTATGAACACATCCCCGGTGCAATATCGACGTAAGTGCAATTTTACTTAACATTGTGCAGATGCCTGTATTCCATTGAGGCATTTCCATATTAGGCAATTCTTGACAGTCGCAAACGTATGCTATTAATCATTTTCTTGGTCAAATCTAAACGAATCGCCGATACCAAGATTGTCTGCACTTTGTAGTTAACTCAGAAGATCCAAATACAGCTTCCTATGCATGTTTCCTTTAATACCTCTGAATATGACATACAAATTCAAACCCTTACGTTGCCTCCTAAATGCTTAGCCGTAGAGCGTAAATTACATTTGTGAAGGTAATTTTTTACTAATAAAAACAAAGGTCTTTTCATCTGATCTTAACAGTTTAAATTTGTTTTCATATGCTAAAATAGGCGTCTTCCAGAATAAAATATCTTTGTTTAAATGTTGTCGGCAAAACTCTATTCAACGTCATCTATTTGCGGCCTTTATCAACGGCTTGTTTAATATGTACATATATAACTTTTCGAACATTTTTAGGGATATAGGGCTTACCCAAGTACTTGTTTCTTTTGAACTCATTTTGGTTTTACCTGTATATGGGTGGTGGGCAGTGGACGATGAAACTTGGCATTCGTATTTTTTTTTTTTAGAAAGTGCATGTACCAATTTAGCAGGCTTTTGCTTGAATAGGAAAAGTTTTTTGCGAAAAATTAGTTTCGATTGTATGGGTGATGAAATTTCTTTTCTCTTAATTTATAGCCCATTTACATTAGACCGAAATCTTGTAAATTTCATGGTAAATCTTCTTCAAAATCGAATGTGTTTACATTGCAATTTTTTGACATTAGCTAGATTTTGTTTTCATAAGCAAAACAGCTGATTGATGGTTTTATTTTTGTAATACATACAGACAGATAAAAAATAGGCATTTAAAATTTCGCATCATCTTTTATTTATAAATAATTGTATGTATTTAATCAATTTTATTTATCTTTTTCTTTTAAGTACTATTTCGTGAAATATTTGAACTTTTTTTTAACGGTTTTAACAGCTCCTTATATTTTTTGCACCAAAATGTATGAAGTCATCCCTCTATGCACTGTTTGTCAAAAGATGCTCAAACCAGTACATATTGGTTGAAATTTTTGCTTTTTACATGGCAAACGCAAGTTTAAATTCTATTCGTTTTACAAAAATTCATACTTTTGAAAGTCCCACACGTAGCCGTTTAAAACAAGTCAGGCCGGGCCTACTACTAAAAAAATGGTTAAATATTTCAAACTTAACGCTTTTTAATCTGCAATTTTCAATTAAATTAATCATCCGAGATTTTGTGTATTTTCAAAAACTTAAATCATTTCTTTTCTTCCACCTAATTCATATTTTTTTTTTTTTTGAAACATACTTCATTGGTGAATAAGCCATAAAACATTTCGCTAACTACAGAGAGGGAGACGTCATAACAATTTTTAAAGTTGTGATGAAATTCTAGTGGATTTTGCACCGTTCACCTACAAACAAGCAAAAAACGTATAAAACAAACAAAAAAACAGTCTTCGTTGGTAACAACTAACCGCCAACATCTACAAACTATGGCAAATGAAAAAAATTAAAAGATTAAGATGGTTACCAAACAGGTAAAAAAAATATTCTTATTGTGTGTACAAAATACATGTTCATAGTCTTTTTATAAAGCTTAAGACAATAGCTTACCAGACAGACCTTAAGTGAGTCACAAACTTACTTCAGTATTTCTTCAGAATACAATAAAATGGTGTAATTTCAAAAGTATTTAAAAATGTTTGTTTAGCGTACAATACCTTTAAATAAAATCGCAGTTTTCAAAATAATTTTTGATTACATTTTTTAGATAATGATAGGTACAATAAATATTAAAAATAAAAATTTCCCTATCATTTAAAAGGTATGTGGTGAGAAGGCTATCAGCCGAGCCGGCAATTTCCACGGGATTTTGAATAAAATACAAAGGCTCAATAAAAGACTTGATGTATCATGCAATGTATTTATATTAAAATTACTTTAAAAATAATTATAAAATATTTTCAAATATACACAGTAGGTTTAAATAATTTTTACATACATTTTGGTATGAAAATTACTGGATGTATACAAAATTTCCTTAGCTTTTAGTATCACGTCTAGGTCACCTCGCAATTAAATTTTTATCAAAAGAAAAAGATTAAGAAATATAAATGACATTAGTCTTACGTATTATACATACATTTTTTTCGGAGTTGAAATAGTGTTGCAAGATTAAAATTAAATTAAATTATGGTGTTATGGGAGTAGCGTTAACAGTATGCTTGCAAACAAAAACATCTTAAGTTAAATTTATAAAAGTAGAAAAAATTATTGTTAATCATTTTCATTCAAAAAACATTTTTGTTTACGTTTTAAAAATGCTGAATTACAAACGAAATTTTTCTTTCATTTTGGTTTATTTTATTATTTGATAAAAATTATTTTCCCTGAGTTTTTCTAAAAAACTTTTTTGCTATTTTATCTCAACTTAAGATGTTGTTTTTTTTTAAATGCCACAGATATCTTTTTTGGGAACCGAAGTTAATTTAACGATGTTTGTCTGTCTGTTGAAATGGGTTTTCCAAAGACCCTACTAGATATAATGGGGAGTAGTTTGATATATATATATATATTTCTGTCACGTATACTCCGTTAAGGTTAGCTATTTTATAGAGTTTTTTTCTGTATATCTGGCGAACGGTAAGAGCCAAAGTTTTCAAATTAGGTAAAAGCATCATCATTATCAATAAACAACATCCGACAAAATGTGGACGGGATTGGTTAGTGGGCTCGGCACAAAATAGATTTATTTTAAAGTAAAAACTTATATAACTGGCTGCTCTTATCGCACCGCGGTGAAGGCTACAAAAGATTCATCATAGCCGAATGTACCACTCTCACTTATTTTTTTATTTCTTATTAGGCGTCAAAAAAATTTGAGGCTTATCCGCTTTCATTTAATACATATTTCGTTTTTAAAACAGAACCTTAAAATCGCTATTAATATTTTTACTAAAACTTTCTAAAATTCGCTAAAGATTAGAATCCTCAAGTATTTTGAGGATCTTTTATAGTCATCGCTAGGGAAGAAATTTCATGCACTAAAAAATCGAAAATATGCGCTTAAAATATGCACTAAAAAATCCAAAATATGCAATTAAAAATATTAAAAATTTTCACTATAAACTTAAAAGGTTTCCATTAAAAATCATTTTTAAATTTTACTAAAAACATAAATATTAATAAAAATCTATTGTTATTCAAATATTTGCAAAAAACTTTAATAACTAATTTACATTTTTGTTTGTTAAAATCAATAAGAACTATTTTATTAAAAGTACAACTCTGTCTTGTACTTGAAGAATGCCAATCCATTTTGGAAAAAATTATTTTCAGATCCCACTTTGATGCCAGATCAGATCAAAAATTTATGAAAGTTTTTTTTTGTGTATTAAAAAAAATTTTAAGAGCTTTTTTTATAACATGGAAATTAAAAAAAAATCACTCCAAAACCTAAATATGGGCATTTCCATTTTTACGTGTCGTGATATTTGTAACACAAATTGTAAAAAAATTTAATGAAGAAGTCAAATTTGTAAAAAGGGTTTTTATATATACATACAAAGTAATGAAGTAGCACTGTATTCAGAAAAAAAATTACAGTAATCGGCGCTAAGGATTTGCAGATATAAGCAAAAATCTGCGCTGGCGTGACGTTAAAAAAACGGAAGTGGATTTTGACTTGCATTAGAAAACTGAATAAGACTGCGAATTGAGCAAGATGTTTTGTATAAAACCTTTTTTAGTAAACTTTGGACTAATACAGATTTATTTTTCAAGCTATAAAAATTAAAAATCTTTGCTTGTTTTAAGGTAAATATGTGCATTTTCAGCGAAAAGTCTACTTTTTTAATGTAACGCCAGATTACAAATAGGGTTGTATTTTCGAACCATGTTGTTCAATCGTTATCCAATTTGTTACTAAATGTAGAGCTAGTTGCGCTTTACACCAATATATAAAAAAGTAAACTATACATATACAATTTTTTGAGAAACAATTATAAATACTTCTGGCGTTACGATACAAAAAGTGGACTTTTCGCTGGAAATGCCCATATGTAAAAATATGCATTTTCACCAAAATATGCAAAAATAAATCGATGCATTATTAACGCAAATTTAATGATTCGAAAAGATAACTGGTCGGCATGGTCCTAAGACTATCAATAAAAAAACATGCATTTGCATAGAAATCGCATCGCAAGTCATCTCCATAGTATTGAAAAGCCAATTTTTCCCCAGCTCATATCCTTATTGCGGCACCAATTTGTATGGCTGCAAAGTATAATAAAATATAGATTTGGCTGCTATTAAAACAAAACAAATCTTACATCTAGAGAATATTTAAGCTTAATATTACCAGCCTAGCTTGTTTTGTATGAATCCTAGCGTATCAAAATCTTAGAATCGGAGAGAATTAGCAGAGCAAAACTCTGTCCTTCTACTTATGTTATGGTATGTGCGTTATTTTACCAACACCATTATCTCAGAAGAAAATTGTTGTTATTTGGGTATAGAGAGGTCATTTATGGACCGATTTTTTAGTTTTTACTACAAGTATTCCTTAGTTTATTTCCCACTGTCCATTACTAAACGTTTTTTATACTTTGTCACAAAATCGGTAACCTCAGAATTTCTCGATGAGTAATGGCCGGAATATATGTACATATGTATGTATTTTATGGGGTATACCCTGATTTTACATAAACCACTCACATGAATAGTTGAAGATATTTTAAGAAACGAATTTGTATTTAATTTGTTATTGATACCTACTTATTAGTCATTTGTTTTAGCGAATTCTAGGTATAAACTTTATCAGTTTTTTCGTACCTAACACGTTTTTTTTTATTCCTGTATTTCCCAGCGGCAAGTTGAAATTTCTTTTTGTTCTTGTCAAATAACTTTAATTCTCATGTGCTTTTAAGGTGTTTTTTTCTTCTTCTTTAATTTTTTTTTTGTTGTGATTTTGTTTGCTTCAGCTACATATGAATGAATTTTCAATATGTGTGAATGTTTGTATTTTATTGTATTTTCTTTTTGTATAAGTATCTACGTATTTGTTTTATTTTTCTAAAATCGTAACAACAACTACATATAACCACAATAACAAGAAGATCAAAAATATAAAGCGTTAAGTACATATTTCTATGCATCAATAAAATAAAACCAGGAAGAGGTGTGTTTTCTTACTTATACTTGTTGTTGTTGTTATTTTTTTTATAGTAACTGATTGCTTTTTCATCATTATTATAATTTCTTTACTCGTACTATTGTTTTATGTGTATTAAGTTTTGATTTTGCTATTCAGGCACAACTTTGCAAAACATTTTGTATCGGAAATAATAAGTACTTTGGACATATTTTGGTACCATTTAAAGTAACTGTACTGTTAACAAAATTTTAAAGCAATATTGTTTATAAAACCTAATTAGGGTTTTTAATTTCCCTAACTTTTCTTATATAAGTAATTATAATATTTTTTAATTCATATATGTACATACATACATATGTATATACCTATTAGGGTTGCCATACGTACTGTTTTAAACAGTACATGTACTGATTTTTTACAATTGTACTGTTTTATGCATAATGTCGGAAACAGTACGCAAATGTACTGTTTTTTACACTTTGTACTGTTTTTTGTACTGTTTTTTTTGTGTTCAGTCTACAAAAAATCCCTGTTAAACTCATATTTTGAAAATATCCTAATATTTAACAGTACATAGCTTAATAAAAATATTGTGTTCCAAACAAAAAAGCTCTTAAATAATAAAACTTTTTACGCTGTGGTTATTGTTTTCTCATAAATACGCAGTAGAAATCTTAATTATAATAGGTGACTCGCAGCAGTTGTATATTTTCATGTTATTATTTTTAAGACATATGATTTTATGGCTACCTCTTCCAATAGTTTTTTCCTTTAAACACCTGAAAAAGACAAAAACAAAATCGAAATTTTGTTAAAAATTTTATATTTTTTAATTACTTATTCCAACGCAATTATCTTTAATTCCTTTAATTTAATATTCGGGCAAGTTCTGGAATTCGAAATCACGTGAAATTGAAAACGTACAAATTTAAAAATTCTACGGGCTCAAAATTTATAAAAATACCTAATTGCTTTCAGGACCACTTTTCTCCACCTAAACTGCTTTTGAAATATGTTTTTTGAATTTTATAGATTATAGCTGAACTTGGTCAAATTGGCCGTAAATAATTTAAGAATTGTTTAAAATTGGAAAATTAACTTAGGACACATAAATTTTCTCAAATTCTATATGATATGTGCAACTATGTGTGTGGTGAAAATTGCTTTAAATACAAATATAATACTTACACAATCAACGAGTTAATAGTTTTAAGCTAAGTTAGGCTTTTCTCCTTTCTTATATGGCTTACAGGAATGTTATGGTTTTCCTGTCTTCAAATAAAAAAAAAACCTTTAGTCCAAATGCTTCGTTTTAGTGTTTTTTTTTTAACGCAAATGGAGTAATTTCGTATACGTATTAAAGACCTGCACGAGTGTATCAGTAAGTATTGTTGAAACAGATACACCAGATATTTATCTGTTACTACTGATATAAATGAGAGAATGAGTGTAACTGATATTGTATGGTTTTGCTTTTGCCCACTCACCATATCTTAAAAACCAAAACAGTTGCTTATGGTTTTGGATTGAGTATGACATAACATTTTTTTTTACTTAAAAATATCTGTTGTCACCATAAGTATTTCTACAATATCTGTGGTTATCTGTTGTATTTTAAAATATTGTTGGCGAGTTGATGAAAATAAGAAAGTTTATAAAAACTTGTATACGATCGCAACCAGGGGTGCCAGATGGTTTTGGTAAGAAATCGGCATATTTTCAAAAACAAATCAGAAATTAAATTAAATAAAAAAATCGGCAAATTACTATTACGATTTTAAACACAATAAAACATTGACAAAAATAAAAAAGCAAAACAATTAACCATTACCTAATGCTTTAAAAAATTAATAAAATTAAACTTTTTAGAAATAAATTTTAGTTAATTAAAAAATCGCAAGGACCGTAAATAAGAGTTATCTATAAAATTTTAGCTTAAAAACGGAGTCAACCAATAGGTTTGTTCTAAAGTTCTCTTTAAGAACCTATGGTGATCTAGAAAAAAAAATCTCAACTCCACAGTTAAAAATTATTTTTCAACGAAAAAATAAAAGTTTGGATGAACTCTTAAAAAGAGAGTTTTATTTCGCAATCATAAAATATTCGCCCTAAAATAGAAATCACACCATCAACAAATACAACTCTTTTAAGGATTTTAATTTTTACGTCTAAACACTCATTATGTTTTTCTTCTTTTTTTTATTTTTACGTTGAAATTGTAGTGATCTGACCAGCGCTTTGGTTGTTAATGTACAAAAAAATAGTTTAATAAAATGCTGGTTAAAATCAAACTCCTGAAATGAGTTTTATTTTTTGACGGCTGAATAAAATTCTCGTTTTAACAGTTTTATTCGATGTTTTATTCCTCAACTGAGTTTTAATTTATGACGGCTTAATAAAACTCTCTTTTTAATAGTTAAATTTTACCTTTTATTTTTACGTTGAAAATTAACTGTTTTATATGGCCTTGTTTGTTTTTAAATCAAAAAATAACTTAGGGACTGAAAATAATTACTGCATATTATTATTTTTTGTAAAGGTAACGAGAAATATTCCTTTATTTTCAATTGGGAATATTTAACCATTATCGTTATATATATTTATTTTTGTTTGTGGTAACCAATGAAAGTAAAATTTTTTTTTTTGGTTAATGATAACCAAATTGGTTACAAATATCTATTGGAAAAAATATATATTTTTCTGGTTATACAGTGCACTCGGGAAAACGTCAACACTCGTTTACGTCAACATCCCAAAACGTCAACCCTTTTTTTTTTACATTGCCTACTCTAAAACGTCAACCCAACTATAAAGCTCTAAAACGTCAACTCTGAATAAAATAAAATTTCGAATTTAGCAGCAGTTAAAATACACACATTTGTACAGACACACATTTATTTTATGAAATCAATTCAGAAATTGGGGATCCACCTTGTAAGTAGAGTAAAAAAAATTACAACTGTATGTCTGTATTGTCTTTTTATTTATGTTCAGTTGCTTTTTTGTGCAGACAATAAAACCAAGCGAAGCCGTCGAAATATTTAACAGGGCTTTGGATTGGGCTCAATGCGAGAATGTTGAGCAAAATGACTTAAATGTATTAAGACGTTTAAGAGAGAAGGCTCTCTTCCAAGTGTTGGATAGAAAAAAACAGCAGAAAAAAATAACAGATTTTTTTAAATGCATATGTGTGCATGTAAAATTAAAAATATGATCTCATTTAAAATGTATTCTTTTAGTTCCAGTTGTCTTCTATGGTTTTAGTCAGGTTGAATGCCTTTTATATTTCCTTTTTGAATTTGTTTATGTTTGGATTTAGTTTATAATTAATAAAAACGTTTAAAAGCACATTATCGATATGTTTTTTATATAAAAATTTTACATTCGTAAACGTCAACAATTTGTTAAACGTCAACACCCGCGGTTTTAATTAGTTGACGTTTTCCAGAGTGCACTGTATTTTTTTATTTTTTGGATACAAATATCCAACCTCCTCCATTTTCGAAATAACGGTATATCTCTAAAACCAGAGCCAATCTAAAAAAACGGCGAGTACCACTGGATTCAGTGAAGCCGAATTATTATTTTAAAACGCCATGTGCCCAGCTTGTCTGTTTTTTTTTATACGTATTACGTATAAAATGCCATAAAACGGAAATCATTCATTTGGTGTTACACATTTTAAGTGTTTTTCGTTATATAATTGTTGCATATTCAATCAAAAGTTTTAAATACATATATAATAATATAAATAAATAGTTGTGTTTTCGCAAAAAAAAAAATGTACTGTTTTTTTCTTGATTGTACTGTTTTTTTGTGTTCAATGTACTGTTTTTCCGAATTTAAAATCTGGCTACCCTAATACCTATATAAGTATGTATGTTCATAAAATGTAAAAATGTATATACCTTTGTATGTACCTATAGGTAAGATACTTAAAATTATAAAAGAGAGAGCGGGGGATTTCTCCTCAATAGAGAGATGGTACCGCGACCAATCTAGGTCTATTGTACCCACAGACAGAAATATTCCTGGAATGAAATTTTTTTTTATTATAATCTGGAGGCTATTTTATTCTTTCAGTCAATACTAAACTAATTGAAATGTTTTTTTTAGTGTTGTGAAAACGAAAATAAATTATTACAGTGTTCGAAAAATAATTTCGATTCGTTCAGAATCGACCAAGGCAAATTCATACAAGGTGGACTTACCACATGAACGGTATATAATTTTGACACAAGGTTAGTAATCACCCTGCGGGAAATTGGTGTCAATTGGTCCAACAGACTGGTCCTGGGATTTGTGAAAATAGAACAAGTACAAAAAGAAAAGACTCATGACCAGTGAAAGAAGAACCAATCCCTTAACTGGTTTATAAAGAACAAAAAGGTAGAAAAAGTAATGAATTACAGTACAGTTTTAACTGGTGCTGTAACACATGTTTTGATAATTTTTAAAATTTGTATCTTAAATTTAATTCTAGGACTTGTTTTATTGAAATAATACTACATTGTATTGAAATATTACTACATTTTAGTAACTGGCACTAAGCACCTTCATTGAGAATAGACCTGTGACTGGTCAAATGGTGTCAATTGACCCCCTCCACACAGAAAAAATTTTTGCAAAAAATTAATCAATTAAATAACTAATTGGTGTACATTAATTATTCAATTAATTTTTTGTTTGCTGCAATTAATTTTTTTAATCAAAACCCATTAAATTAAATGTTTGTGTATATGTGGTGTATTTTTTGTGTATACAATTAATTTTTTAATTGACTAAATTTGTGTCCCATGACTCGAAAATACAAATCCGTTAATTGATATGATCAATTCCTTTACAGGGGCAAAATTAGTTAAATATTTAATTGTCTGAACGAATTGTTTAATTGAAGTCGATTTTCTATTTTTTCTGTGCAATGACAACCCCATGTAAAAGTGATAGGTTATATTCATAGAAAGTGTTAAAACTAGAACCGGTCTCTACCACCAAAGACCTATCACGGGACTACTTTAGTGTCAGTTCGCTTCCCTCTAGGGCAGCTGTTGCTTACGTAGCAAGATAAGGTCACCTGGTGTAAATTCGCCTTGGAATCGACTAAAGAAATTAGAAATAAAATTGCTTTCGAATCAAAAAAGCATTGGAACACGATTGCCAGAATGAGCCTCTTGGTAAATAATTTCATGGCATTTATTTTTTTAATAAAATTCCCGACATATGTCTGTCGTGGCTACGATCAGTCCATTTTCGGATTCCTTTTTTAAATAAATCTGGCCGTATGGCGCCAATGGTGGCTTGCATATTGGCTTCCAACGATTGGAGAGTTGCTGGTTTGTCGGCATAAAACAATGAATTCACATAACCCTATAAAAAGAGATTCAGAGGCGATAAATCGCACGAACGAGAGGACCGATGAACATGTTATTAATGGTGAATCGTTACCAACTTCAGGGCTGTTTTCGCTCCAAATACGGCAAATTTGGTTATTGACGTAGTTGTTTAACCAAAAATTAGCTTCGTTAAATGGACTAAGTGTTCAATGAACTTTACGAACAAACTTTTTTTTCAAAGTAAAATTCGATATAGAAAATTATCATACAACTAAAAAAGATCTGATATATGTTTCTGAGGCAATAAGGAAAAAGTTCTTAAGTCTATTTTTAAGTTTTGTAGGAGAGCACTTTTGAACTGTAATGTGCTGTTTTCACAAAATAAGTAACTGAACGTGTAGTAAAATTTATATAAAAATAACTAAGTTTTTTGAGTGATAACTTAAGCACTTTTTTCATTTCGCAAAGTTGCTGCTTTGAAGGTATTTTTGTTTTCGGTGAAGTATAAAAAACCCTTTAATTCGAAACAAATAACACGAAAATTATAATACTCAGTACAAATGGTTCGAACTCGAAAATTATTTATATCGAATCGAAATACGCGGTAACCCCCAGATTTGTTTTCAAACTTGTCTACAACTCTGTCCTAGACTCGTGCAATTTTCTTAAAATTACTTTGTTGAGTTTTCGTATTTATGATGCGATTATATGGCGAAAGCATTAACTCAGCTGTTGTAATATTTTTCGTCCAGTTTGAAAATTCAAATGTAAAATTTGGTTTGTTTAATTTGTTTCCATAAGAACGGACTTATCAAAAATCAAACTTGTTTTTCCCCACACAAACTGACTTATTAAAAATTAAACTTCCAACTACGAAATTGCCTGTTATTTTCGCTGTAGAACTGATATCACTTTATAAGTACCTTTTGGGTACTATTTATCACGTTTTTTTGCAACACTGATTTGCGTTGTCATCGTCGTCATAATCTTCGTCATCATTATTATCGTGGCAGTGGTTGCTGTTGTTGTTTCGATAATACAAATTTTCAAAATTACTATCGTGTTGCCGAAGCTAATGTTGACTAAAAAGTTGCAAATAAATTTTCATTCAGTTCAGTTTCAGTTGTTCGACAATAATCACGTAAAAACGCATAACGGTGTTTATTATTTAAATATTTATTTTTTGTTAAAAAACTAATAATACATAGTTTATTTAACAAATCAAATAAGTAGTATAAAATTTTTATTGAAAAGGTGTGTTTTTTATAAAAAAAAAAAAATTAAAAAGAATCGTGTCAAAGAAATTTCATTCAAAAAGTTTTATTCACAATTTCTATTTGTGGACGTGCCTCAAATGTTTTTTATTTTTCAAATCCTAAAACAGCTCAATGAAAATGTATATGTACTTATAAATGTTGTATAATATAAAAAATTAATTAAAAACCAAATAACTTATTTGGTTTCAACTTCCGTTGTCAATAAAAAAATACGTATAATTTATTATAAATTGCACGTTTAAAAAGCTTTTGCTAATCGTTTAATAAGAAATCTTTCAAAGCTTTACACTTCTCAGCCATAAACAGTGGATTAAATTGTCAATAAGAATTAATATTAAAAAAAAAAAATTATTTCCCCAAAAAAAGAAAATCAATTTAATAACTTCATTAAGAAAAAGTTGACAAATAAGGTGTGTTTGTTTGTACAATCAGTGTGTGAGTGCGTGCTTGCGTACATGTGTATTTATATTTTTTGCTTCAAGTGTCAAAAGGAAGACACCCCTACCTAATCCGGTTTGTTAAATACAAAAACAACGTTAAAATAAAAAAAAACAATTACCTATGTAGATGTGAGATTTTCATAGTAAACAGTAGTAGATTGGGAACAAACTTAATTCAGTACCAATAAGAATTTTAATTTAAAGGTATTTTTACAAAAGTTTTAATTGTTTTTAAAATGTTAGTTAAGTGTTATAGGTAGTAGTATCTCTTGAACATTTTTGTTTGTTGAATCATTGTTATTTTACAACATAGTGGTTACACTAAAAGCATAACAAATGTTGTCAACTGCAATAAATAACAAATTGTTAATAAGATGTAAAGATGCAAAAATTACAGAACAAATTTATCAAAGTTGTATAAGAATGTTCTGAAATATATATGTGTACATATGTAGTTGTCCATCAAAAAAAGAATTACCCAGAGGTAGATATTGAAAGGACCACAAGTGGCAGGCCTTTTTGAAGGCCTCCATACTTCTTTCTAAAAAATTCGCTTCGCATGATATCCTGCCTTCTAGAAGGCAAAATTTCTTTTTGAAAGACCTTCCAAATTATTCAGTACACATTCGCTACTCCCTCTCTAAGAAGGGAAAAGGATGTTGTTATTTTTTATTTTTCGTGATCTTCCTTACTCCCTTCTTTGGGAAGCTGATATTAGAGGCAGTGTGGAAGGGCATGCTCCCAATGACAACCTGTGTAAAAAATAAATAAGTATGGAATGCGGCGAAGAGGGCTTGTGGCTGCTAAATAAGGCCTTCATACCGCTGGGTATGCATAAAAAAATTAAAATGAAAATCGTACATATGTATGTGTATGTATATTTGGAAAAATTAAAGATGGCTGACAGTAATGAAATGCCAAAATTTGTAAAAATATTTGCAATTGGAAAATAAAATAAATATTGAAGATTTCGCATCGCAATAGAGAGTAGCCTAAAGAAAGATTATAAAAATTTAACGTTAAAAAAATTCTAACAATTTTGGCTAAAAGAACGAAGTTCATTTAAATTTTCTTTACGATTTAAACCATCGATAAATTGCATTTAAGCCACTTGTTAAGAAAGTGCAATTCTTTGTACATTTTTCTCATCTTGTGTTTCAATAAGTAAGTGTGTCGATATATTATTATTTTTTTTAATAATAAAGTGAATCCTAAGTTTGGGGGGTCTAATTCACTCAAAAGAAAAATCAAACCATCCGTACTCAAATCTATCCGAAGCGGTATTAATAGTACAGTGAGTACGGATTTTCTTGAATCAAGTACAGAAAGATTGATTCAAGTAAGGATTTTCAATCGCAAAATACTAAAATTATCCATATTCAATCCCGATTTCGTACTTGAAATAATCCAAAAATGAGATTGATTTTAGTAAAACTAAGATTGAATCAATCTAAAGTTGATTTTTTAGAAAGAAATAATTATTATGATTGATTCACTTACTTGATAAAACAAACGAGCCAAACCTTTTTTCAATGTGTAAAGAAAATCAAAACATGCATAAGCCGCAGGGTTAAACACAACATAAAGTTGAATCTTTTTTTTATTTGATTTAAGAATTTTATACTTATTTAAAGAAATTCCGGGATTAATTTTCGAAAGGAATCCCATTTAGGATTGTTTTGAGTACGTTTTAGTGTTATTCGTACTTGAATTTTTGAGCACGACTCTTACTTAAAGTAATTATAAAAAGTTTGACTTATCCCAAGTGTTTTTCTTTCTGTGTGGCAGTCGTGATCGAATATTATGAACATCAGGGGTCTAATAAACTATCGATTTTTTTTGCATACGATAGACACTGACGTATCGAATGAAAACTCGAGAAATGTAATGTCGAGTTACTCGATATCGAATGCTATTATTTCAAATTCAATAAATTTTATTCGATATCGAGATTCATGATACCTTGCACCGCACCGTTTTAAAGTTATCAACAATTTTAATGTGTGTCAAATTTAAGGAATTATCTTTGTGTTTTAAACTCCGTTGTATGTACATATTGCACACCTAGTTCAAAAGTGACTCAACTCAAAAATTGATTTTTCAGAAATCGAAAAAACGTTTTTGACCTTAAATAACTATTTAAAAACAAATCTTTGGACCATTTAGTTGTATAAAATCCACACAGATTATGATCTAGATAGTTTTTTCGTTTTAAATACATATTTATACACTAGATAATGAAAAATTTTTAGTTGTCATTTTTAATGATGTATTAAACTGACACAAGTCTAATTAATATAAACTCCAACAAAGATGTATTTGATCAAAAGTGTCACAATTCGATTTAGCACTAAGCAGTAGCGATCTACTATCAATCTATTTTCTAACACAACTAAAAATAAGTAACTTTTATGAATTGCAACTTTATACCAATTGAAACATAAAGAAAAACATAAATTGTAAACTGTTGGTTATTACAACGACAAAATACACTGATATGTTTTTTTGTATATAAATAAGTTTATTGCGCATAGTTTAAGCATATAAACCCGAAAAATTAATATTTTGTGTTGAGTTACTGTTGAACTAGGTGTGCGATATGTTTATTATAAAATGGAAGCAGCTCTAAATGGATTAATCAACAAAGAATTTAAATCAAAACAAAAATAAAAAATATTGGTTATTGTTCTTAAAAATTTGCAAACATTAGTTTGAAGTTTAAAGCCTCTATTACGGTTCACAACTCAACACAGTTGTGTTGTAATTTCTTAATTTTTGTATTATGGTTTACAACTTCGCTTTATTGCGGTGAACAAAAACATACCTAAATTACAGCTGATCACAACCAGTTTTCTTTAGCTGATCACAACCAGTTTTCTTTATTACAACTCTACTGAGTTGAGTTGTGTAACGCAGTGCAACGATAACATAAACCCGAATTTCACACAGCAAGTTTACTTGCGCACCTCTTAAGTTTACGGAAGCATGCAGTGTGTAAGCTGAGTATTATTAATGCGATTAGATTGAAGATTTACTTTAAATTCGTTTTGCTTCTTCTCCTTCTTTACTCTCTATAATTTTTACTTGGCTACACAAGCTGCTTGTTTGTCAAGCCGGCTTATGTAGTTTTTTTTTGCCCTATAGTCATCTTTTCTTAAAATTTTGATGAGTTATACTTTTTAATGATACACTCTTTAGAAAAAAAAATTAAATGGTTTCTAAGAACCGTCAGAATTATCTTGAACTCATTTAAAATCCTTAAAAAAGTTTTTTTTTTTTTTTTTTTTTTTGAGAATTACGCCCTATAATAGTTCTGCATTTTGCAAATTTCTTTAGAAAAAGTAAATAAATTTTATCAATATATCACCTAATATTTGCGTAAAATATTGGTATTAAATCGGTTTAAATATTTATCTTTATGGCACATGTTTGCTGAAGCAATTTTTAAATAAGATTTTTTTTATTAAAAACGTTTCATAATACAATAATTTTTTAAATGGAATAAAAGTCTTTTATGAGAAATTTGCAATGTAAAAAGCAGTACATTTTTTGTAAAAAAAAAAATATATTGATTTTAAACTAAGATTTAGTTGAATTTAAACTAAAGAAAGTTTAAGCCAATTAAGTTAAATATAACTGCAAGATTAAAAAAACACTAACTAATTTCGTATTTTTTTTAAATTTGTTTAAAATAAAAAGTGAATGTCTTTTATGAATAATTTTTATTTTAAATAATTTTTTTTAAATTAAATGTGTGTTTTTTTCTCATTTATTTCGCAAATATTTGTGTTATTTTATCCTCAATAAAAATACATTAAATTATTTACTGTTTCTTTTTTTTACCATAAAAATTTCTCAGAATTGTTTAATGTTAAAATAAATTACGAATTTTATTTGTTTGTATACATCAAGTAAAAGCAAAATTTGATTGGATTTTCCCAGAATTTGTAATGGCTTATTTACAGTTGTTGTTTTTGTGTTAAGAGCTTTTTTTAAGTTAAACCAATAAACAGTTTAGGTTTAAAAAAAATAAAAAAACAAAATAGTAAAAAATAAAATTTAACACATGTTGATACTAAAAGCCATCATAAATGTATTTAAAAATCAAAAATACAACAAAAATCATATGTGTGTGTACACAACGTTTGTGTACTGTTCGTCGCAAAATTTAAAAAGTATTGTGAGCGTACAAGAATTTCAAAAAATACTCTCCAGACAGTACTTGTTTATTTCAAAACCTTTCAATACAGTTAACATTTTTAACTATACACCAATTATTTGAAACTAACCTCGTGCAGTCTGCGAAAATTTGTAATGTTAACTTGTCTGCCCTATCCCAGTTTGCCACGTCTATAAGACATCCTCGAAGATGGATGCACGAACATTTTGGATCACGTGTCGTGAAGATCGTGCACGACACTCTTTTTGTCGTTTATTCGATACAATCGGTTACATTTACGACAATGTAGCCTACTTTGCCGTCAACGACTCCAGGCCTGACAATGTCGTCCACATTCCATCTGCTTTTTTTAGTAAAGTTGCAATTCGCTTTGTTAATTTCAATTTAATGCTATTTATTCGACTTTTATAAGCAATAATTAAATTCTTAGCGAAGTATAAACTAAATATGCTAGCCCGCGACTACCTTCGTCAGCATTTTTTTGGGTTTACTGATTTGTGCTACTTCGTAAATTTTGTCCAGCTTTTTAATCAACAACTAAAAAAAAGAATGTGGGAAATTTAAGCAAACCAAGCAAGTGTTTAAAAAGCATTCAACTTCAGCAAGAGAAGACTTTTACTTTCATATTGTTGTCAATAGCATTCTATACAAGAAACCTTATCTGACAATGTCGCTTTTACTGTCCTACACAGATTTTGATGGAAGACAACTCTTACGACAATGTCGTTTCTACTCACCACATAAATAGGTTTTGATGGAGACAACTTAGAAAATAATGTCGATTGTCCTGTCCTTCATTAAGTTTGGTATAGGAGACCAGGGATGATAAATGACATTTTCTAAATTGTACTTAATTAAGTAAAGAATTGTACTTTTTTGACCCTAATTGTACTAAAAATATTTTTTACTAGTTTTATTATTGAAATAACAGAAAATGTACGAGCATATGTACATTAAAATTCACTTGTACTATACACTTATATATAGATACGTATTTGCAATATACCTTTGGCAATAAACAAAAAAATATTAAATGGTATTGTTGTTTCTGCAACAAACTTTAAAAAACACACGCGTGTACGCATCCATATAGAATATAGAGTCGTGCGACCAACAAAAAGTTCAAGCTTTAATTTACTTGATTTAAGAATTCTATACTTTTTCTTAAGAAATTCCGGGATTATTGTTTGAAAGTTATCGCATTTTGGATTGTTTTAAGTACTTTCTTAGTCAAATTTTTAACTACGTCTCGTATTAAAAGTAAGTGGAAATACATACTTAAATTTAGAACGAGTTATTTCTTTCTGTATTTGTACATACAGTACTTTTTGCTTTTAGTCTATTCACTCTATAATTGCACAACTTTTGCGGGCTATAAGCGAATTTGGACTATAACCGATTTTTTACCTAGTATAATCTACATTTTGAACTATATAAAAATTATTTTCTTCAATAAAATCACTCCTAAATAATTTCAATGCTTCAAAGTATGTGATTCATTTTAATTCTTTGGATGACGAGAAATTAATATAAATTTCATTTGTTCTTTACATGGGGCCTTTAGCTGACAATTTTTTGTTAAACCAAACGCCAAATTCTATATAAAAAAACTCTAACATTTTTGTTAGCGTTTATTTTTATGAAGCGTTTATTATGACAAGAAATTAAATTATGAAATATAAATTGCGAAATTTGGCATTTTTAATAGTTGCCAGAAAGATTTATATATACTCATGCTCAGAAAATGTGGCTTTTCAACGAAAATGGACTGCAAGCGAAACAAATAATATGACATTTTTTTTCTTAAATCCACTTTTGGCCTTTAAGCGGAATAGACTATAAGCGATAACTACTGCATCCCAAACTAACATTAAAAAAAATAAAGAACGTGAGTATTTTTTATTCCCAAACTCATTGCTGCGTGTATATTTCATACCCTTGTTAATTTTTGGAATTTTTTTTGCATTTGTTTTTTGCTTCTACACGTTCTGACACTTAATTTATGTTTATTCATCATTTACACTTCTCTTCAGTACATACTTGTTTGTGACAGCTAACGAGATCGAGCGGTTAGTAATCGACCAGTTTTAACCAGCTATTTTAGTTTTGCCCAAGTTGAATATTTTAAAATGTTAATTTTTCGAACCGGTTATTTTGGCAAAATAAACCAGTTAGCTAAGTAATGTGTAATTTATATACGTTTTCCTTACCCTTGTTATAAATGTTCCCGTAATTTAAGTATTTTTCTAACTGAATATTGGGCAAACTTGAACTTTTTTTGGGAGAATGCCAAAACAAAATGTAACAAAAGTCTAAAAACAGTATGAGCAATGTAAATACAAATCGCTTTTTTTATAACAAAAGCCAAAAGCAGTTCAAAATACATATGTACTACAAAAAATGTTCAGCTTTAAAAGTAATTAGCAATTTGACAGTATTCTAAATATTATCTATATTTTTATAAAGATGTCATCTCTGGTGATATTTCGAACTGATTTAAAAGACAATGGTGCTGAAAGGGCCCTAAAATGATAAGTTTCAAAGGTTCTTCAACGTCACGACTTTTTAATCACCTTTAACTAGTCCACAAGCTTGATATAAATATACGCCAAGTAAAACTTGACTCTGTTCCAAGTAGTTCTGAAGAGACTGCAAATAATATTTTACTTAAATATGCCGCGCGCTCTGTAGACTTCTATCAAAAAAGTTAAACTAGCGTGTTAACATAGAACAAGCTACATGCAAAATATTTTGACACGTTTGCGCCAGAAAGTTGGAATTGCAAAAATTCGGTAAAAATTGTTAAATTAGCGGAAATTCGCAAAAATTTGCAAACAGTGGCTATTTTTTAAAAATCGTTAAAGTTCTAAAGAACCACAGGAAAAAATCGCTTATATCGCGAACATGGCTAAAATTCGCGAAAAATTCGAAACTTGCAAAAAAACTTAAAATTTCTTGGAAATCGAAACAATGAAAAATATTTTGGCGTTAAGATAACTTAAATAACTAAAAAAAGTTACTGAATAAAATTTACTTTAACTTTGCTGTTAAATATTTTTAACAATTTAAATTATGTTAAAATTGAATAGAGAATCGAACTACTGGTCACGCTATTTTTTGGATTTGATCGACAAATATTTGTTAGGTGTGAAGATACCTTAAGTCAAATCTACATATGTATTTTGTTGGTTCCTTACCTTCATGAATTTATTTTTATTCAATTTAACTTTTTACTTTAAAAACTAATTTGATGTTTGTAGTTTTATGTATTCGAATAAAAACCGGTTAACCGGTTAAAAAGCAGCTATTCTGAATATTCGAAAACCGGTTTGTGCAAAAAGTCGTATAATCGATCTCCTAGTGGCAGCATACTATAGTATAGAGTTTGAAAATGCTTCAACGATTAGAATCTGTGTTCAAATGGAATTGTGAAGCCTCTAGTTCATGCATATGAGTCATAAAATTGTTTCTTCATTTTTAAAAATATGTTTCTTGAATTTGTCTTCTTAAAAAGGAAACAATTTTTCATTGGGTTATTGCCACAAGTTACAATATCGATAAAATTTATAATAAAATTAAAATAATTAGTCTGCATAAAATGTGGCTAAAATAATTTCAAAGAATAAATTTGAAATCTACATGTGTTAAGTATTGTATTAAAAAATTTTGCATGCATTTTGTTTCGCAGAACACTAATTTAACAAATTTTCAGAAAATTAAAATGGATTTAGTTTAACCATAAAATAAAGCCAAAATTTCTAGCTAAAAAGTGACTAACATTGAATTCTGTAAGCATTACTAAATATTTTTGTATGTACATACTGTGATGATGCCAAAGCCATACACATGTAGTATGTATGTCTGTTTCTTCAATTGTTTTTGTAACACTAAACCAAAAACGAGTTAAAATAATTTAACCACCAAGATTTTAACTCGATCAGACACAAGAGAGGGCAGGCATAAATACTGGAATTAATTCATATTATAATCAGTATATTGATTCCTCTTTTTCTCTCTTGACTAACAATTCTAATATTTGATCCTTTTGTAAGAGAATTGATTATTTCATTCTTCTGTTTTATTTGTTTGTATGGATGTTTTGTTCAATAAGTTTTCTAAGAATTCATGAAATACCTTCCATTCTCACAAATTTAGTTTTTTTTTTATTTCTTTTGTTATTTCTTTGAATTTGCCTGCTTGTGCATGTTTCGGCCTTTGTGTGTATTTTAGTTGAATTTGAATTTAACAAAAGGATTCAATTTTTAAATAAATTGTTTTTTGTAATGTATCTATATTTTGCAGTCTGTTTTGTAAAGAGGTAGCAAATGCAGGGGACCGAATTTAGAGCAAATGTCTTCAAAGCGATATTTTTGAATGGCATAGGCATTTAGCAGAAATGAAATTTGTTAGTTCCAAAACGAAATGTGCAAAATAAGGTTTACTGTTTTGAGTCGTTATTGGACGAAGTAAAACTTAAGAGCACAAACAAGGCGGACGGATATTGAATTTAAAAAGAAAATTAAGCGATTATAAATAAACACATACAGCCGAAATTCTCTATAGTGATCTTCTATACAATGAACTTCTACCTACATATTAAGAATGGATGTTAAAAACACTGCTTTTTCGTAAATAATTTCCATACAAGGACTTTTTCCTTACACGCAGTCTACAACTACCATAAAATGCTTAACATTAATACTAATATGAAGTTAGTGTTAAGTATAGACTCATCATGTTAGATTTTATCTCATGTTATAACACGGTTGTTAATGCAAATGTTTTAACATCGTTTTTATAACATCATGTTATAACAGCATATCATGTCAGTTGTAGACGTGGATTTAAAATCAATAAATTTATCAAATATAAATTTGACTCAAATGCATTTTCGGTCTCCAGACAATGCATTGTTAGGGGATTCCCAAAGCTTGAAAGCACTTTAGGATTCTTTCCAGCACTTTATCCAGTATTTAAAGAAAAACAATGCAGATATATTTTTTAAAAATATAACAGACAAGCAGCTAAGCACTAAACGCAAAAATTCTTCCACCGCACGTGGAAGAATTTATTCCAAACTAAAAAAAACCTTGGGGTTACCACGTATATCAATTAGAAAGAAATAATTTACGAGTTTGAACAATTTGTGATGTGTATTACTCTATCTAAAACAAAAAATTCCTTTCAAAACAACAACTCTCTATTACGAACAATAACTTTTTAAAAAAATTGCCATCGTTTCGATCGTTTTGATATTTAAGTTAAGTTTTAGGCTTTGGTGTGTTTTATCAATATACATAGTAAAATTTCATGGCCAACACTTTTGCATAACATTTTTTTTTGTCCGGATGCTGAAATATTTGCTACAAAGTTGCTAAACAAACCTTATACCTCAGATGTAAAGGACACATAGTTTCGTATACCGATATGCTGCACGAGGAGGCTAACTAATAGCTGGAAACTGTAACCACCCTTAAAAATACAGATATGAATGACCTTTCAAAATACCGACACACGTATTATTATTATTTTTTCTCTTCTAGCAGAATCCATTGTCTGTCTTGCACAGTGTAATTGTACGGATTTAAATTAGTTAGATAGTGTTTGTCTAAATGGTGAAGAAAACAAGAAACATCATGTTAATATATGAATTAACATGTTTCAAAAATTTATTTTTTCCGTCTTAGTGGATCGATTTGGCGAGAGACCGACCTCCGGTTCATATCTTATATTCCACCTAAGGTAATTTAATTTTGTTAATTCAATATGAAAAATATCAGAAAATATCCATTTATTTCACCAAGTTCAGATTAAACTAACTATTACTTTTACTACCAGTTAACAATTTGTTTTGAAAGCTATAACTGACAGTTAATTACATCTGAACTTGGTGGAATTGGGGGTTAGTACAAAATAATTGAAAAACAAAATTAAAAAACAAAAATGTATCAAAAAATCTATTTCATCCACTCAGGAAAGTGCATGTTTAATTTTATGTAGAACGAAAAATTTCCAAAAAGCTTCCCTTTACATACTCTTATTCAACCAGGACCATGTATGTTTAATTTTATCTTTATAGGTCGAATATTAACAAAAAATCCAAAAAGTACCAAGATGAAAAACAAAAAAGTACCAACATTTTTTATCTTATAGGTTCTCATTTATACCGTGTTCAGATATACCTTTTTTATTGAGTCAATATTCGGTTAATTGACATAATTATCTTTCTGTTCACACATACACAATTTAGCTTACTCAATTTATATTACTACTACATACAACATTTAACGTAAACAAAAATGTACATGCATAAGCAAAATGTAAACAAGTTTTGACATCTTTAAGGAATAAACATCTGGCTTTTGCGACGACCTAATGGATGTGCATTTGTTTTGTTGTAATTTCAGTTTCCAAATGTCAAAACACTGTTTAGTAAGTTGTGTTTTGCTTAATAAACACACTTGTTACAGTGTCGCATTTTAATTTTACTCAATATTTATAACAATTTCGTATTAATTGAGCAATAACTAAATTGCAATTTTATATGGATAATTGAGCTCAATAATGTCGTTTATTGCGTAAAACTCAATTAAGGTGCATATCTGAACACGGTATTACGCAGCACTCCGCACCTATAATATTATGTGTCTAAGTTCAATATTATAGAAAATTCAAATATTAACACATGCAACAGGGAAAAGTAAAAGAAAGAAATTTATTTTCCCGTATTTCCCCTTTTTTAAACTTTGTTTGTTTAAAAATAATTTAGTTGGAGGTAGTAACCATCTCTTAAATACATGTTTTCTTTATGTGTACTATTAAGAAGTATGTAATTTGGTTTTTTTTTACTTAATAAACTCGTCTAAAATAAACGTTTTTATGTGAATATACATTAAGAGTTGGCAATACTGATCTCAATGTAAACATAACACATTTTACTCAGAAAATTCTATACATTTATGTATTTAAATTTTTCTGGAATTCGTTTTATGAACCGTATAGGTTCATAACAAAATACATATTTCCAACTAAAATTCATTAAATTTAGTTTTTGCGTAGATGCTCTACGTTATCTCTATTTAAAATTCGAATAATTTTTCCGTTACTTCTAGGAATTATTTGCCTCAGCTTGCAACTAACTCTGTTCAGATGCTTTATTGTTAGAACTGTAGGAAAATATTAAATTTTGTGTGTGTATGTGAAAGAGAAAAACGTGTGCATGTGAACTTCATCATCATCTTCAGCCTCACTGTCAATCGTCATAATCATCATCCTCCTACTTCTCTACTACATATGTACATACATACATACATAATAACAAAATTACAATTTTCAGTTATTTTTTTTTTTTTGTCATTCAATTTATTAGAAAAATCTTTATTTTTATTAAAGTTCTTGTCGTTTTCTAGTCGCATTTACTGCTTCAGGTTATATGAAGAAAGATTTTGAAATTATTTTAATTGCATCGGGTGTGACAGTTATTTGTTGTATTGAGTTTAGTTTTGTTTGGCAATTCATCATGAAGAAAATCACGGCGGAGCAAAGTTTGCCAATTTTTTAAAAATCTTGGTTAAATATCATTTAAAAATCTTGTTCAGTTTAGGTTAAAAAGCTGTGTCTAGTGTTTAAAAAACTGCAGTAAAAAACAATTTTACACCTTGAATGCAATGGATGTGGAAAAGATTAACATGAGTACATGCCGTGCCGGCCTAACCTCATAGTGAATTTTAACTAGACACACAGGTTTCAATCTGCAGAAAAAAACTTCCATGTAAAGCAGCTTTTTATCAGAAAAGTAAAGCTTCCACAAAGACAATCTACTGAAAGAAAGCAAGCAATTCCCGCAAGCAGCATACTAACGGAGGCCTCAACCAATAGTCAGTCCGGTGCCTGCCCACCGGGACTTCTGACTCCCGTGATACCATTTAGGATCTCTGGTCAGCCGCGATCTTGTGAGATAAGCCAATTTACAACGGCCTGGAAATCACCATTTGCAGTGTAAATCGCGATACATATATATATGTATGTATGTTCCTATGGCCGCAAATGATGCGAAATGTATAGTATACAGATTGCGCCAGACGTGACGGCCACATGACCTACATCATATTCAAATATTAATACCATCAATATATCTTTCCACTTATTTGATTTTCAAAATATTTTTCTTTGCTTTATTTTAATTTAAAGTTCTGTAGCCCTCAGAAAAAACACCCTGTGCCTAATACAATTAGTTCAAATCAATTCTGCGAAAAAAGATAATAAAAAGACGAAAACAAAATGGATTTGTTATAAAAATCGTTAAAATAAATTGAGTTTTTAAGAAATTATTAATTTCTGTTGAAAAGCTTGTTCCATAAGACATGAAACCAAAATTAAAAGAAATTTTAATTAGAATCTGTGGTTTTAACTGGGGATTTATTTCAATGTTTAATGGGTGTTTGATAATAATTTTCTTCGAAAATTGTATAAGTTAGAAATTTCTGTTAGGTCGTAAAATTCTGTGTTTTTCTTAAACAACCGCCGATGCTTTCATTAAAAGACAGAATTGGTAATTCATCACAATTTGAAACAGCCAATTCATAAGAGGACTTTTACGACATCTCTTTTTGTTTGTTGGCGAACGGGTTAATAAAAAGCTTCTGTTTTTGTTGTTCATGACTTTTTTCATTTTTCTCTTTAAACTAATTTATTTTCTTCTTGTTACGTTTTATTATTTTTTTTACTTTGAAGTGTCAGGTTGAAAATAGAGTTAGACCTTAATTATCCCTAACGGGCAGGAACTGGAACATTCTGCCTAATCAATTTTTCCCATTTAATTGAGTAACGATTTTAAGTAGTTTTAAGAAAAAAAAAGGAAATTTTTTATAACGGAAGTAATGTCAGGTCGTTGGAAAAAAAAATTTAAATCGAAGCGAAAAAAATTTTTTTTCCGGATAAATAATGTTGCTGATTTATCGAATTACAAATAATCAAAGCCCTACTGTAAATAAAAAAAACGTGCATGTAAAAATCATCGTATCAACGCAAGTGAGTTTTTTAAAGTTGCTTTAAAAGGAAATTAAGAAAAAACGACGTTGTAAACGCCCTCGTAAGAATTGGGTGTTCAATCAAATTCTCGTAGCTATCTGAATAACTTAAACAACCACCTTTAAAACTTTGCGTTCCAGTCATGGATTAAAGCTCTATATCAACAACTCCATATCAGTTACTCCATGGAAAAAAAATAATTTAATGTGGCACTCTTAATGAAAATTACATTTGTTTATATCGACATCTTAATTTCATCTTTCCTTTTTGAAGATGCCAACATGATCAAACGCAGCAATCGGTTTCAACTTTTTTCTGTTCAAAACAATAACAATTTTATTCACAGCGAATCAAAGAGAAAAAGAAAAAATTTACATTTACAGCCATCGTTGTGCATATACCAACGAATAAAAACACAAAGCGTACTGACCGAGTACAGGCATCTCCGTACCAACCCCCCTTCTTTTTTCTTTTCTCGCCTTAAAACACAAGAGTTGATCATCAAAAGATGAAACGTGTAAAAGCAAACTAAATACTTTTTATGCATAACTTTGAATTGGATTAGCCGATCAACGACAAAATTTTACAGAATTTAAGTTGAACAATACTAACTTCAAAAACGTAAAAATATTCAAAATTGAGCTGTCGATACATAAATTCAGAAAAATGAATTTTTTTGTTGAATTTTAATTTTTTTTTTTTTTTTTGTTGTGAGATTTTTAAATTTGGCTTTACCAATGCGAAATTTCTTAAAAGATCGAAAATAAAAGCAGTTATGTTGATTTATCGGTCATGTTCTGGAAATCAAAATAAAGTGAAATAATTTACTTTAACAGTAGTTCTGGTAAAGATAGGTGAATGTTATAATTTGAAGAATGTATATTAAAGAGGGTATTTTTATAAACATTTAAAAGAGGATCGTTTTTAAAGTTTGTTAAATTTCGATTTCACTCGAATTAGAAATTATTACTTTGACATACATTTTTTTGCCAACTTCCCAATAGTTTTTTTACGACTGGCAATTAAAAAGCTCGAGAAATACTACATATATTCAAATATATTCCGTTAAAGAAATTCGTTTGCATGTATAATATTAGAGTTGTCAAAAAAGATTTCCAAAGTATTCGAAAAATCGATTTTTTTTCTATTTTTCCAGTTTTTTAAAACCGGTTTTTTAAAAAGGCCGGCTTTCAAAGTATGTATTCGAGAGACTGGTTTTTTGTGTCGAATAATCAAATTTTTCTTAAATTTATTTGGTTTATTATGTTGTTTAAGCAGACATTTTTTAGTTACCATTTTCTTTATTCACAACAGTATTTTAATTGTTGTCATTATAAGTACATAACGTATTCATCCCAGTACTAAGCTATTGAACTTGCAGAAGAATTCTACAACACAGGCTTTTTTATAATTAACAGCAGTATGAGTTAAGCGACAGTTCTGACTTTGGCTTCTGGTTTAATCAGCACGTTAGAAAATAAAGGAAATAAAAAAAAAAATTATCTAAACTGTCCGATTTGACTTCCCCATATGGGCAGTTCCAGCGAAAAGTCTACTTTTTGTAACGTAACGCCAGAAGTAATTAAAATTGTTTCTCAAAAAATGTTATATGTATAAATTACTTTTTTATATTTTGCTGTAAAACGCAACTAGCTCTACATTAAGTAACAAAATGGGTAATATTTGAACAACATGGTTATAAATACAAGCTAATTTTCAGTCTGGCGTTACATTAAAAAAATTAACACTTTTCGCTGATAATACCCATATGTACCTTTAAAGGAGCAAAGATTTTTAAATTTGATAACATGCAAAATAAATCTCTATAAGTCAAAAGATCACTAAAAAAGGTTTTATACAAAATGTCCTGCTAAATTCGCAGTCTTATGCAATTTTGTAATGCAAGTCAAAATTTACCTCTGTTTTTTGAAACGTCACGCCAGCCATATTTTTGCTTATCAGGGGTGTGCTGGAATTCGAAAACGTAAAACGCAAGAATTTCAAAGTCGTTTTTTAATAAGATTTTTACGTTTTACGCTTTCGATTTCGATTTCCAGCACACCCCTGTATATCTTCAAATCCTTAGCGTAGATTGTTGCAAATTTTTTTTCCCCTGAATATAGTGCTACTTTATTACTTTGCAAATATAAAAACCCTTTTTACAAATTTAACTTCTTCATTTAATTTTTAACATTTTGTCGTCCAAATATTACGTCACGTCAAAATGGAAATGCCCATATATGGATGTGTCAAAAGGTAAAATGCCTAACTCCACTTTTCAAAAATATCTCAATTTTGTTATATTACTATCTTATTAGCAGTGAATTCTTTAAAAAAAATTTTGTTTTTCCATTATTTAAATACATATTTTCCATTAAAAAATTGGTATTGGTTTTAAATGTTATTTAAATTTATTCAGAAGCTACCAGCCAGATAATAGGTAAATATACCAACCAAAACAAGGCCATAATATATTGCTGTACCATGAATTACTACGCTTCGAGTGTTCGCCAAATTCCTTTTTGTAGCAACTTAAATTTTGGAAATGAATTTTTCAAACATTACCAATTTACTCTACTTTTTATTTTGAGGAGTTAAGATTTTTAGCTGCTGATACGTCCATATAATGATTTATTTTAAATTATAAAATAGTTTTTTTTTATCTATTTAAACAAGTACAACTATTATTTTAAACAATATTTTTTATTATTTAACTGCATTCTTTATTACCGCAAAGAACTTAAAAAATATTAATTTTTCCCATTTTATATTTAATACAAATTTATCTAGAACTTAAGAATAATTATAAATTTTTTTACCACGAGTGAAAAGGGTATATAAGTTTGACGCCCCGTTTTTAATTTCTACAATATTGATCATAGACACTGTAAAGTTAATGAGTAGGTGAGTTGCAAAACTCGCTCGTTTCCAAGTTAAAAATACGATATGACAATTGATTCTCACAGTTATTTTGTTTGTTATTAATTTTATTGTTTATTTCTTTTACCAATTTCAGCTTCAATTAAGGAACCTTAAATTAACGATCAGAAGCAATTAGAAAAGTTAAATGTCAATGGAAATCCCAATAACTTTGTTTAAAAACGGTTTAACTATAAATTCAGATGGGTCACCGTTTAAGTAAAACTGCTGCAAATAATATTGCTGCTAAAACCTTGACAACTAATGAAAAAGCATTTAATACAACAACTAATACAAAAACAACAACAAATAAAATACCAATACCTAACGGTAATCAACAGCAACAATTTTTAGGACACACTATAAATTTACAAATACAAGAAAGTCCTACTACTACCTGTAATAATACAAGTAGTACAGAAAATATAACAACAACAACAGCTGGTATTCTACAACAGCAACAACAACAACAACCATATAATACAAATAATAGTATTAGCAGTAGTTTAACATCAGTTAATAATTTATCGTGTGGTCGTCAGATAATCATTAAAATTCAATTGGCTAAAATGGAAAACGGAAATGAAATACCAACTTCTTCAACATCATTATTATCTCAACGCCAGCAGCAACAACAACAACAACCACAAACACGTTTTCAACAGGATACTTCCTTAGAAAGTTTAACAGCTGATTGCAATCTCAATTCAACAGAATTCTCAACAACTGTAACTGCAGCGAGTACACAATTTTTTAATCTTACGTTGAATAGCGGTGGTAGTAGTAGTAGTAGTAGTAATTGTAATCCTACTACTGCAGCAACAACAACATCAAGCTCAACATGTCCATTAACAGCATCTGCTTCATTATTTAGAACTGCTGGCAGTTCTTTAAATAAAAATAACAACTACTTGAATTCAAATAGTGGAACAAGCGTTCACGTTAACAACAGCAGCATTATGTTCTCGTCAAGAAATGAACGGCCGGAACGTTTTAATTCCTTACAATTTAATGATGAAATTGTTGATCAAAATATTGGCGAAATTGTTGAATATTGTGAAGTTTTAGAACAGCAACAACAACCCCAAACAAGTGGTAGCAGCTGTAATAGCATACAAATGCTATCAATTAATGAAGGTAAGAAATTTGTACAGTAAAATAAAATTCATTAAATGAGATCAATTAAAGTATTTTTAAAATTAAGGATTTAAATAAACAAAATTCTGCTTCACTTTTTGTTATTCTAAGACATAATCTGCAATTATTTAAAGTAACAGTAGTGCTAGATGTCTGCACTTCCGATATGTTATTTTACCTATAAAAATATTTGAGTAAAATTAAAAGATGGGCTATTTTTTCAAACAACTGCCAATAACATTAATTAATATAACACTACAGAAAGTATAGTCGTTCAAGTCCGACCCTAAAATACCCTTCACAATAGAATTGGCAGACACATTTTCAGGAGTGAATACTATTTAGAAGCCATTAGGTTAGGTTAGGTTCCACGGGCAGCCATCAAAGACAGCTCACTTGGGTCCTTTATTGGTCCCTTTGTGATACCCTGCGCCAATGCCCATCCCTTAGAGCAGTCACTCAGATGGCGTCACTGCAAAGTCCAACCACCTCGTCTTCCTAGTGAAGAGAAGGAGCGATTTCAGTTCCATCCCAGATAGATCCCCCAAACAGGCAAACACCGGTTCCCCCAGGCATTCCACCCTAATACCCCGCAGTCCAGGGCAATGACAGAGAAAGTGGAGCACAGTCTCCTCCTCCTCCTCGTTCTGACAACTTCTACAGTAGTCGTAAAATTCCAGACCCATTCTCCTAGCATGAGTCCCCACCGGCCAGTGTCCAGTTACAACCGATATCACAGTCCTAATCTGGTTTCTGCTAAGCCCAAGTAGAGAGCTAGTTCTCCGTCCATCATATCCAGGCCACAGGATCCTGGATATCGAGCAGGTGGATTCACAGGTCCACCGCGTCTGCGCAACTCTATAGGACTCGCGCCCTATAAGTGATTTACATTGAGCCATTGGAAGGCCAATGAATTGGTCAATGAATGCATCATCCATGCGACCACCCTGTTTGGCCAGCTCGTCTGCTACCTGATTGCCCGGGCACCCAGTGTGCCCCGGTATCCATATTAGCGTTACCCTTGAATGTTTCGCAATCTCATCCAAAGACATCCGACATTCTACAGTTAACCTCGATGTCGTGTAGACACCCGCTAGGGAAGCAAGGGCAGCCTTGCTGTCAGTAAATATACGTATATCTCCCGATATGCGATGATACCTCAGCCAGTTTGCCGCCCGCCTTATAGCCGAGATTTCCGCCTGCAGGACACTACATCCATCCGGCAGGCGAAAGGAAACCTTCACATCCAGTTCCTCTATGAAGAAACCTCCGCCGACCCTCTCACCTTTCCTCGAACCATCAGTGTAGACCCCTAGGGTCGGTTCACGGAAAGTATCCAACAGCACACTGCTGTGCGCCATCTGCACCACGAACCCCGCACCAAAGAATGGCACCGGGGTGCAGTAATCCACTACATCAGGGACAATCGTACGTTTGATTATCCCGGCGTGTCCAAAGTCACGTGTTGACCAGCTATTCACCGCGTGCAGCCGCGTCGCCGAACAAAGAGCCAACTGTCTGGCCATTATATCCACCGGGAGCCAGTTCAGTATCGTGAACAGCGCCCTTGTTGGAGTAGATCGCATTGATCCCGTAATCATCAACGCGACAAGTCTGTATACTTTCTCAAGCATCGCACGGTGTACGCCCTTATCCAATGCAGTCCACCACACAACGACCCCATAGTATAGGGTCGGCTTTACCACAGCCTCAAAGATCCAATTGACACACCTCGGGCTCATACCCCAGTTCCTGCCGATTGCACCCCTACACGCATATATGGCAACTATTGCCTTTTCCACTCTCATCCGGACATTTAGTCCCCATGACAGCCTGCTATCCAGAACCACGCCCAGATATTTCGCACTTTGAGATATCCGAAGCTCAATTCCATTCAACCTCGGAAGCCTAAAGTCCTCGGTCTTATACCTCCTCGTGAAGAGTACCAGTTCCGTCTTAGACGGATTTACACCCAGACCGCATGATGCACTCCAGGTACTGAGTATCTTCAAAGCAGCCTCCATACACTGGGACATTACGCCCAAATGCCTCCCTGAGATGGCCACTGCAACATCATCAGCATACGCCACCGTTTTGATCCTCATGTCGTCCATCCTTGTTAACATGGTGTTCATAGTCAGGTTCCACAATAGTGGGGATAGAACTCCCCCTTGGGGAGTACCCCTGTTCACCAGCCTCTGAACACTGGTTTCACCTATCGTAGAACAAATGACCCTATTCCGTAGTAGATTGTCCACAAATCTACATATGCCAGCGTCGATCCCCAGACTCCTCATGGACATCACGATAGAGTCCGGGTTGACATTGTTGAAGGCCCCCTCTATGTCGAGAAAGGCCACAAGTGTGTACTCCCTAAATTCGAGCGATCTCTCAATGGTTCCGACCAGAGAGTGAAGAGCCGTCTCAACAGACCTGCCCCTTGTGTAGGCATGTTGAGAGGCAGAGAGTAAGTCCCTTGGGATGGTCATCCTCAAGTGTATATCGATAACCCTCTCAAGAGTCTTAAGAAGAAAGGATGAAAGACTAATCGGTCTGTAATCCTTCGGCTCGGTGTGAGAAGCCTTACCCCCTTTGGGTATAAAGACCACCCTGCACAGGGTCCATTTCACTGGAAGATACGAAAATCTAGCGCATCCCCTGTATATGGCCAACAACCAGGGTATTATCAGGGTCGAATTCCTCTGCAGGTCCGCAGGAATTATACCGTCCATACCCGGAGATTTGTATGGGCTAAAGCTATCGATAGCCCACTTAATCCTATCGTAGTCCAATGGTATGGACATAGGAATAGGAGTCGCCTCCCGCGACCGATCCCGCAATCCCCATTGGGAGTTTCCAGGAAAGTGAGTATCAATCAACACTTCCAGTGTTTCCTGACTATTCGTGGTCCAACTACCATCCGATTTCCGGACGTACGTCGGGACAACCGGGCTCGAGGCCATTACCTTACGTAAACGGTTCGTCTCAGAGGATCCTTCCACGCCGCTACAGAAGTTCCTCCAAGCAACCCTTTTCGCCGATCTAACCAGATTTCTGAACCTATTCAATGATGACTTATAGTCCGCCCAGTTTCCATGGCGCTTTGCCACATTGAACAACCTACGACAGTCAATTCTTGCCTGCGCAATGTCAGGATCCCACCATGGTGGTCGGTTCCTACCCCTGCGCACCCTTGGTCTACATGCCAAGGAAGTCGCCAACTGCAGTGAGTTCGAAAGCAGATCCACTGCTGCATCGATCCCCCCGATATCATCAACCCCAGGAGGGTCAGATAGAGACCGGAAAAGAGAGGAGTACTGAGCTCCCCAGTCCGTACGTCTCCTGTTTAATATAGCCATCGATCCTGAAGACCTAAGCCCTAGCCTAAATTCCACATATCTGTGATCAGAGAGCGAACAGTCATTCGACACCATCCAGCCCTCGATCATATCGGTGTGGTCTATACTAACTAGCGTGACATCAAGAACCTCACACCTATTTGCAACAACAAACGTAGGCTCACAGCCCCTATTTACTACTCCTAAATTATGATTAATAATAAAGGAGAATAGTGACTCACCTCTTACATTTGTATCCGTACTGCCCCATATAGTGTGGTGCGCATTAGCATCGGCACAGATTATCACCGGTGTTCCAGTGCTCGCGGCCTTCAAAACTGCATCACGGATGAGCCCGTTGGGTGGGTCCTGCCCGTGGTCATGCGCCATGTACGCCGAGACCATCCAGACTATACCGTCCGGTGTCTCAAGGGCAATAGTTGTGGTATCTTCGTCACTGTAATCAGAAAGAATGAAGATATTCAACGAGTTTTTAGCTAAGACACAAGATCTTATGTTACCTGTACCTTTCGCAAACAATAGCTTGTAGCCTTTGAGGTTAAGTCCGCAAACCCGATTCTTGTGGATCCAGGGTTCTTGGACCATCACGAGCTCCTCCCTTCTTTCTACCACACGGAGAAGCAGTGCAGCAGATGCTGCTTTAGAGTGGTGGAGGTTTATCTGCAGCACCTTCACCATGATCCATTTTGGCGACCACTGTGATGTTGACGTCCTCCTGGTCAGACTCCAGCAGCACGTCCTCATCAACCATATCACCCAAGTGATCAAAGAAGTCACCCACCAATCCTGAGAGAGACTGGGTATCCTCTTTGTCGCTTGAGCCCACGGCATCGTCGCGAGCCATGCTTTCCACAGGTTGCTTGGCCTCACTTACCGATGGAGCCGGATTGCCCTTGTTGTCACTTCGGTAGACACGGAGCAAGATCGTACTAAAACCATAGTAGAGCTTGCCCTGCCTCTCCCTCAGTGGCTCCAAGGATTGCTGGTTAATAACCACAATCGCCGTCCTCGAGGACCCTTCAGCAGCTGAAACCTTCACTACTTTCCAGTCTTGTGTGGGTAGTTTAGGGTTGCAGCACTGAATGATCTTCAAGATCTCCTCAGGCTCAGATGGTTCGGCGGGGATGGTGGCGATTGATCTTGGCCTCCGTGGTATCTCTCCTACCAACACCACGTCAAGCCTGGCACCTTCCCAAACCTCTCCTAATAGTTGGATGGCCTGCTTAAGAAGCAGCGCTGAGCGCTCATCTGCGCAAGCCATCAGCTTCACGTGACCCTGGAACCAGCCGGCGTCATCGCATTGAGGGGGTGGTCCTGGATTCTCCCTGAGGATCGTCCAGAACACACCCATGAGTTTTTGTTTTACCAGATCCCACTTGGTATGAGAAATGGCACCATTGTCGACACTCCTGTCGATGATGGCTCGAACAAGGTGACCTTTGGCCACCTCGCTGAATGATTTGTTCATCGGTTTCGATGAAGTTTTGGGACGTTTCGTCCCTGGTTGCTGTTTCGTGGCTGCAGCTTCCTCCTCCGAACGTTGCCGTTTAGGCATTGTCACCTTTTCAGGGACTGGAGGAGTAGCACTTGGCAGCCCAGCTATGTAGGCTCTTGCCCATGCCAATGAAGCTTTCTGCTCATTGGTGAGATCTTCGGCTTTCTTGGGGCCGTAAAGATTAATAAAACGCAAGGCAGCACGCCTTGTGTTAGATGCCCTCTTTGTAGGGTTTTTGTGCCAAGGGGACTTTCTGCGGTCGCCGAGTTTGGCGGGGGGTGGTGCAACCTTGGGATTGGATGTTATCATCGTCATCCCTCCTTGCACAGTGGACACATGGGAAGCTGCATTGTTGGACGACTGTGTCGCATTCAACTTGGCAGCACCCGAAGCAGGGGATTTATCCGTTCCAATGACGGAAAGGGCTTGTGCGGCTTTGGAGGTACTTGGAGCGAAGTTCAGGGGTACCTCGCCGCCGTTTTTAGAGCAGCCGCCTTCTGGTCGAGCTGCCTTACCAATTCCGATCGACCTGGGCCGATCTTCCTTGATTGCCTGGGCTGTTACAGCCGTTGGCTTATTCGTCTTACTGTCCATCGTTGTCCTTGTACTCGCCTGTTCGTCATCTGTCTTCGTTGCTTGTTTTTGTTGTGTTTGTTTTTGTTGTGTAGAAAGTTTCATGTTTTGGTCCCACGAGTGTAGGGGAATGGAGAGGTCCACCACGTCATAGCCCCCGTTAACGTGGTAAGGGCGTGGTCTATTTGCTGAGGTGCCCAGGTATCAGCAAAGCTCCGTGATAATACAGTCGGTAACCCCTGACTGCAAACCAACCGATAGGCACGGGTCGCATGACACCTCGGTTTAGGGGATGGATAACCTTTCGTCGCCAAGGCCTTTAAAGTTCATTGCCTTCACCTCGGGAGTCGTCAGTTGCTGGCAAACACCCGGGTCAAGACACGTACCACAGCCAAGACTTAAGCCACCACATCGCTTCAAGATTGTTATCCATAATGGTGGCATTTAGAAGCCATTGGAAATTATGAACCTCAAGAACAACATGAAAATTCATGTTAGAGTTATTTCTGCAGAAAGTTATCTAGATATCAGCATCTTAATACATTTTTCGTCTTAATGTTATTTTACAATCAGAATTTATAAAATTACAAAATATTGCCATTTTCGTTAAATTTTTTATCAAAACGAATACAAGTTTTTATAAGAAAGTTATGACATTGGAAGCTAATTTCGGGAATATTATTGTAAATAGAAGCTGTGGGCAAATGTGAACCGATTTAATAAAAGTTTGAAGTGTAATTTAGGATACAATATTTCTAGGCAGAATTTTTTACAATACAAACAAAATTAGATGGTTTATGGCAGGCAGCCAATGCATGGCACAATTGTTCTGAGCGCTGCAAATAATATTGGAATATGATCCATTTTAATCAAATGGACTACTCCCTGGACTTGTCCAATGTAATGCAAGCATGGGCCATGTCATTGTTAAAAAGTGGTTGTAGTGAGACGACATGTCTTCGTTTTTTAACGAAATGTTTTTGTTTTTAAACGACTTCGAAACTAATCCTAATAAGTATACCATGGAGTTGTTTTAAGACTACTCCTTTGTAATCCAATGCTGGGTTATGGGACATCTTAATGTTTTTTCCATACTTTTGGGTTACTTTTGGATTAGTCCTAGACCCTTGTGGGCTACATTTTACACGCGTGTTTGGACTAGTCCTATTATTTGCAGGGAGGCCACTCATACATACTGTTATGCTCTTTTTCATATGCACTTCATGTGCACTCGCGGTTGGTACTTTATGTTTTTTCGGCAAACATTTACTGCCGTATTCATAAAAAATAAAATAAGTTTTAAGGCAAAATTTTCATACAAATTTTTCTTAAAATTCATTATGAATTCATTTTAAATTTTTATGAATGCGGCAGTTAAAATTCATAATGATAAACGAAAAATATTTCATAACTAATAACGCATTTGGTAACACGCAATGCCTTTTATGTTATCAAACCGTTTTTAATTGTGATGCAACTTAGTGCGAGTTTGATATACAAATTGAATTGAAAATACTTCGACGTGAATTTAAGGCATTACAGAATTGTTCATAACAACTCAATAAGTTAAGTTTGACAAATTCAGCAATTTTATTGTATGTATAAATAAATAAATTGTGTTTGCTGGGTAGTACGCTTACCAATACACCTCATTTTAAGCTTTGAATGACTGGTTTGTGGGCACAAAGACCGTTTGGCAAAGATGTTTATACTTAAACCATGATAAGTTTGTACTTTCGCATAAGACATGCACAGACAACCAGCGGCCAGGGCGGGCGGACATTGTTGTATCAATTAAGAAAGTGGTTCTCAGTCGATCGGAATACTAAGGGACATTATTACAACTTGACATTAGTTAAATGTAGGATTTTGTCGGATGTATAATTTATTATTTTTACCTACCAGGTATGATGAACTTGCCTTTAACATATTGCGGACTTTAGTTTAAAGCAAAGTTGTAATAGTGAAAAACTTTTTACGCGTGGGACAAAATGCTACCTTTAACTATCGGCAAGTTGTAATAATACTACGTAATAATAATACGCGCTAGTTCAGATAAATTCAATTCAATTTATTTCTTAACACTTGCCAATTAAATTCCGAATCGGTTGCCATTTTCTGACTTGCAATTTTAGATCTGAAAAGAAAGACATGTGGTTTGCAATAAAAAATAAATTGTAATAAAATTGTAAAATACATTTTAATTTAATAAACTGACAGATGTTGTGGTCTCATATAAATATAACGTAATTTCCAAACAAGTATTCATTAAAATTTATTTGTTTTATCTAATTTGTTTATTTAATTTTTTAATTTCAGAACCAGATAACGAAGCAAATGTATGCTGTCGACGTAAATCAAAATCTTTAGCAGCAAATGGTGGAAGTTCAATGTCTTCCAGCAATAATACGGGTGCAAAAACAAAAAGTAGATGTCGCAAATGTAGCTGTCGTGATGCTTTCAGACGCTTTTTAGATCCCTCACTATCAAGATCATCCAATAAGACAAGCAAACAGCAAAAAGAACAAAAACGCAACAAATCACAAGATAGACATTCCATTAATAATCCCATTATAAATAATTCAAATAAACAGCAGCTACAACAACCACATCGCAATTCTATGCATTCCAGCACAGCAAAAACAAACAGTACAACACAACATCCCTCAATAGCGACATCAGCAGCTATTGTGGTACCCCCTACAATAAGAAATCAAGTAGCTTTGTGGACACCCGCCGCTACAACAAACAGAAGTGATGTTATTATACCTCTAACAACACCAGCGCCTTCACAACTTGTTGTGGTACAATGTGCTATAGTAAATCCCTCGAATGCAGCTCTTCAACCCGTTACCACAAACAATACAACCACCTCTAACTCCAGCTTAACCTCTAATAGTTTGTTGTCAATAAACCCTGAGTTTACACCCTCAGGATCTCCATCAACATCCTCCCCCTCCCCTTCCTCGTTTAATGATTTAATGGTTAAAGTTCCTACAAATAGCGCCATTCGTCCCACTACAGCTACTGAGCCAGCGGGTCCTATTGTACACTCTCAAGTGGATTTTGTACATTTTTTAGTGCCCGACTTGGAACGTATAACCAATTCAAGTTTCTACTGGGGTAAAATGGATCGCTATGAAGCCGAGCGTTTATTGGAAGGTAAACCCGAGGGTACATTTTTATTGCGTGATTCGGCACAAGAAGAATTTCTTTTCTCAGTAACATTTCGTAAATATGGACGCTCTTTACATGCACGTATCGAACAAAGTGATCATCGTTTCAGGTAAGTTAACTATTTAACTAGTTAAAAAATAGAAACCATATTTTAATATTTTTTCCGCTTCCAACAGTTTTGACTGTCACGATCCCTGTGTTTTTACTGCACCCACTGTCACCGGCCTACTGGAACACTACAAAGATCCCGCTTGTGTTATGTTCTTTGAACCTATGCTTACCATACCGTTGCATCGTAAGAATTGCTTTTCCTTGCAAAAGCTATGTCGTGCCACAATTGTCTCGAATACCACATACGATGGTATCAATGAATTAGAATTACCGGCACGTCTAAAATCTTATCTAAAGGAATATCACTATAAACAAAAATTACGCGTCAAATCCAATGAACCCACCTACAATCTACACTGCAAATAGTGTAAAGATATAACGGCTAATATGAGCCGTCAACAGCAAGAATTTTTACCCATAACAACGTATCACAAGGCCTATCATGTGGCCAGATATCAATATGAACGTGATACATATCATCAACGCTTAATTAACTGGTACGATGACAAGTTGCGTTCATTGGAGGAACACAAAAAAATGCACACCAATAAATGTGTAATTTTCTAAAAGAAAATTACAATATACTTATGTAGATACATAATTTAAAAAATACAATTATCGTCATCATGTTGAGCAACCAAGATTTTAATAGAGATTTTTAATTTTAGTTGTTAAAAATGTGTGCAGTAGTTTTAGATTATTATTACATATTTAGTGTATTATTATTGTATTATATATTAAATAAGTTATTTATTATTATTATTATTATAATTGTATTATGTATCAAATATAGACAGACAATCCCCAGTGAATTATTATATATAAGGCAAAACAAATAAATGCTAAACAAAAACTAAACTTACAAAACAAACATTTATTTAATAAAACAGAAACTCTTGAAAATTATTATATTATAATAAAATCAATAATCAAAAATATTTATGTATATAATATACATATTTAATAGTTACCTACCAACAAATGTATTTGTATTAATATCTAAAACGCAACTTAAGTAAATTATATATGTAGAAAAAAGAAAACATTTAGGCCCGTTTTCACAACTTACCGATAGCTAAAGGTAGGATTTTATCGGCCGTATAAAAAGTGATCCATTATTACAACTTTAATTTATCGCTCACTTTAGGTTAAAGTAAAGTTTTAGTAATGGAACACTTTTTATAAGGCCGGTTAAAGTCTACTTTTAGCTATCGGCAAGTTGTGAAAACAGGCCTTATAGTAATAAGGTAGAAAAGACTTGTATTCTTTCTTTGTCGTGGCTGTCATTGCTCTACAAAAAAAAGCTACAGCAACTATAACAAAATTCTCATTATGTTAAAAAAAAGAATTATTTATTTTGAAAAAATAAAACAAAACAAAATTTGTTTTTTTTTAGTGTACACTAAAAAATACACTGATTACCGTAATACAATGTGTTATTTATTTTATTATTGGGGAATTATTATTTAGTTTGTTTGTTGTTTTTCACAGAAAAGTTCATGAATTAATTACAATGAAAATACGGAAGGAAGGCTGTACGTATGAGTTGTTATTAGGGTTTCTAATTTCCCGGTCTTTTTCTATTCCCGGGAAACGAAACAAAAAAAATCTTATTCCCGGGAATCCCGGGAATTTTTGAATAAAACAATGATTTCATTAAATGAGTTAAAAACAAAAGTTTTTACTTTTTTAAAAGAATATACACATATACAACAGTCTAAAAAAATTAGCTTAAATAATTCCACAGAAAACCAAAACAAAACCATTATTTAAGTATTTAAAAGCTCATCAGAGAAGAGATTCTATTTCTAATCCTTGTTGATATGTACATATATAACCTGCTACCGAAAACGTGCTCTCGTTCTCTACAGACGTTGGTTTTATAGTAAGAAGCGCATGATACAAAGATTATAAATTTGTTGGCCTGTTACCCGTGACTTAATAGACGTCAAATTCTTTTTTTATTTATTTATTTTTTTAGAATTTTTAGATGGTGCTGGTATTGGTATTGGTGATGGTGTATCGTGTACATTTTCATTTTCTACTTCAAGAAGCTTTTTAGACATTTCATCAGCAATTAAAAATTTTATTGGAGTAGAAAAAATAGTTCGATTTGTAGGTAGTTTTTAGTAAAGATTAAATTTTTATTGCTCGTTTTTGATTTTAACGATGCAAACAAATTAAGATTTCAAAAAATTTAATTTGAAATTCCCGGAAACAATTTCCCGGGATTCCCGGGAATTATTTCCCGCGTAGAAACTCTAGTTGTTATTAATTCAATATCATGTTCTTTGATAAGAGAATAAGGTGTAGTTAATTTTGAATTAAAGAGGAATTGTGAAATTCTAAGCGTACATGTTCGTGAATAACAACATTTTTGTTATCACAACGCACTTTCCCCACGAATCAATTCAAAAGTCAATTCCAATCAGTCACACCCACAAAAAATTGTTTTAAAGAAATATTCATCGGTAATCAACCCATTAGACAATTACTAGCTTTAACCCGTGACTTCGTTCATGTGAAATTATAAAAAAGTTACAGACATTTTATGTTTTTTTCTACATCTATTATTATTTAATGTTAAAATATTATTTATTTAACAATCTCTATTTGTGATGCCGTGAAGCAATGAAATAACACGATGCCACAAGAAAGCAGAAGAAAATATTCACACCATTCGTTTAGTATTCGTTGCTTTACCCGGCGTTTCCACATGCAAGTAATTACTTGCAAGTAGTGTATACGTATTATCAACGAAAAATCGAGGAAACAGCCGATTGGCTGCAAATACAAAAATTGTGTGAAAGTTAGTGAAAAAGTGTGAGTGTATTGAGTTTTTCGAACTTGTACTTGCATGTGGAAACGGGTGTTTATGTGTGTATACCCTACAAGAAACGAATGAGCGAGTAGTCACATTTTTCATTTTGGTGTTAAGAAAATGATAGGAAAAAATGACCGAATGTGACCGATAACTTGATTTCCGTAATTTCTTAACAGCAAAATGAAAAATGTGGCAACTCGCTCATTCATTTCTTGTAGGGTAGCTTGCAAACAACCAGTTTTGCTTGAAATGTTGGTAAATATTTATTCGATACAACTTATTACATGTATTTCGATTCGAAAAGTAAAATTTTTCGAAAGCAATTTCCGGTTCGAAAGTTAAACCGTACTCAGTGTTGGGCAAAATACATGGTTTGCGGTATTTAAAATACAAAATACTTGCTGGTCATGTATTTAAAATACAAAATACTTGCAGGTCATGTATTTAAAATGCAAAATACTTGCTGGTCATTTATTTAAAATACAAAATACTGATGAGCACAAACTTGTATGTACATATTAAATTCTCTGAATGCTCTTTTTATATTTGGATAGCTGTCAAGAGTGATTATGTCTTTGCTCTTGTCACTGAGAAAACTGAAAAATTCCAACTCCAAGTTTGATGTCCTTGATTCACCATCATTCCTATCCACGAACACAACAAAACCATATTCTGCTAGTTACGTTTTTTAGCGATTCTAGTTTTGGTGGATTAAAATGCAAGTAACCATCAATAAACTGACAAAATATATTTTCTAAGCTATGTTCTTAAAATACAAAATACTCCCATTTTTTATGTATGTACATATTTAAAATACAAAATACAAACTACTTCTATTTATTGTATGTATTTAAAATACAAAATACTTGCAAAATACTTTAAAATACGTATTTCAAATACGGCCCAGCCCTGACCGTACTGTGTAACTCGTTAGAAGCGATGATAGAGTTGTATTTAAAAACAAATAGCCCTCACTACAAGAAACGAATGAGCGAGTAGTCAAATTTTTCATTTTGGTGTTAAAAAAATGATAGAAAGAAATGACCGAATCTGACCGAAAACTTTATTTCAGTCATTTCTTTCTATCATTTTCTTAACACCAAAATGAAAAATGTGACCACTCGCTAATTCATTTCTTGTATGGATGTGACTACTCGCTCATTCATTTCTTGTAGGGAGGAAATTTGATTAAAAGTTGGTAGCTCTGCTATTAAAATACCAAAATGGACGAAAATATCTCAAAAAAAAAAAAATATATACATATCTAGGTACTATTTAAAAATTATTAAAATTCAAAAATAACGGATTGTATTTCCCTGCGGTTTGAAGAGTCCGAAGAAAAAGTCAACCATTACTTTCTTTTTATTTGTAGATGTAACTTTTTATTTAATACATATTTTTTAAACTTTCAAGACCACAAATATTAAAACATTTTCAATTATAACATTAGTAAACATTTATTTTATATATAATCTAACCCCTGCAGGAAATGTCACTAGTGAATCTGTACTGATTCACTATTGACACACTCACTAGTACTACACCTTTTTAAGTTGAAATTGAGAAAATACAAGTTAATATTCAGAAAAACGAATTGATGTTGATTAAATACAAATTGATATTAAGAAATCCAAATTGATGTTGAGAAAATACAAATTGATATTAAGAAATCCAAATTGATATTGAGAAAATACAATTTCATATTAAGAATTCCAATTTAATATTGAGAAAATACAAATTGATATTAAGAAATCCAAATTGATATTGAGAAAATACAAATTGGAATTGAGATATAAATTCATAGTTTTATTGATATTAGGAACAAAAAAATTATCAGGGGTGTGCTGGAAATCGCAAACGCAAAACGCAAGAATTTGGAAGTTGTTTTTAATAAACTTTAAACCTAATTCTTATAATTTTTGGTTTAAAATCATGTTTAACAGGAAAATATTTATTAAATATTTGTCATAAAATTCTTTTATTACAAAAATCTTATTTAAAAACGACTTCTTGCGTTTTACGTTTGCGATTTCCAGCACACCCCTGTATGATTTTTAAAACAAGTAACTGAAAATATTTTAAAATCAAGTTTTATAAAAACATATGTATGTATAAAAAATTATTCACTAACAGGCATATTGCCCTTAGGTAAAATGTTGTAGAATGTTGTACTGCTCTTTAGGGATTCCAATACCGATATAACCGATACCGAAATACCGGTATTACCGGCTAAAATCGAGTACAGAAATACCGCATGCAGAATACCGGCATTTTTTAGTTTTTAAAATTCTTCTTTGAAATTGCATCTGTGTCCCGATTTAGAAATTCTCGTTTGCACTTATTTATATTTTATATATACATATGTTTATACATCTGTGAAGGGTACTTTTGCTCATATTTCAAAATGTGTATAATTTCCTTATGACCGTTCGTCCTACAAGTGTAGAATCTGAGCGTGCGTTTTCCGCAGCAGGATTAATCTGCACGAAAATAAGCTCACGCCTTTCGGATGAAAGCATCAACAATTTATGTTTTCTTCGAGCATATTTTAATTCACAAAAAGGAAATAAAAAACTTTGGGTACTTTACCTCTGAATTAATTACTATGTATATATTATATTTAATTTTTAATTGTTTTGCTTTATTTTTAATATCAACCTGTTTTGTCTTTTTTTAATAACTACATATGTATGTATGTATGTATAAATTAATTTATTTTTTTTAATTTCTTGATATTCTTTTATTAAGCGTAGTTCATCAAATTTAATTTTCATTAAATTATTTTCACTGAAGAAGGAAGTTTTTACAACTTGGAATTTTTTATTAAAATTTATTGATAATTTTTCTTGGCTGAGCTGAGATTTTCAAAAAATATTTTAAATAAATAATAAATTGGATTGAATAATATAATATAGTTGGAAAATTGTTTTATTCTTGGTGCTTTGTATTTACATACATATAAATTTTTATTCCATAAATAATACCGAAAATACCGGTAATACCGGAATCGAGATTTCCTCAATACCGAAAGGCCTTCGGTATTGGAATTCCAACTGCTCTTGCACAGTCAACTGTGGTTATAGTAGCCTTAGCTTCGTCGATAACACCTTCCAAAAAAAAAGACGTTGTATGCAAATACCATAAGTACACACATTTGGTATACTAAGGTGGGTTTTTGTGCATGTTTTTATTTTGGACCATATAAACTCAATTGGATTTAACATTGGGCTATAAGGAGCCAGTCGAAGAAGAGTCGCTGGTGAATTTTCAAAAATTATTTCCATTTAGCTATGACATGGTGCATTATCACACACAACAACTAAATCTTGTAAGAGGTTTCCTAATTGCTCCCATCGATTCATCAAGCTGTTTACCCACTCTCTTGCGTCTTGCATTCTGAATGATCATCGTTTTAGAAATAAAAACTGATTTAATATTTTTTTGACAGATATGTCAATGACAATAGGTGCGTTTGAGTACTTTTGCAGTAAAATGCAGTAAATGAGTAAACTGAAAAATTTGCTCTCACAATAAGCTGTTGTGCAAAAAAGGACGCGAACGCAAAATTTGTAAAAATTCGTAAAATAAAGGCAACAGCTGATGGCAAATAATTGAAGTGTTGAAAAATGTTTACACTTTTGACTACTTAACTCGTTTTCTTATCGGTACTCGATTAAAAACTTTTTAGAACACGAACATTTTTGGAAAATACAAACAAACTATTTTATTTAATCTTTCATATTTGTTTGTTTTTAATTTTATTTGATTTTACTAATTTGTAGCGGGTTAAATTATTTAAAAGAACATCAATAATTTTTTTGCTATTGATTACTTAAGTCCCCAAGTACTTCACAATTTTACAACTCTAAAAAATTAACTTAACAAAAAAAATTTCAAAAGTTTGTATTTAGCCAAATAAATGCTTCACAAACAAGAATAATTTATTAATAGTTATTCACTTTTTGTTTTGGTTTAATTTTTATTTCACAATTTTTTCACAATTTATATGCATTTTATTTGTTACTTTTGTTTGTTTACCTCTTGGAACATATGTTTTCTTGTTTTACTAAATTTTACTGCAAAAATTTCTGCAGTAAAAATTTGTAAATACTCAGACAAGAAATGTCACTTTACGCTCTCAATTTGTGTTCTCATTTACTGTATTTTGTGTACTCGAACGCAATTTCGTAAAATGCAGTAAAAAATAGTAAAAACTTTTGTGTTCTCGAACGCAGCTAATATTGATGAAACGCAATATGTATTGCAATTTGTAATGTTTATTATACATAAATAAAGGACAATGTATTTTTTATGTTTACAATACATATTCAAAATATAATAATGAAAAAAATCTCAATATTAATTTGTATTTTCTCAATATCAATTTGGATTTCTTAATATCAATTTGTATTTTCTCAATATAAAATTGGAATTCTTTATATCAATTTGTATTTTCTCAACATCAATTTGGATTTCTTAAAATCAATTTGTATTTTCTCAACATCAATTCGGTTTTCTGAATATTAATTTTTATTTTCTCAATATTAATTTGGATTGTCTCAATTTCAACTTAAAAAGGTGTAGTGACTTATTATACCCCAGACAATGTAATTTACATTTTAAAACATTTTAAAATGTTCGTGTCATTGGAAATCTACTATTGACTAGGTAGTTCTTTTGGGAACATATGTATATATGTAGACATTGGAACCAGAGAATAGCTAGTACATTTTTGTAAATCTATTCTACACTTTTGGTAGGACTACGAATTCATAACAATCTTTTTTTTATTATTTCTTCAACTTTTATAGGAATTATACTTCTCAGTTGCTAGGTTAGGTTAGGTTAGGTTCAGAAGGGTTATGTGCCCAAGGGCACACTTCCACTCGGAGACCAGTACGGTCCATTGTGAATCCCTTCAACATGACGAAGAATAGATAAAGAAGACAGAAAAAGAGAAAGGTTAAGAAAAGAAGTATGAGGTAGATAGAGTATAGAATATAGGAAAGTTAGTAGGTGATGTGAAGAACAAAATTCCCTCTCTACTGTCCCCTCAACAGAAACAACCGCACTATTTCCCTGACAAACCCCAGTAGATCAGCTGGACTACATCCAGCGATGCACCCCAGTTCGTCGTGAAACCTATTTCCTAGCCACTTCTGTCTGAGGCCCTGCACCCTGGGACAATGGCAAAGTACATGCTCGATCGTCTCCAGCTCCTCCGAATCCTCGCACAATCTGCAGAAGTCCGGTATGGCATTGTCCCATCTGCCTACAAAAGCCCTGACCGGACAATGACCCGTCAAGAACCCTATAAGCGTTCTAAGACTACTCCTATCCAATCCCAATAGAACCCTGGTTGCCCCCGCGTCCAATCCGGGCCATAATGCCCTAGACACCCTGCAATCCACTCTGTCCCCCCAGGATCGGTTAACGTCATCACGGAATTTCTCCCGTATCACACCATAGTAGTAACATAGGGGAGGCTTTACCCCCCTGTCCCTTACCACTAAGTCCATACTCGAACCCCCTCTCGCGAGTTCGTCCGCCACCTCATTTCCCTCAACCATGCAGTGTCCAGGTACCCAACACAGCCTCACATTGAATGCCTCCATGAGTCCACCAAGAGCATTCCTACACCGAGCGACCAGGCACGATCGCACCGTATAATTCGTCAATGCCCTAAGCGCCGCCTGACTATCGACGTAAATTGTCACCTCAGATCCACCCACGATGTGTTCCAGTATCACCTCCGTCGCCCTCCAGATCGCTAGGATCTCAGCCTGGAAGACACTGCACTCATCGGGGAGTCTGAATGACCTCTTCACCTCGGTGTCCGCTATATATACACCGGCACCAGTGCCGGTTTCCATCTTGGATCCATCCGTAAATACTGCCCACCCCTCAAACAGTCCATTGGATCCACTCCAAACTTCCCTATCCGGGAACTCTACTGGTGGTGTTGCACCGAAGTCCAGGGTCATAGTCATATGATCCGAAATTCTCCCGAGAGAAATACCCTGATCAAGCAGACCCATCTCGTACAAGATTCTCGTGTGATCATCCCGCCTAGGTCTAACTAACGAAGACTCGTAAAGTCTAATTAAGTTCCTAGCGGCCACACTCCTTACGTACTGTTCAATAGGTGACAGATATAGTAGGATGTCCAGCGCTGCCTGCGGAGTGCTTCTCCTTGCCCCTGTGATGCCAAGAGATGCACTTCTTTGAACCTTGCTGAGCATCTTCCTATAGCTATCCACTCCCAACGCACCCCACCAAACAGTGCATCCATAGGTAAGTATAGGCCTAACAACCGATGTGTAAATCCAGTTTACCATATCCGGCCTTAGACCCCAGTTCTTACCAATGGAGTTCCTGCATGTGTAGTATGCATTAAGTCCCCTTTTCATCCTTTCCTGAGTATTTCTCTTCCAAGACAGTTTGCAGTCCAGAAAGTTACCCAAATACTTTGCTCCGTTCGATAGAGGTAACTCGACGCCATCTAGCACTGGCCTCCTAAATTCCTCTATCCTATACCTTCTGGTAAATAGCACCAGCTCAGTCTTCACAGGGTTAACACCCAGTCCCCTATCCTTTGCCCAAGCCGAGAGTTCACCTAGCATCACCTGCATAATTTCCCCGATCGTGGACAAAAATTTTCCCCTGACCAGCAGAACTATGTCGTCCGCATAGGCAACAACTTTCCTGCCCATGGAATCAAATGACCTAAGAATCCCGTTGACCGCAAGCAACCACAGTAGAGGTGATAGAACCCCCCCTTGTGGTGTCCCCCTGGTAACCCTCCTCCTTATCACATGATCCCCCAGGCTCGAGTTTATAATCCTACTGCCAAGCATGCAGACTATCCACTCCACCAGAAAGTCCTCCACTCCCAACTCTAACAACGAATCTCTAATCGCCTCGATCTTAATGTTATTAAAGGCTCCTTCTATGTCCAGAAACGCGGCGAGAGTATATTCCTTATGCCTCAGACCGTGCTCAATACAACCAACCACCTCATGTAACGCGCTCTCAACCGATTTACCCTTCAGGTAAGCATGTTGAGCGTTGCTAATAAGGCGGGTCTCAATATTGCTCCTGAGATATAAATCTATTAGCCTTTCAAGAGTCTTCAACAAAAATGAAGACAGACTAATAGGTCTAAAATCCCCCGGTTTCGAGTGGCCCGCTTTACCAGCCTTGGGTATAAAAATAACCCTGACCTCTCTCCACCCCCTAGGCAGATACCTCCTACTGAGGCACTTCCTGAATACATCCATCAGTAGAAGTGATGCACCGTCCGGAATGTTGCAGAGCATGGCCGGAAAAATACCGTCCGGACCCGGTGATTTATATGGGTCAAAAGTATTGACCGCCCACGCCAGCTTCTCTCCTGTGACCATTTCCTCGACGCAGGCGGAAGTAAAATCCGATGTCATGGACGTCACGTCCCATTGACCATCTTCCATACCTCCGGTTTCCCTGCACCCGGGAAAGTGCGTCTCCATAAGTAAGGTCAGGGTCTCAGAGCTTGACTCAGTCCATGAGCCGTCATTCCTTTGGATGTAACCAAGGGCTTTAGGGTCCTTGGATAAGATCCGTCGGAATCTTGACAACTCGTTGACATTATCAATGGATGCGCAAAATTGCCTCCATGATAGTCGCTTTGCTCTTTTCAGATCCGCCTTATACTTGTTGAACTGCACCCTGTGATTGTTCCAATCCTCTGGTGCTCTGGTAAGCTTGGCCCTATTGAACAGTCTCCTAACCGTAGACCTTTGAACGTGAAGTTCCCTGGTCCACCATTTGGGCTGTTTACGCCTACCCGGGAATGTAACCGGGCAGGACTGCTCATAGCTTTCCCTTAGAAGATGAGTGAACTTGTTCACAACCCCCTCCAGATCATTCGGCAGCAAGTCGCCCAAGGCCCTTTGCGCCAATCCAATACGGACTCTTTCCTTAAAGGAGTCCCATTTCGTCCCCCTAGGGTTCCTAAATGGAGCAACCCCAGGTGGGTCAAAATTCACTGTGAAGGTAATACGGCTATGGTCTGAAAATGTACAGTCCGTTGCCACCCTCCAATCAACAACAAGTTGTTCGTCACGGTTCACCAATGTCAGATCTATCACTGCCTGCCTATCTTTATTTCTGAACGTCGGCGTGTTACCCATATTACAGATAATAAGATTGTTAGTAGTTATAAAATCAAACATTAACTCACCTCTTTTGTTTATGTCTGCACTCCCCCATTGGCTATGATGAGCATTGGCATCGCAGCCCAATACAAGGATTGCACCCTTCCTCCTTGCATATGCCGTCAGTTCCCGCACCTCCGTTCCAGGTGGGTCCAACGCCTCGTACGGCAAATACACCGAAGCCAGTGTAAGAGTACGCTTACCTTTGGCTTCTCCATTTACTACGGTTAAATCACCGCACCTGAAAGAATGAGATATGAGAAAATTCAATTCATTCCTCGCTAATATACACGTTCTTACCTTGTCCTCCGTGGACGGGACAAACAGAGTGTATCCCGCAACCCCTAAACCGCAAACCTTATTTTTATTAATCCAAGGTTCTTGGATTAGGGCTACGTCCGTCCGGGTGCTGGTGAGGAAGGTTGTCAGTTCGGTTGAGGCTGCTTCACAGTGGTGCAGGTTTATTTGAAACACTAACAACCTCTTTGGTCCTGTCATTCTTCGGATACCGGAACCTGACGTTACCTAAACCAAACTTAACTACCCCCCCCACCTCCTCCAAGAATTCCATGGACTTCCGATCCACCGCGAAGCGGAAGTCTCTACCGGCGTTCTCCTTACACACCAGTGAGGTCACTAGCCTCCATTGGTCGGTAAGAAGCCTGTTATTCTGGTTGCCCAATACTGCCAGTATAGTTTCCACCGGGCGTACGGGTGGTGGAATCCATACTGTCACTATGGACCTAATTGGCAAATCGGAGGCTTGTATCACTTCAAACCTTGCCCCCGGGTTAATGTCGCTGCATTTGTCAATTGTAGTCCTTAAGAATTCCAAAGAATTCTTGTTACCAGAATTGACAACTTTCACTCCCTTAACCCAGTCCGCACCATTGAAGGATACGTCCTCCTCTTTGCCCTTAAATGCTGCCAGCTCGTCGATAAGCCTAGCCTCCACTAGCTGCCATAGCTCGGCACTGATCCTCCCATCCGGATCATTCCGATCGATGACAGCCACTTGTAGATGACTCTCCAGGCTCGTCGACTTCTTCAGTCTTTTGTTCGATGAAGAAGGCTGATCATCCCCAGATCTGATCCTCTTAATGGTCTCCTTATTAGAGCCATTAGGAGCTTCAGCCGGAGATGTACCAGCCCTCTTCACTGAGCTTGATGACTTCGGCACGACTAGTTCGGAAGGCTTGTTCCTGCCCGCACCTTTTCCTCTAATGGCCTCCTTACGAGAGCCACTAGTGGAATCGGACGGAGGATTACCAGCCTTCTTCCCCGTGTCCACTGCCTTAGCCACTTTGCCGACCTTCTTGGGTATCGCCCCCTTATCCTCCGCAGCTCGTTCCGAAGACATGAGCGCTTTGGTAATTGGGGCAACCCCTCCTTTCTTCCTCTCTCCACGGCAGGTTGACGACTCCAGCGACCCTGTACTCTTTTGAGTACTTACCGGGCCGGCGACTTCATCCACCTGCTTTCTCCAGGGATAGGGCCAACCAAGCACGGTACTGACAGGGCCGTAAATTCTTTCGAATTTGGTGACGCTCTGACGGTGCCTTCTCAGAAGGTGCCTATCCCTCGCGGAGAACGTTGAAGGATCTCTCTTCGACATCTTTTCCAGATATGCCAGAGAGCTCCTTGTACCGTTCTGCGCCTTCTCCTCCTTCGTTCGGCTGGAGTTCTTAATGTCTCGTGGAGGGGCGCTAGGCACATCCTCCACGGCGTCCTGCCGAACAAGTTGTGGACAATCTTCTCCCGAGTGTCCCCTCTGCTGTCCCCTGGCCTCACAGATGAGAGTGGCAGGCTCTGTAGTCTGACTGTGAGCTGATATGTCAATATCGAGCTCCGTGTCAGAGAGCAGAGTCAGCCCCTCCAACCCCTGAGTATCCACGGTTTCATCACAGGAGTCACTCGATAGTCCCAGAAGACTGTCCACATATAGGTCGGTCAGTACCTGTCTCTCCTGTTCAATTATGCTCTCATGAACAGTAGAGAGGGTACTCTCCGACTTACAGACCGTGACGTCCGATTGACCCTGATCAATCTCGTCCGTCGTGTCCTTGTTTGTTGTTGTTGTTTTTTGTTTAATTAAAAAGGGTTTCATTTTTGTTCCCACGAGTATGCTCGTTCAGACGGACCGTACCACGCAGTGACGGCATGTGTGGACTAGGCAACTAACATACAACAGCGCTTTGCCCTGGCGCTGAGGGGAGCTGTTAACGACTAGTTTCTTTACGCACTAACTAGCCACCCAGGACCTCGGCACTGCTACCAACCACGTTGTCCTTAAAAGTGCATATTTCGCGCCCCAGCCACTGGTAAAGCCCCCACCTCGCAAGGGGCGAACCCGCGGGCTGACACGCCGTCCTCAGTTGCTATGTATTAATAAAACATTTTTCTTATTAAAGGCAAATGTAGTGTAGTGTAGACATATTGTTGACAATGTCACCAAAACAGTTGACAAACCCGGTGACTTGGAGACACTTGCACCCAGGTTTCCTTCAGGGACATTATAAGGTTGAATTTGTTTGTTTTACACTTTTATTTATGTTGAACAATTTCTTAAACTTTTTGCATAACTGACGCTTGTTTTCGTAAGTGAACATTTCAGTGTTGCCAAGTGAATTTAAAGAAATAACCCCAAATCAAAAAAATACCCCCTAAATTTGTACTGAGTAAAAATAAAAAGAATAATTTTGTAAATATTTTTTTAAACATACATACCATTTTATTTCATTTAATTTTTTACATATGTATGCATGTAACTATATTTTAACATATACTTACATTAAAAAAGCTTTTAGAAAAACAGAATACATTATTATAACTCATTAAAAACGTCTAGTATATTTTTATTTCTCTCGTACACGTGCATGTTTTCATAATTAAACAATTTAAGCTTTCCTAAGACGGAATAAAAATTTGGTATTCATTGCTTAAAGAATATCTAAAGGCCCAACCATAATGTGCTTAAGTTGGCTTAAGGAAACATGTATTCGCACATTTATATGAGGAAAACCATTTTGAACTTAAGGAAACTTTTAGCTAAGTTTAATGAGACTGTCATTTGCTTAAGCAAGGTGCGAATATAATCGCACATTCCATACGGAATCAAATGTTTCTAAATACATTTGAGAGACTTTTTGTTAGGCCTTAACTCTTAAAGTAATACATTCAACTGTTGAAGCTGCCAGTTGGTTTCTTATTTTATTTTTTATAATACTAAACATTGAGAATGCTCGCTCGACAGTTGAGTTCGAAAATGGTAGTGCCAGTAACGCAGATGCTATGGTAGTGCCAGTGACGCAGATGCTATCCTTCTAATAGTTGAACATTTACTTGTAATGAAACTTGTTATAAATAAATAATCACCATTAAATTCATTTGGTTTTTTCCATTCTTTTTTGTAATTTTGAAAATATTTTATAATATCAACCCTTAAATATCCCCAAATGCTATTTATACACACTAAATTTCCCCCTAAGGTTAGGTTCCATGGGCAGCCATCAAAGACAGCTCACTTGGGTCCTTTATTGGTCCCTTTGTGATACCCTGCGCCAATGCCCATCCCTTAGAGCAGTCACTCAGATGGCGTCACTGCAAAGTCCAACCACCTCGTCTTCCTAGTGAAGAGAAGGAGCGATTTCAGTTCCATCCCAGATAGATCCTCCAAACAGGCAAACACCGGTTCCCCCAGGCATTCCACCCTAATACCCCGCAGTCCCCGGTAGACTAGCTGGTAGCGAGCTAGTCTATCAGCGCCGGGGTTGCGGGTTCGATTCCCGCCTGAGACTCTGGTTTCTTTCCTGCAGACAAGCATAAAGCTTCGCGGGATAAGCTTAGGAAATTATAAAAAAAAAAACAAGTAAGAGTGCTATATTCGGCTATGCCGAATCTTATAAAAAAAAATGAGTTTAAAAAAAAAAAAAAAGTCCAGGGCAATGACAGAGAAAGTGGAGCACAGTCTCCTCTTCCTCCTCGTTCTGACAACTTCTACAGTAGTCGTAAAATTCCAGACCCATTCTTCCAGCATGAGTCCCCACCGGCCAGTGTCCAGTTACAACCGATATCACAGTCCTAATCTGGTTTCTGCTGAACCCAAGTAGAGAGCTAGTTCTCCAAAAAAAATTTCCCCCTAACTACTTCTTAGCCCCTAAAACTGACCCTTAACGCAAAGGAAAACCCCAAATTTGGGGTAAAAATCCTTAACTTGGCAACACTGGAACATTTACATTATACAACTTTTGTTGTTGCAATTCTTACCTTATTGTCGAGAGGGGAGAGATAAATTTAACCCTTATCCTGTGTAAAAAAAAAATTACGTATAAGGTGTAAGTGGGTCAAATTTGCCCAATAGTATTTCATTATTAAAAACATTAAATTATGTATCAATTTTACAGTTTTCACACGAAAATATTTCATTTGAATGGCTTTTACAAATAAAATTATTGCAGTTAGTACATTTGCTTGAATATTTTCTACTGGATGAACGTTGGCGGCATATATAGCATCGGCCCCTCTTTAGAGCGCTCTTCTCAACCACTTTATCTATCTTTCTTCTGCAATCTTCGTACAGTTGACTTGGCAAAACTGCTTCTCGGCATTATGGAACGACGTGATATTTCGTCATCGACAAGGGCATTACCTAATTCTTCTAAAAAACGACGACGTCGAAAGTGTTTTTGCTTGTTCCATTCAGCGTCAATGGCAGTATAGATAACAAAAGCGTTATATGCGCAAATATCCAACATGTTGTAAAATAAGGATTGTGGCCACCTATTTGATCGACGCTTGCAAGTATAGTTTCGGACTAATTGATTAAGTGTATCTACTTCGGACTTCGTTATGTTGTAAAAATGGATTATTTCGGGTTTTTTGGTATCAGAAACAATTTCAGCGCTATGATGTAATATACTTCATTAAATGACAGAACGGTTCTTTTTTGGCACATATGACACTATTGTAGTTTTGTTGGTTACATCAAAAAGGAATTGCGAGTAATGTTGTGGTTTTCCTTTTAGGTCGGTGAACTTAGGTGGAAGAAAGGTTTTATTTTTTCGAACGGTACCAACGACTGTTAGTATTTTTTGTAAAAGTTCAATTCCAAATTCATGGGAAGTAAAAAAATTGTCACAGGTGACGTTCCTGCCTTTCAAATCCTTTACCAAATCCAAAACTACGCGACGTCCTTGATTTTTTTCTGGCTGGCAATTTATGTCTTTACCTGTATACACCTGCATTGACCATGCATAATTTGTGTTCGAATCGCAAAGAGCCCAAATTTTTAACCCGTATTTGCCGGGTTTTGACGGTATAAATTGTTTGAAGGGACATCTTCCTCGAAATGTAACTAATTGCTCATCAATTGTTACGCATGGACCAGGATTATACAGTTTCCGTAAATTATATTTCCAACGGTCCCAAAGGTTTCTTATTGCAGCAAGTTTATCACCAGCACGTCTTTCAATTCTGTCGGTTTTTTTTATCAAAACGGATTACTCTTGTTACGTTTTGAATATAGGTCTTCCGTTTCTATCATTCCATAAATTTTCCAAAGCTTCACCATGCGAACGAAAAACACCAGCCAACAAAAGAATAAAAAAATACGCCTTCATTGATATCTCGTCAACTGGCTTCCAGTTTTCGCCATATGCAGAAACTCCTAAATTTCAAAAATAAATATGAAGCGCCTAAATTCTAAAAAACATATTACAATGTAAGTTTATAATTTACCTTCTAAATTGGTCATATCTATGATAATTTTAACGATCTCCTTGGGCATAAGCAAATCGAAAGATGATTCTATAGAAGTCATTCTCGTATTTGCGTAAAGAGTGGGTCCAGGCTTAGTATCCATAATGTTTTCAGCTGACCATCTTTCAGCATTATCTAAATTTGGAATCGGGGCTGTCCAAACTAATTTTTTGATTTCATTCACTTTGGTTATATACGGAATCAATATCTGTTATCACACTATCATCTTCATCTGATGACAGATCGTTAGCTATTTCATCATCTTCTGATTCACATAACAAATCATGAATTTCATTTTCGTTCAATCGCGACATTTTTTTAATTTTTTTTACAACAACCCCACGCTTTGAAATTGTATTCAGACTAAAAAATATTCATAGTAAAGTGAAATTCTTATTTCTAAAATAACGGTAGTTTTTATGTACAAGTAGATACACACATAAATGTAAAAACTATCATGCAATTTGTATTGGGCAATTTTGACCCACTTACACCTTATACGCAACTTTTTTTATGGGGACCCTCTGTTAGGAGATAGGATTATTTTTGTTTTTGCATTCTATACATTTTCTCGAATGATTAAAAGTCACGAAGTTTCAGAACAATACATTAATAACTTTTCAAAATAAAGCAAAATAAAAGTAGTTTTTTTGGTTTTGACCCACTTACATAGGATAAGGGTTAAAGGGGTACACAAGCGATTGTACTCTTCTATCCGTTTTGATCGCTCCAAGGTATATTTATATTTATCATTTTGGTTACAAAAAAGGGAGGATTTTATCGGCCGCATAAAAAGTGTTCCATTATTACAACTTTACTTAAACCTACCAGTTAGGATGTACTTTATCGCGCACTTTAGGTTAAAGTATAGTTTTAATAATAGAACACTTTTTATAGGGCCGGTTAAAGCCTACTTTAAGCTATCGGTAAGTTGTGAAAACGGGCCTTAATTTATTATTTAATGAATTACACCCTCTCATTTATAAGAAAGTTTTATAACAAAATGTTTAGATCTTAGACCATGGTCTTACATACGGTTGCTCCGAATGATTTACCCTCAAAACTACCTCACTAATTACAATTTACATATAATAAAATCAGTATTTAATTACATTGTCTTTCTCATTTTTCAAGGAAATATTAAAAAAAATGGTTATAAATTTTTGTATTTCAATATTTTTTCTTGTACAATTACCTTTAATTACACATACATATTCCACTAAGTGGGCGGAGGGATTTTTGGATCCAGGGGGGACCACGGGCCTCAGCCCCCTTAAATTTTAACTTTGGTTTTTTTTGTTTTTAATTCCCGAGGGTGTTCAAATTTTTTTTTCGTACACTGCCAAAATGAATAAAAAAATTTGTTTTTAAATAAAAAGTCTTTTCTTTTTAAAAAAAAAAAATTAAAAAAAAAAGAAAAAATAGAAATTTTTTTTAATGTGAAAACTCATTATCAAAATTTCATTCAATTTTATAAAACTTAATAAAAACAACATTTAAATAACAAATCTTTAATTTAAATTGCTTTTATTTTTATTTTCATACCTGTATAGAAGTTATTATTAAAAAAAGTATTTTAATGTTGTTTTTAATTTACATCTTACAGCTATGTAAAAAATTAAACAAAATTCTTTTCATAATCCTGTTTTATTTTTTTTTCACAAAATCTGAAAATATTAAAGCTGTTTGCAAAAAAAAATTTTACAAATGAAAGTTAAATGTGTTGGAAAAAATATTGATTTTGTATTAAAAAAAAAAATTTTAAATTATTTGTCTTTTTCAGGTGTGTTAAATTTATGCAGCAATAAAATTGGGTTTTAATTCTATTCGTTTTCTGTATTTTAAACAAGTAATGTGTTATTTTAACAGATTTTTTTTAAATCTTAGTTTTTGAACACTGAAACAAATTATTATGAAAATTCAAGTACATCAAATAGTACCTACAAAGTGTAAAAAAATAGTAAATTTTGCGTACTGCTTTTGGCATTGTGCGTTAATGAATACAATTTGTTAAAATTTTATATTGGATGAATTATTTCCTTAAATATTTTAATATACAGCAAACAATGCAAATGTACCGTTATAACTTTAAGGAATTTCGCTTAGCAATGGCTTACCAACCTTTGTTAAGTTTTTATGCATAGGACACTTATTATATACTTTGACGGCATATCGGGCATGTATCCAAAAAATGTCTTAGGTTTAAAAGACATTGATGATGAATAGCGTGACCGCAGTTTAGATAACTCATTTCATCATTGGACATATTAAGAAGACAAACAGGACAAATTGCATCTGGTGGTCTAAAATTAAACAAGTCCCCCATTATTTTGACAAATAAAATGTTTATAAACTTACGAAAAGAACGAAGTGTCTGGTAAACATTTAGCACGTTGTGATCTCTGAGCTAATATAGCTATTACAGTAGCAATTAATCCTATTCCAACGCCAACCATTAAGTACCACGGAGCCATTTAGGGGGTTTGTGTTAGAATGCCCAAATCACAAAGTTAATTTAAAATCTTGATGTCTTTAAAATATCTTAAAAAGAATTTCCTAAAAACCGCTTGGATAATTAAAACTCTTTTTTACTTCACGGTTAACCAACAGAACTAACGTTAATCCAAGGCCTTTCCAATAGACCTTGGGTTAATCTTTTCAATGAGTACTAATGTTGTAGGATTCTGTAACTTTTAGCAATATTACAATTGTTTACACTAAAGATATTATGCGATTCTGCAAAGAACAACATAGATAAAAACAAGGCGAATTAACAGTTGAATTCGCGTTGGATAAAAATTTACTTCAAGTGGCATCACTGCCAAAAAAAAAGGTAAATAACGAAAAGATCAAAGAGGAATACAAAAAAACAGTGGTATCCCGGTTTAACGAATTATATATTGTTAGGCCCTTTCGTTATATCGAAAAATTCGTCGTACATCGAAGTTTTTCTAAATACATTTTTATTAATAAAGCAATAATAATAATAATTTTAATAAAAAAAGCAAATTTGTTTAATTCAATTCATAACACAAACAAAAAATAAATACTTCATATAATTTTCAATTAAATGAGTACATAGTGGAGAACAAAACTAATAATAATGAACTTAAAAAAAGTAAAACATATTCAAGCTATTTAAAATAATCCTTTATATTTGTCAGTTTTCGAAGTGCTTTAATCGAGCATTTAACTGCTTCTTCCTGGAGCCCTCTTAATAGTCGTTAATTATGTTTAATTTTTCTTTAAGAATTAAACGTTTTCTTTTGGGCATTTTGATGTCAACTTTACAAAAATGACGAAAATTTTGAAACAGGAAACAAACATTTGTGTTGTAAACAAAAGTAAAAAATGACTTTGTAACGTACAAATTTTTATTTTAGGGAGCAAGTATTTTGTTCGCTTTATTTGTAAGAAAAGAAAATGCTTCTCTTAACTCGTTGTTTTCAGTAAAATCGCTTTAAAAAATTGTAAAAATTTATACAAAAACATTCATTCTATTTTGTTTTTTTCAAATTTTTTTGTAAAAATTCGTTAAATAGGGTACAAAAAATTTGCTGTTTGTTCGTAATATAAGGTAAATTTTTACGCTTGCAGATATTGTTGATCCAATAAATTCACAGTCATCTCAAGTTCACATCGTTAATGAAGGAAAATCTTGATAATAAATGGAACCAGATGGACTAATAGATTTCAAATAATATACTATTTTCGTCGTTGCCATAATTGTCGTTTCTTCTTTAATAGTCTTATTCCTTCAATATTTTCCAGGAATATTTTGTATGCACTATCAGACTTTTTGTTTGTATATTTCTGTGACGAGGCATACTTTAGCTATCCTTTGGCTAGCAATGAAGTAAATTGTAAAGAAAATTTATACAACTATTAGATACCAGCAGAATGTAATGCATTTTCTGCTGGTAGGCTTTTGAGGATTGTAATTTGACTTAGAATACACATTCGCATAATATGAAAATTTGTATAGTAAAAATTTTACTCAACATGAGAAATAAATTCCCAGATTTTATTTGTTAAATATTTTATATTAATATTACAGATTTACTGTAAACAAATATGTATTAAAGCATATTCATACACATGTACTTCCATTATTTTGAAAATGTGCATACACAAGAAAGGTTTTAATGTCATTAAAAACCAGATTTTTTTTATATTTGTATATACATACATACATGTGTATTCATTTGCTTACTTTATACATACTTACATCTAAACATATATTTGTGGAAATGAAAATATGTATGTATCTATTGTTATTTTTCCAATAGTCCACAGATATTATTACTGACTAAAGTACCAAAGAAAAAGAGTGATTTTACCCCCACTCAATTTAAAATAATAGCAGCCCATCACTATCTGCAACTGCCACGTAACTTCGTAATGAAATTCTATTTTCTACAGGTTGGCACGTTACATGGGGTCTTCACCTGACAATTTTTTGGTCATAATAAAAGTCAAAGTTCATATATAAAACGCTGACAAAAATTTAAGTTTTTTTTAGACTTTGACATTAGGTATGACAAAAAATTATTAGGTGGAGACTCCATGTTAAGGTAAAGTGGCATTAAAGAGGGAGTTCACACGATGTCTTTTCAGACATGTCTAACAAACATGTTTGTAGGCCATCGGGGTAGAGAAGAAAGAGGGGTTGCCAAACAGACACGAAATGAGTTTTCATGTTTATTAATATGAATTTTCATGTTATATATTTGTATGTATTTATATGTGTATTAGATTATTATACATAAAAAAAGACATGTTTGGAAAGACATCGCGAAAAGACAAAAGGTTTTTGGTAGCATGTTCAAAAGAGAATGTCAAAAACTGACATGTCTGGAAAGACACCGTGTAAACACCCTCAAAGTCAGTTAAGCATTTGCTTTGCTTTCCATATAACAGAAACGATCAGCTGTTAACATTTCTTCATTTACGGTCGGCTAACAGCTAAATATATATGTATATATATATATAAATATATACACACTTATACATATATAATCGACTTGAATTGCTGTATAATCACCAGCTCAATATTTATATATAAATATATATGTACATACTTATACATATACATTCGACTTGAATTGCTGTATAATAAAATATAACTAATTTTTAACCTTTTTCTTTTAAATGGTAAATCTGTTAAGGGTTAATGGATTTAATTATACCACCACTAGCCACCGTTAGATGCCACTGTTGAACAAAATATTTTAAACAGTATGGCAACACTACAGCGTCAAATTTTCACATTTTTTATACCATGTTTTTTTTTACCAAAATGTCAAATGAAAAAAAAATTAAGAAAAACAACACAAAAGGCAGGAAAAAATCAAAAAGTGTTAATAATATAAAAACGCGCGGATTTTTATAAGTTTTTATAAATTTAACTACATTCAAAGTGCTTAAATTTTATTTTAACTTATTAAATAAATGTTTTAGAAGTGAATTTAATAGAAAATATCACTTAAAGTTTAGTGATTTCATGTCAGAGAGACCATTTTTTGCCAAAGTAATTTTTTCTTAATATTTTTACCTTACGGGAGGTTCTTGTACACGAGCGATTATTTTTGCTGATATATATTTTTGTTTAATGCCGCAAATTTTAATTTTGTCGTTTTAACAAAACACAAATGTAGAATATAAATATTTTATTTTATAGAGATATACACGAAAACAAAATACGCTGACGTGAAAAAATAATTTAATAAAAAATAATGGCTTCTGTTAAAGCAGCAGAAGAGTTTGATGTCGATTTGTTTGAGACCCGCTTAGAATCACTAAAAGACACCCAAGAAGGAATACAGCAAATGTCAACCTGGTGTTTGGCACAACGTGCTCATCATAAGAAAATTGTGTCTTGTTGGTTGAATGTATTTAAAAGAGGTGAGTATGGAATATATGTTAACTTTTTATTTGTAGATCTGCTATAAGACTGCGATGCCTCGTTAGCATCAGCATGTTATATATGTTTTAAAGTTTTTTACCTATAAAACAAAGTACCAATTTCTCAGACAATATGTCATTCTCAAGAATACAAAATCAATTACATATTTGGTTTTGTTTGCGTTTTTTTATGAACATTGTTATATGTATTATATTGCTATACTTTCTGGGATATATTTTTGGAAAGGTACATACGTTTTAAAATCATCTGTATAAGTTTTTGACGTCTATTAGTTCATATCTGTCAATTATATGCTTAAATAAAGAAAAAACAATATTTTAAACAAATATCGGCTTTCAATCATTTGTACGTTTTAACATCATTGAAATATTAATAAAATAACTTGTATTAACACATCAACTGCTAATTTCACCAAGTTCTGATAAAACTATGTTCCATGGGCAGCCATCGAGAGACAGCTCACTTGGGTCCTTCAGTGGTCTCTTTGTGATACCCAGCGCTAATGCCCATCCTATAGAGCAGTTGCTCAGATGAAGTTAATGCAAAGTTTAACCAATTCCAGTTAGCCGCCCGCCTTATAGCCGAGATTTCCGCTTGCAGGACACTACATCCGGCAGACGAAAGGAAACTTTTATATCCAGTTCAACCAACCGCCAACCATTTTCCCTTTTCCACGCCTAGGGCCGGTCCATGGAAAGTGCTTACGACAGACACCGCATTGCTGTGCACCATATGTTTTGCTCAGTTAAAACTAACTATGATTTTAACTTTAACTTAATTTTTATTTGCATATATGAATCGTTCAGTGGATAAAGGGAATGAGTCCATTTTTGGCTTTTTTGAGATTTAGCGTGGATACACTTCCTTTTATGACTAACGATGTATGGTAAAATTTTGTTTTCGAATTTCAACGGAAACCCCCTTTTAAAGATAAAACATTTTTTTGTACGAAACACAAAATTTTTATTTTCAGTGGAAAAAGGGAATAAGTCCACGCTTGCATTTATATTGCATTAATCACTTGTTAACTTTGCTTTTATCACTCTTATTTTTCTATTTCTTGCCTCTCTTCGAGCTTTCGCTACTTGCCAATTTTGTATGTTCTTTAAATTGTTGTTGTACTTAGTTCATTGCTGCGAGAGAGCAGCAATCGGAAGCGTAACTGTAATCGAACTTTATGCTTTATTACATATGAATTCGACCTTTGATTGCTGATATGATATCGCTGTGGTTTGAAGAGTTTCTAATTTAGTAAGTGCAGTGAGTGCAGATCGGTCGTAACCTTTGTCGTAAGTTACAACCTTCCTGCTAATGCCCGTAATTTCTACAAATATATATCAAGCTGTGTATAGATATCTATGGTGTAACGAATTTTTCATAACTTTAACACGTATGTCTTACCTACTGGTTAAAGTGTAGTGTATTTTACGTCATCACTTTTTGACAGTTAATTCTAAAAATTAATACAAATACAAATGTTGCCATTTTTAAAAGCAAACTTAAAGGAAAAAACATGTATGCAAAATTAACGTTGAAATAACCAAAATAGTTTTACCGGATAGGTAAAGATAACTGATAGGAACGAACACGACCAGGGGCCGTATTCTGGCACTCGTGATCGTGAACTTTCTCGATTTGAAAGCAATTTAATATCTAAATATTTCAGTCAATACTGAACAAATCGGAATAATTTTTTCAGTGTTGTAAAGCATTAATTTGAGTTTTACAATACTGAAAAAATAATTTCGATTCGTCCAGTATCGACTGAAATAAAATTGCTTTCGAATCGAGAAAGTACTCGATCACGAATGCCAGAATTAGGCCCCAGATATCTGCTTGTAGAAATTAGGGGCATAAAAAGCATTTGAAAAAGATTTCGTAACAATATTTTAATTATTTGACCTGCGCATATTAAGTAAGTAAAGTTGAATAGTATTTTTTTAAATATTATAAATATTAAAATTTACTTTTTATAGTAAGCCAGTATTAAGATGGATATTTTTTTTTTATTTTCGAACGAATGCTCAAAACATATTAAAATCTATGTAGTTACTAGGCAACAGTTCCTAAACCGCCATGGAGCATATGGCCAGAACTTAATTTTGCAACTGCTAAAATGTTTTGAGACTTGAGTATTAAGTGTTTTAGAATTAAGGTTGATATTTTAAAACAACACTCTTCTGTAATATTTACGAGTACTGTGTTACGTAAGATATCCTGTAAACCGAAACGATTATTGCACTATGCTATTCTGCAGACTATGAGTAAGTGAGCTTGAATTGGTTTAATGGGTAAAATGTTCTGCACTGCCAGTTTTTTTACATATTTATGGGAGTCGAATTGATTTTGAGAATATGTCATCTATTCTTTGTTAGAATTAATTAATTACTACGGAGGCCAGCGTTACCGCTGTGATACCAAAATATCAATTTGAGCCTTTTTCGACAGTTTTATACCCTTTAAGACCCATTTTTTTAATTAAACTTTAATAGGTATAATTTTTAACTATTTTGTGTCACTCTTTGACCCTTTTTGGAAATAGCACACACATTTTGTTTTTTGTGAACACTGCTGAACAGTAGTGCTTCAGCCAAACAAGTGTTTTCGAAATAAGCATTGATAAAAAATAAACTTTGGAACAGACTCAAAGTAAAAACTTACAATTCTATGATTTCTTCTCTTAATTTGTTCCAAGCGGAGATGGGGGAATGGACTTCAAGTGAAGATTTAATAACAAAATATAGAACGCACAATCCTAAAAAGTAGTTAGTATTCGTAAAAAGTTTGTGATTCAAAATTTTTTACGTCTATATTTTCGACTGTAAAGTGCAAACTAAAGTACAATTTCGCTTATAGCAAACATAACTCATATACATACATAACTATTTGTAATTTTGTATTGAATCTAGTTTAACGACGCAGCAGATCCAAACAAAATAAAAATTACATAGTGTGTTAGAAAACTGAAAACTAAATTTGATCGTTAGAATACAGCTATGTAATTTTCGGGAGAAAATAAGTCAAACAAGCTAATAATGAAATACGTTGATAAAAAGGTTAAATACTAAAAACGTAAACACATAAAAAATATATACAACAATATAAAATGTCCGTTACAATACCGAATGGCAAAATAAGTAAAAAAGCCGATATTGCAAAAATAACTAAAGAAAACCGATATTGAAAAAATAAGAAAAAAAGCCCTAACGGAATTTATTTTCAATCAAAAACCTTGTAAACAGAAAAATAAGCATTTGCTTTTTTTTTTTGCTGGCCTAGTTATTACTTAAGTAATAATAAATATATAATAGTATAATTAATTATAATGATATACATAAAAGAGACTAGGGTTACCAAATCCCAAGACTTACAACGGAAAAAAATCACCAGGATTTTGAAAACCTATATTTTTTAGCCCAATTAAATAATAAAAAAATATATCGTTAGTCCCCTTTTAGACAGGCAAAGTCTACTTTGCAAAGTATTGAGTTTATAGAAGGGAGGGGAAAAGAGAATAGCGGGGATTACATACTTTGCTGTACTCGAAAATTCTTTTTGTTTTTCATTCGTATTTTTTACCTGAAGTTGGCTGCAACTTTATATTAATATATCGAGCCCTAATAGCAAAATGATGTAACCAACAACATTTAAGATTTTAGTTTTTTGATGAAGATCGATAATTTTTGATCATTTCGTCATCCTTAAAAAATCTCACGTCTCTGGGAAGTACCGTTACGAAATAAGAGCAAAAGCAATTTGAAACAAAACCCTAGACTTGAAGCAAAAATATTTAAAAAAAAACCTTCTCCTGTAAAATTAATTTTTGTTGGTTACATCATTTTTGCTATTAGGGCTCGATATAGCGTTGCCAGAAAGTTTGGTAAAAAAAATCATCATTTGGCTAAAATATGACTTTCTTGAAGAGAAAAATCTACAATTTTTTTTTTTAAATCAAATTGTTTATAACAAGGACAAAAAAGTAAAAATTATTAATTGTATATAAAAAAAAACTTCTTCCCAGCAAAAAAAAGAAGAGGGAATATTTTCATGATTTCTTTAGTACTTATTTACTTAAATGAATTTAAAATGCATACCTTATAATAAATTTTTCATAACTAATAAAATTACATGCAAAATTCCCATTCAACTCTCATGTATGAATTGCAATATTTCACTATAATTTGGTATGAATTCTTTTACGATTAAAACGGTTAGAATATTTTATACAATTAAAATTATTAGTTGAGTTAGATTTATTTAATTTATACATTTAATTTTAATACTTAATAGTTTTTTAAAAAAAAGAAGGCGAAAAAGGTTTGACAACTTAGTGGACTTAAAGCGCATTTGCTGGTTGTTAATTATACGAAGATTTAAAAAAAAACCTGTATAACTAATCAACTTTTGATTTGTTCATTATGTATAATTTTGTATCAATATCAAATTTAAAAATTACTTTCAATTTTGTATGAAAATTTGCCTTAATAAACGTTTTTTAAATTAAATAATCGTTTATAAATACTGGGGTGAAGCTTTAATAAACAATTTAAAAATGTACAATATGTCTTATTTTTTTTTGTATTTTCATTAGGGTGGGTCAATTTGTTCGGGGGAGAAAAAACGTGACAGACGTATACCAAAATCGAAATCTACGTAAAATTCTAAGAAAATTACCCATAGAAAGTATGGGTCTATAATGAAAACCTAGCTCCCGCCGAGAGGCTTGATTATGAAAAATAAAAAAGTAGCAAAATCTGGTATATCCATACACAAAACACAGATATGGTTGCTTTTTTGGACCTTTTTATTGCATTTTTTAAACCTTATTTGATTACAAATAAATTATTATGTTCCCACTAACTATTGATCAAGATGTATGGAACATTGTGGTTGGATCGATATAATTTTTATAAGAATTACGAAGATTAAAAAAGAGAATGATTTTTTTAAGCCCCGTAAGAGTAATTAGAATTCAATGTTATTAATAGTTCTAGTCATTGTAGAAATTTACCGTTAATGCATTTTATAAAAATTTGGTGTTAAACATTTGTTTTGATTGACTTATGCACTTGATAGTTAACTTTCAAAAAGTAAGCGTGTGTTAATTTATTTTTTTAAAAAGTAATCATTAAATTATGGAATCATCAGCGATGTCGATTGACTCTAACGGGGCAAGTTATCTGACTAATCTGAACGCTAGTATCATTGGCATGCCAAGTGAATTAAGTGGATTTAATTTGCCAAGTTGTCGTGATATTTTAAAGTATTATTTTTCTTAAGTGAACGCGAAAAAGAAAAATCAAAACAACAACAATCGTATTCAAGATTTTCTCCGATAATTGCAAACAAAATAATTGAAATTTGGGAAAAAATTAATATTGCACTGATAAATAAAAAAAGCATTATAAGAAAACTGAATATATTTCTCAACAAATATCATAAAGAGGTGTAAAAAACATATCAAGAGGTAATACATTTTTAGTATTTGAGACATCGTTGAATGATATATTTTATATCGGTAAATGCACTTGCACAAAAACAAAGCCATGCTCCAAAATACAGTTTCTTCCATGGTGACTCCTGCAAGCCTTCCTATTTGTTTTGCTGTTTTCAGTGTTTGTTGTTGTAGCGGCCACCTAGCTACATATTCTGTCTTAATTTAGGCTCTTTAGCTCTTACCGTTTCCTCACCGTTCCGGAGAATGGGCACTGTGACGGACGGACAGACAGATGGATGGACGCACGTACAAAGAATCCTCAGTAAAAAGGTTTCATTTTCACGCTTTGAGTACGGAACATTAAAAATGTGTAATTTTTGCATAAAACAGTATTTTGCTCTCATTACCTATTATTTTTTGAAACCAATTTTCAAGATTCCATTATGTCTCTCGGCGGGAGCTAGGTTTTGATTTAAGACCCATACTTTCTTAGTCAAGTTTTCTTAGAATTTATTGTAGATTACGTTTTTGCTATACGCCTACTTACAAAAAAAATTGACCCACCCTAATTTTCATGTTTCTTTTTAATTAATTTATAATACAATTGATATTGGATATTAAAATTAATATTGAGCACCAACGAAAATAAGTATTTTTTCTTCCACTTTCTGATTTTTCATTGGACGAAAATAAACCGTTGCCTTTACTTCTCATTCATTAAATGAAAACAGTCGTAGTGAAGGCAAAAGCATAAAACGAAAAGTTGAAAACAACAAAGAACATCGGCACTCGACATGTTCGGAAGTGTTTCGTTTGACAGACTGAAACTTTTAATAAATACCGAAGTTAACGAAGATGGGACGTTGTGTTTTTTCGCATTTTTTTTTATACATGTGTACATAAATACATACGTTTTATTTAATTTCAAAAAATTAAAAAGATTGTTAAGCATTAAAATAAATACATATGTATGTATTTATGTACACATTTATTATTAAAAAAAAAAAAAAATTCGGAAAAACACACAACGTCCCATCTTCGGTAACTACGGGATTTTTTAAAAGTTTCAGTCAGTCAAACCAAACACTTTCGAACATGTCGACTGCCGATGTTCTTTGTTGTGTACAACTTTTCGTTTTTTGCTTTTGCCTTTACTGGGACTGTTTTCATTTAATGAATCAGAAGTAAAGGCAAGAGTTTATTTTTGTTCAATGACAAATGAAGATGTCGAAGTTGCAGCACAATCTTATGACTTTTACTATCTCAACTGCAGCTTTTTAAACGCTGTTTATTACTTTTTTAGATGTCTCTTTTTTTTTTGTCGGGCTATTATGTGTTATTATGTATAATAATGAGCTGACGAATTGCCATATTTTTACAAAATTTAATAGGTTTAAAATGTTTTCGGTTATATTTTCTGCTCAAATTTTTCTAAAAATACATTATAAATCCATTAATTTCTAAGGAATAAGAACGTCGAAAAGTCCATCTAAATAATGAAATTTCATTGAAAGTAATAAAATTCTAATATGAAGCTATGAAGCTCCTACGTCATATGAAATCTTAAGGGTTCTTAATTTAATATTATATATTTTGATTCGATGAAATATAGAAACTATTTTGATAAAATTCTATTTAAATGTATTTTTTTTAAATTAATTCTTAATGGAATAGTTAAACACTTATGTATATGTATGTATGTATGTATATACAAACTTTGTTTAAAAATTATCATATATGGGCAATTCCACGCAAAACGACCATTCGCAGGAAAAAAAAAAATGTAAATATTTTTAATAAAAAAGAGCAATTTATGTCAAAAAGAAATTGATAATTATGAACAAATAAAAAAAGTACAATTTTTTTTATTTTTATCTATTTTGCAACACTTTGAATTGAGCACAAACTGAAATTTCTTTGCTACTCCTTTGAACGTTAATCGTTTATTTTGAGTTTTTTTTTGTAATCCCTTTCTCAGAATTATTAAAACCGTTATCTCTGGAAATAATATACTATTTCTTACTTTTTGTTGAAGTTTCGACTTTGTATGTTTTATAATAAGAGTTTTATGGATTGATTTAAAAATTAAAATTTTCGGTCACACCCGTCACAATAAAAGTTGAAAAAGTATAATAAAATTTTTACTTTACATAATAAATTCTTGATACTTTCCAACAATAACAAAAGTAAGTGCTATTAATAAAATAATTATATTTTGTGAACCACCTTTTTAATGTTAGAGAATTCAGTTATATGAAATATTCGGTCACACCCGTCACACATTGTTACGTCAACAATATGCAAGCACAATGTTTCCAAAACATGAGAATGATAACAAACCAGAACGAAGCTGTTTTGCAAGTGGATTTTGCTGAAAATTTTTTGATATTTTTCCAAGACGAAGTCCAAAATGCACATTGGAATCATCCACAAGCTACAGTTTTCACAGCATGCGCCTGGGTAAGACATGAAGACTGTGTTATTTCACATTCCTATGCTATTATCAGCGATGATTTGAGCCATAACAAACACAGTGTTTGGGTTTTCTTAAAAATTATTATTAACGACCTCAAAACAAAGCTTGATTTGAAAGTTGTGCACATATTTTCGGATGGTTGTGCATCCCAATTCAAAAATTGGTACAATATTTTTAACATTTGTCATGCGCCGAAGGATTTTGAACTAGAAGTCACCTTAAATTTTTTGCTACTAGACACGGTAAAGGCGCTGTGGATGGTATTGGCGCAACTGTAAAAAGAACATTATGGGCAGCGATTAAAGCTAGAGAATGTATTATGAAAACACCGCTGGATTGTTTAAAAAATCTAGTAGAAAAAAATAAATTTCGTAACATTCACGTTTTTTACGCTTCTAAAGATGAAGTAGTGAAGAATAGTAGTTTTTTAAATAACAGGTGGGAAGACGCACGCAATGCATAACTTTAAACGAGCAGATGTAGCGTCTGTTTATGTTTGCTCTACATATTTATCTGAATTTAAAAAAATTACTTTAAAAAATACTCGCCTGGAATATTCAGCTGTCTATGATATTACGGATATGAGTTTATTTTTACGTTTGTTACATTAATGAATTCAATAAAATGATTTTTTTTCATTAAAATGTTTGAGTTTTCATACTAGGTCACGCCCGTCCCAACAGGAGGTCACACCCGTCACAATTTGAAAAAAGCTTTTTTTTACTAAAAAAAAATTTTTCTATGCAATAAGTATATAACACCATCAAAAACACTTTGAACGATTAACTACACCAAAGTTTTTGTGCGCGTTCTGTGGAACTTTTACAGAATTTATCCTTAAAGTCATAATTCTCTAAAAACTAAGATTTGTAAGGTCACACCCGTCACAGCCTTCTGATGGCGATTTTGGCAGATATCATGTTCGTTCAGTGTGTATCTGTTATTTAAAGTTTTAAAGCTTAACATTCTTAAGTATCTCACATCTTTTTTTTAATTATAAATTTTATAATTTTTAAATTATAATAACAAATGCGAGTATCATGGTCACACCCGTCACTATGGAATTGCCCATATATGGAAGGTGGAATTTTCAAACTAAAAACTTCTTAAATTTCATTAGTTTTACTTTTTGGTACTAGAGACCTGAGTGTATAGGACTCGTTTTATGCGATAGATGCGTTCCAAAAAAATCGCACAAATTGAACAATACTCTTGCTTCATATAAAAACTAATAATTCGTTCCAAAATTCTGAAAACCCGCATTCTAATTTTAATTAAAACATCAAAATAAAATCGCATAAAAAAATCAACAAAAGTATATTTGGGGCATTATTTGTAATACAAAATTTTGTTCGAATTTCTTTTTATTTGACACAACTATAGTTCTAGTTCTAGTAGATATAAATATGTGTGCGAAATAATTTTTTTTTCTATGATATTTATTTGTCGAGTTACGGTGTGGTAAATTGTTGCCGTTTGAAAAAAAATGTTTTTTAAAATTAATTTTTCGAACTAAATACTTTAAATAAAAAAAATTAATTTGAAAAAAAAGAACTTTTTTTCATTTGCAAAACAGGAAATGGCCAATTTATATCAAAATTTTTCTAACTTATTCCTATTTTTAACCTAAATTAGCCTATAGTGGCTTTTTTATATTGTAAACGTTTTATTATGGTCCCTCTATTTAAGTTTAAAAAACTTATACATACATACGTATCGGCTATGCGTAGAAAAAACTCAAAATAAAACAAACTATAACGATTATATCAGTTCTGCAAACTTGGTTTAATTTAAAAATGTTAAAAAAGCTTAAGAAACATCTAAGATTTTAAAATCTGTTAAAATTCTGAAAAAAATCGTAAATTAAAAAATCGCATAAATTTGAATCCGCATAAAACGAAACCTGAGTGTACTTGATTATTTGTTCTTTAATATATGAAACTTTATAATAATACGGGTTTCCTTACACAAATAATTTCTTTCATCAATATTCTCAAAATTAACAACCGCTAATCTAATATGCTTTTTTAATATTTTGTATGCCCAGAAATAATGATGCAATTTTGTGTATTCCTGGCACTGGGTGCAAAAGTGTGCAAAACCAATAAAATACAAGCTGATTCAAAACTTCATTGTTTTAAAAATTGAATGTTTTAATAATATTGTGAATTTTGTACAATCAAACTTAAAGTAGATCATTATTTCTAAAAATACAAAAATCATCATTTGGGAAAAAAAATTTTATATGGTATTTTTGTAAAAAAAAAATCAAAAAAATGATAAAATCATCATTTTGGCAACGCTGTTTACATAATATATTCCAAGGCCCATTGAAAAGGTCTGCGCAAGAAGCCTGATGATCATTGTTTATGTTCTTTTTAGTTGTCAAAAGTTGTTTACATTTTGCTTACATGTGCATGTATACGGTTGTTTACGTTTATGGTATGCCACACATACACGTTTTTTCCTTTTGCTTTGTATATGTGGTAGTAAATTTTTGACAACTAAAAAGAATCGTTTTTTGTTTTTGTACAAGTAAGCAGACCTGATAGATGGGCCTTGATATATTCAAACAAAACTTTGTCAAATTAAACTTTGTGTGTGTCTAAACACCGAACAAAGTTTAAAAGAGAATTCAAAAAACTTTGTCAAAGTAAACTTTGCCTATCTAAAAGGGGACTTAGCTCAAATGCAAAAAGTGTAACTAACAAAAATATAATTTTACAGGAGAAGCAAAAAACTTTATAAAATTAAAACTATAAACATGTTAGAAAACATGCACTGATAAGTCCTCCATGGAATTCTTCAAACAATTTTAAAAGGAAACCATTTCAATATATTTTGCTAGAAATAAAAAGGGGTTATTACGTAATTTTGTATTTATAAAATTAACACTCTTGTACATACATAAATTACGTCCCTTTGTTTTTTGTTAATAAAAGCGTTATTTTTAATTGCAGAAGTGTAAAATTTTGTCAAGACATGTAGTTCAATGGAATTCATTACCAATCAATAACACGATTTTAAATTTTTTGTTAGTTACGCCTTTTTGCATTTTAGCTAACGATTTTTTAAAATTAAAGAACTTCTTTTTTAACTGGACAAATTGTATTTCAGCTGGACAGAAGCAAAAAAAAACTGGAAAATCCAGGTCATTCCAAGTCGTGTGGCTTGTAAACAGAATAATGTTAACCACTTTACAGAAGTTATGTTAACGATTTTATAAGGGATAAGTCCAGATTTCTAGAATCCGATCCGATCGGCAGATCGGGTTTTGTGCATATCAAAAATAAAATAAGAAGAGTTAATACTGTGTTTAATCTACAAGAGGACATATTTTAGGAACTGGCTTTTGAGGACTGAAAAACAGAATGTTTTATCTGTGCTCAAATCAACTGATTGGCTCAATTTTTAGTTTGCCCAAAAGAAAAAGCAAAAAACATAAGGTAAATTTTCGATCAGGAGGAGAAACAGTAGTCGTAACTTGCACAGCTCCTTAGAGTAATTTACAAAAGAAAAACACAAGCAATGATTAATCAAACCACACCGATTACCTTTTACTGTTAATTTTGAAAAAGTTTGCCAACATCAAGCAATGCATTTTGGTGTAGACTGGGGAGGAATATAGAGTTAAAAGCTGAACGGTGATATTTCGGATAGCATCTGTGATGCTTTAGAACAGTGGATTTCAATCTTTTTGAAGCCGCGGCCCCAAAATCATTTTCAAAATATCTGGCGACCCCATAACAGTTTTGCTCTCAAAATTTGGAAATATTAAAATTTAAATGATTTTGTTATACGTGCTTAATTCCCAATTTTTATTATTTGATAAAAACACTTAAATTTATTGTTGATGGGATAAGCTATTCCTATGCAAATTTCACTGGTTGCTTAGGCCAGATCACCAGGAAACTTCATCCATAAAGATATTAAACCAAATAAAACTGTTAAGCGTATAAGAATTACATCAACAGTTCTACTTGTAACAATATCAAAGTTTAAACAAAATCATCAACAATAAACCGTGAGTTTATCTCTCCTTACATTCCCCACTACAATTCATTGGAATTCTTCCAACATTAATTGTAGTTGTAAGTAGGTTAAGAAAAAACAAAATAAAAACAAAAACAACTCGCTTTATTGTTTTCGCAAACAAAATATAAAGCGGGCTGCCAGTCAGTTTTTTTAGGCCGTGCACTTGCCAGTTTATTATCAAAATAATTTTCGTGGGAATACAAAATTTAATTTAAATGATTTTGTTATTCGTGCTGAATTCCCAATTATTATTATTTGATAAAAATACTGAAATTTATTGCTGATGGGATAAGCTATTCCTATTCGCACTTCACTGCTTTGGAAATATTATTATAAAAAGAAAATTTAATGAAAATAAAGCAAAAACATGACACTGATTGGTTGTGTACGCCAACTAAAATAAATGAACAAGCTCTCTTAGCTAGTTTTAAAGAAGCATATCTCGTGGGTAAAAATGAAAAACTTCATACAATCGCTGAAAATCTTATTTTACCGGTTGCCATAGACATGGTTGAGATAATGATTGGCGAAAAAGAAGCCGAGAAATTAAAATCCATTCCCCTCTCTGATAAGACAATTCAACGCAGATTAAGCGATTTAGCTAATGATAATTGCGATCAAATAATAGAAAAAAATCAAAAACAGCTTATTTTTTTCATTACAATTCGAAGAATCAATAGATATATCTGGTTGTGCTCAGTTTGTGTGTTTTGTTCGGCTTGGAAATCATGATACTATTTCAGAAGAAATATTGTTTTGCAAATCTTTACCGAAAAATACAACTGGCGAGTGTTTTTATGGAATCTTTTTAGAGGCACCAAAGATTTGAAATTTGCTTGGGAACTTTGAGTTGGTATTTGCACTGACGCACTGTGCCGTGAGGGCGGCCACAAATAAAAAAAAAATCAACTATCCAATTAAAAATAAATAAAATATGGTTTAACTAAACACATTCCAATTTAAAAAGTCAGAAAGAATTTTTAAGGTAGTTCTGAGCATTATTGAAAAAATTTGAAAAAATGCTATAACTTTTAAGAGTTAATTGGTAAACAAAATTTCGATAAAGCAGCGTATTTTTAATTAAAATATAAATGCAGTGATGTTTAAATTTGGCAACTATGGTTTTTACTACAATGTGATTGTCACATGCGATGCTCCGTTATTCTAAATATAAACAAAGATAAAAAAGTAACAATATTAGATATTTTTAACTTCAGTGGACAATAAAAAAAAGATAAAAAAGGTATTTTTAAGTAAGTTTATTTAAAAAAACTCGATTTTAGTGCCGGTTCACACACCTCAAGTTTGTCTCGTCAAGTCTTTAGTTTTTAGGAGAGAGGGGAAAAGAAATAGCCTTCTCTTTTCCCTTCTCTCCTAAATGCTCAAGACTTTATGAGTCAAACTTGACGTGTGTGAACCAGCACTTACTTCCACTTTCGTCCACCTCTAATTTTTATTCGCAATTTTCAGTTGCTAATTAGGTTCAAATTCGTCAATCCGAGCCACATACATATACCTATGTATGCATCTATCTTTAGACAAGCAGATAATAATAAGAAGCCATATTACAATGAAATAAAGGACTTAATTGTCGAAGAAGTTTGTGAAAATGAAGAAAATTTTTTAATAGAAGATATTTTAAATCAAAATGTAGCAAATGAAAATGAATATGATAGCTTAAGCGAATAACTGTGTATTATTTTTATTTTTTTAATTTATAAAATTCTATGTGCGAATTGTGTTTTTTTTTTTTGTAATATTAAAAATAAATGAGTATGAATAATAAATGGTTTTTTAAATTATTTTTACTCAAAAACCATTACAATCTGGTAACGAAAATATTAAAATTTACTTGGGTATACACAAAAATTAAAGTAGACTTGATGAATGTTTATTTAATGAATTCTGTATGAACCTTTTTTAATATACCCTTTAGTAAACGTTTTTGAATATGCAAGTTAATACATTTCGTAATAATATGGTTTCATTTATCTGATTTTTATAAAAATTAAACAGAATTAATTGCGCATACAAAGCAATAAACAAAGTTTTAGTTAGAGGTTAAATTTTTCGATTTAATTTTTTTTTCAGGATATACATATGTGTCCTTGTTCAAAATTGAAAAAAAATTATAAGTTCAGAATGATCTAATAGTTTCATGTACCAAGAAATACTAACTAATTATAATTTTGTTAACAATTTTTCTTAAATTTTCGAAAAAGGACATAGAACTGGGCTTGTCCTTTCGAAACGTTAACGTTGTTTGAGGTAATCTACGTACAATATTTCATAATAGTAGAACCTTTTTTTCTTTTGTTATGACATATTTAATTTTCAGGATATATGGGAAGGACCCGAATCCTTGCTCCGAAATTTTCCATATTTGCAATTTGACTATCTTTTATCAAGGGAAACAAGTGTGCCAAATTTCATTACTCTACGATAACTTCTTCTATTTTTGGCCGCTCATATGAAAACACGACACTGTGTGACGGTGCTAGGGCAATGACTGGCAATAAAAGTGGATTCGTAGCAAGACTAAAAACGATGATGTCGAATGCGAAGTCGACACACTGTTTTTCCATCATCAAGCTTTTGAAGCCAAGTTCTTACCGTCAAATTTAAGCGATGTGCTGAATACTGTCATCAAAGATGTAATTTCCATTAAAAAATCTTAACAGTCAAGGTTGCTTCGAACAGTGTGTGAAAAAATTGACGCTCTCTATCAACATCTTCTATATCACACAGAGGTGAGGTGGTTATCCAAAGGAAATATGCTGACAAGAGTAATTGAATTGAGATCGCAATTAAACATGTGTTTTCAAGAAGGAAAATCCGAAAATAAAAAACGCGTGCCACTTTTGTTAAGGTACGGCTGTAATATGCAAGTCTTATGAAAATCTTTGATTATTTTCAGAGTCTTTCTTCAAACCATCATCGAATGAACCTTTTACGACTCTCTGTGTAAATCATATTTTCAGCCATTATACGGCGAGCATTTCACGATTTGTAAGAGAATATCTACTGAGTTGAGTTGTAAACCGTAATAGAGGCCTAAATAACTTTAAAATAGTTGATACAGAGCAAAATGAATGCTAAATATCTCAAAAACCACGAAAAATTTCGCGAAACAGATTTTAAATTTAGAAAATATTTTCCTCATACCTAACTCAGTTTTTTTTTAATGGTGGGTAGGTCAAAGCAATAATGACCTGACGAAATATAATTGAGTGGTATCACGAAGTCTGAGTTAGCTGTTGGTCAAAAAATGATGATACCTTTTATTGAGGGCCCACCGATTTCTTTAATTTTTGGACGCCTAAAAAAAATTAGGTACCAAAATCGCCAAACTGTTTATAGGGAAAAATTAATCTTTCGTATCCTAATGGCATCACTGGTCTTAATATCCTTAATACAATCGGTGATTGATTTTGATAAAATGTTTTAACGATTAAAACACGTTGGTTTATCGAATATTTTTCCATAATAAATTTTCCGCGTGTCTACTTCACGATTGCCAAATATGAACTGTCAAAACTAATCTTTACCAAAATGGCGGCAAAACAAAGTACTATACCTTCCCGGCGGACACCCTGTATATACAAGTCTTTAATAAAGCTATATTTCGAATACGGATCAACCAATTTATTCACATGCTGCATAACACATCATATAGAACGGCTTCAGAAATTAAATAATAAGGCAATGGGACCTTATTGAAGTGCAACAGTTATACATCTACTCGTTTCATGCTAAAATCCCTTTAATAGATCAACATTAAACAATTGCTTAAACTAAACACTATCAGTTTCATAATAAAAATTAGAAGCGCAGAAACACCAAAATAATTTACTGAACAAATAATATATGTGAGAGACCTTAACCATAAATTTCAGACAAATCCATTAAGCTTTTTTTTGCACACAAACTTTTACATTTACAATATTTTTCCTGTTTTTACCTCTTTAAAAGTATCTTATATTTTAATTTGGAGCATATGCTATCCAACTATCAAATTTCATCCAAATCTATTAATCAGTTTTCCATGCGTTCTTTTAAAAGTGTAAAGCGTTCTTTTCTGATGATGCTCCCTTTAAAATTAAAAGAAATGCAACATCTTTAACACTCATTTTAATTAAATGGGCATGAGTGCAGCACTAAATCAAGGCGTATTCAGAGTAAGGTGGTGGCAAGTTTCGAGCCGTAAACACTAACAATGCAATACAAAAACATCTGTTGTTTCTGTTTGCTTTGGATTGTTGTAGTCTTGCCACCACCTGTAATTGAATTTACCTTTCGCTAACTGTACTTTATTGTTTAATGCCGAAATTTGTGTTCTTTTGTAAACGTAAAATATGAAACACTTCTTAAAAATTAGGGGAGCATTTAAAAATGTTGCCAAGTCACATGTAACACTTATGCAACACTTTTTTTTAGAAAAGAGTTTCAAAAGCACCAAATTTTCCCCCATTTACCTCTTAAAAAGTTCCCCATATTTTAATCTGGGCCGTATGCTATCCGTCTATCAAATTTCAGCCAAATTTATTAAGTGGTTTCGTGTGATGGCGCCACATACTAATTAACTCACAAACTTTCGTATTTATAGGTGTATAAGCAAGGCGAATTCATTACAGGTGGTCTTGAAAGCCCTGCTGATAACTTTTTTTTTTAGCTTTATCATTGTTGGATGTCAAAATTTTATTTATTATCTTTGTTTCTATTTTGTACAGTAATTTTACAAAAATATTGCTTGTGTTTTGTACGAGTAGTACTTGTTGTAGTACCAAGATTACCTGTAATTAATTCGCCTTGTGTTTATTAAGGCTATGAAAGAATATGTTAAGTTAAATTATTAAGAGAAAAATAAAATGTAGTTTACGTCACAAGTTCATCCTTGCGAAGAATCAAAATTTCAAATATATAAAAATAAAAATATAAAATATGACTTCAAAAATATAACAACCACATTGACAATTATTTCGCACAAATAATGGTCAACAATCACATAGAAAGTTATTTTTGAGAAATATTTGTCCATGTTGTAAACCAACTTATTTTTTACATATTTAGTTTTAGCAATAATTCACAAATTAAGATAAAATCATGGCTTTAGTATTTTTTCTATATCCCTCACCGAATGTTAAAGGGTTACATAAGTTTGTCATTCCTTTTGTAACTTCCAAAATATTGATACTTGATCCTGTATATATATTCTGGATCCTTATGGAAAGGGAACTTAGAATCCGGTTGACCGTATTCCCGTCCGTCTGTTCAAATGGGTTTTCCGAAGACCTCAGATATGATTGGGACTTGGTTGGCATATGTTTATGTCAAATATGTTTATATAAATTTTGCCATTGAAATTCACTCAGATCGGTGCATTAATGCTTGAGATATATGAAAAAACCACGACTTCCTATAATTTTACAAATAAATCCCTTGTTGTTTTGTTATTTCTTTTTTCTATATACCTACATAACGGCAGCAGCCAAAGTATCCAAATGGGAGGGATTGGAGAAGTGGGCGTGATTCTTTCCATAAAAATACATTATACATTTTTGTTTATCTGGAGAACGATAAAGGCCAAAGTTTCCAAAGTAGGTACTTGAATCTTGGCTATCAATACACAAAATTCCACAAAATGTGGGCGGGATTGGAGAAGTGGGCGTGGCACAAAATAGTTTTTTTATATCTAAAGAACAATAAGAGAAACATTTTTCAAATTTGGTACGCATAGCTGGGTAATTAATACACAACCTCTCTAAATTATGGGCGGAGTTAGTGAAGTCGGCGTGGCACTTCCCGCACAAAGATGTTATTTATTTCTGTATAACTGGAGAGCGGCAAGAGCTAAAGTTTCCAAATTAGGTACAAGCATCTTGGTTATTAATATGTACACAACATCCGGCAAAATGTAAGCGTGATTGGAGAAGTGGGCGTGGCACTTCTCATACAAAGAAATTATAGATTTTTGAATATCTGGAGAACGGTAAGACCCAAAGTTTCCAAATTAAGTGCAAACATCTTGCGTATTAATAAAATCCGATAAAATATGAGCTGGATAGAACAAGTGGACGTGGCACAAAATAGATTTATTTATATCTAAAGAACGGTATTTATATAACATTCTGCTATTATTGCATCATGGTGAATAATATATAACATTCGGCAAAGCCGAATATAACACTCTTACTTGTTTTACATAATTTATTTATTGAATCTTAATATATTGAAATATGATCTAATAATAACACAACGTAACAAGGTTTTTGTTGATTACGAACTGAATGTTGTTTTTTAGGTTATTTGGGACGCTGAATCCAAATCTGCACTTAGTTTAGTACACCGGAGAATGTAGATCTCTCTATTGTTAATTTTCACACTTATCTGAAACTAGCTGTTCAACATTCCTGTGTAGCCCAAAAAAAAAAAACAAAAAAAATTAAAATATTTTCTACAGATACGCTCGACATCTGTCTGAAATAATGAGAGCTCAAAGAGAATGGCAATTGCACAGATTCCCTAAACTTAAGAATTTATTAAAAGATTTTATAAAAGAGTAAATGCAGGAGCTTCTCTGGAAAAATATCTCAAGGAACTTGATGCAACTCCACAATCAGACTACTCATTATGGCGTGCAGCTAGAAATTTCAAAAGGCCAGTTATCTCTAAACCACCATTAAGAAACTTGAATGGAAGTTGGACAAGAAATGATATTGAAAAAGGAAATCTGTTTGTGAATCATTTGAAAAGCGTATCTAGCCTAAACATATCTCACGATATTGCGGTCGAGTTACCACCTGTTGCTGCTAGAGCAGCTGTTCGCCGAGAATACTATCCTCAAAAGTGGAAGGTTTCCTTAGTTCCCTTGATAACAATGCCAGGTAGAGATCAGAATATATCAAAGCTATTTGAGGAATTATTAGTGTCAAAATTAACTCTAATTTTAAATGAAAATAGATGTTTTCCTTACCACCAATTCGGCTTAAGAAAAGAACATAACGCTATTGAACAAACCCATCGAATAGTAGTAGAATATAAGAAAAGTAGGGTTTCTCAAGCTTTAAATAAAGTCTGGCATGAAGGCTTTATTTCCACATTCGCCGCAGAGTCTTTAATGGAAAAAATTCCTTTGTTTATTCTACTAAGCTCTGGAAACATTTACTAATCTAATTCAATTTTTCTTGTGGTCACTTTGGACCAAAAAACAGAAATATTTTAAATTTTTAAGTTTTGTAAAGCATCTATATCCAACAAAGTTCGAAACTCGTTTTTAATAGTATCATAATTTGTACTTTTATTAGAAATATTTTTAATAAATGCTGTACTATACTGGATTTTATTGAAATCACATTATCTGGAGTAAATTTTGCCAGCCAGTTTAAAATTTCGCGTTGAAGTCAACTTTATTTCTTTAAGCCTCTCAAAATGTTATAAAGTATTATACTTTCAGTGTTATTTCAGAATATATAAATATCTTCGATATATAAATATCGTTGCGTGGCTTCAAATCTTAGCTTTGATAATAAAAATTTGTCTTAAAACTCCTTTTTAAAAAACAAAATGTTAAGTGTTCTAAAAATATGTGCATACGACCATCTTGGGATGGATTTCCAAATTTATTGTGTTTACAATGTTTAATATGAACTGCAGAAAGAGGAAAACCTTTTATAAGCTGGAGTAGTAAGTCCGGGTCTAATAAAATTTAATTTATCGCTTCAAAATCATTTAAAGTTACATTATAAAGACGTGACAACCATCTTGTTGGCGAATATTTTAAAATATTATGAGTTTCCGTTCTAAAATAATCTTGAAATTAGAGGAAGTCGTCTCTTCTACTAGAACATTTGCAGATGTGGTTTCCTATATCTTAAAAAAAACATTTCAATATCATCTGAAAATGCAAGCTTATATGCTGCCGCTCATACATAATTTAGAATGTGGTATATGCAATCGTCAGTGTCAGTGTTTGGTGCAAATTCTTTAGCAAAAGAAAAAATTCAAAATATAATAGCTGTTTTGTTAAATCCAACAACGGAAAACCAGAGTTTCCGTTAAATTTTATAAAAAGCTACAAAATTCGCATTTTCTCTTTCGCAAGACCATTTGCACCAAACACTGGACTCCGCTTAGTGCTGGTTCACACACCTCAAGTTTGACTCGTCAACTCTTGAGCTTTTAGGAAGCAAAGGAAAAAAAGAATGAAATTTCTTTTCCTCTCTCTCAAGACTTGATGAGTCAAATTAGACGTGTTGAACCGGCAGTGATAATCATTGGACAGCAAATCAAGTTGCTATTTTATATCAATTAACAATAGGTTTGAAAAATTTGGAAATAGTACCAAATAATTCACGGGGGTACCAGCGTACTTTTCAGCTTTTAATTGTACCAAAAAAGTACAATTGTACCAACTTTATCAACCGTGGTATTAAATGAAATTTTATTAAAAACTACATACATTTAAGAAACTCAATTGATATTTATTCTTATTTGACCTTTATTTTATAACTACTTTTAATTATTTAAGCTTGAGGTCGTTTTTTATAAAAAATTATATTTATTTTATTCAATATTTCGCTAACCTTTGGTTAGCATCGTCAGGAAATTAATAAATTTTATTTTATTTTATCGTTTTTGTTATTATTAAAATTGGTTAATTTCCTGACGATGCTAACCAAAGGTTAGCGAAATATTGAATAAAATAAATATAATTTTTTATATAAAACGACCTCAAGCTTAAATAATTAAAAGTAGTTATAAAATAAAGCAAAATTTAAAAAATTTGTAATATTTTAACAAATTTAGGTGGCCCGTAATACCCCTGATGTTAACAAAATACAAGCGATTTTATTTCTTTGCTTTGCTCTGATTTAAAAGATTTTACAAAACGAAATTTTATACCAGTTTATTTCTTAAAGTTTAAGAAAAGTTGAACTTTCAAAATTTACAGCATAAATTTGTTTTAGATATTTTGTAATAAAAAAATGGAAACAATTTTTTTTAATCAACATGGTCATATCTAAGATTTCCAAAATGAAAATTTTTTTACAAAACAGGTAAGACGTTTCTTAAGATATACATATCTTTTTATAAAATTAATTTAGTTTCATATGAAATTTTTTTTTGAGTGCAACTGTTTGTAATCAAAAAAAAAGCTGAAAACAGTTGGTAAAACTCCTAAAGATATGCAATAATACTAAAATAGCCACAGTGATACTTATACTTTAATACTATTAGACTTCGTTTTTCTCACGCTTTTTGCGATTTTACTTAGTAATTCACCGACCTATTTCGGTGGGTTTTCACATTTTTAATTTAGAGCTCTTTGTTTATTTTTCTTAACTTTACTTTGTTTATCACAGTGTTTAGTAGTTGATATCTAACTGTTAAGCTTTCCACTCCTAATTTCTTTTTATGTAAAATGTCAATCCACCGCAGTAAACGCATTTCTAATTTGTTAATGTGCTTGGAATTATCTTGATATTTTATTGACCCATTCCAGTTGTCAATAATTTTCGTACGATAATTAGACAATTGCTGCAAATGTTACTTTATATTGGAATGCTTAAAATTAACTTGAGTGATTTTCTTTTTTTTTTGTGGCGGCACAATACTTCTAATGTTTGTTTGTTTTTTTAGTTTACTAAAAGGTGCAGAAATGAAAAAACCACAAGTTTTTTTTGAATAACACTTACTAAAAATTTTTTCTTTTGGAATGTATAAACAAATTATTCGTGAAATATTCGCTTGAATTCGGCGAATACGAATGTCTTAAAATAGGCGAATATTCGGCATTACAAGTACGAATATGAATTTTCGTAACATCACTATTAAATATACTTCGAATCAAATGAGCTTTATTTCATTCTAATCGGTGCATAACTTTTAATTTTGTTCACAATATACTGAGAAAACTCAATGGATAAAAATCTCGAAACGAAACGCGTTCATCGATTTTAATGATCTTTGTCTGATTTTGTTCATAGGTTATGTGACTTTACGTGAAAGTATTATGACATTGATTTTTTCCCGTTTTGGATATTTTAACAACCAAATTTTTAGTTTTTTTGTTTTTTTTTTTATTTTACGTAAACAACAATTTCTCAGGCAAAGAATCATTTTAAAAATCGGTTAATGAAGAGTAAGTTATGATTTTTCATAGATACGTGCCTGTGCGAGCTGATGGAGAAAAACGAAGATTAGATTTGAAATCAGCGACCTCAAATTAGTAAAAAAAAATTGCATCAAACTTCCAATCAACACAAATAATTTCAACTATGTTCCCTTGTGTAATAAATCAATTCTTATTCCTAAATTAACTTCCTGCCAATGCCGGAAATTCTCCTAAACGCGGTTGCCTTTCACATTAGTGTTTAGGATAAGTGCTGCAGTGTTTCTTAACTAATGTGGCAAGTGTATTTGGGTTAAGTTCAAGCCTTTTTAGTTATTGTACTGAAAATTTTGTGAACATCATGTTTACTGCTGGCACATTGATATCTTTGTGAGTGTTCCAGTTTTTTGGAAGATATTTTTTATGACGTCTTTGGATTTTTTTTATATTGAATGCCGAGGCAGTTACCCATAACTGAATATCGAATCACCAGATCGGCTTCAGGAAGAGTTTTAAGTAGATGTTGACAATCCAGAAAAAGGGCCCAACTTCTTGGAAATTTTACCTTTTTTTTTGCCAAAACTAATTTTTAGCCAAACGACTTGGCCAAATTTACTGATTTATAAGATTCGGGTTTTAGAAGTCTTCCTCCTTCTTAAAACCATAAAATTTAAAAGATGACTCTCGGAATTTTTTTTTGTTTTATCACATACGCCTACACATTCTTGCAAATATACAGCGGTGTGCTGGAAATCGAAAACGTAAAAAGCAAGAATCTTATAAGTCGTTTTTTAATAAGATTTCTGTAATAAAAGAATTTAATGACAAATATTTCTGTATTAAACATAATTTTATAACAAGAAATTATAAAAATTTGATAAAAAAGTGTATTAAAAACAACTTCCAAATTCTTGCGTTTTACGTTTTCGATTTCCAGCACACCCCTGATAATAATTTTTTGTCTCACACGCTCATGTGCGAAAATTCAAAACACTTCTATTAAAAGCCTTAAATTTTTTATTCTTACATTATAGAAACTTTTGTGTGAAACAAGCTTTAATTACAAAATTTGGATTGCTAGTTCAAAATTATCAATTTAATTAAAAAACGTGATTCTTCATTTTTTTTTAATTCGCTCTCAGAATATTCTCTTACTAAGATTTGAACAAAATTCTCGCGATTGCTCTTTTAAATGCTGTTTAAAATATTCGAAATACTTGCCTTTAGCAATACCTATAAGATGTAAAATGATCATAAACAGCGGCACGGTTGTCAGTTTCATTACGTTTTACTCACCATTAATTTATAACTCTGAATTTGGCACACCGAGGTTACATAAAAAAAATACGATTTTAAAAAGATTTGGAAGTATTTGCAGCTCAAGTATAATAATTAATTGGATTAGAGAAAAAAATCAAAGTTTATAACTATCAATTGCAATAAATTTTTTAAGGTCGAAGTAAAATTCCAATTCAAAATGTTATTTGCTTAATGACATAGCTTGTGTTTTGCCTCTACAAACATATATGGCATTTCCATTTTAAACGTCGCACACAGGGGCCAAAGCAGTGATTTCACGTATTAATCAAAAAAAAAAGTTCAAGTACCGCGAAAACTAAAAGTACTTGGTTAAAGTGCACAAAATGCTGCATCAGTAGGCACAATCTAATGTCAAATATTTAACGGTTCTTTTGTACGTTGAAATTAAACATTAGCGGTTTTCACCCTTGATAGTAAAGTCCCTTGTAGTCCTTGTGAATCTAATTAATTTAGTTAAAGTACTAAGACTTACAGCGCTGCAGCAACAAAATGTATTAGACTAAAATTTACTACGCTGTAGTTGAAAAATCCAACAAAAAGCTGTAGTAAACACGTTAGTTTAATGACCTAGAATAAAACTGTTGAATAAACTATATCTGTCTCTTTCCCTCACTCAGCAACTTATTTTATTCACAATACTAACGAAAAAAACACTCATGCTTTGTAGTATAAAATCGTATTAAAAAAAGCAGAGTTGTACACTTAATACAAAGGGTGAAAACTGCTATTGTAAAAAAAATTTAAAAAAATTGCATGTTTTTCCTTGTGCGACCAATGAATGCAGAAGCAATATATTTATCCATTTTAGAGCCTTTTATGAATTTTGACATCGATGCATTGTGCATATTTTAACGTTTGTAGCATTTTTTTTTTTACATAATTTGGAAAAAAAACTTTTTAGCAGCATTTTAATGTTTTTAGCGCATTTTTTATCGCATTTTTTGCCTTTTTAAGGCATATTTTGGTACCTCTTAAATTTTTTTATATGCCCACAAAAGCTTTCCCAACATATAAATTTTTTTTTTTTGTGATGTTTTGGCTTTTCAGTTTTAAATATCTTTCTGTATACCTAATGTGCTGCTTTATGTATATATGTATATATATATGGGCATTTCCAGCTAAAAGTCCACTTTTTCTAACGTAACGCCAGAAGTATTTATAATTGTTTCTCAAAAAATTTATATGTATAGTTTACTTTTTTATATTTTGGTGTAAAATTCAACTAGCTCTACATTTAGTAACGAAAGGGATAACGATTAAACAACATGGTCCGAAAATACAACCTTATTTGCAATCTGGCGTTACATTAAAAAAAGTAGACTTTTCGCCGAAAATGCCATAAACGACCTTAAAACGAGCAAAGATTTATAAATTGTATAGCTTGAAAAATAAATCTGTATTAGTCCAAAGCTTACTAAAACAGGTTTTATACAAAACATCTTGCTCAATTCACAGTCTTATTCAGTTTTGTAATGCAAGTCAAAATCCACTTTCGTTTTTTTAACGTCACGCCAGCGCAGAGTTTTGCTTATATCTACAAATCCTTAGCGTCGATTACTGTAATTTTTTTTCTGAATATAGCGCTACTTTGTATATATAAAAACCATTTTTACAAATTTGACTTCGTTCTATAATTTTTTACATTTTGTGGTACAAATATCACGACACGTCAAAATGGAAATGCCCATATATAGATATGAAGTAGACTGGTACTTATTTTCTGACTTCAAAATTTTTAAAGCATAACCTCTTTAAATTTTTTTTATTTTCGAAAATATTAGAATGTTTTATGCCTGAAAATTTTGGAGTTGGGGTACTCCGACTCCGGATCTGGATCCGGTACAAAAACCTCAACTCCAACACCATAGCTCTGGTTTTAACCATGTTTCCAATTGAAATATGTGGTCCTATATAGCGGTTTTCATGGACGCTTAAAAAAGCAGTATATTTAGTAATATTAGGGTTGACAGGTACCAGCTAAAATACAATTTATCCAGGTAAAAAAATTTTATTTAATTTAAAAAAATTACTTAAAATATATTTTTAATAATTAAATTCATATATTTTTTTAGTTTTTCTTCATTAGTCTATGTGTTTGTTCGTTTGTACTTCGTTTTTTTCTGAATCTAAATTGATGATTTGAAATCATTTTTCTTTTAGTATTGAGGTTAATTTGGAAATGAAAAGATTGATTATAAGCTATATGACTTAACTTTTGTGTGATGTTTCCCTGGCTTAGGTATAATGGTAACTAGAGAGGCTTTCTATCCTCAAGAATAGCACTTAATTCGTAAAACAGCATTAAAAATTAGACTGTTTTTTTTGTTCGTATGCGAAGTAATTTTTTGGTGTTTAAATTTTTAATATCCCTTGTCTCAAATCTTGGTGGTATAGCTCTTTAACGGAAGAGGTATACCACTTGGTATATTAGGGAAAAATACAAGTCAAACGAAAAATATAGTCAACGAACATGTTTCCTTTTTCGACATCAATTTTTGCACGCTTTTCGAGTTTCTCAAGGGGATTTAGAAATTTACGGTCTTTTAAGATTTTTAAATAGTTGCACGCCACAATGAGTAGTCATATTGTGGAGTTGCATTAAGTTCTTTAATATACAATAATCTACTTTTCTAAAATAGTAAAAACAATTCTAAACTCATTGTAGTATGACAAAATATGCCAAATTAATAAATTAATATTCTACCCTTCTCTTATAGTACGTGTTGAACATCGTCTGGTGTTATTTTACTTAGCAAATGATGTTATTCAATATAGTAAAAGAAAACGTTATGAATACGTTGAAAGTTGGGCCACAGCTTTGCAAAAAGCCACAACAATGGTCAGGTAAGTTCAAATATGAATTAAGCAAAACTATCACATCTAATTTTCTTTCCTATTAGAGATGAAAAAGTAAAAAATAAAATTCTACGCATATTTAGTATTTGGGAACAACGTGAGGTATATAATGAGGAATTTCTAACAGATCTATGTGGTCTATTAAATATAGCACCACCAAAAAAATCTCACACACCAACTATTGATTCGGACGATTTTCAAAATGCCAATTTGATCAGTAGTGTAAAAGAATGCGTTGAACTATCGGAAGCCACTGATAAAAGTTTTAAAAAATTGCCAAAAACACCAAATTGTGATATAGAAAGTATTAAGCATCAATTAAAAGATAAAACGCATTCGGATGATGTTGAAAAAGAAATAGAACGTTATGTTACATACATTGGGGCATTTACAAAGAATTTACAGACGGAGATAAAATGTCGCAAAGCTGTAATCAACAATGTTGATACGGCTATTAAGTTTTATGCAAATCAAAGGGGTGAAGTAAAAGTTGTAGTTAGTGTAAGTAAATGTTGAAATTGTTTTTAAGTAAAAAAGTGTGTTAACTTTTTTTTCATTTAAATTTTGAAGGCTTATAAAAATTTTGGCAGCCGTATAAAATTGGTTAAAAAGAAATTGGATGAGATTTCTCCCAATTTACCTAGTCCCATACCATCGCCGGATATTAATGCACCATCACCCGAACCAGATAATGATTTGCAATTACCTGATGATCAATCGCCGTTAACAATGGTATGTTTTTCTAGTAAATATAAAGTTGGGCTCCAATCTAAGTTACAAATTTTTGAAATACTTCTATAGAAAGCTTCAAAAATTATACTGTCGGCTTAAACATTTCAAATGGCAGCGTTCTCATAGAAAATTTATATGAAAGACACTTAGTTTTAAAATTTAAAAATTTACAGCTGTATTCATAACAAAAAGTTAGACACAGTCAGAGCTGCCGTTTTTGGTTATTTCTAACCAAAATTAGTTATATTTTTTTTCAATGTGGAAATGTGAATATTTTTTCATTTTGGTTACTTTTTTCTAAAATAATAATACGTATGAATATGTTTTTCTTGATACAATTATTTACGAGCTCGAATAGTTTGTACTGTGTACTACGATTTTTCCATTATTTATTACCAATAAACGGAAGTTTTTTATAATTTAACAAAAACAAAAAATCCCTTTCAAATACGCAACCAAATAATTTTTGCTAAGAAAATATTGCCATTTGTGGTTTTTATTTTAAAAACGCCATGTTCTGAAATCGAAAACAAATGAAGTTTTAATCAATGGAGATTTTCAATAATTTTTTTTAAATGAGCGTAGTTTTTCTTGATTTTAAGAGTGGTAAAGATAAGTAGTACTTAAAGTAGGAAGTGCATAAAAAAAGTATTTATATTGAAATACATATTTAAAAATATACATAGGAATTTCAAAGATTTTTCAAAAATACATTGATTTATCAATATAATTTTAAAATTAATGGAATTTTCTTTAAGAAATGGCTGTAAGTTTAAGAAATTTCTCATTGAATGTTTTTTAAGATAATTATTTTGTAAAAAAACTTTTAACTGTCAGTCATATGCTTTTTCCCCATTTAATATATGTACGTAACGAAAGGCAAATTTGTTTTTATTCGCCGTAATATTTTACAATGATTCACAAAATATTTCAAATAGAACAAATTTTGAAACATTTATTTATAATAAGAATTATACATTTTAAATTAAATTAACAAACTAGAGAAAAAAGTTTTTATAATATTTTAGATACATATACTTATGTTAATTAAAAAATATTTACACAAACTGCATTTCGCATATCGTCAAATGCGAATTTCGACAAAAGGATTAAGAAAGCGCCACATTTGACAGTCCTGCCAATAACAGCTAAAAAGCGAATTAGTAAAAGGCATTTTAAATTTGTTTATATTTTTCTACATTTGGTAACTTTTTCAAAAATTTTGGTTGCAAAAATTGTATTGGTTGTGGCAGCACTGGGCACAGTTTGTACCCTACAAGAAATGAATGAGCGAGAAGTCACATTTTTCATTTTGGTGTTAAGAAAATGATAGAAAGAAATGACCGAATGTGACCGAAAACTTTATTTCGGTCATTTCTCTCTATCATTTGCTTAACACCAAAATGAAAAATGTGACTACTCGCTCATTAATTTCTTGTAGGGTACACTACGTATAACGAGCTGCTAATTAGAATGCCGATGCAACATTTTATTGCTCAAAAATGCAACACGGTTTGCATTTACCATCGCTGGTTTTATTTTTTTTTTGTTGTTTTCCCTCCATATATAAATGTTTTAAGATGTTTTAAAATCAAATGAATTAAAAAAAGAAAACAAATTCAAAAACAGATATTAAATTAAAAAAACGAACCAAAGAGCTTAACGTTAAACAGCTGTTTTTCACAAGTTGTCAAACGTTCGCCAGAGTTTGGAAGTGTATTATGAATAAACTTTGTGCTAACTTCATGCCAAATTTTCATTTTGAATACGGCTGGTAATATTAAGTCGGTCAATCCCGACCATATGATGCCCAGCACCACAGTTTTTAAAAACAAATTTTCGAGAGTGTACCTTATTTTTGACCCATGCACAATCATGGAAACACCAGATCAAAATTATGTAATGAGGTAAACATTCATGTTAAAGTTCTTTGTGACGAATATTAATTAGATATCTTCATCTATGTGATTTGATTGCCTTTAAGAGATTTTAGGGTGGGGCCAAAGTTATTGTTGGGTCAATTTTTAGCTCGATACCCACATTTATAAGGAAGTTATGGCATTAAAACGGGAGCAGAATTTGTATGGGAGCTATGGTGAAATATTGGGCCGACTTTAATAACATTTATTAGTATGATTAAGATGGCAATCAAATAAGCTTAAACGAAATGTAATGGGCACAAAGACATAGAATGTATGGGGGCTGTAAAATTAGGGACCGATTCTTACCATTTTCAATGGGCTTGTGACAGTTAGGACCTATGTATCAAATTTCATCACAAGGTTTTACATGGACAGATATTCGGACGGACGGACATCATTACATCGATTCATAAATTGGTAATGAGTCGACCACTTAAAGACAAAAAAAACCAAATTCGAATGCATTAATCTAGATAATATTAAACAAAAGGAACTATTGTACGAATCATAAGTTCATAACAAAATTTTGTTCTGGCGGGTCCATGATTGCTCATGGGTCCCAAATAGGCCAACTCTCGAAAATTTGTCTCTAAGTACGGTGTTGTATTACTGCATGTCCCACGATTTCGAACGGAAACTTCATTCGTCTAACTTACATTTAAAACAAAAACAAAATTTTAAATATTTTTTTGTTTTAAATTTAAGTTATGCGAACGAAATCGTGGGATCGGCAGTTTTTTTTTAAATTTTCGAAGTCGAGCTTTTTTGTAGATATGAGTCTAAAAGTAATTATTAAATATTTGTTTTAATTATATATTTTTATTGTTTTAATTTTACCAGAACTTCTTGAAAAACAATTTTAATGGCTATTCTAGTTACATGGATGGTAATTTACCATTCGATATCAATGATTTCAAAAGAGATGAAAGTGCAAAATCATCAAGTATGTTCAAACTACTTACATATATGTATGTGGATTTTTGACAAAACATCTTAAGTCAAATTTAAAAAGTGTAAAAAATGTGGTAATCATACGAAATTTTATTCAAAAACATTTTTAACAAATAGAATCTGGGAATTTATTTCTCATATGTAACATTTTTATTACACAAATTTTCATATTATTCGAATAATATGAAAACTTGTATAACAAAAACATTTTAGTTTACGTTTTTAAAATTTTGTATTATGTATTAACAAAATTTATCTTTAATTTTGGTTTATTTCATTATTTGATAAAAATTATTTTTTACCGTGTTTTTTTTAAAAACTTTTTTGCTTTCTTACCTCGACTAAAGATGTTTTGTCAAAATGCCACAGATATATTTTTAATAATTTGAATTTAATTTTGATTTACCCTGATTGTAAACAATTTTTCAAGGTCAACCTATTGAAGTCATTGGATCTAGATCAGATGATGAAAGTTATAATCCAAGTGCAGACTATTATAAACCTGAATCGATAAGTGCCTATCCAGGTAATAATAGTATGGCTATACCGGGATTAGCACCAATGCCGGTACCGTCAGTACCTGCAGGTGGTTACACCTCTCTGGCAAGATCTTCACACCAATACGGAGATATTTTACCTCCACCCCCGAATCCACCATTGTTTGGTGGTCCATCTAACTCTCATGCAAATAGTTTACATCACAATTTGAATTCTGGCTACAGCGCCCACAATCCAAGGACATACAATACAGATAATTCTTACAATACAAATGTATACAATCGCCGGCCGGTAGGAGTGTCTTCTGTTCAACCTTTAATGCCTCCACCACCCATGCCCCCCACTGTCGGATCAATTGATTCGTCCGAAGGAAGCGGTTTTAATTCAACCTGGGATATGAATATGTCTTGGACTAATCCCATGGATAGTTCTAGTGTTTCGAACTCATCTTATAGTCATACACCAATTGATACACCTCATTCACCGACTAATTTTGACACAGATGCACTTAATTCAGATACAACCACACTTGAATATTCGGACCATGATGGAACCATGTCAACAGCCCAAGATGTTGATCATCGTCAGCTGATATTACCAGCCTTTGGGATTGGTGCTAAATTGGGCTTAAGCAAAGGTAAAAGTCATTTCTGTTTTCATTTTCGTGATAATACAAATTATAAAAATAATTTTTTTTAGATAAAACCCGTCAATTGGATATAGATCATAGAAATCTAATATCGCTTACTGGTTCGCCAGGAGCTAGTGATAATGACAAGAAATTATGGTATCAGGAAACAAATGAGGTTTGAATTTGTGTTTATTGAATTTTTTCATTAATTAAATTATAATTTTTCTAAAGTTATCTGGTGATGTTGATTATCGTACTTTTGCGCAAAATATTAAAACCATAGAAACTACAGCAACCTTGCCGTTTTTAAATGATAATTCATCAGTATCTTCTAATGATACTACGGGAAATGTGAGCTTTTTTTTCATTAAAGTTAAAAATATTTAAAAACAAACCTTTTTTAACCAAATTACAGATAACTTCAACTGTAACCTCACCTCAGAAAAATAACAGTAAGTTTATTTGAGACTATTTCTTTAATTTTTAAGTTATTCTATATAATTATAAATTATGTTTTATAATTGAAGGTCCTTCAAAAGAATCTCATAACGATGATTCTTATTTAGAGAATAAAGATGGAGGTATGGCTGGTTATGATCCAACCGATATGGTTGTTGATATGGACATGTCTGATGATGATCTTGATGATATCTTTAGAGGTTTGCTTATTTATTTTTATTATTTTTCTTTAGTTCATTACATTACAGCTGCCCAACTTTTTACTATGTGGTTTATTTTTTATAATTGTTTATAATTTTTTATTTACATATTTTTGTCCGTTTTCCTTTTTATTTAAACTATTGGTAAATTTCAAGATCAAAACTAAAAGACGTTAAACAATATTTTAAACATGGGTTGTTTGGATAATAGTTTTTTTATGCAAATATTATGCGGACAGCATTTAAAACTATATCAAATATTGTAGTAAATTAAATAATTTGTATAATTTATTCAAAATTATGTTAACCGTATACATATAAATACAAGACTAATATGTATACTAAGTATAGCCCTAGCTACTTGGGCTATCGGCTAAGTAAAATGACTTTGTTTACCCAACTTTAAAAAAAAGAACAAATTCTTATGACTTGACGTTTATTTTTAGACATATAGACAATTTTTTCGAGTCAAATTTTCTACAAAGACGTATTTTTCAATTAAAGTGTTTTTTATATAGAAAGCCGGTCAAAATTAAGTTTCTTTATAAGAAACTTTTGAAGAACCTTAGACTAAAAATCATCTTCTTTCAATTATACAAAGAAATATAAACAAAACTTAAGTTAACGTATACCAGTAAAAGAGTCATTATGTCAATACATCAAACAACCCATGAAATACATTGCAATATGTAATTTAGATTACATACATCTTTCGTCAGGAAATTAATGTAAAACTTTTTATTAAACATTCTTCTATCCCTTTGCACACTGAAAACAAACATTGAAATCAAACAATACCAAAAAAAAAAAATCAGAGGTAAATGAGCAAATTGAAGAAAACGGTGCCGATATCCAGACCAAAAATGTTGCAGATAACACAACACAACAACAAATAGATAAAACGGATATTCAACCGCCCGGGCAGAGACCACCTCTACTAGAGACGCCTACAGAATATGAACACACAAATAGTTGGGATACAGAAACTACAATAGAACAAATAGCTGAACAAGATTGGAATCAAATGCAACCAATGCCTTGGCAAAATAATCGTATGGGTAGAGGAGGTGTACCGCCTCCACCTCCTAGACCTCCATACCCCATGCAATTTGCCTATGGCGCAGGGCCAACTAATGATAATGGTGCCTTTAGGCCACCGAACGGTAATTTGATGGGAGAACGAGGGGGATTTATTGGACGCGGTGGAGGACGTGGTTGGTTCAATTCACCCCAGAATCAATTTCGCAATTTTCCCAGACCCCCCAGAGGTGGTGGGTCGCCCTATTTTAATCGGGGTGGAGGACGAGGAAGCCCTGGTGGCATGCGTGGTGGTCCAGGTTTTCGTGGTAAATTTCGTGGAAAAAATAATTGGATTTAAAAACTTAATCATTTTTAAAATGTTTTAAATGTTCTATTAAAAAAAAACATTAACAAATGAGTTGTTAAAATAAAAACCAAACACAAGAAAAAAAAAATAACTGAATTCAACTGTAAATATTAATCTAAACTGCAAATTAATAATAGGAAAAAGAAAAGCTTAATACTTTTAAATGGGGAAAAAATAACAAAAATATTCAAGAAGTTTTAAAAAAAGTTAAACTATAAAATTGTTTTTTATAAATGTCTTGAATGAAGCATTTAGAGATTGATTAAAATTAAAAAGATGCACTTTTTTGTATTGGATTACAATTAAAATGTTTTGTCTTAATTCTCACGATGTATGTTTTATTGATAAACTTATCTCATTTTCTTTTTTAACTATCTTTGGCGTTTACACAGTCTTATTGCTGAAATATAATTTTTTATTTTTTATATATAATTTAATTATAAGACTCTTTATTTCACATGCAAAGTATACCTTACAAAGTCTTGAGCTTGTAGGACAGAAAAGAAAGTACTCGCAAAGTTGCTTCTTATTTGTTCGTCGCTAATACATTGTTGTAGTTGTACAGTTAAACCTCAATTATTCGTTATGATTGGTACTTAGAGTATTTTGGATAATAAATTTTAATGGTTACTAGAGCACCAGCTTTTTTTTAATTTTTAAGACGTTTCATTGTCTTTTCCCCGCTGATACAGTAACCAATTTAAAAATAAACACAACAGTCCACGCTTCTCAATTTCAAAACTAATAATCTGTACGTTTCATTTTATTCACACTGTGTTTGATTGTTAAAAAATAATAAAAAAAATATTCTTTTAATCCCGGATAATAAAGTAAATCACGGTTAATTGAAGCACAAAAAATTTAATAGACGCAAAAAATTTTCTTTTTCTTTTTCACGGATAATTGATGCTGCCGGTTAAATTCATCACGGATAACCCAGGTTCAACTGTATGTTAAATTTGACGAACAACAACATAAAAACATACAATATGTATTTGTTAAGGTAAACTTTGCGTTTGTTGTTATAAAAAAATACATTTGAAAAGAAAATACATACATACATACATACATACTAAATTTTTTTATAATTTCTGTGGCAAAAAGGAAAAGCGCTTAATTTAACTTAAGCTAAATTTGTATGATCTTCACTTTCAAAACATGAGCAAAGCTAAAAATTTTTTGTAGCTTTTTTTTTGGAAGTTATAGCAATGACTTTTTGCTAATTTTTTCAATGTGCAATAAAATTTGGAGTATAAACTTAAGTTTGTTTCCAAACTATCCCATTAGAAATATTTAGGAATAAAAACTTAAAAAAACTATAACAGCAGACAAATGATGATTATATTAAATTGCAGTAAATTTTCAAAAAACACCTTTAAAATTTTAAATTACTTTCCTACAAAATTTCAAGAAATATATTTATATTTATATATTTTTTTATATATATTTAGCTGATGAGACCTAACTCCATTTATGAAAATAAAAATGCAAAATTTTTTATTTCATTTTTCCCGACGTTTCGTGAATTTTATGTTCACTTCTTCAAGGGATTCGTAGTGAAAAATAACAAATTTGTATTAATATACTAAAACTAAAAGAAATAAACTTAAGCAATTGTTTCTTATTGCTACAGATTTTTTAAAACAGCATTAAGTTAAAAATTTCTCCATTAAATATTTTGAAAACTTCTTAAATATTTTACCTCGGAATATGATTCAAATTTTAATAATATTAAAAACATTTTTAAAACTTTAATATTGAAAGACATAAGATAAATCTGAAAGAAATTGTTTAAATATAAAAGAAAAATTTTTAAAATAAGCCCCTTATTTTCTAAAACACTTCACCACACTTTAAAAATCATTTCATTAAAATTTGTTTTAACTAAAAAAAATCATATAAAAAGGTGGAAGGATTTAGGAATTAGGGCCTTTACTTTTTCCCATTTACTTTTCTGATCCTGAAAAAAGAAATACATAGTTTTAAATATCATAAGTATTTTTAACAATTAACAAAACTAAAACATATAGTTATAAAAATTTAAATTAATTTCACACAACTATTTCGATATTCAAATTATGTAATCAAAGAATTTTTTCCTACAATTATTTTTTTTTTTTTTAATTTTAGTTGTTTATCACATTTTATTTTCTGCAAAACTAATTTTGATTTTACCTTAAATATAACTTTCAACTTTGTTATTTGTATGAAAAAGAAATGATCAAATATGAATTAAGAATATTTTATTATTAAATATTTTTATTTATATACATACATACATACTTATATTGACCACAAATAATTCAATGTTACACTGCTTTAAACAATTTAAAAATGTAGCTAAACGCTAATTAAGTTTAGTACATACATACATACGTTCATACATTATTCTTCTCAAAAAATATTAATATTTAAATAAAAAAGTTAAGTGTATTAATTAAAAAAATCAATAAAAGAAACAATATTTACCACGGTTTGTTTGCGGAGTTTAAGTGTATATTCTTAAATAACATCGTCAAAACTCTCTTTAGATTAACTAGCAATGCCATATAATTCCAACGGACTTGTTATAAATTTAGCTTAACCGAAATTAAACCTTTAAAAGATTGCAATATGAAAACCATGTACATATTTTTCCTGATTATGTATTTTCCTACAATAAGTATATGACATTAACTTAGAAACTGAGGGCTGGATTAGAATTTATGCTTTTAGGAAATTTGTAAAAAGTAATCTTAATTATCAAAAATATACTTTAAAGAAGGGGAATGACGATATATGTTTCACATTCCCTGCCAATGCCTTCGTCTTGGGATATTAGGATAAGGCAGTTGGATAGACCAGAATTGCCCTGTTTGGATGATTTATCTAAGGTAGGACAGAGGTCAATCCTTCTTTTCATCAGGAATCGAAATGATTAGAAGCCGCAGTGATGCCCATTTGTTACACTAGCCTTACCACTGGTCACTGGCTTAGGGTATCAAAAAGGGACCGCTGTAGGGACCAAAAGGATCCATCATCGTTAACCTAAACTTATGTAATACAAGAGATCGGAATGCTATCGGAAATTTTGTCATTAAAAATCCCCACAATTGCTGTAACCGATTTAAAAATAGGGATCAAATGTTGTCATCAATATCGATCGAAAGTACAATACAATTTCAATCGATATCAGGATTTTAGTTTAGAGCTTTAATAAAAAAAATTGTTGTTTGTTTTTTAAGGTTCCACAGACATTTATGCACTCAGAGGATATTTTTGCACATTTTTAATTTTTCAAACTGGGTTTCGAAACATTAAAACTATTACAGTTTTATTTCGAAGTAGAGTGTGTTTTTGATTTAAAACCGCAAAAAATAACAAAAAAAAAAAAAAATTTTAATATGCGCTCTGTGGCTGTTGAAGTCCAATTTTAGGTCAGTATTTCGAGCATTGCTGGCGTCTTCAAAACAACTTATTGCCAAATTTTTAATTCAGAGTCGATGGTTGTCTCTAGAAACAACATCTCGTCTGGTTAACTGTCCTCCCTATTTTTATACAAAAAAAAATTCACTTTTTGACCGATATTGTTGAAAATTTGTGTCTAAACTACCATCCAATAGGACTAACCTTGGTGCAAATTTCATCCTAATCGGAAGACATCGATTTCAAAATTTTGTCACTTGACATTAAATCCGGCTTTTATATATTTAAAACGTATATAAAAAGTTTGGTATTTTGTTGTTATTTTCTTAATTATTTTCTAAAATATTAATTTTAGCAAAAAACTTTCTTCGAAGCTAATGTTGTTGACTAGAAGAGCTAAAATATTGCCATATATCATATTCTTGTAAAATGTTGTTTTTAAGAGATAGTAATATGCAAACAAATTACATTTGAATAAATGGCTTGATGGCAAACTTTGATGGGCGGACGCCCCCCCCCCTAAAACACAACTTCTCGCTACGAAATTTTTTTGTATTTTTTTTTACATAAAACTGAACCGATTTGGGGGGGGAGAATATAAGAAATCAAAAAAAAAAGTTCTCCATACAACTAACGGCCACGCTAATGTACATATACTTAAGCGGAAAGAAGTTTATTTTCTAAAGAAAACAATTTCGTTACTTAAAACAAGAAAATCCATAATTCAAAAATAATACAGTATAACCCGGTTAATTACTCCACGCTTAATTGCCTTACACGCTTATTTACCTTGAGTTTTAAATCCCCGTTTTTTTCATAAATTTTTCAAAAAAAAATCCACGTTTAATTGCCATACGCTTAATTACCCAATTCGGCTAATTGCCTTAAAAATTAAACTCCCAAAACAAAATTAAACCTTAATTTCATTCGCTTAATTGCCTCAGTGCTATTTGACAACAACACAGAAAGTAATGCAATTAAGTTTACATGTTAATAATTTGAAAATATGCACTAAATTTTTTTTTAAAAATAAGCCCAAAAAAGCAAAATATTGCTTATTTGCAAGCAAAATATTCCAAAATTAATTATTTTCATTAAAATAAAATTTATTCTGTGCTCACCAGAATAAAGTTACGTTATGAGGTTAGGATTCATATAAGAGTTATTTGTGCTGACTATTATCTAGATACACCAAATATATGAGATATTTTGTCTTAAAGGGATTAAAAGAAAGGTCGCTGAACCGATTTAAGATATTTTGGGCCAAATTTAATCTTAATACGAACATTATTAAATGGTTTATGGACATAAAGAAAGAAGTTTTAATGGGGAACATGTGATATTATAGACCAATTCTTACAAATTACATATGACAATTAAAACGCATTTACCAAATTTGATCAAATTATCTAAAAACTGCTACTTTTACTAGATTAGCTGATACCAAAATTCTTATGTGTTAACTTTTTTTCATACATCAAAGTTAAGGTATCTTGTATATAAATTCTTATAATTACCTCAACGAGTTAGTTAAGCGTATTCGTTTAAATGCTTTCCACGCATAATTACCCAAAAATACTGGCATTTTTGGCGAGGTATTTATCCGTGGAATACTGTATCTTGACTTAAACTTTTTACGTTCGTATTTGGTAAAATTTTCTCATGATCAAATTTTTAAAAATAATAAATACAAAAGTAGCTTGTTTTTATTAAAAATAAAACAGCTATTTCTGAGTTCAAGCTGCATTTATTTAATATTATTCTGGTTTTTTTAAATAGAATCGAATTTCTTTCATCAAGAAAACTTGGTTTGATTCAATTTCCTTTGTTTTTTTGGAGTGAGACAACTTTGAGTTGGCATCACTGCTTTATTTGACGACTCATTTAACTGCTGATAGTTGCTATTTGTTTAGTTTGCATTGAAATTTCATTATGGATCGACTTACACCAGGGCAACGCGTGCGAATTGTTGAAATTGTTAATCAAAATAATTCGGCGAATGGACAGAAGCACAAATTTTTATTGATTTTGAATTTCCATTCAAAATTTTATTTTCCGATGAAGCCCATTTCTGGTTGAATGGGTACGTAAAAAAGCAGAATTGTCGCATATGGAGTGAGGAGAATCCACAAGCTTTTGTCGAAACACCATTATAACCAAAGAAAAGTACTGTGTGGAGTTCTTAATGGGCTGGCGGAGTCATTGGCCCACATGTCTTCAAAAACGATGATGGTCAGAATGCGAAAAGTTGTTGAAAATTTGTGTTTCAAATTGCGCCTTTTACGCGCTAGCCGTGGCGGCGGCCACATGCAGAAATCATATTTAAACATTAATGACTTTTTCTGCCAAACTCAAAGCCATTTCTACACGGCTGAAATTAAATAACAGCCCGCTATAATGAAATTATTTGTGGCAACTTAGCACAGAGTGCCAAAACTCTAAGCACAAATTTTCTATAGCAATCTATTTACACCTTATAAAGCTGATTAGGAAATATAAGGGACCCTAGCTTGTTTAGATTTTTAACAAACGCTAGGATGTGTTACTAACGTAATGACCAGGGCAATCAAAATTATGCTCTAAAAATGCGTTTTATGCGCTCAAACGATCGTTAAATACATGTTTTCAAAAGAATTTAAAGCATATGCGCTTTTTTTAGTTGACAAAGTTTAAAACGATGTTTATATGAAATTTTTTTTAGCAATTTATTAAAATTCTATTATATTCTGATGCATAAATGCGGGATATGAATATATGCAAATGTTTAGACACAATATAATTTCGGCTTCTTATATCCCCACCAAAATAGTGGAGAGGGTCCTTAGTATAGCCATCCACTCATTCTCACTTTCAGAGTCGATCTAACGATATTCTTCCGCCCGGCTGGCTAGCTGACTGTCTATGTGCTTGCACGCAAAGTACAGGTCGCAATTTTGGAGATATTTAAAATTTGGAACATTTATTCTAATTGTCAAGGACCAAGTCTTTTGAAAATGTTTGGGTTTTAGATTAAATTTGGTCAAAACTTATTGGATCGCAATCTAAATCATCTTACCAAATTTTATTGGAAACGGTCCATACTTTAACACAGCTCCTATACAAATACTACTCCCGGAAAAAGCTTTAATTGCCATAACTTCCTTATAAATGTTGGTATTGACATTAAATTTGACAAAATGTTGCTCTGGTAAGTCCAAAATTAACCATAAGTCCCATATTAAACTCCCCTCCTAAAATCACTTTAAGTCAAACAAATCTCACATAGATAAAGATACCAAAATAATATTCGGCACAAAAAACTTTAAATGAATCTTAACCTCATAACATAATTGTTGTTCTGGCGTATCCATATTTGCCAAATGGTGCCTAAATTTTATAAAAGTGTTTTTCATTGTAAATGCAGTATGTTGAAATGTTCAAGCCTGTTCTAGAATCAAGGTGATTTTAAACGATGAACGATTTTTAAATCACTCAGATAATTTTATGTTGTTCTGCAAATCTATCGATTTCAAATTTTTCGGCGTGCTTTACTTTCTTCGAAATTGATTAAAATTTATGTTTTCATATGTAAAACAAATAAGAGTACTTATTAGTCTGTGCCGAATCTTGGATATATTCCACCGAGAGCTAGGATATTTAAGGAGTGGACTTTTTATGGGGCTTATTTACTACATGAGCGTTATTTATTACAGTTTTAGTCGTGCATACTAAAAAGTTTCTAAAGAGCCGGCTTTTTATAAAGCCTATGGTAAATAATGGACTGATGATCACGAAATTCGGCAGTGTTATTTCTAAACTTATAAAACTATGACAGACCAAATTTTTTTACAATAGCGGTTCACTTAATAGTATGATTTCTAGTTATATAAAATGAAAATCGTATGTTAATCCGTGCATTTTACCAACATTAAAAATAGTGGGACAATGGATTACAACGGTATTTTTTTTGTTTTTTTGTAGTCAAGTATAAAATAACTAATTTATTTTTTGGTACAACAGAATAGAACCGCTTGCATTTTTAACTTAAATCAGTAGGCGATTGTCATAAGGCTTTTCAAAAACCAAATAAGATTAAAATATCAGCTTGTGACTGCAGTTTACTAAATCAATATGGAAAGAAAAAGTTCTTAAAAATCGTCGGAAATGGTGCTTAATGTTTACCATTCTGAAAGATATTCCGATCGTGAAATCGCTTTTTATAAAAAGTCGCGAAACATATAATAAAAATTACAAACACCACAGGAAATGCGAAGAATTCTTCGAATTGCCTAAAATTCAGCTCATTCTACCTGAACATTAATAGCTCCGAAAGCTGAAGAAAAAACCTTCATTAAATGCAATCCGTCAACAGTAGCGCCTTCAATTTGCCAAAGATCATATGACATGGGATGTAGTTACAAAGGCAACTAAGAGATAAGGATTGGTCGAAAGTAATTTTTTCGGACGAAAAAATCGGGGCCATCCAAACTAACGTTTTTTATCCGCAAAAAATACTTTCCGCTAGGGTATTCATTTAATCGGGGTTTTGCTTTAATCGGTTAATCGCTCGATTAATTAGCCGAGGTTTTGGTTTAATCGGTTAACTTAGTTATTGATCGGTTTACCGATTATCTCCTTATAAGATAATGTAGGCATATAAAATAGAGTCCTGTTTTAATTTTTTTAAATATTTAACACTTCTGATTGTTTCGGTAAATACTGTTAACAGATTGTTTGTGTTTCTATCGAGAGTTTCTTCTGTTGTCAAGTCATCATCTGACTCATCCTGGCAAAGCTCAGCGCCGAAAATTCTTCAAACAAGTTGATTTCCGGACTTCTTAGTTTCTGTTTTTTACTGTATTTTAATAATGTATTGTTAGAACGAAATATTTTGTACAAAAATTATTTTTCTAAACACATACCTTTTGTATTTGAGACGAAACAAATAATTAAAAACAATAAAAATTTGTTATAATACTACAAAAAATGAAAAATTTTGTTAGATCGGTTAATCGACTGAAATTAACCGGCTTAATCGTTAATCGAAAATAACCAATTTTAAATTAACCGATCAGTTAATCGGTTAGTAATTTATCGTTTAACCGAATGAATACCCTACTTTCCGCCAAACTTTTCAGAATGGTTAACAAAAATTTTCACCATTTTCGACAACTTTAAAGAACTTTTTCTTCCCATATTGATTATTGAATACCTTTTGCGTGATTTAAAATAAATTTAACAAAAATGGGTTTTTGAGAACAGGCCAGTTTTAAAAATTAAAATTAAACTACTTAAATATTACACTTCTGAGCAATTATATCGCACTTGTTCAACAATAGTGTATTAACTCAAAATTTAAATTTTGTTTACTTAAAAAAAACCGATACGTAAAATGTTCTCTTTCATATGCCTTTAATGTAAAATTAAAAATAGTTTTGCTTCTACTGAAAATTTTTAAATTTTGAGTTAATACACTATTGCTGAACAAGTGCGATATATGTATGTACTTATTCCTCATTTACTTCAATAGTGTCATCATTAAAAAATACATTATTTTTACATTAAATATACAAAAATATCGTTCTAACACAAAATATGTATATCATTGTTATGAAAAACTAACGGCCCTAGCCAAATTGAGTTGTGTCATTGTTATAATTAAAAAGAAGCGCGTAGAATCTTGGCACATTTCTATCACGAGCGGTAAATTTTCAACGATTCGGAATATTGTGCATATTTCTGGATACTTAGCTAATGGGCGCCACGCAGTGTTGCCAATTTAGCCATTTAGTGGCTAGATTTAGCCATTTTTCACCCTCTTTAGCCATTAAAAAAATGCGTTTAGCCATTAGCCATTTTTCAACTTGTTTAGCCATAAAATTTTTCTTGCCGTTTTGCTTTTAAAAGAATAATTTTTATTTTATTATAAAAATTTATAAAACCAAAATAAACATTTTTAACAAATAAAACGCCTTTAACTTAAATCACAACTTTTACAAATGTTGAAAATCGCTATAAACGATGATGATGAAACATCTTTCAAAATAAAGGAACAGTAGTCCAATATTAAATTTAAAAAATGGATCAACACAAACATCGGTGTTTCTTTCTGGTTGCAAGTATTTCAATAAAGAGATGTAGGCGGCAACATTTTTTTTTAGAAATTTCAGAATTTACTATAAAGTTGCTCTCTCTTTTCCATGGTCTAATGCTGAAGTAGAGAGGGTATTTGGCCAAGTAAACATCGTTAAAAGTAATTTGAGAAATAGGTTACATTTAGCAACCGTTAATTCGATTTTATCAATGAAATATTTATACCAGCACCACAATAGTGGAGAGGGTACTATGCGTTTATGCTGATGTTTGCAACACATTAAAATATTGGCACTAAGCCCACCTTTTCGTATACCGATTGACTCAGAACCACTTTCTAAGTCGAATAAACGATGTTTGTCCGGCTGGCTGGCTGTCCATGTAAACCTTGTGCGTAAAGTACAGATCGCAAATTTGCAGATATTTTAATAAAATTTGATACACAGGTGTTAATGAGGTGTAGGGTATCATATAGTCGGGGTTAACCGACTATATTTTCTTACTTGTTTTTTTATTGTAGATCTGGAATCAAAAGGTTCGGTAAATGTTGTCGGGATTTATCTTCAAATTATTTAAAACTAATACGCACGAGTGATTCCTATGAGATGAACAATAATGACATAAAATGTATCGATGATTTAATTTTTTAAATATCTTTCAAAATAATTAATAACGTTTATTCTTATTTAAGAAATTGATCTTAACTTACAATTTCATCGTAAATAACTTTAAATGAATTTTTCTGTTTTGTTATTTAATTTGAATGTGTTTTTATTTAAAAAAAACTTTCAGCCATTTTTTAGCCCATTTTTAGCCATTTTTTTCTCGTAAATTTAGCCATTTTTGGTCGCCAAGTTTTGGCAACACTGGTAGCTAATCATGTTATTAAAACAAAGACTTAGGAAAGAAACACGTTTGTGGTACATATTTCAATATTAAGTTCGTTTCTTAATTCTTTAGCTTAAGATAATTGTTAAAAGACTTAAGAAAGAAACAGTTTAAGGATTTTTTTGTTTTAAAAGAAGATTGCATTAAATTTAAATATTCGATTTTCAATGTAGAAAAAAATTTGAAAACAAATTCGAACGGATATCTTTTCGAATGGATATAAGTACACTAAAGGACAAACATTTTTCGATATTGTGCCGTCGATTTTTTCGATAGCTTTTGACAGGAGAATTCTACTACGACATGTAAACAAAATCATTTTCGAGGCGCATAAATTTCTTTATTATATAAAGAAGTTGTTGTGTTTTTTGAGTATTTAATTTCTCTCTGGTGAAGGGTATAAAAAGATTAATTTTTGGGAATTTTAGTGGTTTGGTCATTAGTTGGCCATTTTGTAACCTATTTGACAGATTTTATACCGACGTCTTAAGAAAGAAATATACCATTTACTTTTGTAATAAAAGTTGGCGTCGGAATGATCTGTGGTTCCCAAAAATACTCGACAAAAACACGTCTAAAACCCAAAAAAAAATTTGTTTTTCTAAAAAATGATAACGCCATCATTTCAAGCATACAACTTTACCTTCTATAGGATATACATACATATTAAAAAAATTTGAAACCGGCAAAGTTTTTGTTTACATACCTACGAAAAACACCTTAAAATTAAAATAAAAAATTAACGCTTAAAAAATTGTTTTTCGAAAGACTCGTCCAAACCCTCAAGAAAAACATTTTTTGGAAAAACTGCTATCGTCATCATTTTTAGCGTACAATTTTAATTTTACCTTGGAAAGGTTATATTAAAAAAAATCTCCCGATTATTTTTACCTACTAAAAAAAACCTAAAAATAAAAGTTGAGAAAAAGTCAAAAAACTGAAATTTTGACGCCTCAAAAATTATTTTTTTATCGATATCGATTGCTAAGTTGAACCCTCTTGAATAGAACTAAAAAGCATATTCTGCCAATCAAATGAAAGTACAATAAAAATTCTAAGGCCAAATGCAAGGCGAATTAATTTTTCAGATGGCGTTGAAAGCACAGCTTGGCTATTTTTTTCTAATTTAGAGAAAGAAATGTCAAAAGTTGCTTTTGCTTTTGACATATCGACCTACGAAAGCAACAAAAAAAAATACAATGTTGAGTTTTTAGCCTTTTAATTGTTGCAGTATCGCCACCCCCTTTACATAAATTCACCTTGGAAAAATGATTTACAAATTTTCTATAAAATAACATTTTATTTTTTCACAGGACAAGATTTTAAGCTTTTTGCCTAAAAAATAAGTTTTTTCTAATTTTTTTTTTAAATTTGGTGACCAATGGGGTCTTCGAAAAAATCGAAATGTAACTTCCAATGTTTGCTTCATAAAAGCTAAACAAATATTTTTGAACTGTACAAGCTGATTATAAATAAAAATTCTCTCGTTTTTCCTATTTAAGTTCAGTTGTATTAATAGGAAAAGCAAAAAACTGTGAAATTTTAATTCAGGATTGGGTTGATTATAATCTTATAATTTTAATTTAAAAAAAAAATTCTAATTTTCAAAACTAGTTAAATGTGCATATTTAGCCTTTTGCATATTTTTAATGTAATAGTTCGGCTTACATCTTGCTTACGGAAGGCATGAATTTTATATGGTGAGTTCCCACTTTGAAGAAATACATTTTTGACAAAAAAAGCGCTTTATTCAACGCATATAAAAACTGGTAAACATTGCGTTCTTCTTTACACACTGAATTTTTTTTACAGTTATTTCTAGTATTCTCCCATATTGGGATATTTCTTGGTAATTTTGAGCTCTTTTGCTGGCAAATTTTAAACTTTTTTGTGGTTATCAATAATATTTTATACATATTTGAAAGTAATAACATAAAAGTAAATATAATTATAGTTTGTTTTTTAAAACAGGTTACAAAAATAAAACTAAAACAATTAAAATTAAAATTTTAAGGATTTTATCCAAAAACTTTAATTTAATTAAAATGTTACATTTTCTTTACGGTTCCCATGTCTATAAAAATTACTCTTTACTTAAAGAAAAAAGTTGTTATGGGAAAAATATATGGGTAAATTTTAATTAAAACTTACACGAAGACTTTTTCTTTCTGTCTTGAGCGCCACAATGCAAAAATACATGAAAAGTCACTTATATTGGAAGGATGGTTGAAATAAAACCTTTCTCTGGTGTTCAAGAACTTGTTATTTAGATAATTTTTTTCAAAAATCGTCATTTGAATAGCAAAAATGAAATTAAAGTTTAAAAGTGGCGGTCAAGACAATTTTTTAAAGAAGTTTATTTTGCATATCGTCACCTAAAATGCAAAAGGCCGTAACCACTCAAAAATTTAAATTTGACTTTTTGATTGATTATGACGTACTTAACCGAAACACATCTACACAGAAAATCTTACATGTATACGTCCAAATATAACGACTTTATTTCCGAAAAACAAAAGGCCGTAACTGCAAAGTTAACAATTTCATAAACCAAAAAGCCGTAACTACAGTTTTCCAAAAAAAAAACAAGAAAAAAATCAAAACAAAGTTGCCTTTGATTCTCTTTCAATGTGTGTTATTGCGTTATTATTTTTCTTAACCACTTTAATTTAATTTTATTTTCTCGAATTAAATTTATAAATTAAATAAATTTTTTTAATAGTTATGAGGAATTTTGTGTTTTGTTTTAAAATACTTACAATAAATAGATACAAAAAGACATCACTTGCCTAAAAACTTTTTTAGTTACGTCCTTAAAGCACAATTTTCTTATCTTAACCATTTGTTTTATTTTATGCACAATTTTATTCTTGTAGTTACGGCTTTTTGGTTTCAGAAAAATAGAGTATAAAAGGCCTTAACTAACATTTCTTAAAAAGTACTTTTTCCATTAATTTCTTTTTTAGAAACAAATCCGTCTTTGTTTTCTACACACAAAAAAAAAACTAGGGTATTTTACAAATGCGTACATAGGTAATTTATTTTTTTATAAAAACAAAAAACTAAGTTTAGTTGCCTAAGATAATTGGTAATTTATAAAAAAAGTTTTGCCTAACATTTTTGTTATTATTACTAATTGGGTTAGGTATCTTCTTCGAATTTTTTAATATATGTATGTATGTAAGTTTATTTGATTTTTTCTTTCAATTGGAAATTTTTTTGTGAAAAAAGTTCAAATTTAAATTCCAATTTAAAATTTTTGAATTTAAAATAAATTAAAAACTATTCGATGGAGTATAAAGATACAACGTATTTATGTGAGTATATTATAAACATAATATCTTCACTGAACTTTTTACAAAAAAATTCCAATAGGTTTAAAAAATATATCGCTCATCCAAAATATGATATTTTGGAGTTAATGATGCAGAATTGTTCGCTATGAGTTTATTTTGTGTGTAAATTTTATCATTATATCTTTTATACTTTCCCCGTTTGATAAAAATAAAAAAAAAATAAATAAAATATTACAATGAAATTAAATTAATTTTATTTAAAGTATGTAACCAAAAAAAGTATATAGTAAATTTACCTAAAATATATGGTACAAAATTAAACTTAGATAATTTTCCAAAAATAAAAATAAAAAATAACTTTGCTATCATTGGTAAATTTTCAAAGTTTTTAAGTAATTTTAACAAAATAATTAGATACTTTTTCGAACATAGAAATTACCTAAGTTAATAGTTTTATTAGCTAAGAAACTTAGATACTGCCATGCTACCCTTGCGCTTAGTTAATTTTATACCATATATTTAGGTAATTTTACCTATGATTTTTTTTGTGTGTAAGCTTGAATCTAAAATTTGGATATTAAGTTTTAAGTAGTCTTTAATTTATAACGTTTATTCCTTCTCCTGTTAAAAACCATAAAGTGTAATTACGGCCTTTTGCATTTTAGGTGACGATATGCAATAAAACTGAAAAGAAATTAATTAAAACTTATGGAGCAATGATTTTAAACTTAAATTTCTTAATTTAGGTGTTTGCTTCTCCAAAAATTAGCATGACGTTCAATATTAATTACAATATTTTAAAAACAGTTAATATATACATATTTCCAGTTAACTTTGTTTTAAATTTTTTTCATATTATTTACTAAAAATGTAGCTGGAGACATGTGTTTTATATGGCACGATTATATGAAAGCAATACAATACTGTTATCAATCAATATTCAAAAAAATATTAAAAATCTGAGCAATGTTTTTCTTCGGACATTCTTCAATGCCTACTCTCCAATTTTTGTTTTTTAATTCATGTTTTTACAGAAAAACGGAGTTGAAAGAGCGGGGAAAGAAAAATAACATTTAGTTTGCAATTGACAAATATGTACCTTTAAAAACACAATGGAAAATAATTCTGTGTTTGCCATATTGCTTAATTTTAGAAATCTTTTTACATGGTTCTTAACTTTTCTGAAAAAGGTTGTCCAATTTCGATTTTTTAACATAATAGCAAAGCTTAAAACGTGCAATTTTAAAATTAAGATTCTTTTAAAAAGCGGTTTCCTGTGTTATGCAAAAAAAATTTTTTTAAATATTTTTTAATTTAAAACTTTTTTTGGTGGGAATGTTTTTTTTTTTTTTTTTGCTTAAAGAAGTCTTTTGTTTTTTCCTTTAACGTGGTTTTGATCGCCTTTTGGGCATATGTATAAAAAAAATCATTTCTAACTTAAGACGACGAGTGTTTTTGGAATTTTTAGTATATGCGCTATTTTCAATTTATGTTTAAGTGTTTCTAAAACCTTAAAAATAAAACTGAGAAACTTAACAAACCAAACTTTCCGACGGTATGTAACATACCCAACTAGCATTTTATATCTTCGATAATGTAATACCAACAAATTGTTAATCCCAGGAAAAAATTACCTTTTTCTATAGAAATGTTGACAAATTAAATTCTTTTTATTAATTTGTAATAATAATTAAAATAATATATAATTAAAGTAATAATAATAATATCTTATAATAATAATAAAAATAAAAAGGTAAATAATTTAATAAAATTTAATCTTAATCACATTAATTCCTTGTATAGCATAACTAGTTTTACACTTAATTTTTTGTAGGTTATGAAGTGTTTAAGTTTTGCAAATTTTCAAATACAAAGTCTTTTATCTCTACTATGTATCGGCTTTATTTTCTCCTTTTTTGTCAATCCTTTCTTGGCATACTATGTGCAGTTGTTGATTTTGCTGCTGGTTTTTGGAAGAGTGCAATGTGAAACTGACCGCCATTAATTTTTCAACGCCAGTTTCATTCCTAAGTCTTTTATCTCAATGCGGCTTTTTTGTCAATCCTTTAAGTAGTTTTGAACGCACGTAATACTAAATGTGATTTTTATTCCCAAGATATCATGTGCCCCAGGAAGGTTTTGGAATCAGGTGGAAATATTTTAAGTAACATTGATGAGAAAGACACCTGTTTGGCCAAAATGTCAACCTTTGACACCCTCTAACTCAGATACTTTTCGAACGATCTTGAAAACTTGTGTCTAAACTACTATCCAATAGGATTAACCAAAGTCCAAATCGGAAGACATCGATTTCAAAATTGGGTCACTTGACATGTTATCCCCCATTTGAATCTCTTAATGCAATGTAAACTGGTATAAAAGGTATTTTTAAATAATCTTTATCATAAGTAAGTAGATTATGTAGTAGATATGGTAGTAATTTTCAAGAATTGGAGATATCGTTAATTATCGACAAGTTTGTAAATGTAATTTAATTTAATAAAATTTAATAGAATAAATGTTATTTTTCGAGAGCACGCCTTAAATATAAAATATTGTGGATTTATCTCCGAACAATTTTGTAAGTAGGGTCTTTAAATGAAAAGTATTATCGAAAAGTTTTTTAAAACTGATTTCTTAAGAATAGGAAATAAAAAAATTGTTTGTCCGTTAAAAAAATTGTTTGTCTTAAAATTTCAAGTTATTTTTGCAATTGTACTTTATATTGGAGTTATTTCCAACCCAAAACTTCTTAAAGATATTTTGGTGTAATTAAATGGATATCGATTCCTATATTAAAAGTTTTTCGGAAATAGTTTTTTTATCGGTTTTTCTAACAAAGCGAACTGACATTAAACTTGCCCCTGATAGGTCTTTGGTGGTAGAAACCGGTTCTAGTTCTATCACTTTGTATGGATACGACCTATCACTTTTACATGAGGTTGTCATTGGAGGGGGTCAATTGACACCATTTGACCAGTCACACATCTATTCTCAATGAACCTGTAAAGTGTTAGTTACTACAATGTAGTATTATTTCATTACAATGTTTTATTATTCCAATAAAACGAGTCCAAGAACTAAATTTAAGATCCAAATTTTCGAAATTCCCAAAAAATGTGTCACACTACCGGTGAAGACTATATTGTAATTCATTACTTTTTTACCTTTTTTTCTTCATATACCAGTTAAATGATTGGTACTTCTTTCACTTGTCATGAGTTGTTTCTTTTTGCACTTGTTTTATTTTCACAAATCCCAGGACTAATCTGTTGACACCAATTTCCCGCAGGTACTTTAATATTATTCGTGAATTTCCTACATTCGTATGGGGCCTACGTAAAATAATGGACCGATTTTGATAATCCTTGCGATAAAACAAGGGAAATATTCGTAAATTCATTACTGTGCAAATGAAAACTTAAATGCCCTAAAATACTTTGCTAAATCATATGCCGCACAAACAAATAGTGAAATACATATTAGAAAAATGGTTCCTGCTATAAAAGATCATCATCAAACTTGCATTGCCAGCGTCAAGCAATGTTTTTAAGTGTGATGCACAGGAGTGATGCATTAACGAATAGGCCTAAGCTTCGTGGAGGACATTTGTATGAGATCTAAACAAAATAAAAAAAAGAAAAAAATACTTAAGTCGCCTTTTGTAAGTTAAATTTGAGTTAATTGCACCTTCTTCACATTCAAAAATACACATGGGCAAAGTTTCAATTAGTTTGTTACATTTTTAAGGAAGTTATAGCAACATAACTTTTCGCTTATCTGTTTTCAATGAGCAATAACATTTGCAATAAAGACTTGAGTTTACTTCCGATATGTGACGTTAGGAATAAAAACTTGAAAAAAACTATAACCACAGGGAAGTGATGATTATATTAGAACAGCATTACATTTCCAAAAATCACATTTAAAATTTAAAATTGCTCTCCTCGAAGTTAAAAAATAAACTAAAGCTATGTTCACACCTATTAAATACTTGATGTCCCACACGTAACCACTAGTTTTATTCAAAAATTGCATGCTTTTGCAAAACGACTGGTTAGATCAAACATCATTTACCTGTTTTAAATAACATTATGCAATTATATAATTATATAAATAAAGTTTAGTAAATCAATAGAAATTGTTAGAAAGAAATCTAACGTTTGATTATCGTTTACTGGTCACGTTTTGTTTTGGATTTCTTCGTCAAATACGTCTGAAGATACCTATGTATAAGCACTTTTTCTTTATTGCCGCAGATATATGGACTAGCAACAAATTTTATTTGCTTTGTGTTGAACAAACAATGTCCAAAACTCTACCACCAGAAATCACTCTGAAATATTAACAATTTATGTGGATGTTTGTCAATATAATTTTTTAATTTCCTATTTTATGTGCTTTTCAATATCTTTATATTAAAGATTATGTTCTAAACATTTTTTGTTATTTTAATTTAATATCGAAATAGTTGAACTTGCAAAAAATCTCATTATTTAAGATCTTAATATATAAGTACTTGTTAATTTTTATATAAATATATGTATAACATTTAGTAAGTTTGTAAATAGAGTGTAAAATGTTAAATAAATTTCAAAAGATTTACCCAAAATAAATAAAAAAAAGAAGTAAATAAAATAATGAAAAATATTTTAAATCATGTAAACCAAAATTCTATACTATTTTAAAAATTTAGGCAGTTTTTTTTTTTAATTTTTACCTGGTCAATATAAATTGTGTGTGTTTTTTTTTTAATTATCATTGGCATAATCATCATGCTTTTTTAAATATTTCCCAGGCTAATGCCTTGTAATGCGGAAATGTATTTAGGAAGTCATCATCAAACTCCTTGTGCCTTGTTCGGCACGCATCAAATTATACTGCGGCATTTTTTGTTTTGTGTGTTTTAAACATTGTTTTGATTGTTTTAAAGAACGCCTACCACTTAATATTCATCAAGGTTATAACAAGAAACGGTTGTTCAATTAACTAGCCCTTCAGAAAACAAACAAAAACCGCCAATGCTTTTACTCAACTTGTTAAGTACACGGATTGAGTGCAGTCAAACATTTTTTTTATTTTGTAAATTGTAGTTGATCTTTGTTTAATCCTTGAAATCGTATTTATCAAATTTGATGTACATATTCAATAAGCGATCAAATTGTTACCAATAACTACAATTAAAATAATGTTGAGGACTAATAACCCAAGGTATACAAATGATATACTTACTATTCCTGATATTACAACTTGAACTATTGGCACAACTATTAATTAATGTGTTGTTTCCAGGTGACAAGCAATTGATTGGGTAGTAAAACTTATATGAAAAGCACTGAAAAAACTGAGTGATTTTCCAAAAAAATTTTCTACATAATCAATTGCTTGTCACCTGGAAACAGCACATAAGTCATGACTTTATTATTAACTGCATATAATTATGAGTGAAATCAAATAAGACTGTGATTTAAATTATCACCACCAAAGGTAAAATTGCATTTATAAGTTTGTCATTCCGTTTGTAATTTCGACAATATTGATCTTATAGACCCTATAAAGTAGTAATTTGAGTAGCGAAGTTGATTTAACGAAGTCTGTCTGTCAGTTTAAATGGGCTTTTCGAAGATCCCAGATATGATGGGGACTTGGTTGTTATGTATTTCTATTGAAATTTAGCCAGATCGATATATAAGTGGCTGAGATATGAGCAAAAAACCACGACTACCTCTAAATAAATATCCTTCACCGAAGGTAAAAGGGTATACATACATACATATATAAATGTGTCATTCCGTTCGTAATTTCGACAATATTGATCTTAGATCCTATAAAATATACATATATATTCTGGCTCCTAATGGGGAGCGAAGTTGACTTAGCAATGTCTATGGGTCCATTCAAATGGGGTTTTCGAAGACCCCAGCTATGATGGGGAGTTAGCAGTTACATATTTATGTCAAACATAGTCCGGAACTGAAATTCAGTTGGATCGATCCACAAATGGCTGAGATATGACCAAAAACCACGACTGCCTCTAATTTTTTTCATAAAATCACTTGGTTTATATCGCGGCATTACCGCAAAAAAAGCTCAAGCCACATAATTTTCGATTTTCGTTTTTGTTTAATAAATTACATTATTGCCAAGTCTGGGATCACACTATGAAAGTTTTCTTTCAGAAAGTCTGAGTTTATTGGTGAGAGGTGAAGAGAACATGCTTTTCTTTTCTCCTCTCTCATCCGTAAACTCAGACTTTCTGAAAGAAAACTTTCATAGTGTGAACCCAGACCAAGCAAACTTAAAGAATGCCAATTCTTTTGGAGAATATTAATTTTCTAATTCAAATCCCACATATGATTCCAGATCAAAAATAGTTTAAATTTTGTTTTATTTTTTGAAATCCTAAATTTTTTTGCAAAACATTTGGATTTTTTTTTTAATTGGCCGGGCTATTTTTCCTTCCACATTGTTTAATTTACTTTCTGCATATCAGCTAAATTGACTTGAGTTGTCTTAAGTGAACAATATATCCGTAGTTGGAAAATACAAATGCTAATTGACTTTTAATGTTAATTTTAATTAAATTAAATATTTCTTTTACCTTTTTAATTGCATAAACCTTCAATAACATTTTTAAATTGCTCTAAATTTTTTGGATAGTATTCTATAGCATCTAGCCAGGTTAATACTGACTGCGGTGGTAAGGGCACCAAGGAATACATTTCATTAAAAATTGCAACTCATAAAGGAGCCTTTAAAAATATATTTTTCACGTATGAAACCAATATATCAATGCTGTCGAAAGGCTTCTAATTTCCTCTACACCTCAGTGCCATCCATATGCCAAGCAAGTTACAAGTGAACAGTTTTGGATAAAATATTTTAAGCTGATTGGCAGCCTTAAACATGTAAGCTGCTGCATCGTTTAAAAATAGAAGGATCTTCTGTCTAAATTTTAAAAATATTTTTCCAAAAAAAAATTTATTTATTAATCTTAAAATTTTTTTTGGAAGACTTTTTTGTGTACATATTTGGAAATTTTTTGCAGAAATTTTTTTTATAATTGGAAATTTACAAAATATATCACTCAAAAATATTAAAATACGCAAAAATATGCATTTAAAACCAAAATATGCATTTTCACAAAAATATGCAAAAAAAAAAAAAAGGCAAAACCAAATCGATGCCATTTAAACGCAAATTTAATGATTCGGAAAGATTAGACTATCTTAGACTATCGACAAAAAAATGCATTTGCATGGAAATCGCATCCCTATTTACGACTTAATAAAAAATTTCAATAAAAAAGAAATTATCGAATTGTATAATTTGGATAAAAACTTAAAAAATTTTACACATTACGGCGCCAATTCTAGTCGATATAATGAATAAGCTTCAAGTTATAATTTTTTAATCCAAATTTCTATATATTAATCAGGGTAAAGTTCATCAAATTTAATTTTAATTAAATTAATTTTATGAAGAAAGGAATTTTACAACGTAAAATGAATTAAAAGTTATTGATAATTTTTCATACTTGACTGACCGGAGAACCAAACACACGTTCACGGACATGTCTATTAGACATGTTTCGATAGTAGCCACACAATCTCCTCAGAAATCTTTACCTTTTAACACTCATCGCCATTGACGACGGCTGGCAGTCAATAGTCAAACTTTAATCTTTAAACCAAATGGCATTTTTACTAAAAACTTTTTTGTTTTTTTTTCTAACAATAAATAAAAACAAAACTGTTGCAAAACTGGAATACCGGGAAAAATGGATTAAGCAATACGATATTTGAAGAGGAAGAACCGATTGTGTTTAGAAAACAAGGTAATTAATAATTAATTTTTAATATGTAGTTTATATTGCATTTTATTTGACTTATAATTTTATATCAACAATAATTCTTATGTACAATCTTAACTTAAATAACACTTACAATTAAAAAATTATTATATTTACAAACCATTTTTTTTATCAAAACTATAACTATTAATAATCTATTGTTAACAGCTTCACTAAATCACCAATATACGCTTGAGCCATTTGCAAAGTCTCGTATTTCGATAGACGACGATCGTTACCCAACGATGGCACTACATCACGCAGTTTATCAAAAGCATCGTTCAGACTATTCATACGTCTACGTTCACGTGCATTAGCGGCTAGACGCCGTTTGCGTAAAACTTCTTGAGAGCAGGGAATATTTGAGGCAGATAATTTGGAAGTTACTAAAACCGTTTTTAATGCAGTTTGATTCCTTTTCGAAGAATACCTTGAAGAACTTGCTGGCAGCAGGGATGTTTTATATTGTGTTTTACTACTACCACTAATCCCGGTAGTTGACTTCATCGTGGGATAACAATATTTGGGATTGTGCTGGTAAGTATTGTAAAACTGTTCCAATTCATAAGTTGATGTTGTAATGCTTGTCTCTGTAGATTCAATGCCAAATTCATTGCTATGATTTGATTCTGACATAGAGTCGTTGGCTGGAAAATCCATATTATAGAAACTAAAATCCAAATTTTCATGTAAGGGACAATATTGATCCCCCAAACTACTGTTGTCCGAAATATTTGTACTAGCCATACTATGGTTTAGCTGCTTAGTTGAAATTTCCTCGTTTTGTTGTTGATGGAAGTGTGGAAAATGAAATTGTTCGTTAAAATCACTGGCTAACATATTTCACTTCGATTTGACTTAGTTGTTTTACTTTGAAACGATCTTAAGGAACTGTTTGATTAACAGCATCCTTAAGGTCTTTTTATACCATTCCTTTCTAAGCCCAAACGCCCATGCCTTATTGCGATTGGTCTACAACAATGTAGGCCACTTGTTTTTTACCTGTTTTAAAATCTTCTGATTCGTTCATTTAACTTTGACACGCATACACATGCGAACGGAAATATATAATCTTACTCCTTTTCGGTAGAATTTGTTTATGAGTTTCGTGCAACGTTGTATGATCCTTTTGTCTTGAGTATTTGTTGCATGTCTCTTTCACAGTAATGTTATTGTTTGTTTTGTTATAGTATTGTTATAAAATTGGCTTGCGGTCAAAACGTTTAATTTTCTTTTATTGTTCTCATTGTATTGAAAATATTTGCTTTTTTTTATAAAATATTTAATTTGAAAATTTTGTTGGTGAAAAAATTATATTATTCTTAAAAATATAATTATTGCGGCTTTTTTGTAAAAAAAATTTAAACATACATATGTACATACAAATACATATAAGTATGTATATAATTTTCACTTTCCGTTTCTTTTATTTAATAATTTTTTTTAAACTAAACTTTGTTGGCTTGAAAATGTTGCTGCTGTCTCTTTATATCATCCAACATTTGTCAGATGAATTATTGTTTTTTTTTTGTTATTGCCAAGGTCAATAGGTTGACTATTGTCATTATCAAAAAGAATTCTAAATTTGAAATGATAATCCAAGGTCTTTGTCAAACCAAAAAGAATTTTAAATATTATTGGTAGTACAAAGTACTGCAAGCTCAAGACTCAATTCATTGTGAAGATAATAATAACTTTCAGTGGACAATTATTAAAAAATTTAAATATGTGTACAAGTTTGCTAAAGAAGTCGCTTAATTTGCAGTCTCTTAAAATCTTTTGTATAGTTTTTTCCTTTTTAGCAAAATATAACAGCGCTTCACGGTCATTTTGTGTATAGTTTGCATAAAATAGATTCCATCTAAGAGCCAAAAAGAGCCAATGTTTCATCACCCATATTTCTTGCAGGCAAATCTAATATATGTATAGGAAATATTTGAAATTAATATCCTAAAAAATTCACACAGAAAAAAATACCAATGTAAAATTAACATGGAAAAATGTCGATTGAGAATCATAGTAAATTTCTGCAAAAGTATGCCCATTATTTAAATTTATCATTATTTCATATTAATTTTAAATGAACAAATATTAAAATAATCTTAAATCACGCTTATTAAATATTATTCAAATAAATAAAAAAAAATATTAAAATATAAATAAATATGGATTCGATATTGAATCCATTAAAAAGCCTGTTTTATATTAAAATCAAAAGTTTATCTTGTTAAATTAACATGCATACATAGTTTAGTATGTTAATTTTTTTATTTTCATTCTTAAAATATGTTATAAAAAGAAGACAATTCCCGTATTCTTTTAATTAAAATTATTTAGTTAAATAGTGCATCAAGTTTTCAAAGTGGAATGATGACGGAACCCATATCGGGCGATTCTGCTGATACTTCTGTTGACTAAGGAGAATACAAAATAAGTGAAACATGGGTTACAGGGTTAAGTGTATTGAATTATTTTTAAATAATGCATATTTTGTCTCTAAAGCTTCTTCACACTGTTATAACACACTCAAACCAAATTGATTCTACTTGAAATAACTTTCATTCAACGTGATTCGGATTGTTATTTCAATATAAATGACATTTTGCTCTAACTTTACTGCAATGTTAAATTAACATGAATTATAGTTATTTTAAAAGAAAAAAATGTTGTTCGCAAGTAATTGTAAAATCAGGTTGAATTAACATGAAAAACGTATGAAGCAAAATCAACACCGAAAAATTTTAAATCAACCTTGTTTTCTACGTTTTTAACTTGATTTTTTTCTGTGTGAACTTTTACTTACTAAAGCCTACACGCAAAGAAAAAACATTGTTGTTGTAAACAATTATAAGAGCAACATATTATGATAAGATTAATGATTGTACTCACCATATTACGATTGTTATTGAATCATATTATGACCAAATATATTCGTAATATTACAGCATCATATTTTTTCTTTAAACATATCTGTGGCATTTTGTCTAAACATCTTAAGTCAAATTTAAAAGGTTGAAAAAACTGATAAATAAAAACGAATTTTCATTAAAAAAAAATCATATTTTTTAACGTTTTTAAAATTTTGTATTATAAACGAAATTTTTATTTAATTTTGGTTTATTATATTTTTTAATAAAAATGATTTTTTCACCGAGCTTTTATTAAAAACTTTTTTGCTATCTTATCTCGACTTAAGATGTTTTGTCAAAATGTCACAGATATTGTTATCGTATTAATCATAATAATCAAATAATTGATCATATTATTGTCATGTTAATCATAATAAGTTAAGAAGCAGTCATTTTATTATCATGTTAATCTTAATAAGCTTAGAAGTAATCATGTTATGATACAGGACCATTTTCACAACAAAACAAATTTTTTTGCATCGATTTTTAATTTTGTGGCAGTTTACAATTTTTTCTGATGTAAATACAATTTTTTATTTTTTTATGTCTTAAAACTTGTTTTTTTAAATTTGTATTTTGTTTATATTGTTGAACCCATTGTTGCCACTTTGTGGATAATTACCCGAAATTGGTATAATTTTTACCGTCGTGGGTAGAGCGTGTGTAATTACCCGAAATTGGTATAATTTTTACCGTCGTGGGTAGATCGTGGGTAATTTCTCTTAGGTGTTATTCCGGTGTTATTTGAAATTCTGACTTTAGATATCCAAACAAAATCAAGATTCGATTTCAGTTATTTCTTTTAAATATTGTTGCTAAAAAATGCACAGTCTTTTGGACCAAAGTTTCGGTTTCTTTTTAAGAAAAGACTTCAATCAATAAATATATATTTTCAAAAGTTTTGTAATGAATGTCGCAAGATGGTCCCTTAGATTTGGATAAAGAAAAAAGTTGTTCAAACTGAAACTAGCCTGGGGGATGATGTTTTCAATATTAATTCCAATGTAATTAATTTTATTTTTATCTGGCAAGTTTCAAATGCCTTAGTTTGACGTTTATGTAACGCCCTTTTCAGTTGTAAAACTGAATTACGAAAGGGACTGTTGTATGAAACCTAGCAGGCATTTTGTTTACTAAATAAGGTTTTATACTTTATATTTTTTAAGACAATGAAAATGAAAATTTTAGACAACACAAAAATAAATAATTTTAATCGCAGATTAAAACATGGCATTACTTATTGAAACTGATTTAAAACAAATAACCACCACGCCTGTCGTTGACGAAACGCCTTGCAGACGTCCAATTTTTTTCCTCTTTTTTGAGCATTGCTGGCTGCATGTTACGAAAAAAATGAACACTGTTGACCTCCAAGACATCAATTGCTGCTGTTTTATCAGATGTCACATCGCACGGCCTTGAAGTCAAATTGACAGTTTATTTTCTCTAAATCAACACATCGCCTTCAATTGTGAAAAATAAGTTGCGTCAGTTTAATCATGAAGATGCTTATAAGTTGCGAAAATGGATGGCTGATTTTTAAAGTAAATTTGGATATTTTGGTAGCGTTGTTCAAGCATGAATCTATTGATGATGATGTGCCTGAGAAAAAAATTGAAAGCAGTATGACAGTTCGTTTAACAGCTAAACTTTCGTAAGCTCTATGTGGCTAAAAAACACCCATTATAAAGGAATTGCAATGAGCATTTCAAACCTTCCCTAGATATATGCAACCAACTGTGGAAGCTTAACTCATTATTTTAGGTTTATTAATTGTTTTTAAGTCTTTTTTGTTAATTTATTTAAAATTACAAAAAAAAATCTTAAGAGTTTGACTAATATTGATCTTCTTTCAATGAGTTTGCTTCTTCGTAAATGTCTTTTTATTAAATAAAACTTCAATTTTATATCAGGTGTAATTTAATTTAAATCGGGTAATTTTGCTTCAGCTTAAATATAATTTTAAATTTTTCTGGTGGTAACACTGGTTGAACCACTCACTAACAAATAATTCGATGGGTTTATGTAAAACAAACGACAAAACTGATGCAAAATTATTTTGCAAATGGCAATAACAAAATATAATAAGATTAAATATAACTATGGCCAAAGGAACAACTACAACAATGAGTAAATAAATTTTGATTGCATCTTAAACACATTATGAGTACATGTTTTAAAAGTCATCATGTTATGGCTATTAAATGGTTGTGAGTCATATAATATGTTTTCAAAGTTATAATTATTTAGTTGTTAGAAAAATGATTATTTTTCGGTTAACAATACGCAAATGTATGTATAATTGCGATAAACATTGAAATGTTTACAGTAACTATAATATTATTTATATTAAATAAAAATAACAATTTTTTGTGTACCGCAACAATATACTGTTATAATAAACATAGTGTAGTGACCGTAACCATGACCAACAATATTTTTTCTCTGCGTGTAAACACATTTATTTACACAACATATTCCTATCGGGTGACACTCAAGGATTTGTTTCGCTTTTGTTTCTCAGATAATCCAATTTTAAAACGAAATGTCCTTTTATTCATTGAGTTCGATCGTATAATTAGGAAAACAATGACACAACACGATACGACCTCATTAAGGTAACAGCAACTGTTTTTTTTTTTTATTTTCAAAAGAAGTCATAAATGTCACATCATAGTTTGGTCTTTTAATATTTATGTGATGACTGTTTGTGATACACATTCTAACTTACTTCTCATAGCTATTAATGCATTATAAGTGTGTACGAGTGCACTGTTAAGAATATTTTGTCATATCTTTCATACTCGCACTTAAGTACCTGCTAAACAGTTCACACTTTGTTTTAACCAGAAGTCGTTATAGTCAAAAACCGTAGGATAACAGCACGTACGAAAAGGACATTAGTTTCACCGTTGCTTATTGATCCTTTTTTAATTGAAATTTATGCCTGCACCCATTGCTAAGAGACAATATTACTCAATTGAATGTTGCAATTAGAACAATTTTTGATAAGTAACTGATGTCGGTAAACATTGAAGTCACAAAAATCAAAATATTCAACGACCGTTTAATCTAAAATATAAACACTCGCGCTAAAGATTTTTTTAATGATTTTTATGTCACATACTTTTTTTTTTATCAGTTTTTGGTTTCATGCTGGTCACACGTATGTATTGTTAACTTAAGGACTTATTTTAAAATATCCAACTTTTTTACAATTTAATAATAAAATAATGATGTGAAGAAAACCAACATAAAAAAATAATTGTATGCTGTTTTTAAGTGAGATTTTTTTTTTTTTTGTTGTAAAAATTTTAATAAATGTGGGTCAATATTACAAATTTGGGTGAAATTTTGCAAAAACCACATACATAAGTGATAAAACATTTACAAAAGAAAAAAACTTTTTCTGATACATACATGACCACAATCATGCAATTTTTACACAAACGTTAATTGTATTATTTTTTGACTTTTTTTAAACCAAAGGAAATACTTTCTATTGCAAAATTTAAAAAAGTCAGAAAATATTTTTTATACCCACACTTCCATGGTAGAGAGGGTATTATGCGTTTGTGCTAATGTTTGTAATACCTTAAAGTATTGGTCCTAGCTAGACCCACCTTTTAGTTTACCGATCGATCTAACAATGTCCGTCCGTCCGGCTAGCAGGTGGATGGCAAAGTACAAGTCGCAATTTTGAACATAATCAAAGGAAATATTAATAAAGAATGTTGTACATACCCTGCAGGAAATGTCTCTAGTGAATCTGTACTGATTCACTATTGGCACAGTCTCCAGTACTAGTGACTTATTATACCCCAGACAATGTTTTTTACTATAGACATTTGAAATGTGCCTGGCATTGGAAATCTACTACTGACGTAGGTACTACTGACTAGGTAGTTCCTTTGGGAACATATGTAGACATTGGAGCCAGAGAATCGCTAGTACATTTTAGTAAATGTAGTCAACACTTGTGGTACGAATGCGAAATCATAACAATCTTTTTTTATTAATTCTTCAACTATTATAGGAATTGTAGTTCTAATTTGTTATTGATAAAAAAATTTTCGTTTTTAAGCCAAATATAGTGGCAAATGTAGTGTAGTGTAGACACTTTGTTGACAATGTCACTAAAATCGTCGACAAAACTGGTGACTTGGAGACACTTGCACCCAATTCGTTTCGTTATCGGTATTGAACTTTTTTTTATTTCGGTATCGGTATTTTAATAATATCTGTATCGGTATACCAGTATAACAACTTTTATATAGGTATATATCGGCATTACAATTAAATAAACCAAACAAAAACTATATTAAATAAAAAGAAAAATTAATTTATATACAGTATTGTTCGAAACCTAAGAAAATTGTCTTGCTAAAGTAAACAACGCCTTAAAGGTATTATTATTATTATCATTATTTTAAAGAAATTTCAGATTGGATATTAAAAAAGCTTACTCGAACTAGACTATGGCAAACTAGAAAACTATTTTATTTATCGACAAGACTAAATTTAACTTGTTAAATTAAGATGGAGTATACCACGCGAAAACTAAAGGGATTGGTAAACATTTAATGGTAACATCCACTTTATTGTAAAGGAACAACGAAGAAATGTATTGGCGTGGTTTTGTTTTTCTAAGAGTGGAGTTAGCATTTTTGTTGAAATACATACAAAAATGGACCGTTTCTTGTTAGCCAACTACGTTCTTAATGGGCCAAATGGATAGTTCCACTTCTATTTGTGTTTAAATATGACAATGACCAAAAACATTCCCCAAAACTAATCAAATATTAATGGTCTGGTAAAAGGATTTGAATCTTGGACTGGCCAGCTCAATCACCAAACTTAAATCCCATAGAGAACATTTTTGGCATTCTGAAGCGCCGGTGGGAGCTGGTCGTTTCAAAAACAAGCAGGAACTGTTGGATTGCTTGAAATTAGTGTGGGAATCAATGTCATCAAAAATTTCAACAAATCTTATTAATTCTATGTCAAAACGATGTGCGGAGGTAATAAGAAACAAAGGCTTTTATACAAAGTACTGTAATTTGCTTAAGTTTCTAACAGTTATTCAAAGAGTTGACTTAATTTTTACTTGTTTATTTTCCAACAAACACGAAGTCAAACCTTTGATATGAAATGACTTTATCATTTGACATCAAACGCAATTCTCAAACGTTTTTCAATTGTTTGATTTAACATTTAAATTCAAATTGATAATGATTTGAAAGTAAACATTTGATATCAAATGTTTTATCAATTTGATGTCAAATGTTAAAATCAAATCAAAAATAAGCTTGGCAATACTAAAGCGAAAAATAAATGTAAGCATTAAAAATGGCGATTAAAGTTACATTTTTTTACTTTGTGGTTACATGAATTTTACTATTAAAAATAAATTTTAATATAAAGTGAACAGTTTATTTCTTGTGAAAAATAAAAATTATTTGTGAGAAATTACAATGATTAAAAATACGAAAAAAAAGAAAAATAATAAAACGGGAAAGTGAAGAAAGTTTATTGAACGATCGCGGTGCTACAATCCTCAAAATAAAAGGGAGCCAAGTATTTTGTCTTTCCAAGAATTAGGGGACGGAAAAAACACTATTTCATCTTTTAGCTATGGTACCGAATGCTTTTCTAAAAGTTTATTTAAATAAATAATAAATTTAAATTAAATAGTTTTATTTATATTCCACATTGCATTATAATCCACATTTGAAAAACATTTGAGAAATACGTTTGAAAGCAAGTTGAAAATAAAGGCATTTTTCAATTTTAAAATAATTTCCCCTTTTTGTTGAGAATATGATTTTCAAATCGTTATCAAACGTTTGTCGTTTGAGAAAACGTTTGATTTCAAATCAATTTCAAGTTGAAATCAAACCTCCGTGTTTGTTGGGTTCTTGCAAGGGAATAAAATTAAATTTTTGTAGTTACTGTTGGAAAGTAGTTGCATAATATATTAAAAATTAACTGTTTTTTTTATTAAATATACAAAAAATGAAATGTAAGACTTTTATTATAATGTCACGAAAAGTTGCTTAGGTTTCCAACAATACTGTACATTAGGGTGTCCCAAAAATTTTTTTTGTCAGAGGCTCAATCATAATTTGAAAGCTTATAGGGTCCAGTATTTTTGAATTTTTTTTTAGATTTTTAGGAAGAGGTTTAGAGGTCGCGCAATTCAAGTCTTTGTTAAAAATCTGGTTTTTCGGACTTTTTTCAAACTTGACTCATAACTTTGTCAATAGCCACGTTCATTTAATTTTTGGACCGAATATTTCTAAAGAAAATTTCCCAAACTTTATTTCCATATGCAAAAACTTTAAGTTCCGGCAATATTTTTGTCCATTACGATTCCACATATTAAGTTTTTTTGTAATTTTTTAACAAATTCTGTAAAAAACTTTCCAAATTTATATGAAAGGTATAAAAACTAGTGACGCGATTTTAAATACCGATAAGTTCTAAACAATTAACAAAAACAGAAATGGAATTATGTCCTACAGTTTCCGAGTTACACTATTTTTATAGTTTGTACCTTAAAAATGGTGATACTTTTTTTGTTATAATTATTGTATATTTCCATAAATTTTTATAGTTGGGTTTTAACTGTCATTAACTTCTGACATTTATTGATCTAAATCGTTACACGCTGTCATTTTCTCTTTCTATTTTATGTGTATTCTCCGGTATAATATTGTCGTTATACGATTTTACATAACACAATTTTTTGAGTTAGCTGACCGACGAATCAAATAGAAAAGTTTTTTGTATATGTGGCAGCGCATAGAGAAAGGGACCTAAGGGTAAAAAAAATCAATTTTTACTTTTTTTTTGATGGCCCAAAAGTGTTCCCTCCCAGAGATATGCGCGTTTTATGAAGTGATGGTACACCAAAATGGCTCTCCTGAACAAAACCGGTTTTTACCCTTAGGTCCCTTCAGGGATGATAATTGAGAAAACCAAAATCGTACCAACGAACTTTTAAAATCGTACTTTTTCGGCCCCAATTGTACTAAATCAGCATTTTATAAATTATTTTTTATTATATTTTTAAAAACAAAAATTTAATACAACAAAAAGAAAATTTAATTTAGCGCTTGTAATATCTCCTTCAAAATTATTCGGAGTAAAATAATAATGGAGTGGTCTCCCACTGTTCCAAAATTCTGTTGATTACTACTTGACGTTACAACCATCTTGTTGACAAATACTTGGAAATATTATGAGTTCGTTCCAAAATAATCTTGAATTGAGAGTAATTCGTCTCTTCTACAATGTAGAACTTTTGCAGAAGTGGTTTCCTATATCTTTTAAAAATTTGTCAATACCATCAGAAAATGCACGCTTATATGCTGCCGCTGATACTAAATTTAGAATGTGGCATAAGCAATCGTTCAATGAACAAGTGAAAAAATCTATTTACAATAGCGGAGTTCAGTGTTTCGTGCAAATGGTCTTGCAAAAGTACAAATGCAAAATATCATAGCTGTTTTGGTAAATCCAACAACAAAAAGTAGAGCTTCCCTAAGATTTCATAAAAAAGCCACGACATTTTGCATTTTCACAAGATTATTTGCACCAAACACTAAACTCCGCTTATAGTCATTGGACAGTAAATACGAGTTGCCATTTTATATCAGTTATAAATATGTAGGTTTGAAAACTTTGGTTTTCGTCGACGTACCGGTAAGAATTTTGTTATTTTATTTTATTTTTTTTTTTTTTGTTAGTTCATAATTTTATTCAAAATATATATGAATTTTGTGGAAACAAGAAATGTGTGGGAAAAATTAGAGATGCCCTTGACCCTCCAAACCGCCGACAAAAATGCAAATTCTGCAAAGATTTGTTGAAAGATAAATACGGGTATTGCTCAGGAACGGTAAGAATAAATTTAAAAATTGTTTATTCATATTAATTAGAATTAATTTGTCTTTAAAACTGCATCATTAGTTTTTTTTCGTTTTCATTTAAACTTAAAAAGTTGTAAAGCGTTATTACAAAATTTTTGAAAAAATTACGAAAAATTGCAATTAAGGGTATCTAAATGAGTAACCTCATCACCAAAACTTATAAGTTTTTCACACAGGAATAAAGCATAAATGACATTTTGCTCTAACTTTACTGCAATGTTAAATTAACATAAATTATAGTTATTTCAAAAGAAAAAAAAGTTGTTCGCAAGTTATTAGAAAATTAGGTTGAATTAACATAAAAAACGTATGAAGCAAAATCACCACCGAAAAATTTTAAATCAACCTTGTTTTCAACGTTTTTAACTTGATTTTTTTCTGTGTGTAACAATAAATTTTATTTAAAATAACAACAACTAATTTATTTTAAACAACTTCTCTTTTGTACTAAGATGATGAGTGCCATGGTTCTTCTTCCTCAGTTTCTTCAAAGTCCTCTTCCGAATTTGAATTCTCTTCAGAGCCAAGTACAGGTGGAAGCATACAAGAAATTGCTTCTTTCGTAAAGGGTAATACATTTTTTTGAAGTTGTTCTTATGCTAGTAATCAGTGGATCAGAACTGAGCAAAAGTCTTTTTATAATATCTTTGTTACACTGAGCCCTCGAAAACTTTCAAGCAAAATTCTGCCTGTAAAGCCGAAAATGTTTATTTTTTGCCTCAGACGCTTCCGATAGGCAACAATGCCTAGCTCATTACAGTTGCGCCATGTATTAAAATCTTGTGCATTGTAGGTGTCATAGAATGCCAGGAATACACAGTAACATAAAGTTTTGTAGCGTCTAAATAATAATTGGCAAACTCGTGCAAATGGAGTTAAGTGATATTTTCAAAAAATCAGCAAAAACGCGCAACGTTTGATAAAAACATAACATTCACGAAACGTTGTGAAAATATGGATTAAATGCATTTTTAATTACATATAGAACTTTAGGCCGTATTAGCTAAAATAAAATCTAATTAAATTTTTTTTTTTTAATTTAAAAGTTTATCGTGATATATAACATTTTTAAAAATGCAACTAAATTCTATTTCAAAAACCTTTTATTTTTTGCAAAAAAGTTAACAAAAATCGTTTTTTTAAATTTCGAACGAATTTTTTATCATGAAAATTTAAAAAGTCAATGAACACGAGCGCAATTTACTTAATTTTCCTGACTTTAACAGTGTCTCTAGTCACAAGTGAAAGACTTGAAAATACACTATACGATGTAGAATTTTGTTGTCTGCCGAGCTGCGTACTTAAATTTTTACATTTCCTAAATTAATTTTTTTTCCTAATGTCCGACTAGATTGGCAAAAAGCCCCCATTTGTGGTACGGAACGAGCTCGATTTGTATGAATTGTATCCAAAAGTGTTAATGTGTTAATCAATCGAACCATAGTATTGCTTATAAGCTGCTCAGATAGACGATTATGCACACCGTAAACTTGATGAAGTGCTCTATAAGTCTAGCGTGAATTTTGAAAAAAAATTTCTCGATTTGTAAACGTTGTTCTGGTGTAGGTCTTTGCAATGAAGTTTGCATTAAGTATGACAGCTAGTTTTACAGTTATCCCTCTCGGAAGTTCTATACGTCTAAAAAAATACCATTTAGAACTCTTAAATAAATCTATAAACCTATAAAATAATTTTGTTTTGATGTGTCCATGATTGCCCATGGGTAAATTCTTTAAAAGTTTCTGAAAATACTGAGGTGTAGGGTATCAAATATAGAGTTTAACCGACTATACTTTCTTCCTTGTTTTATATGACAAAAAGTAAACAATAATGTGGCCCAGATTAAAATAAAGGTTATTTGTTATGTACTTTTGGTAATTTTTCTCTTTTTTATCAAAGCTCTGTTCCACATGCATAACGAAACAGTCCGAACTTGCACAAAGTTACCCAAAAGCGTTCGACATAACAATTTTTGTGAAATAAAGAGAGTAATTGAGAGAGTAATTTTTTTAATTTCCTGTACAAATTTGCACGAACTTTTTCTTTGGGTAAGTTCGGACAGGAAAAAACAATCAGCTGTTTTTGTTTACATATGAAACTTATAAATAATTCAGGAAATTTACAAGCAAAAGGAAAAGTTTAGTTTTAATTAAAAAACATATTAAAAAGCAAAATGTAAGGTTTTTGAAAAAAATGAAAGTGGTTAAAAAGTTATTGCATACATATTTCCCTTAATCTTTAATATAAAAAAAAAACAAAATATAAAAAATTACAATGATGCAAATGTTTTAGTTTTATAATGTTATGACTTTTAAGCGTCTTAAATCACTTAAATAGATCTTAATTTGAAAAGTAAGCAGCATTAGTATTTGAAGATGTTCAAAAATGGTTTTTTGCGTTCCAGCAATTTTGGGTAGTTTCGGCAAATTTAGAGAGTAATTTTCATTTTACTCTCATTAGTCCAAACTTGACCGAGATCTTGTGGAACACACCTAAATTTGGTATACATATTTAGAGATCCCTTGCTTTTTATAATGTCAGATGCTCAAGAGTATCCAGTGCTCAAAACGTATACATATGTATGTATGTATGTGCTGGCGAAAAATAATACCTCCTATAATTTTGTTTATTTAAAAATTGAACAAAAAATAAGTAAAGATGTAGAAAACAACATAAAATTGCTGTTCATTTTTTATAGGATAAACCCTTTTCTTAAAATCTTGCTATAATTTCACGTGAATGAAGTCACGGGTAAAAGCTTGTTTAAAATGAACTAAAAATAATTTATTTTACATTTTATTTTGCAAAAATCTATACATATTAAATTTATTAAAAAAATATTTCCATGCTACAAAAGCAATTTGCACATCTGTTTGAGAACAATACAAACTTTACATTCCTACATTTGTTGTTCTCATTTCTAGGAACTTCCCAGTGAAATATTGTTAACATCGATAGTTTTTATTTAATATTATAAAATTCATGGAAATAGACAATGCAAATTTTTTTTAATGCCATTAAATGTGTTAAACGTATGTATATCTAAGCCAAAAAAGTAAAATCAATAATTTTTACATAAACAAATACTTAGTGTTAATATAGTTTAAAACTATTTCCAAAATCTGGATTAATGTAGATTAGAAAGAGGGAAAACACATTTGTTTTGTTAAAACAATGAGAACAAAGCGTGGGAAAATTAAAACAAAACAAAAACAAAAAAAGATTTCGTAACAAAAGAGTAAAAACTTGCTGCTAAATTCTATTGTCAAGAAGAACATTTTGCAACAAGTGCATGTCAATTTGGAAATAAAAAGGGCATATGGGTATTTCCTAATTGCTTGGTGTCGTAGCGTGACATAAAGTAGACTTTTGTGTGGAAATACCCATATAGGTTGTTGCAAGAAGTGATACTTCCCAGTGACTAATATTCCGAGTACTCAGAATTGTAAGTGGAATTGTAACACAGAGTATGCTTTCACTTACTTCATATTGTACAATGTACATGAAACAGTACTACAGGCAGAGAGGAAGTAAGCTAATCGTGGTATAGAATTGAGTGTAACACACTTTCTCTGAAATACGTATGCTATACTTTGTGTGTACGGGGTACTCGGAAGTGTATATACGTTTTTTGTTTACTTTCTCGTACACTTTGTGGGTTGATGGTAAGCAATGAAAAAGCGGCCATGTTCTATATAAAAGTAAACGAAAAACGTATATACCCTTCCGAGTACCCCGTACACACAAAGTATAGCATACGTATTTCAGTACGTATAACACACGTGCGTCACTGGGTTTTGTTTCTTTGTTAGAATTTTAAAACAACAATTGGATTTAAGTTTAAAACTAAATACTTTATGAATAGTTATTATTAGGTTAAGTTTAAATCCGTTGCTATAGCTTAACAAGTGAAAATTCTATTTTCGGCTGTGCCGAATCTTAAATACCCTTCACAATAATATTGGAAAGCAATTCTTCCTTAGCTAATATTGAGTGGGTGTTGTTATCGCTTCAAAATCTTTATTTCAGGAGCATATTTGAACTTGATTTTATTATATTTTTGTTAAGAAACCGAACTGAACTGAAAATGAATCATATACAGCTACTCACACCGTAAGTGGGATACTTAATAAATATACTTAGCTAAACTACATAGTGTTACTTGATTTATGAAGCTCTAAATTAAATTAATATCCTTAACTTTTTATGTTCCTACGTAGCTAGTACAAATAAGCAATAACACCGTCAAGGCGCCTCACAAGTTCTTAGCAAGATCAAAGATCAGATTTCTCATGGACAAATTTTAATGCAAAATAATGCCGATACGTTCTGTTTCTCAAAACTACAAGTTACAAATCTATAAGTAAAATACATTAAAAAAAGCAACAATTTTAAAATTTTTGCTTCAAATATGTTTTACTTGTAGATTTGTAACTTGTAGTTTTGAGAAACAGGGCCCAGAGCTTTCGGCATGATCGATGTTTTTACAACCACGTTTAAAGGCAGCAGAGTCCGAATAACACCCATCAAGCCAAGCTTTGTCTTGAACGGAGTTTTTTCATAAATAAACAATAATAAATCTACTAACGAAATTGCTTCAAATCCATTGTTTTCCAAATTGCAAAAGTAGCGTCACTAAAACAGCTGTAACTTATTCACTTATGAACGAATTGTGATTAAATGTTAACAGGTATCATCTGAAGATTTGGAGTTCCAAAAAATCATATGGATTTTTCATTAGTGGCGCTAACTTTATGTCATTGAACGGATTTTTTAGCCAATGTGTTAAATAAAAAAATTGGCTTAAATTGCTGAAGGTTGGGTTTACCTGCAAGCGTATGGCGCTAACTACTTACCTGATCCTTTTACTTTACAAATTTAACATTCGGAGACCATTTTATATTTGTAAAGCTTAAGAAATACCTGCAGAAGATACATATTTTAAATAAAAAGGGAATATTAAAAAGAAAAAAAAATGAAACCTGTTTTTTTAAACTCCTTATAGCTTTTGTTACCAACATTTTAATGGAAGGGAACACCATTTCCAACAGTTGGTCCTGTGTAGGAAATATGGTAAATTTTTAAACCTTTCTCCACAGTAATTTATATGGAAATTTTCGCTTATACAGAAATGATTTGAATGGTTTGAGACGGAATAATACATTTTGATATACATATGTACATACATACATATACGAAAATTATGTTGCAGTAATTTTAGTAATAAAAATTGTACACCCCATTTTACAACACCTAGTATTTCCAAAATAACAACTTAAACAATTTAGCGCCATCGTATAATATGCACAACAAAACGATAACACAAAAGAACTTTTTCTCGTTGTTTCTACGAGGACCAAGAAATAAGAATATCCTCACAGGATTACAATTAGTTCGTCTATTGTTGAGCAACAAAATAGAGCAATACAAACAATAGTTCGAAAACAATCGTCCAAAAAAAAAAAAAAAACAAATAAGAATAATGAAGAATAGTAAAATCCAATGTTTAAGTTTAAAACAAAACACACAACTGAAATGTGGAAAATCAAAAAGTCAAAATTTAAATCAAACACGCCTCAATTGATTTCTACTCTATTGTCACTATTTTGACATGGACGATTTTTTATATAAATACACACAAACGCAGCCTTTGAACAGGTAAACTGTATTTACTCTTTAACCTCTCAACAATTAAACTCTCCCTTATTTTTTATCTGTCTTTTGCCGCTAATTAGAATTCTCTTAGAAAGTTTTATTTTAATGCAAAGGCGTTGCACATTCTATGGGTAACCTATAATTATCGCTTAAACCTTCTTTTGTATCTGAGAAATTATTCTATTTAATTCGCACAATGGTTTTTTTTCGTTTGTAAAATTTCGGTAGTAAACTAAATGCTTAAATCGAAATAGTTTTGCGGTCGCGTGGCAATTTTGACATCATCAATCGATCAATTTGAGATCACTCAGATCAATGCCGAAATCATCTGTGTTATCTATTGTTTCCCAAATGCTGCTCTAGTTTCTACTTTTTTGTTTTGTGTCATCGAAATTGTGTGTGAAATAATTCAAAGTCATTTGTATATTTTAGTTATGCTTGGCGTTAAGATGTCTGTTGAAGAGAAAATACAAAGGAATTCCTAAGAATTTCTTTAAGTGGGAAAGTAGCGAATTTATAATTGAGCAGCATTGTGTCTTAAAGTGAACAATAAGGTAGAGTGATTTAAACTGAAAAGAAGAAAAATACTGAACACGCAAAAATTAACTCACCATTAAACGAACTTACAAAAAAATTAAGGTTTTACGATTATATATGTACATTAGGGTGTCCCAAAAAATGTTTTCATTATGATTTTCATTGGTGCTCAATCAAAATTTAAAAGCTAATAGGGTAAAATATTTTTGGTTTTTTTTTAAGAATTTTCGAAATAGGTTTAGAGGTCGCGCAAATTGAGTTTTCATAAAAAACCGGAGTTTTCGGCCTTTTTTTTAACTTTACTGATAACTTGGTAAATACCACGAGTTTCTGCACTCCTGAGGAAACAGTTTTAAAGAAAAGTATCTAAGCTTTATTCCTGTGTGAAAAACTTATAAGTTTTGGTGATGAGTTACTCATTTAGATACCCTTAATTGCCATTTTTCGTAATTTTTCAAAAATTTTGTAATAACGCTTTACAACTTTTTAAGTTTAAATGAAAACGAAAAAAAACTAATGATGCAGTTTGAAAGACAAATTAATTCTTATTAATATGAATAAACAATTTTAAAATTTATTCTTACCGTCCCTGAGTTATACCCGTTTTTATCTTTATACCCAGTATATGTTATTAAAAAATATTTGCAGAATTTGCATTTTTGTCGGCAGTTTGGAGGGATCAAGGGCATCTATAATTTTCCCCAAATGCCACACATTTCTTGTTTTCACAAAATTCATATATATTTTGAATAATATTATTTATACATTTCGGACTAACAAAAAAATAATATAAAAAAATTCTTACTGGTACGTCGACGAAAACATTTATTCATATATGTGACGCGCAAATATAAAGGCACCTAAGGGTAAAAACCGGTTTTGTTCAGGCGAGCCATTTTGGTGTACCATCACTTCATAAAACGCGTCTATCTCTGGGAGGGAACACTTTTGGGGCATGGGATCGGTCTCATTCGATGTTGTCCCCATAAAAAAAAGTAAAAATTTATATTTTTTACCCTTAGGTCCCTTTTCGCTATGCGCTGCCACATATGCAAAAAACTTTTCTATTTGATTCGTCGGTCAGCTAACTCAAATTAATTGTGTTATGCAAAATCGTATAACGACAATATGATAGCGGAGAATTCACATAAAATAAAAAGTGAAAATGGCAGCGTGTAACGATGTAGATCAATAAATGTCAGAAGTTAATGACCAACTATAAAAATGTATTGAAATATACAATAATTATAACGAAAAAAGTATCACCATTTTTAAGGTACAAACAATAAAAAATAGTGTAACTCGCAAACTGTAGGACAAAATTTCATTTTTGTTTTTCTTGTTTCTTTAGAACTTATCGGTATTTAAAATCGCGTCACTAGTTTTTGTACCTTTCATATAAATTTGGAAAGTTATAAACCGTTTTTTACAGAATTTGTTAAAAAATTACAAAAATACTTAATATGTGGAATCGTAGTGGACAAAAATATGGCCGGAACTTAAAGTTTTTGCATATGGAAATAAAGTTTGGGAAATTTTCTTTAGAAATATTCGGTCAAAAAATTAAATGAACGTGGTTATTGACAAAGTTTTGAGTCAAGTTTGAAAAAGCCCCAAAAAACAGATTTTTAACAAAGACTTGAATTGCGCTACCTCTAAACCTCTTCGTAAAAATCTAAAAAAAAATTCAAAAATACTGGACCCTTTATGCTTTCAAATTATGCTTGAGCCTCTGACAAAAAAAATTTTTGGGACACCCTAATGTACATATGTATGTATAAAAGTATGTATTTCCAATATTACTGCATTTTTCATATAAAAGTTGATTTTTATTTATCAAAAAAACCCCCACTATTTACAAATAAAAAAGGTTTTTTAGTTTTTTTAAAATACTGTGAGCGTCAAAATAAAGTAAACAGCTTGTTTTCCAAAATATAAAAAGTGTTATGTTTGTTATAAAAAGTTACTACTTTGCCAAATTTGATTAGACTTCATGTTTGCTGTCATTTGTGAAAAATACGTTTCTCCAAAATTTGACGAAAGCAAGTTGGACAAAAAAAAACGTGATATAAGGTATAAATAAGAAATTAAACTGAAACCATACAGTATCTGTAGTGAAACGTGATAGGGTTGGCTTTTGTAAAACGTCCTAAAATAGCTGGATCAGACCAATAGTCGCTCGATATCAACTCAACTAAACATCTGGGAGCATTTGGGCAGACAAATAAAAAAAAACATAACTAGCCAGCACTCTCTGAAGAAAATTCTGCAGTAAAATTGGCCAAAATGTCTACTGAGCTAACTTTAAAATGGGTGGAATCGATGCCAAAGAGAAAAAGAAATCAAACAAAGTATTAGCCACTTAATTTTTCTTAGTATTTTAGAACTGTACACTTTTTTTGAAGTGTTAAAAAGGGAGTATGTTTGTTTTTTATGCCACTGTTTTTGTTGTTTTTGAAGTATGTATTTAAAATGTTTAATATTATATTGTTATAACATTGTCCACGGTTTTGTATGTGATAATAAACTTCTAAAAATTTAAATTCTTTTTTAATAAAATAACACTTTTTATATTGTAAAATAAGCTGTTTACTTTATTTTGACGCTCACTGTTCACTTTTAAAGGGCTTAACACAGAAAAAATATCAATGTTCAATTAACATGGCGCAATGTTGATTAAAAATCATAGTAAATTTCTGCAAAAGTATGAACTCTATTAAAAATTACCATTGTTATACCCTTCATTTTAAATTAATTTCAAATTAAAAATGTTAAAATAACATTGTTCAATATTGAAACCATAAAAACCTGTTTTACTTGTTTTGTATAGAAAAAAAACAACAACATAAAAAGAAAAACATACATTTTTTTATTTTCATGTTAAAAATATGTTATAAAAAGAAGAAAATTCCCGTATTCTTTTAGTTAAAATTATTTAGTTAAATAGTATACATCAATATGTCAATATATCAATATTAAGCGTATAAGAATTACAGAAACAGTTCTATTTGTAACAATATCAAAGTTTAAACAAAATCTTCAACAATAAACAGTGAGTTTATCTCTCCTTACATTCCCCACTACAATTGATTGGAATTCTTCCAACATTAATTGTAGTTGTAAGTAGGTTATGAAAAAACAAAACAAAAACAACTCGCTTTATTGTTTTCGCAAGCAAAATAAAAAGCGGGTTGCCAGTCAGTTTTTTTTTTTTTATGCTGTGCACCTGCCAGTTTATTATCAAAATAATTTTTAATTTAAATGATTTTGTTATTCGTGCTTAATTTCATAAAAAATTAATTATAAGTTTTTGAATGAATTGGCATTAAAGTGAAAGTCTCGGCGGCATGAAATAACTCCCCACGAAATAACTCCCAAAAAAAAAAATGAAATTACTCCCCAAAAAAATATACAGGAAACAACAACAACTTTTTTGGGGACTAATTTCATTTATTTAGGGACTTATTTCATTATTTATTTTAGGGAGTTATTTCATATGAAATAACTCCCCAAAAACTTAAAACTTGTAAAAAATTAAAATACGTCCTGAAATGAAATAAATCCCCAAAAAGTATTCAAAACATCCAATCAATTCAAAATAGGGGGGGGTGCTTTTTTACCATGGGAGATAAGGCCATGATGGCTTTATTGCTATAATGTCATATTTAAAATTTTGCGAAATGAGAGATATAGCCATATTTTTTTTCGCAAATAAGAGATAAAGCCATATTTTTTCAGAATATTGTTATGCATGGTCTAAACATTCTGTAAAAGGGAAAATCCTTAGTTATCATTGAAAAATATTTTTTTATTCTTGTGACGCACGCAGAAAAACTTTATTCAGCGAAGCCACCTGCCGTGTCCTACTGGAGGAAAAAACCCCTAAGCGCGGCCGCAGGCCGCCACGCAGATAAACTTTAGTATGCGAAGCCAGATTTCAATACTTGACTTTAGTGTTTCCGGAAGTGAGAACTATTAATCAATGTAAAATGCAAAAGTTCTTCAAAACCGAAATGAGAGATAAAGCCATTTTCTAATATCGCTAATGCGAGCTAAGGCCATGATGGCTTTATCTCCCATTCAAATGAACAAAAAAATAAAAGACTTTATCTCCCTTTGGAATGAGAGATAAAGCCATCATGGCCTTATCTCCCATGGTTTTAAAGCACCCCACCCATGCGTAACCATATTCTGGAAAAATATGGCTTTGCCTCTCATTTTTGAAAAAAATATGGCTATATCTCTCACTTCGCAAAATTGAGCAATAAAGCCATCATGGCCTTACCTCCCATGGTAAAAAAGCACCCCCCCCCCCTATTTTGAATTGATTGGATGTTTTGAATACTTTTTGGGGATTTATTTCGTTTCTGAATTGGGGACTTATTTCATTTTATTTTTGGGGAGTTATTTCGTGGGGAGTTATTTCATGCCGCCGAAAGTCTCACAGATTAATTACGCTGTTTTAACTATAAGGAAAACATCCGTAGAAAGTGGATGTGTTTCTCATTGACACAACTCCTCTTAACAAAACCATAAATGGGCTAAAACTATTTGTAAACAAAATAGTACTAAAATCCTTTTTTCAAAGAAAGATTTTGTATTTTTTTTAATAACTTAACTTTTTTGGTGTGATATTAATGCCGTTGGCGTCGCATTAAAAAAAGTTTAATGCATGTATAAACTTTTTTATTAGATGTAGGGATTGTTATTTCTTTTTTGGTCCAATAATTTAAATAACACAATATTTTGCATTTTTTGCCAATAATCGATTTTCCTATAAAAAATTCGAAAAATCTTAAATCGCTTATAACTCTGTAAATATTAGTTTAAATGGAAAAATAAAACTTATCTGTGATCACTAGCATGTTTGACTAAAAATCGTTTCTTGATATGAAAAACCTAAAAATTCTTTAATCGCTTATAACTTCGTTAATTTTAAGGGCCGATGTTGAGTGTGAACTTCACCTAAACGTCAAGTTTTTTTCTGCATTTCATTTGACATTTCTCAATTTTAGACTAACTTAATTATTAAAATTTACAAGTCTGAATGGAAAAATTAGCATAATGTGTGATCAGTGATCACTCACTTTTCATTCCCAAAATCGATTTTTAGTATGAATATTTTAAAAAAAACTGTAAATCGCTTATAACTTCGTTAACATTGAGTTCGATTGAAATCAATTTTGTTAACAAAAATCAATTTTACGTTTAAAAATTTCAAATCGATTATAATTTCGTTAATATTGAGTTTTTCTTTATTAACATCTTAAACCATTTGATTAAAAAATTTAAACCATGTTTTTGAAGCCACTTTTCTGCCTCTCCTGAAAATATTTTTAAATTATGAGTTGTAGCAAACATACAGCCGTATTCATAACAAAAAGTTAGCCACAGTTTGTACACTACGTACAACGCGCTGCTAACTAGAATGCCGATTAAGCTTAGCAGCTTGTTGGCACAGAGTTAATTCATAACGAACTTTTCTCCATCTGCCAACTTTTAATAAATCAACTCTAAATTTGTATGATGTCACATTGTACTACTCAAAAATGCAACACGTTTTGCAGTACACTGTGTGTAATTTTTGAAGTCAAGGAAAAATAACCATATACGGATAAAAAATAACCATAAAGGACCAACAAAAGACCCGTGTCTCCCAGTTTTGCCCAAAGTCATGCACTTTTTGTTTTATGGGACCTTAAAGATTTGGGGTCTCGGTGTCATTTTTGCAAAAAAGGGATAATTTTCTCAGGCTTATATCTTGCAAACCGGTCGGAATTTTTATTTACACTTTGAGACAAAGTTGGAGCTCTTGCCATAAAGAACAAAAGTTGTGAACATATAAAACCTAAAAAAATTCTTCTTCCAGATCAAAATTTTATATTTGGCCTTTTTGTGCATTGCTTGATTATTGTTTGCATAGCCAAATTTGTATCCTCTATATTAAAACAAATAGTTTATGCTGTATATTTCTATTTGGAAAATGTGAATAACCTCTTGAACTATTATAAAATTTAAAAGTTATTTTCTCTTTATTTATAAATAGAGTTATTTTTATTCTTAATGACCCTTTTTTTTGAATATAAGAAAAGCATAAATAAATGGGTGTTGTTCAGTTAATATATTGTGCTTGCTTTTTTCGTTTTTTTTTAATTCAATACAAAGTACTGGTTGTTAATAGAAATAAAAATATTCAATAAAGACATTATTACGACTAATTAAAAAAAAAATCATCCCTTTTTGGAACAATTAAAAAAATACCCACGAAGTTTTATTATTTCTTTGAGGTGGATTTACTCACTTTTCTTTTTAATAATACAATTTTTAATAACAGAGGATAATAACAGAACTACCAAAAATTTTATTATTGTTAATTCATGTTCGGATGTTATACTAACATATAAAATGCATACATACATACTCGTATCCCTGTAGAAGCCTAGGATTAAGTGTCTCCAAATTGCCACTTTAAGCGATTGTTTGTCAACCAAGCGTCTACATTTGTCTCTGCCTTTGAGAAAAAATAGACAAATTTTTGTTCTTTCTTAATTTCTTAATTAACACCACAATAGTGGAGAGTGTATCAGCACTACAAAATAATACTTTCTGAGTCAGTTTAAACGATGTTCCTCCGTCCGGCAGGCTGGCTGGTTGTCTGTCCATGTAATCTTCTGCGTTAAGTACAAGTCGCAATTTTTAAGGTATTCGATGAATTGTTTGAACATAGGCTTTAATTCATAAGGACAAAGCCTACTTAACACATTGACTGCCAAGGCACTTTCTGCAAATAAGATGCTGGGGGCCACATAATGTTTTTTGCGTAATCTCTTTGAAAACTTCAATATTGGAATTTGGGCTACTTCCAGTAACATTTACTGCTTGGAAACAGAGTAATTTTTACAAATAAGAGTGTCGCACGCATGTGTCCGACGTGGCGTCAACCGACTTTTTTTTAATGCAGGGCCATGTCGGACATGTATGCACGACAAAAAACAGTTACAAAAATGCAACAAATTGGGTTCGCTCTATATTTTTTCTTATTACGTGCTCAGTAAGCAAGAGTTGATCGTGTTGAAATGTCGAAAAGGAAGTTTTTGTCGGATACTGAGTTAGAAAAAATACTCGAAAGTACAGAAAGTGATGAAGAATATGAAGATTGATTTTTTTTCAAAAATAATTTTTTGTTTCAATTTATTTTTGAGCTGCGCCGAAACCATTATTACAGAAATTTCATGGGGGGCCACACATTATATTACTGCAATAAAATCCTATTTATCGTCAGCCACTATTGTGTGACATGGCTAGAGAGAATGAAAATCGCGTCGGACATATGTATCCGACGTGGCGTAAACCACATAGTGCAATGTCACACATATGTGTCCGACGTGGCAGTCAATGTGTTAAAATGGTGGGAATCCGTCTTTAATTTCACGTGACCGGATAGTGTTTGTGCCTAAAAACCATCCTATTACGTTGGTATTTACATTTAATTTTGGCCAGATTTAATTTATTGCAATCTTAATCATTTTAGCATTTTTATTGGATCGATCCATATTTAACGACAACCTTTCGTAAGAACTTAATGCAATAGCATCAAAAATATCAGTTTTACAAGCAATTGAAGAATCCATTTTACATTATTATACATACAGTTTCTATTATATTTTTGTATTCTCCTGTAAAGTTGCAAATATGTGAGTTAGGGCCTTTCTACACGAGATCAACGAAATGTTGGTATTGATATAGAAATTGGCGACAATAACTTTAACGATAGCCAAAATTAACCATAGGTCCCATATAAACACCCTTCCTAAAATCACTTAAAGGTAAACAAATCTCATATAGATGAAGATATGGGCATTTCCATTTGACGTGTCGTGATATTTGTACCACAAAATGTAAAAAATTAAATGAAGAAGTCAAATTTTTAAAAAGGGTTTTTATATATACAAAGTAATGAAGTAGCACTATATTCAGAAAAAAAATTACAGCAATCGACGCTAAGGATTTGCAGATATAAGCAAAAATATGCGCTGGCGTGACGTTAAAAAATCGGAAGTGGATTTTGACTTGCATTAAAAAACTGAATAATACTTCGAATTGAGCAAGATGTTTTGAATAAAACCTTTTTTAGTAAACTTTGGACTAATACAGATTTATTTTTCAAGTTATAAAATTTATAAATCTTTGCTCGTTTTAAGGTAAATATGGGCATTTTCAGTGAAAAGTCTACTTTTTTAAGGTAACGCCACATTGCAAATAAGGTTTTATTTTCGGGCCATGTTGTTCAATGGTTATCCTTTTTGTTACTATTTGTAGAGCTAGTTGCGCTTTACACAAAAATATAAAAAAGTAAACTATACATGAAAAATTTTTTTAGAAACAATTTAAAATACTTTTGGCGTTACGTTACAAAAAGTGGACTTTTCGCTGGAAATGCCCATATCTTAATTATAGTCAACACAAGAACTTTTACATAAATCTTAACCTCATAACATAATTTTGTTCTGGCGAGTCCATGATTGCCCATGAGTCTCACTCTCGAAAATTTGTCTGTATATACTGTGGTGTAGAGTATCAAATGCTCGGGCTTGACGGACTATAATTTCTTTTGTTTTTATTAAACAAAAAAAAAAATTTATGAATTCTTATTGCGAAGTTTTGGTAGAATTTATGTCAATTTGGTACAATTTTGCTATTAAGACAGTACAATTTAAGAATGCCCGGATCCTAACAGTGTCGTATACGGCAATGTACTACTTCAATATTAAATATTACAACTCTGTCGTGTACGGTAGTGTATTATTTTATAAAAACATACTTTGAATTCAATATTTGAATTCGAATTTAAGTGCTGGTTTACACTCTTCAAGTTTTTGCCGTCAAGTCATGAGCTTTTAGGAGAGAAGGGGAAAGAGAAGGCCATTTCTTTTCCTCCCTTACCTAAATTCTCAACACTTGACGGCTAAGACTTGAAGAGTGTGAACTAGCACTAAGAGAAATTGTAAATATTGTTGTTATAGAAAAGGCGTATTATGTTCACTCAGAAAACATTTTTTTTGGCAATGTTGTACAGCTTTGAAAAAAATTGTGCACTACCGTAACCATGTGAAGACCCGATGCAACGGAGAGTTTATAAAAAACCTACCATAAACTTCAATTTGCTGCGTTATACGAATATGATTGACATAAATGTCGTAAATGTCATATTCGAAGTTCGAACCACTATTGATTTTTTCCAATCCTGAATTAGCTGCAGAAATGATTGGAATTTTATTGGATTTAATCTACCGAATCAAAGTTATTATTGAGTAATTACAAGTGGTCCCAAAATCCATTTGCACGTGTTTGCCAATTATTGCTTAGACAGTGCAAAACTTTATGTTATTCTATATCCCTGGCAACCTTTGTCACCTACAATGCACAAGATTTTAACACATGGCATGGCGCAAGTGTAATGAGCGATGCATTGTAGCCTATCGGGCTATTATTAGAATATTATAAATAGACTTTTGCTCAGTTCTAGCATAAGACCAACTCCAAAAAAATCATTACCCTTTACAAAAGAAGTAATTTCTTTTATGCCTTGTCCTGTACTTGGCTCTGAAGAGAATTCAGATTCGGAAGAGAATTTTGAAGAAACAGACAAAGTGCAAAAGAGAAGTTATTTTTGGCGTCAGCAAATACAATTTTTTAAAAATCCGTAGCCTCGAAATGGATTTCGTTTCTTTGGCAACATTTCTTGGAGTGTCCCATAGAACAAGATGTGTCTTTTATTTCGGTCATCTACAGTTTGACCCACACCAGAAGTATGCATATGTATACCAAAAACCCAAATTTCTTTAAATAACCGTATTTTTAAAGAAATTTCGTTGCTACCTTTCGAGGCTTAAAATAACCGTAAAAACTCTAATTTTATCTTTTTTTTAGCTTGGAAGCAAGGAGAACTTATTATTATAATGAATTCGCCTTTGGTCAGAAGCTTATGAGGAAATTTCTTCTGAAACTTGTATTTACTTTTATTTCACATGTTAAATCCAGTTTAAAATAAAAAATTCCAAAATTTTTATGTTTGTGATACTTATATTTTATTTTTACATCATGATAAAAATCACTTTTTTTTATTAAAATTTGGCGGCATTTATTCGATGATTTTTAAAATATGTCTTTTTTAATTTTCTTTCAAATTTACATTTACATGATGATTTTGGAACCATGTCTTTTTTATTGTTGTTTAAAAAAATCGAAAAAATGATTGAAAATAAAACTTTTTTCTACCCATCTTTCTCTCTTCCCTATCGAATTCGTCAACAAATGAAAAAATATGTCTTAAAAATCATCTTATAAACGGCGCCTTTTACAATTTGAGAGCATTTTTTCTGTCAAATTAATTAAAACTATTTTATGATAATAAATAAAAGTTTAAAAAACTGTAAAAATAATTACTTTAAAGAGACCATCTCATGATAAAACAATAATCATTTAGTTTCTGAAAGTTGCAATTATATTATGTGTATGATCATAAAATATGTATATTTAATTTTGAATTATTTTAAAATGTTTAACATTTATTTTTATTTTATTCAAAAAATGTTTATTTAAGTCATCTCTTTTTTGAAATTGTTATTAACAATTGTGATATGGTCAAAAATGTTACCAAAAATATGCATGTAAAATGAGTTTTATTATAAGTATACAAAAAATATCAATTATGAAATAAAATACACACATACATTTTAAAAAAATTGTATTCTAAAATTTATAAAATTAAAATTTTAATGTAGATACATAGTATGTGTTTAAATACGGCGAGATATTGTTAGATATAATTGCTGGAATCACATTTAACATCTTTGACACTGCAAAACAATGATTTAATTTATTTGCAACAAATAAGTTGTTCTTGTAAATCTTAATTTAAAAACGTATCGTATTTAAACAATTAAAGAAATCTACTTAATATGTATAATTAAATAATAAAATTTTCTATTTGATTTTTTAGTTTGTTATTTAAAACACAAAATGCTGATTTAAAATAAATACTTTATATATAAAACACAGCCATTTGAAAAGGAGATTTCAAGAAAATGTGATATTAAATACTAATCTCTTATCAAGAATTTAAGTTTTTTGGTTTTTTTTTTATAAATTTCTTTAACTTTCCTTTACAAAATTTGTTATGTTTTATATATGTATGTAGAGTATAGTTACGATCTCTTAAAGAGTAGTGGAAGTTACGGTGCTCACACCATGTACTAAAATTGTGGGAGGTAATTCAGCCGTTAGCTCAGTTAGAAGTTCCATATAACGTGCGCTACGTTCACTAAAATCGGGTGTATTCATTTGTGGCGGTGCTGCTAAATATATAAAAGATAAGGCTGTTTGATCCGAACGATCCCGTATGATTTGATTGGCCCTGAAAAATAAATAAAAAAAGAACATTAAAGGACAAGGAACAATCATTTTCTTATATCATTTGTTCGATATTAAAAAAGTCTACACTACATTGAGTAAAGGGTGGTCCAACAAAAACTCACGATCTTAGTTGTAAAAAAAAACAAAAAGTTTTTCAGAGAAATATCTTATTAATTTTTATTATTATAGAAGGATCTATGTAATGTCCCTAATAAGTGTTATCTGTATTGTAATATTGGCAATACATAACAAAAGGGTTGGCATCATTATTTTTTATGTTTTAATTCTAATATATTTAAAATTTTGGTATAAACCAGCATTTACAAAACTGCAGTTAAAGTAGCAAAACTTCCAATTTTCCACTTCATTATTTGTCATTAGCCATAAAAAAACTGTTGCTTTTACTTCTGATTCATTAATTGTAAACAGTCACTGTCATTCCAACTCAAAAAACGAAAAGTTGTACACAAATTTTCGTTTTTTGTTCGACAGTTTTAAGTTTCGACTGCAGTTTTATAAACCCTGGTATAAACCTGTTTGCATATATATACATACATATTTGGGGGATTCACAAGGTGTCATAAAGTCATAAGTCTTAAAATAATAACATGCATATTCCGACATTACTTTGAAAATCATGGTAATGTTGCACAATGTGTGCGAATATTGCGTACGGATTTTGGAAGAAGAGAAGCACCGTCAGCTCCGTATGTTCGTTATCTTGTGAAAAAAGTGAAAGAAACTGGCACCCTCATCGATAAACCAAAGCGTGAAAAGCCAAAAACAGTGCGTAAACCCGAGAATATTGCTGCTGTGGCAGAAAGTGTGCGTGAAGCGCCATCAACATCAATTCACCGTCGTTCTCAACAGTTGAACATTTCGGAGACATCATTGAGACGAATTTTGCATAAAGACCTTGGTATGACGCCATACAAAGTCAAATTGGTTCAGGAGTTGAAGCCAACTGACCATCCAATGCGTTTTCGCTTCGCTTAGTGGGCCTGAGATCGACTTACAGATGTAGCTCATTTTTATCTTGGCGGGTATGTAAACAAGCAAAATTGTCACATTTGGGGCACAGAAAACCCGCACGGATACATTGACAAGCCGTTGCACCCAAAACGACTCACTGTTTGGTGCGGATTTTGGTCCAGAGGCATAATTGGGCCATTTTTCTTCGAAAATGTTCACAAAAATTGAAGAGGAGCATTTTGGCAACATTTGGTTTCAACAGGACGGCGCTACGTGCCACTCAGCCGAAGCTACACTCGATGTTTTGCGCCCTGTTTTTGAAGATCGCATTATCAGCCGCAGAGATGATGTCGTTTGGCCACCTCGGAGCTGCGATTTGACACGGTTGGACTATTATTTGTGGGGTGACGTCAAAGATAGGTGTTACGCCGACAAGCCAGGGAAAATTGACGCTTTAAAGGACAATATTCGTGAAGCTATTGGTGAAATACAGCTGCACACAATCGATAATGTGCTTAAAAATTGGACCGATCGTGTAGGCTACAGCATGGCCAGCCGAGGCAGCCATTTGAATGAAATTATTTTCCATTATTAACCGGAAGGATTGTACTCTCAAATAAAAAAAGAAATTTGAGAAAATATTCAGTAGTTTTTTTTTTATAGCATTTTCAAAAAAGAAAAGTTATTTGGCGGACCCTTTATTAAAGTAATACACAACATGTGTTCTTTAATCTACTACAAAAAACGACACGTTCGTTTACGACAACCACACTTCCATTGCCGCAATTGTCCAGCTCAAATATTGAATCCTGGTTCACAACCATCGATTTTTGGTTTACTGCTTCTGGTATTTCATCGGATAAGCAAAAGGCAGCCAATGTCTTAGCGGCATAACGTTATATCAACCATGCCTCTAACGAGTGATATAATTTTGTACGCACAAAAATAATAGAGCATTTCGCCGACAGTGAGCAACGCCATTATCAGTAGTCTGATTGTGGAGTTGCATCCAGGTCCTTGAGATATTTTTCCACGGAGGCCGTTTTCTGAGACTGCAGTCTTAGGCCCCTATTACGGTTTACAACTCAACTCAATTGAGTTGTAATTTCATAGGTTTTGTATAATGGTTTACATCTTTGCTATATTGCGGTAAACAAAAACATAACAAAAATTACATCTGATCACAACCAGCGTTACCGTTCAAAATTTATAAAAAGGGGCACAAAAAGGGGATTTTCAAAAGAAAAGTGGCACAAAAAGGGGAATTCTGAGAAAAAAAGGGGCAACTTTAAAAATAAGAAAATGTTTATATTTATTAAGTTATTTTCACTGAAAATATAATCGATACAAAAAATACACCTCTTCTTAGGTATAAATAATACATTATATAAGTGCAGAAATAGTCGAACCTCCCTATAATAAATCTGTATGTATCCCTTGATGTACTGAACTTACATTTTTTTGCACATTTGTTTATAAATAAGATCACATTTTACTAATTTTTGAACTTTGTTCATTATATGGAGAGCTTCATTGTATATAAGTTGCATTTAGAGAAGCTCCAATGTATATATGCACAGTGAAAATGAGCGTCTTGTTTGCAAGTTAACCCGTACGAACTTTTCCATTTTCTGTTCGTTTGTACATAGTTGATGAATATGTTGATGTAAAACATGCAAAACATATTGCATATTTTAGCCTTACTTTAACTTAAGGTGTTAATACTGCGCTGTTTTACAACTTTGGTTGTTACTACTTTGTTTCTACAACAAATGTTTTACTTTGTTTGTCATAATTCAAACCGCTTATAATTTTGTGAAAGAAATCGCCATTAGTAATAGACTTATAAAAACCTTATTCTTCATAAAATACTGGCTTTGGCACCAAACTTAGATCCGATATTTCTTATTAGGAGAAGTACATAAGTAGTGGTTCGACGAGTATAAGGATGAAATTACATACTACGTTTCGATTTAGCTCTTCAACACAAATGTTCGTTGCTTGGAGATAATCTTCACGATGATTACATATTAGGTAGTATTTGACTCGGGTTTTTATCAAAATGGCAGAACCTCTACATGCTCTATCTCGAGGGTATATACTATACCCATTATTTTAAACGTATTTCTTGAGGTCAAATGAGTTTCAGAAACCATTATGACATCAATTTGTTTACTTTTAAGAAAATATTCTAATTCATTTTTATGTTGGCGTTTATGATGCCGTTTGCGTTACAAAAACAAATTTTTAAACAGTTCATAGCTTGTTAAGTACAGCTTGCAATAACATCGATTGCATTCTAAAAACGTCCTGCATCATACTAGCCATTGTGTTTGTAAAATTATTTACTGTTTGCACTAATGTTTCCATGGTTTCTTCTAGACGACTTAAATTAGAAACTAGAGTTTTCGAAGCACCTTGCATTGGCACATGGTTTGATTTTAGGACGTTAGCATAAGAGGTTTTGTTATTACTAGGCTGCGGAGCCTGAATGTCATTAGTAGTTTCTTGATGTGTTACCTGCATTTGAGTGGGATTCGTTTTCGGTCCAACCGACTGCTTGACGGTACAGGGCATCCTCTATAATTGGCAGTGTGATTACCGCCACAGTTGCTACATTTTTTTACGTTGGGGTCGGTTTTAGACTTATCGCAAAAAACTGTGCCATGTAATTCACCACATACTACAAAAAACGGGGGTTAAATAGCAATATGGCTTAGTATGACCAAATTCTTGGCAGTTAAGACATTGAACGGGACAATTTCATTGTGCGGCTCCTCTATAAAGAGTGAGATCAAAAAAACCTTAACACACGTTATTCCTTTAATACTTTAAACCCAAGTATTATTTGAATATTTTTTTGATCAAGTTACCTTTGAAAAGTATGTCAGTGGTAATGTTAAATGTTACTTTTCTTCATTTGTTGTTAAATTGAGTAAAATGAGTAACGAGAAAGAAGTGCGTACTAAAATTATTAAATATTTTCATCAAAACCCAACTAAGTCCTACAAAAAGTTGGCAAAACAATCAATGGTCTGCCGTCAAACTGTTTCCAATGTTATTAAACGGTATCAAGATAACTTGTCCGTTGATAGAAAACCTGGTTCGGGTAGAAAGAAAGGTCTACATGATGTTTCTAAGGCCAAAAAAATAGAAAGGATTTTCAAAAGAGCTCCCAACACATCCGGTAGGAAAGCAGCCCAGTTAGCTCAGTGCTCGGACTTTTTGGAAATTGAAGGCAAGTTTTATAAAAAAATATTCCTGCTGCATAATGGACGACGAAACGTATGTTCTGGCAAATTTTTCGCAACTTCCAGGTCAAAATTTTTATCTTGCTAATGCTCGAGGGAATCTTGAAGAAAAGTTTAGGACCCAAAAGCAGACAAAATTTCCCAAAAAGTTCTTGGTATGGCAAGCAATATGCAGTTGCCGCAAAAGGAGCCAAACATTTGTTACAACGCGCTCTATAAATACCGAAATTTACATCAAGGAATGTTTACAAAAAATACTTCTTCCATTCATAAGAAATCACAATGTGTCCACTTATTTTTGGCCTGATTTGGCATCTTGTCACTATGGTAAGAAAGCCCTTGAGTGGTACACGAACAATAATGTGGTATTTGTACCAAGAGAGGCAAATCCACCAAACTGCCCGGAGCTAAGGCCAGTGGAAAAATATTGGGCTCTTGTAAAAAGAGAATTGAAGAGTACAAAAAAGGTGTCCAAAAGTGTGATAGATTTCAAACGGAGGTGGACTACCAGTTCCAACAAAGTTACAGGCCACTTTAAGAACCTTTATGAAAGGGTTTCCGGAAAAGGTTCAAAAATTCATTACTATTGATTAGAATTATAAAAATAATTTTTTTTTTTGTAATTTTAATAATAATTTCAAACTATTAAAAAAAATCAAAACTGTTAGTTTAGTAGTTTTTTTTTTATTTACATTTATGTATGTTAAGATTTTTTCGATCTCACTCCTTAGTTATTCTTCTGTAGAGATTAATTATAAATTGGATGCGTTTAATTTTGTTTAAGCTTAACGTCGCCAGGTTCTAACTCCACTGGAAATAATGGTTGGGGATATTTTAATGAAATTTAAAACATAGATAGATCCATATTTGTACGGTCTCTCAGAAACTATCAAACGGATTTTAATAAAATTTAAAACATAGATAGATACCTATTCATATAGCCATACACTCTCGAAAATTTATTTTAAAATACTGTGGTGTAGGCTATCTTATGGTCGGGCTTGGCCGACTATACTTTCTTACTTGTTTTATAATGAAAACATCTCCCCTGCCGTATTTCCCCTGCTTCATCAGATGCCAGGGTAGAAATTTTGCGTCCAGGGTAGATATGGAAGTGAGATATTACTTCTTATGTAGTATTTCACGCATATTATTTTACGTTAAGCTAACACATATCCACTATATACGTTATACGTGTTTTAACGCTTTAAACATGTATGTATGCCTTATTTAATATGTATTTTGTTTTAAGTTCTATTCCTCTATTATACAATAATAAAAGGTAGTCCAGTTTTTTCTTTCGTCGCCATATTAACGTTCTGACATTCAAGATTTATAAAAAATCGTGGTAACCAACTTTTTACTAAAATCCAATATACGTTTTTTTTAT